>BSYO01000003.1:9916943-11282667 GCA_033239525.1 Nepenthes gracilis | reverse complement strand
ATGCTTATATGGTGGTTTGAATCTTCCTACATAGAGCACCCATGTGGAGCTGGTGTATGTAGTGGATTCTACCACTAACTTTACAAATCCATCTTACCATGTCAGAAACGTTGCGTGTATGCGGGTTGTGAGACGTCACTTCTGTAACAATCACACCTACTCCGTAGGTCATCATTCAATGTGAAGATTGCGTATTGCAAATATTGTGCGTGTCTTTGCGAAAGTCAACTTTCTGAGCTGGCGTCCTCGGTCGTCCTGAGTTTTCTTTCCTGCGCTCATGCCATTGGAGATTTCTCAGAGTCCACGTTCTTGATGAAGGTTTTGGCTTGTATCACGTCCACGGGCGTTTGATGACAAATGTCCTCTGGCTTAACTGATGGCATGGTTAGCAATAAGTCTTCTGGCTTTTAGAGCTATATCCTCAGTACTATATCCTCAGGGCTTTATTGGAGACTTTGATCCCTTATGAAGTTCTCGAGCCTCCCAAGTTAAGTCAGTCACTCGGACTAATTTAGCTCTCTAAGCCTTTTGGGCCGTAGACCTAAATCCTCGGGCCTCTTAGGCTAATTTAGCTTGTTAGGCTAAATCAATCTCGTGGGCCTCTTGGGACGTGGGCCCAATTTTCAAACCTTTTTATTTGGGCATTAGGTATTAGTACCCATCACTAGCCCCCCATGCCAAGAGATTTGAGTACCTCAACCTTTAGCATGTGCGATGGCGAAAATGCCTTGGGTGACTCTGGCATTGATCTGAACTTTTAGAACGTTCTTTTTTGTTCACGGCTTAACGCTCTAATTTTCAAGAGCAAGCCATCCAAGTGTCCGCGGACTTTTCCTGAATGGCTCAGCCAAAATCATCTGATGAAGTGATCATAATTCGATGATTGAGGAAAGCATCTAAGGACATTGCTGGAATTAATGGCTGGACAGACGTTGTCCGTGGACTTTCTTCCCAGGTTCGAGGCGTTGTTATGCGCCGCCAATTGGCTCATTAAATGCGCATTGAGTGCGCATTAAATGTTGCCTCGGGAAGGGAATGGCTGCCTTTTCTAGTGTCCTTTGGGGAGTCGACACGTGGCCAAGCATTTAATGAGGCACGCCTTTTCAATTTCCAGGCCGTTTAAGTCTTTCTTTTCCTCCGCTACTTCATTTGTGCGTTCCAGATTCTAAGTGGTGAAATCCTCTCTGCTATTCCGGCATTTTGACAATCTCCCTCATCTTCTCCTTCACATTTCCAAATTTTCAATGGCTCTTGGAGTGAGAGACATTGCCTCTTTCATGACTTTGGTAGACCTTGAGGCTATTTGAGTGCGATACAAGATCTCGAGCTCAATGGCTGTGGTGGTTCTTGATACCCATGAGAGGGCTTGTAGCCTACCTGATGGCTTTGCCATTATATACGTAGTCCACCTCAAGGGCGGCTTTCATTATCCCATGGCTCTGGAGTTGTATCATATCATGATGAACCTCAAGGTTCCAGTGGCGAGGCTACAGCCAAATGCTGTCCGGTATCTTATTTCTCTCTTCATCTTCGCTCGCTGCCATAAGAAGGTCCTTGATACTATGGCGGTGAAAGTGACGTTGAAGTTTTTGCATAGTTAGGACCAGATTGTTGTGACTCCATGTCCTGAGTTTATGAAAATTAGTGGTAGAAATCCCGATTCCACCAAAAGGTGGAAATATAAGTTTTTCTTTCTTGACGTTCGTGAGAATTGGGCCAACTTCAATGAGTGGGGGAATGTGGAGCCCAAACTGTGTAAGGACGCCACACCTGAGGAGAGGGTTGCTGTAACACAATGAGTCCTATTCCTTAAGACCCTCCATTAATAACATATAAATACTAATGACAAAATAACTTAGACATAATAATCTGCAGAAATTTTGATAGAATTTTCTCTACAATTGGATGAAAACCAAAAATATAACATGCTTAATTAAAACCTGTACAAGCATATAAAATCCTTCGACTTCAACGTTTAACACAATACACACACATGATCGACAAATGCAATATCATCCATGACTCCAACACAGTATTCACAACTACTACATTGGATCTAAATAGAGATGCCATCTAGGCCTAAATAAATCTATAATCAAGTAATAGCAGAAGCAAAACTAGATACATTAACCACCTACGGAAGCATAACAAAATCTACAATAATACATAACATATTATGCCACATTCCATTATATAATATAAATCTGACTTAACTATTTTTATTCTATTATGCTAAACATACACAAAATCACAAGTACTCAGAGTCCAGTTGATCTATTTAGCTTATCTTCCGCCTTGCTCTAACTAATCGGGTGTCAACTCGTAACTCTCATCTGGAAGGAAGAAGAGGTAAGAGTGAACTAATCGCTCAACAAGTACATCATAACAAACCACTGAACAATGATAGCAAAACTAAAGAGAAGAGAGATATATGAACATGGATAGATTGTATAATGACATGCCTGGGGACATTACCCGCCAGAACATAAATTTGGGTCCTAGTTTCCTTGTTACTTATTCTTCTAAGGGAGGTTCTTTTAGATTCTTTTTACATATATCTCCATTCGGGAGATCAGATCAGATTCCTTTTACAGATATCTCCATCTGGGAGATCAGATCAGAATCCTTTTACGGATATCTTCACCTAGGAGACCATATTCATCAAATTCACCTCTAGTTATTTATGTACTTATTGACTTGCTTGCGAATTTCAATCTTTTTTTAATTTAACTTTCATACAGATATCATATGTACAAAGAAGATTTAGAATTCTTACCATCGAAGAGCAGATTAGCTTCAAGAGCTTTCAGATATACATTTCCTTTGTATTTGCACATGCCAAAACTTTCAAATTACATAATTGAATTTAGACAGATACATATCGATCAATGAATACCACCACGAATTTATCCAAGTACGACCTGAACACCCTATTCATCAGATTCATAAAAACAGTTAGAGCATTCGTAAGGCCAAAAGGCATAACCAAGAACTCATAATGGCCATAACGTGTCCGAAAAGCGGTCTTGGCCACATCTTTTGGCTTAATCCTCAATTGATGATAATCGGACCTCAAATCGATCTTCAAGAACACCCGAGATCCTTGTAACTGATCAAATAAATAATCAATACGCAGTAGAGGGTATTTATTTTTAATCATAATTTTATTCAACTCACGATAATCAACACACAACCGTAAAGACTCATCTTTCTTCCTTACGAACAATACTGGTGCACCCTAAGGAGATACACTCGGTCTGATAAAGCCCTTGTCTAACAGCTCCTATAATTACAACTTCAATTCAACCGGAGCCATACGATAAGGGGACTTAGAAACTGGACTTATACCAGAACAATGGTAATTTCAAACTCAATGTTTCGGTGTGGAGGTAACTTCTCTGAAAATACATTCTCAAAATCACAGATAACCAGGATGTCCTTAGCCGACACACTATGACTCCCAATAGTGCAGGCATATGCCAAGTAAAATTTACATCCACTTTTTATTAAATGCTTGGCATGTAAAACAGAGATTAATATAGGCACCCCCTTTTTTTTAATACCCTGAAAGAAAAATGGTTCCATTCCAAGAATATTAAAATAAACCCCATTCAGAAAATAGTCAATACATGTGACAAACTGGCCACATTCCATCGCATGTAGCCGCTCGTCGGTCGAAACCGATCATATACTCTTGTTAAAAGGTGGACTTAAATTTTTTTTTCTTTTATATATAATTTACATCACGTGTACAGGATCGCGTAAGGCCCAACCTCATGAGTTGGCGGCCAGGGGGTCGTGGTATCTCTCTCTTGACCGGCCAAGACAAGGTCGGTCGGATATCAAAGTCCCGAAAATAAACTGAGATACCACTAGAAATCACAAATCACTCAAACCATAACAGCATATGAAAGCATACTAATATTCATCAACTTTTAGCAACAGAGGTAATTTACAAATCCTTCCCAAAATATCAAAAGCGAAAACATAAATTTTGCTTCTTCGCTGCTTAAATTCCGGCCAGCTATCATGCCTATCTAGTCCATCGGACCTCATTCTTTTTCATCCGGCATAAACTCGTCATCACCGTCATCTGAAAAATAGAAGGGGTGAGCTAGAGAGCCCAGCAAGGTACTCATGCATAAATTGTACATAGTCATGAACAGTAAACGGACAGAATGCAATAAAGGCGTATATGCAGGCAGTTTCACAAAACATGGCCGGAGTCAATGCAACAGATTCCAAAGTCATTTTTATGCAATTTGATTTCCAAAAACATGCTTCTGTTTTCAAATTTATTTTCGTCAAAAACCGGCTACATTTAAGGTCTGCAGCTCTCAACCATCATATCACAATAACGGCTACATTTAAGGTTTGCAGTCTCGACCCTCTGAATCATCAAATTTCATAACACTACATTTAAGGTTCGTAGTCATGACCAAATCAAATGACTACATTTAAGGTCCGCAGTCTTGACCAATCAAACGGCTACATTTAAGGTCTACAGCTCTCGACCATCATATCTCAATAACGACTACATTTAAGGCCTGCAGCTACTCGGCCATGAAACACTTAGTTCCGTAAATTATGCTTTTTCAAGAATCAAAGTCAAATATGCAATTAACCGAACACCATGAGGTCTTCCTTTCATTGTCTTAAAACCGGGGGTCATTTCCATCAGAATGCCGGAGGTCTCTTATCATAAGGGCGAAGGTCTTATTTATCAAAAGTCGGAGGTCATTTTACACATGCAATAACTGAACATCTTAAAACATGGCCAGACTTCATGTAATTAAGTAAAAAGTTCAAACATCATGAAATAACCAGTACCTTTTCATAAACAAATAACTGGTCATCATCTAAATCATGCAATAATCAAACCTCATGCATGCAAACATCATGAAATAACTGAACATCATTAGAAAACATGAACTTAAAAACAGGGAGTACGCTTGCATTAAACACATGATCAACAAAAGGTGAGTACTCTTACCTGGATTGGATCTATGAACCCCTTACTTGGTTATGGCTCGAAGCTTTTAGCGCCTTCACTAGGTCGATTGCCCAACTTCCTATCCTAATTCCCGGGGCCATTACTTATAGACGTTGGGGTTGGTGGTAGTAGGTAGGGTAGGTCAACTGCTTGTACTTCTTCGTTTGTTTCCCCTTGCCTCCCTGAAAGGTCAGCGGGGTGGTTGGGAGTAGGTTACCTACTCAGGCACGGTCGTCTAGATCTTAATTAGTCATCACCAATCAATCGGGCGGTCAACTCTTCTCTGGCTTCTCTTCACATTTTTCGGTCAACGAGTGTTGACCGGATTAACTCCCCTCTTTCTAACTCTTCCGAAATTATCTCCTAAGGACGTTTTCGGAATTCGCTTTCATTGTCTCCGGCATCGTCTTCGGAAGTCGCGTTTTGTGTTTCCGGAGAGTTAATCAATCTTCTCCGGAAAACCGCCTCCGGAGACTCCTCAATGGCCTCCGAAAAATTCTCCCTTTATTGCCTCCGGAGATCATCTTCATTGCCTCCGGAAGTCTCTTCCTTCGCCGTCTCCGGAGATCGCGATCTCCAGAACTTTAGCCTTTAATATCATCGTCTCTGAAGATCAAGGTCTCCGGAAACTTCATTCTTTAAACGTCTCCGAAATTCACTGTTTCCTCTTTTCTTTAGGAGATCAAGGTCTCTGGAATTACCATCTCCGGAAACAAGGCCTCCGGAAAGGTCTCCGGGAAAAACTCCTTAATCGTCTTTGGAATGGTCTCCGGAAACAAGGCATTTGAAATCATGGTCTCAGGAAGAACCCCTCAATTGTCTCCGGAATGGCCTCTGAAAGAACGTCTCCCTTCATTGCCTCTGGAGATCAAGGTCTCCAAAAACTTCACATATGGCTCCGAAAATCTCCTCCGAAAGCCACCTCAGTCTCCAATCCTCAACGTCTCCGAAGATCAAAGTCTCCAGAAAAATCACGATTTCTTCTTGCCTCCGGAGATTGAGGTCTCCGAAAATTACTGTTCACGGTCTCCGAGAAATCACGCCTATTGAAACTTGGTTGGCCGGCCTTCATGGCTTTAACATCTCCGGCCTCCTTCTTCCCTTCCGGTCAAAGGGTGTTGACCGAATAACCTCTCTTCACGTTTTCCAGTCAACTAGCGTTGACCGGTTAAATTTTCCCTCACGTTTTTCGGTCAACAAGCATTGACCGAATTAATTTTCTCATTACATCTTCCGGTCAACTGGCGTTGACCGGATAACCTTCAATTTCCCTTCACTCTTTGATTATTTTAACTTAATGACTAGGCCGTTACAATACTGGCATGATATTTGGCCAGCCAGTCTATCCCTAAAATCACATCAAAATCACCCATATTCAACAACACTAAGTCTACAACCAAATATTTCCCATTCACCTCAACTATACATCCCAGATACATAACATCCATAATCATAGGGGACCCAGTGGGAGTACACATTGACAATTTACAATCCAGAATACACGGGGCAGATACAATGTAGCATGCAAATCGTGGAGAAACAAAAGAATTGGTAGATCCCAAGTCAAACAATATAGATGCAAAAACTTCACAAATAGAAAGAGTACCTTCCACTACATTCGGAGATACCTCCGGTTCCTGAACGGTCATTGCGAAGGCCTTTGCCGAGACAGTAGGCTTCTTTTCTTCTAACCTCAGAGGTAGCGGACAGTGCTTGATTTGGTGGCCCTACTGTCCACAACTGAAACATACTCCCGATATCTTACGGCATGCTTGCCCCGGATGTCTCCTCCCACAGAAGGTACAATCTTCAGCTGACACTCTAGAACCGCTTACTGACTGAGCCGGTACAACACTCTTTCCCTTGTTAGCTGTCCTAGCCCTCTTGGATGGTTCAGAAGATCCCACAGCAGATTCGGTATTAACTCCCGCTCTGCTAACGGTCCTCTTTACATAAAATCTCTCCGTCTCCGCTTCTTTCACATAAATCACTACTCTATCCAGAATCTCAGTATAAGTCTGGAGTTTCAGAATCGACAGCAACTTCCTAATGTCATTCCGTAACCCTTGTTGGAACTTCTTCACCTTTCTCTGCTCATCCTCTACGTAAAAGGGCACAAAACGGGATAACTCAGTGAATCTGGCATCGTACTCCTTCACCGTCATGTTTTCTTTCTCAACCTCATAAATTCTTACTCTTTCTGATCTCAGAGGCTGGATAGGAAGTACTTCTCCATAAAAGTATCCTCAAACATCTTCCAAGTAATGACATCATTGGGCACTCCCATCGCCCTCTTCTGCATGCTCCATGTCACGACCCAGGAACACAACGTACGCAGGTCAAAACTAAAATCAATAATAATATTTCCATCAAACATAATAACCCAACCCGGGTGTGACAAATTAAACACATGCAGGACCCAATATAAATAAAACCCGCACAAGATCTCATTGGATATGAATCCGGACAAATAATACATGACCTGCTATCCATAATCGCAGGGGAGGTATCCAAATTTACAACAACTCATCCACATAATGCAATAACTCCAATATTTTCCATACAATGATCAAGGCCACCATCCGGTCATAAATAATAATCATAACATATCCTCGAGACCAGAAATATACCAAATATAGCATCTCCACTTGCTAAAAGAAATATCCGAGCCCGATCACGTCCGAGCTCCTGCAAGCGTATCCATGCCACTAGTCTGAAGGGATAAAACATGAAAACGTGAGCCTAGAGCTCAGCAAGTATCAAGAATCGTATAAAATGGTACACATAAATCAGAAGCAGGGCTATTGCATAACAATCACGTAAAACAAAACACCATGTCCGTGAAATCCCTGAAAATCGAGGAAATGTCTCGCACTAAATTGTCGCCCGTAATAACTCGTCCCTCCGGGACAAAATCATATAGATCACGATCCGGTAAAATCTCGTAGACGATATCATATCATATGATCCGAGGTCACATACGTTGCAACCGTCACCACATCCACGTGGAGACACATACCGTCGTCCGGATTTAAAACTCATAATGCAGAAATCAAGAGAAAACTGCCGGAACTAAAACATAAATCAAAACACGTTCCGGGTTTATTACGTCAGCACGTACGAGACATTCCTATCGCCCACCCGTGGGCCAAACTACGTATCTCAAATCACCGTACACCCAAATACGTGCAAAAATACAAAGCATACACGAAATCGGAAAACCAAAGATCAATGATACCAACTTGAGAAAGGGTTACCTCGTCCAGGTAACCACGGCTATATATCGGCTACGAATTAGGCCGGTGGCTCAAGGCCATCCATGTACTCTGTCTCCCATAGATTAGGAACTTGCTCACTATGTTTTACCACCCACTTTGGGTGCAACCTCAAGTTTTAGTTATATATTAGGTGTCCGAATATATTAGTTTTCCGTCAATTCCTTACGATGGTTCTCAATTAAATACACAGTGGGGCAGGTCAGCTACAAATATCTTCCTTACGGCGGAAGTAGCCTCAACCTCAATCTCCCTTACGGCGGAAGTAGCCTCATTCTTCCTTACGGCGGAAGTAGCCAATGCCTCAATCTTCCTTACGGCGGAAGTAGCCAATGCCTCGGATCACAAATCAACCTCTAGGGTCTCGGACCACCATGGTCCCGTAGTGATCCCACCCCCGGCAGCATGCATGGTTAGTGCAATGCCTGGTTTATGGTTCCACAATATACGGATACACAAATGTACATATATATCGTCCGGGTGTCCAAAATCCCTCCAAATCATAAATACCAGTACAAAATCACCGCACAGCCGATAAAATATACATGCATGTACACAATTGATAAATTGAGGGTATTTAAAAATATATGCATGTTAGTAAAATCTCCCACAGTAGTCAAAATGCATCGGAAATTAAATCAGACCAAGAATAGGGCTAGAGGATACTTGCCTTAACATTATACTCTGCAGATCTGAAGAAAGGATGTCCCGAAGCACTCCAATCGAGCCTTTCTCTCTCCTGCCTCCCGCGTCCTCTCTCTCTCCTCCGTGCGCCCTTCCTCTCTCCACCGCGCACGGCCTCTGCCGGCCGCTGCCGCCGATCGACCACCTCGCCACCTCACGTGGCCGTCGCCGGCCTCCTCCGCACCACCCAGCCACCGTCGACGCCGTTAAACGGCCGTCTCTCTCCTCGCGCGACTTCGCCGTCGTCGATTTCTCTCCCATCGAACGACTTCTCTCCTTCGCACCACGCCACCGCCGCCTCAGCCCACGAGCACCGCACACCACCGAGACCGTCGATTTTGCCGTTACCACCTCGAACGGCCGCCGTCGACTCTTTCGGCACCAATTTCCTCACCCAACGCCGTCGCCGCCTCAACCCACAACTACCGCAACAATCGCGGCCACACCCACAACCACCATCGACCGCCGATTCACCTGCGATGCCGCCGCCGTCGCCGCCCTCTTTCTCCTCTTTCTCCTCCTTCTTCTTCCTCCTTCTGCAAACCCTAGCCGCCCCTCTTCTCTCTCCTCTTCTCTCTCCCCGACTCCTTCTCCCCCTTTCTTTTTCTTTTTTTTTTCTTTTTCTTTTTACTTTTTATCTATTATTATTATTATTATTATTACTTTTATTATTATTATTATTATTATTATTATTATTATTATTATATATATATATAACTTTCCTTTATTATTTTAAATTCCAACTCGGCCTCCGAACAACATTACGTGGACACACCGGGCCCCACTCTACACCTCCGATCATTCCCAAAAATTTTATAATATTTTAATTTATTTTCACCACGTCCGAAATACCCAAAAATTATAATTAATATTAAAATAATTCAAATGAGATCCGGAATATCACACTCCACCAGCTATTAGATTCACCTTCCAGTTTATACACCACGAAGGTGACCTTTTTTCGATCGGTACACCCAATCATAGCGAATATCGTCTTCATCCTCTTTAACCACACATCCGCTTCTGCCGTATCAGGCTTTCCTAGGAAGCTCAGTGCTCTCGCTTCGCCATGAATCTATCATAAGTCGTAGGACCAAGAAGTGCCGGAGCTGGCTCGGGTGCAGGAACCGGAGCCATGTGTCTCTACTCGATAGATTCTACTACAGATCGATATGAGTAGCCTCTCTATCATAGGGTGTACTAGTACCGTCACGGTCATTTCTTCTACCCCTTCTATTGGTGATCCTATAATCAAGATAAACACAATGTTATAAGGACAAGAATTCAATGAAAGGAAGAAGGAATATTCAACTATTTAAGGAAATTTAAACCTAACCTAAGAACCAATCTCTTAAGGGTTCTAGTTGCCTTAACTTCCTCAACCTATTCCTACAGTAATTCGGTACAGAGATTCAAACCTATGCTTCCACTTTTCGGTCAATCAATTCCTAAGGCATCTCAATTCTCTGATACTAATTGTGACGGAACGGATTTTTTTTTTCCTCAGAAACTTCCGTCAAGATAGAAACATGATTTTAGGACCAAAATATAAGGTAAGACTTCTGTAGAAATTTCGGCAATGTCTCCTTTGTAACTGGATGAAAACTAAAAAATACAACATGTACAGAACTTATATAACCAACCAGTACAAGCACACAACTATCAATTTATACAATAATTCTTCCTACAACATGCATACACAAGATCACAGATACCATCGATGGCATTAATCTATAAAATCATCAATTACACTAGCAATTCATAAAAGAGATGCCATCTAGGACCTGTACAAAATATCCAGAAGTATAGAGTAGAAGCTGAACTATTAACCTGCAGAAGTTTAGTTTTTTCTTTTTACCATCACATACATCACATGCATTTCTTATAAAATCCACATATACATGAATATCCATAGGTGTAGAATCCATATACAAAATCACATGTCCAGTTAAGTCTTTACATTCAACTGGTTCTCTCAAAATAGCTCCAAAATGCTTTAGATCCTCAAAAATCTTCAGGAAATGCTTTTAGTCACTCTTTCTTGTTAGACACTAGTTCTACAGTCTCATCTGGAGGGAAAAAAATATAAAACAAGTAAGCCGGGATCCAACAAAGTACATGTAGATATGCAGTAAAGCAGTTATGCAAAACAGTCGTAAAACTATGTAGAAACATAACGGTTAAATAGAATATAACCTAGAAAACACAAAAAGCATAATTTGACGATATTAAATTTAGAAATCAAAAATTAGTAATCGATCAGTATAATTTAGAGAGCAAAGTCAGAAACTTCTCTTTTATATTAGAACAAAACAGTGATCGGTACAAAACAATAATCAGTGCAGTAACGGTGGTACAGAATAGAACAATAAGAGGACAGAGCGATAACAGACCTTGCTAGTATACCCTACTAGTTGAGGGGCGAATGATTGAGGATAGATTGTGTACATCTCCTCACAGTCCAAGGTATAAACAAGTAACAGAAGATCCTATCCCATGGGATCAGTACGGGTGTACCTCCCGAAGGTAGGCCAGAAACAGAACTTTCTTCCTGACCGTAATGTTCCGAGAAAGGGTGGATCACATATAATTCTATGGATAGAGTTATCATCGATCACTACCGTAAAGTTCTAAGGCATGTCGGAGAACCTAACCTGATTGTAATCAGTCATGGGTCCTAAATAACAGTATTAGAAATAACCTCTTTATTGAAAACCCTCTTTCATAATCAGAGTTTCATAATTTCCCTCAGTTAACTTCAGAACGTTTAGAACATACAGTAACAGTCTAAAAACCCTTCAGTTTTACTTCAGAAGTGCATAGAAATTTATCGGTATAAGTTCATGTAAAATTTTCAAAAACAAATTATATCGGGAGCTTCATTTCAGTGCCAATTAACTTTTATATAACATGAGCTATGGTTAAAAATCATTAAAACCCCTTTATTTTCGTACCTAAGGCTTCGCCAAAACTTTCGGACTCAAAACGAACACTAAACATGTGTTTATTCATAAAATTAATGCCATAACTTTAAACACATATACTAAATCATGCAATTTAACCAAAAATCTCTAATATTTTCGAGTTAGGGTTTCATCACATGCTTCCGGAACTAAATTGAACACTAATTACATGCTTGTTCATGAAATTGAAGCCAAATCTTACAATAAATATGGGTAAACACAAAATCTATCCGAACAATCGAGGAAAACATGCTTTGTTTACTTTAAATATGCAACAATAACATTTTGGAGCATTTTCATCAATTTTAAGAAAAGAGAAAACGGTAAAAACGAAAAACAACATCCGAAGTACATTTGCCTGAACCCGATCTACTGTTATTTTTACCCGGAGTAGATTAGAACGAGTGATTTCCTATTTTTCTTCTTCTCTTCTCCCTCCTCTTCGTTCGTGCCTCTGCTCTCTCTCCCATTCTCCTCTTCTCCCTTCTATTTATAACAAAAACGAAATCAGAATGCGGGCAAAAATCGAGACCGCGCTCTAGCGCGCAGCGAGCGCGCTACATTCTGCCAGCGCTTGCCTCGAGCGCCCAATGAGAGCGCGGCGAGCACAGAGTTTCTGCCACGGGCTCGCTCGAGCGTGCCTGGCGAGCGGCTAGCTACTGTATTTTTGCGCTTGCTGTCGCGCCTCGGGCGCATGGCAGGCGCCGCTCTGCTGCTTGCTGAACTCGGGTTATTTTCTAACTTTTTACTTTCAACCCTCATTTTTCATTGCATGCTTAGTCTCTTAACGATTATCATAATTTTAATTACTCCCAATTATCATGTTTTTGGGTTCCGGGGCCTCACACATATGGATCAGGATAGTCATCTATCCTAATACCCGCAGCAGGGTCATTGCCACATGAAGTAGCTTTTCTAATCAGGGCACTGGTTTGGGCTCGAGTGTTCACCATCTTCTCTATTGCAGAAAGTGTATTAACCTAACTTTTTATCAATTTCTATAGACGGCGTCAATATTGCGTCCTCAAATCTTGATCTCTGTATGAATGAGGACCCGAATACAAAGTAATATAAATATAGCTTTTAAGTAAAAAGGAACAGAGAGAGACAGTGACACGCTGTATTTTTATGTGAAAATACCTCTTTTAAATGAAAGGAAAAAACCATGAGACTTTGAGTCCAAGAATAATTTTACTATCCAGGTGTGCAAGTACAAAGGGTGGAGAACAAAATGTAATTGTGACTCTTAAGGATCACTCTTACTATTATAGGTGTTCTCTCAATTGCGCAACATGAATGTCTTTCTTCCTCTCTTTATGAGTGTAAATGCAAGTGCAGAACGTTCAATCCTTTGTTAGGTATACGGTAAATGCTATATAGTAGTTTGAATCCTTCTATGTGGAACACCCATGTGGAGCTGGCGTGTGCAGGAAATCATGCCACTAACTCTGCAAATTCATCTTACCGTGTTAGACACGTTGCGTGCATGCGTGCTTACTCTGTAAAATGTCACTTCTGTAGTGATCACGCCTACTCTACAAGTCATCATTCCCTGTGAGGATTGCGTGTTATAGAGATTATGCGTGCCTTTACGAAAGTCAACCTTTTGAGCTGGCGTCTTTGGTCACTCTGAGCTTCTTTTCTTGCGCTCATAGCATCGGATATTTCTCAGAGTCCTCGTCCTTTATAAAGGCTTTTGGCCTTTATTAAGTCCACGGGCGCTGGTGCCAAATGTCCTCGGGCTTCAATGAGGGCTTGGTCAGCAATAAGTTTTTGAGCTTTTGGAGTCATATCCTTAGTGCCATGTCCTCGAGCTTTATCGGAGACTTTAGTTTCTTAAGGAGTCCTTGAGCCTCCAAGCTAAGTTAGTTTCTCGGACCAATTTAGCTTTTTGGGCCTCTTAGGATGAGAACATAAGTCCTCGGATCTCTATGGCTAAATTAGTCTCTTAGGCCAAATCAACCTTGGGGACCTCTTGGGACGTGGGCCTAAATCGTCGGACATCCAGAACCGATTTAGCATCTTAGGCTGTGATGGCTTCTTGGGCCTTCTATGAAGTCGGACCCTTTTTATGAAAAAGGGCCTAAAGGGTCTCTTAGTTGTGCCCTGGGTATCCACTACCAATCAACTTATTTATCCTATTAGTGATTTATTTAATAAGATTGTGTATAAATGATGTTTTTATCAAAATAGTAGTCAAAAAGTAAAACTAATATATGTGAAATAAGGTAATATTAATAAATTATTTGCTTTGTTGATGTTTTCCTCATAAAATACAAATATCATCCGTCATTTTGTTTGGTTAATTACTTGTTTCCATTTGAATTATTCGAGAATAAACATCATAGATTAAGCTTGTGTATCAATCAAATCATTATAACTCAACACTATAACGCTGTGTAGTTTGCAACTTATCACTATTTTTAGGCTTTATTAGGTTATACTATTTAAGCAACCAAAAATTTCTAAACACCTTAAATATTTTATTCAACCCGATATTCCATTCACTGTTGCAAATAGTGAGCTAATAAAGAATTTATTTGACTTTATTTGACATCACAGTTACTATAAATACTTGTTGAGTACCGATTCACATCGGATCACAATCTATTCAAGCAACCAATCCAAAGAGCCTCCTAAGTTCTCTTATTTGCTCCCAACTTAGTCCAAAAATAGGGGCAATGACTAAGTCTAGATGAGGACCAAGTTAACAAGACATGTTAAAACCTAATTATAAATATCATTCATTAATCCACTATGGGACCAATGGAAAGATTCCTGTTTAACCTATCTAACATACTAAAAATATACCTAACAGTTCTAAAAAAAAAATTTGTATAGAGGTTTGTGATGGAATAGAATAACCATGTCAAGAAAAAAGTTTGGTGCTAGAGCAACTCTCCCTATCCTCAAATATGTTGCCAATCAATCACTGACTTTCTCAAAATGGCTATATTTGGCATTTGACCTATAAATACATTGTTAACCCTCATTTATAAGGATTCCCAATTTCCCACTGATCTCATTTGACTTTCAATAGAAGCAACATCCTGATGAAACTCACTCTCATAAACTCTCTCACTAAATACCAGGCAACAAATTTTCTCATCCCAACAAGGATTAGAGGCAAATTCCTTAGTTCACAAGGGTAAAGTTATGGCAAGCCTCTAACAAAGAGGGCATTAATTGCCGAAGAGACCTTCGCACTCCGTAAGCGAGGTCCTATCCACACTCCAACAAGAGGATATCACACCCAAGGAAAGTATCGGTGCCTCCCGTTCACAAAGATTGATCATGCAGCATTTGAAGCTCCTAGGACCCGTCTCTATGAAAGGTCACATGAATCTTGCCAAGCTCATTCCAACACTTGGCCCCTCGCTATATAATCAGTCTAAAACTAAGAGTCTATCATGACAAGTTTGGGGCAACAGAGCTACTCATCATAAGCATCTTAGAGGAAGCAAGGATGCCCAACTCAATGGGACTTGTTTTCCCTTGACATGGCTACTATGCTCACTAACATGATGACTCAGATGGGGGAAATGGCCAACATCTTAAGGAGGCTTACCCATATGGTGAAGCCCTAGCCCACCAATGAAGGCCAGTGCATCAGCCAAGGCAAAATCGACACCCCACATGGTAATGTATTTCCTAACCACACTAGCCCAAAAGTGACAAGGGTAGGACCGATCGCATCATAAGAAGATCCAATTGATAGCCTCAACATCCAACCTAGTAGTGCCAAAACTACCCTCTAACCATCATCGCCCTCCAAATATCGTTGCCCTTAGTTAAGGAGGTCAATGGAGAAACAATCCTGCACTAAAGCCCCAACCTAGAGAAGTGCCGTAATGGCGGACACCCCATCACCATAGATGACTAGGGTAAATAGTGGGACTAGCATCGACCTTAGGACCCTCCTCGATGACCATGGAAGAATGTTCATGACCATGGTCGAATAGAGGATCCCAAGGATAGAATAATAAAATCTTCAAGGGCCCAGGCTTAGTAGGCAGAGCAGAGACAAGTACCTATAAACCCCTAATTTGAAGCCATCCTGAGGTCCCCCTACTAATAAATTCAAGGCTCCCCAAATGGAACCATACAATGGCGCTACGGGTCCCCATGATCACTTGGACCATTTTCTCACTGTACTAAAATTTCAGAGGATTAGTGATGTGGCCCTATGTTAGACATCTCAAGGACTCAAAAGGGAGATGCACGCACATAGATCTATAGGCCATAGACAAATAGCATCAATTCCTTGGAGGAGATGTCTCGAAGTTTCTCATCCTAATTCATGTCTAGTAAGAAGCCGTAGAAAGAACATGTACCAAGGGAGGAACGAAACCCAAAATGACTGTTTCCACTGGTCCAGCATCAAGGCAAGGGGCATCCCTAACCTCATGGACGAGACCAAAGTGGGGATTTCTATGGAGACCTAAAGGGAGGAGAGTTCTACAAGGTAGTCATGATGAGCAACTCTTCCCCACGAAAAAATGAAGACAAGGGTCTGGTCATTTATCTTGCTAGAGGAGGGCAATGCCGCCCAAATTGCTAATCAACTAACAAGAGAAAAGCCAGACAACTTACAGAGGTTGAGAATTGAAGTTCTTAACCAAAAGTGCACGACTAACAATTCAGAAAGTCATTGGCCCACAAGCTAGAGCAAAGCATGCATCTGACCCCACTTAACAAAATTTGCACTAGCATCCTAATGTAGATTAAGGATCCGCACCCACTAAAGGGGCCAAAACCAGTGTGCAACCTTGAAAGGGCCGACCAGTCAAATTATTGCCTCTTCCATTAAGAACCAGAACACCAAATTGAGTACCGCAAGATTCTTTAGAAGGAGATTGAAGCTGTCATAAAAAGAGGCATTTTAAAGTGGTTCATCTAGGAGGGCTAGGCCAAACCCCAATGGGAAAGGCATGGGAAAAACCAGAGCCCTTATGAAACTGGGTTGCTATTGTGACCATAAATATGGTAGAGATCCAACACAAAGCGGGAGCGGGAACTAATACAAAATATCCATGGCAGGAGGTCATAACATTCACTGACAATGATTATGGTTGTATAACCTCTATTCACTCTGATCCTCTTGTTGTAAACATTCTCATCTTGGATGAAGCTAATGACTATGATCTAAGGAGAGTTGTTATTGATAATAGAAGCTTCATAGATCTTTCGTATCTCGATACTTTCACTCGTCTAGGATTAACGTGACAACTGCTCTGACCATCAAAAGGGCCTCTACGGTCTCGACAACCAACCAATCAAATTTGAAGGGCTTATAGATCTCAAAGTAACTCTGAGGACTTACCTAGGATCTCCTCCCATAGTTTGACAATCAACTTGCCCTCAGCCTACAACATCATACTAAGAAGGATATTGACCCTAGTAAGTTTTGAAGTGGTAACATTTATCTCACGCCTCAAGATGAAGTTTTCAACATTGACAAGAATAGGCGATGGGGGACCAAGCCATGGGTAGACATTGCTATCTCATGCCATTGCCAGGGCCCAAGTCCCACGCGCTATTGACAAATCTAGATTATAGGGATGAGACTATTATGCAAAAGGGAGCCCTTGCAAGGGAAATTGTCCCATTAGATCCTTTCGAGCCGAACAGATTTGTGCAGATCAACTCAACATAGGATTGGGTGATCCTAGTAGCCTTTCTTCACACTAACCAAGACGTCTTTTCTTGGACCCTATCCGATATATCTTGAATGTCCTCAAATAAGATAAGCCACATACTGAATATCATCCTAGAATACAAACTAGGGTGATAAAAGTGACAAAGCTACACCCACTAAAATCTGCAAGCAGTAAAAGATGAGTTCAAGAAGACAACTAACCCAAATTCATCCAAGAGGTGCTATCTAGAGTTGCTAAAAAAATACAATAATTGTTAAAAAAGGCCCATTAAAACTAAAAAATGTGTATTAATTTCACAAATGTGACTAAGACATGTCTCAAATACAACTTCCTATTGCCCGGAATTGACTAACTCATGGACTCAATCTCTAGGCACTAATTGATGAGCCTCATAGATGATTATTTAGGCCACAATCGAATACTCATGGACTCTTCAAACGAACAAAATACCTCATTTATCACCAAGGCTTGTACTACTACAAGGTCTTGCATTTGGTCTAAAGAATGTCAAGCCACCTTCCAGGAATTCGTCAACAAGATATTTGCCGACCAAATCAGCCTTAACATGGAGGCTTATATCAACCACATGCCGGGAAAAAGTTCATTACACGAAGACTACATCCAAGACCTTGCTAACATGTTCCAAACACTAGGGACCTATAACATGAAACTTTACTGAGCCAAATGCGTACTCGAAGAGACAACTAGGGAGTTCATTGGCTTCTCTCTCTTGAATCGAGCTTAAAAGCCAACCCAAAAAATATTAATGCAATCATTCACCTAGAGTCCCAAAAGACAATATAAGATATCCAAATGCTCACCAATAAGATTGCTTTCCTACGTAGATTTATAGCAAAGTCTGTAGAGAAATATTTGCCATTCTTTTAAGCCTTAAAGGGATTGAAGCATGGGGACTAGGATGGAGGGAGGAGTTGCAGCATGCCTTCGAGGAGCTGAAGCACTATTTTAGCTCCCCTTCGCTACTCTACAAGCCAACAAATGGGAAAGACACGTACCATCTAGCAGTCGTGAATACATCCCTTAGCGCAACATTGCTAAGGAAGGATGTAGGGATCAAAAAGCTAGTATACTAAGTGAGCAAAGTACTATCCTACCTAGAGACTCGATACTCGACCAAGGAAAAAGCAACGTTAGCTCAAGTATAGTTTGCAAAAAAAGTTGAGACCGTATTTCTAGTTGCACAAGAACATAGTGACGATGAACCAACCACTACGGAAGATCCTACATAGATCGGAGAACTCAAGCAGAGTGATAAAATGGCATAATCGAGTTGGGAGAGTTTAACATCCAGATCCAACCTAGGGTCATGTTTAAAGGACAAGTTCTTGCTAACTTTATTGTTGAATGCATGTCCAGGGCCGTTGACAGCCCAAAGAAAGCTGATGCCCTAGAGATCAATTGGCCATAGTGGACTCTATTTATCGAAGGAGAGTCAAATAGCGCAAGAATAGGCACAAGATTACTCCTCATCTCCCCAAAAGGCAAGGAATGGTCATACTCCATCTGCTTTGGCTTTTCCACTTCAAACAAAGTTGCAAAATACGAGTCTCTAGTTCTCAATTTAAAGGTTGCAAGGGAATGCTTAGGACAACACCTTATTTACAAAAGCTTAGAGCTTGTGGTTAACTAAATCTAAGAAAGTTTTTGGTCTTCCACCCAGATGTTGCAAAATACCTAAAGCAAGCCCATACACACCTTAATTCACTGATGCAATAGTAGATCATCCACATCCATCAATAGCAAAATGAGAAGATCCTCATGCTATCAAAGCTAGTCATGGCCCCCTTAAATGATGATTATGGATGCAAGATTATTGAGTCCTTCAGGCGCCCTAGCATTAACGAGTTGGACAAGGTCCTACAATTAATCGACAAGAAGAGTTGGTTGGTGCCCTGCTTGGAGTACTTCTCCTTTTTTTTTTTTTTTTTTTGGTAAGTAAATTGAATTGAACAAATAAAAGTTTACAAAAATACTATGTTCTAACCCCCAGTGTTATACTAACTTGGAGTTAGAACATAGATACTGGGGTAATCCCCAAGCACCATGATACAAATCATGAAATCAATACAAAACACAACGGAAACCGACTTCCATCTAAAGTAAGAGCCTAAAACAATATTCCACCAAGATTGGTGTAACCCCAACACAGTGAGCTTTAATGACTCCATCGGCTGTACAGCCTACTGAATTCTTTAGCATCTCGGACAAACTTCAGCACCTCGGCCTTGCCACATCGGTTAGGAGACATGTTAAGCTGCACGGGCAATCACCCATCCCGGCTAGCAAGAGAGGAAGCACAGAGGCTGAGAATCATCAGTACCAGCTGCGCTAGACGCCAACTGCATCATCTCCCTCAAGCAACGCGAAAGCCAACATTAGCACCAGACTTCAGCACCCAAATCCAAAGAGCTGCAAACCCAAATCCAAATAAAATCCAGCCGCCATTACAGCTACAAAGGCAAAACTTCTCAACCCAAATTCGCACACCAAGAAGGCAGCACAAAGAATCTAGTTTCAGAAATTATGGAGCAGGCATCAGCATTTGTTGATCCTCAGCTGTAAGCAACTGACCAGCATTTAGCAGCCCAAAGTAAATCAGACCACGGGAGGATTTTCGGCCAGAGGATTACCTGCACAGCATCTCGGCACTTTGTATACGTCCCAGCCAAAAGCAGGTTCAGCACCCACACAGCAGAAAGGAACCACGAAATATTTCAGCAAATTTTACTCAGCTGGGAGAGATCACCCACTTAGCAAAAAGAATATTTATCCAAAACTGATCCCCAGCTCATTGCAGATTTCATGTCCCTACCAGAAGGCTTTGTTCATCCATCTCAGTCTTTTGCTACTCATCTCGGACACAACACCACCTCAGCCAAACGGGACCTCGGGCCAAAGCTACACATCCCATTGTATATCTCTCAGCAAAAAACAACCAAAGCAATGACCACAATAGTTACTGCAGCACCACATGGCCAGCAGCGCATCAGTAATATCCTTGGGCAGCACTGTTGCTAGTCTCAGCACCGATCTACAACAGCACCTCGGAAAGAAAACCAGCCCAAACTCACACCAACAAACCACCATTCAGCAAAGTAGAGTATCTGCATCACACCATATTCAATCACTCACACTAGAAATCAGCAGCCGTAATTTTCAGCATCATTATTCATTGAGATAGCTGGATTTCAGCAAAAATCAGTAGCCCAACTCCATGTTTCTTCAACTAGGCTCACGGCAGCAGCAACATACAGCTTTTGCGTGGAAGCCCCAAATCTATCAACACTAACATTGCTCCAGTACATCATAACACCACGCCAGCACCAGCAGAAGCAATTTTCGGCAGCCAAAATCAACAGCAGCTGTCACAGGAGCTGCATGAAATCTGCTTCCCCTCTAGCATCACCATCAGCTCCATCAGCAGAGCAAAGTAGATTGAAAGACACAAGCAAATAACCAGCCCAAACTCACACCAACAAACCACAATTCAGCAAAGTAGATGGTTTACCTCTCCACTAGGAAAGAACCCAATGGACCTGAGGAGGCAAAGAATCTTAAAAAATCATCAGGTGGTATACCGTCTTTGATGGGTTGCTTTACCAACTGAGCTACTTAGTGCAACTCATAATGTGTTTAGGCCCAAAAGAAGGAGATTATGCCATCTAAGAAGTAGATCTCAGAATATGAAAAAAACACCTCAAGGGAAAAATGTCGGCCTTTCTAGTAATGCACCAAGGTATTATTAGCCATCATGAAGTACAACAGTTAAGGGTTCATCAGGAAGTGCAACTAGGGCTAGATCCATGGGAACATACCACGAAGGCCCTTCACCGCACAACGAAGTCATTGTCCTTTGTACAATGAGAGCTTGATATATTTGGTCTGTTTCCAATTGTTTCGGTGCATAGAAAGTTCATAACCATTGAAGTCGAATATTTCACCATGTAAGGAGAGGCTGCACCATTAGACAAAATAATAGGCGAGAACATGGTAGAGTTCATCCGGTAAATGGTAGTATGCCAATCTAGCATCCCAATAATCATAATTGTTGGAGCAAAACGCACGGAAGGCACAGTGACCGAGCGGACAAGGTTCTCGGACAGCTACACAGAATAGAGCTCTCGGACGGACACGAAAAGTAGAGATAGAGAACGAAAGAGAACACACAAATTTAATCGTGGAAAACCCTTCTTTCAATAAGGGAAAAACCACGGAAGAATACACTGTAAAAGGATTGTTTACAAGTGTTAGCTACACAAGCTCGAACGAAAGAAAACAATCTCAAGTGTGCAACTTCTCTTACTAAAGTGTTTCTCACTCTATCTTTACAAAACTTGCCCACAGCTCTCTCTCTCAAAAGCTCTTCCTAGAAGATGTCTCAGATATGTATGAAGCAAGGGCACAAGCTCTATATATATATAGACATAGAGGCGGGGTGGACAGCCCCGGCCACCCCTACCGCGATGGTTGCGGAACCTACGCCCCTAGGCTCCCATGGCGGTGCCGCACGCTGGCGTGCCGGATGGCGAGCGACACCTGGAAGTTGTGGCGCCACAACTTCCAAGCAGTAGGTAACCAACCCACCTCGTAAGAACAACGCGGCAGCCTACGACGATAGGCTCAACTTCTACACTTTAGGAGTCCTCGTCCACGTCCTCTCGGACATGACGCTTCAAACAAAGTCCTCGTCCATTCTCCTAATGGAGTCCGCGGACTACTGCCACTCGAGAGTAACCCCAACAAACTTCCCCTCACGACCGAGTGGGAGTGAAGTTAGTCAGACCGGCAATGTCACAACAAGCTTCCAGCTTTCCCTTTGGCAAAACCTTTGTCAACATATCCGAGCCATTATCGTCCGAGCGGACCTTTCTAATTGATAGCTGCCCATTATCAAAAACATCTCTCACCCAATGATAACGCACGTCAATGTGCTTTGATCTTGAGTAGAATGAGGAGTTTTTACACAAGTGAATGGCACTTTGACTATCACAAAGGATCTCGTACGTCTCCTGCCTTAGACCCAATTCTTGGACAAACCTCTTCATCCAAAGCATTTCCTTACAGGCCTCGGTCACGGCAATAAACTCTGCTTCTGTAGTTGAGAGAGCGACGCACTTCTGCAACTTGGATTGCCAGGAGACCACCCCTCCTGCAAACTTCACCAAGTATCCCGACGTTGATTTCCGAGAGTCAACGTCCCCGGCCATGTCTGCGTCTGTGTATGCAGACAACTGAGGCTTTTCTTCTCCAAACATCAAACCCACCTTGGAGGTCCCGCGTAGGTATCTGAAAATCCATTTCATTGCAGACCAATGCTCCATCCCTGGGTTTGAGAGAAATCTGCTCACAAGGCCAACCGCATGAGCAATGTCCGGCCGTGTACACACAGCCGCGTACATCAGGCTGCCAACGGCCGAGGAGTAAGGAATATTACTCATTCGCGCCTTCTCAGTGTCCGAGGACGGACACTGCTATTTACTTAGCCTAAAGTGGTTGGCTAAAGGGGTACTGACAGGCTTGGAGCTTTCCATGTTGAACCGCTGAAGCACCTTGTCAACATAGCCTTCCTGGGACAGCCAGAGCTTCTTGTCTCCTCGGTCACGAAAAATTCTAATCCCCAGAATCTGCTTCGCTGGGCCGAGGTCTTTCATGGCAAAAGACTTTCCCAATTGCACCTTTAGCTCCTGGATCCGAGCGCTATTCTGTCCGACAATCAGCATATCATCCACATAAAGAAGGAGGATGACAAAATCGTTTTCCGAGAACCTCTGAACAAAGACACAGTGGTCGGAAGTAGTCTTATGGTATCCTTGTCCGACCATAACAGACTCGAACTTTCGGTACCACTGTCTCGGAGCTTGTTTCAGCCCATACAAGCTCTTCTTCAAACGACAAACCAGTCTTTCCTTTCCCTTGACCGCAAACCCTTCTGGTTGCTCCATATAGATTTCTTCCCCTAAATCTCCATGAAGAAATGCTGTTCGGATGTCTAGTTGCTCTATCTCCAGATCCAAAGCTGCTGCCAGTCCGAGCACTACACGGACCGAGGACATCTTCACAACTGGTGCGAAAATTTCATCGAAGTCAACACCCTTTCGTTGACCAAAGCCCTTCACCACAAGTCGTGCCTTGTGTCTTGGCTTACTTGTGTCCTCAGTCGCCTTCAGGCGGAAGACCCATTTGTTCTTCAGAGCCTTCTTTCCCTTGGGCAATTTAGCCAGCTCAAAGGTATGGTTTTTATGAAGAGAAACCATCTCTTCCTTCATGGCTTCAAACCATTCATCCTTCTGAGCGCTACTCATGGCCTCGTCAAAATCTTCTGGTTCTCCAGCATCAGTGAGGAGGACAAACTCACTTGCTGGAAGACGGACGGATGGACGCCTCACTCTGGACGACCGTCTTGCTGGGGCCACCTCGACCTGAGGAGGTGCCAAATCTTCAACCAGGTCCTGAGATGCAGGAACCGCCTCATCTTGGTTGCCTGCCACACCTGAACCGCGGACATCGGACTCAGAAGGCACTGGACGGGCAATATCAGTATCAACTCTGTCCGTCCGGGAAGTAGTGGGAGGAGACTTCTGCTCCTTCCCAATGTCCTCGATGGTCTCGTCCTCAACGAAGACCACGTCGCGGGACCGCACCAGCTTCTTTTCCTTTGGGTCATAAAATCTATACCCAAATTCATTCTCGCCATAGCCCAGAAAGACACATTGCATTGTCTTTGGCTCCAGCTTGGTCCTTTCATCTCTCGGAACATGAATAAAAGCTTTGCAGCCAAAAGTCCGAAGATGGCTATATACTGGTTCCTTTCCGGTCCAAATCTGCTCTGGAACTTCCCCGTCCAGAGGCTTACAGGGCGACCGGTTGATCACATGGGCGGCCTCCTCAAGGCCTCAGCCCAAAAAGATCCTGGTAGCCTGACCTCGGATAACATGCACCTGACCCTTTCCATCAGGGTGCGATTCATCATTTCTGTCATGCCATTCAACTGTGGCGTCTTAGGTGGAGTTTTCTGATGTCTAATGCCATGAGCTCTACAGTAGGCATCAAACGTCCCAATATACTCCCCGCCGTTATCGCTCCGAACGGCCTTTAGCCTCCTCCCGGTCTCCCACTCAACGAGGACATGGAACTGCTCAAAGGTTTCCGCAACCTGATCTTTTGTCTTCAAAGGAAACACCCACAGCTTCCTCGAGCAATCATTAATAAATGAGACAAAATATTGTGCTCCCCCAAATGACTTCACCGGGAGGGGACCACACACATCAGTGTGGACGAGCTCCAAAACCTCAGACCTCCTGGAAGATGTATCTCCTTGAAAGGAGACTCTGCGCTGCTTCCCTGCCATGCAGTGAGGGCAAGTGCTTGGCCTGTCTCCATCCATCTCCGGAATGAGACCCTTCTTTGCCAGATAACCCATGCCACACTCACTCATGTGTCCGAGTCTCTTGTGCCACAGATCCGAGGACTCCACATTTCTTGTGGCATTCACCTCAGCCACCTCAGCCTGGGCTTTCAATAGGTAAAGGCCTGACGCCTTTACTCCTCGGGCAATAATCATGGAGCCCTTTGTCATTTTGATACTTCCGTCACAAAAGACGCTGCAGTAACCTTCATCATCCAGCCGTCCTACTGAGATGATATTCATCCGAATATCAGGGACGTGTCGGACATCCTTCAAAGTCAATCGGGCTCCAGTGCTCATCAGCAAGGTGATTCACCATGTCCAATGAACTCGGATGTCTCCTTGTTGCCCATTCTTAATACTCCTGAGGCGCACGAGTGTAAGTGGAGAACAGTTCTCTCCTAGAGGTAACGTGGATTGAAGTGCCAGAATCCACTACCCAGTCCGAGGATTGCTCAGCCACGGCCACTAAGTCTTCAGATTCGCAGGCCAAAAGGAGATCTCCTGTCACAACAGAGACCGAGGACTCTTCCTCGCCACGTCTCTTCTCGCCCCTCTGCTTGTTAGCATTTTCTCGCTTCCACTTGTAACAGAACTTCTTGATGTGGCCTTTCTTACCACAATGGTGGCACTCCATGTCTTGATACCGGAAACGTGACTTACTCCGCCCTTTGTCTTCAGACTTTGGGCCACGTCCTCGGCTCCTTCCCCTGCATTCGGTAACAAGGACTTCGGAGTGCTGAAAGGTGGACGTGCTTTGAGAACGCCGTCGCACTTCTTCGTTCAGCACAGCTCCTTTGGCCATCTCTAAAGTCACCACGCCATTTGGAGCTGTATTGGCAATGGTGATCCTCATAACCTCTCACGAGTCCGGGAGGGTTGCTAGAACCATAGTCCGAGGACCTCATCCTCGAACTTGATCCCCACGCCATTCAGCCTGTCCACGCAGCCCTGAAACTCATTCAGGTGATCGGAGACAGATGACCCGTCCTTGTACCGTACTTGCATCAGCCGCATCAAGTGAAAAATTTTGTTATTTCCGGATTTGGAGGCAAAGAGCTTTTCCAACTTTTCCCAAAGCGTCTTGCCATTGGACTCACCCCGAACGTGGTTGTACACGTTGTCGTCCACAAACTGCCGTATATAGCCGCACACTTGCTTGTGCTCCAACGTCCACTGCTCGTCCGTTTTATCTGCCGGCTTTGCTGCGGTAAAAACGGAATTATGCATGGACTTTACGAAAAGCAAGTCTGACATCTTGCTTTGCCAAGTGTCAAAGTTTGATCCGTTCAAACAGATCATCTTACTTCCAACCTCCATCGCAGCCAGCAACAAGATCACCGTTCAGAGAACCAAGATCTCTGATACCACTTGTTGGAGCGAAACGCGCGGAAAGCACAGTGACCGAGCGGATAAGGTTCTCGGACAGCTACACAGAACAGAGCTCTCGGACGGACACGAAAAGTAGAGATAGAGAACGAAAGAGAACACACAAATTTAATCGTGGAAAACCCTTCTTTCAATAAGGGAAAAACCACGGAAGAATACACTGTAAAAGGATTGTTTACAAGTGTTAGCTACACAAGCTCGAACGAAAGAAAACAATCTCAAGTGTGCAACTTCTCTTACTAAAGTGTTTCACACTCTATCTTTACAAAGCTTGCCTACAGCTCTCTCTCTCAAAAGCTCTTCCTAGAAGATGTCTCAGATATGTATGAAGTAAGGGCACAAGCTCTCTATATATATAAACATAGAGGCAGGGTGGACAGCCAGCCACCCTACTGGCAGTAGGTTGCAGAACCTACGCCCCTAGGCCTGCCATGGCAGACGCACGCCTGGCGTGCCAGATGGCAGGCCTGACACCTGGGAAGTTGTGGCCGCCACAACTTCCAAGCAGAGTAGGTAACCAACCCACCTGTAAGAACGGCCGCAGCAGGCCTACGACGATAGGCTCAACGTCTACACTTTAGGAGTCCTCGTCCACGTCCTCTCGGATATGACGCTTCAAACAAGGTCCTCGTCCATTCTCCCAATGGAGTCCGCGGACTACTGCCACTCGGGAGTGACCCCAACAATAATCACCAATAATGAAACCAAATTTTTTGAAAAAAAGGTTTTCTCTATTTTGCGAGAAACTCAAAATTTGACTTACCCACACCTCAATATCTTACTTACAGGCTAATAACGAGACAAAGGTCACCAACAAGACAATCCTCATTGGGTTGTGAATGAGGCTTGGGTACAAGAGTTGCCTAATATGCTATGAGCCTACTAAATAGCATCGCGGATGGCTACCAGAGAAACCTTATATACTTACGCTTTGTGGTGAGGTAGTCTTCCCGGAAGAAATAGGATTGCCTAGCCTCATGGCATCAAACTTCAAGCACATTGCTAATGAGGATTCTATGTGATAGTACCTAGACCTACTTGAGAAAGTTTCAGATGCTACCAGCCTTTGGACTAGGCAATACACATAAAGAGAAGCCTAGTACCATAATAGGAAGGTAAATGCAGGGCCCTAGTAAGTCGGAGAACTAATCCTAAGGAGTATTGATTATACCTGTAACAAACTAATATTTCAATTCAAATTAATGGTGCCCAAGGCCTAAGAGATTATTAATGATGATAATTAATAACCTAATTATTATAGGTGAGTCTTGGCTAATTTTGTGTTAAAACTAAATGTATTGAATTCTCGAAAACACCAAAAAATTAATTTGGTAATTTTTTTACCAATAATTAGAAATTATTTTTCATTACTCTAAAATATTAAATAGGATATGCTATGACTTTAATATGTGTTTAGATATATAAATAAAAGGTAGAAACAACATAATTTAATGCACTAAATATTGAAAATAAATTTCTTAAATATAATCCATGAATGTATAGCAGTCTCACGCCCCTTCTTTTAAGTTCCTCAACTACCCATACATGTAAGTGAAGTAGTGTTTAAGGCTGCTTAATGTAGGGAATCTTCGGTTAATGCATCTGGTTGGGAGTGTATTTGCGAGGCATGTTCACACAACAAAATTAATATGATGGGTAGGATAATAATTGAAGGTATCTATTTAGTTTGGTGGCTTTTTGTGTGGGGGTGAGACAGGTTCAAAGCTGCTGCTGCTGCTGTTTTGTTGCTGCTGTGCTATTGCTGTTGCTGCTGCTGTTGAATTGCTAAGGAAAGTCAGGCAGGATAAGTGAAATTTCTACTCCTTTGATGTTATTATAGTGTCTAGTGCATTCCCATTTCGTTGGTTGGTCATAGCCTCTTCCTAGTATCAAGTTTTATTATCCTTCTCATCTCCTATGTTTTCTTTACTCACGGTCAAATCTTATACATGTTTTATTGGTGGATTACACTTTGCTCAAACTTTATAAAATTCAGTATTTTACCTAGTTAAATAAGATTAAAGAGTGTTTGAGTGGATTTGAGTTACTGAAAATCACATGAACACTAACGATGCAAGGAAGAAAATCATGAAAAGTAACTGAGAGGTAAAATCAGTTTTTGAGTTATTTTTAGGCCAACCATTTATACAGTTAATCAATGTATTTATATCCATATATTTGTCGTTCTTGTACCATATATGCTAAATTTAATATTTTGTTGGCAAAACCCAATTTTAATTACTTAAAGATATAAAATTGATTGATGAACAAAGGATGTTGAACATTGGGAGTCTGGAAAACCATACTGGAATTGGGAAATCATTTGCTCGAATGCTCCTCTCGCAATCTTCTCATGGAGGTCAGTCCACTTGAGACTTCTTCTCATGATCATCTTGCGGGGGTCTTGTTCGCTTAGGCTTTCTTCTCGAGAAACCAGTTGCAAATTTCCTGTATGTCTGATTGAACTTTCTTATCATAAACCTCATGCAATTATCCACTATCATTCACTCGAACACCAGTACTCACAAGCATCTCGCGGCATTAAAAGAAGATTGATAAACCGTTGTGTCTGGTAATAATTGAGTTGAATCTTACAAATTATCTAGAACTTAGAGTTTAGCTTTGGACTTAGTGTCTAAGAGGTACTATGCTTGGTCGTATGGCTCTGTAACGGAACGGGTCATAATCTACTAATGACCTCTATCAATAATTATACTTATTCAAATACAAGTTAGTATGCTTTTTATTTAATAGCACGCTACTTAATTTTTGTAAAAAATTGGACAGAGTTTTCTTTAAAAATGGACAAAAATTATATATACAACCTGATTAAGAGAACTTGTACAAAGCATGTATACAACTAGACCTCAAAATTTAACCACAATATATACACAAGATCAATCAAATGTCATTTATTCATAACTCCAATACAGTATTTACAACTACCGTATTGGATCAAATGAGAGATGCCATTCAAGAACCTATACAAAGCCTAACATCATACCTGGGGAAGCATTCTATATCCATAAATGATTTGCGAAAGTATAACAATGAATCCAAAATAATAAATAACATGCCATGATACAATTTAATACATAACTTTGAACTTAATCAACTATTTACATAAACATTACATCCACCACATTTTAGATTCTATGTTCTCAAAGTCCAGTAATTATCCTTAGTAAAATCTCTTTCCTTACTCTATCTATTCGGGCGTCAGCACATAGGTCTCATCTGGAAGAAAAAAAAAAATGGTGAGCTAACAACTCAACAAGTGTATCATAAACAAATAATCAACAATATGCATATTCAAATGAAATATGGAACGGGACGGAAGTAATATGAGAAAAAACTTGAAGATAAGAAATATAATTCTATATACTTTTCATGATTTACAATAATTTTTACAGACTAGGGTCAGTAAGCCTTACTAACTAAATGTACGAAAGAACGAGGAGGGGATCATGATACTCCACATGATCTAAGGTTGTGAGCTCTTATTATCGACCCAGAGGAGGGGTCATCCACATATAATGCCTAAAGACAGGATAGCGGTATACTTATCACTTGGTATATAGGACTAATAAAACGCTACCCTAACCTCCCATGGTCTAGAGGCGCCATCGATCTACAATAATATCCTAAGGCTTGTGAAGAGTATTACCCACTCAATTCGAATAATATCAATATAATTTCCCTAATTTCATGATTTACAATAATTTTTACGGAGGGGTCATCCACATGATCTAAGGTTGTGAGCTCTTATTATCAACCCAGAGGAGGGGTCATCCACATATAATGCCTAAAGACAGGCCGAACACCACGTGGCATAGCGGTATACTTATCACTTGGTATATAGGACTAATAAAACGCTACCCTAACCTCCCATGGTCTAGAGGCAGTCATCGTTCTTCTACAATAATATCCTAAGGCTTGTGAAGAGTATTACCCACTACAATACGCGGTCAGAATAATCATTGAGTCTCTATTGTAATATAATTTCGTGATCCTAATTTCATGATTTACAATAATTTTTACAGACTAGGGTCAGTAAGCCTTACTAACTAAAGGTACGAGAGAACGAGGAGGGGAATCATGATACTCCACATGATCTAAGGTTGTGAGCTCTTATTATCGACCCAGAGGAGGGGTCATCCACATATAATGCCTAAATACAGGCCGAACACCACGTGGCATAGCGGTATACTTATCACTTGGTATATAGGACTAATAAAACGCTACCCTAACCTCCCATGGTCTAGAGGCAGTCATCGTTCTTCTACAATAATATCCTAAGGCTTGTGAAGAGTATTACCCACTACAATACGCGGTCAGAATAATCATTGAGTCTCTACTGTAATATAATTTCGTGATCCTAATTTCATGATTTCTTATTCATTTGAGGGAATGTCCACCATAATTTTATTTACAATATCTCCATCCAGGATATCAATTCAATCACACATTCAATTGTAAATTTTTCTCCGAATACTTGTACGATTTTTATCTTTTATTTAAATTAAAATCTTTTTACGATTCAATTTGGATGTATGGATATCATAACGCATAGGAAAGATTAGAATTTCTTACCATCGGGAGACAATTATCACTTTAGAGGCCTCCGAGACATATTTTCTTTACAAACGGAGCACAAACACATTTTTTCGGAGCTTATTTTTAGACATACCCAATTAGGCATGGTTCACATAACAATTAAATAACGTGGGAAAATGTAAAATTCATGATATTCTCAGATGCACAGTGACAGTGCCAGTTTAGAGAGTCCGGAGGAGCCGAACGGGTTGATTTTTGGAAAATCAAACACCCAACTGAAGTATGTATATAATTGGGACATAGGTAATACACAATTAAGGAAAAAATAAGTATAGAAATTGGAAATGGGAAGGGAAACCTGAGCTGGTCGCGAGTTAAGGTTTGGCGAAGCCAAACAGGGCGAATCGGCGAAAAAATCGGATATCAAACGGTAATTAAATCATATTAGGGTTATAGGTTCCACATTTTTCATGATTTGGTGGGTATCGAAATAAAAATACTCAAAAAAATTAGTAAAAATCGAAAGAGAGGAAAAAAAGGTGTGACGACCCGACTTTTATTACCATCAAAGCCATCGTCAAATCCAAAGTCCTTGCTTTTAAATAAATTATGAAAAGATATATAGGTGGATATAAAATTTTTTACTTATTTTCTTTCAAACCTGAGATGCATACTAGAGATTTATAATTTCATTAGCTCCAAAGTATCACGGAAACATACTAACATTCATAAGCAGCGGAATAAATTTTACAAGTCTCCTCAAAAAGCAAAATAAACAAAGCTTTCAAAAATCTGCTCCGGCCAGCTTAACCATTCAGCTACACCATAAGGTTCTACTCAACTTTATCTTCCATAAGCTTGTCATCTGAAAAGTGGCAAGAATGAGCTTACAAAAGCCAATCAGGATACTCACATGCAAAAACATAAACATATAATTTGATCAAAACATAATTTCATAATATAACATAGCATATGAAAAAATCATCATATCGTTTCTTCTTCGGTCCTTATTCTTTTCATCTTATCTTCGGAAAATTCATCATAATCATTCAGAATTTGTATCATCTTTAGGGACAGGACGGGAGCGGACAACATCGAGGACGGGTTGTGTGCTACCCCACAACCTAAAGCCGTATCCCCTCATTATGCTCCCTGGGGCAGGAGGTAATGCCTTTAACCCGGCATACGGGGCCATAGTCCATAGTTCTTATGCCACCAAAAGGTCCCCTCCCGTGGCCCAGGAGGCATCCTCGAGTGTCACTCCAATATCCTTCATCCATCTTTAACAGCAAGCTTAATGGAAACTCGATTCTTGGTTCGTGTTCTTTAGTGGCCAATCATCATAGATCAAAAGTCGGAAGAGTTCCACTTGCTGTCCGTACATTTTCCTTGTTCTTATAGCCTTGGTTCTTCAACTTCAACATTTGAAGTCCATATCATCTTATCAAAAGTCGGAGTTCATCTTTCGAAAATCCGAAGTTCTTTTTCAATAAAAAGGACAGAGTCTTGTTCATCAAATTTTCGGAGTTCTTTTCTTACAAAGCCGGAGTTCGTTTCTTTAGTCAAAGCCGAAGTTCTTTTCTGAAATCCAAAGATCATCAAAACCGGAATTCTTTATTCATAAAGGACGGAGTACATTTTTAACAAAGTCTGAAGTTCTTTTTCTTAAAGGGACGGAGTGCCTTTCTTTTCAAAAGGACGGAGTGCTTTTCTTTTCAAAGGGACGGAGTGCCTTTCTTATCAAAACCGGAGTGCTTTTCTTTTCAAAGGAACGGAGTGCCTTTCTTATCAAAACCGGAGTGCTTTTCTTTTTAAAGGGATGAAGTGCCTTTCTTATCAAAACCGGATTGCTTTTCTTTTCAAATGGACGAAGTGCATTTCTTATCAAAATCGGAGTGCTTTTCTTTTCAAAGGGACGAAGTGCTTTTCTTTTAAAAGGGACGGAGTGCCTTTCTTACCAAAAATCCGGAGTTCTTTTCTTTCAAATCTGAAGTACTTAAATCCGAAGTTCATTTTTTTATAAGATCCGAAGCTCTAAAATACGGAGTTCATAAGCCGAAGTTCATTTCAAAAGCCGAAGTTCTTATGAGTTGTTATCAAAAGCAGGAATAAAAAGACGGAGTAAAAAGCCGGAGTTCGCTTTTATCAAGACCGAAGTTCATTTCAAAACAAAAGGATGGAGTACTTTTTAAAGACGTAAAGGCCGGAGTTCCTCTTCTTCAAAACCGGAGTACTTTTCAAAAGAGGACGGAGCACACTGTTCATAAAAAGGCCGGAGTTCTTTTTGACGGAGTTCTTTATCCAAACTGGACGGAGTACTTATTTCCTAAAATGCCGAGTTCTAAATCCGAAGTCATTTTCTGTAAAATGCCGGAGCTCTTTTGTCTTAAATCCAGAGTTATTTTTAACAGAACGGATATTAATAATAAAATCTCTTGTTCTATCTTAAGGTCAAAGTTCTTTTTCCGTAAATATGTAATATCAACGTTCAGCAGAATAACCATAACATCATGAATTTCATACATTTCTGAATAATAATTCATAAAACAGAAAAGTTTCCTCTTAAGGTCAAAGTTCTTTTTCCGTAAACATGCAATATCGAAGTTCATAACACTTACTAGAAAATCATAAACAGAATAAAATCTAACATCATGCGTAACAGAGTTTCTTTTTAAACATGCGCTTCAGAACGATTAGTCATAAAACAGAAAGGCATACTCATACAGAATATCATATACTTTCGTAACAACATACATAAACATAAGCTTTAAAAATAGGGTGAGTATCTTGCCTGAATTTTTTTCTACTTTGCCTTAGCTTTCGGTCTCTTTCTTTACTAAGAGTTTCTAGTGGGTGTCTTTTTCTGATGTTCTTAAGCCCTTATTTATAGCCCGTGGGTTAGGTGGCCATCATTTATGGCTTCACATTTTTCCAAGGGTGTCATTTATGACTTTACATTTTTAAAAGAGTTTCGGGATTAGATAGATTATTTATGGCCGTGTATTCCCAAGGTGTTTCCTCATTAATTTTCCTTGACCAGATTTAACCCTCTCACTTAAACACATTCCGGTCAACTATCGGTGTTGACCGGATTTCTCTCCTCTTTTCCTTCCATTCATGTTTTCCGGTCAACATTGTACGTTGACCGGATTACACCTTCGTTCATACTCCGGTCAACTGGTGTTGACCGGATCCAGCATTCCTACTTTGGCCAACCTTATCTCTTCGGCTCCTATATCAACTTCGGCCCTTCTTCTTCTTGAACCCAAAATCTACTCCGGCCTCTCTTCACACTGTACTTCGTTCTTCAAGGTCACTTCGGCCTTCACTTTCTGGAACAATTTTTTAATTTCAAAACCTGCTCCAAGCCCGGTTTCAATTTTATACCTTACGGCCGGTTTGAAAATTCACTTCTAAGCCGATCTTGATTTCATCATAAAGGGACCGGTTTTCTTCTCACAAGGCCGGACTTATTTTTAATGGGAAATCCGGATTAAGTTTTAGTATCAAATGCCGGAGCTCTTTATTCACAGGAAATCCGGATTGTTTTCAACAAAGGAAATTCAGGAGTAGTTTTTCGTATCAGAAGCCGGTGGTCTTAATTCACAGGAAATCCGGACTTCTTTTCTCCAACGAAATCCGGACTTCTGTTCACCACGGAATCCGGAGTTCTTTTTACCAAGGAAAATTCGGACTTCATTTTATTAAATCAAGGCCGAACTTGATTCCATTTTAAGCCGATGTACTTTTCTTATTTCGTTTCCCAGTCAACTTGCGTTGACCGGACTTGATGATTGAGATTTTCCGTGTTTTAAAATTTGGGTCGTTACAAAAGGGTATGAGTAAACTTACATTTATCTAATCTATCACTTTTCCAACTAGTTCGAAGTCAGAATCGGATCAAAAAGCCTCCATTTCCTCCTCTTTTCCTTTGTGCGATTCTCTCCTCGTCGTCAACCTCCCGCACTGTGGCCACTGAAACTGCGTCGCGCCAATCGGCCACCGCTAGCCGCCGCCGACCATCAGTGCCGCCTTCTTTCCCAATGGCCATTGAAACTACGTCGCGCCAATCGACCACCGCCAATCGGCCCTATCCCCTCTCTCCTCTTCTTTCCCCATGAAACCCTTATTCCCCCCGAGCCCCTGCCCCCTTCCTTCTCTTTCTTCTATTATTATTATTATTATTATTGTTATATAGTAATTCAATTTTCTTTTAGTCCTAAAACTCAAATCAGTATTCAGGTGACCGGACAGGCGCACTTTTAGTGCCAGCCCAACAAATCTAAATATCTTCCAAAATTTATAATATTTAATTAATTTTTTTCACACCTAAAATTATCCAAAATAAATAAATAAATCCAATTAAATCAAATAAAAATATTCAGGATATTATAGGCTCAATGGGATGTGATAGGCCTATGAGATGATAAGAGTAGGATATTTAGTTCATTCATAGATTTTCTTGTCTTCATGGTGATCTTTTTTGTATTATGTTAGATTATAGGCTTAATCTTCTTATTATTAATCGTTAAGGTAAATAAAATTATCTAGAACATTGTAGTGTCAAGTAATATGGAACTTATAGAATCTTAATGTGGTCCATAGTTGTTTGATACTAATTATCATATTTCGATGGATTAAGATTTATATATTTGAAAGAATTTTTATAACCTTGTGAATAATGTGTGCTGAAATATCAAGGAATATCATACCGAAGAGTGTTAGATTTGACATGTAGATTTAAAATATAGTTTTTTAGACCTTTTATGGGAGTGGATCTTTGTTGGACCACGCGAATATGAATATGGCGTATTATAGGCTTATCTTGAAGGGTAATGAGAATATTAATTGTCTGAGTTGAGTGCAATAATTATACACTGAGGACAATAAGGTATTGTCGAACTTACTATCATTGATTACTTCATGAATATTACACGGCTATTGGTAGCAAGCAAGTAATTATTTATTCACTGTGATAAAATAAGATTCAAAAATATTATTGTGATGTATCATATGGTTGCTACCTTTATTAAAATAGGTTTGATGAAACTTATATTATTATTAATATTTAGATTCAATAAAACTTTAATTGCATTTATGTTGTTAAGTTTCCAGGGAAACTTTTGATAGTAGTTTGGTGTAACTCTTGAGTTGTGTTTTTGATGTGGCATTAAGTTTCAAATAATTGATGATTGGTAATATGTTATTACTCTTCTATATTTGTTATTGTTGTTCAAGATATTTATTGATCGCTGTTATTAGTGATTATATTATTTGTTAGGTTTTGGCCTAACATTACATTTTCTTGACTTTAGAATATAGAATATTAATAGCAATATTGTAGAGATCATACAACTACTATAAAGATTTTAGATAAAGATAATTTTAGAGTCTAATAGTTTTTATTATAAGTGATAACAGGACTTCATTTCTATTTTATTAGATGTTAGATGTTTTGTCATGATTGTGTTCCATTGAGTTTATTTTATTATAGAATTTTATATTATCTCTCATATCAATGAGTTATTATTACAATAAATATTTTTCATTTATAGTAGATTTATAATAAATATTTTTGTTTAATTTTTTTCAGTATGGTCGGTTTGGGTCAAGTGAAGCATTTTCAGTCCAAGTCACCACACTTCTGATAAAAGGCAAGGCAAAATAAGCTACCTCCAAAATGTGGAGAACTATTTATAGTAGTGGCAATTGTCAATAATGATAACTATAAGTTGAGAAATTCAGTCCAGTAAAATATTATAGAGAACCTGAAACTCATTTCATTTGAAGAAATACTTTCATTAAGTAAAAGGGTCAAATTAAGGCAAAAGGAATGTTCATCAAACTATTAAGCATTAATCATTTATAGTTAGGGAACTTATAACCATAGTTATTCATTATTAAGAAACCATGACAATAAGAAGACATAAGTTAGAAATGATCATGCTTACATCACAACTTGTTATACAAGCATAGAGGATAACCAACTAGAATATTGCCACAATTCATTTGGTTATAAACCCTTACAAAATACTTATGTACTCGTATTCATATAATTGTAAAATACCTTGTATTGTTTTCTCAATTGTCTACTTTGCATATCATTTATGTATTAACAGCACAACTGTTCCCAAATCATAGATCCAATGCCCTTAAAGGCCCAAATTGTTATCCCTAAGGCTCCTGAACTGATACCCAAATATATTGATAAAGATTCTATAAAGAGTTGATATTAAGAGGTCGACGTAGTAGTCCATAAAAGAAACTAATGAGTGTCCGCTTTAAAGCACCCATAGTTGCCATGATAAGGGCCAATTGTGCTTAGTCAATCAAAATGCCAAAACAGTGGCCAAGATGTCGTATGTAGGCATAACCCACAAATTAATAAAATGGCTAAGATGTATCACAAGGATTGAGTCAAAAATCTTCAAAATGATTAAAAAGTCTCATAAAAATTGAATTAAAAATTTTTAAAATGGCTAAGATTTCTTATAAAAATCAAGTTAAAAACTCTAAAAATATTTAAAATATCACCCAAAAACCAAGTTAAAAATTCTCAAAGAGCGACTAAGATGCCCATTGTTGGCAAAGCCCACAAAGAGCGAAAAGGAAGGTGACAGAAAACACATCAAAACAGCCAAAGGCACCCCAGCTAGGAGCTCATATGCATAAAATCAAAACATAAAAAGCCTCCCTTGACAAACATAGGCAAAGGCACAAGTATGACAAAGTATAAAAGAACAAAGCAATAGGCACAATAAAGAAAATATTTCTCATCAATCTAAACAAATTACACAAGCACTTCCAGCATTACAAATGAGCTACCATAAGGCACCATAGGAGCCAAATTAAGTGGAAGTGAAGGAAAAGAAAAGAGAAGACGTCTCAAAGACTCTAAAGGGAGCATCCTACCCTAGGGCCTGGGTGGTTGAGTAAGCCTCCCCTAAATTACGGACCTCAATGTAGTTTTCCAAACCTAGTGCACAAACTGGAGCCAAACACCTCCAAGGACAAAGGGGGCAAGAATAGAGCTAATGCATCTCATATTATCATTGTGAAAAAATAACCAAAATGGAGGAGATGCCAGCTCCTTCCTACCACCATATGCAGGAGGAAAGCTCCATAGGGAAGGATGTATTCACATCTAATAGTCCTCAAGTCGAGAACAAGTCATCAACCAAAAAAATTTTAAAGTTGCAGTTGTTGTTGCAAGCGCCCCAACAAGAAAGACTCCAACTGGCCCACCGAAGGAAACAGCTATATGAAATTCCTACGTCATAAAATCTTACAGCCATCACAAATGGCAAAAAGTGGAGGTGCTAGAAAATATGAGGCTAAGGCCCCCATTTATAGCATAGAGATATCCATAAAGAGCATGTCCCAATAATTATGTCACCCTTAGCCTAGCAAATGCTAGCCATTGGATCCTCGACACATTGGATGCCTAAGAAAATAGCATGTTAGATTTAGTAATCACAAGTTTCCTTAAAAGCTAAATTAGTGTCCCAACGCTGACAACTCATGGGGATACTTATAAGTGACAAGATGACTAAGCAACAGAACGAAAGCAAATGCGGAAAAAATAAAATGCTCACAGCAACTAGGAGTTAAAATAAGAAGAAAAGAAAGCGTATTTATTCATTAAGTAAAACAACTGTACAAGTAAGGAAGATCAAGGAGAAGCATCATAGCTTGGTGGAGACTCTCAAGACCAAACTCATTGGGATATTGGATTAGCTCGGGCACCCCGACATTAGTATGGTGAAGAATGCCAATGGGCACTCCAGAGCAATATGACAAACAATCTCGCAGCATTCCTAGAAACCAAAGGCATGGTGGTCCACCAAGGCCACCAGATGCTCATTCGAATGGATGAACTCCAGAATTTGATTATGGAGCCGAAGTCTTGTGCCTCCTGTGGTCTATGCTCCATGCTGTCTAGTGAAGCCCAAAGCCAATCGACCTCAGTCTACAGAGACTTCAAGTTGGACCCGGCTTACCATTACGGCCTTCTTAGCCTCCTCAACCTCACTTCGTAAGGTTGCCAGCTCGCCTAAGCTCAAGTCTCTAGCCAACTTGGCTGCCTTGAGCTTGCTTCCTAAGGTCTCAACACAGGAATTGAGTTAGAAGACCTCATTCACCGACTCCTCCCTGGGCCTCCCAACATTGGCCACTGCAAAGTCAAGCTACATAGACACAGAGACAATGCCTCCTTAGCCGAAGGAACTCATCAGTATGATTCCAGAGGTCTGTGACTTAACACGCAGCTCACATAGCCCATACACAAGCTTTCTAAATTCATTAACAATGCCCACAGGCCAACCTGATGACCTGAAAGGATAGAAAAAGAGTCATCAAGATAAAAACCTACAACAGAAGAAGTCGCACAAAGATAGGCAGAGGTTACCAGCGATCCCAACTCAGCAATCCGCTCCAAACCTTACAAACAAATGGAAGTGGCCCCAGAACAATCAGATATATCAACCACCATGGCAGGGTAAGGAGCAAGTTGTGGAAGAAATGCAACCCCCTAAGGATACTCCGACAGAAGGACATGCCCAACAGAGGCAAAAGACCTTTGCTGAGAAGGAACATCCCCCACTCTGCCCATAGGTGCTTTGGCAGCGACGGCCTTATCAGCCTCCCCTAAGAGAAGACCTGCGTCCTCAAGAGCAAACTTGCCCAGAACCGGGGAAAACACGATCCTCATTCTCCTCAGTAAAGCCTCCTCAGCATCAGCAACATCCTCGTCAAGAATGTGGCTCAAGGACTCGCCAATAGTAGAAGGGACAACATCATCAAGAGCAATAGAGCCCCTCCCCATCCTCCGGATGAGAACATGAGACGATGCGGATGTAGTCGCAGCTATGACCCGCTAGCTTGTCCCAGCATTGACAAGTGCCTGCTCCATCAACAGAAAGACTATCGACTTTTGCATAGGGAACAAGCAGATCAAGCCTAACTCCTGGTCAATCTCCGTAATAGTGGCCTTGTCAGGATCACTGCAAGACGCTAGGCTAATCAACAACTTCTTGAAGGGAAGCGCCATGCCTCTAGATTTTTCAAAAAGTATAGATCCTTCTAATTCTAAACGGAAGACAGCTAAACCTTATGCCAGGCTATGGGCTAAGATAGAACCTGTCTTGCCCTTTGAAATGAGGAACACGCCACAAAACACTGCCAGAGTTAGCACCGTCTCACGTAACCGAAAAAAAATTGATAAGAGAAACCGAGTACCTAACTATGCTAGATTGAGAACGAACACGTGGAATATTGACAGCAGTCAATATTTCCATCAAATCTGGTCATAGGGGAAACTCCAATCCTTTACGTTGTATTTGATTGTAGGAATTGATTAGAATAAAAATTTTTCGTTTGGTTAGTGGTAGGGTGGAAATTATTATTCCCTGAAAATTATTATTTTCACAAATTGGTTCAGTGTGGACCCTAAACGTGGATAGATCATCCACTCAGGCAGGCAGCAGAGCCGGAGTCGTGCTAAAGACGTCGGAGGGCACAGAGATTACGTACTCTATCGCGCTGGCCTTCCCTGCCACCAACAACGTGGCCGAGTACGAGGCCCTCCTCGCTGGCCTGCGCTTAGCAAGGGAATGTTCCGCAAAGTCATTGGTCGTGTGCAGCGACTCTGAGCTTGTGGTCAACCAGGTACAGGGGAACTTCGACGCGTCAAACCCACAACTCATGAGGTACTTGGCGAAAGTGAAGACCCTGATCCTTGAATTCAACCGATTCGTGATAGAGCATATCCCCAGGTCCGACAATGGAGGGCTGACCGGCTGGCCCGGGACGCAGCTACCGGATCCCTGGAGTAGTATGCCAGGGAACCAAGGGAAGTCCTGACTGCACCTAGTATCAACACCGAAGACTAAGAAATACTATAGGTCGACGCAGGAGGCAATTGGATGACGCCGTACGTGAAGTACCTAACCAAGGGAACCCTCCCCGATGATGTCAACGAGGCTAAGCGGATTAAGAAAACAGCAGGTTGGTACACGCTCCTCGGCGGAAGGCTGTATAGGCGGGGATACTCCACTCCTCTCCAGAAATGCCTTACTCCAGAGGAAGCCGAGTACGCCCTGAGTGAGGTACACCTGGGATTGTGCGACTCACACATCAGGGGCAAGAACCTCGCGTTCAAGGTCATTCGACAAGGGTTCTATTGGCCAACCATGAAGCGGGATGCTATGGAGTTCGCCCGAAAGTACGAGAGTTGCCAGGTCCATGATCCCATGACGCATTAGCCGCACACTGAGTTACACTGCCTCCAGTCCCTGTGGCCATTCGCGCAATAGAGAGTCGATATCCTCGGACCGCTACCTTTGGCTTCCGGGCAGAGGAAATTCCTAATCGTTGGTATTGATTACTTCACCAAATGGGTAGAAGCTGTCCCTCTGGCCAAGATCACCGAGCAGAATGTGACGGAATTCCTCCGTCAGAGTATCGTTTGCCTCTTCGAGATTCCTAAGGTCGTAGTGACCAACAACAGGACCCAGTTCACCAGCAAGCAATTCACGAAATACTACCGCGATCTCCGCATCAAGCTGATCCACACGTCCGTGGCCCTTCCCCAAGCTAACGAACAGGTTGAGGTCACCAACCACACATTGCTGCACGGATTGAAGACCAAGCTGGAAGACGCAGGGGGCTCCTTGGTCAAAGAGCTTCCGTCCGTACTTTGGTCGTATCGGACGACTCCGTGGGAGCCGACGAGAGAGACGCTCTTCAACCTCTATTTTGGGGCTGAGGTTGTAGTCCCCGTGGAGGTGGGGATGCCAAGCCTGCGGTTCGAGTACTTCGATCCAGCCACCAACTTACAGAGGCTCCGGGAAATCCAGGACTTGCTCTCAGAGGTTCGAAATGCGGCACAACTGCGGATTGTGGCCTATTAGCAGTGCGTCGCGCGGTATTACAACAAGTTGATGAAGGCGCACCCCCTCAAAGTTGGAGATCTGGTCTTCCAGAGCGTAGAGGCGGTGGGAAAGACCACGACTAGGAATAAGCTCTCCCCTAGATGGGAAGGTCCATTCCTCGTCTCCGCAATCCTCCGGAGCGGAGCGTACAAGCTGCGCGCCCAGAACGGCAAACTGGTCCTTCGGACCTGGGACGCCGCCAACTTAAGGAAGCATTATCAGTAACGCCACGACAGCCTAGGTAAGACACACGCGTGCACTATGTGGAATGCTTGTACACGCGTTATGTTTTTGTTAATAAAATTATTTTTTTCAGTTATTATGCATTTCCATTTGTGTGAAATGTTGGCATGCATAGCATTCTTAAATCAAAACGACCTAGAATGCCCCTAAATCGGCAGGACTATCGTCCGTCCGTAAAGCAAACCCTTGGCCCTGCGCCAAGCGGCTTGCAAGCGGCCAATAAAAACCCCTCCCGCACAACGGGCAAGTCCAAAAGGGCACACGTCTATCATGGCTCTACGCCAGTCGACCCAGGCAGTCAAAATATTAGGCCTCGGGGCTTTAGAAGCTTCCCAATTCTCGGCAAACAAAAACCTTAGGGGGCAAGTATCGCAAGCGTGCGGCGACCTTCTTACGCAGAAAAGAGTACCCTCAGTCTACAATGGTTGAGGCCTAGGACCTTAAACACGGTGATTATTACGCCTTGAGCAGGGGCCACACACCTCCCGCGAATACCACACGACTAAGGCCTAGACCCGAAACCCGGTCGCCGAGGACTGAAAACCCGGTCGACCCTTGGTATGGCTCCACCGGACTTGCGACGACATCCGCGTTACCGGATCGAGCTTCCCATCAACCGCGCGTGATGCGGCGACATCCTCTGACGAAGAACGAGCACAGTGCAAGAAGGCGCCTTATTAGGGCCTTGGCGACAATAGCTCTGCAAGCTTAGCATTCAAATACGGGGCATGACTCCACAGATCACAATAAACAAAGGGTGCGGTTAATATACCGCATCGGAAGAGAATGAGTACGAAAGAGGAGGAAATCACCCTTTATTCATTTGTCAAAACCCAGTGAAATACAGAAGCAAAAAATAATAACAAGGGGCGACCAAGCAACCAATACAGAAAAAGACTACTTTGGAGGACAAGACGGACTGGCTTCCTCGTGGAAGTTCCTCAGGCGGGATGTGTCCCTGATCCCGGTGTTTCTAGGATGAAAAACTCCTTCGGACACATCAGGAGCCACCAGGGAAGCAATCCTACGGCACAGACGAATACCGTCCCAATATCGAGTCTCCAGCATGCACTCTGCCTCCGACGGGGTGATCCGGCCAACCATATCCCTGGAAAAGCATGCATGGTCATCATCCAGAGCAACGAGCGAGGCTTCCAATTGCGCCACCTTCCGCTGCAAGCGCCTGACCTCCACTTGCGCCCGTTCGCTGTCCCCTCGAAGGGAGGCGACCTGGGCTCTTGTGTGATGAATGGCTTGCAGCCTGCGATGGAAGCCCCCGTGGAGGAGGGCGACCAGCCCGTTGAAAGGGTCAACATCCCTAGGAATCTGCAGGAAAAGAGGAAGACATCAGAGGAATCCCTAAAACATGCAGCAGCGGGGAGTCGCCAGATCGAAGCGACCATGCCTAAATAAGAGCGGTGCTCGAGAGATGTGCAGGACCACCCGGCTGAGGCCCTCCCAGGGGCTCCTCCTGTTCGGCCGCTGGGGCAAAGCTAGCCGGAAGGGTGGCAGGCGTAGGAGCGCTTGGGGGCTCCAACCCTAAAGACATCCCAACTGCCTCCGCTCCAGCTCCCGACAGACCGGCGACCAATGCGACTTCGACCTCTGATGCTGCAAGGATGTCTTCAAGGATCCTGCCCTCTGAAATGGGCTCCATAAAAATAATAGTTGGCTCTAAAGATCTCCCTGACTCTGACGTTGGCGCGGGCGTTGCTGAGCGTGATCCCTTAGGATCATCAAGGTCCAAGACGCCGCCCGCCATTTCCGGAGCTACATCCACGAATACGTCGGTGATGGAAAGCGTGGAGGGCCCTCCAGTGGGTTGAGGCTCCGCCTCGTCGGCTTCGAGCACTGCTAGCCCCACGATCGGAGTCGGCGGTGGCTCTGTGGCCTCCCCCTGGCTCCCTGCTCTAGTAGCCACCTCCAGGATTGGGACCCGAGTCTCAACAGCAAAACTAATGGCTTGCCTCTGGGACCTCCTTGTCGAAGTACCTTCGGCTTCCCTCAACCTCTTCAAGGGAGCCTCAACCTTCTCTTCATTTGAAGACGACTCCAGCAACGAGCAACTTTCCTCCTCGTCCTCTCTGGAAGATCGGGGACCGACACCTCTCCCAGGCTCTCTCTTACCAGGACCGGAGACGCTCCAGCCCGACGGGTGCCCCCACTTGGCGGCCTCGAATGTGATGGACGTCAAAAAGTAGCCCTAAACGAAGAACTTCGCCACCTGGGACTGGATGGCAGCAATCAACTCCTCTGCCTCCGCAGCATCCTCCGTAGATGGTTTCTCAAGGAAGAACCCTGAAATCGGGCCCCACACGCGTGAAAGCTCAGAATCAGAGGGCTCTTGTAGAAAAAAGTATCAGTCCTTCCAAGTCTTGACGGAGTCCAGATTGGTCCCTCGAAAATGGAAGCCCGTCTTGGGCGACATAGACACCCAATCCTCCGACTCCGTAAAGCGAATGATCAATCTGGCCGCCTTGGCGTCAAAAGAACCGCCATGAAGGCGAGCGAAGATGCACAGGGACACCAGATAGCGCAAAGTGTTGGGGTGAAGCCTCGCCACTGAAACCCCCAATGCCTCCACCAGCGCGTACAGCCTACACGGCATGGGATAGTGAAGCCCCCCTCTCAGATGGTGCTTGTAGACTGCGACATAGCCCTCTGGGGGGGCGCTGGCTCTATCTGTGGAACCAGGAGCGCGATAGCCGCAATCGCTGAGAATGTCGTAATCAACCATGAGGACGGCGATGGCACTCGCCGTAAAGACGGACTTCGTATTGTGAACACCCTGGCGACTCGCTCTAGGAGCCTAAGAAGAAGAAGAACTCTCTCTCTTCTTTGCCATACCTCTCTCGCGATATGAGTCAGGAACAGGAAAAATCTCAGCACGAGGAGAAGCCGTGCCAGTTAGTTTAAATAGACAACGGAAGGCTAGTACGCGGGAAACCTAAGCGACGCCCACCACGAGTGACTAGGACGCGTGCCAGCTCCGTAGCGCATCGTGAGGCCCAAAGTCACCCGCAATCATGGCCATGCACTAGTCTGATGAGCGCATCGCCTCAGCCGCCTGACGGAAGTCCATGCTGGCACCTTCGCATTAAATGCAGGCTTACGAAAGCGAGGCTCACTATAGAGGCGCATGGGTACATAAAAAGAAAAACGAAAATCAAAAACGCGGACTACGGAAGACGAAGCAGCATGACAAAACAACGAGTTTTATTGCAACGGAAGATTCAGTTACAATGACTGTCAAAAAAAAAAGAAAGGGAAAAAGGGGAAAATATAACTACAACATCCTGTTGCGATAGCTATCCACTAACGCCCCGCACGGTTCATAGAGGAACTCAAGGCCGGGTAATCAACCAGCTGCGCTCGCGTTCGAGCAATGGAGTTGCCAGAGTCCAAGACGCCGACGCGGAAGTTCGGATCCTCCAGCGAGGCTAGCCTCTGGCTGAGTCGGATTCCATCCTGGTAATTCATCTCCAGTGCAGGACCGACTTCCTTCGGCAGGAACCTCACCCTCAGCTCCGTCCACAACCATGCGACCTACGACCAATGCTGTCGCAGTAGCCGCCCGTTCTCTTCTTCAAGGGCCCGTATGTTGGCCTAAGCCACCACGATGGCACTGGTGAGTCGGGAAGCCCTAGCTTCCGATTCAATCCATGCATCCTCAAAATGAGCCGCATGGGCCCTCAGCTGCTCCATCTCAGCCACTGCGGCTTGCACACGTGCCTCAACACTCTCGAGCCTCCTGGTGACCTATTGGAGCAAGAGGTCCCCCCTTCCTGGAGCACGCTCCCGGGAAGAGGCAAAGCCCTCCACCCTCTCGAAACCTGGAGGAACCCGCAGGAATCGAGCGGGGCCCACGACAGTGGCTTCGGAATCCCTAGGAAAATGAGTGCCATACTCCGACTCGCTAGACGAACGCTCTAATTCGTATGATGACTCTTCCATCGATGTTGTGGCGAGAACACACCCAGGAAGAACGACCGGCTATCGAATACGCAAGCGTAGGAAAGTGCAAAGTCACAGAGTGGAGTGGCGCGTTTAAATAGGCGAGATTTTCTCCTGAAAACGGCTACGCTATGAAGACAAAGGGCGCCAGAGCTTAGCCAACTGGCGCCCTACACGTGGAAAATCCCTGAGGCCTCGCACGTTTCCAAAGCAGGTCATTATGGCGCAGCGCCTCCTGACCTTATGAGCATTTAATACGCCAGACAGGCAAAGGGATATGACCTCCAACAATGGTCTATCCGTCCCCACAGGACGGGATGCGGACCGCCAAAAGAAAGCACTCAACAAAGAAAAGAAGCATGCACAGTGAGAAGAGGAAAATGAAAGCAAATGGGCTACTTCTTTTATTAATCAATACTTTCTTACAAAGTACAAAATCTGCAGTGACAAAAAAGACGAAGGAAGACGACGGTGCGAGGCCCAGGGGCCCCAGTGATTGCCCCAGACAAGCTTGGAGAACATGATCTACATGAGATCACCACAGTCAGGAGCCGCTGGTTACTCAACAAGCGAGAGGAGGCGGCCACCAGGGGCTCCCCCCAAAGTGGAGGCGGCTGCAGCACAATCCACCGAGGCGGGATCCGCACCAATACCAGAGCCCTCAGGGGAAGTAAAGGGAATAACCCCGTAATTCCCTCACCGGGGCTCCAGCCTCTCCCCCCTCCACGGTCCACGCTCGAACTCAGTGAGGTGGAGACCATGAATAGCGCCCTCCTCCAGCAGGAAGCATCCCTGCGGAGGTTCCGCCACGGTCCCACCACACTCCGGACGAGCCACACCACGGAGGGAGGAGACATGACGACAGTAGAGTGGCTGAACCACTCTCATAAGCATGAGAGGCGAACCGCAATGCGGGAGTTAGAGCAGCCTTCATCAAGGACTTCGGGCATCCAGCTAATCCATCCAACTCCTTCTCAGACTCCAACTAAGGGCGGGATGAGCCAGAATCTCCTCATTGCTCCTCCAAAGGCAACCAAGGAATGTGCTTCACCCACTAAGGAACCCTCCTATTTATGTGCGAGATGGGAGCCATCTTCTTGTCCAGCGCGACACGCTTCCCGACGGATGTGTTTCACGGAATAGGAAAATCCCCTAATCAGACGCAACCCTAAGCGCGTGAATCCTGCCAATCAGAGCAACGAATCACGGCAGCATTAGAAAAGCCTGCGCAGTCACCTGAGGAAGGCGCGAGTCCAGAAAATGACGAGTAGTGGCGCGTCACGAGGAATGCAGTAGGGCCGTAGAATGGACCCAAAGGACATGCCAGGCCGGACCATTGGCCGGCCTAGGCATGGGGGGCTAGTGTTGGGTCCCGTGCTAAGGCCCACGAGCAATCTCAAGCCCAGCCCAACTGCGTAGGGAACCTACGTGGCGCCCAACTGGCGAAAAGCAACGGACGCCTTGCAGCGCATTAATGAGTTGCCGGAAAACAAACAGGAGAGAGGAAAACCAGCAAATGGAAAAGCGGCCAGTACTGCGACAACGGCTCAGGCGGCCGCCCGTAGGCGGCCAGCCAATCCCAGCTCAAAGGGAGACCAGGCGTGGTCGGCAGCGCTCAGTAGCCTGCCCGCCACCGCAAAACAACAGTCGACATAACCGGTGGTCAGCAACAGTGACCAGAGGCCAGGGAACCCTAACAACGAGCATTCTCGCGACCAAAGTCCACTGGGGATGAACCTATAAGGGCTCCTTTTCCCCGCAGAGAATGGGGCCAAATCTGAACCCTTCTTCCTCTTCCCAGAGAACAAGAGAGAAAGCAATCAAGCTGAGATAAGACTCAAGTCTCGTGGCCGCAAACTAGCCCGCTTCTCTCACGATCACAATCTCCAAGTCCGTTCAGGCAGCGGAAAGTTAGCCACCCACTCGGTGCATTAAGGAAGTCAGGCCTTCCGCAACCTGCTTATTACATCTCCCACACTAAAACTTACGCATTACTCACGTTTCATCAGCACTCATCTGCGCACTGCCAAGCGCGTACGCCATTTCTGGTTATTGCGAAAATTTGCTAACTTGAGCATCGGAGTGGCCGTGGTAAGAGAAATCCCGCCGGACTTCTGACCTCTCGTTTGTTGTTTGTGTTGTATAGGTTCAGGTTAGGAGATACAGAGACTGGACCCTCAGCCTGACGCTACCACGTGATCGGGAACCCGGAGGCTCCCTAATCCATACAGCAACCGCGGACCCGGGACGCAACAATTATTATTATTATTTTGTATTATTATTATTATTATTTATTATTATTGTATTTATTATTATTTTGTATTATTATTATATATTATTATTATTATTATGTTTATTATTATTATTAATTATTAGGTATTATTATTATTATTATTATTAGGTATTATTATTATTATTATTATGTTTATTATTATTATTATGATTTATTAGGTATTGTTATTATTATTATTATCATTATTATTATTATTATTACTAATTCCCACCTTATTTTATTCCAACAATTAAATATAAGAATAACAATTTCAACTCTATTCCTATCCTTTTTTATTTCCTAGAATAACTATTTTATTTCCACATTATTATATTTTAACAACCAAACGTATCGTTAGGGTAACTTCATAGGCAATGATGAAGCTCGCCAGCAGTTCGTGGGCAAAATGCTTAGGGCTGGGCACCATTTCATATTCCCAAGGATCACATAAGTCACATAATGACAATGCACGGTCAAATGGGTCATCATGGACCCTAACGACGAAATGGAAGACAGCCTTGAAGGACAAACAATAACGTTGGAAGAACAAGTGGTCTCCATCAAAGTAGAGATGACAAAAGCAGAAGAGAAAACGTGGTGAAGACTCGAAGAAAAATTGTATAGTGCAGCATGAAACGCTAACCAAGCGCATGAGCGGCAATTTATAAGCATGAAAGCAGTTGAAGCATCGAGAGCACCTAAATGTCACATCAAAATTTGAAAATTCTCAAAAATCAAAAAGCCGCAGGATGGCAAGAAGGCAGAGTATGTAAGCATATAATGTGGCTTAAACAACCATGAAAGCGGAATAAAAGGATCGAGTTTTATACCTCCCGCCATTTGCTTGCTCTGTTTTCGAACTTTGCGAAACGGACCGACTTTGAGCTTCTGGACATGCCTTACTCTTCTAGATGGTGTATTAGTTGAGTTGGGTGCCTGGGATAAAGCCAGAATACTTGATTTATAGGCAAAACTATCAAATGTCTTAATCGGGAGTTACTTCCATTAACCGGCCGAGAATTAATGAGTGTGTTAATGAGAGAGTTATCATCACTTAAATGGACCACTAATACTTCAGCAATCAATGGAATTGAACGGTAGAAGAAGATCAGGCGTCCAGGAAGACGAAATGAAGAGAAGAAGCAATCGGCTGCAACTGGCTCAGAATTGGCTTGAAGAAGCTGGCTCGGCTAGGCGCTCGGCTCAGCTCGGCTTGGCACGACGGACTGCTAAAGCTTACATTCTCCCACTTGGTTTTTTTTTACTTGATGTGATAATCAAACCCATCAATTCTCAAACTTAAGAAATAAATATACGAATCATGGCGATAAGTCCTCTAATAATGAGTAATATCTTCTATGTATTACAATATATTACATTTCTCAAGTCATGTTCGTATCTGGTAACATTACTTTATGAATAAACCTTATGTTTATTATTTGTCTAATAATTAATGACATTCTCAAATCAATCAATGTGTACATAATTTTGAGAAATATCATAACAGATAAATAGAAATTTTCATTAAATATCGTTGTCCATACAATGAAAATTATAAAATAAAACTTAGTCCCATTTTTGTTACAAGATCCTTGAACCTCAATGGTGTCATACCTTTTGTCAAAAAATCAGCAATAATCAATTCAGTGCTGATATGCTCAATAGCAATTTCCTTTCTTTTAATGCGCTCCTTTATGATTAAAAACTAAATGTCGATGTGTTTACTTCGACTGCTACTTTTATTATTTTTAGCCAGGAAAATAACAGCTGAATTATCGTAATATATCTTTAATGTCTTGATATGAAATCAACCACTCTAAGCCTAGACATGAAATTCATCATCCATACACCATACTTTGTAGTCTCGAAACAAGCAACGAACTCGGCTTCCATAGTGAAAGTAGCAATCAAGGTTTGCTTTGCACTCCGCCAGGATACAGCTCCACCGACAAACAAAAATATGTAACTGGATGTTGATTTATATGAATCAACACATCCAGCGAAATCTGAATCGGAATACCCCAATACTTCTAAATTGTCGGTCTGTCTATATGTAAGTATGTAGTCTTCGGTACCCTCATGATACCTAATCACTTTCTTAGCAGCTTTCCAGTGTTCCATACCTGGATTACTCTAAAATCTTTCCAATATTCCAACTGCAAATGCTATTTCAGGTCTTGTACATACCTGAGCATACATCAAACTTCCAATAACGGAAGCATACAGAATGTTTTTAATCTGTTCCCATTCTAAATTATTTTTCGGGCATTGGCTCAAATTGAGCCTATCACCCTTCACAATGGGTGCTACACTTGGTGAACAATCTTTTATCCAAAATCTCTGTAAAACTTTATTGATATAGGTCTCTTAAGACAAACCCAAAACACAACGTGGTCTGTCTCGATGTATCTTGATGACAATAATATAAGATGCATCACACATATTTTTCATTTCAAATTTATCAGAGAGAAATTGTTTCACCTCATACAGCAACCCTTTATCATTTGATACAAGTAAAGTATCGTCTATATACAAAACATGGAAACAAATATTACTCCCACTGACCTTCTGATATATATATTGATCCAAAATATTCTCTTTAAAACCAAATGAAGAGATTATTTTATCAAATTTTAAATACCATTGATGGGATGCTTATTTCAATCCATATTTTTTAGTTTGTATACTAATTACTCACTATTATTAAAGGAGAATCCTTCTAATTGTTTTATGTAAACCTCTTCTTCTAGATCACCATTTAAAAATACTATTTTCACATCCATTTGTTGTAATTCCATATCAAAATGAGCAACCAATGCCAAAATTATGCGAAGAGAATCCTTTTTAGATATAGGAAAAAAAGTCTTCGTGTAATCAATTCCCTCATTTTGAGTATATCCCTTAGCAATGAGTCTTGCTTTATATCTTTCGATATTACCCAATGAGTCTTTCTTTGTGTTAAAGATCCATTTACTCCTCATGGCTCTTACCACCTTAGGCAATTCAACAAGATCCCAGATTCCATTGCAAATCATAGAATTCATTTCTTCTTTCATGGCATTGTACCATAATTGTGACTCATTATAACTCATAACTTGTGAAAATATTTCAGGATCATTTTCGAATTCTATATTACAGTCTGACTCTTGTAGATATACAATATAATCACCAGGGATTGCTGACTTTCTCATTCTAGAAGACCTTCTCAATGTTGTATCATTATCCTCAATAGGAGTATATTGTTCAACTATTTCAGACAAATCTTGAATTTCATGATAATTTGGAATAGTATCAGCATTTTATGGAATGATATTGATTGGTTATTTAACACCAGATTGATCTTGAGGGGTGTTGCGTACAATAATCAACCAATCATTTGAAGTGAAGGGTTGAGAAACCAAATAATCATTACTAGAAATCAAATTTTTGATCGTTTTCTCTCACTCATTAAGTCATTATTAAGAAATTTTACATTTCTTGATTCCACAATCCTAGTACTGTAAGATGGACAGTAAAATTTATATCCCTTAGACCGTTCAGCATATCCAATAAAATGTCCACTAATAATCCTTGGATCCAACTTCTTCTCATGTGGATTATAAACTCTTACTTCAGATGGGTATCCCCATACGCGTATATGTTACAAACTCGATTTTCAACCTTTCCATAACTCAAAAGGAGTTTTTGGAATAGTATTTGTTGGGACCCGGTTTAATATATACACCACCGTTTTAAGAGCTTCACTCCATAAGGATTTTGGAAGTTCGGAGTTACTAAGTATACTCCTTACCAAGTCCAATAATGTTCAATTTCTTCTTTCTACTATGCCATTTTAGTCCGAAAAATCAGGCATAGTATATTGGCAACAATCTCATATTTTTGAAGAAACCTTACAAATGGATCAGGTATTTATCCATCTTCAGTATATATTTCATAATACTCTCTACCTCTATTTGATCTCACAATCTTGATTTATTTTTCACATTATTTCTCTACTTCTACTTTAAATAATTTAAAAGTACCTAATGCTTAATTCTTATTATGAAGCAAGTAGAGATAAATATATCGTGAGAAATCATCAATAAAGGTGATGAAATATTTTGGATTATATGAGTCAATATCAGGACTATAAATATCAGTATGTATGATTTCTAATATGTCTGAACTCCTCTTGATATTTTTTTAGTCTTGTTGGTCTGTTTTTCTTTAATACAGTTCACACAAGTCTCAAAGTTAGTAAAATCTAGAGTACTAAGTACTCCATCATTTACTAATCTTTTGATTCTATCAATGGAGATATGACCTAATCTCCTATACCACAATATAGAGGAACATTTATTCATAACACATCGCTTAATACTAGCATCAGCATGCACAGTATTGAAAGAGGTATTTTTTTATAAATTTAAGTAATAAAAACCATCAGACAATGTATCATTCCCAACAACATCAGACTTATAATTTAAACTAAAAAATGAGTCTGAAAATGTAACGGAATATGCATAAAGCATAAGTATTGAAACAGAAATCAAATTTCTAGAAAAATTTAAAATATAAAAGGTCTTTTCTAGTATCAAAACAAAACCACTAATCAAAACTAAGTTGCATTTCCAATGGCCTCCACATGTGAACGCATCTTATTTTCGGAGAAGATACTTTGTTCACTACCTACTAGCTTCATTAGGTTTTGCAAGCCCTGTAAGGAATTTAAAATATAGATTATAGAACTAAAATCAATCCACCATGTATTATGTGCAATATTAACCATATTAGATTCATAACATACAAAAGAGAATAGATTATCTTTCTTTTCAAGCCAATTCTGATACTTAATACAGTCCTTAATTTGTCCCTTTTTTTTACAGAAGAAGTACTTGGACTCCTTCTTGATGTCAATTAAGGAGGTATTTTACCTTTCCCATTCTTTTTGGCTTGTGTCTTGAACTTTCTTTCTTTGAGAATGTAAATGCTCTCACTTTGTTCCATCATGAGCCTTCCTTCCTCTTGAACATACATGATCATGAGTTTATTAATTGACTATTTATCTTTATGTGTATTGTAAAAGATTTTAAAAGGTCCATATTGTGGTGGAAGCGTGTTCAAAATATAGTACACCAGAAAAGATTCAGACATATTCACCTCTAAATTTTTTAATTGAGCCGCTATATCCATCATCTGCATTATGTGCTCACGCACACCCTTAATACTGGTGAGCCTTATAGATAAAAACTTCATTATTACGGTGCTAGCTAGTACTTTATCTGAATTCTAAAACTGTTTATCGATAGCCTTCAGTAAATCCTACACTTTATTATGCTGGTCGACAAAACTACAAATACCAGCAAAAATTTTAATCTTTATGAACATCAAATTGAGGCGATTAGATCGCTCCCAACGTTCATAAAGAGTTATATTAACTGGAGTGCTGGTAAGAGTAAGAGTAGGTAATTCGTCTTTCCATATAGCATAATCTATGTTCATCCACCATAAGTGAAGAAGAATTCTATCCTTCCACAACTTATAGTTATCACCTTTTAGTTTGAAAATTTCACATCTTATACCGAAAAGATTAACAGATTGAATAATTGCATAAAAACAAATACATGCTTAACAATCAATAAACGAGGCTAACAAAATATAAAATTATATTTTACCAATGTAAAGCATACATCATGAATCAATTGACAAAAAAATTACCTGTGTGCTAAATTTTAATTTAAGTAGATTCATGTCCAATTTTATGATAAAACTATCAAATTATATTATAATTCTTAATCCCTGTGGGTAAATTAAGAAAAATAATTTGACATTTGATCCCGATTAATTAATTTAATATAATAAAATTTTCTATCGAATAAATTTTATTATATCAATAATAATTAGCCACAATTAAAGTCTTTATACCACAAGTGACAATAAAAAATAATTTTATTAATTAATGACGCTGTGGCCAATCTCCAATTAATTAAATTATTTTAATCACTAGATATTATATACATATATATATATATATATATATATATATAATTATATTCTGAATATTATATTTTATTCTTTATATATAATAAATATAATTATATATATACGTATTACTAAACATATAGATGAAATTAATCTGCCCAAATGAACGCCAACCGAACATTCAGCGCAGCGATGAAATGGTGTCTTCCTCCCACGACCCGCGTTTGAATCCCGGCCACCACGTTCGCAAGCCGCATTTTGCATTTTCCGCAGTGCTACAGTGATGGGCCAGAAGTCGTGTGGGCCTCACACAAAACTGGGCCACAGATTTACAGCCCCGCGGACGCCAAACGCGGACTTTGGATTTGGCTCGCGAATGAAAATGGCCCAAGTCCAAAACCGATATATTTTGTTTTTTTTAAATACACTGTAGTAGAACAACGTCGTTTATACACCAAAAACAATCCCACGAAACGACACCGTTCACTATACTGAAAACTGAAGACAAAACGACGTCGTTTATAAATTGTAACAACAGTTAAACAATGCCGTTTAGGTCGTCTTCTACCTTCGTCGGGTTCGCCCAAACCCGACAATGTCTGATTTAACCCGTTTTTCAAACCCGATTGAAACAGCGCCATATAAACACCAAAATTGATGAAAATTATATGGAATTACCAAAAATTTAATTTTCCAACAATTTTCTGTGCTCATTTTTACCGAATCTTAAAAAAACGGAGACTTTAAGAATTTCAAGTTTCGGACAAAAATAAAAAATTGACAGAACGGCAAAGGCAGAGGTGATGCCTCTCTCTAATACCAAATGTAAGCATATAATGTGGCTTGAACAACCACGAAAGCGGAATAAAATGGTCGAGTTTTATACCTCCCGCCATTTGCTTGCTCTGTTTTCGGACTTTGCATAACAGACACGCCTTACTCTTCTAGATGGTGTATTGGTTGAGTTAGGTGACAGGGATAAAGCCAGAATGCTTGATTTATAGGCAAAACCATCAAATGCCTTAATCGGGCGTTACTTCCATTAACCGGCCGAGAATTGATGAGTGCGTTAATGGGAGAGTTATCATCACTTAAATGGACTACTAATATTTTAGCAATCAATGGAATTGAACGATAAAAGGAGATCAGGCGTCGAGGAAGACGAAATGAAGAGAAGAAGCAATCGGCTGCAACCGGCTCAGAATCAGCTTGATGAAGCCGGCTCGGCTCGACGCTCAGCACAGCTCGGCGCGACGGACTGCTGAAGCCTACAGAGTAATCATGCCAATAGTCGGTGGTCATGTTAGGCCAAGGATAAAATGAGGTAACTTACCGTCATGATATCTTCTCAGAGTTGTGTCCAATTTGAGAAGTTGGGAGATAATGTTGAGTGCCAAATTGGCTCGGATCTCAACCCGTGGGACCAACCTAGAGTGCCTCCTCAATTCTCTTATTAGCCTTCTACCTAGTCCAAAAGATGCCAAAAGCTAGACAAAAAACAAATCAACAAGACAAGTCATCATCTAATCGTAAATATCAACGGGAAGCTTTAGGCTTAATCTATTTGATACATTAACAAGACAACTAAGAGTCCTAAATAAAGATTGCGCATAAAATATATGACAAGATAAGATGACGGTGTAAAAAGAAAAAAAAATTAGTGCAAATATAGCTACTCCTAACCCTAAATAAACAACCAATCAGTTTTTAACTTTCTCCCAATAGCTACATTTGGCTTTTGACTTATAAATACCTCACTAATCCTTATATTTTAGGATATTCAATTTCTATCTATCTGAACTAATTCGACTCCTAAAAAAAGCAACATGCTGATAACATATACTCTCTCACTAATCAAATAGCTGCCAACAAACTTTTTCAACCCTGCAAGGATTAAAGGCAAATTCCTTAGCTCATGGAGGTAAAATCACCACAAGCATCCAACAAAGAGAGCATCAACCGCCAAATAGACCTCTGTTGCTCCAAAAGTGAGGTGCTATCCGTACTCCCATATGACGAGATCACATCCAAGGAGAGTGCTAGTGTCCCGCTGTTGGGTCTGATCACTCCCTTGTGGTAACCCAACAAATTGATTTGTCATCAGAGGATTTGTGGAGAACAAATCTGGAGAACTGATTTCGATCAACGGGACGTTAACCGGAGGAAAATAGTGGACGGTCAATGGAGATTGATCGGCGGATGGCCAACCATGAATTCCAGTCAACAGGAGGTTGACCGTCTGAGGGCTGTAGGAGTACCGTTGGATGACAGACGGGTAGCAGAAGACGGTCAACGGGGAGGTTGATCGGATGGAAGCAGAGGACGATCAATGGAGGTTGATTGGATGAATGCTGAAGACGGTCAATGAGATGTTGACCGGGTGGGAGAGGAATCCCGTCAACAGAAAGTTGACCGGCTGAGTAACAGGCCTAGGAGACTGTGGAAAATAGCAGCTGGCAAAGGACAAATATTTTTTCAGGATTGGTCGACAGGTTGGCAATTGAGTTGTAGAGCACGCATCTGCACAATGCAAAGCATGCATCGTCTTGCAGGGTATGGGCCTGCAGAAAGCTCGGGAACTGGTGAAGACGTGGCATCTATTATTTGTATGATGACTAGTTGGCAGATGGGATTAGGTGGAGCCAGGACGTCTATATATGAGCACTAGGAGTTTCAGGCAATGTGCGGTAGCACCCTGTGGTATGTGAAAAACCACCAAGTGTGTGGGTGTGTAAAGATACCCAAGGTGCGGGTTACACCGGGTTGGTGTAGGAGAAAACACCAGGGGCTTGTGTAGCCGACCGCATGAGTGCAAGGGTGAAACGGCGATCGCCGTTTCACCCACACTTGTAAAATGAGAGAGCAGATAGCACCACAGTGAGGAGAGAAAGAGTGGAAGAAATAGAGCAGTGAGTAAAACACAAAGAATGAGGCTTTGTGTTATTGTGCTCTGTTCTTCGTTTTCGTCTCTAGGGCTTGTGTAGCCATGGTGGTTGTTATACTCTGTCTTTGGGTTTGTGTAACCATTTTACATAGTAGATCTATTGGTGGATTTTGTATCCCGTGATTTTTTCCCTTAATTCAGAAGGAGTTTCCACGTAAAAAATACTGTGCATATTTTATATTCATTGTTCCAACTATATAGTGGCTGACGATGACGGGGGGTTCGGATATTCCGTTGCTACCAAATCGGGTGAATCCGGGTCATTCAAACCCCAACACCTGCTTCCTAAAGGCTAAATATTGTTCAACATTCGAATCTCCTGGGATCCATCTCCCTAAAAGGTCACATGGCTCTTACGAGCTCATTTGATGCTCAGGCCCTCGCAACATAATCTACCTAAAACTAAGAGTCCTGTGGCAAAAGGCAAGGATTTAATAATCTCTTTTTCTTTTCTTGCTTTTTCCAAACTCCTAGTAATTTAAGTGTTTTATGAAATAATTCAGGAACAAAGCCTAGACCCTTTAATATTATTGTTTGTGATATACATGATCAGAATCGTTGTATTTGGGTTTGAATCCCGCTTTGGGTGAGCGTCACCTTAAATAAGATATCAGTTTAATTACTCATCAATACTAAATCAATCAAAACTAAAATTTAATAAATTAGATTAAAATTGACTCATATCTAAAACTTTGGAGTAAGTCCTTAATCAAAAAATATAAAACTACATATACAAATAAGAGGTGATAGGGTTGAGATATCACCGCAAACACCATCTCACATTCAAGTTAGTATTGCCCTAATCAAAGTATAATATGAAAAATTAAAGAATGACTTTCTCTGTTATAGAGAGTGAAAATCAAGAGCAGTAAGGAGAATAATATGTGGTCATTCGAAGGAGTAGCTTCGTGCTGGGGTTTAGAAGAAAGACTAAAAAGAGAGGTTCTCAATCAATCCTTCAGAGGAGAATAGCAGTGTTCACTTAGTTGTTATATCTCAAAGTTGATTACGTGTGATTCTTTTTTAAAGAGAGGGAAATGAGAGAGGAGAAAAAGAAGGACTTCTAACTCCCAATATTTTCCAAAAGAAGTGCTATGAACACTAATGGAATCTCAGAATTGGTTTGCTTGTTTAAACTTTGGGATTTTTGAGAGTTTCAAACTAATTGGCTTATACAAAGAAATATTATATTTATAGAGATATCATACTTATCATAAGAATAACCAAGTTAGCATATTAATAAGAAATTTTAGGAGTATTGAAATAGTTTCTCTATTTAGTGAAACATACTTTTATTACTGATCAACTAATACTATATAAATTTCAGGACCTAATTGCCCACTATAAGTATTACGGGCTTAGTGGGAATAATGTAAAGTGTTAGCTGTTTGATAAATATTCAGTGAAAAAGAATGCTAGTCGATTGGGAAAAGTTGTAATCCCTAATAAATTAGATCTAGAGTGGGTGTGGGAATCAATCCAAGGTTTCAATCATCAATTGTCAAACATCTAACTTATAATTCCATTGCTATTATTAATTGAGTTTATTAGTTATCGATGACCTAAATATAAAGATAACGATTTCTTAGTGAAATTATTTTAACATTTAAGATATTCTATCAGTTTGACATTTTTGACCTTCAAATACCTCAAAAATTTTAAACATTCGAATGTCTTGACCTCTAACATTATGTGCCTTCTAACAATTAGGGATATCTGGTTTTCAACAATTTGTTCTTCTAATTTCTTAGATTGAATATTGAATTCGGAGTATCTATTTTAGCCTAAATCTATGCCGTATCTATCAAGTATTTTTTTGGGGTTAGAATATTAGCGAATTATTGGCCAACTATTTCACTTTTTAGATGCAAATGGTCTATTGTTATTAATATTAAAATTATTTTAGAAAAAAAATATAATTTATATACCATCCAAAAATGATCAGATTTTAATTTGTTTCATTTAAATTAATAATAAATATATTTAACAATCTACCTTCCATGACATTAGACTCTCAAAAGGTCCCTCCTCCTATGTTTCATAAAAATTACCTATCTCATCTTTTTATAATTTAATTTTTTATATAAAACCTATGTTAATTGTTTTATTTTTAAATTTCAATGAACTATAAATATGTATATAGGTTTAGATTTAGATATTATACTGAAATTGTAAATTAATGAATCAAAACTGATAAAATCGAATTTAAGTACAAGACAAGGGACATCAATTACCAAAAGAGAGAGAGAGAGAGAGAGAGAGCGAGAGCGCGCGCGCGAGAGACAGAGCGAGATAAACGAGAAGGTACCTCCACCTCCGAGCCAGTCTCAGAAAAGATAATTAAGCCGTTGAACACAGCCGCCTGACTGGGGTCGTTGCGATACTCCGAAATCATTCTCCCCCAAAATGTTGAAATTATTCCCCATAAAAGAATTCTGTAACCAGTATCGATTGGTTTATTGTATTTATTACTTCTTAGATCTGGCGGAATTAGCAACATTATAACAAGGCGCAGATGAATTCTAAGGGACCAGAATCTGAACTAGGAAAAAGAGCCCTAATTTACTGCAATCGATAGAAAAAGAAGTGTGATTTTGATTGTTTATTTCCCGAAATCAGCAAGAATTCTTATGGCCGACGCTCTTTCTATTATCCCGCCGTCTGTTATTCGAAATCTCTCCGATAAGCTTTATGAAAAGCGAAAGAACGCTGCTCTGGAGGTCATCCTCTCTCTTCTCCTCTCTAACTTTGACGAATTCTTCTTCTTTGGTTTAATTTATTGGATATTTGATAGTTTTATCTAGTAGTATTGGATTTCTACTGTTTCTAGGTTGAAGGAATAGTGAAGCAATTGGCTGCGGCGGGAGATCATGAGAAGATTACAGCTGTGATCAAGCTGTTGACTGAGGAATTCACGTACTCGCCGCAGGCAAATCACCGGAAGGTTTGAAGCTATTGCTACGACTGTTTTGGTTTAGTAGTGTTGCGCATTTGATTCCATTCTTTCTGGTCATTACGTTAATTTCGTACTGCATTGATTGTTTAGGGTGGATTGATAGGATTAGCGGCTGCAACTGTTGGTTTGACCTCGGAAGCGGTTCAGCATCTCGAGGTTAGGGTTTTAACCTTCCCTAAAATTTCAAGTGCGGGACGCAAATTTGTCCAAATTTATGCTTCATTTTTGTGGATGCCATTCAATTGAAGGTGGAGTTTGTGGATAGTTGTTGGATTGGTGAAGAGATTTTAGTAAGTACGCAAAGCAGTTGAGTGTCGGATCTTTGAATCCTTAGGGGAACTTTGAATCGGATTTTATTGAGCAGTGGAAATTTTAATAATCTGCTTGATCAAGTAGTATCTTCTTAGGAATTGAGTAGTAATGGAATTAGTATTAAGGTCCAACTGGTGGATAATTGATGCATGATCTCCCCGTGCAGGCCCCATTTAGAAAGTCTATGGGCTTGTGAAGTGATTTGTATTACTTGGTACTGCTTACTGCTTACTGCTATTTCTATGTTCAGTTGCTATTTGTCATGCTGTATTATTAGCAAGGAGATTATTGAGATTACAAATGCTCTTGCAATTGACGTTTACATTGGACAAATTTCATGAACTTAAAAGGGCTTGACCTAATTCCTATTATTGTTTTTTGAGAGGAAAGGGTGTTTGAAGATTTTCATGATTTTTTGATGCTTGCTCAGCAAAAAAGATTTTGCATCGTTCTGGAGACTTACAGTTCATTTGGAGCTCTTTTGCAATAATAAGTTAAGGTGGGGCAAAGGATCTTGGATTGAGAAACTGATTGAGTGAGATCTGCTATGTCTCTTCCTTTGGAAACTTTTGCAGGATGTTAAATTTTTTCATTCATATCTCTGTTAAGTTGTAGAGTGATGACTTTTCTTGCCCCCTTCTATTCCCTTGAACATTGTTCCAGTGGTCTTTTTTGAAGGAGAGAATTTCTTCTTAATTCCTGTAACCATCTACATATTGATTGTATTTGCTGCTTTCCATGGAGTTGTGGTGAGAGCTTTTGGTCATCTGGAAGGGTCATTTACAGGGTGTCTGCAGTATTGGGGACAATACTTGCTAATAAGAACTTGAAATGCGAATGTTTTTTGTGTTCTTGTAAGGAGGAAGACACAATTTGTGATCTTCACAGTGATGTAGGTTCATTTTGAAGCTTGGGTCTTGGTGTGTGCTTTGTTTCCTTGGTAGTTAGTGACATGTATTTGTTTGAAATTCGGTGGACTTGGAAGGTCAAGAAAGCTGTGATACAATTCCTTTATTGACTGGGAGAACTTGTTGCCTTTTTCGGGGGGAAGTGCCCGTTGCACTATTTCTAGACATTGACTTAGGATAATAAAGATCTGGACATTCATAACAATTCATTTAGGCTTTATGGTCCCCATTCCCTCATTGTGGTTTTATGTGCCTTTGTATACCTGGACTTACCCTCAGTCGCAACGTAAAAAGGCATCAAGAATAAATCAGTTGGTTATCTTCACACCTGGCAAAGTTTGATGGAAGATTTAGCTGTCTAGAAGGACCAATATATCTGCCCAAGGGAGGTAACACTACTCTGATTGAGTCACACTTACTTTCTGGTTTCCTTTGATATCATTGCTTCCCATCCCTTAATCGGTGCCTAAAGGACCTGTCTGAAGCACTCTGTGGAGTCATTATGTGGGTCTTTCAAATTTGACTTCGTTAAGAAGTGGGGCCAATGTCATGCCAATGGGTAGAGCTGGGTTTAAGGTGAAGTATTTCCCCATTTTGAATATAGCTTTTTTGGGTGATGGAGTGGTTTATGGTTAAATATATGCAACTATGTTGTTGAAGGAAGAATTATGGGACAGCTTGAAGATCATGTCTTTCTTTCTTTCTTTCTATGCAGTTTCTGTTCAATTTCGTTCTTTCTGTTTCTTCCCCCCTTAGTCTCTCTTTTCTTCTTCCACCTTATATGAAAGATCTTGATTTCTTAATGACTGTCCCATGAATTTTTACCTTCACATTTTAATTTAGTAAAGTCATTCCTTTATAATTTCAATTATTGTAAATTGGCAATTTTGATGTCAGTTGTTCCAATTTTTTGTCTAGCAATGGCTATATGCAGTGTCTTCACCTTTGGTCTCCTCTTCCTTATCCATCTTATTGTCATCTAGCTTCCCGGATATCAAGGGTAGACTAGTGATTGGCTACTAGTAGTACCTACTTCCCTGGGCTAATAACTTGTAATCTACCATGGTTCTTTTATTACCCAACTCTAGTCCATATAACTTGTTAAAGAACTAAGAAGATGTCCAGACTATGTAAACAGCTGAAACACAATATTTCGAGATAAAATTACGATCCTAACCCTTGGTTCTATGTTTAGACATGTTTTCCATCACCAGCACAGCATTTTCAGAAATGTTTGATGTCTCATGCACTTAAAATGTGTTTTCAGAAATGTTTGACGTCTTATGCACTTAAAATGTGTTTTCAATTCTATAAAATTTCAAATTTAGATCCTGAAATGTCTTCATGCAGTTAAAATGTGTCATTAGATCTATGAATTTTTAAATTTAGATTCTTTTATCACAGGCAATCAATTTTGAATTTGTAATGCTCATTTGGCTGGAAGCTCTTCTAAGTAGTTTAGAATTATGGGCTTGACCTTTTATGCCCCATAGCACCTATATCAGGAAAAATAAGGGGAGCTAAAAGATTATTTTGCTTGGTAGTGGGGTGCGTGAACCTTGGTGCCTGAATCCTGAATGCCACCAGTTAAAATCATGATAACAACCTGCTGCAATACAAGTTTAAATCTGTGTACATATAACCCACCCTTTACTTCAAATGTTGACCTTGTATGTCACAGTGGATTTGTTGCTTTTTCTTTCATGTGGTTTCCACTGAGTCATAAGTACTTACTTTTTCTTTTCTTTTATTAAGTTCATAGGAACTCAAAAGACGATACACATATTCATGTTCTCTAGTTAAACCATGAACATCCTATTAATTATTTAGTCTATTTTAATGACGTCATTATTATGATGGACAACGATCAACTGTTTGGCATCCAGATGTCTAAGGTTGTTGGAGGGTGTGACAAAAAATAATTTCTATTGTTTGTCTTTATCTGTGTTTTTGGTTTTAAAAGATGCATGGTTTGCTCACTGTTGTCCCCATTTGTCACTAAAAGATGCACGTTCTCGGTTTTAAAAGATTCATGTGTTTTTGGTTTTAATGATACCAAGGAGTATCATTAAAGTAAAAAAGGTTATGTGTTATTGTGTGTTTGATAATATGGATCTGTTGGCTTGGGAAAGGGAGTCTCCTTTTTTGTTGTTGCCTGGACATACCTTTATTGTTTTACTTTTTGTCTAGGATGGACTAACATTTTTCACTTTCATTCTTCATCATGGCAAGACTATTGGTAAGAATTTCCTGTCAATAAAGAGATATTATTGCAAGAGAATGTAAGGAATTATTGTCTTGATGTGCTTTATTCATGTCAATTTTATTTTGCTTCTAGGCAGGGTGATGTCCTATCATACGAGATATCCTTCTGTCCTAGCTTGCTTCAGCAGAAATATTCTTTTCCTTTCTCCTTTTGCTCTATATCATTTGGATTTCAAAATTTCTTGTAAGGATAATTCTTCAAGGCTTTTACTCCCTGCTCCCCCAGGAAGTGAAATCTTTCCATAACTGCTTCAACCGGAAAATTCTTGTTCCTTTTGCTTGATAAATTAGAACCCATGCTTCCTTCCAAGGTACACTTTTGTTGGACAGTGTTTTGTAGTATAATTAATAAAAATAATTGCTTGCAGTTGAGTTTGCAAAGAATGAATTGTGAGATTAATTCTTCTATTTTATATATTGGTTTTGGGCTTAATTTTGCATGTTGGAGGCTTGTTTTGTCTTGAAGAGTTCTTCCAACTAAAATGTTGATATATCAGTAGAATAAGGAAAGAAAGTTTTTTTTGTCTTGGTGTATTTGGTTGTAAGAACTGTTAGAATTTATTTGAATAATTTGGTCATCTTTATTGTATCTGGGATAAGGTTGTCTATTTGGATTGTCTTTTAAGTGCAGAAATTTTAAAGGGATTCATCTGCATAAATGTTATACTGATGACATTTTATGCTCTGCTATTGCTTTTTCTTCTTTTTGCTCCAATAAAGTTTACTTCTATCAACCGAGAAAGTGTTTTATTTATCCTTTGGTACAGAAATGTACACTTCTGTCTGCTCCATCTTTGGATTGTTTATGTCCTATTGATTGTCATTCTGATTATATCTTAAAATGGAGATGGAAGTTAGAAGAACAACAGGGTAATGTTTTTCAGTTCATAAGTAATAGAGTGCCATACATGTGGTGGCATTTCATTAACTTCCTGACTCCTGAGGTATGTTGTCAATTCATTAGATGACTGGACTTTGGAGTTTTTCGTATTCCATTTCCATTTATATTCATTGGTTTCCATTTTTCTGTTGGCTCATGATTTTTTTTTTGGTTTTCTTTCTTGATTCAATTTCCAGCAAATTGTACCGCCCGTACTCCATTCCTTTTCTGATCAAGATGGCAGAGTGCGATATTATGCATGTGAAGCTCTTTATAACATTGCAAAGGTGGGACTGGAAAATGATTCCTTTTGATCTAGTGATTCTTGGCCTTTTTTGTGTGACTCATCCCTGGTTGCTTTGCAGGTTGTGAGAGGAGATTTTATTGTTTTCTTCAACCAGATTTTTGGTGCTTTATGTAAGCTCTCAGCAGATTCAGATGCCAATGTACAAAGTGCTGCTCATCTCTTAGATCGACTTGTAAAGGTGATCTCTTATCATCATACTACATGCGGTTATCTTTTGTTAGTATCATCATCCATTTTTTCTTAAGCTTCAGTTTGTAAAACAGGATATTGTTACAGAAAGTGACCAGTTCAGGTATGTGTCTTTTGTTTGTTCAGTAATAAATTTCTCATTGCAATTGTCTGTGTGAAAATTAGCATTTTTTCTGGTTATCTGAAAATATGTACTAAAATCTTCCTTTCCTTTGGAATCAGCATTGAAGAATTCATACCATTGTTGAGAGAGAGGATGAATGTCTTAAATCCTTATGTCCGCCAGTTCTTGGTAGGATGGATTACTGTATTGGATAGTGTCCCAGATATTGATATGTTGGGTTTTCTTCCTGATTTTCTTGATGGTAAATTCTCATGTGATGGATTGCCTATGCTCCTCTTTTATATCAAAGCATATGAAATTCATTGTATTTAATCAATTTCAGGTTTATTTAACATGTTAAGTGATTCTAGCCATGAAATACGACAGCAAGCAGATTCGGCACTGTCAGAATTTCTTCAGGAGATTAAGAATTCCCCAGTAAGCTTTCTTCTGACGACAATTATTTATCTATTACTAAGTCAAACTAGCTTGTTCACACGTTTCTTTCAGAAAATTCTCAACTTCTCTCTGCAAATTACTAGTGTATCAGATCTGCGCCTTCTATTTGAATGTAATGCATCAGAGCAAGTGCTTGGTTTGCCTTAGTAACAACTTTACAGTTCCATTTTGATTTCTGATTATTCTGGTGCAACTTTTGAAGTCTGTAGATTATGGTCGCATGGCTGAAATTTTGGTCCAAAGGGCCAGTTCTCCTGATGAATTTACTCGCCAGACTGCCATCACTTGGGTAATGACTTTTCTGATTAAGATCACTGTTGTCATTAGTTTATGAAAGCACAAAGCAGGAAGGGGAAGAAGGGGGTACAGAGGAATTGTAGTTCATCAATACCATGGCAGGAGCATTGCATGAGTTTGGACTTACTGTGGTTGATTTCTTCCCCTTTCGCTGCTCTCTGAAATTGTGGAATTGTATATTTGAAGACAATCTGTTTTACTTTTTGAATTTTTGTAGATAAATGAGTTCGTGAAACTCGGTGGTGACCAGCTTGTTCCATATTATGCTGACATTCTTGGAGCCATACTGCCATGTATATCTGATAAGGAAGAGAAAATCCAAGTTGTAAGTTGATATACTCCCCTTTTTTCCCCTTCATTTTGCATACATGTATTTTATGTCGGCACACAACCATTAAATTCCATGAATTTTTTTTTTCTTTAATTACGTTTTAGGTTGCTCGGGAAACCAATGAAGAACTTCGTGAAATGAAGGCTGATCCTGCTGAAGGATTTGATGTAGGTGAAATCCTCACTGTAGCCAAGAGGTGCAGTTCTTCTAAACTGAAGAAATCTAGGTTTCTAATACCAAAATTTTTTTAGCTGACGGGAGAATTTTTATTGTGTGTTAGCTGCATGGTGTTTTCTTTCTTATGGCTGTGGCACGCATTCTCTAAGTCTACATTTCATGATACTTTGCAACAAACAGTGATCCTTAGTCTGTTTGATTTATCAGACATTTATCAAGCGAATGGGAGGCCACTCGAATTGAATCACTGCACTGGATTTCAGTCCTTTTGAATCGGCATCGTGCTGAGGTAGTTTGGCAGCTCCCTGCAGAAGACAATATGCTTACTGGATATTGATTTTTTTTCCCTTTCAGAATTTAGAGCTGTTATGTTTGAACATTAATTTTCAGCTTCACTTACCCTTGGTGTGTCTTTTGAGGTGGAAAAACCTGCTCTACAGTCATTTTTATCTATGCTTGATATCTGATCTTGTATTCGTAAACTCTTGTGGGGCCATATTCAGTGGCATAGTGATTAGCTTGTTGATAGTTTGTTATTTGATCTTTGGTATTTAATAACCTGTATCTAATCAGCTTATGAATTGACATATCTTAGTTGTTTGCTATGTTGTCAAATTGAAGTTTTAGAAAGTCAACTTAAGACCTGATAGATATAGTAATAATACCATCTTGATTGGCTTCAAGTCTCCTTCACTACTCTGGTGTTGAGTTGAGTTTGATCTTTAGGGAAGATAGTGTTACAAATTTGGATGCACAGCACGATCAAATTCCTGTCCCTCCTTCCTTTTCCTTGTAGTAGGGAGCAAAGTGGATTTATAATGAAAGTGAAGAGCCTTACTAACCGTTGATGAGATGCCTTTAGTTAGAGTTTTGCTTCCTATTCCAGCTGCATTTAAAGTGGTTTGTGTATTCCATTGCAATGCCAATGGCCAATGAGGGGATGGTAGAGAAGTGTGGAGGATTAGTGCTCACTTTATAAAATGGGTGTGAAGTATTCGATTAAGAGAAAAAGGATAAAAGGGTCTGAAGTTGGTGGATCTGAGAAAGGTGGAGACAAGAATTGAGCTTCAACTCCTATGTGAATATAAGAAAATATACACGCATAAGTGGATTGAAAGATATTTAAAAAGTTTGTAATATAAAAAAAGCTATACAAGATTCTATAAATTATTACAAGAGGTGGCAAAGAAGCGTGCTAAAGAATAATCTTGATGTCCCTCATTTCTTTCCCTTTTACGGGATGGTCCTGTTTTCTGGCAGTTTACACTTTATTAAGTTTATGTCATCGTCCACATGATAAAAGTTATAATCTACTGTCTTTCTGGATTTTCGAGTTTTATTTGGTTCCATCATAATTATTTTTTCGACATTACTTTTGAAAAGCAAGAAAAACTGTGAAGCAACAATCAATATGATAGCCAGCCTTGTACTTCATCAAGTTCGTTCCCTATATTATTTCTTTGTTCCTGCATCCCTCCAATGGACAACAATCAATATGATAGCCAGCCTTGTACTCCAACTTTGTTCCCTATATTTTTTCTTTGTTCTTATATCCTTCCTCCAATGGACATCTTTGAATGCAGTCTTAAAATTTTGGGATGGTATAATTCTAATAAATTTCTCTGTATTCACTACATTGCTATAATTTTGAGATAAGATAATGTAAATTGTCATTTCCCATGGTCATAGTAACTGTGAAGTGTTTCTGTTACCTCAGTGCTTTCACATTCCATGGAATGCATAAAACCCCTTGCTCAATATCATTTTCATTAACTTTTAAACTCGGGTAATATCAACTTCATTCAGTTTTTGTTTCCTTTCTGATTGGTTAGCCGTATTCCCGGCCAGTAGGCAGGCCAATTTTGTTAAAGATCTCCTGAAATATTGCCCATAGTTTTTTTGGTAAGTATGTTTTCCATAGTTATAGGTGTTTGCTTTTTGTTGGGATCATGCTTCCCCTTTCAGCAAGTGTAGATCTTGTTTCCATGTGGATGACTTGATTTTATTCTGTGTCTGAAACAGGTCTTATCTTTTTTGAGTGACATATTCAACACACTTTTGAAAGCACTGTCTGATCCTTCTGATGAGGTAACCTGCTTTCCTGCTTGTGTGGTGTCTGGCCCTGCATGCGTAAATGCACACATAAGTCCATGTTTTTTCTTACTTCTCGTGCATATGACCTAGAAGTAGGAGTATTTCTGAAAGCTCATTGGTTATTCATGGGAATTGTGATATGTATACAAGGGTGTTGAGACACAATTAACTGTATGGTGAATGGAGAAGAGGACATGGGTGTACCCTCTAAGCTATCTAATTTTACAAATCCAACCAGTAATGTTCTGAATGACTGTAGCTGTGTAGCATGATTAAGCTGTGAAAGCTATTTTACTTGCATCTATAGCTTTGCTATCTTTGCTACTAAAGGAACTGTAGCTTAATTAAGTTTTTTATGACTAAACTTAGAAAAAAAAAAAGTTGTCAATTTCCAAACATATGGTTCCCAATTTTATTTTGGAGAATATTCAAATTTGTTAGAATACAAGAGTAACATGTTGGTTGGCTGGCCCACTTATGCCAGCGATCTAGGTTCAGTTCCCTCCAACTCCTTCCCTAACCCTATTTATTTTATCTATCAAATAAAAATATTCTGATTTTGTATGGCCATCAAGTTTTATTGATTGTATTTTTCTTATTTATAAATTTTGAGGATTATATGCTAATGGTAGGAAAATGTAAATAAATATAGTCCAAGAGCTTAAAAGCTGTAAGATTTCTTGAGGAGTAGAACAGTTACCTTGAGGTAAAAACTTAATTCACTATACAAGGTTAATTGATCCAAACATCATCCATCTCTTACTGAAAGAGTGGAAAATGAAGGATAAGAAATCTTCAGGATTAGAACATCATTGCAAAAATGTGAAAATTTTCAAGACTTGGGAGGCACAGAATTCAGTTAAGCAATGGCTAAAATATTTAGGGTCTAGAATTTGATTGCACGGTTCATGGGACTATGAGGAGGTTTTTTCCTCTTCTTTCTGACACTTTCTGCAAGATGTTAGGTAGTTCCAATTTATTATCTTGGGGGAAGTGAGAACAGGTAGATACTTCTGTTTAGGGTTAAAATATTTCCAAAAAATTGGACATAATCTCTCTCTCATGGAGGAAGAGTACGTGTGCTACTGGGTGCAAATACAGTTGTGGTAACCAAATTCAATCTGATGTGCAGTGTGCTAGGGTTGCTGTGATCAAACATTCCCTAATTCCCTCATATGACTACCACTGAAAAATTGCCTTAATGTTAGTCAGTCACAACTTGATTCTACATATAGTAAAGGGACTTGGGTGGATATAATGCTCTGCCTTTTGCATTTAGTTTTAAATAATGCATGCTTGTTTATTTGCACATGCATGACTTATCAATAATTGATTTGCATGTGAGAAGAATTCTGTAATTATATACAATATCACGGGAGGGGGAAGTGTGGGGGTTTGTAGGTGGTGGGAAGTGATTTGAAATATGACATCCAATTTCTTAGAAGATTTGCCTAGGGATTCAGCGGTAGTCTGATGACGGCTCCTCATTTTTTCTAGCTAATCCTGGGTTCTCTCCCACCAAGGCACAATTTATACCCAGCTTATCTGTTAAAATTTAGAAAAAAGAGATGTGTACACCGGCTAACTTAAGAGGTGAATGGTATTGGGATGGTTAAAGATCTCTTACTTTTGTTCCACTTGCTGAAGTCCTTATGTTGTGACCAAAAAACAGTTTAGACACAATGATAAGTTTGCTTCATTGTGATATGCACATCTATGCAATGTAGGTATAAGACTACACACATTTGACTCTCCCTAAATTCTAAGATGTGGGAGCTTCATCACTGAATAAAAACCGAAAGGTACCATACCCTATTTGAATTCAAAAGAAGGGAGTTGTTGTTTTGGGCCTCCAATTTTTATCTACTTTGTTGACAAAGCTGGCATCACGCAAGCATATGATGATCTCATGCACCAAGATTTGCTTCATATACCATGGGAAGTGGAGAGAAGGGACAGGATGCTTGGGGTATAAAGCTAATCCATAGTTACCTGGTTTGCTATCTAACATGCATAATTTGGCATGCGATACATAGACAACTATCATGGAGGGGGTTTCCAGAAATCAGTAACTCTATGATCTAATCACATACAAAATGCATGGTGATGGAAGTAGACAACCACCAAGCTGTCTGCTTGAGCTTGGGTGGTTAGTCTCTTGACTCTTGAGACAAATAAGGGGCTCTACTGAGTTTTCCTATTAAATTTAAGCATATGTTTGGGTCTATTAAAACCACTCTAGTCATTTAATGGTTGTTGTGTTGTTCTAAATCTTCAGATAAGCATTCAGGTCATTTGTATTGTTCTTACACTGGGGAAGTGATTTACAAGCTAATAATTGTTCAAAATTGCTGCTTGGCATGCTTGTCCTGATAATTGCTGGAAATGAGTTGAGTTTTTTTCCCTTTTTAAGCAACTGCCTATCCAAACAGTGATTTAAAAAAATATTCATCTAGAAGTTCGAGTACCATAGGTATTGGTTCATACATTCAAGCATTTTTTAAGGATATACATGTCGAAATCTGCCTAGCAATGGGCATATTTCGTATCAAGATTTTGCTCAAATGGACTTTGAATTCTAGTGTCCAAATATTATGGTGTTTAAAGCACATGAAACACTAACACAAGACTCAGAGTGGAGAGGTGATAGTGCTAGCTATATCAAGCAAAACACTTTAATTTCATTTTAGGTCAGTCTATTTTGTTTATGCTGTTAGTTAGTCAAGCTCTTTGGTTCTGACACACGTATTATCAAAGTTAAAGCTGTTCTCCTCATGAATGTTTTTGTAGGTGGTACTTTTGGTGCTTGAGGTGCATGCTTGCATTGCAAAAGATCCTCAGCACTTTCATGAGCTGCTTGTTTACCTACTGGAGAACTTTCGGGGTGCTAACTCCCTTCTGGAAAAGTGAGTCATAGTTGGGATTTTTTTGTTTCTTTGTTGCACCTGAAGGCAACTAGAGATGCTAGCTATTCCTGATGTCTGCATTATGATTCATGTCAATTTATTGTGTGGAACATTTTTTTCTTAAAGTTTTGTAAGCTTATGTGTTTTTCTTGTGTTCTTTCCAGGCGTGGTGCTTTTATTATTCGCCGACTATGTATACTCTTGGATGCTGAGAGAGTTTACCTGGATCTGTCCACAATCCTTGAAAAGGAAGAGGATCTTGATTTTGCATCTATTATGGTTCAGGTATTGTCCTTTACCTGAAATAATCTCATATATATATGCTTGACAATTCATAAATGGCGCCATAGAGCATGGACCTCTTCTTTTGGTTATTTTGTGAAACAATCAGCTCCCATTTTCTCATTTGCAAAAGGAAACAACTTATCATCCCACCTACACTGCACATATCATTAGGCTCTTCAAACTAATCCTTATATAGGTTACATCATGATTTGCATCTTCAACAATCCATTTTCACATGAAGTTTGACTCAAGCACACTGAGTTGCCTGAAACTTTGCCATTTCTTACCATAGCATTCATATGGTAGGCAAAATCTCAAATTTATTCACCAACTTCTGCTAAGAATGCTAGCTTGGTGTACAAGACTCCTCCGTTGTGATGTTTTGTGAGGATTAGGTGTACATAATCTAGCCCATACATTATGGAAAGATGTATCTGCGATTTGAATTCTTTACCTTTAAGTCATAATAGATTAATTCTACCATTGCACTAAAGCTCTCCCTTATAATAAGATTTGGTTGAAAAATTCAAAATTGAATAAAATAGAGAATTCCAGAAAATACACGAATATATTTGCTAGTGGAGATTATATTTACAAATGTCCAAAAGTTTTCTAATGAGTTTGCTTTATTACCCTTTATGTATTGTTCATTAGGAAGAAGGGCAAAACGAGAGATCAAGCTACCACATCCTGGCATTATCTGAAGTATACACAAAAACCTTATAAGAAATTATCTAAAGTTAAGGGAACAACGGAATTCTCAACTTTAGGAGTTAACACAATATTCCCAATATATTAATTAATTTAGATTATTGTAGATTCTGTTTTGTTAGGATTATTTTAGCGTTTATCATTAGGACAGTTTAGTAATATTCAAGATAAGATATCATGATTTTTTATGACTAGTATTCTAGTTTTTTAAGGAAGATTCGTTTCTTTATTTTGAAGTGTTGTTTAGTTTAGTCTATAAATTAGAATCTATACAACCATTTTTCAAGAGAATTGATTAATGAATCATTGAGGTTTTGTCTGATCGAACATTGATCCTGCATTGGCAACCTAATTGCTTGAGCTTAAGATCTAAAATGAAGTCCCATTTTGAATCCATGTTGACTGGAGGGTAAGGGTTGCCCACTTTTATAGCCTGGGGCTGATTAGACCGTCCAATTCATAAAAAAAATAAAAATAAAAATAAAAATAAAAAACAGAAAAGAATGGGTTTTAAATTAATAAGGACTTAAAAGTATACATGCATACTAGTTCGGTAAAATCAATTTAAAAAAAAAGTATGTCTAAGTTTTCTCTGTCTGTACCGATTGAAATGATAATTGTAAAGATGTGGATTGTAACCAATAAAAAATCAGGCAAAATTTAATGTCATTGCATCCAATTTTGTCCAAGAAATATTTTAGTCATTGTGGGAAGAAAACTTTTATGCTGACAGACTTTGCTGTCCATGACGTGGGATGTAGAGAAAGTTGTACTGAATCACTGTATCCTCTACCTCAACGCTACGTTTGGTTGTTTGAATGGAATAAGGTGGAAATATAATGGTTATTTTCAGGAAATAGAATATGATGAGAATAAAATTTAGAATTATTATTTTCATGTTTGGTTGTTGGAATATAATAAGTTGGGAATTAGTATTCCAATATTTAGTTTGTAGAATAGTATGAGAAATAAGGTGGTAATTTATCATAATGATTTTTTTGCCATTATTCAAGGAAAAAGATATTATTTTTTCTTATATATATATATTATTCTTAATTATTATTTAATATAATATATATTTTTATCATATAAAATATATAATATATATGTTAAATATGTAATTATTATTATAATATATAAAATACATATTTATTCCTTGTCATGTATAAATACATAATTATATATAAATAAAATACATATTTATATATATACATATTTAATAAAATACATATTATAATATATAAATTATTATAATGTATAAAATACAATTGATTATTGTAATAATTATTATAATATATAATAATTATATAAAATCCATATTTATTATATATATTAAATATGTATAATATACATATTTAATAAATATTTAAATGATTACATTTATAAATACATATAATCATATAAAATATAATTATATATCATATAGTATATTTTTTAAATAATTACATATTTAATAATTATATATATTTTAAATATATAATTATTAAATATAATTATATATTTTTTATTATTATATTTTTAAATACTTAAAATTATTATATATCTAAAATAGTTTTTAAATACTTAATTATTATATAAATATAATTATATTTTTTAAATATTGGTGTAGGAATAGTTATTCCCGAAAATCCAGGAATAACTATTCCTTCGGGAATATTTATTCCCTATCAAAATGCAATCAAACAGGGGAATAAATATTCTCGGCAGAATAAGGTGAAAATAGAATTTCTATTCCCTCCAACCAAACGTGCGGCAAGTCTATCATTTTATGCTACCTGATGTTAATATAGTTTTTTGTGCAGCTGAATCCTTGAATTTGACCTGGGGGTGAAGATTATTAAATTTTGTTTATTTTTGTTTGCAGTTCAATTATGTTAAATTTCTCTTTCTTTAACTCTGCATTTCAATTTTGTTGAAGTTTTGTTTTCTTTCATGTCCTTGAGGAAACAGATTATAAGCTTAATATGCTGATCATGTGGACCTGTCTTTCTAGGCACTTTTAACAAACCTTGCAACTATCCAAATGCAAGAACATCCACTCAACAAACTAAATGGCACACCTCAAATAGATAGAGAAAATGAATTAAAAACTAAAAGAGAACCTGCTTGTACAGAATAGAAAACTGAACAGTGAGTCTCATTTTTGAGCCAGCTGTCAAATTTTTTGGGTTATCTTCTTTGCTTCCAGCCTTCTATTTTTCTCAGAATGATTGAATGGTGAAAATAAATATCTTTTGGAAAAAAAATAAAAAGGAAGAAAAGAGAAGAAAGAAGGAAAAGATACAAAAATTATGCAAATATTATTTTGCAAGATTTGGTATTTCTTTTGGTGGTTGGTTTCCAGGTTTTTTTTTTTTTATTCCAAAGCAGAAAGATGGAGTGGTGAAAGAGAGTAATTGTTCCTGGGGATTTTTGGATTCTGGGAAGGAAAGGATGAAAGATAATTTTTTTTTGGGGGAAGGGGTAGGAAAGCCAAAATGACAGCGGAGAGAATGGTCGAATGATCTTTTTCTGGGTTCTTAGGGAAAAGGAAGGTAAACTTCACTCTTCTTCTTGGCTTTTGCATACTTGATACTCAAGTAGTGATTTGCAAATTCCCCAATCGGGTACACGTAAGCACCTTTGTCAATTTTGTGCTGCCCAAGATTAAAAGTTTATGTTGTTTGAAGAAGAAAGTCCAGTCTTATTTGGATGAGAATTGAAAAAAAGTTAGGGAGGTGGAGTGGGGTGGGATGGGGTGGGTTAACTTTAATCATTAAACTGGAGTACAATGTCTACATCATCTAAGGGACTTCTGGCTGGCTTTGGTGGGGCAGGGAGTAGGGGAATGGCCACTTCCCTCTGCCCTTTGTTTTGTCACTACATATGCTCGTATGTAAGATGTTGTTTTAATTATTAGTTATATACTGAGAATATTTTGACCAAGAAGTTTTTAAAATTTGCCCTTAAAATGGTCTTTGTAGTGAGGTCATGCACCTGGAATTTGACCCAAGCCCATAAAGTGGAGAAGAGATTCTTTGTTACCAAAATATTATATAAAATGTGTTCTTAAAATTATCAATATGCATGGATGATCTTGATGCAATCAACAATCATTAAAGCTTATAAATGTAGTAATATTGAACTTTTGTTGATGCACGGAATTGTAAAAAACAGAGAGACGATGAGGTTATGAATTATATTTATGCCAAGTGTCACTCAATTAGAAGCTAAGCCTAGTTATTTCTTATATTTATAGCATGTATGAAAATATTGGTATATGCACGGTCACGGCCAAATCAGTAACAATCATATCAAGCGATACGTGTTGGTATCTAGCCATAATATGTGCAATTTTTCGTAATCATATCAAAACTGAGTTATATACTAAAATTTAACTCTTTATAGTTATATTTTACATATTTGAAGTGTTTTTGGCAATTTGATTTATTTGAATCGATACATTAATACCAAATAATACATTAATTAATTATAAAACAAAAAAATCTGAGATTTTGAATGATAAAATATGTTTGAAATTAATTGAGGTTTAGGTTTGATTAATTTGTTTTTCATTTGATGAAAGAAAGAATGAAGAGAATACCATGGAAGAGAAGGGTGACTTCTAGGAAGTGGGATTCAAAAGTAGGGTAAGTGGGTGTGGGTAAAATCTTTTTTGGCTAATATATTGTAATATATCTCAAATATGTCGATATATGGCATTTTTTCCTAGAATTGGGAAATATAGGTATCGGGAGGCTCGATACCGGTATCTATCAATCGATGTTTTCATCTATGATTTATAGGCATATAGGTTAATTGATGAATCTTAATGTTACTTCTTTTGGTCAAAATACAGTGTTACTTTGTATAAAGGATTCTGTATATTCCTGTTACTGTATTTTGGGATTGAATGCTCTTCTTTGATACAGGCTTTGAATCTAATCCTTTTAACTTCCTCGGAATTATCTGAACTTCGGGAACTTCTGAAGCAGTCACTGATTAATGCTTCCGGGAAGGACTTGTTCCTTTCTTTGTATGCTTCATGGTGTCATTCTCCTATGGCAATCATAAGCCTTTGCTTATTAGCTCAGGTAACAGTTTATCCTGCCTTGAAGTTGACTTCCTTCTGCTGCCCATCACTTCCTCTTAGAAGATTCCATAATAACATCAACAGTTTTCTTTTTCATGTGATCTTTTTCAACAGGCATACCAGCATGCAAGCACTGTTGTACAATCTCTCGTGGAGGAAGATATTAATGTCAAATTCTTGGTTCAGCTTGACAAATTAATACGCTTGCTTGAGACTCCAATCTTTGCTTATCTGAGATTGCAGGTTCTCTACCTTTATGCTGCTTATTGTCACACTTATTCATTTAGGGTAGCCTTGTGGTTGGCTACCCACTGACCTAGGGCAGTTTCACGCTAACAAGCCCTAGCATTTAGACCCTCCCCAACTTAACTATCAAATCTTCAATATATGTCATTAATTTATTGTTGACACTAGTGCAAGTGGTTTTACCCCCTTGTTTCTGCTATATTGTAGCCTGTAGCATGACCATGGCAAAAAGGATGGCCTAGTGCACAGGCTTCCTGCGTTACAAGTTCTAGAAAGTTAGATGTATTCATGCACTGTAGAAAGGCTGCTTCAGTGTTTTTGACCAATGAGCTCAGGTCATAATGAAACAACTTTATCGTTGTTTCAAGGATCACTCTGAACATACAATGTGCTCAATACATATTTTAAAAAAGGAATTCTGTTTCAACATCTTTTACTTGATTTATTCTCTTGTTTATGTTATATTCTTGCAAATTGTCCCATAGAGATATTAGGTAGACCTCCCTCTCCCTGCCCCCACCCAAAAAAAGGACGAAAAAAGAAAAGGAAAGAGAAAAGGAGGGGAAAAAAACAAAAAAAAAGAAAAAAGAAAAGAGGAAAGTATATGTGAGAGTTCCAAAGTTCATCCAAATATCCCTTATATGTAGTTTCATATTCCTCTTTCATCATTACTGTTCATAGGTCATATTCCTCTTGAAAAATAACTCTTTTTTAAAAGAAATTTGACTACATAATTTGCTGCTATAGTTCTTAAGATCCATATTGGGTGGCATCAGTTGAAATTAATGATTCTTGCAGCTTCTGGAACCTGGAGGATATGTATGGTTGTTGAAAGCTTTGTATGGTCTTCTTATGTTGCTTCCTCAGGTAAAGTCTGTCATCTTTGTTTTTTCCTCTTATATTTTCGTTTTTTCCCCCCTTGGTGGATGGAGTAGTTTGGATGCCATGCGTAGTTGTTTAATTACTCAAAATCAAAGGCTGGCCTAATGCACGAGACTCTTTTATTGTGGTGTCTAAGGAGGATACTTATATGATTTGAACTCGAGATTGTAATAGTGGAATAATCTTGTTGTTACAGTAAGACTCAACTTAAAATTACTCAACCTTGGCTGATAGCTTGAATAGGATCCATAATCGAGAGTGTGCTTCACATGAATTCTCTGTGCCCTGAACCACTGTGTTGAATGAGGTTTTTCTGAAACCAAAAGATTATCTCTGAAATGGGATGCAATATTTTTGGGATCTTAATCGGCTCATGCTTGTTGATTTGAGTTAAATCAATTACACATTGACAACATAGAATGGTATACTGAGAATCTTATGCAACCGCATCAAATATGGCTGCAGCGCAAGTGTGCAATTGTTTCTTGATTCTAAGTTGTGATATCCAATAAACTAGAGTCTATGGGAGTTCATGGCCTCTTGAGGAAATGCTTATGGTAGCTGATCTTCTGTTGCTTGGAGATTTTGGTCTCTTTTATCTTCCCCTTTCTCTTTCGCCTAACCTACCTTTCAACTGCATTCTGTTTTCCACATTTTAAAACATCAAATTCAATTCCGAATGTAGCAAATGGGTAGGTGACAATCATTTTGTAAATTTCTGTGTTCATTTCTTACTTAGTCTTGGCCAGTACTGAAATCTCCTGTCAAACCCTTCTTGAAATGAAAATTATTATAACAGATCTGATATCATTTACTGATTTTGGTCCCTTTCACCTTCCTATCTCTCCAATGCCATCTCTCTCCGATCACCTACTTCAACCACATTTGGTTTTTAGCATTCTTTACATTGCATTTACCATAATCTTCTGGAGAATTTGCATGAAATGAGGTGAAAGGAGTAATGGAAGTTAAAATGTGGATAGATTATATTGATTGTTGACCATTCCTTTCTTTCACCCTTCACTTTTTCCAAATTCCTTGCAGGCAGTAAGTGTCTTTGTCCATAGCAGAAAAATCCAACAATGTCAACTCTCAGCATATATGTGCCGTGGCTTAGTTACTTTCGGTTGGGGTTGATCATCTTTACAGATGTGTAGAGACCATACTTTTTCTTTATCTGGTTGAATTTGTTAATGTTGGGCAAAGTGGCATAGGTATGTGTAACTTAGCATTAATGTATAGAAAAGTCAAATGTTATAAAAAAACAAAAAATTATAAAAGCAGCAAATGTTCCTGCACAGAACTAGGACTGATCATCTTAATGCTTGAATCAAGATTCCGGGTTACTCTTTTGTGACCTGGATGTCAAATCTTCAAACCATAGAAACAATTTTTTTTCAATGTAGAGACTGTGTACTTTGACCATCTTTAAAGCCTGCAATGTAGGAAGTCTTCTGTATTGGGCTACGTTTTCATGCTAGCCTTAATGTAACAATAAGATTTATCCATTGTAACATAGAGCTGATAGTTCAAAAACAGAAACAATCTCAACATTGTATGGTAAGGAGTACATTGGACTCTCCCAGGAGCATTCAATCTAAAAGCAGAAAGCCTCTTGCATTTGTCACCTTATTTGTTTTGTTTTGTTTTTTTTTTGGTTGGGGGAGTGCTACTCTGTCAGCATGATTCAGCATTATTTTGAAGAAAAAATTACGAAATTTAGCTAGGTATTTGTGCAGTAAGAATTTCTTGTGTTTTGTCAAACATCAAATATGATGGAGACGCAGAAAATGTATGGTACTAAAAGACCAAAAGTGATTTTTACCTTAAAAATCATAATTTACATGCTTGCATGTCATTTGCATACCACCTGCTATTTTAAAGATAGATCAGGGCAAGGCCTAGACTAAAAAGCATACTTTTGGACAAAGTGGAAGTTAAATCATGTTGTTTTTCTATTGCCAAGTATGCAAAATTGTTTGCTTGGTAGAGCTCAGAGACATTGTATCTTATGTTTCTGTGACCCATTCATTAATTCCTACTGTTTGCTTATGTCCAGTTGAATTTAATTGAACGGCTTGCTAAATTCAGGCGATTATCCAACACAGATAAGGAATATTTCTCTTCCTGGAAATTCATATTTTATAAGAAAATAAAACATGAACAATTGTCAGATACGAGTTGTAAACAAAGGAAAATAAGAAAGTGAGAAAGTACTCATTATTCGATATATATTTCCATCACCCAAATTTGGAAGCCTTATTGAATGGACTTTTTATTTTTTGACTTTGACTTTGCTTCCTGTTGATGTTCTCATTGTACGCAGCAAAGTGCTGCTTTCAAGATATTGCGGACTCGATTGAAAACTGTACCTTCATACTCCTTAAACGATGAGCTGATTCAGTCAACTTCACGAAACCCTGATTTGAGGATTTCATATAACAAGCCAAGTGTATCACTGATTAATGAGAATGTGAAACAAGGTGCAGAAAATGAACACAATGGGATAAACTTTGCTTCAAGACTTCAGCAGTTTGAGCACATGCAGCAACGGCATCGTACACATGCTAGATTACAAGCCCAACAACGCAAGAACTCAGCTTCATCATCTAAGGTTGGCAGAATCTCTCCGTGTACTATGTATCTCTAATTTGGCAATCCTGCTGTGTTTCATTATAATTCTTGGTGATTTGCTTCTTCATAAATATCTGATTGGATTATTGGGATTACGAAGATTATAGAAGTGTTAATGAAGGAAATCTTTAACTGTTCTTCGAATATGTTGTTTGAGTAGGAAATGGACTTGAAGAAACTGTGAAGTAGACCTCATCGCACACACCCCTAATGTGGATAAACTAGTATGAGAATATTCCATGGAATGTAAAGAGGGTACTTGTTTCCTCACTCCACCTCTACACCATCCATTTGCACCTCAACCTGCTAACTTTCCATGGAGTCTGAAATTGCAGCTTCAAGTAATCCAAGTTGATGCAAATATTCAACGCACACTTGCTATCACTTGTCAGATTGCCAAGTGTGTTTTCAGGACACCTATATTTATGTGAAAACTTGTACCATCAAATCACCTCCGCACTGCCACTGCTGGCCACAAGAATGACCAGTCACCATTGTGACTTGCGACCTCGTCAAGACAATTGACCCTCGCACTGCTATAATTCATCATCTGCCTTGACCCCTGCAACGTCCGTCCTAGCTGGCACTCACCACCAATGATACCATGCAGCTTCTGTCTGAATGCTAGGCATCAATGTTTCGTGTTTCTTCATCAGAAATGATTTAACCTATCTAAATCAGCTACAGTTGAAGCTGCATGGCCAACCAAATGATAGGAGAATGGGGCTCTGTGGCAACAAATTGGAACCAGCCGTTGGTTGTTGATTGAAATCTAATAGCTTTAGTTGCTTTTAGGGTCACCTTCCTCGGAAGGTTTCTTTCTTACTCTCTTTGGGTCAAGAGGGAGAGTTGATGTTACTTGTACATATTGTTAGAATATATGAGAACAAAATGGTTAGAGTCTAACTTGCGTTGACTGAGTACATATTGAATGCCATACTCTCTTGACCAAGCTTTTTCTTAGAAAATGACAAGTGTTAGTTGATAGAGTAGTTATCGAATGAATTAATTATGTAAAACTCAACCAAAATTAGCCAAAAAGGGCAAAAAATGGTACGAACACGGACAAATGCCTTCCCAGCCATCAGCATATATATATATATATATGTTCTCCACTTTATTTTTTTATCTGAGGTAGTGCTCTTTCTGGTTGTGTCATTAGACTTCAGACGTGGCATCAGTGTTTTATTAAACTGCATGATCTGCAGGAGGTTCAAAGACCAGAAGAGCAGAAGCAACAGTCACCCACTTCAGATGCAAGTCGGCCTACATCGAGGTCGGCCAGGAGAGGACCAGGGCAATTGCAATTGTAATTAGGCTGCTTCATTTGTTGCCTTCGGCTGGCGCTGCTGATACTCAAACCCTCATTGTTTGCTAAGCCAAATGAGATTCCGGTATTTATTTCTATAATTGTATATTTTTATCATCCTATTGTTTTATTTTCAAGGGTGAGATGGGCTGGTGGTTAGCGTGTATTGGGATGAGATCAGTTGGCCATTTTCTGAGGATATTCTTTTGTTTTCTTTAGAAAAAGAGATGTGCCCTATGTGGTTTCTGTTGTTTTAAAATTGAAAAACCATGAGAGGGGCAAGAGGGAGATTTTTGAGAATAGGCAATTTGCCTTTTTTATTTTTATTTTTCTATTGCTATTCTGTGTATATATATTTTTAGCCTCTGAAAAGATGGTCTACTTCATGTGCTCCGTTTCTCCGTATTTCACAAATATACATACAAACATGCATACATACACACATATAAAAAATTTAAGCTATGAGTGTGGTATCGTGGGTTATATAAAAAATTACAACTCAGTGCATGAACAAAATTTAAGCTAAGAGTCGGATTCCTTTGGGTTTCGGTGTAATGATAGAACTGTGGTTGTTTGATTTAATGTTTAGGAATTTGAATCATGGAAATAGTTTTTGCATATCAGAGGTAAGACCAGATGACTAAAAATGGTTGGTGCATTGTTGAAAGTTAGGATATCCTTCTTTGAACTCGGATTATAGTAATCTGGAGGATTTTACTCGATTGTTTTTGTGATGTACTGTTATAGTATTGTTCATTGTGTGTTCCCTCTTCCTTGCCCAGTAAGAAAAGAGTCGGGACAATATATGATTTGCTATTGGATCGACTTATCAATTTGAGAGACATTTACAGAATTTTTTAAATATGAAATTATTAACTAGATTTATTGTGTAAAATCAACTCAAGTGATTGCAAAAATAAGGATAGCTGTCGTGCTTTGAAAAAAGAAAAGTACTTTTAACCTTGCTGTCTTGTCCTATCTGGGATTACGCCACTTTGTTATCTTTTCTGAGCAACTAGACGACCTTAAAGTTTCCAATGTTGGCAATGATCCCCTTGCCTTCCGTAATGATGTATTTATTTGGATCAGTGTCTCCTTGGATCAGTGTCACCAACCGGGTGATTGATAGCCAAAATAAATTTTGACTTGATAATGATGTGCTCGAGATTCTTTTTCTGGGTGCACCTGAGGCCCCAAATGATAGCTGTGATTTCTGTCAGATGAATATCTGATTTCCCCAGGCAACCTGAGAAGCCGAACACCCAATTGTCTCCGTTGTTTCTTCCTAGCCCGCCAATACTTGATCTCCCTCGAACATTATAGCACGTATGAATTCACTTTGCACCAATGGCTCGGTGAAGCTCTCCAAAAGCCGAGTCTCCAAGTTTCACAGATGGATTGGATAAAGTGGGGTACAGAACTAATTGAGTCAAGGACTACAATTGCTGCTATGTTTCTGGCTGAGTAGTTGATTTTCCTGTGCTCTTCTTTCATTGCTTATAGGTTCCTTTTAGTTCAAAAAAATCACGGTGTAGCTACAAAGAACTTAGTTCAAAGCCATTAAAAACTTAGATCAGGGTGGCGCCACCAGCCATGGTAAAAAACTTAGTTTTCAAGTCTCCAAGCCACACATTAACCTTGTCCACCACAATTCTTTGGTGATCCTTGCGGAGCCTGCCATGAATCATTCTAGGCTCCAAGTACTTACCCACGTCTCTCACAAGTTTGAAGCCATTGATTTCCTAAATGTCCCACATAGTCTCTCTGTTAACATTTAGAAAAATGTAGATTTCAGTCTTTTTGTAATTAACGTACTCGCCTGACACTCGGCAGAAGTAGTTAAGGATATTGAAGATCAATTGGATTTACCATCTGTTGGCTTGGAAGAAGAGAAGAATGTCATCTATGAAGTGGAGGTTAGAGAAGGCAGGGCTCTGCCTAAAAACCCTGACTGGTTTCCATTTTCCTACAGATGTCTCCCTATTTATCATACGGGACAGACGCTCAACACAAATGAGGAACAAGTAAGGTGATAATGGATCACCCTCTCTGAGTCCGAAAGAAGTGTGGAGGGCGTCATTGGTCTCCCCATTTAGCAAAACCATGAAGGATGTGTTCAATATGCACCAATGATGAGGTTAACAAGATTTCAGGGAAGATTAAGGCGCATCAGAAAGATTCTTCCACAAAGATCCAACTAAATTTGTCATAAGCTTTTGTGAGATCGGTTTCGAGAGCAAGCCCCATATTTCTTTAAGTGGCTCTTTCCAACAAGTGGACTAATTCTTAGTCCGCCAGGATGTTGTCATGAGTGGTCCTTCCTAGGAGGAAACTGGCTTGGGCCAGGCTAATAATCTTGCAGAGAATGGGTCGAAGGTGTTAGACAATAACCTTGGTCGGGACCATGTAAGGAACATGCAGAGGAAGATGGGCCTGTATTGGTTCAAGGTCTACATGTTAGGACCGTTGGGAATAAGGATAATGTATGTGTGATTGATTCCCTCCAGCAGACAACAGTCTCAAAAGGCCTCAATGACGACTTTCATAAGATTTCTCTTAACAACTTTTCAAGATTTCTAAAAGAAGACAGCTTAGAACCCATCAGAGTCTAGTGCCCTAAGCAGCTTCATAGAGACAAGTGTCATCCTGATCTCCTCCATAAAAGGGGGGGCACCCCCAAATCAACAATCTCTGCCGTCTTTTTTTTTTTTTTGGTGAGTAAAGTATATTAAAATAAAAAAGAAAAAAATAAAATCTGTATTCTGACTCTAAATATTTTTTCAACTTGAAGTTAAAATAGAGACGCTAGAGCATATCCTGACCCACATGAACATGTCATGAAAATAAAGAAACATTACAAAGGTATAATCAATCAGTAATCTTAATCGGCCCATGACCTACACAAATACACTCAGCAACGCCCATTTTTTCCAAAAAAGGGGAACAGAACAAGCAGAACGGACAAAACCACCCACACATCTGATCCAACCCAGCAAAAAAACAGCCCATCCATCCCAAAGCGCCATTTCGGCAATTTGTTGCATATTGTGGCATATTGGGCGATATGTCATTCCGATAAAATCTTGTATATCAGGCGAGAAGCCATCCCGGCATTGGGCATCTTACCATGCATAACGCAAACCGGGGATAAACCTCAAACCGGCCAAGTGATCCATTCACCATACCGGCCCAATGATCCATTCACCATCCTGGTAAACTTATCCCTACAAAACCAAACCAACTTGGCAAAGACAGCCCATTCATACCAAAGAGCCATTTCGACAATTTGTTGCATATTATGGCATATCGAGTGACATGACATTCCGGTAAATCCTTGTATATCTGGCGAAAGGCCATCCCCGACACTTGGCAACTTACCAAGCACAACGCAAACTGGGCATAATCCTCATACCGTCCAGGTGATTCAAACTGGTAACTCCACCAACAAACATGAAACTAGAGTTACGTGAGAGAAAAATGCCGGTCAACTAGTTAACCGGCCAAAATCCAATTTTGCTGATCAAATAGATGACCGTCCAAAAAACACTTTTTTTTCCTCACGGTATAAGAGCAACCAATTTGCCGATTAACAAGTTGACCGTCCAAATACCATTTTTCCTGTCAACGAGTTGATCGACACTTTCCCTCTTTTTTTTTTTTTGGTCGGGAGACAGAACACGGTGCCTAAATCACCCAGCAAATAACACCCATTGCCAACCACTAGATGAACCGCAAACCAACACACCTCAAATCATATACACCCAACCAGCATTAACATAAAGAAGAAGAAGAACGCTTCTTTTTACGTCTTTTGGGATTTTTGAGGAAAGATTGAGGTCCTCCACCATTAGAAGAAGGGAAAATGCCGTCAGTGGGAAGGGGGAAGGTCTTAATGTTATGCCAAGGAATAAGGAGTGGGGAGGTCTTGTTAGGATGGCGGGGGATGATGGTCTTCATGACGTGGTTGACCGCCATGTCTTTGAGATCCCAAGTCTGTGTGTGCCATCCCTCGTCATCATATTTCAAGGTTGTGATTTTGTGCCACCTCCTGGAAATCACGGCCAGGTGGAAGAATAGGGTTTTCCTATCTTTAAGGGTGATCCAATCCACTCTGGAATTTTGGAGCCAAAAAATTTCCTCCCTCTCTGGGTTATCTTTATATTTGATCAGAAGCTCCTCGTCAATTCCCCTAATCCTACTGGAGTCCTAGACACCCAAAATGTGCTTGGACAAATTCTTATTTTCATGAAAGATATTGCTGAACAAGAGCATGCTCCGGAACTTCAGATATTCTTCTAGGGATTAAAGTTTGGTGGTGGTTAAACCACTCAAGTCCTCCTAGTGCCTTTAATCGTCTCCTTGTAGTTGGGATGGCTACATCATATAGCTTTAATTCTAAACGGCTTGGTGGAGGTAGATAGGGCCATGAGCATCAACACAAATATTAGACGTAACTCTAGGAAGGTTGGAGACCACGGCTCTCTGGAATTTGAGGCTCCGTTCTTCAGTGGTTAGCACTCTATCGAGAGGCCTATGGACTGAGGCAAGAGGCTCCTCATGTTCCACCGGGTAAATTTTAGCCCTTTGTAGCCCAAATCAGCTAACCTGCAACCAGTAATCCATTTTTGCAACCGGATACACTTTGTCATGTTAGCCAGTTTCCTTCCTTGCTTCTCCTTGGTGAGAAGGATGTCGTTGAATTCTCCAATAGTGCATTGAGGGATGGTGATGGTATTGAAGAGTGCAATCAAATCCTCTCGGAGACCCCTTCAAAGATGATGCTTAAGGCTAGCATAAATCACTGAAATCACCCAGTCGGCCTTCTCGTAGTTACCACTAATACAGATGTGGTCCATTTAATCCAAAACTGCAAGGACCTCAACATGCACGGACACGTGATACTAAAGAACCCAAATACCTCCTGAAAAGCCTCTGGCATCGCTGATAGCCTTGCCTTCAAAGCCTAGTCTGTTAATAACTCTATCTACGTTCTTCCTGATGATGATGGTTCAAGGATAGCACAGATATTCGGCTTTTGCACTCTCTTGATTTCCTTCAACTCACTTTTAAACCCTTTTCTAGCCACGCCCTGGCAATTCCAAAAGACAATCCTCATTGGTAACTTGACACGTGTGATAGGGGTTTTGATGTAGGGAGGAGGAAAAAAGTAGAGAGAATAGCAATAAAGGGTAGAGATAAGAACAAATATTAGAGGAGTAGAAAGAAGAAGGAAAAGACACCAAGGAGAGAGGGAAAAGAAAGTCATAATTGCTCAATTGCAATCAATTTTTCAAATATTTATTTATCAATTATCTATCAATATCCTCTAAACAATAGCATAGGGATTCTTATATAGAGAATCTAATACGAAAGAAAATTAAAAATAAAAGTATAATCAAATAATTGTAAAAGTAAAAAGGAAATCAAATGAAAAATAATATCAAATATTTGATAAAGAAAAATCAAATCAATGAAAATAAAATCAAAATTAATTTGAAAGGCAAATAAAAGCGAATCTTCGTATCGGATGTCCGTATTAATTCTCCTTGGGTGTTTAAAACTCGACCTCGTCGAGTTAAGCGTCAGTAATCAATTTTTCAACCACAAGCTGAGCGGCTGTGCAACTCTTCAGCGACGGCGATAGACTCCTGTAAGAGGGGGTTGAAAGTTGATGAAGCGACAGATATCTCAGGAAGGAATTGGACTGGGGCTTGAAAAAGTGCAATCCTACTGGTTCTGATAGAACTCTAAAAGATTTGGGTCAAACTGTTGAAGTGCCTTGCGAGAGATCCAAGTATCATCAGACTCTGGTAGGCTAACCTAATGTACAAGGAAGCGTTGAACAGCTCCATCCCTGGTAAAATATAACTGTTCATCTAAAATAGTATCAATTTTATCGTGGTGTGTCGGGAGAGAAGGAAGTGGCGTAGGAGTGAATGGACAGTTAAGAAGTGGTGCACTTGGAGGGTGGCAAAGGGATCAATAGGTGAAAAAAAAGTCGCCTTTATAAACAATTAAATCTTCCACGTTGAAAGTGATGGGTCCTGGAACCCTGGGCCCAAAATCGCAGACGCAGGCCCAAAAAGTCGCATAGAAGGGCCGGCCCAAAAGGCTCATTAAGCCCCATCAAGTTCAAATGCCTAACTCGCTTCCGGGCACCTGGCCACCCGGACAGGCACTAGGATCCATTTGAGATGGGGACCACCGGAAAGACGTAAACGACCCAGATGTTAATCCACCGCCCCGACCAACGGCTTCTCGCTTTGCTCGACCTTTACTCACAAGTGTTGCTCCAACCCACGATGGTGGCGATGGTGGCGTGCTGACAGAATCCGCCCGCACTCCCTTTAACGACATCGCCTATAAATACTCATACATCAACAATCGAAGGAGGACCTTTGGCTTCGGATCTTCCTAACTTGGCTCTAGCAAGAAACCCTTGAGAAGAGAGAAAGGAGAGAAGTCATATTTCTTGCATTTTCCGCATTCTAGGACGTTAAAGTTTTCAACATAAGCTGTACTTTCTCTTCATCATAGTGAAATTTCAAGGGCGCAATCACCGTCAGTTTTCACCCCTCGCCCAGTTGAGGGGTTTTCCACATAAACCGAAGTGTTAATCCACAGAAGCTCGCCTTTACTCACTTTGTGTTGCTCCAACTCCGTCTCGTCGTGCTAGGAATCCGCCCGCACTTTCGATTTAACGCTAACCCATTGGTGTTGGGGTTGAGGATCATCCCATTTTCCGATCCAACGACCTAAGCTGGTCTCAATGCTTGTGAACACAAGGGCGCAAGCGAGCGCAGCTCCCGTCGCAAGGCGGTGGCGCTAACCCCCGTGTTGGGGTTGAGGATCATCCCCGATGGTGAGGGTGAGGGGCTGCTCCAAAATCGACCAACTTGACCCTCTGCGGCTCGGCCGGCCTTAAGCGAGACGGCTCCCGGACGACTGGCCTCACAAGCCGAGGCGCCACAAGTCGGGAACGAAGAAGGCAGTCGCCGCGAAAGACCTCCTAGTCGGCGGGAACACCCGAGGACCCAGGTGGCTTCCAGCAGCAGAGCGCCACGAAGGGTCGAGGACCAACCAGGTCCTCGGGTTCAAGGAGAAAGCCCCGAGAGACACCATTCGGAGGCCCAACGGAACCGCCGCGACCACGATGATCAAGAGGCGGTTCCCCGAGATGCGCTCCCAAGAGGAGCCCGCACGGTCCCGGAGGGCCGCGCAGTTCAGGAGCCTTATGAGTTAAGGCACTACCTGAACGAGAGAAGGGCGGCTGCCCCACCTCGAGTGGAGGCCAGACCGGAAAGAGGATGGAACCTGATGCTGCGTGAGAGCAGCGGAGGAGGAGCTAACGCACTCCAATCTCCGTTTTCCACGGAGATTAGGACGAGGACGCTCCCCCCAAAGTTCAAGATGCCCAACCTGGAGTTGTACGACGGCAGCGGTGATCCCATGGATCACCTTAACCATTTCAGGGAGCACCTGAGCCTCCAGGGCTTGGACGAGACGACCATGTGCCAGTGCTTCCCTTTGACTCTGAAGGGGGATGCACGGATGTGGTTCTATGGAATGCCTGCGGACTCCATCCGCGATTTCGGAGACCTGGCGACGGCTTTCCTGTCCCAGTTTGCCTCCAGCAGGAGAGTGGAAAAGCTGCCCTGGCACCTCACTCGAGTCAAACAGGGGGCCAGAGAGGGCTTGAGAGGATTCCTGGCACGGTTTACCGCGGAGGCCAGGCAGATCCCGAGGCTGACCGACGAGGTGAAGCTGAACGCCTTCCTCTCGGCCCTCGAAGGGGGTGCTTTCTTCAAGCACCTCATACATAAAGGCCCGCAGACCTTCATAGAGGCTGAGGCTGTGGCCAGAGCTTACATAGCGGCCGAAGAGGCCAACGACGCCAAAAGGCCTGAGAGGGATGAGCTCCCTCAGCAGAAGGCTGCGGAGGGAAAAAGGAAATCTGGGGACTATCAAAGTCCCCAGACGACAAAGAAGCACCATAAGGCCGAGCAGAGCTCTCGAAGAGAGCCGCGACCAATCCATCTCACGCCGCTGAACGACTCCCGCACCAACGTCCTCATGCAGATCCGGGGAGAAAAGTTTTTGAAGTGGCCCAAGCAGCTGAAGAACCCGAGCGGTGGGGACCAATCGAAGTATTGTGACTTCCACCGCTGCGGGGGCCATAGCACGGAGGATTGCAGGACCCTGCAGAGCGAGATTGAGGAGCTCATCCGGAGAGGACACCTCAGCCGCTTCCTTCAGAGGCCAGGACACGCCTCAGGGCCCGAGGACGGTGGAGACGCAGAGCCCCCCAGGAACCGAGTGGCTGTGGGGGTCGTGAACATGATCTCCAGCAGACCGGCTGGGGGAGACGGATGTGGGCTTGCAGCAGCGAAGAGGCCAAGGACGGGGCTTGGGAGTGAAGACGAAGTTATCTGCTTTAGCAAGAGGGATTTAGACCATGTAACTTCTCCTCACTCCGACCCCGGTTTATAAACCGCACTTTCGTTTGAGATGGAGCAAATGACTACCGGATGAAACGAGTATTTGTTGATAATGGAAGCTCTCGCAACTTGTCAGTATCTTGATGCTTTCTTCAAATTAGGACTTAAGAAGAATCAAATGAAAGCGTCGGAAGGGCCACTCTACGGGGCCGACAACAAGCCGATTCCACGTTCGAGGTATCATCCACTTGGAGGTAACCCTGGGAACCTATCCGAGACAAAGATCAAAAGTCCTCACCTTCCTCGTCGTGGACCTTCCCTCGGTCTATAACGCGATACTCGGACGGCCTTGCTTGGCCGCGTTCAACGCAGTGACCTCCATCCCGCATCTCAAGATGAAGTTCCCCACCCCGTGTGGGGTGGGAGAGGTTCTCGGGGACCAGTCAACCGGACGGATGTGTTACTTGGCCCAGACCGAGCAAGTAACACTTCCACAGCCCATGGAAGACCTCGACCTCAGGGACGAGGCAACACTGCAACACGCTCAGCCGGGAGAGCCTGTAGTCCGAGTCCCGTTGAATCCCGCGGATCCAGAGAAATGTGTCCAAATTGAGAGCTCACTCTCAGAGGCAGTAAGGGGCCAACTCGTCAGTTTTCTGCGGGAAAACTCGGACATGTTCCCATGGTCCCCCAGTGACATGCCCGGGATCTCACCCGAGGTCATCGTCCACAAATTAGGCGTCGACCCACGGCATAATCCGGTCAGACAGAAACGGAGAAACTATTCCACGGAGAAGTTGGTGGCAATCCACGAGGAGGTCAAGAAACTCCTGGACGCCGGATTCGTCCGAGAGGTCCAGTACCCGGACTGGTTGGCCAACGTTGTCATGGTAAAAAAGAGCAATGGGAAGTGGAGAATGTGTGTGGACTTCACCGACCTCAATAAGGCATGCCCCAAAGACAGACTTCCCCGCGCCCAGATCGACCACCTTGTGGACTCAACGTCCGGCCATGAACTCTTAAGTTTCATGGATGCGTACTCCGGGTACAACCAAATCAAAATGAGCCCCGAGGACGAGGAGCATACGTCATTCATGACGGACAAGGGACATACTGTTATAAGGTAATGCCCTTTGGTCTCAAGAACGCAGGGGCAACTTATCAACGGCTCGTGAATAAGATGTTCAAAGACTAGATGGGCAGAAGCGTGGAGGTATACGTCGATGACATGCTCGTCAAAAGCCGGGTGAGCAGCGATCACGTATGGGACTTGGCCGAGACCTTCCAAGTGCTCAGAACCCACGGAATGAAGCTCAACCCCAGTAAGTGCACGTTTGGTGTTGCCACCGGAAAATTCCTGGGCTACATCGTGTCACACCGAGGGATTGAGGCAAACCCAGAAAAGATCCAAGCGATCCTGAACATGCGGTCTCCACAAACGGTGAAGGAGGTACAGCAGCTCACTGGGCGAGTGGCCGCCCTCTCCCGTTTCCTAGCAAAATCGGCCGAGAAGCACCTGCCATTCTTCAAAGCGCTAAGAGGAACAAAATCTCAGGATTTTCGGTGGAATGATGACTGCGATGAAGCATTCCAAGGACTCAAGAGCTACCTCTCGAGTCCGCCCCTATTAGCTTCTCCTCAGCAGGGCGAAGAGCTATACTTGTACCTCTCCGTGTCCGACGCGGCACTTAGCTCGGTATTAGTACGAGAGCAGCACGGCAAGCAACAGCCCGTGTATTACGTTAGCAAGACTCCCGCTGGCGCCGAGACCAGGTATATCCTGACGGAGAAGGTGGCCTTGGCGTTGGTCTGTTCCGCGAGGAAACTCAGGCCATACTTCCAGGCGCACAAGGTAATAGTCTTAACCGATCAACCTTTGAGAGCTATTTTGCAGAAACCCGAGATCTCCGGCCGGCTGATCAAGTGGGCCATCGAGTTGGGGGAATTTGACATTGAGTTCCGTCTAAGACCTGCCTTAAAGGGACAGGCGCTCTAGGACTTCCTCGTCGAAACGATGGCACCGCCCACTTGTGACGAGGACCGGACTGTCACGGACGAGTTCAGCAGAACCTCCGCTTGGACCTTGCACGTGGACGGCTCCTCCATGAAGGACGGCTGCGGAGCAGGGATTGTGTTACGCACACCTGAGGGGATGGAAATAAAGTACTCATTGACGTTGGGATTCTCGGCCACAAACGTCGCGGAGTACGAGGCCTTGCAGACTGGACTCCGACTCGCCAAGGAATGCTCGGCCAGAGAGCTCGTCATCTATAGCGATTCCGAGTTGGTCATTAATCAGGTCCGCGGAACCTTCGACGTCAACAACGAGCAGCTGTCCAAGTACCTTTCAAAGGTCAAGGACATGGTCGTGGGATTCAAGATGACCGAGTTCATCCACATCCCGCGGGAGGAAAACGCCAAAGCCGACACGCTTGCTTGAGCCGCGGCTTCCGGAGATCCTGAACAGTACGCCAGGGGGATGCGAGAGGTCCTGAGCAGGTCCAGCATTGAAGACCCCGAGCGGGAGGTGATGTAGGTCGCGGACGGAAGCACCTGGATGACTCCCTACCTGAAGTTTCTGTCTGATGGCTCACTGCCCGAGAACCCGAGCGAGGCCAAAAAGATAAAGAAGACAGTGGGTTGGTACACAATCGTAGACAGTGTCAGGTCAGATCGACGGGCTTCTCGGCCCCTACTTGAGGTGTCTCACTCCGGAATAGAAGCCGAATACGCCCTGCAAGAGGTGCATCTCGGAATATGCAGATCCCATATTGGAGGAAAGAATCTAGCCTTTAAGCTCATGAGGCAAGGATACTATTGGCCGACTATGAAATATCACGCCATGGATTTCGTACGCAAATGCTAGAGTTGCCAACTTCACAGTAACATGATCCATCACCCCCACACCGAACTCCGGGCGCTGCAATCCCCATGGCCATTCGCCCAATGGGGGCTCGACATCCTCGGGCCATTTCCTCTCGCTCCCGGACAAAGGAAATTCCTGATCGTGGGAATTGACTACTTCACCAAATGGGTGGAAGCGGTACCACTGGTCAGAATAACAGAGCAAAACGCGACGGAGTTCCTCCGATAGAACATCGTGTGTAGGTTTGGAGTACCCGAGTGCATCGTGACTGACAACGGGACACAGTTCACCGGAAAGCGGTTCACTAAGTACTGCGCAAGCCTGAGGATCAACCTGGTGCACACGTCGGTGGCGTACCCGCAGGCTAACGGACAGGTAGAAGTGACAAACCGCACGATCCTACACGGGCTAAAAACCAGGCTGGAATTATCTGAGGGCTCATGGGTACATGAATTGCCCTCCGTCCTCTGGTCATACAGGACAACGCCACGAGAGCCCACAAAAGAGACCCCTTTCAGCCTTTGCTACGGGGTCGAAGCTGTCATCCCAATAGAAGTATGCCTTACCAGTCCCCGGGTTGGGTGCTTCAGCGCAACGGATAACAGCCAAAGGCTCCGAGAAAGCCTCGATGCCCTCGAGGAAGTCCGCGACCAGGCAAGACTTAGGGTAGCGACCTACCAACAACGGGTGGCTCGCTATTACAACAAGAAGGTGAAGGCGCGGCCGTTCGAGGTCGGGGACCTCGTGCTAAGAAGCGTGGAAGCCACGGGAAAAATAGCTGGAAGGAACAAGCTCTCACCAAATTAGGAAGGGCCGTTTTTGGTCTCGGCTATCCTCCGAGGAGGAGCTTATAAGCTACGCACACAAGATGGCAAGCTGATACCCGGACCTGGAACGCCGCTCACCTAAAGAAGTACTACCAGTAAAAAGCGAGCGGTCCCAGAGGCCGGGCCCTTGAGGTCATAACAAAAACTCGGCTGCGACCGAGCGGTCCCAGAGGCCGGGCCCTTGAGGTCATAACAAAAACTCGGCTACGACTGAGTGGTCCCAGAGGCCGGGCCTTTAAGGTCATAACAAAAACTCGGTGTAACAAAAAAAGAGGAGGGGAGAGAAAGAGGCACTTGTGATAAAACTCAAGGATCTCTTTTTATTCCATAAAAATACAATACAACGATGCAAAAGGAGAAACAAAGTCTAGCCCTCGCAGGGGCCCTGAGGCGGAGCGGCTCCAGATGACTCTCCTAGAGATGAAGGACCAGCCCCGCGGCCCGAAGTTCCCGGTTGACCTGATGAACGAGGACCCGCTGAGGAACTTGGCATAAAAGACTCGGAAAACGGCCTGTCCTGAAGACCGTACACATCCTGGCGACGCACGGCGCCCGCGTTACGCTGATCCAACACAGCAGTGGGAAATTGTGGATGCAGGACCCGCATCACCCGGCGGCACAGATGGATGTCATCCCAGAACTTGGCCTCCAGCACAGGGGCCATGTCAGCAATCTTCACCGAGGTCCTTTGCGCCTCCTCCAGCTGAAGGATCCGTCCCGTCAGGAAACCATGACGAACCTCCGAGAGCCTCAGAGCTTCCTCAGATGAAGTAAGTGCCGCACGAAGCCGCTGGATCTCTTCCTGGGCGGCCTTCAAAGATTCCGCCTCCCGTCGAGACCGAGCAATTTCGCCCACCAGCCGGCTAAGGCCACCAATCAGATCCTGGAGCTGCTAAAAGAATCAAAGCCACTTAAATGCAGTCAGCAAAAAGGGGGACGAAGAATACGGCGGCAAAATACCCGAGAAATGACAGGATCCTCAGTGGGGGTAATCTCCCCTGGGACCTCGGGCACGAGTGGACACTCTGCGGGCGCCGCGGGAACATCAGGAGTGGCCTCGGAGGAAAGACCTTCAGGGACGGGGGGCTCCGCTACCTCCGGGACGTCAGTAACGGCCGGGATCTCCAAGACCGCGGCCACGGGCTCCTCGCCGCCAAGAAGGTCAAAGATCTCCCCAGCAGTAACGTCAACAGCGGCCTCCATCTCATCAGGCTCTACGACCTCGTCCAAAGCTGCCTCCTCCAAGGCACCAAGGGCCGCAGGATCATCAGAAGGATGATCCGCAGAGACGACAGAGGCCTCAGGACGGACCTCGATACCAGAAGGAGATGCTGCGACGACCTCGGGCTCCGCAGGAGGACCAGAAGTCAGCCCCGCGGCCTTCCTGACCATGGGGGCTATGACAAGGTCATCCTCTGAGGAAGACTCACCAGCAACACTCGGCGGATCCTCAGAGACCTCAATCCGCGGGCTCTTGGGAGGCTGCTCGGAGGGCTCCTGAATCACAAGAGGACCCTCTCTTTTCCTCAGCTTCTTCTTCTTCTTTTTTTTTGAAGCGGCAATGGCAGAATCACCGGATGACACCGTCCACTTGGCTTCCGCCAGCTTTTCTGGGGACAGCCAGATGTTCTTCTTCCCCGTGCTGAAGCCGCCCAGGTTCGCTAGCACTAAATCCGTGACCTCCCTGGCGGCCTCCCTCTCCTCGTCAGTAACGTCGGAGCCATACTTGCTAGCGACATTTCCCCACACGGAGGAGAGCTCCCAGTCCTCAGCCACCTTGAGGAAGAAAAACCTGTCCTTCCACCTTTTGGTGGAATCCGAGTTCCCACCGCTCATCTCAGCGAACTCGGGGCGAGGGGTCATGGCGATCCACTCGAGAGTATGATTGAAGCGAAACATGATCTTCACCATGACCGCCTCGAGAGTCTTGCTGTGGCAGCGCGCGAAGATGCACAAAGAAACCAAGTACCTGATGGCATTGGGCTGAAGCCTCGTGAGCGGGACAGCCAACTCCTTCATCAGGCGGCGGAGCTCGGCAGGAACAGGGAAACGAAGTCCACCTTTGAGGTGAACTTCGTATACCGCAATGTAACCATTCGGCGGACTGCTCGCCCTCTCTGCGGCTCCTGGAACCACCATCGAATTAGACGCCGGAAAGCTATACTTCGCCCTGATCTGCTCGAGATCTTGCGAAGAAAGGGAAGAGGCAATTTCTTTAACACCGGGAGCCATGGCAACAAGCAAGGAAGGCGAAAACGTCGTGAAGGTTTTCGAAGAAAACTAAGGGAAGAAAGAAGAAAACGTGAAGAATAATGAGGATACGACGAAGGATTTAAAGAGATTTTTGAAAAGGTGAAAAGGCGCCCTCATCATGACCATTCCACGTGTCAGCTCCCCATATGCAGTAGGCGAGTGCAGGCCTTAGGGTTACCCAAGGCGACATCACATCAATCGCCTATCGCATTCAATGCTCCACGAGGAGGGGAAACGGCGGCGAAAGATAGGTTTCGTGATTCACAAGAAGGTCTCGGACGTCTGTTTACGCCAGCAGAAGACGAAGACCGCGGTCTGTAACGGCGAAAAGATGCTTGCAAGGCATGTCAAACGGCTGAGTCCTCGAACCGCTTGACATGGGGGGCTCGTGATGGGTCCTGGAACCCTGGGCCCAAAATCGCAGACGCAGGCCCAAAAAGTCGCATAGAAGGGCCGGCCCAAAAGGCTCATTAAGCCCCATCAAGTTCAAATGCCTAACTCGCTTCCGAGCACCTGGCCACCCGGGCAGGCACTTGGATCCATTTGAGACGGGGACCACCAGAAAGACCAAAACAACCCAGATGCCAGCTCAGCGCATGCTGCCACGAGCGACCAACGGCTCCTGACGCGCCGTACCTGCAGGCCATGCACCTCTGAGCGTCGTATCTGCAGGCTGTGACAGGTGTCCCTGTCACAGCCACACCCACAGTGGTGGCGATGGTGGCAGGCAGCCCTGACATGCCAGTGCCACGTGTCGTCTCCCTTACGGCATCACGTTTTCTATAAATACTCAACATCAGCAACTGAAGGAGGACCTTTGGCTTCTGGATCTTCCTAACCAGGCTCTAGCAAGAAACCCTTCAGAGAAGAGAGAAAGGAGAGAAGTCATATTTCTTGCGTTGTAACATTCTGAGGACGTTAAAGTTTCCCAGGAATTCATCGTTGTACTTTCTCTTCATCATAGTGGAATTTCTTGGACTGCTCGTCCATCACCGTGGTTTTTCACCCCTCGCCAGATTGAGGGGTTTTCCACGTAAACTGAAGTGTTCATCCACTGCCCCCGTGCATCTCTCTTCGCTCGACTTTTACTCACTTTGTGTTGCTCCAACCTGTCCGTCCGCGTGCTAGGAATCCGCCCGCACTCGATTTAACGCACGGCCAGAGTTAACCGGACTCAACAGAAAGTATGATGAAAATCAAAATGAGATGGAATGTCAATAACATACGAATTTGATCCGATGCATTATAAAATTTTAAATGGACCAACACTGCGAGCCTTCAATTTAGAGACATGCCTAGGTAGGTGCCACTCTAGTCTGATTCGAACCATAACATAATCTCCTATATTAAATTCAACGTGCCTTTTATGTGAATCAACGTGAAATTTATAAGCAGTATTACTTGCCTCAAATTGTTTATTGATCTCGATGTGTAAGTCATGAAGGTGTTGTGCAAAAGCTTTGGCCGTCATAAACACACTGACATGTGGAGACATCGGGATAAGGTCCAATGATTTTCGGGGTTTGTAACCATGCACATTTAAATGGACTCATATCTAGGGATCTATTGAAAGAGCTATTATATGTAAGTTGAGTAGTAGGAAGGATCAAAATCCCAATGTCTAAGATGGTCCTGGACTAGACACCGTAATAAGTTACCTAAATTCCGATTGATGACTTTAGTTTGACCATTTGTTTAAGGGTGGTATGCAGTGAAAATTTTTAGTTTTGTACCAGCTATGTGTCATAGGGTTCTCCAAAAATGGCTGGTAAAATGAATATCCCTATCAAAAATAATAGTCTTAAGAAGACCATATAGTTTGATAATCTCAGCAAAATAAAGACAAGAAACTCGAGAAGTATCAGTAGTCTTATTACAAGGAATGAAGTGGGCCATCTTAAAAAAATAATTCACAATGACAAAAATGGAATCATGCTTCTTAGGAGTGCATGAAAGCCCTAATACAAAGTCCATTCTTACGTCTTGCCATGGACCATTAGGTACAGGTAGAGGGGTGTAAAGGCCAGTGCTTTGCTTTGTGTGTTTTGCTAGTTGGCATGTTCGATAAGTACTAACAATCTTGACTATATTGCCGTTAAAATTGCCAATAAAATTGCCGTTCAACCTCATCAATTGTCTTATTACGTCCAAAATAACTAGTTAAACCTCCGGCTTGAACTTCCTAAACTATGAAGTCTCGGACAAATGTTTTCAGGATGTAAAGTTTATTAACTCGGAAAAGTACCCATCTTGAAGACGAAATCCGTCCGTGGTATCTAAGTGCCCACACTGTAAAGCAAAGAAGATTTTGTTAAAATCAGGGAAGGATTCATATTCTTCCTTAAATCTTTTAAAGCCGACGATTTTAACTTGAACGGTAGATAGTAAGGTCAAGCGGCGGCTCAAGGCATTGGCCTCTTGGTTCTCAGCTTCTATCTTGTGCTTCAAGATAAAAGAATAGGCTTGTAAATATTCAATTTACCGACCGTGCTTGTAATTTACTTTCTTCTAAAAGCTAAGGAGTCAAAGAGCTTTATGATCCAAAAAGAGGACAAATTCTTGAGGTAGCAAGTAATTGTGCCAATAGCGTAAGGCTTGTACGATAACATACAATTCCTTATCATAAATAGAGTATCGTCACTTGGTATCATTCAACTTTTCGCTAAAGTAGGCAATTGGGTGGTATTCTTGACTAAGAACTCCTATTCCTACACCTGACGCATCACACTCTACCTCAAACACTTTGAAGAAATCAGGAAGCCGCATAATGGGAGCTGTTGTCATCCTTTCTTTAATGAGTTTGAAAGCTTTGGTAGCATTGGGAGACTAGATGAAGTCACCCTTCTTCATGCACTCAGTGAGGGGAGCCATGACTGTGCTAAAGCCTTGATGAATCGACGATAGAATGTGGCCAAGCCGTGAAAACTTACGAACTTCATGGATAGACTTGGATTCAGGCCAATTTATGATTGCCTATATCTTTGCAGAATCGCTAGAAACCCCATCAGAAGAAACAATAAAGTCTAGGAAGGCCACTTTATCTGAGAAGGAGGAACATTTCTTAAAGTTAGTAAACAAGCTTTCTCTTCTAAGAGTAAGGCAAACCTGTGTAAGATGTTCTAAATGTTGTTCCTTGATTTTACTGTAAATAAGGATATCATTAAAATAGACCACTAAGAATTATCCCATGAAAGGCCGTAAAGCCTGGGTCATAACCCTCATGAAAGTAATTGGTGCGTTAGAGAGCCCAAAAGGTATAACTAACCACTCATAGAGGCCGTCTTTTGTCTTGAAGGTTGTCTTCCACTCATCTCCTGAACGAATTTTGATTTGGTGGTAACTACTCTTTAAATCAATTTTGGAAAAGATTATGGTACCAACCATCATATCTAACATATCATCAAATCTAGGAATAGAAAAACTATATTTTATAGTAATTTTATTGATTGCTCTACTATCAACATACATTTTCCAAGACCCATCCTTCTTAGGTGTTAAGAGAGCGGGTACCATACAGGGACTCATATTTTTTCGAACAAATCCCTTACAAAGGAGTTCTTTAACTTGTTTTCGGAGTTCAGCATGTTCGTGGGATTCATCCTATAATGAGGGAGGTTAGGAGTGATGCACCTGGAACAAAATCAATGGTATGTTAAATTTTGCGTAAAGGTGGTAAGTGATTGGGGAGGTCTTCAGGGAAGATATCTTAAAAGTTTTGGAGAATCTGACAAGCCTCATTAGGAATCGGAATGGAAGAGTTCGGAAGGGTTTCAAGAATGATAACGACAAACATAACTGACTCACTGATAGCGGCCCGTTCAAATATTGTAAGACTAATAATATATAATCCTTGGGTCACCACCACAGTTCTTTCTTTGTTGGGAGTCGTTGGTTTTGGGGGTAGGGGTAGAGGCAAATCTTCTTTCCCTTGTGAACAAAGGAGTAGGAATTAGAACGACATTGAATTGTTACATTTAAGTCATAGAGCCAAGGGCGCCCGAGAATGATATGACCCACGTCGATTGGAATAATGTTACACCAAATGTGATCTTTGTATTCTAAAAGTTGAAAGGGTACAAGATAACGTTCTTTGATGGATATAGAAGACGTGTCAATTCAAAAGACGCTGTATGGATTAGGATGTGGGACTGCATTGATACAACTACCGCTATCCATAATTACCTTGCAAGCTTTCTCATTCACTTTGATATAAGTGTGAAAAATAACGTAACGATACCAATCATCAGCTTCTTTGGATTGTGTCAGTGTGCATCACACAGTGCCTAAAAATAGTGTATCGAGAAAGGAAGAACCAAAGTCTAGATGAGAAGTAGGCCGAATGCAGTACACAAATGTATCAAGGTCATCATCATTTAAGTCATCAAACTCCTCTAATTTGGGTTCATAGACTTGTTCTTCAAGGAGTTCTTCATTTATTTCATTTTGTCCGTCAATTAATAAAATTTTACTCGGACATTTAGAAGAAATATACTCAAAACCTTTACAATTGAAACACTGTAATTGATAATTTCTTTTCGGGGTTTCAACATCCTTTCCTCGAGGTTTCCTTGTATGGGTAATGGTAGAGGGAAGGGTTCCTAAAACAGACTTAGAATTGGTGACAGGAGTGTGTGATGTGGATTGACGATACGGTATCCTGGTAACTAACTCAAAATCTCAGACCAAATTATACGCATGGTCCAAAGTCTTCCATTACTCTGTTTCTTTGCTGCTGCTTTTCTTTTTTTTTTTTTTTTTTTTTTTGCTACTGAGACAGAAAGAAAAAAAAAACTTTTTTTTTGTTTGACAGAAGCAGGCACGAGAATAAAAATCACACTTTTTTTTTGTTGACAATATAAAGAGAGGAGGCAGTGGTGGTGGAGATGGGACTGCCAACAGAAGCACAAAAAACCTTTGTAGGGTGGCGGAACAGTGAAAGTGGTGGTATGGTGGGTTGCTGGTTGCGGGACGTTGGGTGGCTAGTTATTAGGTGCGGGAAGTTGCTGGCAATAAAAGAATAGGATTTTTATCTCTAATACCAATTTGATGTAAGGAGGGGAAAAGTAGAGAGAAGAGTAATAGAAGGGTAAAGACAAGAACAAATATTAGAGGGGTAGAGATAAGAACAAAGATTAGAGGGTTGAGACAAAAAGGAGAAGACATCAAGGGGGAGAGGGAAAAGGAAGTCATAATTGTTCAATTGCAATCAATTTCTCAAACATTCATTTATTCATCAATTATCAATGTCTTCTAAATAATAGTCATAGGGATTCTTATATAGAGAATCCGATGCGAAAGAAAATTAGAAACAAAAGCATAATCAAATAATTGTAAAAGTGGAAAGGAAATTAAATGAAAAATAATATCAAATATTTGCTAAGTAAAAATCAAATTAATAGAAATAAAATTAAAACTAATTTGGAAGCTAAATAAAAGCGAATCTTCATCTCGGATATCCGCATCAAGTTCACCTCTCCTAAGGCCTCCCCGATCTCAAGTTTTGGTCTCTCAGATTCTGCCTCAGTCTGGGTGATATGGCCAGCTTCTTCAATTGAATCCATGGGATCGCAGTTGAAGAAATCCTCAGTATACCCGGGTCAGGGTCAACGGTGGACAAGATCAGATCCAGTGTTTTGTTTGCTGTAGGGTCAGGTTCTAGATTTGACGGTTCTGAGGCTATGTGTGGGGGGTGAACATATCCGTTTGTCTTCATATGTGATTGAGGTACGGATTCTTTTGACCTGATGGAGGCCTTTTCTGGCTGACTTAGGTTGGAGATGTCTTAAAGCACTCATGACTTAACTTGAGAGGTATGGAGGGGGTTCACAAGTTGGCATTTTCTTAGGTATGCAACTTTCGGAGAAACCCTGTGAGAAGCTTGGATTTGACTTAAGGCGGATGGTTTGGGAGATGGGGGATTCTGTTTGGGTATCATAGTTTTGACAGCCTGGGTCAGGTGACGAATTTTTTCGACCTCCTTTGCTAATCCTTGCTTCGTGGGTGGCTGAATTTCTTCCATGGGTTCTCATTCCTGACTAACTTCATTCAGACTTTCTAGGACAATGAATCTGGACCCTCGTGCTTCCAGCATGGTGCCAACTTCCTTCAGCGCCTTTCCTTCCATTTCTATCCCTCTGTTTTGTTTTGCCTTCTAGGCTTGCTGGGTGCATGAAGCCATGGGCTAAAGACACCCCCAGTTTTTTTATTCTTTGCATCCGGAAGCATTTTCCCTTGTCAGGTTTGTATCTGGCTCCGTTTAAGCGTTGGTTGGTTGTGCTGAGTTGGCATATATACACTGTATCCAAGTACATGCCTTGTTCGCCCACAACCAAAACAAATTTCTAGCAACCCATCATACTCAATCTTGTGGTATTCCCCATCAACCATAATTTTGGCCAGCAGACGCTTATCGAGGTTAATTTTGACAGCAACTTTTGCAAATCTGCCCCAGTCAACCATAGATGTGTCGAAATCAATATGCATGGATTCCCCAATCAAATTAGCAGCAGCCCAAACAATATGGTGTCTGTAATAATGAACTGAGAGGGTAGGGAACCTCACCAAACCACAGCAGATGTGGTTTCCTTCTCTAATGGTCTGAAATCAGATCTCCACATAATCACAGTGAGATAATGTTCACAGATAATCCATGGCCCTTTGATGAGCGCTCCACAACAGTCATTAGGATCCATAAATTGAATGAGAAAATAGTTGTATTCCAAATCTGTTACCTTGTAAGAGCCCTTCGATTTCCAGATAGTGAAAATTTTGCTGCAAAGGGCCCTATAGCCAAGAGGCCTCTCGAGAAGCGTCACTATAACCAAATGCTCCCATTCCTTTGAGATCTTTCCTTTGAGTATTGCATGTGGCATCGGCTGTGAGGGGGTTTTACTATTCTGGAGAGCAGAAGTGGGTTTGGTGCAGAGAAAATCTGCAGACGTGAGGGGAGGGGAGCAGTGTGACAGAAGGCAGAAGATTCGGAAAGGGAAGAAGAGAGCGAGAGAGAGAGAGAAAAAGAAAGAGGGAAAGAGGGAGTAACAAAAACTGAGTGTATATCCTTCTATTTCATGTAGCAGCATGCAGTATATATATATATATATATATATATATATATAGCCTATAACAGATAACAGAAAGTGATTATAAAAAAAAATAAAAAAAAGCACAATAAAAATGGCAATATAATAGAAAACTAGAGCATGCCGTATTAATTATAATCTTGGAATTTTAGAGGGGGTCGGAACAGTCGGCTGCTCTGTTACGAAGGCAACAGATTGGGCGCTGGTGTAGCTAGAGCCAGTGCAGATGGGCCTGGGCCTGCTAGTGATGTTACTGTAGCTGGGGATGTTAGTGGGCCTTGGTTAATGAGGCCCGTAATATTACCGTCCCCATTGAAAAGAATGTTGCCCTCAATGTTGAAAGTTAAAAATTCCTAAGTAAAATCAGCAGTCGACTTCTATGTAGCTTTCATGGGATATTGTGATTGCCATTGCACAAGGAGTTGGGAAATAAATTTTTCCCACTGTAACACCCTGCAAAATCTCAGAAGTCTGGCGGGATATACTAAGGGTTGTGACCCCAATATTTCAGTAAGTAATTCAATCTGTTGGTCAGTAGGGTTGCCATGGCACTTTTTGAGCAGGAAATTGTGGAAGACATTATGAATTTTGGTAAAGTCTAGCAGTTGTAGTCAATAGGCCACTGGACCAATCCGCTCAATTATTCGGAAGGGTCGATAATATTGTTTATCCAGCTTTTGGGATCGTTGATGGGCTGCTGTAACTTGTCGGTGCGGCTGCAATTTGATGAAGACCTAATCATCCACTCAGAACTCCTTATCGGTGTGGTGAGCATTGACCTAGTTCTTCATGCACAATTGGGCGCGTTGTAGATTGGTTTTGAGGGTGGCAATGATGGTCGCTCGGTCCATCAGCAAGTCATCGACAGCTGTCACTGTTGAGTTGCCCTGGACATAGTCTAGTAATGAAGAGGGCGGCCGACCATAGACAACTTCAAAGGGGTTCATCTTGATGGCCAAATGCCAAGCGATATTATAGTTCCACTCAACCCACGGTAGAAACTTTTCCCAAGTAAAAAGATGATCAGTAGCAAAACATCTTAAATAATCTTCGAGATAATGGTTCACTACCTCGGTTTGCCTGTCCGATTACAGGTGGTACGCGCTACTGGTGGACAGGGTAGTTCCCTGAGACTGCAGTAGCTCCTTTCACAATGTGCTCATGAATATGGGATCTCGATTCGAGACAATGTTAATCGGGAAACCATGGAGATGGCAGATGCCTTTAACAAAGACCTCTGCCATGTCTTCAGCCGTGAAATGGCTGCTCAGAGGAGAAAAATGTGTATATTTTGACTAATGGTCAATGACTACTAGGATCACTATTTTGCCACCAGAAGAAAGAAGATGAGTGATGAAGTCCATAGAGATGGATTCCCAATTCTTACCGGGAATTGGAAGCGGTTGTAGCAGTCCTTGTGGGGCTGTGTTTGGCGGCTTTACTTACTGGCAGACAGCATATTGGGAGACATAGTTGCGGATGTCATTGCACATTTGGGGCCAATAAAAATTCACAACTATCCGTGCTAACGTGCGTTGGAACCTAGCGTGGCCTCCCAAGGGAGAGTTATGGAATTCTTGCAATATCATCTCCTGGATGGCCGAGTCTGTAGGTACAAAAATCCGGTCCTTATAGAGAATCAACCTGTCACAGAGCGAGAAGTGCTCAAAGTCTCCTGGCTGGTCTTTTAGAGAGATGAAGAAGTTAGCTACAGTTGGGTGTCGTATGTAATAATTACAAAAAGCGATCAACAAAGCCACCACAGGTTTGTACACGGAATATAGAGGAATGTTGGGGCCTTCCGGTATCCTGGATAAGGCATCGGCTGGGCCGTTCTATCATCCGGGTTGATAAACATTCTTGAAATCGAGTCCTATAAGTTTGGTGATCCAAAGCTATTGTTTGAGAGCATGCACAGACTAGGTCATTAGAGCCTTAAGAGGCTGATGATCTCTTTGAATAATAAATTTGGTACCTACGAGGTATTCGCACCATTTTTTTACTGCTTTTGTAACAACATATAATTCCAGGATGTAAGTAGATGAAAGTTGCAATTTTTGGCCAATCTGTCTGCTGAAAAGGGACAGGGGCCGATTAGACTATGCTAGTACTGCCGTAACACCATTTCCGGACATATTGGTGTGTACCACAAATGGCTTAGAGAAATTTGGCAAGCCTACAACTGGGGTGGAAGTAAGGGCTGTTTTGAGAGAATTGAAAGTTGTCTCGACTTCACGACTCCAAATGAAGGCATTCTTCTGTAACAACTATGTTAAAGGCGCTAAGATTTGTACATGTCGGGCCACAAACCGCCTATAGTATCCTGCTAGCCCAAGGAACCCTCGCAGCGGCTTGATGTTCATAGGTGTAGGCCAGGTTTGTATAGCCTCGATCTTAGACGGGTCCACTGCCACTCCTTGTTCTGGCACGATATGGCCCAAATAAGATATTGAAGATTCGCTAAATTCAAACTTCAATGGTTTGGCATAAAACGAATTATCGCACAGGATTTGAAGCACCTGCGTGAGATGTTGGAAGTGCCTTTTCCAAGAAGGGCTATACACTAATATATCATCAAAGAAAACCAACACAAATTACCGGAGCACAAATCGGAAGATGGTGTTGATCTCCGCTTGGAAGGAGGAAAGAGCATTAGATAAGTTGAAGGGCATGACTAGGAACTCATAATGCTATCATGAGTTCGGAATGTTGTTTTATATATGTCCTCGGCATGAACTCGTAACTTGTGATAGCCTGCATGCAAGTCTAGTTTGGAAAACATCCTTGCGCCATGCAATTCATCCAATAGTTTGTCAATGGAAAATCTGTCTCGGATAGTGATGGTATTGAGGGCGCGGTAATCCACACAAAAGCGCCAACTACCGTCCTTCTTAACTAGGAGAACCGGTGATGAGAAAAGACTAGTGCTGGGCTAAATAATTCCTTTTGCTAGCATATCTTGGATCAGCCTCTCCATTTTCTCATTCTAGAAGTGAGGATAGTGGTAGTATTTAACATTTACCGGCAAGGCATCAGGTTTCAGGGAAATACGGTGACCAGTTTGCCGCTGTGGAGGTAGGCCATGAGGGATGGTGAAGACAACAGCAATTGACGAGAGTAGGGGCAAAGGACAGAGGAATTTTTAGGATTGTCAATATGAGATAGATGGGATGGAATCCAGGAGGCAGCAGCTGCTTCTGTGGGAACAGCCTCCTTGACTGGGGCTATGGTCAACTGGAAATAGGTAACAGCCAAATTGGTCAGATTACTCTGCCGCTGCTGACTTTAGGACATGGTAGAAATTATAGCATTGTGCACCCCATGAAAGGTGAACTGTGTGCTCTTATAATTTAAACTCATCCACATGGCTTTATAGTAGAATAGCATTGGGCCAATAGATGCTAACCACTGAATACTCAGTACCACATCAGCTCCATAGATTGGTAATAAATACAAGTCCACCGCAAACCGAGTGGATCCTATTGTCATGTCAACACTTGTGCACAACCCTTCGCATGTTAAGGAATCCCTATTACCAACTGTAACATTGAGATGATAAGAGGGTTCGATTGAGAGCCCCAAATACCTGACTGTATGGATTTGCAAGACGTTGTGGGTGGAGCTGCTATCCACCAAGATGATTGCCGAATGTCCAGATATTGTCCCCTGCAGCTGCAAAGTGGTAGGAGCGTCATGGCCTTCCAATGCATGGAAGGAGATTGTTGGAGTGCTCTCCAGTGCTAGTGCCAAAAGATTGACCCCATCAGACATTTCAGTTGGGGATGACTAGACCGTTAAGTCATCTTCCGACGGTGGGATTTCTGACTGGGCAAGTCCATCGTCATCAACCAACATGCATAAAAATTAGGGAGGTTTATATTGATGTACCGGAGTGAATCGCTCATCACAGTTGAAGCAGATCCCTCGTTTTCGTCGTGAAGCCTTTTCGGCTGAGGTTAATTTCTTTATCGGCTGTTTGGGTGGAAGATTTGAGGGCGGTGGGAATTTTGGTGTTACGTTGGAAGTTGGATTTGAGGGTATGTTTGGAGGTTGTTTGTGGAAATTGGGTCAGTTTGAATCAAGCTTTTCTTCTACTAATTTGTCCATTCCAATGGCTTCTGGCAAGGAGGTTAGCTTCAACAGGAGCAATTCTCACCGAATGTCGTCCTGCAACCCAAAAATGAAGCAGTTCAAGAGGTTAGTGGCGGTGAGTTCAAGAGTTTGTGTAGAGAGGGATTCAAATTCAGCCATATACACGGTCATAGTGGTGGCTTTTCGAAGCTTGTACAAAGCAGCTTCGTGATTTAGGTAAAAAGAGGGACCAAACCTGAGCTCCAAATCTCTGGAGAAAAGTCCCCATGTCGACAGCTGATGGATTGCATGCATCCACTGATACCACTGAAAGGCGGCCCCGGACATGTAGAAGGCTGCAATAGTGAGTTTCTGCTCCGGTGGGATACCATGGTAGATAAAAAATTGATCGATATGGGATAGCCACCCGACCACATTTTGCCAGAGAAAAATGAAATTTCTAGTTTAGGCAAACGAATGTGAGCAGAAATTGAGGGTTCAATTGGTGTTGGCAGCAACGCTGGGAGGGTTTGAGAATTAGGGTGAAACATGACAGAGTATGTAGATGAAAATGGTGTCCTCCAAAATCCTGGGAGGCTTTCTGGCTGAGTTAATGGAAGATTTTACGATTAGCTGTAGCAGTTAGGGAGCTACTGCTGAGTGTTTACTTTGTTTGCTGAGTGTTTGACTATGTTGCTGAGGCTTGAAGATGCTGGCGGGGAGCAGCAAATGGCTGCTGCTGATATGTGGTAGCCGGTCTTTTGCTGAGTTGAGTGCTGTGAGATGATGTAAGCTATTGTGAATTGCTTTACTCTCCCTAAAGTTTGCTGTGGTGTGTTTAGTTTCTGCCGGGTGTAAAGTAGCTGGAAAACTTATGATGTTGGTGTGGTTAGATGCTGTCCTGAAGTTGCTGTAGCCTTATATATATTTGTTTCCCCACCCTTATATTTAGCTACTGGCCGTAATTTGTCTGCAGTTTCTTTGTTTACTGAGGTGTTTGGCTCTGTTGCTGAGGTGTGGAGCTCCTGTCTGAGGAGCGGTTACTGGATGCAACAAAGGTTGAAGAGCTTCTGGGGCTGCTGTCATGATGAAGCATAGCATAAAATTGTTGCTTCCCTCCCTATTATCTCTATACTCTGTTGCTGCCGCCGCATCTTCCGAGTTATGGTCTGCAGATTTCGATTGGGATGTGCTCAGTTTGGCAACTTGCCTATTTGGTATTCTGCTGTGGGGGCTCATCCGACTTAGAAGCCTCTTTTCTTCTTCCGGAGCTACTGTTAGGGAGCAGTTACTGATGCAGATACTCTCTTCTTTTGTTCAATTGTGGAGTTGTTGCCGTGTGTCTTTGGTTGAATGTTTGTTCTGCCTCGAGTGTTGGTGGTAGGTGCCTAGGTTTGTGATGCTACCTACGCTGTTTGGGTGTTTCTCCTTCCATGTTACACTTGCTCCAACGATATATTTCATATGGACGGAACGGAATCATCACATTTTTGACAAGTCTAGACACAAAGATGTCAACCAAATGGTTATTCGTATCACGGATACACTACGTCATAAACTGGAATAAGCAGCCGCCTGTATCAAGGACTTCAGGGGTATAGCCCGTCGTTGGGTCATCTGAAATGTAGAAGACTGAGATGAAAAGTAAGGAGTTGCTATATAAAGGTACCGAGATGCAAATGTCAGAGATTTTTGTTTTGGGGTTGAGAAGTTGGAAAAGAGCCGAGATGCAATCGAACGAGATATCAGCTTTTGGCCGAGATATATGCAATGTGCCGAGGTGTAAACGGCTGAGGAGCTGCAGAGAAGACCGAGGTCTTTATTTGCTACCTTGTTTTGGTTTTGTCCGAGATGCAAAAGAGCAGTGTAGAAGGACTGAGTTCATTGAAGGCAGAGGATGTAGCTTAACTGTCTGAGGACTTTTTATGCTCATGGCCCTTGAGTATGAGATTAATGGCCGAGTTATCGCTCCAAATACCGTGACATGCAATTGTGATTGAGATTAATGGGCTATGTACAATGCAATTCTGGACGAGGAACAGTGTACAAGAAGCTAAAAAAGACCGCAGTTGTTGTGTGCTGGAATTGTCGAGGTTCACTTGTCTGAGAGAGGCATTATAAGGGCCAAATTCGTTCCTTCTGTCTGAGCAGTATATTAATGACCATGGTCGATGAAGCTATGGAATAGGATAGCAGACTTTTGGGTTTCATCTTAAATGTTTGTTTCTTCATGGAAGGTTTTCTTTTGAGCCTTGTATTGTCCATGATTAATCTTCATGGGATTGGGGATGCCCTATCCACTGTACTTCACCACCAAGTCGGAATAACACTTGGTGATAGAATACAGGTTTTTGTAAATTCTTTTTATTTTAATACATAATTAATTACTTACCAAAAAAAATGTAGGTGAAAATATTGAGATAGTAGAAAGTAATAGAGCATTTGTAGAGGGTAAGGGTTGTTGCTCTACTCATGGTAAGGAATGGAGGAATTTTGTGAGGGATTGTTAGATCTGCTCCATTGTCATTGTATTACTAGCGATGCCTTCCGTGTGTTGCTGTACTATAGCCACAATCTCCTTCATCTCCTTTGGCAATCCTGCAATCGATTCTTCTAGAGCCTTATAGCGAGTGGTGACGCCTTCTGCTATGTCTCAATGAAAGCACAAGTGTTGTATGCGGTGTTGGCTGTAAGGGGGTTTATTGTTCTAGATAACGGAAGTAGGTTTGGTGCAGAGGAAATCTGTAGATGTGAGGGGAGGTGAGCAGTGTGACAGAAGGCAAAAGATTCGAGAAGGGAAAAAGAGAGAGAGAGAGGGAAAGAAAAAGAGGGAAAAATGGTGCAACAAAAACTGAGTGTATGTCCTTCTATTTCCTGTAGCAGCACGCAGTATATACATATGGCCTATAACAGATAACAGAAAGTGGTTATGGGAAAAAAATAAAAAAAGTACAATAAAAATGGCAATATAACAGAAAACTAGAATATGATTTATTAATTATAATCCTAAAATTTTAGAGGATGTCGGGTCAGTCGGCTAGTCCGTCGCGAAGGTAGCGGATTGGGTGGTGTAGCTGAAGCCGGTGCAGATGGGCTTGGGCCTGCTGGTAATGTTGCTGTAGCTGGGGATATTAGTGTGCCTAGGTCAATGAGGCCTGCAACATTGAGCTTTTCAGATAGGTTAAGCACCGTTCCTTCTCCCGTGATATCAGTAACGACATCTTCTTCAGCTTCCTCCTCTAATGGATCGTTCATGGTAGGACGCTGTGGTTGGGGGTTACTCCGTGTGGAAGTTCTAATGGCCGGAGGACTAGGACGGAGTACAATGACTTTTTGTGCTACTGAGGTTTGCGGAGTTGTATGCTGAATGTCCGCAAACTATGCATAAGAAATTTCGATCAACATTGTTGACCAAAAATTTTTTTGTTGGATAGAGATGATTGGTCAACTTGTTGACCGACAAAATATGTATTCTGGTCAATATGATGTTGACCGGTTGAAGGCATGTGGACTTGTTGCATTTTATCCAAGGATTGCAAAAGGACAACTAGATGATCAACGTTGGCATTGACCGACCAAGTGATGAAAAAGGTCAACGTGGGTGTTGACCAACTAAGTGAAGAAACCGATCAACGGGGTATTGATCGGCTGAGAATAGAAATGCTGAACAGTTGTCTTCTCCAAATGGCGTGCAATTGATCTTCCTGATTTAGGCAGTTAGAGACGTCATTCTTAGGAAGACAAATCAATTTGCAGGGCGAGTATGCGCCGCCTGCTGCAGGATAGGGCGTATGCCACTATTGCAGGCTTTGGGTATTGTGCACCATGCTAAGTCGATGGCTACTCATCTTGTTGAAGAAGTATGAATGAATATATATATATATATATATATATATTAGAGATATATGAGAATGAGGTATGTAAAAGAGAGGGAAAAAAAAAAGTGAAGAGAAAGAGAATAGTAAGTAAAAATATAAACAGTATGTTTGATTGTTGGAATAGAATAATATGATAATATAATAGTTATTTCAAATAATAGCATAGGATGTGAATATAGTTAAAATTATTATTGTCATATTTAGTTATTAGAATAGAATAAGGTAAAAATTAGTATTCAATTATTTAGTTTGTAGAATAATATGAGGAGTAAAGTGAGAATAGTGATAATAATAATAATAATAATAATAATAATAATAATAATAATTATTAAATAATAATAATAATAATATGTGGGAATTATTATTTTTATGTACGTGGGAATTGTTATTTTCACATACATGGGAATAATAATTTCTAGAAAATATTTATTTTTGATTAAATTTATAACCAAATGAAGAAATATTTATTCTCAGGGAAATAGAAATTTTATAATCACCTTATTTTCTTCAACCAAAAATGAGAAAAGTGTTAAATTCTTTATATTTATTGTGCTCTGTCATTCGGGTTTTTTTTCTCTTGGGCATGTGTTGCCGTGTGGTTTGTATAATTAATCTCATATAGTGAAACTTATTTACGGATTAAGTGTTTCGTAATTTTTTTTTAATTGAAAAGAATTTTTTATGTAAAATCTTGTGTGTATGATTTTGTACATTCTGTCTGACCTCCTATCCTGTACCAACACGTTGGTCGTGCACCGTACTCACGACCATCTCTAGAGAGTATGGCCTTCTGGCCGGCGGTCCTTCCTTCGAAACCCTAGGTTGGGCTTCCATTTCACAATCCATAATTTCAGCTCCAGAGAGAGGTACGGTGGATGCTTTCAGCTTCTTCCAAGTTTGCGCATCCTCTGCGACTACAGTCGGGCCTATATTGCCAGCTGGCATCATCTCCGTCACCGGGGGGAAGGATTGGGCGAATCAAAGACGGAGAGAGAGAAAAGTGCTGAGAGGAAATCTCGGCTTTCGTCAGTAAACACGACTAAAATGTTTTTTTATAAGTAATTAATTGTATTAAAATTTATAAAATGTACAAACATATGTTCATTACCAAGTATTTTACCGACTTGAGAATGAAACATAGACACATGATGACCCTTAAACCATGACGAAGGTCATTAATAATAGGATTACAATTTCAAGAATAGTGGTTGCAAAATCAGCTCAGCATTTGACTCACCCTCCGAGATCGGCAAAAGATGAACAAGACAAGCGTAGCAATCTCAATCAGCTCAGACCGCACCATACGCAAGGCCGCTCCATGCTTAGAGATAAGCAAGGCCACTCTGCCCTTTAAGGGAACTTCGTCCCTTAGAGGGTAAAGAGGCACTCCAGAAAAAACACACATAGTTATTCCATCCGAGAAGAACAAAGAGCACTCCACCACCAAGGAGCACAGACACTCCGTCCGACTTTTTAGAAAATCAAAGAGACTCCGGGAAATCGCGCTAAAAGTTCATTCCGGCCTTTTAGTGAGAGAAAAGCACTCCAACTTTTAAAAGAACACTGGCCTTTTTGGGCTCCGGAAAGATCCAGCGAAGAGTTGCTCCGGGAATAGGGAAGCGCTCTGTCTTTTAGGGCTCCATATAAAGTACATCTGCCTTTAGAGCTCCGGATAAAAGCATTCTGCCCATTTAGGGCACCGGAATGATAAACGCGAAGGCACTCCGGACGTAAGGATAAATGCACACCGGCTATTAGGGCACCAGAAACATCGAACAATAGCTCACACCGGCCATTAAGCGAGCATTAAACACACTCTATTTTTTTTTTTTTTTTTTTGAAAAAGCCACTTCGGCCTTTAAAGAGGGCAAACAAATAGCACATCAAGTAAAGCGATGAAAGAAATCCGGCAAAAAATCACTTCGGATAAAGGATCAAAGAGCTCCGGAATCAACAAGGCGCAAGGTCACTCCGTCTTTAAAGACATACAGCACTCCAGCCTTCATGGAATTTTTTTTTTTTTTTTGGATTTTTTTTGATAAGGGACCCCGGACTTCGGAAACGGAAATAAGGCCACTCCGTCCTTTAAAAGGACAAAAGGGCACTCCGGATATAGGGCTCCGGATAAAAAAGCAACAAACTCCGTCCAAGGATAACAGAAGTGCTCCGTCCAATAAAACGCTCCGTCCAGTAAAATGCACTCCGGTTTTTTTTTTTTGGAAAATAGAAAAGGTCACTTCGGCCTTTTAAGAGGGCAAAAAAGTAGCTCATCGGAAAAAGCGATGAAATAACTCCGGCAAAAGCACTCCGGATAAAAGGACTAAAGTGCTCCGTCCTTTTAGAGTTCCGGAATCGACAAGACGAAAGGACACTCCGTCTTTAAAGATATAAAGCACTTCAGCCTTCAGGGACAATTTTTTTTTTTTTTTTTTTGATAAAGGTCTCCGGAGAAGGAAACAAGTCCACTCCGTCCTTTAAATGGACAAAATGGCACTCCGGATAAAAGGCTCCGAAAAAAGGACCAAAGCCACTCCGTCCAAGGATAACAGACCCACTCCGTCCAAAAAAGTGCTCCGTCCAGCAACAAGCACTCCGTTTTTTTATATATATATATATATAACGCAAAGCCACCAGAAAAGAGTGGCACTCCGTCCTCAGAACAGCATCATTCGCTAGATCTACCAAAAAAGCACACCAAGCAAACCATCCAACCGTCAACCGGAAATCCAATCATTCGAATGTAAGTTTGAACTAGAAATGTTCCACCTATCCAAAATCTGCCTGTCCTGTACTGTAACGGTACTAAGGGATGCCTCTATCTTCCCCCGGACTGTCGCAGAAATTTGGGTAACCATTTGGATTTCGTTAAGAGCCCCCGAATCCATGAACATACGATGATTCCTCTCTTTCCAGATAAAATAGACATAAGCAGCAAGGGTGAGACGGAATGAGTATGCTTTGAGGTTTTTTCCTTTCCAACGTTTAGCTGTCCACAAGATGTTTGAATTCCAATTAGAGTGGGGCCAGCTACACCCCGCCTTATGGCGCATTTGATGCCAGACATGAGAAAAAAGGGCAATCAAAGAAAAGACGATCATGATACTCCCTTCCGGTGGAACAGAGTATACATGACGCAGGAATGTGAAGGTAATTGACAATCCTATCGAGGGTGCTAAGCCTTTGACGGATAGCCAGCCAGAGAATAAATGTGTGAGCCGGGATTGACATGGGGCCCCAGACAAGGCTAAACCACTCCACCTTGCCTTTCGGTTCACGGAAAAACCCATAGGCAGATTTTGAAGAGAAGACCCCACTACGGTCGGCAGTCCAAACTACCACATCATTGCGAGCTAGATCAGGGAGATATGAAGGCATGTTATTCAAAATCCTAGCTACCTCCATATCAAAAGGGTTTGGCCATTTCCAGTCTCCATTTCTGATGATTTCCTTAACCTTATCGTTTAAAGGCAGTCCTGTGATACACCTGATTCTCTCATTAAATCTTTTATGAAGCGGACCGAGAGGATGCCAAGAATCAAGCCAAAGGAAGGTGTCGCCGCCGTTACCAATATGATGCCAAACCTTAGTGCGAAGGGTAGCACGAAGTTTCAAAAGCTTTTTCCAGCTCCACGGGGCAAAATCCGAAACTTTGATGGTCCAAATGCAATGGTCTTTGACACGATGAACGTGACACCATGCGACCCAAATGGAGTTCGGGTCCTTAGTGATAATCCTCCAAAAATGACGGACCAGCAAGGCTTTATTAGAAGCACTCAAGTTTTTTATTCCTAACCCACCTTCCTCTTTAGGGAAGCACACATCAGACCAGGCAATCTTTACGGAAGAGAGACCAGCAGAGGATCTGTGCCACAAAAAAGTGCGAATGGATTTTTCAATGCATTTCAAGATGGCTTTTGGAAGGATGAACAATGAGGCCTAGTAGTGGTGGATTGTGGAAAGAATGGAGGAAATCAATTGAAGCCTACCCGCGAAGGAGAGCCATCGATTCTTCCAGGAAGAAATTCGTTGATCGACTCTATCGAGGAGTGGTTTACAGTCAGAGGCTGTTAGTTTTGTGGTTATGAGGGGGACTCCGAGATATTTAACAGGGAGATTGCCCAATCTGATACCGAGGATGTTAAGGATACCCCTCCTAATGATCTCGCTTGTAGAACAGCAAAAAATCGCACTCTTATCCGGGTTAGGAGTAAGCCTAGATAGTGAACTAAAAATTTTAAGACTCTCATGTAGTGCCTGGATGGAATTACAATCAGCTTTAGAAAAAAGGAGAAGGTCATCCGCAAACCCAAGCGTCACAGTTCTTGTATCCGCACATTTCCAGTGGAATTGAAAATCCGGATTAGTCTGAGTCATTCTTTCAAGAATGCCATTAAGGGCTTCCATTCCTAAGACGAAGAGATAGGGTGAGAGAGAGTCCCCCTGTCTTAGTCCTTTGGCACTGCGAAAAAAACCCACCGACTCACCATTGAGGCTTATGGAAAATAATATTGTGGTAATGTATTGACTAATCAATTTGATCATAAGAGGGGGGAAATTCATTGGCTCAAGGACCGCCAAGATGAAATCCCAATGAATGGAGTCATAAGCCTTTATCAAATCCACTTTTAGAGCCAACGGGGGACCCCCTTATTCAGGTGGTATTTATGTGGAAGTTCCTGTGCAAGAAGAATATTATCTCCAATACTTTTGCCAGAACAAAGACAAGTTTGACCCTTTGCTACTAGGAAGGGAAGAGAGGGTTTAATGCGGTTGACAATGACCTTGGAGATGATCTTATATAATACATTGCAGCAAGCGATGGGTCGGAAATCAGTGACCTTTGAAGGTGATTTGATTTTCGGGATTAAACATAACAAGGTCGCATTGATTTGTTTTAACAGCTTCCCATGCTGAAAGAAGTCATGGATAGCTTCTGTTATGGAAGGCCTAATTTCATTCCAGGAAGCTTTGAAAAATTTAGCAGAAAACCCGTCCGGCCCCGGAGCTTTATTATCGTCAATGGAGAAAAGAGCCTGCCAGATCTTCTCATCATTAATGGGCCTGCAGAGCCCTTGACGAATGCCATTAGGGACGGAGTGAAGGATGAATGGACGGAGTCGCTCCTTTAGGAACGGCCCACTGCGGCCGGAGCCCAGGATATGTGAGAAATGATTGATGAAAGGTTGCTGGACTTCCTCCAAGCTACTTGTAATCGTTCCATCTCCGTTGGTTAGGGAGAGGATCCGATTCTTATTGCAATTGGCAACAATTGATTGGAAAAAGTATTTCGTGCATTGATCGCCGTTCCTGATCCAGCGAATTTTTGCCTTTTGTTGAAGGAGTTCTAGCTCAAGTCTCAACGCTCTACGATAATCAGCTAAAAGGGTATCCTCTACATTAACCCCAAGCTGAGGGACATTAATCAGGCCATTCATTTGGAGTTCCTCAAGGGCCTGACGTGTACGAGAGATACCTTCAGAGATATTTCCCATATCACAATTAATCTCTTTAAGCCTTTCTTTTAAGAGCCTCGAGTTTGAAAACAACCCGGAATATGGGGACCCCCTGGATAGAGATAGCCCAACATTGTTGAACTATGGAGAAAAAGCGAGGGTGCTGAGTGAGGAAATTGTTGAACCGGAAGCAGCCAGCTTTTTTGGGCCTCGAAGAAGTGGGGATCAAAAAACAGGGAGAGTGGTCCGAAAGGCGAGGCGGGGGAAAAGAGGCCTTGTAGTGGAGAACCGCCAGCTAGGGACCATTAACAACAACTCTATCTAGCTTACGGAAGATGCGGGATCCAGGATTACGGCCATCATTCCAGGTGAAGAAAGCGCCTTCAAAGCACAGGTCATGGAGATCACAATCGGTGAGGCATTTGTCAAGGTCCTTAGTGCTGTTGCCGTGCCAGCAACCTCCCAGGTTCTCGGAAGGTGCTCTAATTGCATTAAAGTCGCCTAACACTGCCCAAGGGTCACCAGATGTGAGGTGATGGATAGCACGCAGATTATCCTAGAGTGTTCTCCGAGAAATCTCAGAGTTGGAGGCATAAATGAAGGAAGTGAAGAAGGAAGAATTATTGATTCTATTGGTAATTCTACAATGAATGAATTGGTCAGATTTAGATAAAATGCTTAAATCAACATTGTTATCATCTCAGCCAATCCAAATACGGCCAGAAGGGTTTTCAGAATAATTTATCACCCACTTCTAAGAAGGCATCAACAAGTTTGAAATGTAAGATGCCTGATTTTCTTTGACCCGAGTCTCAACAAGACCAAAAATGGAGCATCGAGAAGTCCGAATGACATTTATGACTTCATGGGTTTTGAGAGCCCCATTTAGTCCACGGACATTCCAGCAAGCGATACTAATCATGGGAAAAGGGGGTGGGGTTTTTTTCTTTTTGGGCCCCTTTGCTTTTTTTGCTGATTGTTTCAGCAAGGGAGGCTCAGTCTCCTTTTCATCCATGACATGGGGGAGAATTACAGTGGCTGGAAGTATCAACCAGCACCCGTTTAGCCATCATACGAGAACTTCTAGGGGCTGCAGGAATGCTAGTGGAGGAGGGACCATGGGGCACCTCAACCAGGTGGGCATCTATAGGTAAGGGAGGATCAGAAGTAGATAATCCCTGGATACTACTACAACCTGCAAGGCCAAGGGCTTCAATGTCCAAAGGAATTTCACCCTGAGGTTCCAGCTCTTTATCAGAAAGGGGCAAACATTCCAGATCAGCCGCCATGTCACTCAAGTTGGAACCTTGAGCTGGCTCAGCGAGAGAACTTACATCCTTTTTTTCAGACCCTTCAGAGAGGGTTTGCAGGATGTTTGCCTCTGGGCTTTGTAAGGCCGCAAAGGAATTAGATTCCGGCACAGCGCCATCAGCCTTCACCAGCGTCTCATAATTGCTTTTAAAATTCCGAGGACTTTTTCCACCCAGGTCCTTGACCATAGAAGCCTGAGGGATTAAGTGCCCAGATGGTTTATATTGAGGGGCTATCTTGCTCAGGCTCTTTGAGGGCCCTCCCTTCTTACTAGAACCATTATGACCAGGTTTCCATGGATATTCTACCTCTACATCGACTCCCAAAGAATCTCCCGGGTGACTCTCAAGGTTAACCCTGATTCTCTCAGGCAGATCGGATGTGGCCTTTACTTCAACGCAGATATGCGCAACCCGAAGTCGCTCCCTTTTAGCGGTAGCAGGATCCATATGGAGGGGTTTACCTATGGCACTAGCAATCCAGCTTAGCCGCAGAGGGGTCCAAAATTACACTGGAACCTCCTTTAGGTGAGCCCAAATAGGGAAGGTTTTGTGCTCCTCCTTGGAGAGCGCCTGGTCCGGAGTCCATTTCTTTAAGAAGAAAGGTCGTCCAGCTAAAGTCCAAGGGCCATGATTCAGGCACTCATGCATCTGATGTTCATTAGAGAAACAAAACAGAAAGAACCCGTTTTCCATCTCGGCAACATGAGAAATCCCATATTTTGTCCAAATCTTTCGAGTAATGTGATTAACCAAAAAGAAATTTAGGGGAGATTCATAGAAATAACCCACTAGGGAGTTTCTCCATGTGGCTTTGCCCTGCTGAATAACTTCAGCAGGGGGAAAGAGTTCAATGACAACGCCATTCGGGGTAGGGGGAGGGAAAAATTTAAGATGAGTACCTTCATCCTTGGATTCCTGGCGGACGATAGAGGCCCACGACGGAGAGGGCAGGGAAGCCGACTTCGTGGCCTCATCCAGCGAAGGAGGAATATGGTTCGACTTAGGGAGAGAACCATCTCAAGACTCAACTGGGAGAGACTCGACACCAGAATCGATGGGGCAAGGCGCACAAGCGGATCTATCAGCATCAACAGACCCGAAAGCCACAAAAGAAACATCGGAAGCCCTAGCGGAAGGGCCTAAAGGGGGGAGAGGCTGCGCAAGAAAAGAAAGGAGAAGAGGGGGGGAGGTGCGAGTGGACGGTGAAGAAGGGGCAACGTTTGAAGGCGAAAGGGTGGGCGGGAGGGAGACTTTCGGTGGAGAGCCGGAGCACGGACGGAGGACCGGCGCCATGGGCGCCGGTGAGAAGAATGGGAGGCGGGACAGGGCAAAAAGGCAACGGGTTTGAAAACAGGGAAGAGAGAAGGCAGAGCTTCAGCACCCAATCTAACACCTCTCCGTATGTTCTTCCGATTCAATAACTTCCTTGCGACTAAAATGTCGCAAGCTAATTGATAGGACTGATCTTTTCATCCATTAACACTTATACTGACATAACATTGAAATGAAATTGGATGAATTGAGAAACATTTATTTGCTTATGAGAATGTCTGCATAAACTGAAGCATGTTACCGAGCATGACGCGTGAACTCGCTGGACGACGCCTTCAAATCGGAGCAAAATCCCGATTTAGCATTAAAATATGGCTGTCAGCACGCTAAGCAGATTCCGTTGTATTTTCCATCCAAATCTCCTCTTCGCACTGACAGATCTTCTCTACTATTTTCTGAATCCAGAGAAACCGCATCCCCTCCCTCTTCTCTCTCTATAAATTTCTCTCTGTTCCTTCTCTTTCTCTCGCTGTCTTCCTCGTATTTCTCTATTTGTATTTGCGAGGTAAAAGAGGAGGAGAAATTAAGTCCATGGCGGGATTCCGATCGTTCTTCAAGCGGAAGAAGAAGAAGAAGAGGAGCTCCTCTACGAATTCACAGCGCAAAGAAACGCCATGCGAAGAATCACGCTCTTCTTCAGTGCTTTCCCGAACGGAGATCGAAGAACTCGAGCAAGTGTTCAATAAATTCGACGTCAATGGTGACGGGAAGATTTCTTCCTCCGAATTAGGCTCAATAATGAGCAACCTAGGGCAGCAGGTGAGCGACGAGGAGCTCGAGATTATGATCAAAGAGGTAGACGCCGACGGCGACGGATTCATCGATCTGAATGAGTTCGTAGAACTGAACACGAGGGGCGTCAATGACGACGAGATTCTGCATAATCTGAAGGAGGCGTTCTCCATCTACGACATAGACGGAGACGGGAGCATAACGGCGCAGGAATTGCAGATGGTGATGAATAGTTTGGGGGACATTTGCTCGATCGATGAATGCAAGAAGATGATTGGCGGCGTTGATGCCGACGGCGACGGAGCGATTAGTTTCGAAGAGTTTCGGATCATGATGACCGTGGGATCCCGCATCAGTGGAGTGGCGAAGGTATGATGTAGTTCCCTAAGTTGATGGAGTTAAATGACTGTCAAGATTTCTCAACAAAGTGATTGTTCGGTACTCCTTCTGCCATTCTTTTTGATAAATGATTCCTTCAAAAGACACCATTTCTTAGGATGATCGTTTCCTCCATTAATTTTCTTTTCCCACTTCATTTGATTCCAATTTGGCGGTGAAGAACAAACACGGAGATTCAACGATTTGTTAGTACATAATGTCTCTGTATTTAACTCCTAAACCGACAAGCATGATTCTCCTTTTCTTTCAAACTCGATTTTCTTCCTCCTAAGTTTCGCGTTCTTGATTTTCACCCGCTGCCCTTTAACATATGTATAATATCATCGGCTTCTATCCATCTGAACCGGGACGGTCCAATTACCATTTAAGCAAAAGGAAAATTAATAAAATAGGCCGATTTTTCTCCTTTTAATTTGTTCTTCATATAACGAATCTCATGCTAAATATTATTCAACTAATAAATAAGATAAAAACGGTCAAAATTTCAGTAAAGCGGTTCAATAATTGCTACAGGCAAATTGAAGACATTCATTTTCTTTTCTTTTCTTTTCTATCACATAGCCATTGCTTTGCTATCTTTCAAGGAAAGATTGAAAAATAATCTCCATTAATCAGGGCATATTTAGTTTTCAGTTAATTTATTTTTTCATTTGTCAAATATTGAAAAATATCGTTTATATTGTACATACTAAATACCAAAAAACAAAAATATATATTTTTTAATAAATTATTTTTTAACCAATAAATAGATCCTATTATAATTTTTATTTGGTAAGTAAAAAAAAAAATTATAAACTTATTTTGCTTATATATATATATATATATATATATATATATATTGTTTAATATCAAACTGGTTGTGGATTTTGGCTTGGGCTTTGCTGGACCCCTTAACTAGTACCATAGGTAAATGATCAATTTACATGGCCTTCCATTCAAATAGATAATAAAAGTATACATTTTTTTTTTTGAAAAACTGTATATATTTTTATATGTGAAAAGATATAATCGTTGGTCTCTAAAAAATCCTATAAATATAATACATCAAATATCATCTTTCAATTGATGTATAAAGTCCTTGTTGCACTCTCGAAAGATCACGTGTATTATTTATTCCACTACAAATTACTAAAGGAATCAAATGGATCATATAAATTGGGATAGGCATCAATTATTATTTTCTAATATTAGTGTCAAAACAGGTCGTATGATATAATTATTATTTGTCTTCTCAAAATTATTTAAATAACAGGATTACAAGGTGTTTCATTTTAAATTTACCTTTATACATATTTTTATCATATGATAGTTATATGGTCATATGATTAAATTTACCTTTTGCATGGATAATATTTATTTTCTATGATTCAATTATTGTTGTTGTGAAAAAGTAGAGAGAGAAGCTCTTCCTTCTCTCTAAAATTTCAAATTTACGAAGGCAGTCTTTAGGGTTTGGCTTTTGCCGACGCCAGCTATGGCTGACCTCTCCGGGGCGCCGCCTGGTTCCTCCAAGCTATCTTCTGTGCCCCTACCGTTTGATCCCTCCTCTTCGTTGGTGGGCTTTGTCATTTTTGACCACCCAGTGACCTCACCCTCTTCACCCGATTCCTGGTTTGCGCTGATTATCCGGTGATACTCCATCAATCTCCTTCTCTTTCGTCAGATGGGTTTTCTTCGGTAAGGTCCCATGAGGAATCTGGCTGGTCTGGTCTGTTGGGGTCACTCTCTTGTGGCGTTTGTGTCCGCGGACATGTGGAGGCAAATGGACGCGGACTTCTCGAGAGGGCCGAGAACATCCGTCCTCGGGGTGGCTGGAAAAATTGAACGAGAACTATCATGGAGGAGTAGTAGCTGAAGAATCCGTCCAAACTATAGTCCGAGGAGTGGCTGAAATAGTAGACGATGACTTGGAGCCTAGGCGTTGACTTTTTCTGTAGGCCTGCTACAGGTTAGGTGGGTAGGTGGCCTGCTTGACTGGAAAACTCAGGAGGCACCAAGTCCCAAGCCTGCCACCCTGCATGCCGGGTGTGCGCCTGCTTTTGTAGGGTTAGGTGGCGTGGTCTTCCACCCTAGTTCATAGGGTGGCCGGCTGTCCCTTAGGGTCAGTCTTTTATATATATGGACTGCTGGCTGGTTGGTGAGCTTGAGCGAGAGAGAGAGAAGTCTTGGTGGTGAGCAAAAGGACTATTGTGAAGAAAAAAAGAAGAGTGCACCACCGATGAGAGAAGGGAAAAAGAGAAGAATAAATAGTGAAAAGAAAAAGAGTGTTTTCTTGGTTTGCTTTGGAGAGTTTTTCTCTTTGACTTCTCGGGTGTGTAGCGGATACTCCATCTTGAAGGTTTGGAACCTATTTTACATAAATCGATTCTTGTTACTTACTCCAAAGTGGTTTTTCCCTTCACATTACGTAAGGGTTTCCACGTTAAAATCTCGTGTGTTTTCTCTCGGTTTTCTTTCTCTACTTTGGTTGTCTGTCTTAGTGCTCTTCCTCTATCCGAGTGTTTTGTCCTCTCGGTCACTGCGCTTTCCGAACATTCTGTCTGGACGTCCCATTTGCCCGAGCATGGTCTCCCTCTGCCTAAAGGGGGACCTAGTTCCCCAAACCCCTGGAGCTTTCCGCTTCTTCCAGCAGCGTGTATTCCCTCTGATGCTGTGGAAGCTACATCTGGAAACTTGAAAGATGACCAGTTGGCATCTTCGGTTGCAGGTATTATCCCTTCATCATGTAGTAATTTCTCAAAGAAATCCTGGGCTGATGTGATTCAAAAGAAGGAAGTGTGCTGCACTTCTTCTCTAAAATTTTTCCCTCCACAAATTGTGGAAGGAGATATAGTTAGTATTTCTCCTCCTACAGATATTATCAACCAAATGGAGGCATTTTGGGTTGCGACTTTGGTTGGCTATTTCTATGAAAAGCTCCTTCATTTTCATGCGGTAATTTACATTGCTCGGAAGGTGTGGGCACGTTATGGAATTTGTTATGTTGCTGGAAACGAGAATGATTTTTTCTTCTTCAGATTTTGATTATACGAACTAATGAAAAATTGTCTCCAGAAGGGACCTTGGGCATTTGCTGGGAAAATATTATTCCTTAAAAAATGGACATCCGGAATGTTAGCGTCAAAAGAGGAGCATAAGACCTTTTCGATATGGATAAACTTGCTGAATGTTCCTGTGGAATATTGGACCCCATTAGGCCTCAATTGAATTGCTAGTACTGTTGGTAAACTGCTTCAGATGGATGCTAATATAGCCAAATTGGAGCATTTGAAGTTTGCATGTATGTGTGTTGAGATGAGGATTGAAGTTGTCCTACCCTCAAAGATCAGATTGTGCTCTGATGCAGTTTCAGGGCAAGAGACAGAGATTGAGGTGAAGGTTGGAAGCCGGTGAGATGTAGGACTTGCTAGAAAATTGGCCATAATATGGATGGCTGTAAAACAAGGTCTTGCTATCAGCCCACGGGTAGAATGTTATCGGCCCTCTCTGCTGATTCTACAAAATTTGCCCATAGGGAGAATAGACTGAGAGTTTCCTTTCAATCAAAGTCAGATTCTGATCCCTCAGTGAAGGTTTCAAATCAGATTGATATTTTGTAGTCCGATGTAGAAGCTGAGACTTCTAAGATCCATGACGAGGATGTCCTTTTAATGGATCGGTTTGTAGGGGAACAAGAGAAGATGTCCAAAGTGCTGATATTTCCAGAAAAGAAAGATAAGAGCACGGTGGAGCAGGGAAATTTTCATCTCCCTCCTGATTTTGGGGCTGCCCTGGCTTGCAGATCAACTGAAGGATCCCGAAAATTCTCAACTAGCGATCCGGCATCATTATTAGTTGTTGATAAGCTGTTGATGGATCCTATAACTGTAAAATCATGTATAGCTCTATTGTTCGCAGATGGAAGGGAAGCTGCTCTTGGTAGCACGGAAAACTGTATACAGACAAAGGCTGAATTGCAAAAATGCAGCTTCTTTCAACAAGGAGGCATTGTGGAGGAACAGCAAAAAGATACTGGTCATGGTACAGTTTCATATGCAGATGTTCTGAAGAAAGGGATACATCCGAATGAAACTGATGAGCCAGGCACATGTGAAGCCCACATGTGCAATGAACTTAATACAGATTAGAATCAACTGGCCAATGTTCCTTTGGAGATTCAGGATGGGAGATTTCAATCATATTCGGGGGAACAAAAGGGGATGAACCAAATTAATGAGAAGCAGCATTGTGAGTCCTGCTGTGCTCATATATCCAGTAGTGTCTGTCCTAATTTTGTCTCCTACACCCCTACTAAACTCCTAGTTGTATGAAGGCTGAAATTAGGGATCTGACGCCTTCTTTTGAGCATCAGAGGGATCTGATTGGTCTTGGGAGTGTATCTTCATCCAAGACAGAGTTAGTTTGCTCGAAATCAGAGGTGGCTAGAGATTATAACAAGCAACAAAAGAACCCGTATAGATCACGGGTTCCCTTAAGCCGCTGAAATCCATCCTCAAGAATCCTAGGGACCCACGATTAGCTTTCCCTTCCTTGGCTAATCTTATTAGTCTTGATCGCCAAAGGGTGGGTCTTTTTGTGTCAACACTGGGCTGTGCCCTATTGTGTTTTTATTTTTATTTTTATGATTTGTTTTGTGGAGCTCGGGGGATACCCTATTTTCTGTATTCTAACTCCAAGTAAGCAGAAACACTTGGAGATAGAACATAATTTATTATAATTTTTTTCTTTTTAATTCAATTTACTTACCAAAAAAAATTCAATTATTGTTGTGTTTCAGGCAGATTCTATATTTTGTGTATAGTTTTGTGTGTAAGTTAATTTTTGATGGTTTAAATATTATGATAAAGGATAATATATATATAATAACGAGTCAAAATATCTTATATATGGAAAATGTAAAGTTGATAAAATATTTTCATTAATATTATGGTGACAAGCCCAAATATATGATAATATTAATAATTTAAAATTATCTTAAAAACTATTATATTTACCATTCCATAATATTAAATATAGTGTTATATTAAATAATGAACCAATCCCAAATGAATGGTTAGTTATATAAGGTTTTATGATGAGATGAAAAATAGTGTTGTGTATGATATCTAAATTATATTCTTATTGTTCAAAGTTCTTGAGTTTATTTTTCTTATCATATTCAATTCCATTAGTTTTATAATTTATATAGGTAAATTATAAAATTTATATGTTGATTTACTCATTGAATTACTAAAATGAGTCAATAAATTAGATAAAATTAGTGTGATTTTTATAGCATATATATTGATGGTAAGTATATTATTTTACATTATTAATCTCTAAAATTAAGCCTCAATACTAATGGCTCAATTTCATTTCCCATGAAAAGAGTTATTTGATTTACAAACTAGATATATCTATATAGAGACTAAAACAATCCTCTTGTTAGTGATATTTTAGATTTAGTGACACAATTTTTATATATAATTTTGTAGAAATATTTTACTCATTACACGTATCATAAAGTCGATGGAAACATATACAGAATATATATTGGAGTCTTGAAAAGATCTCATGGGCCTAGATCTGGATCATTGAAGAGCTATGATAAATGTACTATTGTATCTTTAAGAAACATAAGATTATATATTTATATACAATAAATTTAATTTATTAGAAATAGTTAAATATACATATTCTAACTTTGCTAAATATCTGAATAGTAGAAAGTCAATATCATTTTACATATTTCTACTTATTGGATATACAAATTTTTAGAAGGGTAAGAAATAGAAATTGGCTATGGCTTATGCTATGAAGATCATATTAGTAGCATGTTATGAGACTATCAACTCATATACTTGGTTGAGGAACTTTATTATATGATTGGAAGTTGTTGACTTCACTTCCAAACCTATAGGAATATTTTATAATAATTTAACTATAATTATTTAATAAATAATGCTAAGATATCTAATAAAAATAAGTACATATAATAGAATATATTATTATGAAGAAAAAATATGACAAATATAAGGTATTGCATATGTATGTCAATATTATGCTTGTAGATGTAGATCATTTGATTAAATTTTTGTCCTCAAAAATATATAAATATCATGAAAAGCGTATGAGTTTGTTAAAGTTTATTGATTATGTATAAATTATGCATATTTTGCGAATATCTTTTGATGATTGTTATATCATACTTATTATACATGTCTCCATGATTTTGGATATGAGTAAGTTTGATAAGTGAATGAATTTCTTGATAAATATATTCATAAAGTTTGACTTAATTATGAAACTGTGTTGATGTTATTAATGTAGAAAATTTTATGCCACAATTAGATAATACTTTCGCCATGATATATATTATCATTATTAAGTAATTGAATTTAAAGTTAAGTTATATAACAAGATATTTTAATAAATTGCCAGCATAGTAACAATTGAAATTCTAAATTGATGGGCCCTGCTATGTCATGGGCAAATTCAGAGTCAAACTCTTCCGCCAGTAAGGTCCCATGAAGAGTAAAGTCAAGAAGGCCATACCACAGGCCCAACCACAACCAGTATATAATGGGCCGGTAGAAATAGAGACTAGCGAAACCCAGCAGACAACCCCTGCGGTATGGTCAATCATGGCGAGAGAATCCTCCAACTTAGCGGCAACAGCCTGACCACTGCATAGAACACTGACACGACAAGCACATGTCATTGGTGGTCAAGGTCAACGTTCAAAGGGGATGGCCACGCTTAGGCCCTACCCATAGTAGAAAAGACACTGCCACTGCCACTGCCACCACCAGTGTAACTCGATGAATCACTGGCCGGATTAGTTTGGAAAAGATTAGCAAGGACCACCTACGGTCTTACCACCACAGCAAAATGGCAGCTGAAACTGTTGGCTTTGGTAAACAACCAATGACCTATGAATCTCGACACAACAATGATCTAAGTTTTGGCACCAAAGCTATGCCGGGCCATTCTCTACAAATACTGGAGAAGGGAAGAGGAAATCCAAAGAGAACTTAAGAGGAAAAAGACATAAAAGGCAACCAAAGATACAATCCCAATAGAGAACATTCCTTGTCTCTCCGTTATTTGCAAAGCTGCTCCCTGTAGAGCATGCCACCAGAACTAGGCCTTTCGTTGCAAGTCAAAAGTCATTCCTCATCGAGCGTACCCACCAGATTTAAGCCCTCAAATATGACTCACTTTCCCCCACATAAATGTGTTCATGCATTCTCTTACATTATTGCATCTTTTCATCCGTTGAGAAAGATTTCTAACTAACCTCTTATTTGTTCGTTGTGTTGCACAGGACCAAAATTATTAGAGACGGAGATTGGACTTGCCTCAATTCAACCCGATGTAGCAGATTAGATGGCTCCCTAATTTATCGTACAACTTGAATCTAAGGATGCATCATTGGTATTGTTTGTGGAAAATAACTTGAAAGTTCAACTATTACGCTCACGAACAGAATATAGTCAACACCAGGGTACAAGCCAGTGTGTTGACCACTTCATCGTTGCTCAAGGCAATAACCCCTTAGTAGGTAACCATATGGGCATATAGTTCAAGGTACAAGTATTTAAAATATAGTAAATCCTATAATTAAATTGATGTAATTAAGTTTGGGATAAGTGAAATTGAAAAAATTAGAAAATTTACTTAGTGTAGCAAAACTGTAGAGTTAAGCTTGCTGTAAGCTCGAGTCCAAAAGGAGGCGCCAATTCTAGTAGCTACTGGGCTCACTATGGGCTTGAGCCAAACGGGAGCATAAAATTACGAAAGTATTGGGCTCGCTGCTGACTTGAGCGTAGAAGGTGGCACCATTTTACGAATGCAAACGCCCGCTGCATGCTCGTTGTGCGTTCGAGTGCGCCGCGCTCGCCTGCTTGGTGCTCGAGCGTCAGTTCGATAACTTTGCCACCGACTTACTTTCATGTTTTAAATAGGAAAGGGAGGAGGAGAGGGGGCCTCAAATGCAGAAAGCACGAAGGGGAGAAGAGAGGAAAAGAGAAGGGGAATGGGCTCTCCACCAATTTTGGTCCGATTAGAGTAAGAAAATTGATAAATCAAGCTAAAGCAAGTATACCATAAACTCCATTCTTCCTTGTTGTTACTTTTTGATACCTCCATTTGGGTATTCTTGCTCTAATACCCTCATACCCTAAGATTTGTTATGTATAATGTATATTTTTTGAATTTTTTATGATTTTATAGATATATTTCATGTTTAAATATAAGTATTATATTTTATGGTTCCAATTTCGTGGTTTGGCTTGCGTTTCGTGTCCAATTTGTATCCGAAATATTTTTCCTAAACCCTAACTGAAAAATGGAGATATGAAATTGTTATAAAGCTTGAGTTATGAGGTAAAAATATTATTTTATGAATTGTTTAAGCTTGTTGGACATGTTTACCTAAAAATCACTAAAAAGTTACACTGTCAAGAAATTACTAAAAACTCTAAGGTTTATGTGAAGGCTAAGACGCATAAAATTGAAGTTGCCCTTTAAGTATGATGATTTAGGGCTAAGAAGAAAGAATAAGAATAACCAAGATAAATTAAAATGGATAAGAAATTGGACTAAAGTTTATTATTCAGCAAGTAATATTCTTTGGCATTCCTTAGGATGTTACAGTAGTAATCGAAGATAACTCCATTCATAGAGTGATATGTGGTCCGCCTTTCTCGGGGCATTACTATGGAGGATAATAATTTATGATCATCCTATCATCAGGATGTAAATAAGGAGGATAAGAATTTATAATCATCCTGCCATTGGGATGTAAATAATGAAGAACCCACGGCCTTAGATTGTGTGGAGTAAATATAATCTATTCTCGATTATTCGCTCCCTTAATTGGTAAGACCTATTAGCTCGAGTCCGTTAAGATTATGAAGTTAGTCTAAAGAATAAGTAAATTGAGCCAATTTATGTTCTTCATCATGCTTCTCTGGCTAAGATAAACGGAAGGAATAATTGAAGAAAAAGATAAAAGAAACAAAGAAATAAGATTTTATCTTCAAGTTCATGTTTACACATTGTTTTATGAATTTTCCATATCCATATGCATTGATGAATCCTAATCCCTTCTATGCCTCCCTTCTATTTATATTCGTATGTTAAATGAAACACTAGAAGTCATTATTATTATAGTACCTTATTAAGCTATTGGCTCACTCTTTGCTATTTTGCCTATCCTCTGAGATGACACTATTGAGTTGATACCTAATGAGAAAGAATAAAAATTGGGATTAGCTAAAGAAGATTGCCAAATCTTAAAGACTTGGGCAATTTTTTATACCGTTGATTTTGTGAATGTAATCAACTAATATTTTGGATGAATTTTATATTTTAAATGGCATGTCATGTTGTATTTACTATGGATTATTGTTATGCTTCCACATGTTATTTTATGGACATAGTTATGCTTTCACAGGTTTGTTTTTGAAATTATATAAGTTCCTAGAGGGTATCTCTATTAAATCTAATATGGTAGTTGTGAGTACTATATTGGAGTCATGAATGATATGGCATTGATATTGATCCTGTGTACGTATTGTGGTTGGATGAATGTGATTGGAATTTGAGGTCTATTTGTTGAAATGTCTTACACAGTTGTATTTATGTAGGTTATATATATGGTTTTTACCCATATTTAGGGGAAATTCTGTCTAATTTTCTATAAAAAATTATATATTTAATGAATTGTGGATTAGTTCTATTAAATTAAGTATGATTATTGATGGAAGTTATTAGTGGATGATAACCCGTTCCGTCACAGTTAGCCTAAACCTAACTTGTGCACACTCGCTACGCAAATGGGAGATGTGTTCAAAATGCTCCAAATGATTTATGCGTGTTTGGACAAGCAACAGCAAGGGGCTCGCGCCTCCCTCACACAAGCTTCGGCCTCAAAGTGAAGAAACTGGGCGAAGAGACACTCAGCCGAGAAGACCCCACGACCCGACAATGGTGAGGCCCCTGTGGCCTCGAGCAGTAGGGCCCATACACGGTTAGAGGGTTGACTAAGTCACAGGTCACAAAATGATAGCTCAGAGAGATGGAATCCCCACTAATCCTGTAGTGACAGAGGCCCTTGGCCCAAGGAGAAGCCCCTTGCAGTACAAGGCTGCCACGGAGAAGCAGTCTTTAAGACCCGCTCCCCTCTCCCAACCATTTAGAGCAAAAGACCTTCCTCAATACTAGGAGGATTGTGTCCTCCCGCCAGATGGAAGAGAGGGTGGAGAAGATTTGGCAGCACGTGTTTAGGGGAGATGCCAGCAGATGCTCCATGGATTTGAGGAGATCCCTATTCACGATAGAGATCTGACACAACTCTTCCCCACAAGTTTAAGATGCCAGACCAGAAAAATTATAATGGGGGTTCCAACCTGATGGACCACCTCAACCGCTTCCGTAGTCAGCTAAGCTCCTAGGGCCTGGGTGAAGTTGTCATGTGTCAGTGTTTTCCTCCAACCCTTAAAGGAGACACTCGCACTTAGTTCTACAGCCTTCAACCGAACTCCACACGGTCTTTCAAGGCACTCGCCGATATCTTCCTATCTCAATTCGCTTCCAGCCAGAGTGAGGAGAAGCAGTCATGACTCCTCATCCACCTCCGCCATAAGTGAGGCGAAAGCTTGAAGTGCTTGCTAGCCCAGTTTACTACTGAGGCTTGACAGATATCCTGGCTCACCAACGAGGTAAAGCTCAACACCTTCATCACTACTTTGGAGCGAGACAACTTCAAGCACCTAGCCCACTAGAACCTTCCGATCTTCCAGAAGGTTGAGACTATCGCTCGAGCTTACATAGTAGTAAAGGAAGCCAATGAAGTAAAGCGGCTAGAGTGCGCCGACTGACCGATAGAGGAATTGATGAATGAAAAGAAGATGACGGAGACAACAATCGCTTCCGAGGCCCCTAGAAGTAGCTGCAGAAAAACTTGGTGTCTGGAATGAGTTCAAGCCTCCTAACCTGACTCCTCTGAATGAAATCCATACCAATATCCTGATACAGATTCAAGATGAAAAGTTCTTTAAATGGTCGAAGGTGCTAAAGAATCTGGAGGGAGGAGATTAGTCAAAGTATTGCTACTTCTATCAATCTCAAGGTCAAAGCACCAAAGACTATCGGATGCTGTAGAAGGAGATTGAAGACCTAGTTCAAAAAGGGCATCTCACTAGGTTCTTATGGAATTGAGGATAGGCCCCCAAGAGGGGCAAACAAAGATGGATAAGAGCAGCCGAGGAACAGAGTTACAGTCGGGGTTGTCAACATGGTGACAACAATGCTAGCAAAGGGCAATACCCCGGACCATCCAGAGACAGCTTCTAGCAGCAATAAGCCGAGGGTAGGGGTTGGGAGTAATATCATTAGTCTTAATAACGACAACATGGCTCATGTAATAACCCCCCACTCTAACCCTTTAGTAGTATCGCCACTTGTGTCGGAGGATACGATTGACTACCTATCGAAACAAGTATTTATTGATAAAGGAAGCTCTTGAAGTTTACTCTACCTCGATATTTACTTCAAACTTAGATTAAAAAAGAGTTAAATGAAGCCCACCGAGGGGCCCTTGTACGGGCTGAATTATGAACCAGTACCTGTTTAGGGAGCTGTCCAACTGGAGGTCACACTAGGGGCTTATCCCAAGATGACCTCTAGGATGCTCACATTTCTAGTGGTGGACCTCCCATCGGTCTATAATGCCATTTTGGGGCAACCCTGTCTAACTGCTTTTGAGACAATGACGGCAAACCTCTACTTGAAGATGAAGTTTCCAACCCCATATGGCATCGAAGATGTCCTAGGTGACTAGATAACCAGCTGGACATGCTTCCTGTCCCAAATTGCTCTGACGACTCTCAGCCAACTGATTGAAACTTCGACTTCCGTGGCGAGACCACTCTGCTTAAGCTCAGTTGGGTGAGTCAATTGACTAGGTTCCTTTGGACCCCAGCAAGCTCAAGAAGTGCATGCAAATCGGGAGCTCCTTGTCAGGTCCCCTTCGTGACCAGCTCATAACTTTTTTCAGGCAGAATTCTGACGTCTTCACATGGACGCTTGCTAATATATTGGGAATACTGACTGGAATAATGGTCCATAAGTTAGACCTCAATTCCAATTATAAACTTATTCGACATAAGTATAGGAACCACTTCATCGAGAAATTGGTTGCCATCCGAGGGAAAATAAAAAGGCTACTCAACGCAGAGTTCATTAGGAACGTTCAATATCCAGATTGGCTGTCAAGCATTATCCTTATCAAAAAGAGTTAAGGAAAATGGTAGATATATGTCAACTTTACGGATATGAAAAAGGCATGCCCCAAGGATAGCTTCCCGTTGCTGATGATTGACCTACTAGTGGATTTTACATCCGGCCACGAGATGCTTAGTTTCATGAATGCCTATTCAAACTACAACCAGATTAGGATGAATTCGAAAGATGAAAAGCACACTTTTTTCATGACCGATCAGGACATCTACTGCTACAAGGTCATACCTTTAAGCTTGAAGGACGTCGAGACCACCAACATGTGGCTCATGAATGAGATGTTCAAAGCCCAAATCGATCAAAATATGGATGTGTATGTGGGCGACATACTCATTAAAAGCAAAGCCACCAAAGACCATGTTTGCAACCTGAGAAAGACTTTCAGAATCCTTTAGACGCACCAGATGAAGCTAAATTCTACCAAGTGTGCATTTGGTGTGATGTCAGGAAAGTTCTTGGGCTTCTTTGTCTATCGACAGGGAATCAAGGTGAGCCTCGAGAAAATAAAGGCCATCCTCAACATGACTCTATCCTAAATTGTAAAGGAGGTCCAAAAACTCATTAGAAAGCTCTCTATCCTCTCCCGATTCCTTGAAAAATTCATGAAGAAGTACATACCGTTCTTTAAAGCTTTGAGAGGGACCAAGGCAACTAGCTTCTAATGGATGGCCGAGTGCAAAGTAACTTTCCGAGAGTTCAATGAGTACCTCTCCCAACTTTCCTTAGGAAGGCAAAGAGCTATATTTGTACTTGGTGATCTCTAGCACAACACTGAGTTTGGTCATCATTCGTCAGTAGTCTGACATATAACAGTAGATTTACTCTGTCAATAAGTCTTGACGGACACTGAGACCCATTACCCAATGTGGAAAGGTCACTCCAGCCCTCATCTACTCTGCCAGGAAGTTGCGCCCATACTTGCAAGCGCACAAGATCATTATCCTAACCGATCAGCTACTGAAAGATATATTGCAGAAGTCGACACATTCGGATGACTGGTTAAATGGGCTATCGAATTGGGTGAGTTCAACATGGAGTTTTGATCGTGGTTGGCCATGAAGGGTCAGATCCTCGCTGACTTTATTGATGAGAGGCGACCCCAATTCCAGACATCCTTGACCTCGCCGAAGATGCCAATTAACCAGGGACTCTGACTTGGACCTTACATGTCGATGGGTTATCAACGCAAATCAACAACGAAGCAAGCATGGTTTTGAGAACTCTGGACGGGTCAGAGATAAAGTACTCAATAACCCTCAGATTTCGAGCCACTAATAACGTCGCCAAGTATGAGATTGCTTGTCGGATTCCAACTAGTAAAAGAATGTTCAGCTAAATCCCTAGTTGTCTATAGTGACTCCGAGTTGGTTGCCAAGCAAATCCTAGGAAACTTTGAGGCGTTGAGCCCTCTGCTACGAAGTACCTTGCTAGAGAGAGGGGCCCGACTTAGGCGTTCGATAAAGTCAAAGTAGTCCACATCTCAAGAGAAGAGAATTAGAAGGTGGACCAATTGGCAAAGGTGATGGCAACTGGGAACCTAGAATAGTATACCAGAGACTTGCAGGAAGTCCTAGCCGTCTTACCAGAAAGTCTGCAATTGATGACCCTGAGCACAAAGTGCTGCAAGTGGCCGATAACGATAATTGGATGACCTCGTACGGGAGGTATCTGACCGACCGTATCTTACTAGAAAGTCTAGAAGAGGTCAAATGCATGAAGAAGATTGCAGGTTGGTACACTATCATGGATAGAAGGTTGTACCGCAACGGGTACTTAATCCTCTACAAGAGGTATCTCATGCCAGAAAAGGTTGATTACCCACTGGAGTACATCTCGATATCTATGAGTCACACATTGAAAGTAAGAACCTAACTTTCAAGATAATGCGGCAAGCCTTCTACTGGCCCTTAATGAAGCACGATGCCATGAATTTCATGAAGAAGTGTGAGAATTGTTAGATCTATAGGAACATAACTCATCAGTTGCATATGGAGCTACATACCTTGTAGTCACCTTGGCCGTCCGCACAGTGGGAGCTTGACATACTCAGCCCTATCCATAGCATCCAAGTCGAGAAAAATCTTCATAGTGGGTATCGATTACTTCACTAAGTGGGTCGAAGCATCCCTGTTGGCATGGATCACCGAACATAACAAGATAGAGTTCGTTCGTTAGAGCATCGTATACCAGTTTGGGACTTCTAAGATTACAGTAATCGATAACAAAACCCAATTCACTGGCAAGAAGTTTACCAAGTACTGTGCAAGTCTACAGATAAGGTTGTTCCACACTTTTGTCACCTACCCACAAGCTAATGGTTAAGTGGAAGTGATGAACCGTATGCTACTATGCGGGTTAAAGACAAAGTTAGAGGATGTTGGGTTTATATGCGAATGAGCTGCTATCCGTCCTGTGGTCATATAGGATGACCCCGAGAGATTCGACTCAGGAGACACCTTTCAACCTATACTACAAGATTAAAGCGATTATCCCAGTAGAGGTCGGACTCCCCAACCTTTGGGTTGAATGCATTAACCCACTCAACCACTCTCAAAGTCTTAGAGAGTATTTCGACTTACTCGAAAAAGCCTGAGATGCAGTACACTTGCGAACAATAACTTATCAGCAATAGATTGCACAATATTATAACAAATAGGTGAAAATCCGTCAGTTCTAAATGGGGGATCTAATCCTGCGGAGTATTGAAGTAATGGAAAAATTGCCAATAGGAATAAACTCTCCCCAAACTATGAAGGACCTATCATAAACCCAACTCAAATAGATTAATTTAAATAATTAATTATAATTTTATATATTATTCTTATAAATTTTAAACCCGTACAAGATCTCATCGGACAACCGTCGAGACCAAATCTCAGCATATAGTACACTCCAAATAATTGTAAGGCAATAATCATGAAAGGACAACCACGCAATCACATACCGAGACAACCCAATAGCATATAGTACACGATCCAAAGGCCTACATTCGACAAACTCTAAATCCCATGATGACTCAAACAAACCATCCATAACTAATACATAATTGAAGGCATCAAAATCTAAGGAAAATAATGTTCACTAGAGATATGCAAAGCCACGCTGAAAACTCGCTCCGCTCCTGCAGTGAATTTGCGCCTCTACTCCAAAAGGAAAAAATAGAAAATTTGAGCCTAAATCTCAGCAAGTACCATATATAAACAAACGAGTCTAAAGAAATTAGAAGAAGGGTCAAATGAAAAAATTCTAATCCGATAATAAAATAAATCCAAATCATCGATATAATAAATCTAAAATCAAAATCAAATGGTAGTCTCGTACTCAAATCAAATATCAAATCCAAACAAATGTGCAATCCAAAATCATTCCCCTAGGGACATATATATATGTATATATAACAGAAGTAACCTACATTGATTCCAATAAGCAAATATCCAATCTAAAGTCCAATCTAAGTCTAAATCCAAGGCCCAATCAACTTGTGATCTAAAACAAAATTCGATAGCTGAATGCTCCAATAACGTGCGCAAAAGACGAGTCAGCACTGCAACAAATAGTCTAAATGTTTGGATCAAAATATATATTTAAAAATAAATGTATGAAACATACCAAGACCTATCTGTAGCTAAAATCAGTGAATCTTAAATCTAAATCCAAAATCTAAGCTTAAATATCCAAATCTACATATAAATACAAAGCATGCACCAAATCTAAATTTTAATTATTTAAAGACTAATATGAGGAAATGATTACTATATTTTCGATAACCTTAAACCAAATTAAATACAGGTAAGGCTAGCATAATAGACTACCTATGTATCATACCTCCCATTAGTAATGTTGCTTACTATATTTTTTCACCTATGACTTTAGAGTGCCATTTTTTAAATTGTCAGATATATTAGGATATTTGAATATATTATAAGATTTAATCAAATATCTAATGGGAAGGGTCACTACGTCCAAACTTTTTCTCCTGGTGGAAAGAAAATTCCAATAATAAATATCCCCCTATCGGGAGTTGACCAGAACATTTAATATCTAGATCTAAATGTAGTGACTATAACCCGTTATATGTATACGAAAATATACGATCTATGTAAGTTTCATGTACATTTCCATATACACATATTGATATAAATATATATAATGTTCGGAAGTTACCTATTTTTTCATAAAATTACAAATTTCTCAAATATTAACAGAAATAGAATAGATACTTCAATCGACCGGTAAAAAGGTCATGTGTGCATAAAAAAATAAACGGGCTAATTAAAAGTGCACCATGAGCTTAAAACCTTCCAAATTTTAACAAAAGTACATCATATGTGAAATCCGACAAATGATAGGGTTATAGGGTACTTACCTCGACTTTATTCCAAGTAGATTTACAAAAAGAATGTTTCGAGGTACACAAACCTACTTTTCTCTCCCTAGCCGCACGCGCCCTTTTCTCTCTCCTCATTTGCTGTGACGGAATGAGTCCTATCTTTTAAGACCTTTCGTTAATTATCATATTCTGTACAAAATCATCAATATTAAAAATTTATTTACATCCACAGAATCTCAATTGGCCATCCATCAAGGCCGCTATTGCGGTAAGACTAAAGTCATAAGAGATGCCATTACAAACCATAATATCAAGCGGAAGCATACTAAAATCCATTAAACTTACAACGGAGGCACCATACATAAAATTTCATAATTTTTCCAAATTTCATACCTCGATTTTCTCCTTTACTTGCTTCATAAATCTAGATCATTCTTTCTTCTTTCTTTATTTTAGTCTATTTAGCTCTATTTGCTTTCCTGGAAATAAAAAGCAAGCGTGAGCTTTAGACTCAGCAAGGTACCATGGAAAACAAATATGCAAACTTTCATATGAAACACAAATATTTATATATATATAAGGAAACATCGAAGGGTTTATGAAACAAATAAGCTTACTGATGATGCAAATGCTTAAAACAATGCATGAACGTAAATCTTGTGACCAAATTCTTGTCTTAGTTAATGAACTTGAATTATTTCTTCCTCTATTATTGAATCCAAGAAACATGCTCAAAGCATCAATATGTATAAAAAGCACATGCATAAAATGGTGCATCACTTATGAGCTTGTGAACCAAATCTTGTCTTTGATTACTTTATCTTGTTCTTTTATAATTTTTCTTTTAATTTCTTAGTTTGAAGTGCTTGCTGAAATCGTAAAATAACTTAGAACTATCTTATCTTTTAGAATAAATTCTTTTATTATCTTGAGGGATCGGGGCTGCTAGACCCTACCAGCTAAGGGAGTGAATAATCAATGAGAGATTGTGATACTCCACACAATCAAAGGCCTTAGTTCTTGTTCTTTCATCATCATGTATCATTTTATATGTCCTCCTTATCTTAAGGACCATTCTTTCATTTCCATATATCATCTCATGTTTCCTCCTTATTTATATCTCGAAGACTAGGATGTCCTCCTTATTTATATCCTGAGGACTAGGATGATCTTAAATTTTTGGTTCTTGGATATTTCTTCTTATCATATATAATCTCATTCTTAGTTCTTGTCATCGATAGTAATGCCTCGAGCAGGGCGGACTATGTATCACTCCGTGAACGGAGTTATTTTTTATTACCACTGTAACTTCCTAATACTTGCCAAGAATATTACCCGCTTCACTAAGCGGTTAGGATACCGGGCCATTGAGTCTCCTCCGCAATATTCATGGCACACCAAGGAATATTACATGTTGAATAATCTTTAGTCTAATTTCTTACTATTTTTACTTAACTTGGGGATCTTGCTTCTTAGTTTATGGTTCTTAGCCTTGAGTCTCAATCATCAGTGGTCACTTGAACTAATTCTTTTAGATCATCTTGTTTTTCTTAGCCTTGAACTTTAATTCTTCAGTGACCATTTTATCTTGGAGGATTACTTTACATAATTATATCTTTCAGATAATCTTGCAGATAAGTCCTTCCATATATATTCTTGCTTCATAATACAATCTTTACATATCATGACTTATTAATCATAATCATTGCATCTTCATCTTAATTCGTATTCTTCAGATATCACATTTCCTTGCATAAGTAAATTCTTCTAACAAACCTTGGAGTTCTTGGTCATTTCATTTTTAAAAGTATAACTATTATTAACATTTTAAATACCAATATTTATTAAGTTTAAATATTTCATAATACAATGTCTTCATGTCATAACTTATTTTTCATCAAAATTTTTCCTAATTTTCATTCTAGGGTATGGTGAAGAGTGTATTGACAAAATCCGGACGTGAAATGTGAGCTATACGATGCAATAGAACCAATAGTTTATAATATTCACGTGTAACATGAAATTTATTCATAATATCATGAGAAAATTAGAAAACATATGATATTTTATACAAATCTTAAAACAGTAGTAACGAAGAACAAGGGTTACGGTACACTGGCCTTACTAATTTCCCTTGCACAGTCATTGCTGGATTCTTCTCCCTTTCTTTCCTCTGTTCTGTCGTGCCATTGCTACTGCTATTCGCCTCTTTCCCCCCTCTCCCGTATTTATAGGCGCATATTTCCCCTTTCTAAAAGGTTCTAGAATTTTCGGGAGCGTTTCGGGTCTAGAAGCTTTTGAAATTTTCAACAATTTTCTCCCATGCTGGTCGAATAGTCTTTCCGTCATTTTTATCCATTCCAATATTTTACACATCCCAGCATTCCTCCTGACATTTTACTCACCCCGGTATTTTACTCATACCGGTGAATGACTTTTTCGTCATTTTTAATCATTCCATACCGTCCTTTTTCTACCAAATCGTCATTTCTACCTATTCCCAGTAATTTTATCCATACTGGTTATTTTCTCTTCAAACTTTATGCCGGCAATTTTTCCCACAAGCATACCAATTATTTTCCTTATTCCTACCAGGCCAATTGTCATATCAGCAATTATCTCCCAAAATTCATACCAATTATTTTACCATGCATTCATTCTAGTCGTTTTCCTCACAATATATCGATCACACAATCCGATAAATTTTGTCTGTTCCGGTAGATTTATACAAATAGATAATTTTGCTCATACCGGTAATCTCACCCATGCAAATTCATACCGGGCAATCGCCATCTGTTTATACTGGTTAAATGCACAAACTTGCCATTTTTTCATACTAGGCAAAATGGTACAATTTCTGGTCCATGTTTTGACCAAAATTTTGGCAACATGATACTTTTGCTTTTCTAGGTTATTTGTGCATTTAGCCAGGTCAATGTGTTTTTGACCGGTTATTTCTTTCATTCCAATACATATCGGTAATTTTACCTTGGTACTGGCAACCAGTCATTTTTCCTCTATAAGCATTCCGGTCAATTTGTATAATTTTTTTGGTCAATGCCTCAGCATTTTGGTCAACATTATATCATCAATATTTCCGGACCAGTCACATCCCGACTGAACGTTAGGGTGAGTCGTTGTGATTCGAATCACCAGAAGACTGAGTTGCCAACAAGCCGCACCATCAAACTAACAAAAATTGAGTGCTTGAAAGCAATATCATAAGATTCAAATCAGTCAAAGTATGCAAGAGTGTCAGAAGCCATGCGATGAAGATAGAAAAATGTTTGGTGGTTCTATTTATTAATCTCTTTTACAAAATACAAAACTTACATTAGTGGACGTGCAAGGTAACAAAGGGAAAAATACGTGGAACGATGACCGATGGTGTTGCCAATAAACTGGTTCAGGAAAGACATGAATAGGGAAGATAACCACAACGGGAAACACCTAGCAATTGTGTACCGGCAAACTATCTTCCTGCCAAACGTCCCGATCAAGACCAAGCGTGCTAGGAGATGAATGAAAAGTCATCCTGTGTAGACTCCAGAAGCACCTCCTCCAACAAGCGTTGAAGGCAACCCTAGCAGGAGGAACTGAAGGTAGTGCTACTTCCCCAGATCCAAAAGCACACTGAAAGGAATGCCTACCATTCGAAACTCCTTAAGAGGAGGACAATCAAATGCATGAGGGAGGAGGAAGGTAACAATGGTCCAAGGATCGGACCACCCTCATTATGACGTCAAAGAAGTCAAGGGAGGAGCATCACAATAAATTTCTAGCACTTATTCGAATCTCATAGAACTTCACCCGATCCCAGTGGGAGGCGGCGAAGGACCTATGCCGACCCTGAACTCTTACATTACTCGGCTGATGTGAAAGTGAACCATGGAGCAAAGTGTGAAGAAGTCCCTCCATTTATAGCCGAAGAGGAAGATCTGCAAGCCATCAATAAGAAGTCACGCCTACCGGCATCATCCATAGGGAATCGACAATGAATCAATGCCAGGCCTCGAATCAGAGCAAATATCTTTCCAAACAAAGTATTGAATCTCTGTGTCCTTGTATGGAAAGCTGCAAGGCATCTAGGAAAGAAGTACAACCCTTGGTAACTGGTGACGGAACATCATGGGAATGAACGCATGAACTGGTTCAGCAGGAGGTCCCATCATCCAACATACCGAGAACTAGCGAGGCCTAATCACCTAGCATGAGTGGCTAGTGATGGGCCCTACTATACCATAGGCCGATCCAGAGTCAAACTCGTATGTCAGTGAGGCCCTGTGAAGAGCAAAGCCCAGAAGGCCATACGGTAGGCTCAGCTACGGCCAACACACAATGGACCAGTAGAGATAGAGATTGGGCAGGCCTAGTAGGCAACCCCTTGCGCCACGGCCAATCAAGGCGAGGGAATCCCTAAGCTCAGTGGTGACAACTTAGCCACCACAAAGAGACCGACACGACAGGCGCCTACCATTAGTGGCTAAGGTCAACGTTCAGAAAGGATGGCCACACTCTCCTACCCATAGTAGAAAAGACGTTGCTGTTGCCACTGTCAGCGTAACGCAATGAATCACCTGTCAGATCAGTCTAGCAAAGGTCAGCAAGAACCACCCATAGTTGCACCACCACTGTAAAATGACAGCTAATACCGGTGGCTTCGGTCAATAACTAACGACCTATGAATTCCTGAGTGATAGCTATCCAGGCTTTGCCACCAAGGCCAAGCTAGGCCATTATCTACAAATATCACTTCTCCACCACCGGAGAAGGGAGAAGGCAATCCAAAGAGAATTCCAAAGGAAAAAGACCCTAGAGGCAACCAAAGATACAATCCCAATAGAGAGCATTCCTTGTCTCTCTTTTTTCTGAAAAGCCGCTCCCTATCTAGTGAGCCACTAAAACCAAACCTTCCGGCGCCACTCGAAAGTCGCTCTGTTTCAAGCGCACTCACCAGACCCAAGCTCTCCAATATTACTCACTTTTCCCCCACATAAGTATATCTACGTATTCTCTCACATCATCATGTCTTTCTAATCATTGAGAAAGATTTTTTGCTTGAACGTTAGAGGATAAATCAAAAATTAATTTTACAAATCATCTGACTTCTTATTTATTCGTTGTGTTGAGTAGGACCCATGTTATAAGAAATAGAGATGGGATCCGTATCAATTTAATCCGACGTGGAAGATCAGGAAGCTAATCCGTACTACAATTCGAATTTAGGGATGCATCAATTATATATTTATGAATATTACTAGTAGTATAAAATTTTTATTGTCAATATGGTTCAAGAGGAAGAATACTGAAATAATTTTTAATTGGTCCTTAAATATGAATTATGTTGACAATAATATTTAAAATTTAGGTTTATATTAATTATTCTTAATATATAATTTAATTAGAATGACTTAAAATAATAAACAATATTGTGGTTATTTGCTTAATGGGAGGAAATAAAAATATATGACTCTTCATAAAAGAGTTCATCTTTTTTTTATATGAAAAATACAACAAATGATATCCATAAAAAAGAGTATATAAATATAGTATGAAAAACCCCTTCCTTCAATTAATACATAAGATTTACTTTTTCTCAAAACTGAAAACCCTATATTATTTATTTTACTATAATTTATTAAAAAATTATTTTAAATCACATAAATTAATATACATATAGATCCTTATTTTATTGTTTTTAGCATCTGCACTGAGTCAAGGCAAGAGTGCTGTGTGGACAAGGCTTTTCTTTGATTATTCCATATTTGTAAGGAGTCTCTCATCTAAATCCTTTACTCGGACCATCGTACTTGCAGGTGTTCGAACAAGCTATATGAAAATATAATAAACAAAACTTATTATTGCTAATCTTTAAACTAGTTTATTATTTTATAAATAATAATGCAAATTTATATAACTAATATATAAGTGATGGGTATGATATCCGACGGTTCAAATTAGAAAGCCCAATTAATCTCTATCCAAGAAACCCAACTCAACGGCCCACGGTGCCTACGCGACCCATAACGTCTACACAGCCCATTTCACTAATTGCGGCCGAGGCCCGTTTAACGGTCTAGGGTGGTTACTCAACTAATGACATCAGATGTTAGTTGCAATCATCGCCGTGATAAGAATAACAGTTAATTGACCATTAGTTTTTCTAATGGTTAACCGTCGACCAACATCTATAAATATCGATCCTCTTCATTCAAGAGAGATGACTTAACTTGAATGAATTTAAGTTCTTTCAGCCAAAGTATTCAAAGACGCCCAGAGCGTAAACACTCTCTCTCAAGTTAAGACGTCAAGAGTGTAACTCCTCGAACTCAATACACTTCTTTATATCCCATTTCTTTCTTCACATTTAAGAAAAAGACTGATTTAAGCGTCGAAAGATATACCGATGAGTAAGTTTTGCCAATTATTTAACTGTTATTTGTGATTGTACAGGATTTGAATAAAGGTTTACGATGACCAAAGATTTCAAATGACCGATGGATAAATTTTTTCATCCATACAACAACCAGATCCTCGGACACAACATTGAAGCTGTCTGTGAGAATACGTAACTAAAAATCCGAAAAATACAGTATTAATAAAAATATGGTGAATACTAGGGCACAAGTTAGTGTGCCAGTTAGGGAGGCCACTTCAGGTGGTAACAGTCCTCCCATTGTTGATCGAATGAATGAATATCCTAATCCCTGTGTGCGAGTATTTGCGACAAAAATAGACGACATTTCTAAAGCTGTCCAAACAATTTGTACAAGATTGGACGAGTGGCCAAAACGAGTTCTATTTTCGACCTCTCAAACCGCCACATCGAAAAGGAAAAATAGGGGAAGAAAATACCCCTCCAAGAAAATTGACCACCAAAACAACCTTGGGACTAAAACAACCTCAAACAAAAAAGTCCCATCACGACTTGAAGGTCGTTTGAGTTTTCGAGTCTGAGAGGATAGTCTTGAGAGATGAAACTCTCGATATTCTCATGACAATAGGGAGCCCATGTTCAGTAGAGAACCCTTTCATAGTGAACGTCCTCCAAGGACTATGAATCGTCTAGTTTTACAGTCCACCCAAAAACCATCCGAGTTGAGGAATCTCTTCATTGAGAAAAGGATGGCGGCTCCTCCCCAAATAGAGGAAAAAGTCGACAGAATTTGGAACTATGTTTTTGGAGAAGACATTGTTGGAAAGGCCATCAACTTGCGGAGGTCTCCATTTACAATGGAGATCCGTACGCGGTCACTTCTGCATAAGTTCAAAATGCCTACTTTGGAACCATATGATGGAAGTTCTGATCCTATGGATCATCTAGATCACTTCTACATGCTCCTGAGCTTTCAAAGTTTGGATGAGACAACAATGTGCCTCTACTTCCCTCTCTAACCTTAAAAGGCAATGCTCGAGTATGGTTCTATCGCCTTTAGTCAAATTTCATTTGAACTTTTCAAGATTTGACTGATAATTTTTTATCTCAGTTTACCTCCAGTAGGAGGAAAGAAAAACAACATTGGCATTTGACCTGAGTGAAGTAAGGGCCAAATGAAAGTATAAGAAAATTTTTGGCCAGATTTATGGCCGAGGCCAAGAAAATTCCCAAGCTCACTAAAGAGGTAAAGTTAAGTGCTTTTGTATCTCCATTGGAAACTGACGACTTTTTTAGGAACGTGACCCATAAGAATCCTCAGAATTTCAGAGAGGTCGAGGCCATAGCTCAAACTTATATTGCAGCCAATGAGGCCAACGAAACAAAATAGCCGAAGAACCAACCTTACCAAAAGACAGCAGAGGGGAAAAGAAAAAATGGGAATAATATAGGTTTCCAAGGATCGAGAAAGTAGCAAAAGCCTGAGTCGGCACTAAGAAGAGGACTCAGGCTGCAAGATCTAACTCCATTAAATGACTCCCACACCAATATACTGATGCAAATTTAGGATGATAAGTTCTTTAAATGGCAGAAGGCATTAAGGAACTCAGATGATGGTGACCAGTCAAAGTATTGTCATTACCATCGGTGCAGAGGGTACAGTATTGAGGACTGAAGGGCACTGCAGAAGAAAATTGAAGAGTTAATCCGAAAGGGAAATCTAAACCGATTTTTGTAAAGACTCAGATAGACTTTCGGAGAAACAAACGAAGATGAGACTGAGCAGCCAAGAGGCCAAGTGTCAGCTAGCATTGTAAGCATGATTTCCACGTGACCCGATCGAGACGACATTTCAAAGAGCTCGAAAATGGCCATCAGCCGCAAAAAACAAAAGATAGATAATAGGGATGATGTTATTAGTTTTAATGATGAAGAATTAACTCATGTAATATCCTCTCATTCCGATTTCTTGGTTGTAACTGCACTCATTTTCAACGGTAGTATGGATTACCAACTGAAATGAATATTTATTGATAATGAAAGTTTAAAAAATTTACTTTACTTGGATGCATTTTTTAATTTAGGGTTAAAAAGAAGTCAGTTGAAAATCTCAGAAGGACCTTTATATGAACTGGATAATGAACTTGTATCTGTACTGTTGGGCTCCAATATAGGGGCCCATAAAATACGGCCCAAAGAAAGGGCTCAAGTAAAAAGCCCAGAAATATGTCCACGGATCAGGGGGACTGGACAGCCCAATAGGCCCAAAACCCAGGCTAGCTCCTTGCACTGGACTGACGTAACAAGCCTGAGAACATGGGCTAGCGTCCCAAAAGCCAAAACTACGAGAAAGGTCCGAGAGGTCTAATAGGGGCTTGAGGACATCACAAATAGCTGACGGCATCCAGGACGCCGGAGAAACGTCCGAGAACCCTAACCCTCAGTTACGAGGACCAGAAGAAGGAGCCCGAGAACCTCAGGAGTTCCATCAGGTTTTAGAATAATCCAAGAAGCCGAGAAAAGGCCCAAGGACCCTTCACACAGAATCAAAGATCCCTCAAGTCCTTCCAAAAGGCAGTTAAAGTCCGAGAGCTACCTTCCTCGAACGGGTCTGCGAACCCACAAAGGGGCAAGGCATGCCACACAAGGACGAGGACCAACTCATACATGGCCGAAAGCGCCAACCAAGCAACTTTGCCGATTTCCAAGAAGCCTGCAGCCACTACAAGACGCCGCCTCCGCAGAGCATGCCTAGTCAAATCAAGACTGACGCCTAGAGCCTACGTTCCTAACATGCTCAGGCCCTACCAGCGGCGCCAGTAGCGTGCTTCCCTACACACGCCATCATTCCTGACGTGGACAGCAGGGCAGGTGGACGGCTCTCTCATGCGCTTGGCGTGACCAACAGGATAGTGGACAGCCTCTTGGCCACACGCCAGCTGCCACGTGTCTTCTCCCCAACGGCATGATTTTTCCTATAAATGCCGAGCGAAACCCTCTTTTCAAGGGACCTCTTTTTTCCTCTTGACCAGGAGAACAAACAAGAAAGAGGGTGAAACTCTCGACTCTTGACCCCCTTTTTCCTCTCTTTAGAACAAAAAGGAAAAAAGGTGACAAAGCTTCCCAACAAGAGAGATTTCATAGGAGAGAAATATAAACAAGACATTAACAAGAGACAAGGAAGGAATTCCCAAAACTTGTATTTTGTAACACTTCCACCGATAGCCAAGTATTTTTATAGGCCCAGAGCCTCGTGGTTTTTCCTCCTCGTTCAAGAGGAGGCTTTCCACGTAAAACTCGATTTCAATCTCTCCTTCTCAACACCCTGCACTGCAAGACACTTGTGTTGCACGTGACCCCACAATCGGAAATGCAACACGTACAATGGGTGATCTAATTGGAAGTCACGTTGGATACATATTTGAGAATAGCTACCAAGATGCTTTCTTTCTTAGTTGTAGATTTTCTATTGATCTACAATGCTATCCTCAAACGACCTTATTTAACAGCGTTCGAAGCGGTAACTTCTATTCCATATTTAAAGGTAAAGTTTTTGACTCCATTTAGCATTTGAGAGGTTCTAGGCGATCAAATGATTGGGTGGACTTGTTACTTATCTCAAGTCACTCAGATGCCATCAAATCAACCGATCCAGGACCTTGATTTCCCTGATGAAATCACGTTACTACAATTCCAGTCTAGAGAGTCAACTAATCAGATTCCATTGAATCTGAGTGACCCTGAAAAAAACATTCAGATCGGGAGTTCTTTGTTTGAATCGTTCTGAAGTCAACTTATTGATTTCCTTAGACAAAATTCTGACGTCTTTGCTTGGATACCTAACGACATGCTAGGGATACCAAGCAAAGTAATGGTCCATAAGTTGGGTCTAGATCTCAGTCATAAATCTGTCCGACCAAAACGAAGGAACTACACGATCGAAAAGTTGATTGCCATTCGGGAAGAAGTGAAGAAACTCCTAGATGTAGGATTTATCAGAGAAGTTCAAAATCCGGATTAATTATCAAATGTGGTCATGGTGAAGAAAAGTAATAGGAAGTGAAGAATGTGTGTTGATTTTTTCGACGTCAATAAAGTATGTCCAAAGGACATTTCGCATTACCAAGAATTGATTTGCTCGTGAACTCTATTTTTGGACAAGGATTGCTTAATTTCATGGACGCATACTCGGGTTACAAGTAAATTCGGATGAGTCCAGTGGACGAGGAGCACACGACTTTTATGACCGACCAAGGGACATACTGTTATAAAGTTATGCCCTTTGATCTAAAAAATATTGGTGCAACTTATCAGCGCCTCATCAATGAAATATTCGAGGCACAGATCGAACGAAATATAAAAGTATACGTAGACGACATGCTTGTAAATAGTAAATTGCAAAATAACCATATTCGCAATCTAGATGAGGCATTTAATATCCTGAGGACACATCAAATAAAATTTAATCCAATCAAATGCACATTTGGAATAACCTCTTGAAAATTTTTAGGCTTAATTGTTTCGTATTGAGGAATAAAAGCCGATTCAGAAAAGATTAAGGCTATCTTAGATATGAATCATTCTCGAATGGTGAAGAAATTTCAGAAATTTACTGGAAGATTGGCAACACTCTTACGCTTCTTGGCTAAATCAGCCGAGAATTACTTACTGTTCTTCAAGACATTGAGAGGCACAAAGGCTATGGGCTTTCAATGGACTTCTCAATGCGAAACTGCTTTTCAAGAATTAAAGGAGTATCTTTCTCATCTGTCACTGTTAACTTCTCCACAATAGGGCAAGGAGTTATTCTTATATCTGATTTTGTCCGAAACTGCCTTAAGTTTGATCCTGATTCGATAAAATTCCGACGAATAATGACCTATATTACAACAGTAAAATCTTGATCGATGCAGAAACTTGTTACTTTCGTGTTGAGAAGATAGCTCTGGCACTTCTATATTTCGCCTGAAAACTTTGACTATATTTCCAGGCTCACAAAATTATTGCCTTGATAGACCAACTATTAAACAAAATCTATAAAAGCCAAATATGTCAGGTCGATTGGTCAAATGGGCTATTGAATTGAGAGAATTCGAATTAGAATTTCAATTGAGGCCGTCCTTGAAAGGTCAGGCTCTTGTGGATTTCATTGTTGAAATGACGACACCAATTTTGGACACCATTGATATTATTGGGACCGATAGTCCCCAAAGTATTTCAACATGGACTTTACACATAGATGGCTCTTCAATGTAAGTTGGTTGTGGAATTAGAATGGTATTAAAAACACCCGATGGGTTAGAAATAAAATATTTAATAACCCTCGAATTTTGTGCGATGAATAATGTGGCTAGTATGAAGCATTACTTGCTGGGTTAAAATTAGATAAAGTGTGCTCGACCACAAATCTTATAGTATACAATGACTTGGAGAAGTGAAAATTTTGATAATATCAATCCACTTCTTTCCCAATATCTCTCCAAAGTCCAAAGTTTAATTTCTACATTTGATAATTGGAAATGATTTACGTTCCAAGAGAAGAAAATAGCAAAGTTGACATATTAGCAAGGGCTGTTGTCATCGGAGATCCAGAGTAGTACGCATGAGAATTACATGAAATTCTTAAAGTTCCTAGCATGAAAGACCCATAATAAGAAGTCATACAAGTAACCAATTCTGATAATTGGATGACTCCTTATGTGAAGTATCTGTCTAACAGTACATTATTAGAAAGTCCAAATGAAGCTAAGCGTTTGTGAAAGACAATGGAATGGTATACCATTATGGATGGAAAGTTATATTGACGATGGTACTCAATTTCATACCTACGGTGTCTTACACTAGAAAAAGTCGAGTATGCCCTTGGTGAAGTACATTTCAGTATTTGTGGATCCCATATTTGTGGCAAAAACCTTGTTTTTAAACTCATGAGGCAAGGATATTATTGGCCTACCATAAAATATGACGCGATGGACTATGTCCGTAACTATAAAAACTGTTAGATGCATGGGATCCTCACCGATCAACTACACAAAACTCCGAGCTCTGTAGTCAGCATGGCTGTTTGCACAATGGGGAGTTGACATCCTCGGACCACTTCCAATGACATCAGGACAAAGAAAATTTATTATAGTTGAAATTGACTACTTCACAAAATGAGTCGAAATCGTCTCACTCGCCAAAATAACGGAGCAAAATTCAACCAAATTTGTTTGACAAAATAGTGTTTGTAGATTTGGTATACCTGAAATTATTGTGACTGATAACAGAATCCAGTTCACTAGAAAACGCTTTACAAAGTACTGTACTAGTTTAAAGATAATGTTAGTTCACACTTCCGTTTCTTATCCGCAATGCAACGGACAAGTAAAAGTTACCAACGATACAATACTACATTGTCTGAAGACGAAACTTGAAAATACTGGGGGCTCCTGGTTGGACTAACTTCCATTCGTTCTTTGGTCATGTATGACGACACCCAGAGAATCGACTCGTGAAACTCCCTTAAGTTTGTGCTACAGGACCGAGGCCGTTATTCTAATAGAAATTTGGCTCCCTAGTTTTCGGGTCAAATCTTTTTATTCACGTCACAACTCCCAAAGACTTTGGAAAAATATTGATCTACTTCAAGAAGTTCGGGACGAGGCACGATTGCGGACAGTGGCATATCAATAAAGAATTGTTAGGTACTACAATAAAAAGGTGAAGGTATGGTAGTTTGACATGGGAGACCTTGTGACGGACCGGATTATTCTCCATTGAATAATCTCCATCAATGGTAACATAAACTAAAGTCCACAATTAGCAATTATGGATTCTACAGAAATTTCGGTAGAGTTCCCTCTGCAACTAGACGAAAACCAAAAATACAACCTGTTTAAAAGCATCATGTACAAGCGCACATCTAACCAAAATAATCAATACAAAGCCTACAACATAATACACAGGATCACAACATCTGCCATATCATGGCTCTAATACAGTACTCCTATCTACTGTATTAGATCTAGAGAGATGCCATCTAAAATAAAACAAAGCTCAAAACATCAACATAAATGCAAAAGTGTAACTAAATCATCAAAACCTACGGAAGCATAACAAAACCATAATATATAATAACAAGCCACTTTCAACCATGAGTGGTTGTTATATTCCATTACAACAATATGATCAAATCTTCAATGCACTTGACGTCCAACTAACCTCTTCAAGCAAGTCTCTCTCCTTGCTCTACCTAATCTGACGCCGGCTAAGTGTTCTCATCTGGAAAGATAAACAGCAAGAGTGAGTGTACAGCTCAACAAATGTAATCATAAGTCACATCTCATAGTAGAAAGCAATAGAAGCAATAACTGAAAAGGGGAAACACGTGTAATCTCAATAGTCATGAATCTTGAGAGGTAACAGGTGAGATCTGGGATCATTAGATTCTCACGGTTACATCGGTTATGCATTATTTATTTTCATCATTATCTCATCTTTGCGGACCCGGACTAGCAGCCAATACTAACCAACGATGTGAGAGAATGAGGAAAGGAATGTGTTCGCTACACATTCTAAAGCCACGGCTACATTTTAGGTCTGCAGCACTCGACCATCGATTGCATCTTCACTATGCAATATTTAACCAAACGGCTACATTTTAGGCCTGCAGCACTCGGCCAACACGCCCCATGTCCCCTGGGGACCAGGGCAAACATCATTCTTCTACAGTAGTTTTCTAAAGCGTACAACAAATATCACCCGCTCCCACGAGCGGCGAGAATACGTTGCCAAGTATTCCTTGGGTTCACACCGCGATGGACATATTAAGCCAAAGGTTACTACCCCTATGAATCATGGTCCTAGTTTCTAGATTAGTTCCAACACTTGGAGAGGGAAACCCACATTTGCCATACACATTCACAACTCGGGAAATCTCATTCCCATTACATACATCTCCATCCGGGAAATCATTCCATCACAATACAAAATGTGGATTCCCTTTCGCTTACTTACTCGGTTCACAACTTTCTGTGGGACTCAATCCCATCATTACAATTTAATTCATGTTCACAAGAGAATTCCGAATTTCATACCTTCGATAATCACGTATCATTTTAGAAGCCTTCTAGACTCGTTTCCTTACTTCCGGCACATGGATACACTTTTTTGGGACTTACATTTACGTTTAAACAATTAGACGTCACTTCCGTAACAATTAAACGAGGGCATAACATGTATATTTCTCATTTCATTTCGGGTGAACAGTGTTAGGCCTCTTTTAGAGCATCCGGACGCCGCGAAAGGTTCGATACTTGTAAAATCGGGCGTCCGGTTGATACATATGCACAATTGGGACATGATGATTCATTTTGTGGGGTCGATTCAACATACAACAAAGGTCAAAATTTACAATTTTTCCCTTTACACTTAGATGAACAGTGTCAGGGCCGATTCAGAGGATTCGGACACCGCAATCAGGTCAAAACATGCGAGATCGAACTTGCGGCCGACATATATACATATTTAGGATGTGGGGATTCACATTTTGAGGTCAATTCCATGATACGCGGAAGGAAAATGGGAGATCCCCAATTTAGTGGGTTAGGGTTTCGGCGAAACCAAACCGAGTGAATCGGACACGATTCAGAAAAATAACTACATATTCTTGAATCTTAAGGCATGGGCTTCATGATTCTAACATTCACGGTGGGTATCGATACAAAATACCCAACAAAATCAAGCAAAATAATGAAAGAGAACGAGAAGTGAGTATGAGAACACTTGCCTTGACGCTTACTTTCACCTTTATAACTAGCTCTCGGACAGATTTGGATTCCAAGGCCTCGATCTCCGCCATTCTCTCACTAGAATTGGCGGTCTCTCTCTCTCTAGAAGCTTTGGGGCTCGTGGAAAAATGAGGAAAAAGAAGCACGATGCCGCTTAAAAAGGCGCCACCGCTCAAGCATGCCTCGAGCGATCATCAGGCGGGCGCGATTCTAGAATTCCCGCTCTAGCGGAGCTCGATCAGCCAGCGGGCGGGCTCAATTCTGGAAATCACGCTCGAGCGGGTGCAAGCCTTCTGGCAGCGCCTCAGCAGCACGAACCCGAATTCTTCTCGATTTTTCTTCCGATACCCAACCTTATTCGATCCATAGGCCTAGTATTGATTATTAGAATACTAATCACCTCATCATTATTCAAGTTTTTAGACCCGAAACCTCACAGACCTAGTGTTATAAAGCATTGAAGCCACGAAAAAAAATATCAATCGGAACAAACTCTTACCAAATTGGGAATGACCATTTATAGTCTTGGCCATTCTTAAGAATGAGGTGTACAAATTATGAACCTAGAATGACAGATTAATACCTCGGACGTGGAATACCTATCACCTTAAAAAATACTTTCAATAATTATATGTACTGTCGGGTAAAGTTTGATCATATGGAGTGCTTGTTCCAATGTAAAAATATATTAATAAAATTTTAGTTTCTATTATTTGTCTTTGTGCTTGGTTGTTTTTCATTACATTGTATAACCTAAGCTATCCTTAAGTTAGATGAAATTCATTCATCTGCACCGAGGACCATACTTATCAGTCCAAAAAACTTAGTCACATAACTAAGCGACTCAAACAAAATCGTTACTTAAAACTTGGTCATGTCATCAAGCGGCCTAGAAGGGGCCGAGGATTAAAAACTTGGGGCACTTCTTTAGAAGCATGCTTGCAAAGACCTTCAAGGTAGTATTATTGGCCGAATATGATTTAAAAAAATTTAAGTTACAAATATGATTCATAAGTCAAATTTAACTTCAGTAATATATAGAGTCAGATATATAAAATGTCCAACAAGAAAAAAGAGAGACGGTCAAATTTTATAAGTACATTTCATTAATTAAAAAATGATTACATGTAGAAAAGTCCGATCAGTTACAAAGAAGGATGATGCTCAAAAGTTTCTGGCACAGGTTTCCAAGAATCAACATCGTCCCAAGGAAGGTACAACACCTCAGAACTGTGGTTAGCGCTAGCATTCTTCAGATGAAGAGCAGAAATAGGAATGTCGAGGGCCAACATTTAAATGATGTGCTTGCATAAGTCGATACCTTTCCAATAGCTGCGCTTCGATATCTTTATAATGTCCTCAAGACGAATGGAAATACAAAGGTCACTTTCAACTTTGAAGTATTTCTCTCTAAGGAGGCCATGTCTCTGCTTCATATCAGCCGAATCATGCTCAAATTCAGAGAGACGCCCCTTAGCAATCTAAAGCTTCTCCTTTTTCATATAGTCATGAGCAAATCCTTCGGCAACGTCAACAAAACGATCTATCATTTCTTGGAACTATAATGGAATTAAAGTCAATTAACAAAAAAAAGGGATAATTTGGAAGTTAAAGAAGATTTTAGACAGTTACCTCTGAGACAGAAATCTTCCCACGAGTTGCATCGTTTGTATGAGTCTCCGGAACAATTTTAGCCTCGGCTCTTAGAGACTTTGTATCAACCACCTCTACCTCTTCCTCAACTTCCTCAAGCACAACATCCACATCTGCCTCTTCGACGTTGCCCATGAGTGGAACGTCCACTGTAATGGTTCAATTCTCGATCTCAATCTCTATGTGGACCTCAGGCCTCGGGATGTCAGGAGAATCCTCCTTTGCAGTATCAACCTCAAGTAATGACATCCCCAAAACCTCACCAGAATGATTTTTAGTCATCCAAGAAGTTTCCTCAGCAAAAGTTGTCGTAATGTCGGCCAGGACCTCTTCGGGCAGTGGTGGCAAAATGGCCGAAAAACCATATGAAACAAGAAGTGGGGCTGAAATGGGAATGACTTCGGTCACTTCCTCATACAGACCCCATATGCTCGCTTTCTCTAATCAGTCCGATGGTCTCAAAAACTTGTGCCGAGGAAGATATAGAGGTTCGATCTAATGCGACCGATAGCCACTTCCTCTTTATTATTTCATCTATGGTGGCCTCATCCTCAGAGTTAAATCCAATTGAGGCCTCTTTATTGCCAGGCGCAATGGCCGACGATTCTTTTATCTGTATGCCCTTTGAGGCCTTTTTGTCCTTAGGATTTTTTGATTTATCCTCGGGCTTTTTGGATTTACCCAAGGACTCTTTTATTTTAAGTTCATTGACTTTTCTCTTATGCCTTTTTTTAAGAAGAGTCTTTGCCACTTGAACCTCAGACTCTTCGACCACAAGCTCTCAATTGGCTTGTGCAAGTGATTTAGGAAAAAGTCAGTGGTTCTTCTTATTCTCATTGAAAGTGTCGGCCTTTTCATGGATAAGATTTGTAAGCTTTTGGACGGCCTCTTTCTCATGGTCGTATACATCCAACTACATAGTAGCAAAAACACGGCCCCATTCCAAATAGAGCTCTCACGTAGAAGGAACCGCTAGATAAAAAATCGATCCTTTCACCATTTTGTGGAGTCTAAATTTCCTCCACTCAACCCGTATTCCGGTTGAAGAGATACGATTATCCAATCTAACCCGTGAGTAAAATGAAACAAAACTTTCATAGCTGTAGTGTTTAAAACCACACCGTGAATTCGGACAAAAATACACAATGAAATTAAGTACCTCACGCCATTTAGTTGAAGTCTGGTGATTGGTATATGGAGCTTCACCATTATTTTGTAGAACTCTGGAACGAGAGAAAAATGACAACCACCCTTAAGGTGGTGAGTCTCGTACATTGTGATGTATCCTAGTGGAGCAAAAGAGGCACGCCCGGTCACTCCAGGCAATAGGTATACCAAAGAACGCGGAATCTTATACCGAGCTCTAAAATATTCCACATCTTCGGAGGTCAGATTCAACTGAATATCTACAACTCCTGGCACCATCAAAAGTTTTCGAACGAGAAAAGGGGAAGATAATTTCTAAGTGAGAAAATGAGTGCAAAGGATGTAAACTATTCCTATGACCTTCGAAAACCAATTTATAGGCAGAGCAAAGAGCTCCAAACGACGCTGTTTACGTTCAAATTTCAAAAGACAAGCCTCACCATGGTGCTGATACGTGTCGACCATTTATTTGCTCAGCCAAATGTCAAATCACTCGATGTCAGTAATGATGGCTTGCGCGTTTCCGATGAGCTGTTCAGTATCTGAAGTGACGTGCATTTAATGCAACAACTGGTGGCAGTAATACAAACTGTTGGACTAATTATTCTCATTCAAAGGAAGACTTTGGACTCAGTTTTTTATTTGAGGAGAAATGATAGCTCGCCAAATAATGCTTGGGACTCGGACATAAAGAAGCTTCCAAACTTCATACCAGAAGGCTGAATTTCAAGCCTCATGGCATGAGGGGCTAGTGATAGGTATGATATCCGATGGTCCAAATTAGAAAGCCAATCAGTCTATGGCCGAGAAACCTAGCTCAATGGCCCATAGCGCCTACGTGGCCCACAGTGTCTGTACGGCCTATTTCACTAATTGTGGCCGAGGTCCGTTTAACAACCTAGGGTGGTTACTCAACTAACGACATCAGACGTTAGTTGCAACCGCCGCCGTAATAAGAACGACGAATAACCAACCGTCAGTTTTCCTAACGGTTAACCGTCGACCACTATCTATAAGTATCGATCCTCTTCATTCAAGAGAGAGGACTTAACTTGAATGAAGTTAAGTTTTTTCAGACAAAGTATTCAAAGACGCCCAGAGTGCAAACACATTCTTTCAAGTTAAGATGCCAAGAGAACAACTCTTCAGACTCATTACACTTCTTTATATTTCCGTCTCTTTCTTCATATTTAAAAAAATTATTGACTTATGTATCGGACAATATACCAGGAAGCGAGTCCCGTTAATCATTTGACTGTTATTTGTGATTACACAGGATTTGATTAAAGGTTTACAGAAACTGAAGATTTCAAACGACCGACAAATAAATTTCTTCATCCGTATAACAATCAAATCCTCGAACGCAATAATAAGGATCCATGTTATTATTCCTTCAAAAACATTGCACTTTCTCAAATAGTAAAGGTCGATTTCTCTCAACATTTTTTCTATATTTTTAATAATAAGAGTATTAAGAACAATTTAAAGGGCACATAGTTAGAGTTGTTATTTGGGCTATTATGCCAAGCATTGCACAGGATTTTTGTATGCTGCCTCAGTATGAAATGTGGCCCGCCTATGCAGGTCGAGTCATGCCATTTATATTGTGCGGGATTAGGCATAGGTCGATTTTTTAATAAATAAAAAATTAAAAAATATAATATAAAAATAAAATAAATAAATTATTATAAAAATTTATCATATTTTTTATTATGTCAAATATTAAATATTCTAATTTATAAAAGTAAAAAAAAAGGTGCATCCAAGAATAATTATTTTAAGTTTTACAATTTATTTTTCTACTTGTTCTACTATTGTCGTTTCTAAAACCATATTTATTATTAGAAGTCAAAATAATTAGATTCGTGATATAATCTTTTTGTGTCTAACCAATTCTTAAATCGGATTCACATTTTTATTACCTTTGGTAACATCTTATTTCTTTATTTGTCAATTACTGTTACAGAAGTTGACTCAAATGACATTATACTGCATAGTATGAGCTAAAAAATTCCTTATCATTTATTCAAGCATGAAAAATGTGTGCTCATTAATATTTTATAGTTTTGAAATCTTATGCAATGATTGTGATTATATGTAATGAAGAAGTTTAGCCTGTGTTATATTTTTACTAAAATGTTGTAATCCATATTAAATCTGTACCAAAGAAAAGAAAATCTTCTTTACTAGGATATCCCAAATCACCTCTATTGCTGTTTTTTGCTTCCGTCACTGATTGAATAATTTCAGTATTGACTGTAATATAAGCATGTTATACATTGCATGCAAACTCATATTTTTATTTATTTTATATTGTCAGCCATTCTTACATTGGTGAAAATTTTTTAAAATAAATATATATCATATTTAAATTCACGTAGGATCTATAATTGTGACATTAAAAAATTTCTTCAATATTTTTAAATTGTTTTTCTAAAACTATATTTAAATATAATATTAGTGAACATATTATTTTTAATATATTTAAATATTTATTTAAAATTATTTCTCTAAATTTATATTTATATCAATCGTCGATATTATACAACGAAAATCATAATCATATGATAAAATGTAATGTTGTAATAAATGACAATAATTAGATCAACAATAGATTTTATATTGTATAATGAGTACTTGCAGGTTCACTATTAGCAAAATCAAATATTTTTTTAAAAATATTTAATTATTTTAATCTAATGCATCGTTGGATTCGAGTTGTTGTACGAATTAGATAATCTCATAATCCTCCATAGTAGGTCAAGCTCAGAAGGATCCAGTCTCTGTACAACAACCCGGATTTAAAGACGGATTATCCAACAGCGGGGCCACCTCCTCAGGAGGGAACCTGGTCCTAAGCTCATCATTGAGTATGGCAATCCGACCCAGAGCTTAGGCATGGGCCTTGGAAAGCTCTTGCGATCTCACATCAAACTTGGATAGAGTTTGATAATGATAGTTGGCGTGCGCTTGACTCTGTAGTGCCTCCTCAACGGTAGCGTAGACCTAGTGCTCCATCTCCTCGGTGACCCCATCAGTATGCACGCATAGCAAGCAAGCAATCTCGTCCCCTTGCAAATGCTTGACATCCTCCAGTCAGCGATGCACCCTCTGTGGCTGTCAGACAGAAAAGAGTGGTCAATTAGAGGCTATCGCGACAAAGTGCACATGCAAAAAATTTGTATTACCTTCCAGAAAGACAAATGTACTTGGCGGAAAGGCCTAACATACTCAAGGCCAGGAGGCGCCCACAAGGCCTTATAGGGCTTTGGAATTGGGGTGTCTGGATGGCGTCCCTCCTCTATGGCTGTCACGCCTATTGGGTCATTTTCTCCAATAACCTTTGTCATTGGCTCGTATGCACTTCTCTCCTCAGCCAAAGGCCCAGAGACAAAGGAAAACAAAACTCTCAGTGATGAGGCAGACGATGTTGGAATGTCGATAACGTCTTGGTGAGCGATCTAGGAAAGCAGAGGTCAGTCGGAAGGAAAGATGACACGACCAAGGCTGAGATGTTTTTAGAGGCCAAACAATGAAGAAAACGGTCGAGGGCTAGTATTTAAATAGACAACACCCAAACCCGGCAACAATGTCGTTTCAAAGCAAAGAAGTGGCATGTATTTTCGTCAGCACCATCATGACATGTGACATGGCACATCCCATGGCAATCAATGCGCTCTAGCATTCTAATTGACACGACAATGACACAACTCAGCTATTGATGCCTTGGCGCATCACTCCTCCAGATCATGGACTGACGGCACATGGCCTTGGTGGACTCGAGGCTGGTTTGACCGACTACATCTTGATCGAGCATTAAGAAAAGTTGTTACGAGTCAAACTGCGAAAAGACCAAGTTGCCAGTAGGGCTGATCTATCAAACTAACTAGGCTTGAGTGGTTGAAGGCAGCATCATAACATTTTAATCATTCAAATTACGCAATAATATTGGAGCCATGCGATAAAGATAAAAAATGCCATGTAGTTCCATTTTTTAATTTCTTTTACAAATTACAAAAATTATATCATTGAACGTACAAGGTAATAAAAAGTAAAAAATACATGGAGTAATGATCCGGTAGCATTCACTCAAATAGAATTGAGGAAGACAAATAGGGAAACAAAATGCAACTATCTTTCTGGAGACTGTCTCCCTATTGACCATCCCATCCAAGGATTGCATGCAGCAGGGAAGAAATGGCAAGTCCTCCTAGGCAAAGGCGAGCGGCCATTTGCCCGCTCTAACCTAAGAGGCACCCCCTGGAGATCTTCTATCAAGACCAGCCATAGCCGATGAAACTAAGTCAGACTAAATACGGCGATGATTGTCTTGTCTCGAGTAGACTCCGGAAGCATCTCCTTAGTAGCATTTGGAAGCAACCCCACCGAGGGAACCAAAAGCAGCGGTGCTCGCCCTTAGCCTAAGAGCATGTCAGCGGGCTAGAGCGCTGGCCCTTCAAAGTTCTTCTAGCGCTAGACAACCAAATGCCAACAAGGGGAGGAAGATAACGGTGACCCTATAACCGAGCCACCCTTGTTACAGCAAGATAACAGCTCAAGTAGGAAAATCACAACAAACTCGAAATGCTTCCTCAAATCTCTCAAAGCTCCATCCGATTCCAGTTGATGGTGGCGTAGGTCCTATGCTCGCTCCAAATTTTTTCACCACTTGATTGGTGAAGGATTGATTCATCAAGCAAGGAGTAGGAAGTCCCTCCATTCATAATCGAAAAAGGGAATCGACAAGCCATTAATGTAGAAGGTCGCGTTTGTAGGTGCCGTCCACAGAGAATTGGTAGCTCCAAAAAATCATTCCAAACAGAGCACTATATCACTAAACACCCGTACGGAAAGTTACAGGATGCCTCAAAAAGGAACGTATGAGTTGGTCGCAGTAGAAAACGTCCCATCATCAAACACATCAGGAATTGGAAAGACCCAACTACCTAGCATGGGGGGCTAGTGATGAGTCATGTTAGCAAACCCGTCCGTTGACATGCCCAAGCGGCTGAAGCCCAGCAGGGTTCCATACAACGTGAAACACAGAGGACATCACTATGTAGCCCAACGCGTGACGGGCAGGTAAAGAAAGGCGATAAGCAGGCCCAATAGACCACCCCTATGAACTAGCCAATCACAACATATGAAGCCTTCTAGCTCTGCAACCGGTAGCCCAATCAGAGTAGAGCATGCATGTAGAAAGCACTTGCAGTGGTAGCGAAGTCAGTTTGGAAAATGTGTTAGAAAAGTGGCCCATGATTGCCCAAACACCCCCTAAAGGACAACTGTCGTTGCCGGTGAACATACTGGCAGGACCACCCATGGTCGCACCATCGCCCTTAAATGACAACTGCTAATGACGACATCCATTGTCGTATAGATAGCTCGACGAATCCTTATAGGGTAGCTGTCACCAGTTCCTGGCACCCAAGATATGCAAAATCAACGACAACCTTACAAATTCCCCTCCACCCCTACCTACCTATAAAGGGCGAATGATCCTTACTCTCGATTGCCCTGAAAGAACAAAGAGTTCTTTCTCGTTCTCAAATCAATAAAATATCAGAGGGAACTATCTCTTTATCTTCCTTTTTCACAACTGCTTCCTTGCGAGTGCACTCACAATCTTCTCCCCTTTTAGCGTAACCGTCATAGCCAAGACCTCCACCATCACTTTCATTCTCTTCATTTATGTATCATAGCACATTTCATCCTCCATCTTTCTATTTTTTTTAGAAAGATTTTTAATTTGAATGTCGAATGATATATCGAGAAGTGAATCTTACCAATTATCTGACATCTTATTTGTTCATTGCATTATACAGAATCCATGTTATTATAGACGAAAATTGAACCCTCTCAAGCTTGACTTGCCGTGGAAGATCATGAAGCTTCTTAATCTGTACAACAATCGATATCTAAGGACATATTACAATTATTTGCTAATTGGTATTCATAATTAGCTTAACTAGTATGATACTTTTGTTGCAGATGGTTGTTCAAATAGAATAAAAAGGATACATGATATCTAATATCAGATAAGTAGAGTTTTATCATAGTATGTAGTCAATTTTTATTTTCTTATAATTAGTTTATTTGGTCTCCATAATATCGTAAATTACTGTTTTCGAATAGGATACTCTAATAAATAGAATAATATTTTTAATTTTTTACATAAAAAGAAATAAATTAAAAAATATTCTTGACACAAAAGGTTAATTATATAGTATACAAATTATATGAATAATTTACCATTAAAAATTAAAAAAATTATGAAAAATAAAAGAAGCATTATTATTTAAAATATTATCAAAATTAATAGAAAAGATTTTATTAAATATTTTATATTTATTTATAATATTATTAATTATTTTTAAAATTATGGTGGTAGTAGTATGTGAGTACTCAAAAATTTTAAAACTAATAATTCTTTGTTATAATTTTTAATTTTTAGAAATTATATGTGTGGTAAGACAAATATAAGATACGTTATTATGTGATAACTATGCATACTGGTTAAATAAATATGATATTTTATTTATATTAATTTTGAAATTAATTATTTTTAAAATTATAAAAAAAGACGAATAACATCATTTTCAGTAGTATACCATAATATTTTTATAGGTTATAAGTATTTTTATACATATTTTTCAAACTTATAATCTTTTACTAAGAAAACAGCTATCCGATTAAACAATATATTCTGTTAATCTTCCTAATTTAGTATCCGATCATTTTTAAAAGTTCATAGACCTATACCATCTAATAGTATTAGTTTAATTTGACTTAATAATAATTATTATCTATTATATTTTTATGTGTTGCTTTAAGTATCTGATACTTTTAAAATTTTTACAAGTATATATTTTTTTATAAAAAATATATTTTTTACTTTTAATTAATTTAATTTCAAAAAAATTACTATATACTTTTAAAACATTTATTAGATAGACAGTTAGAACCAGAATTAGTGATACTTAGGGTAGGTTTTGACCATTATATTTTATAACCATTACCAGTACGTAGTATAATTTGTATAAAGGTATGAGAATTATTTTTTCAAATCTGTTTATTATTAAAATTTAAAAATCATGTATCATAAACAATAATTAGGTTCTAAAATCGTAATATTATTATATAAATAATAGATTAATAATAGTAAAATTATATAAGTATTCAATATCAAATATGTGAAAAACACTGAGAAATGGAGAAAAATTGTACTGTATAGATTATAATAAAAAAATTATAAACGTTTGTGTTTTAAATTTTTTTTAAATAAAATATAATTATATTGTACTGTATATAAATATAATTTTTGATTATTTTGATAAATAACTTTATAAGCATTATACTATGTAGATTGATTCTAATATTAGTATATTTTAATAGTACGAATACCCAAAAAAAAAAAAAAAAACTTACAATGTAGCTAATTCTCCACGTTTTAATAAACTTTACTCAAACATAGAAACTTAATCATGATATAGGTTTTATTTCATTTTTTTTTATCCGTAATCTCTTTTAAAATTAGGGATTCTATTTATTTTTAAGAGAAATAAAATCTTCCATCTCTATCTTAATTATTGAACTAAAATTCAACACTCAACATTTTAAAATAAAAGATTAAATATAGTCATTTTTTTAAAAAAATTTAATAATATTAATATTAATTAAATATAAAAATTTAATAAAAATAATTATTTAAATAATTAAATTCAATCTTTTCTAATCTAACAGACAAGGTTGTTCAAATGAGATTATCTGTCCCTTTTCCCTCTATATCGGGCAAAGCTGTTTATTTCTTATTTTTTTTTATTTAAACCACGAAAGCGGAAAGAGTATGTTTGGAAATTTCAACAAATTGGAGGAGTCGCAGAAGTAATTTAAATGTCTAAAGGTCAACGTCGACTTTTAAATATTCGTGGGCCATTGCTGCCATCTCCGGTGCTTCAATCACAAGCCCCCGAATGCACTTTCTCTGTGTTTGACAAAGAGACCCTGTAACCAAATATTGTGAACATGTCAACTAACAGCAGCAGCGGCGGCGAAGCGAGTGCAACTTCCGAACGGCACTACGAGCTGAAAGAATTCGACGACGCCAAAATCGGAGTTAAAGGCCTCGTCGACTCCGGAGTAACCGTAATCCCTCGCATTTTCCGCCACCCACCCGAATCTCTCTCCGACCTTAAACCATTGACCGGGTCCGAATCGGCCCGCATACCAATCATCGATATTTCGGGCCTTCGGTCGACGGTTGTGGAGCAAATCAGATCCGCCTCATCGATCTACGGCTTCTTTCAGGTCATTAATCATGGAGTTCCAATCTCTCTCCTTGACCGCTTGGTCAACGCTGTTAAGTCCTTCAACGAGCTGCCGCAGGAGCTGAAGGCGCCGTACTATCGGAGGGAGATGTCCGCCGGAGTGTCCTTCTTCTCTAACGTCGATCTGTTTCTGTCTAAGGCCGCCAGTTGGAGGGATACTTTGCAGATAAGATTGGGACCTGTGTTAGCTGATTCTACTGCCATTCCTGATATCTGCAGGTATCACACTCTCCACCATAACACGCGAAAATATATTATAGTTCATTAATTTTAGATTTGTTTTGATTTATTAATTGGGCACTATAAATGTGGCGAAAATGATTCCAATTGTGATATTTCTAACAGTTAAAAAGTTGGTTCATCATTTCAATAGGGATGTAGTATTTGTTAAGCTTACAGTGGGTTCTTCCTAACAAAAGATATTGTTTTCTGTTGGGTGATCGCCAATATTCACACTCCTAGAATAGTCATTGGAGAGAGGTGGAACTTGGTGGCAGTGTCTGGAGGTTTATGTGCTCTGCACATAACTGGGGTAGCATGAAGGCTCCAAGGTTCTCTGGAGCATGTATACTTCTCTAAATTAGAAAGTATATTGGGAAGTTAATTTTATTACATATTAATTTTATTTCATATTGACCTAAGGAGATACAGAAATGCTTCTTGAAACAGTGATAATTACACCATCATCCTCTTGCAACAGCCAGAGTATTGAAGGAAGAGGATTGGACCACAGAATGAAGAGTTAAACATTCTGGAATCACAAACACAGCTGATTTCCTGTTTTCAGCTATTCAACAACCAAATTAGTTCCTTTTATTTTTTTCATTTCACTGTTTTTGTAACGATAATAATATTTTTTATTCTTTCAGTTAGTTAGCTCTCTTCTTTCTGCCTGTAAATATACAGCATTTCTTAATGAGAAATCACTGAGAGTTTTCTCGGCTTTTTATTCCTTTTCTTTTGTTTTCCTTTTTTGCCTATAAATATACGGCATTTCTTAATGAGAAATTGCTGAGAGTTTTCTCAGCTTCTTATTCCTTTTCTTTTGTTTTCCTTTTCTAGTCTGCTTATTCTTCTTATCTTGCAGTAGCTCTATTGCACAGCCCCTTGGTGATAATTTTCTTACATGGTATCAGATTTGATTCTTCATCCTGAAAACCATGACCACTGACAGAAACCCAATGATTCTTCATCTTCATCCACTACAAATCCAGCTACCATGCATTTTCTGAATTTCAATGATTTGACCAATCCTTTTGGGCTAGATAATGGTGATACACCCTGCATTAATCCTTGTAACAGTTGTGTTAACATCAGATAACTATGTTTGTTGGTCTAGAACCATGACAAGAGCTCTCGGAGCAAAAATTAGCTTGGATTTGTTGATGGAGATCACATGAAGCCAAAAGCGATTATCCCTTCTTGGATGCTTGGGAATGATTCAATGACTTGGCTGTGTCCTGGATTCAAAATTCAGTGAGTAGCACTGTTGGATCTACCTTGATTTTTGCAGACAATGCTCAAGACTTGTGGATAGAGCTTAAAGAAGGTATACACATTAAAATGGTCCTCTTATTTTTAACCGAAGAAAACACTAGCTGGTTTACATGTGGAAAACTCAAAATTCTCTTAGACCGATATCAAAGAGATTATGTTATTCAATTTTTAATGGGATTAAATGAGTCCTATACAAATGTGAGAGACCAGATCATGCTAATTGTCCTCTACCACATGTCAACAAAGTTTTCTCATTAATTCAACAACAAGGAAGACAATATCAGATGACTGGTTCCATATCAGAACTGATGGCCTTCTTCATCAAGAAAAACTATGCTGCATCCAAATTCAGTATTAAAAAAACTTCAAGCAACTGGCCGAATAGACTATATTGTACTCATTGCAAGATTACTGGACATATCCTTGAAAATTGTTTCAACATCAGAAATGCCCAGGTACCTTTTTGCACTCATTGCATATTGACAGGACACACTGCATAGGAATGATACAAAATTATTGGTTATCTCTAGGATATAAAAAACGGGAGGATCAGAAGCTCCACAAGTCTTGGCAACTCAGTTTGCAGCAAGAAAGAAGATGATCCTGAGGGCAGGATATCACTGACTCAAGTTGAATACAAATAGCTGATGAATATTCTTCAGTAAAGGAAATCTGCATCTGTTCCTCCTGTTGTTAATACTGCTCAATCTGTTATTGGGCCATTAACTGGTTCTTCATCCAATATTGAGAAATCTGGCATCATTAATTGTCTGTTAGCACAAGCACACAGACCTACAAATGACCTGCCTGCTCTGTGGATTATTGATATGGGTGCAACAGACCATATGATCTGTTGCACTTCCTTTTATACAAAAATTACATCCACAGTTGCATATAATGTCAAGCTTCCAAACGGAAATGCAGTCCCTGATATTCATATTAGTGTAGTTTGGATTTCAGAATCCTTGCAGCTAAGAAATGTTCTGTGTCCCATCATTTGGTTATAATCTGATATCGGTTAAGACTGTGATTGAATCACTCATTTGTTGTGTTATATGTTTCTATGACTCATCTTTTATTCAGGGCCTTGCATCATTTGATTGGAAAAGCTCAAATCGAGCGTGAACTTTTTGAGGAATGAGTATCATCCTTTGATCTTTCAAAGAAGCTTCCAAGCTTATTAGTTGATGTCCCATTGAATGTGGCTATGGCTGTTAACAATCACGACCATGATGTTTGGAACTGTAGCTTGGGGCATTTTTCCAAAGCTAGATTAAGATGGATGGATGATGATTCTGTTCAGATTAATAATATCCATGATGAAACACCTTATACTGTTTGCTATTTATTTAAACAAAGTCGCCTTCCCTTTTCTGTCAGCTGGCATAAATCTTCTTGCATATTTGAATTAGTGCATTGTGCTAATTGGGGGCTGTGCTCCATCGAAGGATATGATGGCTTAAAACATTTCTTAACCATAATTGATTGCTTTTTAAGATGTACATGGATATGTCTTCCTAAAAACAAATTTGAAGTTAGATGTAATACTAAGTCCTTTTGCAATCTTGTTGAGACTCAATTTGACACTTGTTGGGTACAACCTAAAAAGGGCTAACTTGATTAGTTAATATGGTAAGCCCATAAATATTAAACCAGAGGAAAGAAAGTATTAACTGGCTTATTAAGCTCAAGTTCGAAGAACAGAATCCAGCCTTAATCGGAAGGAATTGAAATTAGAAGGAGGATTGAATAGTCGAGTAGCTGAATGGCTGCAAGAATACGGAAAAGATCGGATTATAGATCCGAATGGTTGGATATTCAAATGCTAAATTGCATGGTTAATCTGATTGAAAGTTTGACTAAACCGAGTAGTTAGTACAGTCGAGCTGCTAAAATTAAGCAGGTTGTTAATATACTCTATATTTAACCCGGGCGAGAATCTCCTAACTAAGGTTAATCATTCGATATCATCATTGGCTGAATTGCTTCTAGAAAATGTCCTGCTCATATCATGCATAAAGACGATTTGAACTATTCAGTTTCTAACTAGCATAACTATTCAAATCATGGCTTATTGTTCCTATTTAGGAAACGACTATCAATTGGCGACGTGGTTATAAATATGCACACTTCCGCTAAAACGGGGACAAGATCTGGAAATCGAGGACCGAGCAACAATTTTCTATACAATTGTTCTTCTGCATATTTTAGAACCAAGTCCTCCATGCTTCTTTTTCTCACGTCCTTATAATCTCTCCCACTTTTTATATTTTAGGAAAAGTTATTGATTTGAGTGTCGGAGGATATATTGGAGAGTAAGTTTCATATCATTTAAACTGTTATTTGCCGTTGTGGTGTGTGGGATTCGGATAGAAAATTTGATAGTTCAAACTGAATACATTTGAATCATAATCCACATTTTAGTTACGCATTAACACTGAAATCAAGATTTGTGCAATGACAATGGAGCAGAGTTTCAAATGGTGAAATTCTTTGCTAATCAAGGAATAATACACCAAACAAGCTGTGAGACCCCACAATAGAATGGGATAGTGGAGAGGAAGTATAATCACTTGATGAATGTTGCCCATGCTTTGAAAATCCAATCTAATGTTCTTCTTATGTGTTATAACTACAACTTATTTGATCAATAGAAGTCCTACACTGTTGCTTGATAACAAGACACCATAAGAAGTTCTCTTCATTGTCAAGCCTACATACAATCATTTGAGAGTATATGGGTGCCTCAGTTTTGTTGCTACATCTTCTCTTGGTCACACCAGATTCCATGTACACATCACCACTAAATTAAAGTTATTGTGCAGTGATAATAGAGCAGGATTTGGAATGGTGACATTCTTTGCCAATCAAGGAAAAATATACCAAGCAAGCTGTGAGATCCCACAGCAGAATGGGATAGTTGAGAGGAAGCATAGACATTTGATGAATGTTGCTCGTGCTTTGATATTCCAATCTGATGTTCTTCTCAGTTTTTGGAATGCATGTGTTTTAATGACAACTTATTTAATCAATAGAACTCCTACACTGTAGCTTGATAACAAAACACCATATGAAGTTCTCTTTGGTGTCAAGCTTACATACAATCATTTTAGAGTATATGGGTGCCCCAGTTTTGTTGCTCCATCTTCTCATTGTCACAAGAAATTTGATCATGGAGGAATGACATTCGTCTTCCTTGGATATCCTTTTGGAACTAATGGATACAGATTATTAGATTTAGAAGCTCATACTTTTTCCGGTCTTGGGATGTAATATTCTATGAAATCTATTTTTACTTTCAAACTGAACTTGCAGATGGAGAAAAATAGCAGCAGTGATGAGGTACTCATTCACACTTTTTCTAGAGACTGCCAAGTGCTTGCACACCAACATCTCAATTCAATCCCTTTGCAAACAGCACCCATTCTGGATCCTCCAGATTCACTGAATCAGGCCATTAAGCTCTGTGGTCATTTCAGAGATGTCAGTGAAGCTTACAGATCAAGTGATGCTTTGGAACATGATGTTCATCCTTCTGATGTTGCCTCTATTCCAGTACTAGTCCCAACTTGAAAGTCTCAAGGGACAAGAAAGGCACTTCAGTTTCTTCAAGAGTTCCACAGCCAGCAGGCTCAATGAGATGATTTTGAAGAGAATATATCTAAAGTTGTCACACAGTGTGTAGATATAAATTTTCCCATTTAAGGCTACTTGAGTTGTCATAGACTGTCATCTTCCTTTTGGGCTTTCTCTGCCACCATTTCATTTGTTCAGAACCTGACAGCTATGAACATGCTGTGAGGGATCCCAATTGACGTGAGGCCATTGAGAATTAGAGGCATAGGAAGCAAATAAGACTTGGGTGTTAACTGATTTACCAGCTAAAATATGTCCTATTGATTGTCGCTATACTTCTAAAACCAAATATAATTCAGATGGAACAATTGAAAGAAATAAGGCTCGGCTTGTATAAAAGTGTATACATGAAAGGTTGGGATATATTATCATGAGACGTTTTTGCGCATGGCTAAACTAGTTATAGTTAGATGTCTCTTTTTCATTGCAGCTACTAAAGGATGGATATTGCACCAATTTAATGCCAACAATACTTTCCTTCGTGGTGACTTGAATGAAGAAATATATGTGAGGAAGCCCCCGGGATAAAAATAAAGGAGGTCCAGAGAAAGTTTGCAAATTACTTAAAAAGCATATATGGTTTGAAGTCAGCTTCAAGGCAATGGTATTTGAAATTCTCTACTTGTTAATTTTGGCTTCAAATAGTCCAAAGCAGACTATAGCCTTTTTACCTTGAAAACTGGGAGATCTTTCACAGCATTGCTTGTATATGTGGATAATATAATTGTTGTTAGTGATTTGTGGCCTCCAATGATTTACTTAGACACTTCCTTTGTTCATGTTTTAAGATCAAAGATCTTGGATCTTTGAGATATTTCCATAGGATTGAGGTTGCTCGATCACCTAAAGGGATTTTGATTAGCCAAGGAAAATATTCCCTGGATTTGTTGGCAGAAACAGGAGCTTTAGCTTCAAGACCATCCAAGCTGCCTGTAGAACAAAATGCCAAATTCAGTGCTGGTTTCAGTTCTCCACTACATGATCCCACTGTTTTCTGAAGGTTGATAGGAAGATTGATATATTTAACTATTACTCATCTGAACATAAGTTATAGTGTGTAAACATTGAGTCAATTTATGGAAAATCCTCGTGATATACACCTTGCTGCTGCTTGAAAGGTGCTGTCCTACATAAAAGGCTCTCTTGGCAAGGACTTCTCTTCTCATCTTCCTCACCTTTGAGCATGCAAGCTTATTGTGATTCAGATTGGATTTTTTGTCCGAATACTAGGTGCTTAGTAGACTATTGTATTTTGCTTGGTATCTCTCTTATTTCTTGGCGATCAAAGAAGCAATCAGTGGTCTCCATGTCTTCAGCTGAAGCAGAACGTAGAACAATGTCCACAACTTGCTCTGAAAGTATCTGGCTTTGCTACATTCTTGATGATTTGGGAGTGATCCATCATCAGTTGGTTTTTCTCCTGTAATAATAGATCAGCACTTCATATTACAGCAAATCCTATCTATCATGAACGGATGAATCATATGGAGATTGATTGTCACCTTATTCATGATAAAATACAAGAAGGATTTATCAATACTGCGTGTATTTCAATTTCCTCTCAATTGGCTGACATATTTACTAAAGCTTTGCCATCTTCCATTGCTCTTTCACATCATTTCACATTTTTTTCTAGATGGGAGTAAACAAGACTTACTCTCCATCTTGACAGGGGATATTGCAGCATAATCCTGTTCCAACAGCTGGGTATTCAAGGAAGAGGATTGGACCACAGGATGAAGAGTCATACCTTCTGTGTCTACAAACACAACTGATTTCCTATTTTCAGCTATTCAGCAACCAAATTAGTTCCTTATGTTATTTTTCATTTCACTGCTTATGTAATTACAAGAATATTCTTTATTTTTTTCAGTTAATTAGCTCTCTTCTTTCTGTCCATAAATGCGCAACACTGCTCAATGAAAAATCACTGAGAGTTTTCTCAGTTTCTTCTTCCATTGCTTCTGTTTTCCTTTTCTGCTCTGCAGATTTTTCTTCCCCTGCAGCAGCTCTGTTGCATGCTCCCTTGGTGATAATTTTCTTACAGTGATTGCCGCATGGCACTGCAGGAAATCCTAGTTCCTCAGAGCTGTACATGGGAAAAGTAAATGATTGAAACAATTTATCTTGCCATCAACTTTAGGATCTAGCAAAACAAGTCATGACCTATTAATAAGCATGTCCCTAGTGATTTTTTCAACCAAAAAAACGTTATACAAATCCTAGAGCTTGAATTATACCTAAAAAATCAACGTCTAAGAATATCTTGAATGTCTTGGATGTCTCAAGAAAATTTAGTTAGTTTGACCTCAACAATCTTGTGTGAAAATGCTTAAGATACATCATCTGCATCACGCAAATGCGTAATAAATTTTGCTTCTAGGATATGTCACAAAATTTGTTGCAGACCTAAAAGTGTTTTCCTATTGTTGTAGGAATGAGGTGATTGAATGGGATCAGAAGGTCAAACAGCTGGGGGAGTCTCTGATGGGATTATTGTCCGAAGGGTTGGGACTAAGTGCACAGAGGTTGAAGGATATGTCATGTTTGGAAGCAAGGGTTATGGTGGGGCATTATTATCCATATTGCCCTGAGCCTGATCAGACTGTTGGGATCTCATCACATACAGATCCTGGGGTTTTGACAGTACTACTGCAGGATCTTGTGGGTGGGTTGCAGATTAAATATGAAGGAAAGTGGTTAGATGTGAAGCCTGTCCATGGTGCCCTTGTCATCAATATCGGTGACATCTTACAGGTAAATAGCCTTGATCCTGTTTTTACTATCCGTGATGATCCTTCTAAAGAAAGTGGGATTGGCTAGTGATGTACATATTCCAATCTAGGACAAATTGTTATAGCGACCCCATGCATGGCGCGGCATTATAGAATTTCAAAAAGGTTCATATGTATGTAGTTTTACACTTACTTTACAAAAAAAGTTATTTTTGTGGTTTGAACTAGTGAGGGTCACGGTAACGTTACTATTTTGCAAAAGCTCACCGTCGATCTATGTTGAATAGCTAGGACCCTTTAAATGTTGTGCGGAATTTTATTTATGAGATGAGCACAGACTACATCCTGATTTTGTAATCTCCTTCCTGATGAAACTTTGAATTTAAGAATTCACTGCTATTTCTCACACTCAAAAACTTGGGCGTATGAGAGTAGGAGAGGTTATAGAGTTCAAATTTGCTTTCAAATTTGCAAATCTGTGGCAATAAAAATTAGGAGTATTGGGATAAAAGTGTATAAATAATTCATCTGTGGAGCTCTATCGTTGAATATTTTGTGGGATATATGGCCACATTTGGTTGACAGTGATGACAAAAAGGAATGAAATCCCATTCCCGTTGATGTCTTGGCAGCTTTTAGTTGATATATCCTGCTAGGTAATGAGCTCGCCTTCAGAATCCGGAACATCCAAACCCTCAATTCAGGTTATGTGATTACTTTTGTAATTTTGGTTATTCCCATTACTATTTCCAGAGACTTTACTGGTAAAAACGCATTTTTTACATATGGAATGTACCTTCTTTTTCTTTACAAATTAACTATTAATACCTGGTGATTTTTCACTTTCTGTTCAGAATCAGTCTTTGTGGGTGCCTACAACCCAATATGTAGTCATTTTATATTCTGTTCCTCGCTCATTCATCTTCCGGGAATTGACGGCATTTCTGTTCTCTCTTTTTTGTAGTCTTGTACGATTAATTTAGTGACTTATGTGGCATTAAGTGCTTTATTATTTTCCCATTTTGAGTGCTTAGAAAGTGAGTTCAAAAGAGTGGTGAGTTTGGAATAATCAAGCTGATTATTTATATGCCTTGTTAGATCATGTCCAATGATGAATACAAAAGCGTGGAGCACCGGGTGCTGGCAAATCCTCTCCATGAACCACGAGTCTCTATTGCAGTTTTCCTCAATCCTAGCGAGAGAGAAAACCCATGTGGACCATTGCCGGGGCTCGTGTCGCCTCAAAGACCTGCACTTTATCGCGAGTTCATGATTTCAGACTTCATGAAGAGGTTCTTCACAAAGGAGTTGGATGGCAAGACCTTGACAGATTTCTACAGAAATGAAACTTAGTATATATAGATGATTGAGATCGTTATTGAAAATGTTACATTGATCTGTGAATATTCCCAACCTTATTATGTCTGCTACTTAAAATAGCAGAAAATATCATAAGAATCCGTTTGAATAATGTTGATGTACTTTTCTGCTATATTTTAGTTTCCAAATTAACTATTGTATAATTATCATCGTCTCAACTAGTATTCTATTCCATGTAATTATTTCTTTTCATAAATACCCAGTTTCCTAATTGTTTAAGTTACTTTTCATATAATGTGATTTGGGTATATTGATTTTAATCCGTCTCAAAAATATAGATTGACGTACGAATTAGGGAGCCAATAACCTTATTTGAACATTCGACTATAAACTGGTTCGGTTTTATAATTATGAATCTAAATTCTGTGCAAATAACCAGAATAAATTAAATGTGAGAAGTATATGAGATTTATTTATCGGTATATCTTTTCAATTTAAATTAGCAATCTTTTTATTAGGATTAGAAAGATGAAGAGACAATAAATGATGAAAATTAAAGAGGATGGGAATGAATGTACTTTTGGAGGGCTTGTTTTTTTTTTTTATTTATGTGCACTCCTTTGATTGAGTGATTTTTCTTTTTTCTTTTCCTTCTCTCCCTTTTTTTGTTTGGAAGATATTGTATTTATAATCAAAGGTACTGTTTAGTTAGTCAGTACCTAAAATCAATGCGTGTATGATACTACTTCAAATTAGCAGTAAGAGGCGTTTCTTACAATGTGTAATAGCCGTTACCATTCAAGAATTAGGTTATCTGACTACTAGTTACAAAATTGTTTCAACTGCTCTCTGTATTCGGCCATTATGTGGCTTATTTAATATCCGGCTGTTCAGATTGTGTCCATTGGTTCATTTATTTGAACGCTACTATTTGATTAGCTTCGTGACTTCTTCTATTGGGCCATTGGCATGTGGGTTTTTTATTGGGCTGACCTGTTTTAGGCTGTATCTATCACTAGTCTTCCATATTAGGAGGTTTGAATTCAAACCTTTAGCATGCCATTGATAGGATACCAGTTGCGATTTCATCAATGCGCACTCCTTTCTCAAATATTCTACTGGTTTTGATACTAGTTACAAAATCATTTCGACCGCTCTCTGTATCAAGCCATTACGCGACTTATTTAATATTTGGCTATTCAGATTGTGTCCTTTAGTTCATTCATTTGAACGATATTGTTTGATTAGCTCTGTGGCTTCTTTATTGGGCCATTGGCATGTGGGTTTTTTTATCCTGGTGAGTATTGGGCTGACTTGTTTTAAGTTGTACCTCTTACTAGTCCTCCATATTGGGAGGTTTGAATTCAAACCTTTAGCATTGATAGGATGCTAGTTACGATTTCATCAATGCACGCCCTTTTCTCATATATTTTATTGATTTAGGGTCTTATTTGGTAAGATTTTATTTTTTGACATTAATTGTTATGATTTGATATCTTTCGGAGTTGAACACCCATTGAGCGCTCCTCTTGGCTATAAATTGAGTAATTTTCTTTGCCTTGTATTGTGGGGCATTCTTTCTCCTGTCCGGCATGACTGCTTGAGCCAACCTGGTATTGTTGCCGTTATGAGCTATCGTTGCAAGAGTTGGTGGAAGTTTCTTTCCAAATTTTGGAGCATGAATTTGAGGAAATATTTGAAAACTATTTTGATTATCTTTTTTATAGGCAAAATTATTTTAATTTCTCTCTTTTACTCCATTTCAAAGTTAGGCCTTGTCAATGTAACAAGCCCCTTGGCTTTATGTTTTCTCTTAAAGTGTGATCCGGGTGGCTACTGCCGGCATGGGCGGATAATTTTTGTTTTTTTTCTTCTTCCACGGTGCCTTTAAAGTTCTTTGAGAGGGTTTTTTTTTTTTTATTGGGTTGTTGTCATACATTTTTCTTCTTTTCGCTGAGTTATACTTTTAACTGTTATAAACTTATGCGTTGTGAATAGAATCAACAAATAGAACTATCTAAATGATATTTTGCTTTTCTTTGTATGGTTTCAATATATTTGCGTTCTCTTAGTTGATGGGCCGATTGGCAAACATGCGTTTGAATGCCTTTTCCCGTTATTTAAATTTTGACAATCTGACAATTTGGATCTTTCATAACTCGAACTTCTAACATTCTGACGAGGAATAATTTGATTTGAACAAACACAATATCTCCGTAAATCAATTGGGCCGAATCGTCTTGTCATAATTAATGAAATGCCAAAGCCATTTATTATCAGCCTGTTGCCTTGAGAAGAATTGCATTAGGCCATTATGAATGGTACAGTGGAATGTAGCGCATATTCATGTTGACACGTGTTTCAGCCATCGTGAAGATGCGCCCCTTTGGCATTTTTGGATGACGCCATTTTGGTACGTGATCATTGCTTCTTTAAAATCTGGTACTCCTTCACTTCTGCCCTTCTTGATATTCTACTTCTCCGGCCCTAATTTACTTTTCGCTTCCCCTCATTTCCATGGCTTCTCAAGCAATTTCTAAAGGTGTTACAAAAATTTCATTCGCCTTCACCGTTGAGGATATGGTAAATATTTACAATAGGTTTAATATTTCTATCGGCGTTTCCTTCTAGGTTCCTTTTTCCAGTGAGAGATCTTGATCTCCAAGGCTCAATTTTGTCCCTATCTATGAAATCCATTTGAAGAAAGGGCTTGGTATTCCTTTTGTAAGGGAATTGTATGAGATTTTGGAGGCCATTGAAATTCTAGTGGTGTGTCTCAATTTCAACACCATTAGATATTTGATTTCTCTGTGTATTTTTCTTCGTCATTTGAAATTTCGTCTAAACTCTAGACTATTAAAGTAGTTTTTTGGTTTAATCAAAAGAGATTAGATTTCTTTTACTCTCCAAAAAAGTATAAAATAAGGGGGGATAACCCGGATTTAATAAAGGGTTCAAAAGACCGATAGTTTTTCATTGCAGTCCCTTTCGATTAGACTTTTTCCAACGAATGAAAATTCATTAATTTTGCTTAATTTGGGGATGTCTCAGAAAATGAGACTTTTATGGCTCAGCCATTGATTGAGCTGATTGAGAAAAATGCTATGTCGCTTTAAAGAAGAAACAATTTTTTGACCCATCGGGTGCTTACTAAAGTCATGCTACCCACACTTAGTTCCCTACAATTCATCAAAGCTACAATGGTGGAAGTTTCTTTCGTTGCTACAGCTCATAAAAATTATTGTTTTGGACGATATATATGTAGAGAGCCTATTTTCTTTTTATTTCTTTTTAGTATTTATTAGCAGTTCTTTCTTTCCTTTTTTCTTTCTATAGTGGAGATAGTCGCACGTAATGACAAATCACGGTTATATTATTAAATGCTTGTGGTAAGAATGGGTTTCATTGGAGTGAGGTTAGGGTTGAAGGGGAGGTTGTTTCCGATATGACACTCCACCGGTCCAAAAAAAGTCAGGAAAATTTTTTGTTTGGGATTCTCCTAAAAGGATGGCCGGGAGGGGAGATCTCCTCCCAACTTCCTCTAGTGACTATGACAAAATGATTGATGAGGCATATGATGAGATGATCATGTTAGAAGTTGGTGAATTTTCTTAGAGGCGGCTAGATTCTATCTTTTCCTCGTTGAGCTGCCCAGTTTTTGAGGAGGTACCCGAAATCACTGAGGGTGGTGAAGCTTCATTACCCACTGTTTTGAGAATATCTGACCCCATCGTCAGCGAATCGAATGAATCGATTATTGTTCCATTTATTATTGAATACGGGGTCCCTGCTTTTGTTGATCTATCACTCAACGAGCCTATCTCTATATCTCCTGTTGCTTTCATTGCGGAGTCTATTAATAATAATCAAGCCACAGAGGAGTTTCTTGATAATAATCTGAAGGTTGTAAAAGTGGAGAAGGTTCTTCAAGCTGACGTTTTGGCATTTGGGCACCCAGAGGATTCAGATGCTTTTCCTCCTCCCCTCGGGTTTGAAGTTCCTCTTCAGTGCCACACACTCTCTCTTTTATGCTAGAGGACTCTGCCTATCTTTGAATTCAAATCTCCTCCTAGTCCCTCTTTTCAGGAGAGATCTTTTCTTATTGATGTATTATTTGTGTAACCCTTTAGCTCTAGGTACTCTTCTTATCATTTTTATTATTGATTGACTAATTTGCTTTATTTAGCAGTCATAGGAGTTGGTTCGCTTGATTGAGAATGGGTTGCACAGATGTGATACCAAAATTGCTTGCCTATCCTAGACGTACACTAATCTTTCCGTTCTCAGGGAGATGGAGAGTCGAGTTGACGCTGACTTCATCGAGGCCAAGTAGAGCTGAGATCGGGTCACTTACTTTGATAGAGAGTTGTCTTAGTGGTTGGTGAGATTTCAAGAGCTATTAGATAAAAAGGCCGTAGCCATGGATTGGATCGCCTCACTCAAGGACAAACTTAAGGAGGCTGAGCATTGTTCAATTTCGAATCCCAGCCTAATTGCTGATCTTTAGAATATGTGTGCTCGACGTGAGGGAGAGCTAAAGGTACGTCTTCGACCAAAAGAAGTTGAGCCTAATCTGGATGACATGCTTCAAGAGGGGTTTTCTACCCATACGCGGATCGTGTTCTTGGTGGCTCCTACTTCCCTTTAGGCTATCTTGATCTGATAAATTTCAGGGCTTCTTGGTGCTCTGACATTACGGATTTCTCAGAGTCGGGTGGGGAGCCGTCGCTTCAATCTCCGACCTGCTCTCGGCCTTAGGATAGTTGCGATATTCATGTGTAGGCAATGAGCAATACAATTGTTACATTTCTATTGAAAGCTTGGATCTTTATGTTGCAGATATTTATATATTAATAAATTAGTTAAATTGTGTTAATTATTGTCATTGATACTAATTTTTATACATGCTAAATTGTTTTTCAACACATTTTGCGTTTTCCAACTAGGTGAGATTGCTATTGCTATTGGGCTTTGTCTCACCCCAGTTTGTCGACTGTATTTGACTAATAGTGCATATTGCCGAAGAGGATGTCGTTGCATTCATGCTGGGAAAGCCCACTAAGTTTTTTTCATTTTGATTTTTTATTTGATCTCTCAGAAAGGGGTTGGACTTTTATTTACAAGCCCCTGGTCTTTATGCGATTATTGATGTCCGACTATCTTTTGGGTCGCTAGGTTGTGTTTTTAACAGGTTATTTTAACAGGTGAGAGTTTCACTTGACTTAGGGTCAATCATGGTTACTTTTATTCATGAAATTACATGTAAGCACATAAATAAATAATTAATATAACAATTTAGTTGTAATCTTATTGCTATCAACATGGTTACATACATCATACAAGCACCTCATATGTTGTGCACAAAACTTACTTCTATCTTGTTCAGACTTGGATGCGAGTTTATTGATAATATTTTTTAAAATGGAAGGCATTTCATGCCTCGAGACCTGTTTTTTATTTTGAGTGTATAGTTTAAACATATCATTTCGGAGGATGGTTGAGACTAAGAATGACCCCTTCCGAATTAGGAAAGAGTTTGTTCCTATTGGTGACCTTACTTGTAGCCTATATGTTCCTTAAAATTAGATTTCCTATCTCGAATTGGTGAGCTTTTACTTTCTTGTTATAATACTAGGTGATTCATTGCTAGTAAGCTGCTGTTTGTAACATTGCTGCATCTTGAATTTTCTTGAGCAAATTGAGATGTCATCACAAAAGTTAGGAATTGGTTTGTGGGTTAAAATTTTTGACTTGGAGGCTAGGTAGATCGATCTCCACTAGAATGATCGCCCCTGTCCCATAACACAAGTTGAATGGCATTTCTCATGTCAGTTTTTAGGGGTTGTCCTATAGGACCACAGCATGGAGGGTAGTTCATCTACTTAGGAGCCCCCTATGTCTTCTAACTTCATCTTTAACCCATGTAACAAGGTCTAGTTCGTCACCTCCATTTGCTCGTTCGCCTGCGGATATGCAATAGAAGTATGAACCAACCCAATTCTCAAACTTGTACAATATTTAGTGAACCGTTTTTTGGTGAAATGGGTTCTATTGTTAGTTACTATGACATTGAAAATCCTAAACTTGCAAATGATGCATTGTAAGATGAATTCGTTTGCTTTTTGCTCAGTGATTCTCGCTAGTGAAGAGGTTTCTATCCATTTTGTGAAGTAATCTATTACAACCGTGATCAACTTTCTTTGTTTTGCTATAATGGATAACGAGCCCAATATGTCAAGCTCCCACTATGTAAGCGGTTAGAACAATTATAGGGTTTGGAGTTTGATGTGTGGCCAATGAGGGACGTCATGGATCTAACAAATTTTATATTTTTTTATAAACTCCATAACGTCTCTCTTCATTGTAGGCCAATAGTAGCCCTATCAAATGACTTTAAATGCTGAGTTTTTACCACATATGTGTGACCCATAGATTTCGAGGTTCCTTCACTCAGCACGTAGTTAATTTCAATTGATATCAAACACCGCAAGGAATGGAGTACCCTCTTTGATACAATTTTTCATCTATGAGTGTGTACCACCATTGTCCATTTTATGTGTTTAGCTTCTTTCAAGATTTTTACACAAGACCTTCTTTAATATATTTTATGTATGGAGTCATCTAGGTGTCATTGTCTGAGATATGTAATATTTCTTCTGGGATCTCTATACATGGGATTGTAAAGACTTGTTTGATTTCTTAGGCATATTGCTCAGGGTTTCCAAATGCAGCCATTTTTGCTAGCTGATCTACCTTCCATTTGTCATCCCTCAGGATGTGATGAACTTCCACTTTATTGAATGAGTCAATCAAACCCTTCACTCTAGTAAGATATTTTGTGAGGCATGGACTATATGCCCCAAAATTTTCTATCACTTGGTTGATAATTATTTCTGAATCATTGTAAGCGATCAGATTTTTGACTAAACATTCTTTTACTAGTTTGAGACCAACTAATAAGGTTTTGTATTCTGCTATGTTATTAGTGGTAGGGAATCCAAGTATCATTGAGTATCTTATCACTGACCTATATGGGGTTTTTAAGACCACACAAATTTTATTCTCTGATTGGAAAGATGACTTGTCTACATGCAAAATCCACATTATTGCCTCTTCATTTTGAAGTGGGTCTTCATTCTCCTCAAGATCACTTGGAATTAGGGTTATCGTTTCATCTATGAAATTTGTACGACCTGCCCTTTTATGGCTGGCCGTAGTTGAAACTTTATGTCAAACTTGCCCAATTTTATAATCCATTTAATCAATCGTTCATACACCTCGGGCCTTTGTAGGATTCTTTTCAATGGTTGATTAGTTAAGACGATGATATTATGACTTTGAAAGTATGGCCTCAACTTTTTGGTGGAATGGATCAATGTTAAAGTGATCCTTTTGGTATGTAAGTAACTAGTCTCGATATTTGTTTGAATTTTACTAATATAATAGACTAGCCATTGTATTCCAAACTCTTGTTTGACTAATACTGAACTTAATACCTTGTTGGATATAGCCAAATAAAGGTACAATGCTTTACTTTCTTTTGGAGAAGACAGGAGTGGAGGGTTAGCAAGGCATTTTTTTAGTTCCATACATTGAAAACATTTTTCCTTAGTTCATCTCAAAGTTTTAAAGAAGGGAAGATGCTTTTCGGTAAATTTTGTCAAAAATCGAGAAAGTATTGCAAGTCTCTTGATTAGTCTCTAAACTTCCTTCATTGTTTGAGATGGATTTATATCTACTATTGCTTTTATTTTCTTAGGGTTTGCCTTAATTTCTTAATGAGACATTATAAACCTGAGGAACTTCCCAATAGTTACTCTAAACACGTATTTTGTTAGATTTATCTTCATTTGATATGTTCATAGTACCCCAAAAGTTTTACCTAGGTTGCAAATATGGTCATTAACTAATCTGTTTTTGACGAGTATGTCGTCTATATATACCGCCATATTCCTACCTATTTGTATTTTGAATATCTTATTTATCACTCACTAATATGTTGCCCCCACATTATTTAGGCCGGAGGGTATGATTTTATAGCAGCATGTCTATTGGCTAATTATAAAGGAGGTGAACTCTTCATCCTCTGAACGCATCCATATTTGATTGTACCTTAAATAGGTATCCATGAAGTTGGGTAGTTCATACTCGGATGTTGAGTCAACTAGCAAATCAACTCATGGCAGTAGAAAAACTAATTTTCGGACATGATTTATTTACATTGGTGAAATTGATACACAACCACCATTTTTGTTACTTTTCTTGACAAGTACTATATTCGACAACCAATTTGGGTATTGGATTTCTCTTATGAAACTTGTGTTGAAAAGTTTTTTCACTTCCTCTCTTATGGTAATGAGTTTCTCTATGAAATGGTTATTTCATTTTTGTCTGATCGATTTGCGTTTAGGGTTTAGGCCCTACTTGTGGACCATCACCTTAGTTGGAATCCTCGGTAAATTGGCCGGTGTCCATGCAAACACGTCTGAATTTTGTCAAAGAAAAGTCATCAGCCACCCACCCAATTGATCTGGGGAGAACCTTCGATCTACATGCATTTCTTGGGTTCATCTGGATCTAATGGGATTTACTCGGTTGATTCACTGGATTGACCTTACTGTAGGATTACTTCATCTTAGAGGTCAAATTCCTTAATTGATTTATTTAGAACTGCTAGATTCATTTGAGCTAAGTAGCATGTTTTCCTGGTAACTTAGTTGCCTAGAACCTATCCAACCCCACATGGGTTATGAACTTTATCTTTAAATACAGGATTGATGTCACCATGCCAAACACCATCAAGCAAGGTCACCCCTATATTGTATTATAGACTGAATGTAAGTCTACTATTAAGAACATTAGCATTCGAGAGGCTATCTTTGGGTGCATTCCTAATGTGACTTCCAATTGAATGGTTCCTTGAACGATACGGGTTCGTTTATCCAACCTGCCTAGGGGACTCTTGGCCAACTTCATTTGGCCTTTTTTCAATTGAGCTTAATGTAGGTATCAAGATAAAATAAATTTTTAGAACTTTTGTTATAATACAGCCGTTTTCGAATATCGTAATTATGAGAAATTAAATTAATATAATCAAGATTAGGATTAATTCATATGAAAAAAAATAAGTTTTGGGACCATGGGATGAATCGGCGAAGTAGGCCCAAGGCGTTGAGAGCCTACTGCACATCGGGTTGGTGCCCGAGCGCCAGCTCGAGATTCAAAACTTGAGAGGGTTTTATTTTAGGCAGATTTGCGGCCTTCCAATGCGAAGAGAGTGAGGGAGAAGAGAGAGAGATGAGATATCGAGGCTCTCAGGTTTGAATCTGATTTGGGGCTAGTTGGAGAAGTGATAAATTGAGTCAAGGCAAGTGCACCCATACTCTCCTATTTCATTTTCTTGTACTTTTGTTTCACTTTCTTTGGGTATCTTCGTCCTAATACTAAATTAAATTTATATTTTGTATTATCCATGACTTAAACATGAAAATACTTCGATTTCATATCCAATTTGTAAAATTTGTGCAATATTTCGCACCCAAAAATCCTAACCCATGCCTGGACCATTTTACCCATTTATTTTAGATTTTATACATAATTTGGCTTTAGAAAATTGAAACTTATGCCTTGAATATATTAATTTATTAATTAAGTTTTTGATTTTATAGTTTTATGCGAAATTACGTTCGTGGAAACCTAATCGCACCCCATTTGAATTTTATTCAAATTGTTTATAATTTATACATGATTTGACTTTAAAATTTTATAACCCTAACTTTATGGATACGGACAATCCCATATATTTGGTATTTATGCACATATATTTTATATATGTTAATTTTATATACTTTGAAATATTATCAGACTTGAATTGGGATATTATTTCACATGAACATATATATATTATATTGTGTATGCTCCGAAAATTAAGTTATATACATTTGTAAAGAAAATTTATTATCCAAAAGCTCTAAAGTCATATTTAGTTCACGGCGGTAAGAACTTCTATTTTTTTGTATATTTTATGTTGATCATGTATACAATTTAAATCATGTGAAGACCTAAACTCATAAGAATTATACAAAATATGAGAATTATGCAAGTATATGAAGGGAATATCACAATTTGATATGTTTATGATTCGTTCTCCTGGTGTGAGAATTTTGTGAAAGAAATTTGGTAGACTTTTCCTTAAGGAATAAGAAATTGTGAAAGCTGGACCACGAATTTATATTTTAGAGGATAATATTCCCTAACATGCCATAAATATTACAGTGAAAGTTCAAGGATTATCCTAACTGTATATTATAGTGGGTGATATTCCTTAACTTGCATTAGGATATTATTGTAAAAGTATGAGGACTATCTCTTGGCCATGGGAGACATGGTGGCATATGTGATATGGCCCCGTATATCGGGTTAAAGATATATTGCTCACTACGAGGTGTTGAACGGCGTGGGTTGCACCTTAAAATATGTGAAAGTATACACATTTCTTTTCTCGTTCTACCGCACCGTTTACTGGCAAGGCCTATTAACCCTGATCCGTAAAGATAAAGAAATTTATACATGTTTTGAAATCCTAAGAGAAGAAATATAAAATATGAAAAGTTATTTATATTCCAAAAATATATTTATTCACGTTTCATGTTATATATCATATATCATGCTCATATCCCCTTCCCCATTTCATTTTGAATATATTGTATATTATCATTGATTATATTACCTTATTGAATATTTGGCTCACCTTACTATTTTTCTTGCCTTCAAATGAGTAATAACTTATACTTGATAGGTCAGGGTAGAGAATTAGCAGTCGACTAGGCATGAAAATCTTGAAGGATAGCTTTGTGAACTTAGTTCTATGATTTTTTTGTACCCTTATGTAGTACTTTTGTATATATGAGCAGAGGATTTGTATATTGATGTAGTTGTATGTCTAATGATGTACATGTAGTATAACTCCTGCTACATTTGATGATGTAAATGGATGTCCATCAAATACAAAATCTGTTCAAATTCTTGTACAATATCCACAATACGTATACAACACATACACAAGATCCCAACTGTCACAAATAGACGTGTGGCACCGACGTTATTACTCCGGGTATGATGCCGGTTCAGATGAGATGCTACTAGGTACCAAATATAACCATAAAACCTCTAAAAGTTACTACATCCATCAATATATAGCGGAATTGAGCTACAAATCCATCAATATAATATAGTTATATCGATATACATATGTATATTCAGTATAATACAATGTACTCCAAGACATATAAAATATCATAAACTAAGTCCCAAAAACTCTATAATGTAAGATCCGCGGCCTATCCTACTCCTATGACCTACTCGGTCTCATCAAGTATAAGAGCGTATTCATCTAGAAGGAAGAAGAAGCAATGGTGACTAACAGCTCAGCAAATGCATCATAAATAAATAATCAACAATATATATTCAAATGAAATATAAAACAGGATGGAAGTATTACAAAAGGATACGTGAAAATACGAAATATAATTTAATGAACTTTTTAGAATTTTTATTAATATTTACGTATCAGAATTAATGAGTCGTATTAACTAAAAGTGCGGAAGAATGATAAAAGGATCATGTTGACCTCATAATTTAAGGTCATACGCTCCTATCATCTACCTAGAGGTGGGCAAAACAAATCACATATGCCCCCATATCCTCCGGGGCTCAGAGGCAGTCCTTGTCCTTCCACAATAATATTCTAATGCTTGCCAAAAGTATAACCTGCTACAATACACAGCTAGTACAATCTTTGAGTTTCCACTGTCATACCAATTGTATGCCATGGGATATTACCCTTCAAAATATGAATCTGTGATCTTAGTTTCATGATTTTTTATTCTTTTTTTGAGAAGCTTTCACCATACTTTTTTCACAATATTTCCATCCGATAGAACAAATCAATCATATAATCAATTATGAAATTTTTCCTCCGAACACTCGCATAATTTTATCTTACTTTCGGATTTAAGTCTTTTCATGACTTAGTTTATATATATAAATATCGTGAAGTATAGGAAAGAATAGGAATTCTTACTACCGAGAGACAATTATAATTTTAGGGGCTTTTGGATAATGTTTCCTTCACAAACGGATCACAAATATACTTTTTCGGAGCATATAAATGTACATATGCAAATAAACATTGTTTACATAACAATAAAATAAGGTGAAATCATGCAAAATTTTAGATTGCCTTAGGTGAACAGCAATAGTGCACCTTTTAGAGCTTCCGGACATGCCAAATAGGTCAATACTTAAAAAATCGGACACCTGACCAATGGATATATATATTTAGGACATGGGTAATTCATAATTGAGGGCAAAACATGTATAAAATTTGAAATGGAAGGGAGTACCCAAGCTGGGCACGGGTCTAGTGTTTGGCGAGGCTAAACCATGCAAATCGAAGGGGAAATCAAGCATTAAATAGTAAATAAACTTTTACTAGGATCATGGGTTCCACAAAATACACGTTTTAGCTTGGTACCGAAACAAAAATACCAGAGAGAAAACGAATAAAAATCAAAAGAGAGAATAAAAAGGGTATGTGAGCACATATCTTGACCCAATCTACATCTTCTCTAACTAACTCGAAGTCGGAATCGGACCTGAAAGCCTCCACATCTTCCTCTTCTCCTTCATGCGGTTTCTCTCTCCAGCTCTTTCTCTCTCTGTGCGCCGCTGCTGCTTGACCCTCCAACAGCTGATGACCACTGGCGCACACCCGCCAACCCCACCTCCTCCTCACGGCCGCCGTCTTCCCCGGCAAAACCCTCCACCGCGCAGCTCAGCAGCAATGAAACCCTAACCTCCCTCCCTCTCTCCTTGAGCCCTCTTCTCTCATTCTTCCTTCTGCTATTATTATTATTATTATTATTATTATTATTATTATTATTATTATTATTATTATTATTATTATTCTTTTTTTTATTTAATCCAAAAACTCGAATCGATACTTAGGTGATCTAGCGGACGCACCTTGGGCGCCGGCCCAACAAGTCCAAATATCATCCAAAATTTTATAATATTTAATTAATTTTTATCACACTCAAATTATCAAAATAATAATAAATAATCCCAATTAAATTATATAAAAATTTGAGATATTATAGACGCCGTACCCAAAGCTATGACGTTGGTGCCACGTAATTATTATAGATTTTTGGGTCCTTTGTAGTAATGTTATGGTTGTATATTGTGTTGTACAAGGATATTTGTACCGGTTGTATTAGTTCAGCGGCCGTTTTATTGTCGGAATTCTGTTGAATTTTGGTTAGAAAAAACGTGGTCCATCGTATTTATTATCAATAAAGACTAATTTTAGATAGTAGTTAAAGGTACCATTCTGATGGGTATACCAACGATAGGCTGGCCCAAAAAAAAGTCAACGGAAGCCGAAGAAGGATGGTCAACTCTCTAACGGCCCAGTTGGAGAACATGCCCAGAAGCTGAAAAGCCCATGTACCCAAAGCTATGACATTGGTGCCACGTAATTATTATAGATTTTTGGGTCCTTTGTAGTAATGTTATGGTTGTATATTGTGTTGTACAAGGATATTTGTACAGGTTGTATTAGTTCGGCGGCCGTTTTATTGTCGGAATTCTGTTGAATTTTGGTTAGAAAAAATGTGGTCCATCATATTTATTATCAATAAAGACTCATTTTAGATAGTAGTTAAAGGTACCATTCTGATGGGTATACCAAAGATAGGCTGGCCCAAAAAAAAGTCAACGGAAGCCGAAGAAGGATGGTCAACTCTCTAACGGCCCAGTTGGAGAACAGGCCCAGAAGCTGAAAAGCCCATGGCGGTCAACGCTGGCGTTGACCGTTCGGGCGGCCAACTCGCTTGCAGATGGTCAACTCAAACGTTGACTGTTCGCGTTCTGCGCGTTGGGCCCAAAGAAGCCCCTCTACAGTAACGGGCCTGGTCCGTTTAGGCCCACGATTCATCAAAAGGCCAACAACGGCTTTCCAGGGAATTTTCACGATCCCAGCTGGCACCCAAAATGGACATTGATAAAATCGGCGCGCTTCATATAAGGATGGTGCCAGATTTTTTCAATTCCTTGCCAACCTGGGCTCTCCAACAATAACATGCATAGAAGGAAAGCGTCCGGTTTGGAAAGCTGTTGGCTATCTCAGAAGGAAACTATCTTTCATAGCTTGGCAACTGGCACCTGCTCCAAAAGGCAAGCCAGCCAAGGATCACGGTGGGATCTATCCTTCCAAAGAGGGAAGATCGTCCTCTCCACCATTAATAAGCCCTTGAATCACCATTCAAGGCACGCTTTCAATTCCTTACGCTTGCGCTTTCTAAAAACACAAAAACAAGTGCTCTCAGTGAATTACTTTATCTGCCATTGAAACTCACAGAAATTGCCAACTTTTCTGCTACGCAAATGCATTCACCAGCAAACCTTAGGCAAACAAGCACGCCTCTCACGGCCGTTTACTGCCTTCCCACCTCCCAGATTCAAGAAGGCATCCTCGCCTCTCTTTCATCGGGGAAACGCACTCTGTCTATCTCTTTCTCTCAATTTCAATTTCATTCTTTTGAAGACTGTTTTACTGACTTAAGCGTCGGAGTATTTTCGGTGGAATAACTTTTCGCCGACACACTGACCTCCTGTACTGTTTAGTGGTGTGCAGGATCCAACTCAGGGAACGGAGTCGGAGCCACGATAAGAAGATCATCCGAATCTGTTTGAAGTTCGGATCCAGAGACACATTATTGGCGTCGTCTGTGGGAACACTTACAAAAGCCAACCACAAATCTGCACAAACACTCTCTTTCACATTCTGATTCTACAATGGTGAACACGAGAGCCCAAGCTAGCGATCACGCTAGAGATGCTGCAAACCCCGACCAGGACCACGCTGCTAGTGCCATGGTCAACGGGGCCACGGGTGGAGTTCCACCGCCTTATTTTTCAACAACTGACGGAGCAGATGCAAGCCAACAATCATCTGCTCCAGTTACTTTGTGCTCAGAATGAGCAGCGACAGCAGGCGACTCCTCCAGCAGCCATCCCTGCACCTGCCACCAAAAGGGGTGGCCAGAGGAAGAAGAAGCCGGTCAAAAGGTCCGTGAAAGCCGGGGACAATCCGGCTCCAACGTCCTCCTGCCTTCCTGGCCAAAACAGGCCTAAAGAACTCTCCGGGAGCACGTCTCCGCCAGAAAGCCCGGAGAGAAGAAATTCCCGATACTCTCAGGTGGAAGACAACAACGCAGTCTAGGAACGAGCCTCAGGGATCAAGTAGATCCATCGGAGGCAAAGCAGCCAACCGGCCAACTCCCCTCCAGGACAAGATGGAGTTGAGGGATTACCTCAACTCTAAACGATCAGCAAACGCCGCTCGCGTCGATCCGCGAGTGGACAAAATCTGGAATCGTGTGTTCCCGGATGAGGAGCGTGCCATCGATTTCGACCGATCTCCTTTTATTACAGAAATCCTGAGCCGTCCACTGCCAACGAAGTTCAAGATGTCATCCCTTGACGTATACGATGGGGGTAGTAATCCGGTTGACCACCTGGATCACTTCCGCACCCATTTGAGTCTACAAGGGCTAGAAGACTCAGCGATGTGCCGCTGTTTTCCGCTCACGCTGAAAGGAGATGCCCGAATCTGGTTCCATCACCTCCCTTCAAGCACCATCAGCAGTTTCGTGAGCTCACGGATCTCTTCCTGGCTCAGTACGCCTCAAGCCGACGGGAAGAGAAGCAGCCATGGCATCTCTCCCACATAAAGCAGAAACCGGGAGAGAACCCGTGGTGTTTTCTGGATCGTTTTGTGGCGGAGGTTAGAAGGATTCCCAGGATTACAGAGGAGATGAAGCTGGGCAGTTTCATCTCCGCACTGACTTACGATGACTTTTTCAAGCACCTCGCCCCCAAAAATCTTCAAACTTTTCGAGAGGCCGAATCCATCACTCGGGCCTATACTGCAGCAAAGGAGGCCAACGAGGCAAAACGTCCAGAACGGGTAGATCAGCCTCAGCCGTTCCCTGGTGAAGGGAAGAGAAAGTGTAGCGGCAGAGAATACTCCCGCCGAGCAAGGCGGATCGGGCCCCCCCGAGGGCAGACTGCAGCCCACCAGGCCACACCTCTAACGGACACGCGCACAAACGTCCTCATGCAGATCCATGGAGAAAAATTCCTAAAGTGGCTAAAACCGTTGAAGAAGGACTCTGGAAACCAGTCAAAGTACTGTGACTTCCATCGCTCGACCGGCCATTCAATTGAGGACTGCAAGACTTTGCAAAGGAAGATCGAAGAGCTGGTTCGTAGAGGCCACCTCACCAAATTCGTCAGAGGTCCTGGACAGAGCTCTAGAGCGACTAGTGAGGAGGGGTAGGAGCAGACTCCACCTCGGAATCGGGTTATAGCCGGGGTTGTCAGCATGGTCACCACCCGACCAGCTAAAAACCCATCTGGCAGCGAGGAGCAGCAGACTTGGAGGAAGAAACAGCGCACGGCAGACAACTTAATCAGCTTTAATGATGATCACTTAGCCCATGTAGTGTCCCCCCATGCTGATCCCCTCGTTGTATTCCGTGCTCGTTTCAGACGGTAGTGTAGACTACCCGCTGAAGCGAGTATTTATTGATAATGAAAGTTCTCGTGATTTGCTTTACTTAGATACTTTCTTCAGATTAGTCCTAAAAAAGAACCAACTAAAACCGGCCAAGGGCCCATTATACGGCCTTGACAACGAACCAGTACTCGTTCAAGGTACCATTCAATTGGAAGTTACCTTAGGGACGTATCCAAAGACAGCAAGTCACACTCTCACCTTCCTGGTGGTCGACCTACCCTCAAGATAACGCTATACTGGCAGGCCGTCTTGACAAAGATCTGCAGGCGCTTACCTCGATTACGCACCTCAAAATGAAGTTTCCAACACCCTACGGTGTCAGAGAGGCGCTGGGCGACCAAATTACCGGACGAACCTGCTATATGTCGCAGATTGCCCCAAGTGGCAGCGCTAAAACGACTGGGGAACTTGACCACAGAGACGAGACTACCTTTCAGCAGGCACAGTTTGGTGAAGCCACCGATCTAATCCCACTGGACCCGGAGAATCTGGAGAAGTGTGTACAGATCGACGGCTCACTCACCGAACCACTGCGCGATGAGCTAATCGCATTCCTACGAAGGAACGCTGACCTTTTTGCTTGGACTCCGGCAGACATGCCTGGAATCCCAGCAGAAGTGATGGTCTACAGGTTGGGACTTGACTCCAGCCGAAAACCCGTTAGGCAGAAGCGGAGGAACCACTCCGTCAAAAAACTGATCGTCATCCGAGAGGAGGTGAAGAAGCTGTTGGACGCAGGCTTCATTAGAGAAGTCCAATATCTGGACTGGCTCTCTAATGTCGTTTTAGTAAAAGCAACGAAAAATGGTGGATGTGCGTTGATTTGACCGATGTCAACAAGGCCTGTCTGAAGGACAGCTTTCCCTTGCCCAGGATTGACCTGCTGGTTGACTCCACGGCCGGACATGAGCTACTCAGCTTTATGGACGCCTATTCGGGTTACAACCAGATCCGAATGAGTCCGGAGGATGAGGAGCACACTTCGTTCGTGACCGATCAGGGCACCTACTGCTACAAGGTGATGCCTTTCGGACTCAAAAATGCTGGAGCAACTTACTAGCGCTTGGTTAACAAGATGTTTGAAAAATAGATTGGCCGCAACATGGAGGTCTACATCGACGACATGCTCGTTGAGAGTAGGGTAACCAGCAACCACATCCGTGACCTGGAAAAGTCATTCGAGGTGCTCCGTAAGCATCATATGAAGTTGAACCTAGCTAATTGTGTCTTCAGAGTGGCTTCCGACAAATTCCTGGGTTTCATCGTCTCCCAACGAGGGATCGAGGCAAACCCAGAGAAGATCAAGGCGCTCGTCGACATGGCTCCGCCACGGAATGTGAAGGGCGTCTAGCGACTGACTGGACAGCTGGTAGCACTGTCCCGCTTCCTTGCGAAGTCCAGTGACAAGTACCAGCCCTTCTTCAAAGCCCTTAGAGGAACGGAATCCAACGGGTTCCAGTGGACAGCGGAATGCCAAGCCGCTTTCGATGAACTGAAATGACACTTGGCCAGCCTGCCATTGTTGGTGTCACCTAAGGGCGGAGAAGAATTATATCTTTAATTGGCAGTTTCGGAGGCGTCCTTGAGTTCTGTCCTTGTACGCCAGGACTCCGACACCCAACGGCCGGTCTACTACGTAAGTAAAACATTGACAGGCCCAAAGACCCGATACTCGCACGCAGAAAAGTTAGCCTTGGTGCTAATATTCTCTGCGCGGAAGTTGAGGCCTTACTTTCAGGCCCATTGGATAGTGGTCCTTACGAACCAGCCGCTGAAAAACATCCTCCAGAAACCCGACATTTCTGGACAATTAGTAAAGTGGGCTATCGAGTTGGGCGAGTTCGACATTGAATTCCAGCCCAGGCCTGCTGTGAAAGCACAGGCGCTGGCTGATTTCATTGTCGAGACTACAACCCCAGTTATTGAGGAACAACCCGAAGAAAACGCAGAGCTGCCTATCGGAATTTCGGAATGTATACTCCACGTAGATGGGTCGTCTACTGACATGGGCAGTGGCGTTAGAGTTGTCCTTACAACTCCCGACGGGTTTGAGGTGAAATACTCCCTCAGGCTTGACTTCACGGCGACCAACAACGTTGCCGAGTACGAAGCCTTACTAGCCGGCTTACGATTAGCCAAAGAGTGCTCCGCGAGGAGACTGGTGGTTTACAGCAACTCTGAACTGATCGTTAACTAGGTTAACGGGTACTTCGAGGCAAACGACCCTCTCTTGGCCAAGTACTTGGCTAAGGCAAAGGAGGTCGTCCAAGGTTTCGACAAACTGACCCTGGTTCACGTTCCTCGAACTGAAAACTGGCAGGCAGACTAGCTGGCTAAAGCCGCTGCAGTCAAAAACCCGGAGCAGTATTCGAGGGACATATGGGAGGTCCTAAATGCTCCCAGTATCGAGAAGCAAGAGGCCATACAGATTTCTGAAGCGAAAAACTGGATGATGCCTTTCCTCAACTACCTGGCGGACGGGTCATTGCCAAATGATGTAGAAAAAGCCAAACGGATCAAGAAGACAGCCGGCTGGTACGTTGTGGTTGACGGGCGGCTGTATCGCCGTGGTTACTCGACCCCATACCTCCGCTGTCTAACTCCTGAGGAGGCTAACTACGCCTTAGGCGAAGTTCACCTCGGGATCTACGGGTCACACATTGGCGGAAAGAACTTGGCTTTCAAGATCATGTGCCAAGGCTATTACTGGCCCTCAATGAAAAAAGACGCGCTGGAGTTCGTGAAGAAATGTGAATGCTGCCAGCTTCACAGCATCCTTCACCGCCAGCCTTCTGCGGATCTGAAGGCCCTTCAGGACCCTTGGCCATTCGCACAATGGGGGCTCGATCTTCTCGACCCGTTTTCCATTGCCACGGGGCAAAGGAAATTCATCATCGTGAGCATCGACTACTTCACCAAGTGGATCGAAGCTGTCCCACTAGCCAAGATAACAGAATACAATGCCCTGGAATTCCTCCGCGAGGAACATCGTCTCAGAATTCGCATCCCGAGGTAGTTGTTACCGACAACGGGACCTAATTCTCGGGAAAACGCTTCACCAAGTATTGCAACAGCCTTGGCATCAAGCGGGTCCACACTTCGGTGGCATACCCCCAAGCCAATGGGCAGGTGGAGGTTACAAACCTTACGCTACTCCATGAGTTAAAGACTAAGTTGGAGGACGACGGGGGCTCCTGGGCTGACGAGCTCCCATCCGTTATCTGGTCTTATCAGACAACCCCGAAGGAACCAACGCGCGAGACACCCTTCAACCTTTGCTACAGGACTGAGGCAGTAATCCCGGTCAAAATCGGGCTTTCAAGTCTCAGGGTGGAGTCCTTCGACCCACAAACTAACTCCCAAAAAATCAGGGAGCATTTAAACTTGTTAGAAGAAGCCTGCGACGCTGCCAAAGTACGGACAGTGGCCTACCAGCATCGGTCGCCCAGTACTACAACAAAAAGGTTAAGGCGAGACAATTCGATGTGAGGGATCTGGTCCTGCGAGGCGTCAAGGCCACAGGCAGGCTGGTCGGCCGTAACAAGCTCTCCCCTAATTGGGAAGGGCCTTTCCTCGTCTCCGCCGTACTGCGAAACGGAGCTTACAAACTCCGGGACCAAGACGGAAAATTGGTTCCATGAACGTGGAACGCAGCCCACCTCTGGCGTTACTTCCAGTAGTAGGCACAGGTATGTAACTGCATTATTGTTTGCATTCGCCTGCTTGTTTTAAGTTTGTGAAAAATAAGTGTTTACTTAGCATCCCTCCTACTTGCGCGTGCATGTTTGCTTTCTTTGCAGGGTTATCCAACCTAGACTACCCCTAAGTCGGGAGGGTCTTTACCTCTCGTTAAACCCTGGTCATCCAGGTGGCAAAAAGCTGTCGAATTTGAACCTCGGTCATCCGAGCGGCCCGTTAGCGGTCGTATTTAAACCCTGGTCATCCAGGTGGCCCATGAGCGGTCTATTTTAAACCCTGGTCATCCAGGCAGCCCACAAGCGGACTAATTCAAACCTCGGTCATCCGAGCTGCCCGTTAGTGGTCGTACTAAACCTTGGTCATCCAAGTGGCCCGATAGTGGTCAAAAACCTTAGGGGGCTTACGTAGCACATGCAACGACCTCCTCTACGAGGAGGTAGCATGATCAGTCAGCGACGGTCAAAGGGAGAAGCATTTCTTCTCCAACATTGGCTGCCCAAGTCATCACTTGTACGGCGCCACCAGGCTGGTTAACACAACCACCTGCCCAGCTTAAGGACTTTACTCCTTAGGCAGCCAGCCAACTAGGTTGGCCGCCCCACGCAATAACCCTCTCTACGATAGGGTAGCGTGATCGCGAAGAGACGAGAAGTGTTTCTTCTCCAACGCTGGCTGTCCGAGTCATCACTTGGACAACACCACCAGGCTGGTTAACGCGACAACCACCCGCCAAGCCCAAGGGCTTAGCTCCTTATGCAGGCCAGTAACGGTCACCGACCAACTCAGTTGGCCGCCCCGTGTAACACATCATACAAACACAAAAAGCAGTGAAGATCAATGGACACTAACGGAAAAGAATTCCCTTTTTATTGCTTTAATTGTCTCACACGATTACACAAGTACAAAAACAAATGGGGAAATGCAACGGCTGTCTATGGCTATCATGGAGGCTCCCTCACAAGATCATCTTTGTCTTGGCACCGCCTGTTGGATTGATTGATGAGTTCGGCTGGAAAATTGGGATCAATCAGCCGCGCGATGCGCCGGCCAACGTTGATCCCCTCCAACAGCCGAACGTGCAACATGCCCTCGAGCTTGATGGGACGGATTCGGAGGGTCAGATCATTCTCTAAGGCTGTGATTCGGTCAACAAGCCGCTTCTTGCTTGCTTTATTGCGATCATCTTCATCTTTCAAACGGGCAACCTCAGCCTTCAGCTCAGCGTTATCCGACTCCATGCCCGCCATGATGACCTCAAGGGCGTGATGCAGGCTCCTCCTGGCAGCCGGCATCCAGCAGCGATCTCCGCCTCCCTGTCCGCAATGATCTAATCGCATTGCTCCACCTCCCGGGAAAAGGCTGAGATCAACCTCCTTGACTGCACAAGACAAAAGCAAAGTGTAAGTTATAAATACAAAAAAGAAAGAAGTGCAAGGAGGCCATTATAGGAATCGTACCTTGTAAATCTTCCTCGAGGGCCTCTCGGGCCTGGACTCTAGACCTGGCCCAGTTGGCGGTGGACTAGGTGGTGGTGGACCAGGAGCATCCTCTCGCGCCAAGCTCACCGCTGCCTCATCCAGAATGTGATCCAGAAATGCATCAGTCTCATCCATGGCAGCTGCGGGCTCCTCTCTTGTAGCCTCTGGAGCAGCTGTAGCAGGCTCCTCTCTTGCAGCCTCTGGAGCAGCTGATGAAGAGTCAAGCTCTGCTGTCGGCTCCACCGTAATAGTCTGCGTGGCGACTGCCGGTTCACAAACTAGCTCCTCTAATGACTCCCTCCAGGCAGCGCCGGGAGCCGCTCTCGTCGCGGGCTGGGCGAGGATGACTCCTCCTGCCTCCGCCGGCCAGTCTTCAAAAGTCTTCTCCACGCCCGTAGTACTGCCGGATCCAAAGTAGATCCTGGCAGCCACATAATCAACACGCGACGAAGACGATGAAGGCGTATCCAACACCTTCTCAGGCAATGGGCCAATAAACCCTTCGTCTGTATGCCTCGTTCAGATGATTACACCCTTGGAGTCTTCAGGGTTCATCATCCTCACCGGCGGCATTGGTTTGTGAACCGGGGAAGGCGGTCCCTAGTTCACCTTCTTAGTTTCCACCCGGGAAACCAGGAAGTCCCATTTGAACTCATTGGGATTAGCATGGATGGACTTAGTTAGCCATTCATAGGCTGCATACTCCACCGTCGACGGCGTCCCAAAATACGCCTTCGGAACCTAGCCCCAGTCCTTCGTGAGGGGCCAGTCCGTCCCCACTCTCACGAAGAAGAACCGGTCCTTCCAGTTCTTCAGTGAGTCGTGTATTACCTTATTTATCTCCAGACCAGGACGGGGAACGAGCGATGTCCACTCTCCCCCTGGCTTATTTTAAACAAAACCCTAACCCCCGACATCTTAAGCTTCTTGCCACGCTTTCAACAGAAAATGCACATGGTACAGAGATACCTCACGGCGTTGGCATGGAGCTGAGAGATGGGGACACAAAAAGCCTTCAAAATAGACTCCAGGTCATCCGACAACGGGATACGAAGGCCGCTCCTCAGGTGGGCCTCGTAAACAGTGATGTGCCCCTCCGGTGGAGCATAAGCCCTATCGTCCTTGCCCAGAACTCTCCAGGCAATCTCCTTCGGTATATTGAATTCGACGCACAGAGCTTTGATGTCGTTTTCTCTCAGAACGGAGGCAACATCGGCGACGGAAGCCATGGTTACACAAAAAGTTAGGTTTTCTAGAAAGCGCTCCCAAAGAGTTGGAATGAAGAAGACGAAGGACTGAAGGCGTGAGTAATTTCGAAGTCTGGAAAGAAAACTTAAGCGCCAAGCACGAAACCCCTCATTAAGGACGCCGTCAGTCCTGCCACGTGTTGCCTTCCTACTTGACCCTGCAAAAGGACGGATCTCTGATGCATTAATGGCCAGGATCTCAGCCCAACCAAAGGAAGACACGTGCCGCTTTCTGCCCTGTAAACCGGCTAATAGCCACGCGTCCGTCAGAACTCTAAAAAAAACCTTGCAAAATTGACCAGGACGGTCAACAATTCTGGTTCTCCGAAATTGACCCAGACGGTCAATAATTTTAGTTCTCCGAAATTGATCAGGACGGTCAACAATTCTGGATAATTGACCAAGACGGTCAATGATTCCGAAATTGACCAAGACGGTCAACAATTTTGGAATTGGCCAAGACGGTCAACAATTTTGATTCTCCGAAATTGACCCAGATGGTCAACAATTCTGGCTCTCTGGAACTGATCGGGACGGTCAACAATTTTGGAATTGACCAAGTCGGTCAACAATTTTGGTTCTCCGGAATTGACCCAGATGGTCGACAATTCTGGCTCTCCGGAATTGACCAGGACGGTCAACAATCCCAGAATTGACTAAGATGGTCAACAATTCTGGAATTGACCAGGATGGTCAATAATCTTGACCAAACTCTCTTCCAGACCTCTCATGAAGGTCTACGAGACCCTAAAACACCCAAGAAGTACTAAGGGGCATCCCATCATGAACATACCGGTGGCTAGAATTCTGGCCATCGGCATGGGGGCTAGTGATGGGTATACCAAAGATGGGCTGGCCCAAAAAAAAGTCAACGAAAGCCCAAGAAGGATGGTCAACTCTCTAACGGCACAATTTGAGAATAGGCCCAGAAGCTGAAAAGCTCAGGACGGTCAACGCTAGCATTGACCATCTGGGAGGCCAACTCGCTTGCAGACGGTCAACTCAAACATTGACCGTCCGCGTTCTACGCGTTGGGCCCAAAGAAGCCTCTCTTACATCTGGGAAACGCACTCTGTCTCTCTCTTTCTCTCAATTTCAGTTTTATTCTTTTGAAGACTGTTTTACTGACTTGATCGTCGGAGTGTTTTCGGTGGGATAACTTTTCGCCGACACACTGACCTCCTGTACTGTTTAGTGGTGTGCAGGATCCAACTCGGGGAGCAGAGCCGGAACCACGACAAGAGGATCATCCGAATCTGTTCGAAGTTCGGATCCAGAGACGTATCATTCGAAATAAATACAGATACAACAAGAGAGTTGGAATGGGGAGCTACTATATGATCATATTATTGTTACTAAAACTAGTGACATGATTCCCAATTCCTAGCCTTTGTTTCTTGCCATTGGAAGTTTTCTCAAGATGGCTTGAAGCTTTACTTTTGGGTGGCTTTATTGATATCATATTTATTATTTCGGCCACCACCCGATTACGCTCTTGGTCTTGTAGTTCTTTCTTATCATTATTGGCACTCTCTGGGCCTTGCCCCGGGTCTCCAAGAACTTGTTGAGATATCCCCTCTAAATGAGGTCTCGATCTCCTTCTATAAAGTTTGGCAGTCTTTAAAACTATGACCCAAACATTAATTGTAGAAATTGTACTTAAACTAATCTCCTTCCTTTGGGTTCTTGGCCAGTTTGGGTCATTTCAAGAATTTCTCATTTCGAATCTGTATCAAGACATTTGTTTGAGTGTCATTCAAAGAAGTTAAATTTAAATGTTTGTATTCCCTTTTGATACTTAGTTCTATCCTTGGTTTCTTTTCGGAATCTTGGGTCGAGGAGTTATTACTATTCCTCTTTTTTTCACCAGTCGATCTTGGGTGATGGTCTGTACTCTCTAGTGTCTTTGCTTTGTTAGTCTCTTCGGCAGTAATATATAATTAGGTAATGGTTTTCATTTCAAGAAAGGTCACGAGCTCTTGCTAAACAAAAAATTTAAAAAATTTGTTTGACTGCACAGTTGCTATGATGAAGTTCAACTTCACCTCATAAGTTAGTTTTTATATTCCTCAGGCCTCCACATTGAAACAGGTCAAAAAATATTTTAGACTCTCGTTTGAATCTTATTGAATATAGATAAGTGTCATGGTTGCTTTTCTTCCCTCTTGTCTAAGGAAAACCACGATAGGATTCTATCGGCCAATTCTTGAAAAGATCAAATCGAATCTGATACTAGTTGGTAGAACCAAATTCAGACATCATCTAGGCCCTTAAATCCCAACGAAGTATGAAAATAATCCAAATGCACCATGGGATCAGAATTTTTTTTTGTAGGGTTTCGTAGTTGGCATTTTGAATTTGAGAAGGAATCGATGCATCCTGATCTCTCTTAGAAATGGTGACTTGCCCAAGTTGGTCGAATGTTCACCCGTGCTTCCTTAGAACAACTGTTGCTTGATTTTTCTAATTTTCTCCTAAACTTGGGAGGCAAATGCAACCCTCTTCATATTAAAGAATGTCCTCAACTCTTAATGGTTTGCTGAAATATGTTGAACTTGTAGGCTAGGAACTTTTCCCAAATGACTACTACATGAAGCATTGTCTCGAACCAAAGGCTTTCCCACATCTTAGGAATAATGCGGATTTCATCGTTCTAGACTTTCCTCACGAGTGCAGAAATTTAATCGATCTTCAAGCTGAGTTAGGATCCTGTCATTTGGGGCTTCTCAGGCTTTGAGGTCTTTAGGCTATAGAATTACTTCCTTAGAAGGATGTTTTTCCCTTCTGGATTTAGACATTTGAGAATTAGAGGATGGGCCCCCAGCATGTCCCTCTAATGTCCTAAAGGAACTTGAGCATGTTGGATATAGAGTCGACCTGGGCTATCAGTATCTCCACATTTACATTTATTGGTGGACGAGTATTTTCGTGGCTACCCTCTGTCGAGTTGTCAGCATGAGAAATAATGTCTTTAGGTGGCATATTTGGCTAAGCTTTAATATTGACCATGTTCTCTCTTCAAATGAGTGGCATGATTATCGTCTTTCTGCAAACGGTGTTAATGATACATCTTGAGAATTCAATTTGATATAGGAATTAGGGAGCTGATAGCCTTACTTGAACGTCTGACTATAAATGCGTAATGACCCAAGTTTCGAAACATAATAATTCTTAGTCATTAAATTAATATTATTAAGTTTAGCGTAAATGAATTAAGAAAAAATAAGAAGAAAATTTAATTCGGAAGCGAAATTAAGTATCAGAAGCTCGACGCCCGAGCTACGCCTGAGGCACTACTCGAGGAGATTTAACAAAATAGTACGCCCGAGTAGCGTTCGAGGCACCATCCAGGTGCAAAAAATAGAATCGACCGTCCGAAGGGTACTCGATGAGCGATCGAGCGTGATCTAGAAGCTTCCACTAACTTCATTTTTGTTTATAAAAGGAGAAGGAGGGAGAAAAAGGAAAGCGGCACGACGCAGAACAATATGGGAAGAGGAAAGGAAGGAGAACGAGAAAAGAAAAGGAGAAGGGATTTTCAATTACTTTCAAACCGATCAGAGTAAGGAAATTAATAAATCTGGCTAAGGCTAATGTACCCTAACCCTTGTTTTCTTTGTTATTGTTTTTCATTTGCTCCAAAACTCTCCATTTTTAAGATTCATATAAAATACCATATATTTTTTTAATTCTCTCATGATATTATGAATAAATTTCATATTTATGCCTGAGTACTGTGAATTATTAGTTTGATTGCATTATATTGCTCATGTTTCATGTCCGAATTCATTCAGTTTACTATTCACCAAACCCTAGAACGAAAATTAAATGATAATTATGAAAAATAAAGGGTGATGATAAGGGAGTATGGTATTATGAAATATTCAAGTTAATGGGTGCTTTTATCTGAAAATTTGTTAAAAAGTTATACAGTAGAAATTTACTGAGAGTTTTAAGATTATATGAAGAATTCTAATTATGCAAAGAAAAGTAATCCATAAGGAGTAAATAATGAAGATATAAAAATTGTAGTAAACATTGAATCATGAAGTAAAGAAAATGTTACTTGAAAAATTATGTACGTTTATTGGACAATGGTTATATGAAAACTTGCTAAAAATTATACTGGCAATAATTACGGTGAACTTCAAGACTATTCGGAAGAATCAGTTAAGTGGTGATCAATTAACCAATGATGAATAAGAACCAAGATGTGTTGAAGTGGTCACTAAAGAGTGAGAATTCAAGGCTAAGAAGCAAGATGATCTAAAAGACTTAGTTCAAATTACCACTTATGATTGAGAATCAAGGTTAAGAATCATGAACTAAGAATTAAGATCCCTGAAGTTAAGTAAAAATAGTAAGAAATTGGATCAATGATCGTTCAACAGGTAACATTTTTTGGCCTGTCATGAATATTATAGTGGAGACTCAAGGATACTTTGGCCACGTATCCTGGCCGCTTAGAGAAGCGAGTGATATTCTTGGCAAGCCTTCAGAAGTTATAGTAGTAATTGGGGATAACTCCGTCCACAGAGTGATACATGATCCGCTTTTTTTAGGGAGTTACTATAGAGGACAAAGAACCAATAATCACGAAATAATGTATGAATGAGAAAGAAAGAACAAAGAACCAAGAATTTAATATCATCCTGGTCCTCGGGATGTAAATAAGGAGGACATCTTGGTCCTCGAGATGTAAATAAGGAGAAAATATAAGATGATATATGAATATAAAAGAATGGTTCTCGTAATGAGGACACATGAGATGAAAGAATGGTCCTCAAAATGAGGAGGACACATGAGATGATACATGATGATGACAAATAAGAACTAAGGGATCTCAATTATGAAATAAAGAAGAACTAAGGCCTTTGATTGTGTGGAGTATCATAATCTATTCTCGATTATTCACCCCATCCGCTGGTAGGGGTCATCAGCCATGGTTCCTCAAAATAATAAGAGAATTTATTCTAAAATATAAGAAAGTTCTAAACTATTTCAGTAAGTACGTTAGACTAAGAAATTAGAAGAAGAATTATATAAAAGAAACAGATAAAGTAATCAAGATAAGATTTGGTTCACAAGCTCATAAGTAATGCACTGTTCTATGCATGTGCTCTTTCTTATACATATTGATGCTTTGAGCATGTTTCTTGTACTCAAGAATAGAGGAAGAAATAATTTAAGTTCATGAACCAAGACAAAAAAATTTGATCCCAAGTTCATGTTCACGCATTATTTCATGCATTTGCATCCTCAATAAATTTATTTGTTTCCTAAACCCTTCTATGTTTTCTTATAAAAATATATATATACATATTTGTGTATTATATGAAAGTTTACATATTTTATTTTTATGGTACCTTACTGAATTTAAAGCTCACTCTAACTATTTTTATTTCCTTTCAGATAGGGACTCATGAGCCAAAGCCTGATGAGAAGAATAGAGATAAATGATAGCTAAGAAGGTAGCTAGATCTTGGAGACTCGAAAGTTTTCGATGTCTTTTCATGAATAATGTATTAAATTATTATGTATCTTATTATGTTATAGAATGCTTCCACAAACATGCGTATGGATCTAGTTATGCTTTCGTAGATGTAACGCTAGGTTAATACAGGTATCTAGATGACATCTCTCTTTTTGATTTAATATAGAAATTGAAATACTGTGTTGGAGTCATGGATGAATGACATTGATGTTGATCCCGTGTATAAATTCTGTGGATTGCGTTGAAGGTTAAAATTTTGAGATTTAATTGTTGTATAATTTGTGCAGGTTGCGTAATTAGGTTGTATATATGGATTTTATCCATATTTAGGGGAGATTCTGTCAAAATTTTTATAGAAACCAAGGAAATAAAAAATAATAGGATATCAGTCTTATTTAAATAAGTAAGATAATTAACGGAAAGTCTTATAGGAGAGGATCCGTTCCGTTACAAAATGGTTCTGATCTCCATAATTATGAATCTAAATTTTGTACATTATAATAAAACAAACTAAAGGTGAGAGGTATATGAGACTCTATCATCAATAATTTCTCCAATACCCAAATTAGTAATTTTTCTATTAAGATTGAAAAAATGATAAGGAAGTAAATAATAGAAATTAAGGAAGATGGAGATGAGTGTATATTTGAATGGCTATACTCCTTTTTGCATGCATTCATTTGATTGAGCGGCTTTTCTTTTTTCTCTATCTTCTCTCCCCTTTTTTGTTTGTGAGAGGTTGTATTTTGATGGGCATACCGATAATGGGCTAGCCCCAAAGGTCAACAGAGGTCCAAAATGACGGTCAACACTTTAACGGCTCAGATGGAAAACATGCCCAAGAGCTAAAAGGCCCAGGACGGTCAACGCTAGCGTTGACCGTCGGTCGGCCAACGCGTACACACTCGGTCAACTCAAACGTTGACCGTCTACGCACTGCACGTTAGGCCCAAAAGAGGCTTTTCTACAGTAATGAGCCTAGTCCATTCGAGGCCGTGATCCATCAGGCGGCCAGCAAGGAAGACCACCTGGATCACTTCCGCACCCATCTGAGTCTACAAGGGCTAGAAGACTCAGCGATGTGCCGCTGTTTTCCGCTCACACTGAAGGGAGATGCCCGAATCTGGTTTCATCACCTCCCTTCGTGCACCATCAACAGCTTCCATGAGCTCACGGATCTCTTCCCGCTCAAGACGCCCGAGCCAACAGAAGAGAAGCGACGCAGGCATCTCTCCCACATAAAGCGTAAAACCGGAGAGAACCCACAGCTTTTACGATCATTTTGTGACAGAGGCTTAAGGATTCCCAGATTATAGAGGAGATGAAGCTGGGCAATTTCATCTCTGCACCGACTTACGGTGACTTTTTCAAGCACCTCGCCCACAAAAATCCTAAGACTTTCTGAGAGGCGGAATCCATCACCCGGCCTTATGCTGCAGCAAAGGAGGCGAACGAGGCAAAACATCCAAAACGGGCGGATCAGCCTCGACCGTTCCTTGGTGAAGGGAAGAGAAAGTATAGCGACGGAAAACACTCCCGCCAGAAGTAGCGCCGGACTGGGCCTCCAGAACGCAGAGATTACAGGGCCCACCAGTTTCATACCTCTGACAGACACGGGGCTCAAACGTCCTCATGCAGATTCGTGGAGAAAAATTCATGAAGTGGCCAAAATCGCTGAAGAAAAACTCTGGAAACTAGTCAAAGTATTGTGACTTTCATCGCTCTGCTGGCCATTCAACTGAGGACTGTAAGACTCTACAAAGGGAGATTGAGGAGCTGATTCGTAGAGGCTACCTTACCAAATTCGTCAGAGGTCCTGGACAGAACTCTGGAGCGGCTGGCGAAGAGGGACAGGAGCAGACTTCACCCCGAAATCGGGTTGCAGCGGGGGTGGTCAGCATGGTCACCACCTGACCCGCTAAAAATCCATCTGGTAGCGAGGAGCAGCAGGCTAGGAGGAAGAAATAGCGCACGACGGACAACTCAATCAGTTTTAGTGATGATGACTTAGCCCATGTGTCTCCCCCTATGCTGATCCCTCGTTGTATCCGCGCTCGTTTCAGACGGTAGTGTAGACTACCAGTTGAAGCGAGTATTCATTGATAATGGAAGTTCTCGTGATTTGCATTACTTGGATGTTTTCTTCAGATTGGCTTAAAAAAAGAACCAACTAAAATCGGCTAAGGGCCCATTATATGGCCTTGACAACGAACCAGTACTCGTTCAAGGGACTATTCAATTGGAAGTTACCTTAGGGACGTATCCAAAGACAGCAAGTCACACTCTCACCTTTCTGGTGGTCGACCTACCCTCAATATACAATGCTATATTGGGCAGGCCGTGCTTGACAGCATTCGGGGCAGTTACATCGATTTCGCACCTCAAAATAAAGTTTCCAATGCCCTACGGTGTCGAAGAGGTGTTGGGCAACCAAATTACCGGACGAACCTGCTATATATCGCAGATTGCCCCAAGTGGCAGTGCTAAAACGATTGGGGAACTCGACCACAGAGACGAGACTACCCTTCAGCAGGCGTAATCTGGTGAAGCCACCAATCTAATCCCACTGGACCCGGAGAATCCGGAGAAGTGCGTACAGATTGGCGGCTCACTCACCGGATCACTGCGCGATGAGCTGATCGCGTTCCTGCGAAGGAACGCTGACCTTTTTGCTTGGACTCTAGCAGACATGTCGGGAATTCTCGCAAAAGTGATGGTCCACAGGCTCGGACTTGACTCCAGCCGAAAACCCATTAGGCAGAAGCGGAGGAACCACTCCGTCGAAAAACTGATCGCCATCCGAGAGGAGGTGAAGAAGCTGCTAGACGCAGGCTTCATTAGAGAAGTCCAATATCCGGAATGGCTCTCTAATGTCGTTTTAGTAAAGAAAAGCAACTGAAAATGGCAGATGTACGTCGATTTTACCGACGTCAACAAGGCTTGTCCAAAGGACAGCTTTCCTTTACCTAGGATCGACCTACTGGTTGACTCCACAGCCAGACATGAGCTGCTAAGTTTTATGGACGCCTATTCGGGTTACAACCAGATCTGGATGAGTTCGAAGGACGAGGAGCACACCTCGTTCATGAGCCATCAGGGCACCTACTGCTACAAGGTGATGCCTTTCGGACTCAGAAACGCTGGAGCAACCTATCAACGGTTGGTCAATAAGATGTTCGAAAAACAGATTGGTCGCAACATGGAGGTCTACGTCGACGACATGCTCATTAAGAGCAAGGTCACCGGCGACCACATCCGCGACCTGGAAGATTCGTTCGAGGTGCTCCGTAAGCATCACATGAAGCTGAACCCAGCTAAGTGTGTATTCGGAGTGGCTTCCGGCAAATTCCTAGGTTTCATCGTCTCCCAACGAGGGATTGAGGCAAACCCAGAGAAAATCAAGGCGCTTGCCAACATGGCGCCGCCCCTAAACGTAAAGGACGTCCAGCGACTAACTGGACGGCTGGCAGCACTGTCCCGCTCCCTTGCGAAGTCTGGTGACAAATACCAGCCCTTCTTTAAAGCCCTTAGAGGAACGAAATCCAACGGGTTCCAGTGGACAACGGAATGCCAAATCGTTTTCGATGAACTGAAACGATACTTGGCCAGCCCGCCATTATTGGTGTCACCTAAGGTCGAAGAAGAATTTTATCTTTACTTGGCAGTTTCGGAGGCGTCCCTGAGTTTTGTCCTTGTGAGCCAGGACTTCGACACCTAGCGTAAGCAAAACGTTGACCGGCCTAGAGACCCGTTACTCGTGCACAGAAAAGTTAGCCTTCGTGCTAATATTCTCTGCGCGGAAGTTGAGGCCTTACTTTCAGGCCCACCGGATAGTGGTCCTTATGGACCAACCGCTGGAAAATATCCTCCAGAAACCCGATGTTTCTGGACGATTAGAAAAGTGGGTTATCGAGTTGGGCGAGTTCGACGTTGAATTCCAGCCCAGGCCTGCCATGAAAGCACAGGCGCTGGCAGACTTCATCGTCAAGACTACAACCCCAGTTCTCGAGGAACAGCCCGAAGAAAATGCGAAACTTCCTATCGGAGTTTCGGAATGGATACTCCACGTAGACGGATCATCTACTGACACGAACAGTGGCGATGGAGTTGTCCTTACAACTCCCGACGGGTTTGAGGTGAAATACTCCCTCAGACTCGGCTTCCCGGCAACCAACAACGTTGCCGAGCACGAAGCCTTACTAGCCTGCTTACGATTAGCCAAAGAGTGCTCGCCAGAGACCCAAGCGTTTACCGATCAGAGCTAATCGTTAACCAGGTTAACGGGTGATTCGAGGCAAACAACCCTCTCTTGACCAAGTACTTGGCAAGAGCGAGGGTGGCCGTCCAGAGTTTCAACAAACTAACCCATGTTCACGTTCCTCGAGCCGAAAACTGGAAGGCAAACCAGCTGGCCAAAGTTGCTGCAGCAAAAAACTCAAAACAGTATTCAAGGGCCACGCGGGAGATCCTGAATGCTCCCAGTATAGAGAAGCAAGAGGCCATGCAGATTTTCGAAGCGGAAAACTGGATGACGCCTTTCCTTAACTATCTGGTGGACGGATCATTGCCAGATGATGTGGAAAAAGCCAAATGGGTCAAGAAGACAGTCGGCTGGTACACTGTGCTTGACGGGCGGCTGTATCGACTGGGTTACTCAACCCCATACCTCCGCTGTCTAACTCCCAAGGAGGCTGACTACGCTTTAAGTGAAGTCCACCTCGGGATCTACGGGTCGCACATCGGCGGAAAAAACTTGGCTTTCAAGGTCATGCGCCAGAATTACTACTGGCCCTCGATGAAAAAAGACGCGCTGGAGTTCGTAAAGAAATGTGAAAGCTGCCAGCTTCACAGCAACCTTCACCGCCAGCCATCCGCAAATCTGAAGGCCCTTCAAGCTCCTTGGCCCTTCGCGCAATGGGGGCTCGATCTCCTCGACCCATTTCCCATTGCCACGGGGTAAAGGAAATTCATCATCGTGGGCATCAACTAATTCACCAAGTGGGTCAAAGTTGTCCCACTGGCTAAGATAACAGAACGCAATGCCCTGGAATTCCTCCGCCAGAACATCGTCTGTAGATTCGGTGTCCCCGAGGTCGTTGTGACTGACAACAGGACCCAATTTTCGGGAAAACGCTTCACCAGGTATTGCACCAGCCTTGGCATCAAGCTGATCCATACTTTGGTGGCATACCCCCAAGCCAACGGGCAGGTGCAGGTTACAAACCATACGCTACTCCACAGGTTAAAGACTAAGTTAGAGGACACCGGGGGCTCCTGGGTTGACGAGCTCCCATTCGTCCTCTGGTCTTATCGGACAATCCAAAAGGAACCAACGCGTGAGACATCCTTCAGCCTCTGTTACTGGACTGAGGTGGTAATCCCGGTCAAAATCGGGCTTCCAAGTCTCAGGGTGGAGTCCCTTGACCCACAGACCAACTCCCAAAAAATCAGGGAGCATTTAGACTTGCTAGAAGAAGCCCGCGACGCCGATGTAATACTTGACAGACTTACCAAAATCAGACGCCCGATACTACAACAAAAATTAAGGCGCGATTTATTCGATGTACGGGACTGGTCCTACGAGGCGTTGAGGCCACGAGCAAGCCGGGTCGGCCCCGCAACAAGCTCTCCCCACCGGGAAGGGCCTTTCCTCGTCTCCGCCCCTGTGAAATGGAGCTTACAAACTCCGAGCCGGGACGTAAACCGGTTCCTTGAGACATGGAACGCAACCCACCTCTCGGCGCTACTTCCGAGCGGACACAAATGTAAACGCATTATTGTTTGCATTCGCCTGCTTGTTTTAATTTTGAAAAAAAATAAGTGTTTACTTAGCATCCCTCCTATATGCATGTGCATGTGTTTCTTTTGCAGGTTACCTGATCTAGACTGCCCCTAAGTCGGGAGGGTCTTCACTTTCTCGTTAAACCCTTGTCATCTAGGCGGCCAAAAGCGGTCGAACTTGAACCTCGGTCATTCGAGCGGCCCGTTAGTGGTCGTACTAAACCTTGGTTATCTAGGTGGCCCATGAGTGGTCTACTTTAAACCCTAGTCATCCAGATTGCCTACAGGTAGCCTAATGTAAACCTCGGTCATCCGAGCGGCCCATTAGTGGTCGTAGTAAACCTTGGTCATCCAAGTGACCCGATAGCAGTCAAAAACCTTAGGGGGCTTACGTAGCACAAGCAATGACCTCCTCTACGAGGAGGTAGCGTGATCAGTCAGCGACGGTCGAAGGAAGAAACATTTCTTCTCCAACATTGGCTGCCCAAGTTATCACTTGTCCGGCGCCACCAGGTTGGTTTCACACAACCACCTGCCCAGCTTAAGGACTTAGCTCCTTAGGTAGCCAGCCAACCAGGTTAGCCGCCCCACGCAACAACCCTCTCTACGAGGAGATAGCGTGATTGTGCAGCGACGAGAAGTGTTTCTTCTCCAACGCTAGCTGTCCAAGTTACCACTTGGACAGCACCACAAGGCTGGTTAACACAACCACCTGCCAAGCCTAAGGACTTAGCTCCTTAGGCAGCCCAGCAACGGTCACCGGCAACTCAGTTGGCCGCCCCATGTGACACAGTATACAAACACAAGCAGTGAGCATAAATAGACACGGAAGTGAAAGAATTCCATTTCATTGCTTTAAAAAATGTTATAAAGTTACAAAATTACAAGTAAAAAAAAAGGGGGGGTTCGAAAGGCTAAGGAGGCAGCGGCCGCCTCTGACTGTCCTGGGGCTCCTCCGCCACGAGATCGTCCTTGTGTTGCACCCCGCGGTTTCCTAAATGAAGGTACTGAACGGGGAAGTCAGGATCGATCAGCTTCACGAGACGCCGACAAACCTGGACCCCCTCAAACATCCGGGCGTGCAGCATGCCCTCGAGCTCGTGGGGGCAAATCCGGAGACCTAGCTCGTTCTCCAAGGTGGATATCCGATCTGCAAGCCGCTTCATGCTTGCCTTGCTTCGGTCTTCCTCCTCTTTCAAACGGGCATTCTCAGCTCTCAGGCTGGCGATCTCCGTCTCAATGCCCGCCAGGACAGCCTCAAGGGCAGCAGTCTGCTCACGGTGCTCCCCTCCTGAAGCAGCCAGCCTGGCGTCCAGCCAGGCGATCTTCGCCTCCCTATCCGCGATCGTTTGGTCGCATTGTGCCAACTCCCAGGAAAAGGCCGAGATCAGCTTCCTTGACTGCACAAGATAAAAACGAAGTGTAAGCCATAAATACAAGAAACAAAGAAGTGCAAGGAGACAGTTGCAAGAACCATACCTCGCAAAGTCTCCTCGTAGGCCTCTCAGGCCTAGCCTCCAGGCCTAGCCCAGGTGGCGGTGGACCAGGAGCGCCCTCTAGAGCCAAATTCGCAGCTACCTCGTCCAAAACGCGCTCCACGAGCTCATCATCCTCGCCCATGGCAGCTGCAGGCTCCTCTCTTGTAGTCTCTGGGGCAGCTGCTGTGGGCTCCTCTCTTGTAGCCTCTGGAGTAGCTGCCGTAGGATCGCCTCCGGCCACCTCTGGAGCAGCAGCTGGAGAGTCGAGCCCCAGTATTGGCTCCACCGCAATAGTCCGCGTGGCCGCCATTAGTTCACAAACTGGCTCCTCTAATGACTTCATCCCCGCAGCACTCGGAACCACTCATGACGCGGGCTGCGCCAGGATGACTCCTGCTTCAACAGGCCAACCCTTGGGGGGCCTTTCTCGTCCTACAGAGCTACCCGCTCCACTGCAAATTCTAGCAGCGACGTAATCAACGAGCGACGACGACGAAGGTGTCTCCAGCACCTTCTCAGGTAGTGGGCCGATAAACCCTTCGTCGGTGTGTCGCGTGTAATATCCCAAATATTTTTTTTATAATAAAATTGATAAATTAGTTTCAATAATTATTTTTAATTACTGTTAAGATTAAAATATGACATTTAGGCCTAATAAATTAGACGGATTAATGGATTGGCCCAATATTTGGATCGTTAATTAAAATTTAGATTAAATAAATAATTAATTATTCGTTATTTAAGATATATATATATATATATATATATATATATATATATATATATATATATATATATATATATATATATGAATAAATGAAATATTAGAAATTTAGACTAAGGGGTTATATAGATGTAATTAGATAACTAACTAAATAATAAATATTTTCAAGAGAGATAAATAAATATATATAAATAAATATATTAAGAAAATATACTAATAAATATAATAATAATAATAATAATAATAATAATAAATATATTAATAATAATGATAAAATGATAATAATAATAATAATGATAATAAATATATTAATACTAATGATAAAATAATAATAATAATGATAATGAATATATTAATACTAATGATAAAATAATAATAATAATAATAATAAATATAATAATAATAATAATAATAATAAGTAAAAATGAGGAAAGAATCGGCCAAAAGAAGCAAGAAAAGAAAGAAAGAAGAAAGAAAAAGAAAGAAAGAAAGAAGGAAGGAAGGAAAAGAAGAGGGAAAAGGAAAGAAGAGGAGGGAAAGGGAGGAGGAAGAGGAAGGCGGCGAAATCATGGACGCGGATCCAGCAACGCCCAAAATGGAAACCGAGCACAACCGTAATCGGACCCATTCGTTATTTAAGGAGGACATTGTGTGGGAAGAAGGGGCCGCCGTCGTGAAACCCTAGTCGTGCGATCGTGGCCTCTGTTCCTCGCCGTCGTCACTGCTACTGCCATCGTCGATCCGTGCCGGAAGAAAAGTTGCCGTCGCCGTCATCGTTCGAGTGGTTTGCTGCCGTCGCCGACAGCAATCGGTACCGAAGCCACCATCACAGATCTGAAGCCGAAGCAGAGCAAAGTCACCGAAGCCGTCGCCGTTGCCGATTGCTGCGGTTGAAGCCGTCGCCGTTGCCGATCGCTGCGGTTGAAGCCGTAGCCGTTGACGTCGTCAGTTGTGCCGCCGTCGCCGCAAATCCTCGTCGCCATTGATCCCTCGCCGTCGCAAACCCTAACCGCCTCTGTTCAACAGGCAAGTGAACCTCTACTGTCAATTCTATTCGAATCGCAAGTGAATCTTCCCAATTTCATTCTTTTCGAAATTCAAGTGAAATATCCTATTGTTCCCTTTCTTGCTCACTAATTTCTCGAATTTGCTATATGCCCTGTTTCTGGCTGAAAGACTGTGAGTGAAGAATATTCACAAATCTGGGATCTAATCTGTGGTTGTGCTGCTTGGTGGGTGTGAATGGCTGGGTGAAGCCGCGTGTGTACATAATTGTGCGTATGTGTGTTGAAGCAGGGTAGGCTGTGTGATCAGTGCGTGTGTTGGTGAGTGCGTTGAAGCAGCAGAAGCTGCTGCTCTGGGTGCGTATTGATTGTGCGTGTGTGTGTTGGGCTGGGCCCAGTGTGCTGTTGGTGTGTGTCGTGGGCTGGGCCTGGTTGTGTGTTGTGTGTGTGTGTGTGTGTTGATTGTGTGTGGTGTTGGGCTGTGGACTGGGCTGGCTGGTGAGGGAGGCAGCGTTGCTGCCGTGCTTGAGGGCTTACGTGTGTGTGTGTGGGTGAGACCAGCAGTTTATGCTGCCATGAGTACGGATATGTGTATATATACATATAAATATAAATATAAATATATATATGGAGGTGTATGTATGTATATTTATATATGGAGAAATGCATTTGGATATATATATATATATATATATATATATGTAAATATATGGAAGTGCTTTGTATATATATATATTTATATATGTATAGGTGTATATGAATGTAGATGGATAATGAAAATATATATATGTTCATGTGTGGACATATGGGTATGTATGAGAATAGAAATGTTAAAGGGCGTAGGAGGCATTCTAGACCTTGTATATGTGGCATTTCGAAATATACTGGCCTGTGTTAATAGTTAGGTATGCATATTGATTTTTGTGGAGAAATACATATTGCTAATTGCCTAATTAGAACCTTGCAAAATTAATCGGGGATGGAATTTGAAATGAAAATATGGTTGGCCTTAGTCGTAGGCATCGCTTTGAAATAAAATGAAAAAATAATGAAGTAATTGAGCTGATCATATCTCCATCCATGTATTTCCTTTGAACGTCCTGAGATATATTTCTTTGTGTTGGATCTGATTGCGTGGGTACGGTCCGTGTCAGCACCGAACAACGTTCCTATTATTGATATTGTAAAAAATTTTTTGTGTTATACTTGATTGTGTGAGTATTTGAATTGTTGGTTTCCTACGGTCAAGGTAAATGAAAGCGTATGAAAATCCTAAGGTATCTAGTCGAATGGGAGGCTACGACACCTTCGCGTGGTCTACACTTATCCGATACTGATTTTCGTATCATGGTGATAATGAGGTATGGTTATCGCGGAGGGATGCTTATAGCCACGTGACTATCGTAGGAGATGATATTAGGGATATCATTTGGCGAGGGGGTATCGAAAATGGTATGAGCATGCTACGGGTACATCCTCGGAGAGGACTGTAGGGGTAGTGGGGATATTATGGATAACCTCGTTGCACTTACCCAGCCATTGGGGGCGTAAATGTGCGGCATTTGGTTGACGGTGGCAGAATAAGATCCAAGGAGATTCTTATTATCTCGTACAGTTGTGACATCAATTTGAGCTGTTAATCAAATTCTTGTAATCTTGTATAATGAGTCAAAAGGGATGCTTATAACCTAGTGACTATCGTAGAGAATGATATCTGGGATATCATTGGCGATGGGTATCGGAGATGGTATGAGCATGCTACGGGTATAGCCTTTGAGAGGACTGTAGGGGTAGTGGGGATACCATGGATAACCTCGTTGCACTTTTCCAGCCATTGGAGGCGTAAATACGCGGCCTTTGGTTCACTATGGTAGAATAAGGTCCAAGGAGATTCATTGTGATGTTTCATCATTGTTGATATTTCGTGAGTTTGAAATTCGGTTGAATCGACGAGTTATATTTTGTAGAATCCATTGATCGGATTTTACGTTATTCGGATATTAGTGGAATCTGTGTTGTTCATCGATATTGATGTTTAGATCGTTCACGCTGACATATGGACCGGAAAAATCCCCAATCATCGTTGATGTCGGATTCCAGGGGATTACCGTTGTTTATTGGCACTCTTGCTGTTTTTGGATGTGCGGGTCTTGTCGGACCTATTTTGCCTAGAGTCGTGTTTATGACGTGTTGTAATTTACTCGGATTTAGTAAATAGTTAGATTTATATTGAGATCTTGATAGTTTAATATCCGAGATTGTTATTGTTATATACCATTTTTTATTCTTATCACTTGCTGGGCTTTGACTCACCATTGTGTTTTCTTGGCTCCAGAGTAGACAAGTTGACACCATGATAGAAGAGATCGTATGAGTAGACTCCAGGCGGAGGTGATCTCAGAGATTGAGGCTTTCCGGGTAGAGACTTAAGATCTTGGTAGTTTAGTTACTGTTTAACTTTTATTAGATTTCTCTATGAGGATTGATATTTTTGACATTGAGGTCATGTATTGTAGTTATTTGTCATTATTATGGATATTTATGTGATGATGTATTTATGATGACTATGGATTGTATCTTAAATTATATTATAAGAATTCATTAAAGTTGTTTGATGATGCGTAATTGATGATCTTGGACAATTCGAGATTTTCACCGTGACGGTCCGGGTCGGGTTCGGGGATCCGAACTCGGGTCGCTACATCGCATACGGATGATTACGCCCCTTGATTCTTCAGGGTTCATCATCCTCACCGGAGGCCTTGGTTTTTGAACCGGGGATGGCGATCCCCAGTTTACTTTCTTGGACTCCACCCGGGAACCCAAAAAATCCCGAATAAAGTCGTCGGGGTTCTCCTTTATTGCCGTTAACAACCACTCGCAAGCTGCCGTCTCAGCCAGGGTCGGTGTCCCAAAATACCCCTCGGGAACCTGGCCCCATTTCCTTGCAATGGGCCAAGCCGCCCCCACGTTCACGAAGAAGAACCGGTTCTTCCAGTTCTTCAACGAGTCGTGTATGGTCTTATTAATCTTTATTCCGGTATGGGAGACGAGCGATATCCACTCTCCCCCTTGGTTTATTTTGATTAAAACCCTAACTATTGACATCCTAAGTTTCTTGCCAAGCTTTCGAACAAAAATGCACATGGTACAGAGGTACCTCACGACATTGGCGTGAAGTCAAGGCGATAGGACACGCACGCCTTCTCGAAACCGACTCCAACTCTTCCTAAGAACGGGAGGCGAGGCCGCTCCTCGTGAGCCTCGTAAACAATAATATGCCCCTCCTGGAGGAGCATAGGCCTGTCGTCTTTCTCGAGAACCTCCATGCGATCTCCTTTGGGATATTGAATTCGACACACAGGGCCTTAATGTCATTCTCTCTCAAGACGGAGGCGAAATCGGTGACGGAAGCCATGGCAACACAAAGGACTAGGGTTTCTGAACAACGGGAACGAACAAGACGAAGGATTAAAGGCGTAAATGGTTTCAAATTACGGAAGGCAAACTTAAGCGCCAAGCACGAAACCCCTCATTAAGGACGCCGTCAGTCCTGCCACGTGTCGCCTCCCTACTTGGCCCTGCAAAAGGCGGATCTCTGACGTATTAATGATCAGGATATCCGCCTAACCAAAGGGAGACACGTGTCGCTTTTTGCCCTGTCGACCGGCTAATGGCCACGCGTCCGTCAGGATTTGTAGAAAATGCTTCGAGACCGGCGGACGGCCAACAATTCTAGTTCTCGAAATTGACAAGACGGTCAATAATTCTGGTTCTCCGAAATTGACCAAGACGTCAACAATTCGGGTTCTCGAAATTGATCAAGGCAGTCAACAATTCTTTTTCTCCTGAATTGATCAAGACGATCAACAATTCTGGTCCTCCGGAATTGACCAAGGCGGTAACAATTCTGGTTCTTCAGAATTGTCTAGAACGGTCAACATTCTAGTCAAACCCTCCTCCACGCCTTTCATGAAGTTCTACGGGATCCTCAGAGCAATAAGAGACATCCCATCATGAACATACTAGAGGCCCGACTTCTGGCCACCAGCATGGGGGGCTAGTGATGGGTATGCCGTTAATGGGCTGGCCCCAAAGGTCAACGGAGGCCCAAAATGACGGTCAATACTTTAACAGCCAGATGGAAAATAGGCCCAAGAGCTAAAAAGCCCAGGACGGTCAACGCTAGCGTTGACCGTCAGTCGGCCAACGCGTACACAGGCGGTTAACTCAAACGTTGACCGTTTGCGCACTGTATATTGGGTCCAAAAGAGGCTTTTCTACAGTAATGGGCCTAGTCCATTCGAGCCTGTGATCCATCAAGTGGCCAGCAACAGCTCTCCAGGCATCTCCCACAATCCCAGTTGGCACCCAAAATGGATATTGACAATATTGGCGCCTTTTGTATAAGGAAGACGCCAAATTTTTCTAAATCCTTGCCAACTAGGGTTCTCCAATAGTAACATGCACAAAAGGAAGGTGACCAGCTTGAAAAGTTGTTGGCCGTCTCAGAAGGAAACTGTCTCGCTTAACTTAACAACTGGCACCCGCTCCAAAAGGCAAGCCAGTCAAGGATCACAGAGGGAATCGTTCCTTTCAAAGAAGGAAGATCGTCCTCTCAGTTATAAGTAAGCCTTCGAATTACCATTGAAGGCACGCTTTCTATAACGTAAAAAAAACGCTCTCATTGACCTACTTTCTCTGCTACTGAAACTCTGAGAATTACCAACGTTTCTGCTACGCAAACACACACACCAACAATCCGAAAAATCCTACGGCAAACAAGCGAGCCTCTTTCGGTCGTTTATTGCCTTCCCACCTCTCAGATTCAAGAAGGCATCATCGTCTCTCTTTCATCTGGGAAACGCACTCTGTCTCTCTCTTTTCTCAATTTACAGTTTGATTCTTTCGAAGGCTGTTTTACTGACTTGAACGTCGAAGTGTTTTCGGTGGGACAACTTCCTGTCGACACACTGACCTCCTGTTCTGTTTAGTGGTGTGCATGATCCAACTTGGGGAACGTAGTCGGAACCACGACAAGATGATCATCCAAATCTGTTCGAAGTTCGGATCCAGAAACGCATCATATTTATAGTTAGAGGTACCATTTACTGAGTTGATAGTTGAAATCAATGCGTGTGTATGATACCGCTTCAGATCAATATTAAAAGGCATTTTTTATAATGTGTAATGGCCATCTTGATTCAATAATTGGGCTACCTGACTGCCAGTTATAAAACTATTTCGGTTTCTCTCTATATCGGGCCATTATGCAGTTTATTTAATATCTAACTATTTATATTGTATCTTTAGATTTGTTCATTTGAACGCTACTGCTCAATTGGTTTTGTGGTTTCTTTTATTGGGCCATTGCCGTATGGGCCTCTTATCCAGGATAGTATTAGGTTGGCACATCTTGGGCTGTACCTATTAGATTTATATCATTTTTTGTGGTTTATTTAATTTATTTCATAGATTTGTTTTTATTAGGCTTAACTAATAAAAATAATTGTGTGATTTATAAATTAATTTATTCACATTTTCATTTACACTGGGAATAAAATCTTGCTAGTAGTAAATACCTTCATGTGCATGTTCCTTTAATGTGTTTACACAAATAAAACAATTGAGAAATTGTATAAATAAACCCGCCCCCAAAAAAAAATGAAGTTTAAATAGAATTATTTATGGCATTTTTTAAAAAGCAGACATATTCTCATCCCAACCAACGATCAAGATTCAAAGAATCCAACGGTTTTGGTGAAGTCTAATTCCCGCCCAGTAATTGGCCGAAGGTAGTGGCTGCTTGTTGTTCTGTGTAGTGGGAAGGCCCCTGCTGCCTCACAGATTTCTTTCTCGTTTCCTTTTTAATGGTCGCCGGCTTCTCTCTCCCCTCGATATTTGGCGAGATCTTTTACGGTTTGGCATTCCTTCCAAAATTCCTTCAAATTCCTTGTTGCTCACAAAGTGCAATATATAATCAAAATGTAATTGAATCGGTTGGATCCCAACCACACAGTAACTGAATAGAAAAATAAAAAATGGGACCCGTAATATTGCCTCTCTATCAAGAGAATTTTATCCTCAAAGTTGAAGAATGAATAATCTTGGTGAAGTATCAGGGCTGCCATCCGCGTTTGAAATCCCTCCATCTGCTCCTTCGAAATTTGGTTTTGACACGCTTGATCAAAATTCATCCAACAACCTCCTATTTGCGCGTTGCAGCGGTGTACTGGCAGCTCCATGCTATTCAACAGCCTAGAATGTGGGGTACCCAAGCTAAGCAGTAGCATGCCAAATTTGCAAGTCATCAAGGCCCAACATTACTATTTTCATAGGGGTCTGCCCATACTGAACACTTAATGGGTATGATTCCATTAATAATAAAGCAATTGTCATTACATGGTAAGTTGCTACTGATGCAAATTCACAGGATAGCTGTGAGATCCAGATCCCAAAAATCATGCTAAGGTTTAAGAATGTTGGAAAAGTGAGTTTGGAAGCGAAAAGAGGAAGTTAAGTCCGATAAGGTACCGATTTTCAAGATGTGATATATATCGTTTTTACCTCAGGCAAGTGTACCTCAGATGTTATATATCGTTTTTACAACATTTTAATATCTCCATGTTATTGTTTGTGATCTGAATCTCTTGTTCTTCAATATTTGACATGAATAATACGTGAATCTCATGATTTTTGGACTAAAGTTCATATTTATGTGAATATTTTGTGATTGATGACTCCGATTTTATGATTAGGCTCACGTTTTGCCTCCGTTTTGTGTCTGGATCGTATATCGTAAACCCTAGCTCGAAAATTGGGGGTTTTTGGTTTAAATGCATGGCTTTGTATAGGTATTTAGAATTATAGCATCAATTTCATGAATAAATATATATTTGGCGCCCGATTACTGTCCGAAAATTTTGCTCGGAACCCTAGAACGAAAATTGGAAAGTTTTTATCAGAAACTTGGAATTTTGATGATTTAAATGTAAATTGTTGTCTTGTATCATTTATTGAATGATTTGTGTTCGAAAACCCTGCATGGAAATGTATCATCGAACTATGGAAACTTTTGGAATTGTCTGAAAGAGTGACAGATGAAATTTGGATTTTGGCCTTGTAATATGATGATTTTGATTATGGAACTTCAAATAAATGTATCAAATTAAGCTAATCTGTAAAAGAAACGGACCTAGACTGTTTAACAGTTAGATGAGGTTCTCCGGCATGCCTTAGGACATTGCGGTGGTAATTGGGGATAACTTCATCCATAGAGTTATACGTGATCTGTCCTTCCTCATGGCGTTCCTATAGATGCTATTAATCCTCAGATCCTGGAGGCTATTAATCCTCTGTTGGCTTTGAATTGTGTGTTGTAAACACAATCGGTCCCTATTATTGTTTCTGTTCCTGTCCTTGGATTGTGTGGAGTGAACACAATCTATCCCCGATTATTCGACCCCTCGGCTAATAGGGTACACTAGTTGAGTCCTTAAGATATTTAACTAGAGTTTTTTGATAAAAGTAACCGAGATTTGGAGCTACTTTATGAAACTGTTGTATGTTTAAATAGAATCATGCTTTGCTCCTGTTTCTATGAACTGCTCCTGTTCTTCAGACCTGATATTAATGTGTTTTTTTATCCTAGCATGATTTATATTTTTTGAGACCTGTCTATATAAAAACTACGATTTCTTCATGATTATCGTACATGTTTCTGCTCATCTGTATTTTATGACCTGAATATACTTTTGTAATTACTGTTTTAACGCATTCATGCATTGTATATAACTGCAACTGCCTTACTGTATTATGTTCTGCATGAGAGTATTATGTTCTGCATATTTTAGTACCTTGTTGGGTTTTGACTCATTGTTTTATTTTCTCCCCTCCAGATAATGATATAGAGAAGACACTGGAGGATCACGGGTAGTTAGAGTTTAGCACAGAAAGGTTCTGGAGCCTCGGTAAAACCTTGAAGATTACCTTGGAGTAATACTTTGGGAGATTCTGATAGTTTTAATTGTAAATTTCTGAATTATGGATGGAATTATGTATAAATGACTGTAATTTGTTCTGTAAACTGTTAAAACAGTATTTATACTTTCGCAGGTTTCTGTTAAGGTTATAGATACTTTTGCTATATGTTTTTCTGATTTCTATACAAGTTCTAGACAGCATCTCTCATATGAGTTCTGATATAGTAGATAGAATAATTGATCTAAAGCCATAGATGGCGTTTGAGATCCTGTGAATGCCTGTTATAGGATGTGAATTATGATGTTTGGTAAGTTGTGTGCTTAGATAGGCTTGTTTATATGGATTTGTATTGTACATGTTAGTAAATATGCAGGTTGTATTTCTAATTTCTGTCTAGTTATAGAGGAGATTTTGTCAAAATTTCTGTACAATTTAAATGATTTAAATTTATGGATCCTATTCTGTATCTGTCTGACGGAGGGTCCTACAAGGTTTAGGATCCGTTCCGTCACAATAGCACAGGAGAGCTAATATTAAACTTTGTGCACAAGAAACCCCCATCCGCACTCTATCAACCACTAAGGATATAGTGGTGCTCACAACCAAATAATGAGTCAACTCCGCTTCCACTAAGAGAACCATCAGCAATGCAACGGTGATCAGATGATTCTCTAAACTCCCCTTTGTTAGGAACTTAGACATTAATGGTCGATCGTCACCTTCCAAGAAGTTTCCTACGAGCTTAACTAGATTTGATTGATGGAACCGACTAAGATAATTCATCACCTTTAAGAATGGAGAAGAAACAGGCAGGTTAAAATCATGTTCTAAGTTGGGAAACAAGCAAAATTGTTTCCCTGGGTGATTACTGCTCTCTTCATTCTAAATCCCATAGCCACCATTCATTGTTGAGAAATAAGGTTTTGGCCCTGGAGAACCAGAGAAATCCTTCTCTAGGGCCCCTCTCTAGCAGGGTGAATCCATAGCAGGATTATGAATATCTGGACCATCAGATGGTTTCTCTGAATTGCATAGAGCTGGAGGTGCAAATTTCGTAAACAATAGCTGATCTAAGACATCTATTTCATTTGGTTTTAGATCCAAAATGTCAGCCATTCTAGTCAAAGATGATCCCACAAAGTAGCTATGAATCCTCCCAATATCCCTAATTTTGCGGCCATCAATAGTACGCAATTGAGGGGATTCTAGATTGAAGGAATCAAATTTGGCATAATCTTCACTCTTTTCGACAACCTCGCTGCTCACACATTCTGACCGTGCTATGGCAAACTCATTCCCCGCAAAAGGTGGTTTAACCATAGTAATGGCTGTGGGTTTAGTAGAATTCTTAAAAGATTCTCGAACCGACTCCTCCAACTAAGGACCTCCCTTACAACCAGATGTAGAACTGAGGCGGCGTGTCTTGGGGCAGTATGAGGGAGTGATTCGTAAATGTGGCTCAAAGAATGATTTACTACCTTCTAAACTAGAAGATCTCAAGAGGTACTTTGCTACATATGAGCCTGATCCAGGCCCTTCAACTTGGTGTGTATAACTCTTGTAGACACATGAATCAAATCTACGGTCTCTTGATTCTGGATTCTCATTAGTCATTACATTCCAAAACCACTCAAGGGAGGTGAGTACTCCAAATGAGCCGCACTCCTAGAACAATCAACTTGAGGCAATCCACCTAGTTGGACAGCATCACCAGGATTAGGCTGAGAGTTATAGCCAAGCTTGTCACTCCCGGCCAAACTATAGCCATTCTGATGAACTCGGTAAGGAGAATAATAAGGAGTCAATTTAGGAAATGTAGGATGCATTCCCCGGCCACTTGTATACTGATTATACGAAAATGGATTAAAGGAAACCATAGGAGGTTGGTGCACAGAAGGGAATCGGGTGCTTGTCAAGTCATTTGCTATTGAATCCACATGGCTAGAGGCAATAGTTGACAGCAGACCGCCCGTGACCACCACAGGTTCAACTTTTGTGAAGTCGGGGCCAGGAGTAGAGTAAAATGGATGGTGCCAAATTTGATTGGAAAGAGTGGAGGAGGTAGCAAAATCATTCAAAATGTGCCTCCAAGTCGCAACAAGCACTGTCCAATACTGCTCAAACAAGTAATACAGGAAAATTACTTGCATAATAAATACCTTACCAGAGAATTCATATAAATAAAAGATGTCAACTGTAAGGTCATCCACTCCGTTGAGCATGGTGCTAATATCCATGGCTAAAGCTTTCACTCCATAACCGTCAGCTGATGTTAGCGTTGGCCCTTCACTCACCAACTCATCCCATTCATCCGTCAGCATCGTCTGGATTGAACTGTCGTCAGTGGCAGGATCTTGAAGTGCTCCTTGCTCACGTTTCTCATCATCCACAACCGGACTAGGAGCAGTTTTGGCATTGTTAATGGATGCAATATTGCTCGTGAGCAGATCCTCATCATCGACATCAACAACCGTAAATGGAAGACCAATGTCACAGAGGCTGGTGGGTTTGGAGTCGGGTGGGGCAAAATCTCAGTCGAAGACCCTATAGTTGAAGAAGGGTTTGGAAGCAAAGTTGGAGTTATGGACGATGATGCATGTGGAAGGGAGGGTAGAGGTTGAGCAAGTTGAGGTAAAATATTAAAGGTGGAAGTCGAAGACGATGAGGGAGTTGGAAGAACATAGGAATTTGAGGAGGGTGGGGGTTGTCGTGCAAAACGGTTTAGGGATTGATGGATTTGTTCGATGGTGGAGGCAGTGGTAGTGTCGCTGCCATGACTTCCAATAGTGAGTTAGAAATCGAGTGATTCATGTGCTAGTAAGGGTGGGGTGTGGGACTGTGGTTGTGGAATCGCAGAGGAAATAATGTGTGGCAAATGGAAGGTACCAAATGGAGCAGTCACAAACGGTGAAGGGGTCATTGGCAAGAGAGATCTTCGCTCGATTCTGGTGAGTGATTGCTGGATTTCAGTCATGAAAGACTGGATTTGTGCCGTGGTGGAAGCCATGGGGAAGTGTTTGCAACAAGTCTATCGGTAGCCCGCTAGAAGTCCTTCATCGCGATGGCAAGCTCGGCGATGGAAGTTTCGAGTGTTTGTTCTTTAGTTGTCAGCGCCATGTCATCTGCATTATCTCAATGATAGCACCATTGATACGTGCGCCGTCGGCGTTGGCACTGGCGAACAACAACAACAAATGAAATCGAAGAAAACGGGGAAGGGGGAGTTCAGCAAAGGAGAAAAAATAGAGGGAAAAGAGGGGAATGAGTTGGGGAGAGAGAAAGAGTCAAAGAGACAAAAGGGACAGACTGGGAGAGAGAAGAGTGGAGAGAACAGGGAGGGGAAGAATCAAGAAGTCAGGAGGGAAAATATCTCTTTTCTACTCATTTCACATTACACAGTGCAATACATAATCAAAATATAATTAAATCGGTTGGATCCCAACCACATAGTAATCGAATAGAAAAATAAAAAACAAAGCCTGTAACAGATTCAGTGTATTTATTTTGTTGGGACAAAAATTGCCTGTCGGATAATACAGGCCGAACAAGAATGCACAAACACACACACACAATATGGGAGAAGGAGGAAAAACACATAAATTTTTACGTGAAAAGTTATCTTCTAAATAAGAGAAAAAAATCATAGGATATTTAATCCATAAATAAATTTACTATATGAAATGGTTACAGAAATTCCTGGCTACAAAAGCCTCTCGAAGAGTTAAGAACAAAACAAGAGTAAGAATATTATTCTCTTTTAAGATTTTCTTCTCTCACTACTCTCTTCTACACATTTCTTGTATACCCAGCATGTATATATATACAAATTCTATCCGAAGACCTTCTGTGACATCCCATATTTTCTACCAAAAATCTAACAGAGTTTCAATTATAATACGAACGTCGGCCAAATATAAAACCTGTAAATATTCTGTACAACAATTACAATCCACAAAAACATTCCAACCAGGGACTCCAAAAAAAATCACAAAATTTACTACAACACATCCATCAACAACACACAGGATCCAAATGCTATAAAATCTTCACGTGGTATCAATTTCATAACTTCGGTACAACATTGGCTCACAATAGATTTCACTAGGTATCCAAAAGTAACCAAAAGTACCTGCGGAAACATAAACATTCATTAATTACAGCGGAAGCTATACTACGGGTACTTCATCTTCATCAAATAGACAACTATATATAAAAACCATCAGAAAACAAAATGATTCATCAGAGGACACAAGTCTTCATTACTACATCCATAAGGCTGTCTTCCATCATTATCATCGACGCCTAGCCGACTCAGACTTCTACTCTGGCTCGACAGGTGCATCTTATGCTCATATGGAGGGAGGAAAATAGTAAGGGTGACCTAAAAGTTCAGCAAGGCATATAAAAGTATTAAGGAACAAGCAGGTTCATATTTAAAACGTAACAATGTATCAAAAGACGTGCATAGTTTCAGGTTCAAAATATAATAATGCATATACGAAGGTCAGTGATGCATATGAGACTATAAGTCATGATTCAATAAGGAATGCTTTCATGATTCGCTTCATATTTCTTTGGTTCATTTTTTTTGTCTTATCTTAGTTATTAATTTACGCTGAAGATTTATTTCATTTGGGGGCCAAGATCAGTAGGTCTCACTAACAAAGGAGCAGTTGGTTGTGGCTCGAAGTGTGTACATTTACACAATCAAAAGTCCAATCTCCTCCCATTTTAGACTCAGAGGCGGACCATCTACATACCAATCCCTGTAGACGGGGCCAATTTGCCGCTTAGCGACTCCAAAACAGACGATGACATCCCACTATAACATACTAAGGCATGCCAAGGATATCACCCACGATAAAACATGATTAGGATATATGGCCAGAGTAATCATTGAGTTTCCACCGTAATATTTTAGCATGCCTAAGTTTGTTATCCGTAACTCTTGGTCCAAGTTCTTATTCATTAGGAAATTCTATTCTCAAGTACAAAATTCATAGTTCCCACTCTGCCGAAGAACATTCAAAAGCCAATTAGTCCAAAGGTCTAAACTCTTGATTACAGAATTCCCTCAATCATAAAATTTCCTTTCTTATTTTCATAGCCGTATTTCAATACAAATTTTTATATTTTTGTGAGCTTAGGTCATCACGCAATTATAGTCCATGTATACTTTTTTCTTTGGAGCTTAACATTTCTATACAGTTTTTTATATTTCTTGTGAGCTTGGTTCCTCACGTGTTCTTGATTCCATGCATAATATCTTTTGGAGTTTAAAGGATTTCAAATTTTCTTTTACATTTAACCAAGAGAATCTTTAACGTTCGATCGATAATTCTAAACATATGGTTCATAACATGATTCTTAGAACATTTCAGATTAATATATTCGTGATGCGTGTATAAATTATCATAAGATTTGGGACTTGTAGAAAATTTTTACCATGATAAGCCAAACATACCATTAGAGCTTTCAGATGACAAATTCCTTCATAATCACATGCATCATAATTTTTGAAGCATATACAAGATGATACAATTAGCCTACGTGCGGTTAAATATTATTGCTTATGTTTGACTATATTTCTGGGATACGTAAAAATTATCATATATAATTCCTTTGGCATAAATATCGAACATATAGGGTGCTTGTGTCAATAAAATAATAATTACTAATTTTTAAAGTCAGATCATGTATAAATTACGGTCAATTTGGGTAAAATTCGAAGGGGCATGGGTTTGGGTTCCCATGAGCACAAAACCATATAAAATTACCAATTTGGATACCCAATTAATAAATTAATATATTCAACATGCGGGTAACCATGTTCTAAAGATAATTTATGCATAATTTTCAATTTAAACAGCGGACTCCTCTGGGGCGCGGGTTTAGGGTTTCGTGTCCGAAAACGGATCAAAACTACTAAATTGGGCACGAAATTCATAGATTTACATACTCAAGTTATGAGTAACAATTACCTAAGGCCAATTCATGCATAATTTCCAAAATAATGGATAAATTCGGCCCGGGGCGTAGGTAAACTGTAACAGGTGAGAAAATTCACATAAATCTCACAAATCGGATACGAAATCAAAATATTTTTATACTAGGGTCATGAGTAATAATATTCTAAAACAAATTTAAGCAAAAGTCCTAAAAATTGAAAACCGAAACCACCCAGGGCGCCGGTAAACAGTGTTGCCCCAAAATGAACGTGCATAAAAATGAAAAAGAAGAGTATGGGTGCACTTGTCTCGACCCGATCTATCACTTTTCCAACTATCATGAAATCAAAATCGGACTCAGGAACCTCTGTTTCCTCCACTTCTCCTTCGCACGTCTCTCTCCTTCGCCCAGCCTCCCATAGCTGCTGCCGTGGCTCCACCTTGCCACCCCAGCGTGCCACCGCCACACGGCCACCACCGACAGTCACATGTCGCCTCCCCAGGAACAGGCCCTCTCTCTCTCTCTCTTCTTCCAGGCGAATTCCTCACCAGAATCGCCTCTCCCTGTTTTCCTTCCGCTATTATTATTATTATTATTATTATTATTATTATTATTATTATTATTATTATTATTATTATTATTATTATATATTCTGTTTCTATATTCTAAACTCTAAATTGATACTCAGGTGATCGAACAGGCACACTTCGGGTGCCGACCCAAAAAAATCCAAATATTCTATAAAGTTTTATAATATTTAATTAATTTTTTTTATACTCAAATTATCTAAAGTAATAATTAATTCTAATTTATTATGGATAAAAATTCAGGATGTTACACCTTCTACCCAGGAGGTAGGTTGTGTGTGTATAAAATCTACCACCAATTCTACAACCTGCCACCAACTCTGCCCACTAACTTTACTAATCACCACTCTGTTGGGGGGAGTTAACCCTCTCTGCCAATTAGCAGTTAGCTTTGAAAGTTAACTATCCTTCTAAAAAACTGCTTGCGCAGACATCGCAGATGTTATAGTCCCCGGCATTGACAAAAGTTCTCGAATATTATCCCATATCCTCGGGCGTTAATCAGAGACTTCAGTCTTCACTACACAAAGTCCTCAGTCCTTAACACTTCAAATCGGCCAATATTATTCGAAATTTCAATTCCCAGAAATTCCATACATTTCAGCCAAAATCATACTGGTAAAGCAAACTAGCCAAAATGCATACCGGTAAAGCAAACCGGCCAAAATGCATAGCGAAATTCCAAACCTGCCAAAACCATTCCTGGTAAAACCACACTGGTAATATGTGCAAACCAGCCATTTTATCCAAACCTGGCAAAATGGCTAACCAGGCAAAATGGCACAATCAGCCATTTTGCCTTCCTTCTAACCATTCCGGCTATTTGTGCAAACCAGTCATTTTGCACAAACTTGGCGAAATGGCGCAACTGGCCATTTTTTCCCAAACTTGGCACTTTTGCATACCCAGTGGCCTTTCTCAGCTGGTTAACAGAATGTTGACCGAATTCATTTCACAGCCGGTTAATAGAATGTTGACTGGACTCTTTTTTTAGCTGGTCAACTTTCTATTGACCGGCCCTTTACTTTGCCGGACTGGTCATTTGCTGCAATCTTCTCAGTTGGTCAACAAGATATTGACCGGATTCTTTTCTCAACCATCAACTTTCTATTGATTGGCCTCTTGCTTGCCAACCGATTATTTGTTATAAAATCTGTGCAAATCTTCTGATAACAATCTGTTTGTTGAGTTACCCATAAAGGGGTGATCAAATCCAATAGACTTTCCCTCACGACCTTGTGGGGAAACCTTTGCCTTTTTTTCAGTGACCGTTATCTCCTACCTTTCGATAGTTTCCCCTCAATTGAGATTCCGACGTCGGCCTCCGTAAGTCTGAATGATATATTCTTCCGCCCTATTGAACTTGGAGTAGTCCCACTCACCTTCAGTTCCTTTGTCGCAGTTGTATCATTCTCCATTACTCTCTACCTTGAGAACCTTCTCCTACCACCTTTTTTTGGTAAGTATCTCCTACCACCTCGCCAATGTCCCATTTGGTCATTTTGATATTTTCTTTGGTAACCCAAGCTTTCATCAGGTACCGACCTGAGCTCCTACTTCCTCTTTCCATAATGGAGATGCATTTGGTGAGTTTTTGGTGGTTGCCTTCAAATGCCATCCTGAAGCCATCTTCATCAAACTTTTCAGTTAAAATCACATTCAACCTCAAATTTTGGGCATATCTCATGCCCATTAGCACGTGCTTGTTCCCGTTACTTGTTCTCAAGCAAACAACTCCGATATCAATAACTTTTAACGAGCCACCGTTACCCATCTTCAATACCTTGTGGCCTACGGACGTATAATTCATGAAGTGGGACTTTTTCGGTATCACATTAATAATTATTCTTAATTATTTTATAATTTAAAATCTTATAGTTGGACTAATCTTTGGATCTAATAAATTTAGAAGATTTGGATCGATAGATTGTATTAAATGCTTGGGGCTATTAACTTAAATTCAAATTAATTAGTCAATTAGGTTAGGTTAATGACAAATCACTTTAACTAAATTAATATTAAAAGAAGTTTAAATATTATTATAAGGGTAATGAGAAAATAAATATTTTTTTAAAGATAGATAAATATGTAAATATATATACAATAATATATATAATATAATAATATTAATAAATATGAATAATAATAAATGTTGTTAATCTTAATAATAGTAAGTGAGTGATAATAATAATATGATATAATAAATTATAGATAATTAATAGATAATAATAAATAATAATAATAAGTAAATAATAATAAATAATAATAATAATAATAATAATAATAATAATAATAATATCCCAATAGTTTAACCCAGGTTATATAGTAATGGATTTAATATAGTAATAAATAATAATATATATATTGATATTTACAAATATTATAAATAATAATAGATATTAAATAATTAATAATAAATGATAAAAGATAATAATAATAATAATAGATGAGAGTAATAATATATACCAATAAATATTAATAATAATTAGTAATAAATAAGAATATTAAATAATATTATAATAAAATATTAATAATAAATATAATAATAATAAATAAGTAAATAAAAACTAATAATAATAATAATAATAATAATAATAATAATAATAATAATAATAATAATAATAATAATAAGTTTTAATAAATAGAAGGAGTGAAAACAGGGAGAGAGAGAGAGAAAGAGAGTCGAACGAAGCAGAAGGAGAGGAAAGGAAAGAAAGGAGGAAACGGTGCGCGGGGGTTCCGGCGAGGGAGAAGGAAGGAACGAAATTGTAGCCAAAATGACCTCCCAATATTTAAGAAAGGGGAGGACGAATCGAAGAGGAGAATGGGGAGGGTGCGCAATGGAAGAAGTGGTCACCACCGTGAAACCCTAGCTGTCCAGTCGATGCCGTCGTCGTTGCCACTGCTAATTGGCTTTGTGAACCTGGGCTGAAGTCGCCGCCTTTGCTGTCGAAGCCAACATCGTCGATTGGTACATTGCCATCATTGCCGAAAGAAGAACACGAATCAGGAAAGTTGATTTGAGTTCTTTGATAAAATCCATTGCCTTCTTTCTTCCTATTAATGTCGATCTTCCATTTTTTGTATCAAGATTGTTAAAGAATTTGTTATATGTGGGTAAATTTTGGAAGATTTTGATTGAACTGGGCCGTTGATGAAGAAATTGAAAAAACAGGGCATTCGGTCGATGCCGTGGATTTCTAAAGAATCAAGGTGATTCTTGAACAAAATAACTAGTGTGTGAAACTTACAAATAAACTGATTAAATCCTATAAGTTGAAATTTGGTTTTCATAATTGGATTTTGGGAAATTTTTTTTAAGTGAAATTTGGGACAAAAACAGAGCTTTAACACTCTGTTTGGGCGAATTGTGCGAAATGGTGGATAGGATGTATATGTATGTGTATGCGTATATATGTACAGTTATACGGTACAGAGATATTACATTTATGCATATAGGTAAGTGGAATTAGAGGATGTTGTATATGGAGCGTAATTGAGCCGTAGGTTTATGGTAATGTATGCATATCAGTGTATAGTTTTGTATGTGTACAGGGGGTACTTAGTTGGATATATACATAGTAGCGCGTGTGTGCTACTGTGAGTGTGTGTGGCTGTGAGTGTGGGTGAGAGAGTGTGTGTAACCGTGTATATGTGTACATGAATGAGGATTGTGCATATGTGTGGTGTGTGTTGAGATGTGTGTGTGTATGAATAAATATAAATAAATAAATAAATATATATATATATATATATTGAAATTGTTAAATTAATTGAGGAGAAGTTTATCAAAAATTATTATGTTGATGGAATTCTTGTGAAATTTATCGGGATAGTTAAATAAGATAAGAATCGTGAGTTAGTTCAATAACAACAAAATTGAGGATATTTTGTAGCCTTAGGAGTAATATTGAGACCCAAATGAGTTAGAAGGATTTAGTAAAATATTAAGGCATTTGATCGAATATTCAAACTATTCTTAGTATCATTGCTTTCCTTCCGATAATGACATTATTTACGTCATCTTTAAATTGTGTGTCTATAATCTTTATCAGTATTGAACGAACATTCTTTTATTGAAATTGTAAAGCCTTCTTTGTATTATACCTGATTGCATGAGTAGTTGAGTTATTAGCTACCCACGGTCAAGGTTAAAGTGTATGAAAATATTAAGGTATCTAGTCGAATAGGAGGCTATAACACATTAATGCGGTTTACACTAATCCGATACTGATTTTCATATTATGGAGATAATGAGGTATATTATTTATTATAGAGGGATGCTTATATTCATGTGACTATCGTAGGAGATGATATTAGGGATATCATTTGGTAAGGGGTATCACGGATGGTATCGGCATGCTACGGATATAGCCTCTGGGAGAACTGTAGGGGTAGTGGGATGCCATGGATAACCTCATTACACTTACCCAACCGTTGGGGGTGTAAATATGCGATATTTGGTTTACAGTGGTAGAATAAGGTCCAAAAAGATTCATGGTGATATTCCATCATTGTTCATACCTTATGAGTTTGGGATTCGGTTGAATTTACGTATTATATTCGGTAGAATCCATGCATCGGATTTTACTATATCTAGGTTTAGTGGAATTCATATCGTTTCTTTGTATTCGATTTTTAGGTCGTTCATACTGGTATTCAGACTAGGAGATCCCTTTTATTTCTTGTGAGATTAGATTCTGAGGGATCTTACCACTTATTGATGAAAATTTATGATCTTTGTTACATCAGTATTTGGAGTGATCCGCCTTTCTTATATATTTGAATCATAAATGTGATGAATTGTATTTGCTTGAATATATATTGATCTGTTAGATATAGTATTATTGTTCGTATATCTTATTATACCTGATATATTGTGTATCTGAGATCTTTATCATCATTTCCTATTATTTTTAGATTTGTTATCACCTGTTGAGTATTTGACTCATTCTTACTATTTTTCTTTCTTCCAGAGTAATAGGGTAGACGATGATAACTCTAGAGTTGAATAAAGAGTTGTGGTGAGAGAGATAGAGGCTCGTGAGGAGAAGCTATAGAGTCAGTTTCACTGATCGATATTTTATTTGGATATGTTATTGATATCACATTCACAGGATAATAATTTTGTATACATTTCATTATCTTGAAGGAGTTTATTATGAAAAATATAATTATTTATTGAATTTGATAATATATTTATGAGGATTATTAAAATTTTGAGTATTCATGTAGTTGGTCTAAATTGGGTCAAATGACTCGAATTTGGGCCGTCACAAATAATAATAATAATAATAATAATAATAATAATAATAATAATAATAATAATAATAATAATAATAATAATCGGATGGATGAAGGAAAGAAAAGAAAAGAGAAGGAAATAAAAAAAAAGAATGGGAATGAGAAGAAGGAAAGAAAATAGGGAAAGGAAAGAAAGAAGGTGTGCGTATGGGCAGCGGTGAAGGAGGAAGGTTTTGGCTTACATGGAAACTAAGAGGAAACCCTAACCGGCCCTTCTCATCATTTAAGGTGGCAGCAGGGTTAGGGAAGGGGGAAGGCGAACCGAAGAGAAAGAACGCAATGAAGTAGAAACCACCGTCATCAATCACAAAATCAAGGCAAATAAACTTCCGATCTCGCAAAATAAAATCTTCCTTCATTCTTATTAATGTTGAATATCTGATTTCATGCTGCAATTGGTGGGAAAATAGTGAAACTGAGGGTTATAAATTTGGAAACTTGGGTGCAGAGCCACGGCTTGTAGAGAACACAATCAATACCTTGGGCTTAATGATAAATTGTGATTTTCGTAAATTGTCTAATGAAGCTATAAAGTGTCGATTTTACATGTCATAGTCCTAGATCTAATGGATTTGGCGCAGTTGTGGGAAAACAAAGTATGGTGCTTTATTTTCCATTTTCCAGCCGGGTTTAGTGACCAGCGGTGGCAAGAGAATTTGGACCCATTATTTTACAAGTAAATCATTTCCTTTTTATTCTTAGATGTTGATTATATAACTTCATGTGGTGTTGTGCCAACCTTTCCAAATCAGTGGTAAAACGAGGGATTGGGGAAAACAGGGCCACGGTCATGGGACTGTGGATTACTGGGGTTCTGGGTAAGAAATTTATGAATTAATTAAATTATTATATTGTTGCTCCCTCACACAGCCAATCTTCTTTTCCCTCATGGAATATTATTGCCTAGAAATTTGGGCAATTTGTCCTTCAATTTTGTTAAGGACAAACGAGCAGAGCTGTGCAACGCGTGTGTGTGCATGGCTTGAGTGTGTGTGTATCGCACTGTGCGCCAGCAGTGAAGTGGGTGCGAGAGAGGGAGTCGCGGTGTGAGTCGGCAATAAAAGGGGTGATGCTACTACTGTCGCTGAGCTAGAAGCTGGCAGTGAAGCAAGGGATGCTATTGCCGTGTGTAAAACTGAGTATAAGCTTACATACGTGCATAGATATATGTATATAATTTTTTTACGTAAGAGTATGGCTGTGCATATATATATATATGTGTGTGTGTGTGTGTGTATGTAATTGTATATATAAAAATGCTTGTATATATTTAGGAAGTATATATAATTATATATGGGATTGTATATTATATGTATATTGATTTATATTGGTGTAGAATATGTTTATATGAAATTGTGCATGTTTGTTGGTATACTTGAAATACTAATAGTTGGTTATGTGATTGTTCCTGTACCCCATTGATGAATTCTGATAAATTATTCTTCGCATTAACCTTATTAGTATGCGTATGTCTGATTGGTATTCTATTGATAAGTAAAGGAGAGTGTATGAAAACTCTATAGTATTCCGATGAATGGGAGTCCATGGGACCATAGAGTAATCTATACTTTTTAAATACATATTTCATTCCGGAGATCATGGTCGTTGATCTTGATGAGAAATTCTTATAACCTAGTAACCATCGTAGATAATGATATTAGGGATATTATTTGTGAGGGATATCAGTGGTGATATGAGTATGCTATGGGGACAGTCCCTGGGAGGATTGTAGGGATAGTGAGGATACCATGGATACCGGATAATCTCGTGGTACTCATCTAACCGTTGGGGATGTAAATACCCGGCCTTTAGTCTACTATGGTAGAATAAGGTCTAAGGAGATCTTATTATCTCGTACAGTTGTGACCTTAGATTGGGCTAATAATCAGATTCTTATTATCTCATACAATTGGTCGAGATCATTGCTATTGAGGAGGGATACTTATAATTTAGTGACCATTGTAGATGATGATATCAAGGATATCATTGACAAGAAATATTAGAGATGGTATGAGCATGCTACAAGTATAGCATCTAGGAGGATTGTGGGAGTAGTGAGGATAACATGAATACTGGGTAACCTCATGATACTCACCTAATTGTTGGGGGCGTAAATACGCGGCCTCTGATTCACTATGGTAGAATAAGGTCCATTGGGATTTTTATTATTTCATATAGTTATGACCTCGTACTGAGTTAATGATCGAATTTGATGGAATTCATGTTGCATTCTTGAGATCCAGTTGTTCATATGGCCTTGGGATGGTGGACCCAACTTGTTGTTGAGTCTCGGACATGGTTGGGTACATCACTTGTTATTATTAATTTTATTCATTGTTTTATCGTTCGGGATGCTTAATTGTACTCCTCTATTGTTAATTATTTTTACTTGTTGAGTATTCGGCTCACTTTTATATTTTATTGGTTCCAGAATACATAGATTGATATTAGGATAAAGGAGATTGTATGATTATTGTGTAGCCACCAGACAGAGGTGATATCAAAGATTGAGGCTTCCATGATAAGGATTTGAGATTTTTATTATTTATTAACATGTAGATATTTATCAGATTTTTATTTATGAGGATTTGACATTATGGATATTGATATTTATTTCTTTGAAAGTAATTTATTGGTATCATGGATGTTTAATTCATAATACAATTATAATAATCATTTATGGTATCTTAATTGTTAGTGATGCGATGATTAGAGTGCAATCAAGTTGTTTGGTGTTGTAATTTATGACTTGTCATTGATGATTTCGGATAATTTGAGATTGTACTTGAACGATCTAGGTCGGTTTCGAAAACTCGAGCTTGGGTCATTACACTACAACCTACCACCAATTTTGCCTACCAACTCTACTAATCGTCACTCTGTCGGGAGGAGTTGACATCCTCCATCAATCAGCAGTCAATTTTGAAAGTCAACTATCCTTCTGAAAAGCTACTTGCGTAGATGTCACAGATGTTACTATCCTCGGGCATTATTAGAAGTCCTCAGGCGTTAATAAGTGACTTCAATCATCACTGCGCAAAGTCCTTGGTCCTTAACACTTCAAACCGGCCAACAGCATTCCAAAATTTTCATTCCGAAAATTTCATACATTCTATCCAAAAGCATATCGATAAAGCAAACTGGCCAAAATGCATACCGGAATTTCAAATTGGAATTCCAAACCGGCCAAAATCATTCATGGTAAAAACCATACTAGTAATATGTACAAACTGGCCATTTTGTCCAAACCTGGCAAAATGGCCAATCGGGCAAAATGGCACAACCTGGCAAAATGGCGCAATTGGCCGTTTTGCCCCAAATCTGGCACTTTTGCATACATGGTGGCCTTTCTCAGCTGGTCAATAGAACATTAACCGGACTCTTTTCTCAGCCGGTCAATAGAACATTGACCGGACTCTTTTCTCAACCGGTCAACCTTCTGTTGATCGGCCCTTTACTTTGCTGGACCGGTCATTTTCCACAATCTTTCTCAGCCGGTCAACAGGATGTTAACCAGATTTGTTTCTCAATCGGTCAACCTTCTGTTGACCGGTCTTTTACTTACCCGATCAGTCATTTGCTACAAAACCTATGCGAATCATCCGATAACAAATCTGTTTGTTGAGTCACCAATAAGGGGGTGACCGAACCCAACATATTTGGAGTGCTTCAGAACTCTTCAACTCGTATTGAACTGTGAATGTTGCTTGCTTAATTTGTTTGGTTACAGGACTAGACTAGAACGACTTGTTTCACCTATTTAATTTGATTTTGTTCTATATCGAGTTACTCGTTTTTCAGATGCATTGATTAGGAAATCCTTCATGTTCTTGGCTGAAACTTTTTTTTTTTCTTATGTTCTATTCTTCAATTAATTTGATAGGAATTCATTTAATAGAGGCAAATCAATTCCAAAATAATCTTAAGTGTTCGAACAAATGCGAAGATCTTTGCTCTTTGATTACTATTTGAACTGTGTCGTGATGATTATATTCAGGTAGGATGTGAGAAGAGGAAGCCGAGTTGGTTGAATATGCTGCTGAAGTGCGAGTTCTAAGGTTTATGCGTAAATCATCAAAACCTCAAGAAGAATGTGTTTTGCGTGGATTGCAGCATGTGCTTATGCAGGGATTGTGATACGAGTTGCTACTGCAAGACAGCCTTGGTAATTTTTAGCACACGGGCAGGGGAGATCTGACAGAGGGAGGGGAGAAGGAGTAGGGAAAAGGGAGACAGAGAGGGAGTCGAGAGGAAGAGAAAGAAGAGACGAGTAAGAAGAAGTAAGATTGTATTTTCTATTTTCCTCCTGTTAGGTATATGGTAGCTATAAGCACAGGAAGGGTAAAAACAGAATTCGTTTGTAAGCACATGGCCCTGCAATTTGTAAAACAGAATAGAAACAGAAAAGTAAAAACAAAATTATATCAGTAAAGGAAAATATCATTAATCATTGGAAGTCCATGGCTCCGACATCCCGTATCAAACCCGGATATAATATCGCAATCTCATAGGCGCTTGAGTGACCCGAGTGCTCTTCTGTACTGACGTAGCGTCACTGTTAATCAAGCCGGTAACATTGCCGTCTCCATAAAAAATGACCTTGTCCTCAAGGTTAAACGAAGGAAAGTCATGCATGAAATCGGCCGCAGTTTCCAGGTGGCCTCGGTAGGAGATTGCGCTTGCCATTGAACCTGAAATTGTGGAATGAAATGGCCATGGATGAGGACTTTCCGAAAACCCAACAGGTCAGCAGGTGATAAGAGAGGATGAGAATTGTGGGCATCCTGAGGGAGATCCAGTGGTGCAGTAGGAGGGCCACCTTTGAATTGCTTTAATAATGAAACATGGAAAACATTATGTATCTTGGAGCCGTCTGGTACTTGAACCCGATAAGCCACCGGCCCAATGCGGTTAAGAATACGGAAGGGTCCATAAAACCGTTTAGCCAATTTGTTGGACTGTCGATATGCCACGGTGGATTGTCGGTAAGGCTGTAGCTTTATGAAAACCCAATTGCCGACTTGAAATTCCTTATCGGTACGGTGAGCATCAGCCTTCTGCTTCATGCGCTGCTGAGCTCTTCGCAGATTGTCTCTGAGAGCAGTGATGAGGTGAGTTCGGTCAATGAGTAGTTCATCTACTGCTGCCACAGTGGATGTACCCTGCATGTAGTCTAGCAAGGAGGGGGGTGACCTCCTATAAACCGCCTCAAAGGGGCTCATCTTAATTGAGGAATGCCATGCAGTGTTGTAATTCCATTTAGCCCATGGAAGGTATCGAACCCAGGAAGAAGGGTTGTCAGCAACAAAATAGCGCAAGTAGTCTTCTAAGCAACGATTCACAACCTCCGTTTGCCTGTCCGATTGAGGGTGATATGCACTGCTGGTGGCCAGATTGGTCCCTTGGAGTTTGAAAAGCTCTCGCCAAAATTGGCTCATGAACAAAGGGTCTCGGTCTATCACCAGTTCCATGGGAAAACTATGCAATCGGTACACTTCTTTAACAAATACTTCAGCAAGGTCTTGGGCTGTAAACTGGGTGCTCAACGAAGAAAAATGAGAGTATTTGGAGAGGCGATCTACTACTACCAGAACCACAGTTTTTCCATTTGAAGGTGGCAAATGAGTTATGAAATCCATGGAAACTGATTCCCAAATTTTACCTGGGATGGGAAGTGGCTGCAGCAAGCCTTGAGGTGCTACCGTGAGGGGCTCGACTTGCTGGCATGTAGAGCAATGCTGGATGAACTCGCGGATGTCTCTGTGCATTTGGGGCCAGTAGAAAATATGGGCAATTCGAGTGAATGTGCGTTGAAAACCCCCATGACCCCCTGTGGGAGAATTATGATACTCTTGCATAATAAGGTCCTGCAAGGCCATTTCTGGTGGTACCAGAGTTTTGGCTCGGTAGAAGATGAGTCCATCCTTCACAGAATAATCAGCATGGGTACCTGGCTGATTTGAATGGAGGAGATGAGGTTGATGGAAGTAGAGTTACGCTTGTGAAAGTGTCGAAGGGTCTCCAGCAATGCCAATACTGGTCGAGAGGCAACCCGTAGAGCATGATAAGTCTTGCCGTCAAGACAGGGCATCCGCAGGTCCATTCTCCTTTCCAGGTCGGTATATGATGTCAAAATCGTAGCCTAATAGCTTGGTGATCCAGCATTGTTGGTCTGGAGTGTGAATAGTCTACGCTAATAGAGCCTTGAGGGGCTGATGATCTGTTTGTATAGTAAACTTGGACCCCAGAAGATAGGTGCACCGTTTTCTAATGGCCTCCATGATAGCGCAAAGTTCCCGGACATAAGCGGAGGAGTTCTGCAGCCGGGAGGAGAGTTGTTTGCTGTGGAATGCAATTGGATGGCCTGCTTGCATCAGGATTGCTCCTACTCTCGGTGCCGGAGGCATCAGTGTGTATGGTGAAGGGCTGGGTGAAGTCTGGTAGAGCCAAAACCGGTGTGGTGCTAAGGGCAGCCTTGAGAGTATGGAAAGCTAACTCCGTTGCCGAATTCCAAACAAATGCAGACTTTCATAACAATTGAGTGAAAGGGGAGGCAATTTGTGCATAATGGGCCACATTCACCGGCGTTGGCCATTTTTGGACTACTTCGATCTTAGTTGGGTCCACGGTTGCTCCTTGGTCAGTCGCTACATGGCCCAGGAAAGCTATGGATGAACACCCAAACTCACATTTGGATGGTTTGGCATAAAAGGAGTTGTCCTGCAGTATTTGTAGGGCCAACTGGAGATGCCGCAGATGACGCTCCCAGGAAGAACTATATACTAGGATGTCATCGAAAAATACTAGGATGAATTTCCGAAGGACGGGCCGAAATATTGCATTCATTTCTGTCTGGAACATAGAAGGGGCATTAGAAAGACCAAATGACATGACTAGGAATTCGTAATGGCCTTTGTGAGTTCGGAATGCCATTTTATGTATATCTTCCGGGTTAACTCTCATCTGGTGATAGCCCGCTCGCAAATCCAGCTTAGAGAAAAACTTCACGCCGTGGAGTTCATCTAGCAATTCATCAACAGTCGGAAGAGGGAATCGATCCTTCACTGTTATCACATTCAGTGCTCGGTAATCAACACAAAAACGTAAACTGCCGTCTTTCTTTTTTACCAGCAGAACAGGGGATGAGAAAGGACTTGTGCTCGGCTGGATGATTCCTTCTTCTAGCATATCCTGGATCAATTTCTCTATTTCGATTTTTTGGAAATGAGGGTAGCGGTATGGCTTCACGTTTATTGGGGAGGAATTTGGTTGGAGAGGAATGCGGTGATCTGTTGTGGCGGTGAGGGGTTAGCCATGTGGGATGGAGAAAACATCAATAAAAGATAGGAGGAGAGATTGTAGAGAGTTAGCCTGTTCCGTAGTAAGTTGTGAAGGGAACTTAAATTTAGGGGAAGCATCCAGTGAGTTGTTGGCCAGCACTTCTCCAGAAGCCTTCTGCACTGTGAGTTGAAAATATGTGGCAACTGACTTGGTAACTTTCCCTCTTCGCAACTGGTCTAGTGTCATGGTGGCCTTAGGTAGTCTATGTAACGTGATCGAGCGACCCTCATGTTCAAAGCGCATCCACAGTGCCTTGTAGTCAAAAAGCATCAGTCCAATTGATGCTAACCACTGAACTCCAAACACGATATCAGTGCCATATATTGGAAGCAAATAGAGGTCGACCCTGAACTTGGATTTTCCCAGGGTAGCTAGGACATTGGTGCACAATCCCTCACAGTGAAGGGAATCACCATTCCCTACTGTGACGTTGAGGTGTTGGGAGGGTTCAATTGGCAGCCCCAAATGTTTGGCCATGCGTGTTTGGAAGAAATTATGGGTGGAATTACTGTCCACCAGAATAACGACAGGATGACCCATGATAAACCCTTGCAACCGCAGGGTAGAGGGGACAAAGTGGCCCTCTAGTGCATGAAGAGAAATAGTGGGGGCATGATTAGGTGCCGGGCAAAGGGGTTCTACTTCCAGGTTGGGATCGGGTGAAAAGTCTCCTTCTGCTATGATAGTCTCTGTAGCGGCCGCTGTCGTCATACCCAAGTTGTCTTCCTCCACCAACATACATAAAAATTGTGGAGGTTTACACCTATGGCCCGGTGTAAATTGTTCATCACAATTAAAACATAGCCCCTTTTCCCGTCTAACTGCCATCTCTACTGGTGTGAGTCATTTGATGGGCAATCGATTGGGTGTATTTGCTGGCAGTAGTGTTTTGGGTGAAGGTTGAGGGATATTGGTTGGGGGTTTGGTCGTTGGTGAACGATGGTGCAGAGAGCGGCTGTTATCCAGTTTCTCCTCTATCAACTTAGCCATGTCGATGGCCTCTGATAACGTCTGCGGCTTCAACAACAGTAACTCTCATCGGATGTCATCCCGTAACCTAGATAGGAAGCAGCTCAAAAGATTAGTGGCAGAGAGCCCAGTAGTTCAAGTGGAAGTAGCTTCGAATTCCGTCATATACGCCGAAACTCTAGTAGTTTGACAAAGTTTATAAAGTGTGGCTTCATGATTTAAATAAGAAGAAGGATCAAACCTCAATTCGAGATCTCTAGAGAACACATCCCATGTCGATAGATGGCGAGTGCGTGCATCCATTGAAACCATTGGAGGGCAGGCCCAGCCATATAAAACGTAGCAATGGTAAGTTTAAGTCCGTTGCAAAATGATACAGGAAGAAGTGCTCCATCTGAAACAACCATTCCACCACATTGTTGCCAGCGAAGAAGGGAACCTCTAATTTGGGCAATCGAATAGGAGAGGAGTTGAAGGCGTCCAATTGTGGGGCCGAAAGGAGGGGTAGGGATACGGTTTGAGGAGTAGAGGTGGGGGAAATCGAGGGAGGTATTGGAATTGTGGAAGGAGTAGGCAATAAAGGGGGATTAGATGGGGAAAAAGAGTGGCGTTCAAGTCGGGTTAGGGATTGACGAATATCAATGAAAGATTATTGGAACTCACTGAGGGCTTGCTGAATCTGCTCGGTAGTCGTTGATTGGAGGGCGAATCGCTCGGAATGGTGTTGTACGATTGCGGCAACCTCCTTGACTTCTTGTGCAACGCCGGTGATGGCTTCTTCCAGAGCCTTGTACTGCATGGCATTCTCTCTGCTATTTGTCTCAACGAGATCACTAAAATGATACGAGTTGCTACTGCAAGACAGCCCTGGTAATTTCTAGCACACGGGCAGGGGAGATCTGACAGAGGGAGGGGAGGAGTAGGGAAAAGGGAGACAGAGAGGGAGTCGAGAGGAAGAGAAGAAGAGACAGAGTAAGAAGAAGTAAGATTGTATTTTCTATTTTCCTCCTGCCAGGTACACGGTAGCTATAACCACAGGAAGGGTAAAAACAGAATTCATTTGTAAGCACATGGCCCTGCAATTTGTAAAACAGAATAGAAACAGAATAGTAAAAACAGAATTATATCAGTAAAGGAAAATATCATAAATCAGTGGAAGTCCATGGCTCCAACATCCTGTATCAAACCCAGATATAATCTTGCAATCTCATAGGTGCTTGAATGACTCCAGTGTTCTTCCGTACTGACGTAGCGTCACTGTTAATTAAGCCGGTAATAGATTGTATCTCTTCATCCAATCACTGCCACCATAGCCACCTTCAAATTTGCAGATATGTCTACCATGACTTCGTTCGCCTCCATGATTTGGAAAAACATCTCGACTGCTCAAAGATACAGGTGATTATTATTGCATGTTAACAAAATGCTGTATTTTGTTACGAATGTATGGTTAACGGTGAATGATCATATGTTTTCTCACCTTTTGAATTTTTCCACGTATTAGAATTTACTATATGATATATTATGTCTGCATCTGTCTGTATTCTCACATTTTTATTCCCCTTCTCATATACTCATGTCTTGCAATTGTGTTGTCATTATACTCAATCACATATCCTCGTTGCATTTCCAAATCTATAAAAAGCGATGTTTAAAAAAATTTAAAAATATTAAAACAATTGAAAATTATAATTGGTTCCACAAATAACTGCTACTAATTTTTGAAAAAAATTATTGGTTTCTAGTTCTGCTATATTCTTTTCTGATTTTCTCCATCGTGTTCATGTTGCTCTGATTCCTTTGCTTCCATGAGCAGCGTTCTCTTTAAATTCAAGTAAGTCTCAGCTTCTTTGCCATCAATTTTTTCATTATTAAAAAAACATTTTTATTAAAAATTGATCAAGTGCATTTTTTTGGGTATTTGAAATTGCGTAGACATACAAAATAAACGGTGAAAGAGCTTTTCATATCAATTTAAGGACACTAAACTGTTGGGTTTGGTTACCCCCTTATGGATGACTAAACAAACGGAGACGTTATCGGAGGATCATATAGGTTTTGTGTGATATTTGGAGTGTTGTAAATTGGTTGCAGCAATGACCAAGATAAGACAATTTGCTTGAATAGGCAAACCCAAAAGAACATCATTTGCCGGAATGGCAAATATAGGAGAAGACCATTTACTAGAGTAGGCAAATCTCGGAGAAGACCATTTATCGGAATAGGCAAATCTCAGAAAATACCATTTGCCGGAGTGGCAAATTTCAAAGAAGACCATTTACCAAGGTGGGCGAATCTTGGAGTGACCATTTGTCAAGAAAGACGAATCACGGAGTGACCATTTACCAAGGAAGACAAATCTCGGAGTGACATTTGTCGAAGTGGCATTTGTTGGAGTGGATTTTTTAGTGTAAAAATCCAGAGTACTTCACAGGAAGATCTTCCGGAGTGAAAATTCGGAGTGAATTTTTCAGAGTGAAAATTCGGAGTGCGAATGCTGGAGTGGCATTTGTTGGAGTGAAAATCCGTAGTGGATTTTTGGAGTGCGTAGGCCGGAGTGACATTTGGCGGAGTGGACATCTGGATTGGATTTTTGGAGTAAAAATCTGAAGTGAAGTTTCGGAGTGCTTTTGCAGGAGTAATGCCAAGGTCCAGAGTGGTGTGCAGTTGACCTTCAAAAGTTGGTAAGTTTTGCAGAGTATGTAGCTAATTTTAAGAGCACTTTACTTTTTAAAATTGATAAGTTTTACAGAGTAGGTAACTGACCTGTAGGGAATATGCTGTCTAAGAAAAGTGGTTGACTACGGAGTATGTGTATATGAGGAAGCGTAGGACTGGTGAAGTCGTAGGAAAAAATAGGGTTGGTGTGACAAATCATCTGTAAGAATCGAGCCATGTGAATAGATGAAATTTGGTGTTAAGATCCTTATAAGAGCACACCAGGCGCTTTAGAAGATTGATAAGCGGTAAAGTGAGGGTTGCAAGCGAAAGTTATAGCGGCCCGACAACGGTAGACGGAAATAGAAATGGTAATAGTTGTTGTGGAACGTGGAAGGAGAGTGGAATAGAGTAGAAATGTGGAAGGAAGTTCTCATCGTTCGCCGTCTACCGCCACACATATAAAATCAAATAGAGTGGAGTGCACCATCAGTAAGAAGAACAAGAGAAGAAAATAGAGAGATAAGAGTGGAGAGTTTTTTTTTTTTACTATGGAGTCATTTTTCTTATTCTGTCTCAGGTGTGTTACAAGTATTCTATCTCGAAAATTTTTGTAACCAATCTTACATAGTAAAAATTTATTTCGGAGTTTGTCCCAAGATTTTTTTCTTAGTTGAGAAGAGTTTTCATGTTAAAAATATTGTGCATTCTTTATCTCTTATTCCTACTAAATTGGTGGCTGACGACTGATAGGGGGTTCGAATTTTCTGCTGCGCCAGGTTGTGTGTAAATTCGAGTGACAAATCCCAACATGTGATATCAGAGAGAGGTTGTGAACCTTTGACTTGATGGTATTGTCGTCGATGAGCTTGCTATTTAGTGTGGCGCGAGAAGGAACGACAAAAGTATTTTGGAGTCAACAGGGCTAAAGACGGAGCCAGTAGGGTCAAGGGCGGAGCTGAGGTGGCCAAGGAAGAATGTAAAGGAGAATAATTCGACCGCAGAGGAGTTGAACGGACGTTGGACTACTCCAAATTCAGTGGAGCGGAAGAAGTTATCATTCAGGCTTGGGGAAGCTAACGCCAGGATCCCACTTCAGAGGAAGTTGCCAAAAGATAGGCGATGATGATCACTAAAAGAAGGCAAAGGTTCCCCCCATAAGGTCATGAGTAAGAGTTTGTTGGATTTGGTCACTCTTTTGTTGATGACTCAACAAATGGAAGCATTATTGGAGGATCACACAGGTTTTGTTTTATGTTCATAGTACTGTAAACTAGTTGCAGTAATGACCAGGATAAGAACATTTGCCAGAATATGCAAACCTTAGAGAAGACCATTTGTCGGAGTAGGCAAAACTTAGAGAAAACCATTTGTCAAGGTGGGAAAATTTCGGAGTGTCCATTTGCCAAGGAAGGCAAATCTTGCAGTGGCATTTATCGGATTAGCAAATGTCAGAGTGGCAAATGCCGGAGTGGCATTTGTCGGAGTGAAAATTTGGAGCATTTCACAGGAAGGTCTTCCGGAGTGAATCCGGAGTGGATTTTTTGAAGTGCAAATATCAGAGTGGCATTTGCTAGAGAGGAAATCCAAAGTGAATTTTTAGAGTGCAAATGATAGAGTGGCATTTGGCAGAGTTGAAATCTAAAGTGAATTTTCGGAGTGAAAATAGGAGTGATGCTAAGGGCGGGAGTGGTGAACAGTTGACCTTTCAGAGTTGATAAGTCTTACAGAGTAGGTAATTGACTTGTAGAGCAGTTGACTTTCTAAAGTTAGTAAGTTTTACAGAGCAGGTAATTGACCTGCAGGGCTTGTGCCGTTTGAGCAAAGTGGTTGACTTGCAGAGCATGTATGTTTGGGGAAGCGCGGGACTGGTGAAGTCATAGAAAAAGATAGGATTGGTGTGACAAATCATCTATAAGAATCGGGTTAGGTGAGGAGATGGGATTTGGAGTTAAGGTTTTTATAATGGCACACCAGGCGCTTTAGAAGATGGACAAGCGGCAAAGTGAGAGTTGCAAGCAAAAATTATAGCAGCTGCAGCAGTGGTCGCTAGAGTGGTAGATGGAAGCAGCAACCGTAATAGTTGTGGTGGAACGTGGAAGGATAGTGGAACGGAGTAGGAGTGCGGAAGGGAGGTCTCATCATGCGATGTCTACCGCCACACATGTAAAATCAAAGGGAGCGGAGTGCACCACCGATGAGATGAAGGAGAGAAGAAAAATAGAGAGATATAAGTGAAAGAAAGTTTCCTTACTTTGGAATCGTTTTTCTTATTCTATCTCGAGAGATTTTGTAAACGATTTTATATAGTAAAAGCTTATTTCGGAGTTTGCCTCGTGGTTTTTCCCTTAGTTGAGAAAGATTTTCATATTAAAAATGTTGTGTATTCTTTGTTCATTATTCCTACTAAATTAGTAACTAACAATAAATAGAGGGTTCGAATTTTTCGTTATGTCAAATTATGTGTGAATTCGGGTGTTGAACCCTATTATAAACAGTCAAAAGGAAAGGGTGGCACTTCTTGCTTCACCTGTGGAAGGTATATTCAAGACCAGCCAAATCAGTTCTGCTCGTTGTCTGTAACGTTCGCTTTAGCCTCGAAGCAAAGTCGGAGACGAGGGGACTCGTCGCTTTCTTCAGCCAAATTATCTGAAGATTTTCCAACAGAGGTGAGTTCATTGATGAAGTCAAGCAAGCAATCGCAAACGAGGAAAGGAATTCCCCGCCGTGCCCCTTTTTTTCTGAGACATGGAGACGAAAATCGTTGAGTTATATTTTTTATTGGTATTGGTTATTTATCTCTCTGTTTTAAAAATAACAAGTATTATATATTAAAATAATATTTTAATGTATTATTTTATTTTAGCTTTAGTGAAACCTAGTAAAACAATTGAAAAAAGAGATATAAGTCTAATTTTCTTTTAAAAAAAGTGTATGTAAATGTCTAAATATTAAAATAATGTATACTAATTTTTTTAAAAAAATATCATGGCTTGTCCAAATTCTACTTCCAACGGACCAATATGAAATTGGAACAAAGCAGTAAAATATTGTAACATGTAGCTGTGTATGAGGGTATTATTTATAAATCATAGATTAAATGTATAGTTCTTTTATAATTTTTTTATGATTATTTATAATAACAAAATAGCAATATATTAATATATTGATACATAATATTTAGTTTCTAAATACGTATTTTTCTATTTTTCCGTTTACTTAGCTTTATGACAAAATGTATTTATTTTTTTATATAGTATAATTGGTATTTTATAAATATCTCCATGATATATATATATATATTAACACATATAATATTTAATGTTCGCGTCATATTCTTATAATAGTTATTTTTATGTATGGATATAGAGGCTTTTTAAAAATATATATATATAAAAATATAAAAAAAAAATTAAAGCATCATCCTTTTTCCAATATATATAAAAATAATTAATTATAAAAAATCGTAAATGCCGGGACATTGAGCGTTTCTGATAAAATTAAAGTTGGAGGAGCGATTAGCTTTCCCGGGAAGAAGTCGAAGGCGATACGACAGAACAATCTCCACGCACCCGTGAGTAATTTACATGGCGACAAACCCGTGGATGGCACAAGCCAGAAGGAGACCGCTTCCGCTTCATCTTCCCTTTTATCGCCTTTTCAGCGTCTCTCTCTCTCTCTCTCTCCTTTCTTATAATGAACACATCGCCACGCTACGCTTCTCTCACCAGGGTTTTCTATTCCTAGTATCCTAACACATTTGCAAGATACACAGACTTCGCTCATCCAATTTGAATTAAAAGTTTGAATCAATGGAAATCGCAGAGAACCGAACAGATGACTCGCACCGTTCTCTACTCCGTCAGCACAAGGAGAATCACTTTACGGCCGGTAAGACTGTACGCGACATTATCCTTGGCGTCTCCGACGGTCTTACTGTTCCATTCGCGTTGGCCGCCGGTTTGTCCGGCGCCGATGCTTCTTATTCAATAGTCCTCACAGCCGGCATCGCCGAGGTCGCTGCTGGCGCTATCTCCATGGGTCTCGGCGGGTGCATTTCGCTTTTCTGATCCTCTATTTCCTCCTATGCAATACTGTGATTGATTATGACGTCAATGATATTATATAGGTATCTGGCGGCTAAAAGTGAAGCTGATCATTATATGAGGGAATTGAGGAGAGAAGAGGAAGAAATTATAGCTGTTCCTGATACAGGTTTATTCCTTTTTTTCTTAATTAAAATTTTCTATTTGTTTAATGGTGGAATGGTTTTTGCATTCGAATGTGTGAATGAGAAGGTATTTTCTGAGAATTCAGAAATAAGGCATTTGATGTATTCAATTGCAGAAGCAGCCGAGATTGCAGAGATGCTAGCGGATTACGGTATAGAGCCGGTCGACTACGGGCCGGTCGTCAATGCTCTCAGAAGGAAGCCCCAAGCCTGGCTCGATTTTATGATGAAGTAACTTCTTCTCACCCTGTCTCTCTCACCATGATTTGCCTCCATCCACCACCAAATATTGATATTTTTTCCTACAAAAATAAAATAAAATAAAAAAGGAGACTTCATAATTTGTTGTGTTGAAGCAGTTCTTTCATCATAATACATGTATGGGAGGGGGATACTCGATAATGGCGGCTTCTAGTCCAAATTTGGATCCCGATGGTCACTGGAATTTTCGTTTTTCTTCTTTTTCTTTCCAATTTGACTCATATTTATTGGGTTATACATACCATCATTTCATCTGTTTTTATTCAAATTCAGGCATGGCTAAAATCAGCACATAAATGATCTACTTTTAGACAATAAGCATGCTAATGGTGCTTCAACCACCCAAGAGAGTTAGTTATACTCATGAAATTCTAGCTTTTTGTGCCAAAAAAAAAAAATGTAAGCATTATGGCTCGAGCGAAATTTGTAGAAACTTTGAACCAATGTCCGATGATACTGGTTGATTTGTCCGACCAAGAATGGATGTTATTTCTTTCACCCTACTTAATAGGGTATAGGAGCTTATGCAGCTTGAGTTATTACTCATGGAAAAGCATCAATAATTATACTTGGATGGACACTAGCGTATGCCTTTGTGGGTAGCATCAAGGCTTCAGATTATGCATGTGCCTGATACCATAGTTTGAAATGTGACTAATGTTCAGAAGAATGGGGCCCTTAAGTATTGAATACGCATCCTTCAGTATGGGACTGCTGATTTTTGTCTTTTAATTATATGGACTTTGGCAATTCACGGAGGTTGAAAGTGGGGACAACTCAGTTTATTCAGGGAAGAGGAAGTCGGATAGCGCATAATTAGGTTTGTTGTAAAGGTTTAAAAGAATAAAGTGAGAAAGGAGTGTAAGCTCTGAAACTGAATCTTACTTTAAAATTCCATTCACAAAATTGAAAATAAGCACACGTAACTATAACACAAGATTTTTTATGTTAAAATGTTCCCAAATTGAGAAGAAAAAAAATCGTTGGGCCTAAGTTCACTAAAATCCAGTATAAAATTGTTACAACTTATAATTTTATGAAAGAGAAAAGGCTGTAAAAAACTCTCTTTCACACTCTTATCTAAAAGATTTTGCAATATTATTTTGTCAATGGTATAACATTAGCTATTATTTAATATTTATAAACTTTTGGGATAAAAATAAACTTTTTAAAAAAGAGCTGTTTATAGGGGTTCAACACCTATCTGATTTGCTGAAACAATATAAAATTTTTTTTACAAAACATATTTATCTCATTTATGAGAATTGTGGAGTGACCCAATGCTACAATACTCTTGAATGCCTTACTAAATTTATACAAGCTGCTAGTTTCCTAATGGGAGAAATGATGCTATCTCATTCATCTACAATACATTTTCAACTGACTTTCTATTTATAGGGTACATTTTAAAATTTTTATTTTTTAATTCTAATAAATCTTACATATAGAGGGAAAAATATAGATGAATTGTAGGTTAATGGGACATTTAATAATGCTTTCTGCCAATTCGTATAAGTTAATGGTGGAATGGGATCAAACAGTTGTGTTGCGTCCCAGAACCTGGTTGCCGTATGGATTAGGGAGCCTTCGGATTTTTCGTCGTCTAGAGGCGACTGTGAACGGGTTCGATCTCCATATCTGTTAACCTGAGACCTGCACAACACAACTAACAAATAGGAGGTTAGAGACTCGACGGAATTTCTCTCTCCGAAAACACTCCGACGCTCAAATCAGTAACTTTCCATAATGAATAGAAAGAGGGGCACGCTTAGACGTGCGTGAAAATGTGCTGCAAATGCGTTGGGAGTACATGAATGCGAGTATGGGAGATTGGTGAGCGGGTATTGGGAGGCCTGACTCCCGAAATTCACCGCAGCGGATGGCTAATTCTTGTCACCTGAGAATGCAAAGAGAGTTGGATCTGTAAGGGGGTTTTTGAGCTTAACTTGCTTGACGTAGAATCAAGCGTCCAGGATCCAATCCATCCCTTTACCTGTAGAAGGGGATGGATTTTATAGGCCCCCTAATTGGGGGCTTTGGTTGCGAGAGAATCCCTGTTGTAGGGTTTTGTTGGCCGTTGATTGTTGTCGGCGGTCACCAGTGTGTTGGTTGTCGTCTTGCGGTGGCAAGTAGACCGCCGGGCACTGCCGGTCACGATTGGTCTACCCCTTGCACTGGGATTGGCTGAAGAAATGTGGGCAGTGGTGCTAGTCGCAGCTAGTAGCGTTGACTTTCTTCCCATTGACTCGTTTCTTCTGCGCCACTACTGTCGCCCGACAGCCGCATTAATGGGCCGTAGACGTCGTTCATTGGATGCTAGTATGGGCCGGCACGTAAGCCGCTCTAGAACATAGGGCTGAATTCTTCTTTTGGGCCGTTGCTCCACGGGTTGGGCTTCGAATATCTTTGGGCCTTCGCACTAAACCCAACACTAGCCCCCTATGCCTAGGCTGAACTGTGGTTGCGGTTTGGCATGCCTTTCTTGGTCCAATTCGCGGATGCCCAGCTTTCCTCGAGATGCGCTGATGTTTTTCGTCTTTCAGTTTCGTGCCTTCCCAAGGCGATTGCGCAGGCTTTTTTAACGCTGCAGCAACTCGATGCCTGGAATGGATGGATTCGCATGCCTGAGGTTGCGTCGGATTTGATGGCTTTCCTGTTCCATGAAAGATGTCTACGGGATAGCGTGTCCCATTGGTGCTGGAAGGGCGCCAACTTGCCCATAAATAGGAGGGCCCTTCGACCGGTGTGGCTCATCTCTCGGCTGAATTTAGAGGAGCAATGCGAGGGTCTTGGATCGCCCTACCTCTGGTAGGAGTCTGCACAAGAATCGGATGGCTTAGCTGGAGATCCGGAACTCTTGACGAAGACTATCTTCATCCCCGCGCCGTGGGTGATTCCTCATACTAATGAGGGTGGCTTGGCCACTTTGCTGTCGTCACGTGCCTCCCCCCATAGAGCAACCTCCTCCGATGTGCAGTGGGACCGCAGCGGAGCCATCCTGGGGGGCTTTATCACTGGCGTGGCGCGTCGCTCACGGTCTCTACTTCACTTGGACCACTGTGCGCTCTCTCTAGAGGGGTGCAAAAGGGCGGAGCCTCCATGGGGGGAGCGAATGTTTTCTGCGTCACCGCTAAGGTCTCCCTAGTTGGTGCTGGTTCTGCCGTGCCAGTTGACAACGGTCAATTGTTTGGGCAGGGCCAACATGGGCGCTCCTGTGCTCGGGCACATCGGAGTTTCGGTGATGCCACTGGAGTGACTTGGTGTGGATCACGGTTCCCGGTTGTGCCCAAAGCATCCAGTGATGCCGCCTCGGGATTTCTATTCCCTACTGCATTTTTTATTTCTTGTATTTTTGCTGCTGCAGATCTTTTACTTTGTAAAGAAAGCATTGATTAATGAAAGAAGTAGCCCTTCGCCTTTGTTCTTCCATGTTATAGCGTGCATCTTTTCTCGTTGGCTGCTTCTTGGGTCGCTCTTTATGGGCAATTTTCATCTTCTATTGCTTCGCCGCTGCCCACGCGTCCTGAGCGCCTTCGATCTGCCCGGGCACGCCTTCTGGTCTCATCCATCAAATCTTAATTGTAGACTGTCGGCGGAGGACACCAGCGGGAGGAGACCTTTTGGCAACTGGCACTGTGGAAATTCAAATGCCATAGGTGGATGTCACATCCGCTTGGCCATCTGGCACATTAAATGCTCGGGGAATCGTGGGGTGATGCGCCATAATGATTCGCCTTGGAAAGGCGTGAAGTTTCAGGGATTCGCCACGTGGAGCGTCTCATTGGCTTTCTTAAGTTAGCTCTGTCTTGGGCTGATTGCCCAAAATGGGAATTTCACATATTTAAAGGCTTGAGTTTCATCCACGGTTGTGTACTCTGTTGTTTTGTTTTTAGACATTGTGAAGTTTCGTGCTACTTTCAAGTCTTTCCCTCTGTCTTCTTCTGTTGCGACTTCAATGGAGATGTCGTCCTCATTATCTGGGTTAGAACCTTCTTCCGAAGAGCCTGAGATTGGGACCCATGCCTCTGGGATCCTTGGTGCGCTCTGATCGGCCCAGTGACACAGGATGAATGTCATTTGGAGGCCACCGTCGTGGGCCCAATACGATTTTCGAGAGTGCCTCCAGGCTTTGAGAGGGAGGAGATGTCCACCTCCTCACCGGATCATAGGCCCAGGAGGGCGGATCCTTTGCTTCATCGAGTTGCCAGGGCCGTCAAACGTGTTGAAGCCAGGGTGCAGGCTGCGGTCGGAGAGATAAAGCAGTTGAGAGCTCGCGCCGCACATTTTAAGGACGCGTGGGCTGAATCAGAAGCAAGGGCGTCCAGGCTTGCTGGTGCTAATGCGCAGGCCCGGGCCCGCATATTGGCTCTCCAGGAGGAGCTTGAGTGGCGGCGGCTACAGTTCGGAGGGGAGCTCGCGTGGATGGGGACTTAGCTGAGGTCGAGGTTCCTGCTAGAGGAGGTTAGTCCTGCACTGGAAAGGAATTTCCAGGACGACATCTGTCTCAGCCGAAGATTAGTCTCGCCGGAGGATCCGAACTTTTGCATCGACATCCTGGATTCTTGAAACTCCAGTGACCTGACACGCGCGGACCTGTTAGAGTACCCTGCTCCGAATTCTTCTAAGCTCGGAGGGGATTGTTAGCTGTACCTTGTGGCTGCAGGCTGCTCTAAAAAAAAAAGAGTTGTTAATGATTATGATAATGCAACTTGATACTTAACTGTGCCATTTATTTTCTACCGGTGGTTATATTCGAACTGTTTGTTTTCTCTCTTTTGCGCCTGCCTTGGAAGTCCCGCCACTGCCATCCCTGGCGATCAGAATTCCCACATTAAATGCTGGTGTGATAGCGGGGATTTGTTGGGGTGATATTAATCTGCAGTCTGATAAGAGGTCATAATTAGCCACTGCTTGGGACCCGCGGCGCTCTTGCCGAGCCAACATATGGCTTGGCCATTTAACGAAGGCGTCGTTTGGGTTTTCCCGCGCGCAGGCGCGTCGTTGTCTATTTAAGCGACATCTCAGCGAAATCCCTTCTTCTTTGTGCCTTTTCATGCTGTAACTTGTCCCAGAGTGAGAGAGGGAGATGGCCAAGAAGAGAGAAATCGCTTCCTCTTCACGGGTTCCCAAGTCGGGCCACCACAAGGTTGATAACACAAGCTCTGTTTTGACAATGAGTGCCATCGTTGCTTTGATGATGGACTACAGGATCCCTAGTGATTGGGCTTATCATGCTCCTGGCTCTACGGGTAGAGCCAACGCCCTCTCAAATGGCTTCGTCACCATTTACGAGCACCACCTAAGAGGGGGGCCTTGTTACCCCACGCCATGTACTCTATAGGCGCTGGTCGAGGCATTGGGTGTTCCTGTGGCGATGCTTCACCCCAATGTCATTTGTTATCTGGTTCACTATGCATCTTCTCCCGCCTTCATACTTGTGCGTTCGATGCAAAGGCGGTGGGAGTGATCTTCTGTTTCACGGAGTCGGAGGATTTGGTCTCTATGTCTCCAAAACCGGTTTCCATTTCTGGGGGACCAACCCCAATTCGGTGAAGAACTGGAAGAGACGCTTCTTCTTCCTGTAGGAGCCTTCTGACTCAGAGCTCTCGTGTGAGTGGGGCCCAATCTAGGAGTACTTCCACGGGAAGGTGTCCTCGGAGGACACTACAGATATGGTGGAGTTGGTAGCCGCAATTAACTCCTAGATGGCGACATTCTCCGTTTAGGGCTTCTATTTGATGTTCGTTATGTTTGAGGCCACTAGATGGGGGCCTTCGTCTGGCTAGGGTGTCGCTGGCCCTTCGAAGAAGAAGCCCAAGGATGTCGTGATCCCTGAGTTGTCGAGGGAAGACGCTGAGGAGAGTTGCTCATTGTTGGAGTCGTCTTCAGATGAGGAGGAGGTTGAGGCTCTACTGAAGAGGTTGAGGGAGGCCGAAGGTACCTATACCTTGAGATCACAGAGGTTGGCCTCTGGGTCCACCACACGAGCTTGAAGACCAGTCCCGGAGGTGATGTCGAGCGTCAAACCACGGGAGGGAGTCGCCGAACCGATTCCAATTCTCACTATAGCATTGACTCAGTACGCCACTCCTACGGTGGAGCTTTATTCTGGTGAAGGGATTTCTACGGGCTCTTTCGATGATCTGGAGCCGCCAGAGGTGATGGCTGAGGGTACTCCAGCCATGGAGGGAGGCGCGTTAGTTCTTGAGGAGCTGGAGGGAATGCGCTCGCCGGGGCCAACACCAATTCTGGTGGAATCTTCAGAGCTTGCTGGACCTCCTACTGGGCTGTTTCTAGAGGTTGGCATCTAGAAGGATGCCCTCATGGTGTTGGAAGTCGAAGCCATGGCCAGTCTGCCAGGTGCTGAGCTGACTTCGGAGATGGCTGCTGTAGGGACAGTTCAGGGGTTGGAGCCCCTAGGCATTCCTTTGCCTCCCATGGCTCTGAGCCATCCAAGCACCACAGAGGTAACGGCTAAACATGGGGAGCCCCTAGGCTTATTCGCGTCAAGAGACTTTGCCTGTCGTCCGGAAGCAACTCCGCTTAGGTATAGTCATCTTGAGTCAAGCATTCATCTGTTGTTTGGAGTTCTGAGAATTTCTGATCTTCTCTCCTCCCATGCAGGTTCCGGAAGAGGTTGACTCTCTCGACGGGCTGGCAGCTCAATTGTACGAGAACTCCCACTGCAGGTAGGAGATTGCCCAGTGTATGAGAGTCAAGGTCGCTATCCTTTATGAGGAGAGCGGCGGGCCGTAGGAGAGAACCGCCAAATGTAGGAAGAAATCAGGCATTTGAAGGAGGATAGTGGTCAGCAGGCATTGGAAGTTGTACGTCTACCGCAGGAGGTCGAGCAGCTGAAAGAGATGGCCACTACTCTTGAGAACGACAACTCCTGCGTAGCTAGAGATCTGAGGGCATGGCTCACTCTGTCGGAGGCAAACATTGTCCTGGAGTCTAGGTTCTGGGATGGTATCCGCCTGTGCCGCAGGATTGCCTCGCTTGTGCTTCCCGATGTTCCGGAAGGTGTCTTCCACCCAGGCAACTCTGGGGTCCGTAACAGGTCTCATCTAAGGAATTTCCTTGAGGAGGCCGGTTCATCAAATTCTCGGGAGTAGCTTTACTTATTTATGTTGCTTCCTTCCTTTTCCGCCACTTGTTTGTGCTTTGTACAGATAAATGAGAAGTATCACCTTTTTTGCATTCAATGTCTTCAAGCGTCATTTTAGAGATAGTATTTTGAATTTAACGGTTAAGCTTGTAAGGCTTTTGTTGCCAAGGCCCCGATCCGGCGCCTTTTTGCGCTGTACTTGTCCTTTGTCAGAGGATGTCGCCGCATCTTACGCATTTAATGGGAAGCTCGATCCAGCAAAGTGGACGTTGTCGCAAGTCCCGTGGAGCCATGCTAAGGGCCAGCTGGGTTTTTAGGCTACAGTAGTCCCGTGGGCCAGTTGTGTTCACCTCGCGCGGTGAACACAACAATACTTCCCACAATGTAGTGACCCATATTCTAATAGAAACTATAACACCGACTTCACTTGAGTCATCAATTCCAAATTTGTGGACCACCAGTCTGATATCTTGACAAAACGACTTACCTTTTCCTAATGAAACAGGATTTTTTTTCCCCCCTATAAGCTTCTGCTTTTATATGTTTATAAATTCAGGTAGCAGAGTAATGCTTTCATTAAGGAAGTCTAGAACTAGAATACCGTGATTTTGAACTGAAAAGTTGTCCTAATTGAATCTCCATCCTGTCCTTTTGAACTGCAAATACAGCATTCACAAACTAATGCCAACGTTAAAGCGTTGTCGTCTGCTATATTTTCGATAAATATATAAGCTTTTCTTGAACTGAGTACTAGCTGAAATCATCTCCTTTCAGCTTCTTCAAATAAGATTGACTTTACTGTTACCTCAACATCCACTTTGGTGAACAAATTCACCACTATTCACGTATATGTGCTTCTTTTGGCGGTGAAGGTTTGAGCTTGGCCTGGAGAAGCCAGATCCAAGAAGAGCACTGCAGAGCGCATTCACAATTGCAATCGCTTATGTAATTGGTGGATTACTGCCTCTTAGCCCATACATGTTCATTTCATCTGCTCAAAAGGCCGTCTCTGCATCTGTTGTTATAACGTTAGCTGCTCTCCTGATCTTTGGCTACGCCAAAGGTTACTTCACAGATGACAAACCATTTCAAAGCGCTTTTCAAACTGCCTTGATTGGAGCTTCCGCTTCTGCAGCTGCTTTTGGCATGGCAAAGGTTGTTCAGAGTTCTTAAAACAATAGGTAACTAGCACTTTGACATTGTTTACTTGTTAGCTTGTATTCTATTAGGGAATACACGGATGAATCTCAGAGTTTCTTGCTAGTTAATGATGTTTGTTGCAAAATTTAGAACTGGTTATTTACGGTTAAGATTGTCTTTACCCAGCTTGTTTTAGATACTTAATTTTCTATTTTTGCACACAATGGAGGCCTAGTTTATCCACAAATTGGACCAGTTCATAGTTTATCCGCAAGCGTTATTGTTAATTGAAATATACCTTAGGAATGGCTTCTTCCATGATTGCGTGGAAGTTATTTAGTAACGACAATATTTCTATTTGGTTTGAGAGAGACATAACTTGTGGAAATCTTTTTTTTAGAAAGACAATTCTTTTTCTCCAAATTTTTATTCATGTTTACATAAAATTAATTTCGGAAATAGATTATGTGCAATGAAGGAAGGGGGGAATGGGATCCGAAATTGAGTTCTATTGGGTCCAGTATGGGTGAGGCCCAGGAATCGCAAAGTCCAATCCAGGTAGCAGTGGCCCAAATAATCAACACGGCCAAGAACTCAAAACAACATTTGTGGCAGTCCAGTGCTCACAACTAACCAACGCTTCATGCAACTCATTAATGCAGCTACAGGCGGCAGACGCGAGGTAGTAGGGACAAACCAATGAAACGAAGGTCAACTTTTGCAGCCATGGCTCGCACGGCTCCCTTTAGGTGACTAGCCAATCCTCACGCAAAGAGCAGTTCAAGCATGGCTAGCGATGCACGACAGTTTTCTCACCGTCATAAGGCGACAACTGACACCACCGATTGTCATCAGCGGTCAACAGCCGACGAATCCCTACAGAAAGGATTCTCGCACCCAAAGCTCCACTGCCTGGAGCCTATAAATTCCCTCTCTTTCTATAGGAGAAGGGATTGGATCCCAAATCCTTAATCTGAGCTTGGGCATTGAGACAAACACTAATTGAGTTCCTGCTCTCAGACTTGCGCCTAGCACTAATTCTTCATAGCCTTTCATGGGCTACCAAAGTGAGCCACCTATCGCGGTGCATCCTCGGGAGCCAGGCCTCCCACCAAACGCTCATCAACTCTCACACTCTTGCATTCATACACTCCTACCACACACTCAACATATTTCCACGCACTTCTAAGCGTGCGTCCCTTTCTGTTTATTGCGGGAGGTTACTGACTTGAGCGTCGGAGTGCTTTCGGTGAGAGAAATCCCGCCGACTTTTGACCTTTTATTTGTTAGTTTATGTTGTGCAGGTTTCAGGTTAACAGTGACGGAGATTGGACCCGCTCGTAATCCCCTCCAGGCAATGAGGAATTCGAAAGCTCTCTAATCCGTACGACAACTGGGGACTCGAGACGCAATATTGGCGCTGTCTGTGGGAACGCGACAAAAAGTCTAGCGTTTTCCCTCAACACTCACTCCTTCACACTAAGATGGTCAACACCGCAGGACAAGCCAGCGCGCCAGCAAGAGACACGGCCACACACAGCGACAACCCCTCAGTCGGTACCCGTGCCAGCAAGCGACTGCAGCCTGATGTCCACCAGCTTGCTGCAAAAATGGGTGACATGAGGCTAATACTTCAGGCCCTCTGCAACCAGATAGGCACCCAGTGGATGGGGGCTGCTCCCCAGGCGTCTCAAGCGTCATCCTCCAGGCAAGGAAGGCGTCGCACCAGAGCCCCCAGGGGTAGATCAAATCGGCCTGACGATACTGAGGCCCAGGTGGCCTCTGGTAGTAGGGCCTAGATGGCGGCTAAAAGCCACCCTAGTCGGGATGAGGGGAGGAAAGCCCAAAGTGGCGCAACTCCCAAAACTAGACAGCTGCAGGCTTGTGTAGCGCGCGGCCGCCCCATGCGGGAGGCCATCATAGCCAGCATGTTTCGCAGAACTTGCAGAGTTCTACGGAACTCCGCGACATCATCAACGTGCGGAGAAGGGAGTCTGACCCGCCGATAGAGGAAAAGGTAAAGGTGATCTGGGACAACCTATTCAAGGAGAAGCCCGTGCGGTCTTCCTTTGACCTATGGAGATCGCCCTTCGCCATGGACCTCCGAACCTAACTGCTGCCCCGCAAGTTCAAAATGCCAACGCTGGATGGGTACGATGGGAGTAAAGATCCAATGGACCACCTCAACTACTTCTGCACTCACTGTCCCTCTAAGGAGTGAGCGAGGTCATGATGTGCCAGTGTTTCCTGATCACCCTCAAGGGGACGCACTACTTTGATTCCACGGACTCCCGCCGAACTCCATCCGTTCCTTCGATGAGCTCATAGATTGCTTCTTGTGTTAGTTCATCTCCAACTGGAGGGAAGAGAAGCAACCGTAACACCTGGTCCGACTCCTCTAGAGGAGGGACGAAAGCCTAAAGCGATTCCTCAACCGCTTCATCGCCGAGGTGCGTCGGATTCCCCAGCTCTCCGATGAGTTGAAGCTCAATGCCTTCATTGCTACGTTGGCGGTAGGGGACTTCTTAAAGCACTTGTCGCACTAGCGCCCTTAGTCCTTTCAGGAAGTTGAGGCCATCGCCGAGCTTATATCTTGGTGGAAGAGGCCAACAAGGCAAAGCATATCAAGCGCGCGGACCGTCCCCACGGAATGACCTAAGACAACTATTAGGAAGAGATAGAACGGCGACAGCAGCAGCTTCCCGGAGTGCTGCAAGCAGCCGCGGCCTCCACTAGGATCCAGGAAGGAGTACGGGCCAATGTCCCTAACTCCCCTGAACAATATCCGTGTAAACATTTTGATGCAAATCCAGGATGAAAAGTTCTTCAAGTGGCCAAAAGCACTAAAGGGTCCGAGCGGTGGGGACCAGACAAAATACTGCTAGTGCCATCGCTGCCTGGGATATTCCACAGAGAACTACCCTTGCAGTAAGAGATAGAAGACCTAATCCGCCAAGGACACCTCAAACGGTTCATGAAGGGTTCGGGGTAGGCCCCTACAGCCTCAAGAGGCGAGGCAAGCGAGTCTTTGAAGAACCGTACGACTGTCGACATGATCAACATGATCTCAACAGAGCCAGCCAAGAGTAGCAGGCAGACGCAGCCCGAGTAGACTTTCAGCAGCCGTACAGTTCTTTGGAGGCTCGCTTTCTTCGCCTCCTGAGGCGGCAACGATAGGAGTGATGTCATTAACTTTAGTAGCGATGATATGGCACATGTAACCTTCCCCCATTCTGATCCTCTTGTTGTATCCACCATCATTTCAGCTTGGTATGGTCAATTACTAGCTAAAATGGATTTTTATTGATAATAAAAACTCCTAAAATTTGCTGTATCTTGATACTTTTTTAAATTTTGGATTGAGATGAAGTCAGATGAAAGTGGCCGATGGCCCTCTGTACGGCCTAGATAACAAACATGTACCTTTGAAGGAGAAATCCAAGCAAGAGATCACGATGGAAACATACCTATGTACCGTGATGTGAGAGTTAATATTCATTATCGTTGATCTACTATCCGTCTACATCGCCATTCTGGGGAGACCATTCCTCACGTCCTTCGGGGCTGTTACTTCAATCTCTCATGTAAATGTGAAGTTTCTGACCCCGTACAGGTAGGAGAGGTGCTCGAAGATCGGGTGATCGGGTAGTCATGCTACTTGTCCTAAGTCACCCTAGCGATGCCGGACCGTATGGATGAAGACGTGGATCTTTTTGGCAAAGCCACGCTACAACAAGCCTAATTAGGTGAAACAACTGAAGTGGTCCCTCTGGACCCTATCAAGCTAGAGAAGTGCGTACACATCGACTGCTCTCTCACTGCGGCCAACCACAATCAGCTCATTAGCTTTCTCTTGAAAAACTCTGACGTGTTCACGTGGGTCCCTACCGACATAACTGGGATACCAGCTAGAATAATGGTCCATAAGTTGGGTCTCGATCCCGATCACAAGACCGTCTAGAAAAAGCGCAGGAACTATTTCGTCGAAAAGCTAGTAGCTATAAGAGAGGAAGTGAAGAGGCTGCTGGATGCCGGTTTCATAAGGGAGGTCAAGTATTCGATTGGACATCCAACGTTGTGCTCGTGAAGAAAAGTAACGACAAGTGGTGAATGTGTGTGGGCTTCACCGACATAAATAAAGACTGCCCTAAAGATAGCTTCCCACTCCCTCGAATCAATCAATTGGTGGATTCTACGTCCGGGCACGAGCTCCTGAGTTTTATGGACACCTATTCAGGCAATAACCAAATCAGGATGGATCCAGACGATGAGGAGCACACCTCCTTTATGACCGATTAAGGGACATATTGTTACAAGGTTATGCCCTTTGGTCTCAAAAATGCTGAGGCAACCTACTAGTGCCTTGTGAACAAAATGTTCGAGGCCCAGATCAGAAGAAATGTGGAGGTGTATGTTGACAACATGCTCATCAAGAGTAGAGTAACCGACGACCACATTCATGATCTAAAGGAGACCTTCCAAGTACTTTGAGATCACAGGATGAAACTCAACTCGACCAAATGTGCATTCGGGGTAACATTTGGAAAGTTCTTAGGCTTTATAGTGTCCTAGCGCGATATAGAAGCGAACCCAAAGAAGATCAAAGCCATACTTGACATGAGCTCTTCGCGGACCGTGAAGGAAGTCCAGATGCTCACGGGATGGTTGACAGCCCTATCATAGTTCCTAGCTAAGTCCCCGGAGAAATACCTTCCCTTCTTCAAGGCACTTAGAGGAACGAAAGCGTCCGGATTACGGTGGACGAACAAGTGCGAGGAAGCATTCCAAGAGCTAAAGGCGTACCTCAATAGTCCACCTCTCCTAAGCTCACCATCCACGGGCAAAAACCTGTTCCTCTACCTTGGCATGTTAGACACAGCGCTCAGCTCAGTGTTCGTCAGAGAGCATGCGAGCATGCATCGACCGGTGTACTACGTGAGTAGGGTATTGACGGACGTGGAGACTCGATAACCACATGTGGAGAGGATTGCGCTAACCCTCATCTATTCAGCGCAAAAATTAAGGCCATACTTCCAAGCTCACCGGATTGTTGTTTTGATAGATCAACCCCTAAAGTCAATCCTGCAAAAGCCGGAGACTTCTGGGCGACTGGTCAAGTGGGCTATAGAGTTGGGAGAGTTCGATATGGAGTTCTGACCACAACTGGCCCTTAAGGGCCAGGCCCTCATCATCGAGGTAGTGATCCCAACTCTAAACGTCCCACACAGCCCGAAGAGCTTGGACGCATTGGATGTTCCATCATGGATCTTGAATGTTGACGGGTCATCCACCTAGACAGGCAGTGGAGCATGAGTCGTGCTTAGAATTCTAGACGGGACAGAGGTCAAGTACTCTATTACATTAACCTTCACCACCACAAATAACATTGCACAGTACAAAGCCCTTTTTGCGGGACTTTGTCTAACAAAGGAGTGCTCCACCAAGTCGCTCATTGTGCGTAGCGACTTGGAGTTAGTGGTCAATCAGATCCAATGAGCTTTCTAGGTATCAAACCCTTAGCTTGCCAAGTACCTAGCGAGAGTAAGAGCCCAGATCCAGTGCCTTGAATGTTTCAAGATCGAGCACATCCCTAGAACTAAAAACTAAAAAGTCGATCAGTTGGTAAGGGATGCAGCCGAAGGATCTCCGAAGCAATACGCCGGGCGCTACAGGGAAATCTTGGCCACACCAAGTATGGACAGTCCAGACCAGGAACAACTGCAGGTTAATGAGGGTGACAATTGGATGACCTCAAGTATCTGACGGATGGAACATTGCCTACGAATGCTGACGAGGCCAAGCGGATCAAAAAGACAGCAGATTGGCACACGATCCTTGATGGTAGGCTATATTGATGGGGGTATTCCACTTCCTACCTGAAATGCCTGACTCCCCAGGAAGCCGTGTACACGCTGTGTGAAGTCCACCTTGGCGTATATGACTCGCACATTAGAGAAAAAAACCTCGCATTCAAGATCAAGCGGCATGGTATTTTCTGACCCACGATGAAACGGGACGCCCTACAATTCGTGAAGAAGTGCAAAAGCTGTCAAGTTCATGGGACCATAGCTCATCTGTCTCACACAGAGCTACAAAGCATTTAGTCCCTATGGCCATTTGCATAATGGGGGCTCGACATCCTTGGATATATGCCCTTGGCCTCCGAGCAGAGAAAGTTCCTTATCGTCGGCATTGACTACTTCACAAAGTGGGTAGAAGCAGTTCCTTTGGTGTGAATCACGAAGAAGAACCCCACGGAATTCCTCCGCCAAAGCATCGTTTGATATTTTGGGATTCTAGAGGTCGTAGTAACAGACAATAAAACCCAGTTCATCGCCAAACGAATCACCTAGTATTGTGCAAGCTTGCGCATCAGGCTGATTCATACGTCGATAGCGTACTCTCAAGCGAACGGACAGGTCAAAGTCACCAACCGCATGCTGCTGCACTGCCTAAAGACCAAACTGGAAGACATAGGGGGCTCCTGGGTCGACGAGTTACCTTTCGTGCTCTGATCATATCGAACAACCCCGAGGAACCGACAAAGGAGATACCCTTCAACCTCTACTACGGAAGTTAAGGCGGTCGTTCCCATCAAAGTCGGACTTCCCTACCTGCGGGTCGAATGTTTTGATCCGGTCACCAACTCCCAGAGACTCAGGGAATGCCTAGATTTGCTCCTAGAAGTTCATGACGCGACCCACCTGAGGATTTTAGCCTACCAACAACGTATCGCATGATACTACAATAAGCGGGTGAAGGCACGCCCATTCAAGGTTGGACACTTGGTCTTACGGAGTGTAGAGGTTACGGGAAAGGCCGCAAGTATGAACAAACTCTCCCCAGGCTGGGAGGGCCCGTTTCTCGTCTCAACAATCCTCCGGAAAGGAGCGTACAAGATACGCACCCAAGACAGCAAGTTGGTCCCATGGACTTGGAACGCCGCCAACCTCAGAAAATATTATCAGTAGGACAGCGTAAAGCCCAAGTAAGGCATGCATGCACACCATGAGGATTGCTTGTATATGTATTGTGTCATCATTAATAAAATTAATTATTTTTACAATCTTGTGTGTTCATTTATATGGGTGTTTTCATGCATGACATTTTAAAATTAAAACGACCTAGATGCCCCTAAGTCGGGAGGATTTTCATCCGTCCATAAAACAAAGCCTTAGCTCCATACCAAGAGGCCTGAAAGTGGCCATCTTGAATATCGACTCCGCGTCGAAAGGCCCCAAGCGGCCCTTATAGTCTTGGCTTCACGCCAAGCGGCCCAAAAGTGATCATCTCAAATATCGATTCCGCGTCGAAAGGCCCCAAGCGGCCCTTATAGCCTTGGTTCCGTGTCAAGCGACCCGAAAGCAGCAATCTCGAATCTCGACTCTACATCGAATGGCCCTAAATGACCCTTTAGACCTTGGTTCTGTGCCAGGCGACCCCAGCGGTTGAAACATTAGGCCTGGGGGCTTTTGAAGTCCCCAACATGCGGCCACCAAAACCTTAGGGGGCAAGAATTGCAGGCGTGTGGTGACGTTCTCCTGGAGAAGAGAGCACCCTCAGTGTAAGATGGTCATGGACTAGGACCGTGCATACGTGAGTGACGACGTCTTGAGCGGGGCTGAGCACCTAATACTTGTATCGTGTGCTAAAAAAGCCTAAGACCCGAAGTTTGGCTACTGTGGCCTGAAAACCCGGCTGGCTCTTAGTGTGACTCCACTAGACTTGCGGCGACGTCCATTTCACCGATCGAGCTTCCCATTAAATGTGCGAGAAGTAACGACATCCTCTAATGAAGGACGAGTATAGCGCAAGAAGGCGCCAAATCGGAGTTTTGGCGACAATAGCTATACAAGTTTAGCCTTTAAAACAAGAGTTACAATTTTGAAAATTATATCATACACTCAGAAGCACCAAATGCTTGAAAGATAGCTGCCTTCCATTCATTATGCATATACAAGGCGTTGTCAATCAACAAAAAAGGAAAAAGGCTATACAAAAGTAATACTGTCCCTATGAATTTGATGGGCCTGCATCCTCAAAGAGGTTTCTCAGGCGAAAGTTGTCAGAGACCCCAGCGTTCCCTAGATGAAAGATGCCCTCGGAGATACCCAGAAGTGCGAGGGCGGCAGTCTTGCGACACAGGTGGATGCCATCCCAGAACCTGGCGTCAAGTGTGAAGTCCAGCTCCTTCAGAGTGAGCCGTCGCCTCAGGTCTTTGGAAAGGTGGGAGATGTCATCCTCCAAAGTGGTGGCCAATCCCCTTAGCTGCTCAACCTCCCGCCTTAGACGCACGCTTTCTTGTGTCAGCCGCTCGTTCTCCTCCCTCAGCTACCCGTTCTCCTCCCTCAACTGCTTGTTTTCCTCCCAGAGTGCAATGATTTCAACTCCTGCGCACTGAGCTGTCTCCTGCTCGAACTCCTCCCTGACACGGTGAAAGTATCCATGTAGTTAAGCAATCACCACATCGAGATAGTTGGCTTCCCGAGAGACCTGCAAGGAAAAATGAGAGATCAGAAACCCTCAAAGTTCTAGTCAATGGAGGAACACTCGATTCAAAATGATCATACCTGAGGGAGGAACGCATCCAGGCAATAAGCTCCGCCTCCTGACGCTAACAAGCTCGGGGGCTGTATGTGCTTGATTGCGACCTCCATGGAGTTGGGAACATTTAAGCCATGGGTGATGAGGGAATGCTTGGGGGCTTCGACTCTTAAACCATCCCCACCGCAACAGTCTCTCGAATCAAGGCAACACCAAATGGATTGGCAACTCATCTAGCTTCGACTTCCTCATCGACAGCAGCACTCTCCTGGATGCACGCCTTTATTTTGTAGCAGCCTAGCAACGGGATCCAAAAGGCTCGAGTCCCCACTCGGGACTGTTCGAGCTCCAAAGTGCCAATCCCCTTAGCATCCTTAGGACTTGGTGCATCGATCTCCACGATCCTTACACCCTCAACAACCGCCTCCTGCGGTTCCAGGTCAATGAAGGGATCCGCGGGAGACCCTCCTTCAGAATGAAGTTCCACCATGGGAATGCCATACTCGGCCAACGCCTCCATGGCGAACCTGCTGGATCGGGAGGAGTGCTCACCGCTTCCTCCAAAATATCAAGCTTAATATCCAAAGTGCCTTGCCCTTGGAATGGAACTCATGGCGCGTGTAGCAACTAATCATGGCCCCGCCCCACAAACAATCCCGATCACTGGCCATTTAATGTGACCTCCAGGTAAAGTGCCTCCGCCTCCTCAACCTCTTTAGTAGGGCTTTCACCTCTTCATCCAAGACGTCTCTGGAGAGCGAGTAGCTCTTCTCTAGACGTTTTCCCCAATGGCTCCTGGAGCGTAATGGCCCCAGACTTCTTCTTCTCGGGCCCAGCGACAGCCCAACTAGACTCAGGACCGCACTTGGCATCGGAAAAAGTATCGGAAGTTAGATAATAGACCTGGATGGAAAACGTCTTTATTTTTGAGTTAGTGGTAGCAACCAGTTTGGCTGCCCCACTGACCTCCTCGACGGCCACATCCCCGCAGAAGAACCTAAGGATTGGACCCCACTCTCAGGAGAGCTCCGAATCCGAGGGTTCTTGCAAGAAGAAGAAATGATTCTTCCAGTTGTTCACCAAGTCGAGGTTGGTTTCCCGAAAGTGGAAGCCGGTTCAGGGAGACATCGAGATCCAATCCTCCGATTCCATGAAGCGGAAGATTACCTTCACTGTGTTCGCATCAAACATGAAAGAATGGAGACGGGTGAAGATACATGAAGAGACCAAGTAGCGAACGACATTAGGTGAAGCCTCGCGGACAGGAACACCTAATGCCTCAACGAGTGCATACAAGTTGCATGGTATGGGGTAACGGAGCCCTCCCTTCAGATGGTGCTCGTAAACAAAGATGAAACCCTCTGGAAGGGTGTTGGCCCTGCCAACTATGCCGGGACGCAGTAGGCCATATCCCTAGGAATCCCATAGTCCACCATCAGTGCGGCGATGGCACTCACCATTAGAATGGACCCGGTATTGCTAGCTCCATGGCAAACTGTTTGAGAGACTCAGGAGGAGGAAGGAGAACTCTTCTTCACCATCTTTTTCTCTGAAGGAAATATCAATGATTCTTAGTGCAAGAAAGCACAAAGAACGGAATCGTCAAAGGCACCACTTAAATAGGCAACGTGGCACCGAAACTCAATTGGCGTTTCACCTCGATGGCCGGGCCACGCGTCCGTTTAGTGAAAATGCTGCGAGTTCTAAGGAGTAACTAATCATGGCCCCTACCAGATTACAGGTTACTATCGCCTCAACCGCCTGCCCAAGATCTCACCTGTCACACCAACATTTAATGCGGATTCTTATCGGCAGCAGCAAGGCTTCCAAGGCATGCATTCAGAAGGAAAAATTAATCATTCTAGCATAATAGATAGCAAAAAGTAAATCACACGGCTAAATAAAAAGTTTTATTATGTAATACACTAATAAACTCTTTTTTACAATAGGAGGTAGCCAACGGCCGCGGATTACAACTAGCTGCCCTCACTGGGCCCTAAAGGATCAGAAGCCATGTACGCTGATAAGTCCGCGCGAGTCTAGGCGCTAGAGTTTCAAGAGTCCAGGATGCCGATGGAGCCTTAACTGTTTCTAAAGGCTCCTCCAAATCACTGAGCCTACTAGCCTCTCCATGAGACGGATACCGAAAGACACTAATTCTTCCCGGAACCTCCTCTCCAGTGTAGGAGCCACCTCGTTCGGCCTGATCCTTAACCTCAACTCGACCTCTAATCCATGCGTTCCTCTCCACAGTATACCCGAAATCGCTTGAATTCTTCTTGAAGAGCCAAAATGCGGTCTTGGGCGTACATGTTGGCGCCGGCAAGCCCCGACGCCCTTGCTTCTGACTCCACCCATTCCCTCTCAAATTGTGTGGCGCGAGCCATTGTCTGCTCAATCTCTCCGACCGTAACCTGCACCTTGGCCTCAAAGTCCTCAACCACAACGTTGTCCTTCTTTAATGACTCAGTGGAGTGTGAGATTCACCCTCCTAGGCCTGCGGTGACGCGAGGAAGTGGATGCCCCCTCCATCTCGAAGCCCGGTGGCACCCTCAAAAATCTCAATAAACTGCCAACACAAGTGATTTCTCAGTGATTATGAAGTGTCTTTTGTAGGCCTTCGATTTTCTCTTCCAACTAGACAGGAGGCCTGCCGAGCAACAGCCTTCTGTTACCGCCGTAGGAGCAGCATCGTTGCGGATCCCTAAGGCATGTGTGTCCCTTGTAGACCCACCAGGGGACAACTCAGATTTTGATGAAGAAGACGATTTTTCCATTAATGACAAAAGAGGGCAAAGGTAATGAACATTTCACACTCTTAAAGTCGCTAGGGGACGTGAAGGCCTTGGAGGGAACTCGGGCATTTAAATAGCTAGAAACCCCCCCAGTGAAACGGCGTTGTCCCAAAGAAGAAGCATATCGAGAGAGATCCAACGGGCTCCTCCCACGTGGCGGATTCCCAAAGTATCACGTCTTTTCAAAACAAGTCATTATGACGTGATGCCCTAAGGTCTCCCTGCAATTAATGCGTCAGATAATCCAATGGATGTGACGTCTGTGTGATATCCCACATCGGATGGGGAGGGAAACGAAGTGTGCCTCATAAAGGTGTGGATACCTCTCTCTTGTGGAAAGAAACTACAGAACCATTTGGGAACATCCCAAGTCTGGGCTTGATAAAATCCATGCAGAACAAAAATCATGCGCTTGTATGGTAAAGAGAACAATATATTTACATGTAAGGGTATCCGGGACGTTACAAATGGTATCGAGAGACGGGTCCTATTTTTGGTGTGCCACCACGAACGTTCCTCCGGGCTCCCAAGGGGTGGAGCAATGATATTTCACGTCAATAGGGAGGGGAACGAAAACTAAGGAACTGAAAGAGACATTTATATAAGGGTATGGATACCTCTCCCTTGTGAAATAAAGCGTTTTGGGGCGGTGGAGACCATTTTTAGAACAAAACCATGTGCCTATTTGTGATAAAGCGACAATATTTCCATAATAGCGGGTGCCCAAGGACATTACTAGTCTACCACTGTTATCAATCATCACTTGATCTCCCAGGGTGACAGACGCTCGAATCTTTTCCCCGAGTAGTAGCGTCATCCGCCACAACAATTTGCATTGGGACTCAAGGGACGTCACCAGCGGAATAGACCACAGATAACTGGGGATGCTCAAGAGCGTGGATCAGCATGTGTGACTGTGCGGGGATCCGATCGCCCCAGAAGTGTAATTTGCAAGGAAACAACGGGAAAAAGACACATGCAACAAGACAGAGGAATAAAGGCAAAGGCTATTGCTTTTTTTTTTTTTTTGGTAAGTAATTAAATGTATTAAATTTAAAGGAATGTACAAACGGCTATGTACAAAGGCTACTACTTTTATTAATCAAAACTTTCTTTACAAAGTACAAAACTTCCGACAGCAAAAGTACAAAAAAGGAAAAGATACAACACGGAGTATAAAGCCCGAAATAGCGGTTTTGGATGCTTGAAGCCTTATCGGAAAATGAGATCCACATCAAATCTCTTTGGTTCTTATTCACGAACTCGATTCGCCCAACGAGCATTGTGCGCAAAGATCGAGCCACCCAAAGAAACTACCGAACCATTTGGAACTAGAGCTTGAAAGTTCATCAAATATTAACCGCTGGTAGAACCAAAGACCTTCTAGCAGGAAATATACACAGGTTATAATAAATAATAAATATCCAATACACGTGAAAGGCTCATCAACGGCTCAATCACGAGGGCAACAAAATAAGCGAAGGGCATGGACCGACTAGCGAAGGTGGTGGAGGTGATGGGATGGGCTAGCTCCGTGCCGAGCCCTACGGACTCCATCTCCTGCCTCCTCTCTAGAAGGTACATATCATGCACTAGGTGTGATCGAGGCTGCCAGCAATGTGCTACCCCGAGGACAAAGAGCCCCGTGATAGCTCCGTAAGGACCCTCCCGCACACTGGAGATCATGCCAACCGCGAGGGAGGCGTGTAACGATGGAGGAGTGGCCAAGCCACCCTCGTTAGTACAAGGAAGTGCCCGCCATTGGGGCGTGAAGACAATCTTCGGCAAAAGCTCTGGATCTCCAGCAAGTCCATCCGATTCCTTCACGGATCCTGCCAGGAGCAGAACAAGCCAAGGGTTTCGCATCGTTCCTCTGATAATCTGCCAAGGCATGGATCTCTCCATCGGTGAACTCCCCTATTTATAGGCGAGCCGGCGCCCTTTCTTTGCTCAGCGAGGAGCGCCGCCCGATGGCCATCTATCACTAAACAGGAAAGTCTACCATGCTGGTGCAGATTTTGGCATGCGAATCCTTCCACTCAAAGCAACGAATATCTACGGCATCTGAAACGCCTGCATGTAATCGTCTAGGGAAGGTGCGACACCGGATGAAGACAAAGTCTAGCGCATCCCAAGGAAGGACGCATGGTGGCTAGCTGGACCCTCATGGACATGTAAGGCCTCGACCACAGGTCGGCTCAGGCATAGGAGGCTTGTGTTGGGTCCAGTACGGGTGAAGCCTAGGAATCGCAAGGCCCCAGTAGTAGTGGCCTAAACAATCAACAAAAATCAAACCCTTCTCCTACGGCTTGGTGGAGAATATCGACAAGTCGATGTTCAATTGGCCCCAAGTCAAAATATCCTTCATGGATTTTAGAGATATTTATTGCACTAGTATTATCACCGGTGCCCACAATACCATAATCAACGCTTCATCCATAACTCATTAACTGTAGAGAAGGAATCGACAATGCGCTTTCTCGTTGAATAAACGCAAAAAACACCCACCGGAGATGCAGATCCTCAATATTTCCGGGGGACAAATCAATGAGACGAAGGTCAACTCTACTCCCATTGATAGTGTAATAAAAAGAGTCTCACAAAAATGCAATGCCTGGCCACGCTTCCTCGCGATCATGACTTTCGAATCTTTGACATCAAAAAAGACACAAATTAAATCCTCGTGAAAAAAGAGAGGGCCAAGCATGGCCAGCGATGCACGATGATCTCCTCACCATTTCAATTCAAGGCCATACATTTTGGCAAAGGAATGAGCAACGACAATTAGCGCTTGACACCATCGACCGCATTATCGTCATGGTCAACGGTTTTATCAACACTCCCTCGAAAAACCATGATCATTAAGGTACGATAAGGGGTTCTCACACCCAAAGCCCACCTACTTGAGCCTATAAATTTCACTCTCTTTCTGAGTGTAGACCTCTTCTTGTATGAGAAGGGATTTTGACATCCCAAATCCTTAATCCGAGCCTCGGGCATTGTGACAAACACTCCATGAGTTCCTACTTTCAAACTCGAGTGACCCATTTTCATTGGTTTTATTTTAAATATCCACTAATTCTTCATTTGTATGAGTAAGACAATGAGAACCAAGGTCCAAACATCATATTTCACAAATTGCTACCAAAGTGAGCCACCTATCGCAGGGCTCTGCATTTTACTGGAGCCAGCCTCCTATCAAACACTCATCATTAAGTCTCATACTCTTATTTAGATCCTCATACACTCTCCACCGCACACTCAATATATTTCGCGCACCCAAAATCGTCGTCCCCTTTCTTCTTATTTGAGCAATCGGATGGGAGGTTACTAACAATTTTATAAATTCCATAACCGTTTGGCATCAGAATGTTTTCGATGGGAGAAATCCCACTGATATCTTAACATCTCATTTGTTAGTTTATCTTAATAAAACATTTCGAGTTAACAACCATTTGGTTCTTCATTTCCAAAGTTCATAAGGGATTTCAATCTGGGCCAATTTTGCAAAGGAAGACACATGACAAGTCGCTTTCTCGTGATCCCCATTGCATCATTGACTAGACGAAACTCGAAGGCTTCCTAATCCGTATGACAATTAGGGACCCAGGACACAACAAGTTTCTTTTTCTCAATACTTCTAGACTTCTTTCACTAATTAAAGCTTAAAAGAAAATAATTTCATAACTAGAAAGAGATAGTTTTACCAGTTAAATAATAAAATTCATTTCCCAATGATACCTTTGTACAAGTTAGTTTTTTTCTATATATTTTTACCCTCAAAGTACATAGAAATACAAGACTTTTGGGGGGGGGGAGTTGGAGAAAACATCAGCTCCCTTGCTTATCTGACCTCCACAAACAAAAGTTGTCCAGCCTGTATAAAAATCACTGTAATTGATTGTTGAACCAAATCTACTTTAGCAAGGAAAGTAACTTCAATGAAAAATCAGCCCTACCCATAATCTCCATATTGGGATATATCACGGGGTATTCTGCCAACCACAACGTTGTCCTTCTTTAATACCTCCAATGGCGTGAGAAAGTGATTAGATGCTCTGTTATCAATCATCACCACACCCTGGGCCTCCTCAGTATATCCTTCGCTGTGTCCTAGAAGAGAAACATTTCAGATTGACGTAAGTAGCTAATTACTAAGATTTACATGGCCAAAATTATTGAAGCGAAAACACCAATATATATCAGAATAGTACAATAAACTGCCAACACAAGTGATTTCATCAGTGATTATGGGTGGTTTCTTTCTAGGCCTTCAATTTTCTCTTCCTCTATTCAGGGTGGAGGCTCTACTGAGCATCCTATTATCGATATATATTATACTGCCAACACAATACAAATAAGTTAGTTGTGCTTGAAGGAAATAAAAGAGGTGGATTGAGGAAATCTTCTAATGAAGTTATGAAAAATAGTACAAAATTAATAATACTGTCAAAAAATATTATACTAAATTAAATAAAATAGTAAAAGTGGATTTATATAACTGACTCCAAATAACTATTTACATATTTAAATATGTGTAGAACCTTTAATAATGCCTCAATGAAAACTCGATGGTCGTGAACAGCATATCCAAGATCAGGATTCTTAGCTGTAAGTCCTTGTAATTAACCAGCTCTAGGAGACCCCAATTAGTCTTCCTCATATAACATCATCCATCTGTCGGTGTGCTTACCACAGTGTTCATGAACATTGCAATGGGATATTTGGGCAATCCCCTTTTTCCGGTAAGTTAAAACTTTTATGTGATACTATGAAAGGCAATCATGACAAGGAACTAAGATAAGAATATTTTGAATAGGAACATGAAATATAGATATGATCATCCGAAAGAATATTAAGATTCCACACTGTTTACTCTTGCCTAAAAGAGTAACGTTTGACAACTATGAAAATTCACAACCAAAACAGAAAGAAAGAATGATCTGGTACAATTATAAGAATCCAATACTATTTTCACTATATTTGATACACGAGAGTAGGAAAGGTACCTCATCAAGGGGATTCTCAAACTGAAAACTGACACTTTCTGCATGTCCACGCATCACAGGAACTCGTATGCAGGTTGCTGTAACTCTGACATTCATGACATTCTGCAATTGAAAATTTCTATTGAACAGATGGTACAGTCTAGCCACTTGGCGGGGCGATTTATGCACACTATCACAAAAGAAAACAAGAAAAAATAGAATCAATGACCACTTACATAGTAAGAGCAGTAAAAAATTATAAGTTAATAAAACAATTCAATATTCAGTGCTTTTTCTCCAAGAAGGCACGAAAATTTTCCTTGTTTATTAATTTCATCTCTTCTTCATTGTATGCATTAGAGAGAATGGGAGCATTGAGCTAGAACAGGTCAAATGCATACTGCACAAGATATAGAGATTTAAGGTTAAATAAATGGCCAAAGAAACTACAGAACCATTTGGCATATATCCGAAGTCTGAATTTAGGCTTGATAAAATTTTGCCTGAATACAGGAGAATGGGCCGAATACAGGTGCAGGTCAGACCTAAATGTATATTGTATGATGTACTAAGTGAAGAAGAGCCGGTTTCATTTCTTCCTGCCGTGTTCATCGGAAGATATAAAGCATGCATGGATGAAACATCCCTGCTTGTTAAAAATTTTACAATGTAGCTCTTTTCCTTTTAAAACCTTCATAGAAAACAAGAAAACTAGAGTTATTACTGAACAAACAAAAACTATAGTCATAACCAAGAAATTTGAAATAAAAAAAGAGATGTAAAATGTTAGCGGATACCTCACGAGTTTGCTGCTCAAGCTCTTTCATTACAGCGGTGTCAGCACCACTAGCTTCCTGGTATGTACTTACAGCCATGCATTTCACCTGCAGATGATATACACCATATAAATGATTGCAGGTCAATAGCAAACTACTGTAAGGAAATGAACACTGGCAAAACAGTAAATCGAGAAGAAAATTGGTAACAATAATCACACACAGCAGGGAGAGGGAAGAATAAGACAATATTTACGTGGAAACCCTTTCTGAATAAGAAAAAAAAAAAACTAATAGACATCTAGTCCACAAAAAATCTTACTATATAAAATTTTGATTACAGAAACTCTCAAAGAATTGAGTGTAAGAGTAATGCACAAATCATTGTTTTTCTGTTTCTTTTAATTTTTGAATCACAGCGATGTACGTATATATATACAAATCCACTGGGCAACACCTGCTTTGCAAGACGGTTGCGTACCTTACAGAGTCTGCCACCTATTTTGCAAAGTTTTCTTTCTGCCCTGAACTTTGCAGGTGACTCTACTTTACAAAGTTTGTTATAAATTCTGGAAAGTCAACTACCTAGTCTACGAAATCAGCTACTTGCACTAGAGTTTACAATTGACCAACTTTTCAGATAGGCTGCCCTCGCCCTTCCTTTTGCGTCAGTATGAATAGGATTGGCCTCATCACTCCGGCCCGGCAGTACCACTCTGGCCAATACTTCACTCTGGCCAAGTATCATCACTCCGACGAAACTTCACTTCGACCAAGTATCACCACTTCGGCCCAAACTTCATTCCAGTCAAGTATCACCATTCCGCCCCAAATTTCACTCTAGCCAATTATAACCACTCTGGCCAAGTATTTCACTCCAACCAATTATCACCACTCTGGTCAAATATCACTCCTCTGGCACTTCATCATTAGGCCACATCGCCGTGGCGCAAGTGCGCGTGGCGAGCACAACAATACTTCGCCTTAGTATTATACCCATGTATATTCGGCCAAATCTGTCATCCTACCAATCGGATATAAGCCCGCACGGAAGTCATTCATATCCCAATAGTTAATGGGTGCCATATAACATAATAATTCCATACAGACTTGATTAAAGCAAATGAAGAAGGCGCAGGGTGCAACTTAAGGAGCAAAGTAACATGAAGGAAAAGCGAAATGTAAGCCTTTCAAAAGGTAGATTCCAGCACCTTGTTTTGATATTTATCGTAAATGTTGAGATCCAGATGCAAATCTTCTTTAGTGGATAGCACAGTTCTTTAACTCCAAAGCACTGTAGATTCACATTAACAGAACTTTCTACAATTCAGAGGTGGTAAAAACCACTCTTCAACTCCAACCGGGACCAAATTCACGCTTCATAGAAACTTTGATGAAGTTACCATGAGCACATTATTAAGGGCACTGGATGATACCCTTCTCGGAGCAGGTAGGCAACATGAAAGAGCTTTTTTGCAGTATAGAAGCAGAGCTTCTTAAAGCTCTTTGAAATGCTATATACTTAAACGCCCTAAAAGTTAATGATTGACAGGTACCCGCAGCTTTTTTATTGGTACTTTCTAAGACCTAAGTTTCATGTTGATCTCCTTAAATTTGGCCTTTATATCCTTGGTACAAAACAAAAGGGTGATTCTATTTAAGGTGGCTTTGTCTGTGTACCATACAGTATCCTCTATGAATGGACAACCGACCTCCACATAGTGGGTGTGTCCCATGTTATGATTCTGTCCGATTTGGATGGCTGCTGTTTACAAACCCCACCCCCAATTCCTCATTGTTGTTTAGTTTTTCTGAGGACTCATTTTTCTACAGAAATCCCACGTCACCAAATCATGTCAATTGTGAAAAAGATCTTTTCTTAAGGATCCATACAACATATTTAACCACAGGCATATCGGCTAGTTTGGTAAGTACAATTTGAATTCACTAGAATTGAAGAGATTTCGTGGAACTATATCTTAGAATTTGAACTCCATGCAATTTCAATTCTAGAATTTGGTGAAATTTCGTATGTCCAATGCATAAAATGTTTAAGTCTTTATACTCTATTCTTTCTCTAAAATAAAATGTTTTTGGTAGAAAACCACCCGTGGCCCTTGGGGCTGCATTTCCAACTACACTGTACAATGTAATTCAAATGCCACATAAATGGTCAATATGTAGCTCTAAATTGTATTGGTTGAGCTCCCAAACAATGTAAGCGGAAAATTCTATGAAATTTACCAATTTTATAGCTCTAATTACACGCCAAACAAACATGACACATTAAATTGCATTCAACCAGGGAACTAACCAGGTCATTATCTCCATATGTCTGTTGTTATTTGAATCATAGATTAGTTAATTTGATTTTCAAGCATTATGTGCGTGTGCGTACACACACACATATATGTGATGGATACGTCAGTAATGGGTTGGACCAATAAGAAGGAACGTCCCAAATCCACAACGACCCATTTGCGCTTGGATGGTCAACGCTATCCGTTGATCGAACAAAAGACTAATCAACCTGTCAAAGCCCAAGAGCAGGACAGCCCACTTAGGCCCAAAACAGTCAACTCTTCTGTTGACAGAAAACATGCAAGATGGTCAATATTTCCATTGAACGAAAACATGACCGGTTGACCAGTTGAAAACCAGGTCTCATGTGACCCAAGCCCAAATTGGCCCACGTGTTCGCCCTCGTGCAGCAACAGTCTTTTTTCCTGATTTCGCGCTCACCACAGAAGACAACATCCATTGTAATGGTTACTCCCATAATCAATACACATCCATGAAAAAATGCACCATAATCCTTTCCCTACCTGCAGGAAGCCCTAACGGTTACAATACGTGAAAGAAAAACAATCAATCCAATGACTGTTACAACCATAAAGGCAGCACGCCAGAAAAGGCAATAGTCCCAGTAGAGCACGGGTCTCAAGCCCTTTTGCATGAGGAAGGCAGCCCAATGCGATGACTATAAAAGGCCATGGAGTTCACACTTTAAGTTACGTTCACACTTGCTTGCAAAAAGCCTTCTTTGCAAAAAGCTCTCACGCTTTTAGCATTCTAGCTCTCTCTTTCTTTGTGGTGCTACATTCCTAGCGAATACAGTACTTAGAGATTTTGCTCTTCATGAGCAACCTAAGCCTCTCAACCTACAAGAGCACCCCCACGAAACAAACACTCTCAACATTTATATAGCACATCATTACATCTACCTTCTTACTTCAAAGGCCATTTATAGATTTGAGTGTTTTCGATGAGATAGCCTCCCACTATCACCTGATCTTTTATTCGCAGTTGTGGTGTATAGGATCCAGACTCAATGAACGGAATCAGACTCAAACGAACGATTTGACCCGAATTTGTTCAAAATTTGGATCCACGACGTATCATTGGCGCCGTCTGTGAGAATGTTACGAAAAGCCTACCACTTTTCACAATAAGTTCCATATTCAATTCCACAATTAGTTTCACCCATCAGAATGATGAACACCGAAATGCAAGGTAGCGGTCCCACTAGAGACACAGCCATACCTAACCAAGACCACTCTGCTAGTAACCATGTGAACGAGGTGGTCAACGGAGTACCCGCTCAATTTTTTCAGAACCTAACGGAACAAATGGATAACATAAATCAAACGCTTCAGATGCTCTAGGCTCGTTAGGAAAATACAAAGTAGGGGCTCCACCCACAACAATCCCTACTTCGGCCTCTAGGAGAGGAGGCAAGAAGGAGAAGAAGCTATCCAAGAAGACCAAGAGGTCAGGCAACACTCAAGCTCCGGAGGCTTCACACGCCCAGAGCCGTCCAAAGCTCGAAGGACATTTGGGCAGCAGGACTCGGGAGGAGAGTCCAGAGAGGAGGAATCCCCGATACTCTCAGGCAGATAACAGACATCAGGCTCAGGAAAGGGCCTCCAGGATCGTTAGATCCACTGGTAGCAGTAGCTGGCTGACTACTTGCAACACTGGAGAAAGAACGGAGTTGAGAACCTGCCTCAACTCCAAAAGAACTAGCAACTCCGCCCGCATAGATTCGAGGTGGAGAAGATCTTGAACCGTGTGTTCAAGGATGAAAAACACACCATAGATCTAGATAGATCACCCTTCACACACAGATGTTGAATCTCCCTTTACCGACAAAGTTCAAGATGCCAACCTTTGACTCTTACAATGGGAGTGTTGATCACCTGGATCACCTAGATCACTTTCGCACCTATCTGAGTCTCCAGGGATCGAAGGACACAGCGATGTGCCATTGCTTCCCTCTTATGCTAAAGGGAGACGTCCACATCTGGTTCCATCGTCTCCCATCAGATTTGATCCAAAGCTTTCGAGAGCTCATTGATCTCTTCTTAGCACAATGCACTTCCATCCGCTAGGAAGAGAAGCAACCATGCCATCTCTCCAACATCAAGCAAAAGCAGGGAGAGAATCCAAGAAAGTTCTTGGATCGCTTCGTGGTAGAAGCCAGAAGGATTCACAAGCTCACGGAAGAGATGAAGCTTGGCAGTTTCATCTCTGCCTTAACTTGTGGGGACTTCTTCAAGCATTTAGCGCACAATAATCTACAAACCTTCTGAGAAACGGAATCTATTATCAGAGCCTATGCAGCGACCGAAGATGCCAACGAAGTTAAGAGTCCCTAAAGGACCGAACACCCTCACTGTTTTCCGGCCAAGGGAAAGAGGAACCACAGCGGAGGCAATCACTCCCGCAAGAAGCAGTACAAGACCGAAGCACCAGAGTGAAGGGATTATGAACCAATCAACCTGACACCCATGACCGACACGCGCTCTAACGTCCTCATGTAGATCCGTAGGGAAAAGTTCCTTAAGTGGCCCAAACTATTTAAGAAAGCGGAGGGAGAAAATCTAGTTAAGTACTGTGATTTTTATCGATCTCTTGGACACCCAACGGAGGACTGTAAGACTCTTCAGTGGGAGATCAAGGAGCTCATCTGAATGGGCCACCTTACCAGGTTCGTCAGGAACTCTAAATAGAGTTCTGGTACTTCAGGCGGGGAAGGATCAGAGCCTTTTCAACTGCAGAATCAAGTTGTAGTTGAGCAGTCAATATGATCACAACCTAGCCTGCCAAGCCCCAGTGGATTGCAAACAAGGAGTAGCAGACTAGGTGGAAGAAGCAACGCATAGGAGACAACGTCATTAGCTTTAGTGATAATGATATGGAACATATAATCTCCCCCCATGTAAATTCCCTTATTGTATCCGCACTCATTTTAGACAGTAGCATTGATTACCAACTGAAACTAGTCTTTATCGATAATAAAAGTTTTATAAATTTGCTTTATCTTGATACCTTTTTTAAGCTTGGTTTAAAAAAGAGTCAATTAAGACCTACCAAAGTCTCACTCTATGGCCTTGACAACAAGTTGGTAGCCATTCAAGGAACGATCCAGTTGGAGGTTACTCTGGGAATGTACCCAAGAACGGTGAGTCATACACTCACGCTTGGTTGTTGACCTGCCTTCCGTGTACAACGCTATACTAAGCCACCCATGCCTAACAGCGTTCGGAGTCGTCACTTCAATACCGCATCTCAAGATAAAATTCTCAATAGCATGGGTATTTGTAAAGTATTGGGTGACCAAGTCACTGGGAGGACATGCTACATGTCCCAAATTGCTCCAAATAGCAGCACAAAGGTAGCAGGAGAAATTGACCATTGAGATGAAGCAACCTTGCAATAAACGCAGTCTAGTGAGGCAACCGATCTAATCCCACTGAATCCGGAGAACCTAGAGAGTTGCATATAGATTGGGGGCTCACTTACCGGGACACTGCGTGACGACCTGAAAGTGTTCTGATGTCTTCGCGTGGACTCCCGTTGACGTGCTTGGGATTCCAGCCGGAGTAATGGTCCACAAATTGAGCCTCAATCCTAACCGCAAGCCCATCGAGTAAAAGCAGAGAAACCATTCCTTGGAGAAATTTATCACCATCTGGGAAGAGGCAAAGAAGCTGCTAGATGCCGGGTTCATCAAAAGGTCTTATACCCGAATTGGTTCTCCAACGTCATCCTAATAAAAAAAAGTAACGAAAAATGGCAAATGTGCGTTGACTTTACCGACGTTAACAAAGTTTACCCAAAATACGGTTTCCATTTACCATGGATTGACTTATTGGTGGACTAAACATCTGGACATGAGCTACTGAGTTTTATGGATGTGTACTCACGCTACAATCAAATTCAGATGAGCCCAGAGGACAAAGAGCACACATTGTTCATGACAGATCAAGGCACCTACTGTTATAAGGTCATGCCTTTTGGTCTGAAGAACACAGGTGCCACATATCAGAGGCTCGTGAACAAGATATTCGAGAAGCAGATCGGCCGCCGTATAAAGGTGTACATCAACAACATGCTCGTCAAGAGAAAGATCACCAGCGACCATATTCGTGATTTCGCTAAGTCCTTCAAGGTACTCCATGCCACCAAATGAAGTTGAACCCTTAGAAGTGTGTTTTCGGAGTATTCTCTGGAAAGTTCTTAGGTTTCACCATCTCTCAACGAGGGGTCATGGCAAACCCAGAGATGATCAAGGCCCTCACGGACATAACTCCGCCATGGAGTGTCAAAGATGTCTAGAGGCTAATCGAACGACTGGTAACATTATCCCACTTCTTGGCAAAATTGGGGGACAAGTACCAACCTTTCTTTAAGGCTTTGAAGGGGACAAAAGCGAACAGATTCCAGTGGACTACGAGATGCCAAGTAGCCATCGACGAATTGAAGCAATACCTAACTAGTCTACCGTTGCTAACGTCACCCAAGGACGAAGAAGAATTGTACCTCTACCTAGCAGTGTCAAAGGTGGCTCTTAGCTCTATCCTTATATGTCAGAACTTTGGCTCTCAACAGTTGGTCTACTATGTGAGCAAAATATTGACCGGTGCAGAGATGCGTTATCCATGCGCAGAGAAATTAGCTTTGACACTGGTCGACTCCACACAGAAATTGAGGCCTAATTTCCAGGTTCATCACGTGGTCATTCTGACCGACCAGCCACTGAAGAGTATTCTCCAAAAATCAAATATTTTCAAATAGCTGGTTAAGTGGGCTATCGAGTTAGGAGAGTTCGACATTGAATTTCAGTCTAGACTGACCATCAAAAGGCAAGTTTTGGTCAACTTTATTGTTAAGACCACAACGCCAATTTCCGATAAATAGCCCACTAAGGACGCAGAACAATACGGGAAAGAGCTAGAATGGGTTCTCAAAATAGACGGATAATCTATGGACTCAGGCAGCGGTGTCGGAGTGGTCCTAAAGACCCTAGATGGGTTTAAGGTGAAGTACTCCCTTAGACTCAACTTCCCGGCAACCAATAATGTTGCCAAGTATAAAGCCTTGTTAGCTGAGCTAAAACTAGCAAAGAGTGATCAACTAGATGACTAATCGTCTACAGCGACTCAGAGCTAGGTCGTAAACTAGGTCAATAAGAACTTTGAGGCGTGCAACCCTTACTTAGCCAAATACTTGGCTAAGGCGAAGGATGCCATCCGGAGATTTAACCAACTGAACTTGGTCCATGTCCTCAGAACTAGAAACTAAATGGCCGACCAACTTACCAGAGCGGCGGCGGCCAAAAATCCAGAGTAGTACTCGAGGGACATACAAGAAGTCCTAAGCACTCCCAGCACTGAGGAACCGAAAACGATGCAAATCTCCACATGGAAAGTTGGATGATACCTTATTAGAAATACCTGGTGAATGGAGCACTGCCAGATAACGCAGATGAGGCCAAACGGATCAAGAAATCAGACGATTGGTACACCGTGGTCAATGGACAACTATATTGCCGTGGTTACTCGACTGCGTACCTCTGGTGCCTTACTCCCAAGGAGGCTGACTATGCCTTGAGTGAAGTCCACCTTCGACTATGCGGATCACACATCGACGGTTAAAACCTAGAGGTTAAGATCATGTGCCAAGGATATTATTGGCCAACAATGAAGAAGGACGCCCTTGAGTTCGTAAGGAAATGTGAGAATTGCCAGATCTATGGCAATCTTCACCACCAGCCGCTCACCGAGTTGAGATTTCTTCAAACTCTTTGGCTTTTTGCACAATGGGGGTTTGATATTCTTTGTCCATTTTCCATCGGGATAAGGCAAAGAAAGTTCATCATTGCGGGCATCAACTATTTTGCTAAGTGGGTTGAAGTCGCACCACTAGCCAAGATCATCAAGCACAATGCCCTAGAATTCGTCAGCCATAAATAGTCAGTAGATTCGGCATTTTTGAGGTCATCATGACCGACAATAGAAGCCAATTTTTAGAAAAATGCTTCACCAAGTATTACACTAGTCTAGATATTAGATTAGTCCACACTTCGATGGCGTACTCGCAAGCAAATGGTTAGATGGAAGTCACAAACCATACACTACTCCACGGTCTGAAAACCAAGCTCAAGGACGCAAGGGGCTCCTAGGTTGACGAGTTACCCTCCGTCCTATGGTCTTACCAGACGACTCCAAAGGAACCAACTTGTAAGACGCCCTTTATTCTCTACTACGGGACTGAAACGGTAATTTTGATTGAGATCGGGCTTCAAAATCTTAGGGTCGAGTCCTTCGACCCACAGGATGACTCCCAAAAAATTAAGAAACACCTAGACTTGTTGGAGGAAGCTCGCGACGCTGCCAGAATACGAATAGTAGCCTACCTACAACAAGTTGCCCGCTATTACAACAAGAAGGTAAAAACGCGGTAATTCAAAATTGGAGACTTAGTCTTGCAAAGCATCAAGGTTACGGGTAAGACCACCAATCGAAATAAGCTTTCCCCAAATTGGAAAGGTCATTTTCTAGTCTCAGTCGTTCTGCAAAATGGAGCATACAAACTCCGAACTTAGAACAGCAAGTTGGTCTTACAAATATGGAACACAATTCACTTCAAGCACTACTTCTCATAAGGGCATAGGTAGGTTATCCATGTTGCACGTATATGCTTGTAATATACATGTTGATATTAATGAAATAAGAATACTTTTTCATTTGTGCCATATTGTTCTTTCTTTTCTTTTCCTATTCCATGTACATGTGTGTGAATTTGCAGGGGTAATACAAATGACCTAGACTTCCCCTAAATCATATGGATTTTACCATTTCGTAATAAAACCCTGATCATCCAGGTAGCCCATGAGCGGTCCAATTAAACCCTGATCATTCAGGCAGCCCATGAGCAGTCAAATTAAACCTTGGTCATCCAAGTGGCCCATTTGTAGTTAAAATCTTAGGGGATTAAAGCAACACACGTGACAATCTCCTTCACAAGGAGATAGTGTTATCAGTTAATGACAATGATAGGAGCAAAGTACTACGTCCAAAAGCTGGCCACCCAAGTTCATACCTAGGCAGCACCACCACGCCTCTACTTACGCATGAGTGTAGAATAGACTTGGCATGATATCAGGATTCACCTTGATGGCTTCTTTAGGACATAAGTCCATCAGAGAGCGTCACAAACATCTTAAGCGAGGCGGACGACCAACTTGCGTATAACACACCAAGTCGGCCGGCCAACACAAAGACAAGTAATCGAAAAACGGTAACAAAGGCAAAGACACAGAATATCAGCAAAGTGATCATTTTATTGATTAGAAGTAAAGGTGTAAAAATTTTTCGGTGGAGCAGAGCTCCCAGGAGGAGGCGGCAATGGTGCCTTACTACTCCGGGACAGCCCCACAAGATTCTCGCGACAGTTGGCAGAATGGTTTGCGGGGTCAAGGATATCAACTGAAAAGTTAGGGTCAACGATCCGTACAATGCAACGACTAAGGTTGACACCTTTCAACACCCTTGCCTACAACATATCGTGGACCTTATGGGGACGAATGTAAGTGGACAACTTGTTCTCCAGCTGTACAATCTGTCCCGAAAGTTGGTCAGTGCGCTTTACTGCCTGGTCAGCTTCCTCTCTTAGTTTAGCATTTTTCTCTTTCAGTTTGGTGTTTTCCTCTTCCAGATTTGATAACACAGATTAAAGAGCAGCGGTGGTCCTCCGGTGCTACACCTTAAGTAGCTCCATCTCCTCGAACCAGGTGATCTCTCTGTCATGATCTGAGATCAACAGATCCCTTTAGCACAGTCCCTTGCTGACTGCACCTATTATTTTCTCTTCCTGTAAATGTCAAAAGCACTGAACAATAACAGATAAAGAAAAGGGAAGGAATGTTATGAAGGTTTACCTATCAGACTCTACGCTCTGACCTCACTGGTTTATTTTGAGATCTTAGCCCCGGAGATGGAGGACTTGAAACAGTAATCTCCTAGACAGACCCCACAGAGGCCTCTACCGCAAACTCCTCCAACAACTCCACAGTAAGGCCAATTTCCTCAGCAATTTCTTGGCAGCAGACTCCTCCGTCAGCTCAACACTGATGCGAACTCCCTCTTGGGGCTCTCCAGTGGTTGTCACCTCAAGCGCCTCCTGGAGCTCTCCTACAACAGGCTCCTTGAGCAACTCAACAGCCCACACAATGGGAAGCTCTACGGACGCCTCCTAGAGCACCGCTCACAAGCAGCGCAGCTTCAACACCGCCAACATCAAAGCTATCTCTAGTTCCAGTGAACTAGCCAGCCAATGTAATATGATTCTGTGGAGGAAGAAGAAGAAGGCATCACCTTTGCCGCCTTCTTCTGCCTTGGACTACTAGGAGCTTCCTCGGTGGAAGGTGCGCCTGCAGACTAGATCGTATGGGCCCCAGCTACCCTCTTTCGGGAAGGAACCTTCATCTTCTAGATCGGAGAAGGTGGCCCCCATTATGCCCTCTTGGCTTCCTGCCGGAAACCAAGTGGTCTCTCCGGAACTCAATGATGTGGTCCACCAACTTTGAAAGTGGCTTCATAGATTAGATTTCCTTGGTCGTGGGCATCCCGGTGTAAGTATCAGGCACCCTTTCCCAATCCCTGGCCAGAGGCCATGACTCATCAACATTAACATAGAAGAACTTATTCTTTTAGTTCTTTAAAGAGTCATAGAATGTGTTGCTAATTTGGAGCCCTCATGGGGATGGGGACACCCACTCTCTATAATGGATAAACTGAAACATCACCTTGACTGCCTCCACCATCAGCAACTTTGAATGGTAGTGGAAAAAATACAAAGCATGAACAAGTATCACACAACGTTGACATGAAAATGTACGATAGGGATCTAAAGAGTGGTAAAGATGTCCAACAGCTCGTCGGGACCGGAAGATGTAGCCCACTCCTCAAGTGAGCCTCGTATTCGGTGATGTAACCCTCAAGAAGGGCGCACGCCCTGTCTTTCTTGCCTGGCATCGTGAAGACAATCCCTTTAGGAATGTTGTACTCAATGTATAACTCCTTCACTTCCTTGACTGTGATCACTAAAGCAATCTCGGTTACAGAAGGCGCCATTGAAATGGGAGAAGGAAGGAAGCGAAACACCTAGAAAATTTTTAGGAAGAAAGTTTGGGAAGTTTGAAAATGAAACGGCTGGAGTACTTAAAAGCATGTCTCGAAAAAGTGCGCCCATCACTGTTGACATATGTCGCTTTCAGAGATGATGTAGTCGAATCAGATCCTTTGGCACATTAATTATCGGGATTGCAAATTCACTGCATGCAGACACGTAGCCAACTTTTCGACTGACAGTCCGGCGGCATGATAGCGCATCGTTTCAACTCCCACCAGTTCTTCGAATTTTGGCCAGACGGTTAAAGAATCTGGTCTACGCTTCCTTCAATAGTTTCCTAGATTTTGGTCTAGACAGTCAAAGAATCCGATCAACGCCTCCTTCAGCAGTTCTCCGAATTTTTGCCTAGATGGTCAACGAATCCGGTCAAGGCTTCCTTCACCGGTTCTCTAGATTTGGCCTAGGCGGTCAACGAATCCAGTCAACGCTTTCTTCAGTAGTTTTTGGGATTTTGGTCTAGATGGTCAACGAATCCAGTCAACATCTCCTTCAATAATTCTCCGGATTTTGGTCTACAAGGTCAACGAAAGTGGTCAACACTTCTCTTCATCCAGTTCTTCGGATCTTGACCTTATGGACAATAATTGCAAGCAATTTGATCGATAGACTAAGAGTCATTGCTAGGTTCCCCACCAAGTCGCCTTATGCAAGTAACCCAACCATTCACGTCCCATTTTGAATATGTTAGAGGCTGGAGTTCTAGACTACCAATATAAGGGGCTAGTAATGGGTACGCTAATAATGGAATAGCCCAAGAAAAAGGAACGGTCCAAATCCTCAATGGCCTATTTGTGCCTGGACGGTCAACGCCAACCATTGACTAGACAAAAGGCTAATGAGTCAAGTTAAAATCCAAGAGCAGGACAACCTACATGGGCCCAAGATAGTCAACGCGGAAAGTTAATGCTTCTATTGACCGGAAGCATGCAAGACGGTCAATGATTCTATTGACCGGAAGCACGCAAGCATGACCAGTTGACCGACAAAAGACCAGGTCTCATGCAGCCCAAGCCTAGATTGGCCTACGCATCCGCCCTCATGCAGTAACGGTCTTCTCCCTAAATTTTGTGCTCTCTTCATAACCTCAATTGTAATAGTTACTTCCAGAATCAATGCACATCCCTAAAGGAAGACATCATAATTATTTCCTTGTCTGTTGGAAAGTCTAACGGTTACAGAACGCAAAAGCAAAGCAATCAATCCAAAGACTGTTACAGTCATAAAGGCAACATACCAGAAAAGGCAATGGTCCCAACAGAGCGTAGGTCTCAAGCCCTTCTACACGAGGAAGGTAGCCCAACGCAATGACTATAAAAGGCCATGGAGTTTACATTTCAAGGCATGTTCATGCTTACCTACAAAAATCATTCTCTTGTAAAAGCTCTCACGCTTTTAGCATTCTAGCGCTCTCTTTCCCTGCTACTACATTCCCACCGAACATAGTGCTTAGAGATTTTGCTCCTGACAAGCAACTCAAGCCTCCCAACCTACAAGAGCAACTCCACAAAATGAACACTCTCAGCATTCATATTGCACCTCATTGTATCTACCTTTTTACTTCGAAAGTCATTTATTGACTTGAGTGTAGGAGTATTTTTGGTCGAAAAACCTCCCGCCGTCCCTTGAACTTTTATTCACAGTTGTGGTGTATATGATTCAGACTCAGTGGACGGAGTCGAACTCAGATGAACGACTTGACCTGAATCTGTTCGAAATTTGGATCCATAACGCATCAATATATATAAATATATATACACAAAGCAAAATTTTGCTTGTAAGAGAACAACAGATTATTTATAAAACATCAATGTAAAATGCAATATCTCGTATTCATATAGACTTGACAATCAATATGGCTAATACGTGTAGTGTTAAAAATGGCATGAGTGGCAAGAATAGAATCTCTAAATGTTTATTTGGATTTGTTGGCCCCTCACATTCTCCGATGTCCAATCTATTCGAGACCTAAACCAAATAGGATCAACCAAGTATATTTAATTTTTAAGGCCAAACTCAATCATTGATTAAGATGATTAACTTTTTACATCATTCCTGTTTTTCTTTTCTTTCATAAATAATTGTACATAGTCAAATCCAGTCCAATTCATATTGAATTTAGTTGGAAATCATCCCAAACTTTTAATTTTGATGAGCTCAACGGTCTATTATTTCGAATGAGATGTGCAGCGAGTCAGATGGAGAGTTAAATGACCTGTTTCCTCATCAACAGATGAATTCATGAGTAAAGTGATGGGAGTCCGACTATAAAGCAAAATCATTGTAAAAGCAAAATTGAGGAAAAACAAGGCTTTGTCCTTTGTTTGGCATTCGGCTATTGGTGCAGTAAAGGATGGATTTGGGAATCGAGTATACGTATATATGATTATGTATGCTAAAGTATATGTATGTTAAAATATATGTAACCAATTATGTATGTGGCTATGAATACACACACATAGGTGCAGGTGCATGTGCATAGTGTGTAGTGTCTGTATATATATATAAGTATTAATACCTACATATGGATAGTAATGAGAATAAGCTGGCAGTGTGTGTGTGTAGTGTGTGTGTGTGAGAGGTGTGTGTGTGCACTAAGGAGTGTGTGTGTGTGGCTGTGTTATAGAGAAGAGAGATAGAGAACAGTCATGGGTGCTGTTATGTGTGTGGGATGTGTGATAATATATGAATGTATATATACACAAGATTTAATAAAATATTATGACATTTGACCAAATATCCAAACCTTCATTAGACTTTCTCTCTTTTCTGTGATAAGTCATTCTTTACGTTGACTTAAATGAATGAGTATATTTTATTGGCACTCTATAACAAAGTTGATGAGACCATATGAAAATATTAAGGTACTGAGTTGAATGGAAGGTTGTGAAACCTTACTATAATCTACTCTTTTTCGATACTGAATCTATATTCAAATGTTTAGGTTATTTGGATGGATGTTTATAATCCTGTGAACTTTATACGTGAGATATCGATGGATATTGTGTCGAGGTGATGTTGGATTTTACTTGTAGTGAATATGAGTATTCTATACCAGATGGGGCGTGTATCATAGTGGATCACGGGAATACATGCAAGTCATATCCTAGGTTATCCAACGGGGCAGTGGGAATATTGTTCATGTGGATTGGATTCAATGCTTGTACACTATGGTTGGTAAGTATTATAAAACCATAGGGTCGCTTGTCAAATTTGTGAGTGCCAATACCTAGAGGAGTTATTTAGTCATTGGAGGCGGGTGCGTGGATGATGGTTTATAGTGACGTATAAGATCTGATGAGATTTTGTAACATATCATTTAGTTGGGACCTTTGTTGAGTTTGGTTTTATGGAACCTATATCTTGTTGATACTCAGATTCAATGGAATCCAATTTGTATCTCTAATGATTTGTTGTCATGTGACCTTTGAGTCGTAGATACGATAGATTATTAAATTTTAGATAATTATTATGTTATTATTATCTGAGATATTATAGTGTATTCTATTATTTTGTTGATTTATTTACTTATTAGGTATTTGGCTCACCCTTATATTTTGTTAGCTCTAGAGTAGAAGTTTATAATAGGTTAAAAGAGATCATACTATTGTTGAGAAATTTTGAGATAGAGACAATTTTGGAATTAGAAACTCGTGATGAGAAGCTCTAGAATTAGTTTCATTGGTTGAGATTTTATTTTATTATGTTATTGAGACTGCATTTTTAGGATTATAATGTGTAGACATTTATTGTCTCTAGAAAATTAATTATAAAAATTATAATTATTATATTTTATTTAGTGATGAATTTGTGAGGTTGTTTATAATTTTAGATTTTTGCGTGATCGTTTCAGGTTGGGTTGGGTGATTCGGACTTGCGGCATCACATTACCAACGGATCAAGAGATTGGATTTGAGATTGAAATCATGCCAGGAGTAGTATAGATATCAAAGAGACCCTATTGAATGACACCATCAAAATATAATGAATTTAAGTAGCTGTTTCAAGAGCTATTAGAGAAGGGCTTTAATCGGCCAAGTGTATCCTAATTGGATGCCCTAGTATTGTTCATGAAGAGGAAAGATGGATCCATGTAGTTATGTATCGATTATTGAAAATTGAACAAAATTACCATCAATAATAAGTATCCATTGTCAAGGATAGATGACCTATTTGATCAAATGCAATGGGTTCAACTATTTTCAAAGATTGATCTCCATTCGAGATATCATCAATTGAGGATTAAGAAAGAGGAAGTGGCGAAGATAGCTTTCCAAATGAGGTATGGGTATTATGAATTTTTAGTGATGCCGTTTGGTTTGACTAATACCCCTATGGCTTTATAGATTTGATGAATTGAGTGTTTCAACCCTACTTGGATAAATTTGTGGTGGTATTTATTGATGATATTTTAATCTATTTAAAGAATTATAATGAGTACGGAGTGTGTTTGAAAATTGTCTCCACACACTTTAGGAAATAAGATTATATGTCAAATTAAAGAAGTGTGAATTTTGGCTCAAACAAGTTATATTTTTGGGCCATGTAATATCAAAAGGCGACATTTCTGTTAATCCTAAAAAGAACAAGGCTATTATTAACTAGAGCTGACCAACGATAGTAACTGAAGTTAGGAGTTTCTTGGAAATAGAAAGCTACTATTGGAGGTTTGTGAAAAGGTTTTCCAAAATTTCCATACGGTTAACCCATTTGATAAAGAAAAAAACCAAATTTATTTGGACTGACGAATGTGAGCAGAGTTTTTAAGATTTGAAGAGTTGATTGACGACTGCCCAGGTTTTGACGATTCCAAAGGGATCTAGTGGGTTTGTAGTTTATTGTGATAATTTCAAGATAGGATTGGGCTGTGTTTTAATGTAACAAGGAAAGTAATAGCTTATGAGTCGAGACAATTTAAGGCACATGAAAAAATCATCCAATTCATGATTTTGAATTGGAGGAGTCGATTTTTGCATTAAAGATTTGGCAACATTATTTGTACGGCAAGAAGTTCTTAGTATATTCATACCATAAGGGTTTGAAGTATTTATTCTCTCAAAAAGAATTGAATATGAAGTAAAGAAGATGAATAGACTTCTTGAAGTACTGTGATTACGAAATCTAATATCAACCTAGTAAAGCAAACGTTATAGCGAATGCTGTTGCGAAGTCTCGAGTCCCAAATTATTATCTTTGAAGATGTAATTAAGTTTAGGCTCCATATTTATGGGAAGATATGTTTCGAAGCAAAATTGAGAAATCGAGGGACGCTACTTGCTAGGCGCCTTGGCTCAGCAAGCAGGCGCTTGCTACACGCTCAAGTGTGGTAGGTAGGTGCCAAAACCAGTAGCGCCGCGCTCAAAACACGCTAGTGCACGCTCGAGCGCAGGGAGGTAGAATTTGTGCGCATGTCGGGCACTCGATTAGCGCTCGAGCACTAGTCTAATATAAAGTCGTGCGCAAGTTTCTTTCTCCCATTTTTTGCCCGACTTTCTGAGGAATGGAGAGAGAGAGCCGATGGAGGAAGAGAGAAAAGGGGGGATCTGAGGTTCCCGAGTCTGTTTTCAAGTTTGAACCAGCTACAGAAATGATAGATCGGGTCGAGACAAGTACACTCATACCATCCTCTTTCATTTTCTTACACTTTTGTTTCATTTTTATCGGGTATTTTTGTTCTGATACCCGATTAAAGTTATATTATGTGTTACCCATAGCTTGAGCATGTATATACGTGAATTTTGTTATTTGATTCATTATTTTTGCACTATTTTGCGTGACCGAAACCCTAACCCATGCGTGCATACTGTTCACCCACGCCCGAATGATTTCAGCCTCCGATTTTTTGAGCTTTTGCCTAATTTGGGACTAGGATATGATTACCCATATATTGTATATGTTAATTTATCGATTGAATATTCAATTTGATGATTTTATGTGAAAATTCATTCGTCGGAACCCTAAGAGACGCCCGGAACCCATTTTAATCAATTATTTTGGATTTTATGCATGATTCAGCATTAGATAATGGAAAACCATGACTTGAGCATGCATATATGTGAATTTTGTGCCTGATTTTAGAGTTTTGACCATTTTTGAAATGCAGAACCCTAATCCCACGCCCCAAAGTTTACATCTCTCTAAATTAGGGGTTTTTGCTTAATTTGGCTTAAGGTAATCAATGTTCTAAGTGTTGAATGTGATAGCTTCACAATTTGTTCACATGAATTATGAAAATACTAATTTCATGTATCTCGAAATATTGTTGGACGTTTTGTATGTTAAATTGTATATGTTTGGAAAATTATGTATGATTTGTTTATGAAGGAATTCGTGATCGGAAGCTAAAAAAAATGATACTTAGTTCAAACGGTAAGAATTTTTAAGTTTCAAGTTATGTTATGCATGTGATAGAAATTATGTGAAGGCTTAAGTTTTGAAAATATGAAATTGTATGACTTATGAGTAAGGATAATAAAGGGGATATTCTACACTTATGCTTTGGGCTTCGGCTATGGACTTCACCCATGGGCTTTAACTATGAGCTTTGGCCATGAGATTCAACCACGGGTTTCAACTATGGGCTTTGACTATGGGCTTTAACTATGAGCTTTGGCATTGGGCTCCGGCCACGAGCCTCAGTTATGGCTTTTGGTTATGAATTGTTCTCTTAGAGTGAGAAATATAGAAATTTGAATTTAAGAGCAGAATTTTCTAAGAAAATAAGAAATTAAGAACAAGTTTTTTGTATGATTTGACAAAATAAGAAATTTGAAAGGAAACAAAGAGATTGAATGGCATTATGAAGGTTTTACTTTTATACATGTTTTGGGAATTATTAATTGTAATTTTTTCCTATATATGTTTATATGTATATATATATGTGCCATTATATTTTGAATATGAAGTTACATGTTTTTTAATATTTTTATGTGCCTTACTGAGTTTTAGCTCATTCTTACTTTTTTTTTTAATTTTTATGAGTAATTCTTATTTTTTTTACTCAATTATGTTATAAATTTGAAACTAATATGTTTATATTGAATATGCATGTCAATTTTTTATGATTTTATAGAACAATTTTAAAAGAACTTATACTTAAATATAATGTATATATATATTGAATATTACATTCTAACTTTATGCATGTTCTAATTTTAAGATATATTATTCTTTAATGTTTGAATTTTGTATAAAGGGCCATGCATGTCTAAATATTTGACTAAAATCCTCTGCATGTGACGGAATTCCTCATAAAATGCCTTGCACGTGTACTATATGGATTGATATTGTAAAATTTCTTTTCATATGCTTATTACTTGTCTTTAGCTAAATTTTTTTACACTATCATGCTTAATTTTGTGGATAACCCTCTTATATGTTTAGAAAATGCTAGTATATATCCTGAAAACTCATGTCATGTTCTAAAATTTATGTAAATTATTTTGCAAGTGTGCTGTCTAAAATAAAAGTGTTGAGACATATTAAGTTGCTTAACTCTACATTTTTATACATTTTACTAAATTGTTTTAGTTATTTCATGTTTTAAATATCATCATAGTCAAATTCCTGCACTGAATTATGCACTAGTTGATTTTCTGGCTGCTTTCATGCACTAGCTAAAGTCCTACACCGCTTTTATGCTGAATTTGTTGCATTAGATTACTAAGAATGATAGTGCATGTTCAAGGAAATTATTTAAGCTAAGAAAATATAGAAATTTTAAAAGGAAATCCTACAATTATAATAAGAAATAATAAAAAATTTTTAAAGAGTGAAAACTAAGAATTAAGAAGGAAAGTGTAGAGTTAATCAAAGTTAAGCATTGGACTATTAATTATTATTTAATGAGTAGTATATTATGACATGTCTTAATATATTATAGTGATATATTGAGATTTGAATTTATCATCTCATGAAAGAATAAGATTGTACAGAAATGGCGTTTGGCCTTAACGAAATTTGCATATAATAATAGAAACAAAAAGATATGTATAACTTCGCTCGATGTAATCGTATGGGGAGGAAGTGTCACTCTTTATCCACCGGGAGAAGACCTATAGATCTATTTATAAGGTGACATGTAGATGACCTATTTTCGGATCTTAAATAGAAGCGTATGACCTTTGGTTATATGAAAGTATACATAACTTGTGCTTTGATTATCCATTCCTTTAATCAGTAAAGTTTACTAACCCTGTTCCTCAAGGAAAATAAGAAATTAAGCTTGTTTTGAGTATTTAAATGGAATAAGAATAAAATAAGAAATCAGAAAATGCATTATGTATGTTTTCCTCCACAAGTCCATGTTATTGTATCCGATCATGATTTATAATCCTTCTGCTGTGTTTTTTATGCAATGTTTATATATTCATTGATATATTAGACGTCTTGCTATATTTTTGGCTCACTTTTTATTATTTTTACTAATTTTCTCAGATAAAATGTACAAGTTCTTACCATATGAATAGGAGTGAAGAATTGATGATGTTTGAAGAGTTTATTTTAGTGTTTTGTTAATGTTAAGCATCGTTTAATATTTTCAGACATTGGTTAATGTGTAAAATGATGTAATTTTAGTTCGGTTCCCATTTTGACATCATGTTTTATGTGATTATTTTCTTTGAAACTTATACTGAATTGTGCACTAGTTGATTTTCTACACTACTTTCATGCATTAGTAATTACTAAGAATGATAGTGTGTCAATTGTTCAGATTTTGTTATTGTGGATTGTGGATGTGTTATATGGATATTTAGCAGTTCATAATTTATGTTTTCGCAGATATACACTTTAATTATGTTATGACAGGCATCTTTTCTTACATAAAGATCCACATCATATTTTAGGTCGGTGTCAGAAGCCTTGTGTGGTGTGGCTAATATTTTGGATATTGTGTATGATATTATATTAATTTAATTGTAATCGATTATGGTATCTACATGGAGTTCACGTTCAAATGGTTATTAGAGGATAAGTTGATTATTTAATAAGAATTAGGATAAAGAAATAATGTAGGGATTGGGATTTAAAATGTGACAATTAGTTTAGGGTGTTTATTTGTATTTTGAACTATAAGATTTGGAGTTTTTTATCCTTGTTTTATTTTGGACCTTCTATATTTGGCCGAGAGTTTAATTGTAATATTTTAGTTATAGTGTTGGATATATTATTGGGTACTCTAATTTTGAATTTGATATGCTATTTTCTTACTGTTGGTTTTAGTCTATTAGTTAATAAGTTATTGGATGCTTTTTTAGATGTGTCATATGGATCTTGTATTTTAATATTTATTTATTATCAAAATTATTTAACAATAATTACCATAGAATCATGCTCTAATGTTTAAATTAGCTTCAAATTGATTGATTAAATATATAATTATAGGTTTTAAATTAGAATCCGATTATAATATATTGTTAAATTTGGGAATTGGGACAGAGATATGACCTGATAGTTTTGCTGGGGATAATAAATAATTAGGGGTGTATGTGTCAGCTTTTAAAGATAAAAATGAAAAAATATCACATTTAATATAGATATTGTTTGCTTTGTTAAACAATTTATGGGTTTTAGAAAATCATATTTAACATTAGAAATTTTTGGTTTGGTTTTATGTGCAAAACGCAGTTTAATAAGAGTATTATTGTATCTTAATTGCAAATAAGTAGAAACCAATTTTTTAATTCAAAGGGGCAACTATAGAATTGAAAAGTGACTCTGAGATGTGCTTTGACACATTTTCTTTAGTTATTCTATCATTTCTCTACCCATGTACCGAGTGTTTCTATCCTTGCCAATAATTCCTCATTTGCTCCACCCATTTTTTCTTTGATTATGTGATCCTCTTACTTAAGTTTTCAACTAATATCGACATTACATCCATTATACATAAATATCTATGTTTTAAACACAAGAAATAAGCCTCAAAAAATATATATTGAAATTCTAACCAAATGATAATACGGTCGGCCCTTTTCATATTTCTCCCATCCTCAGTATTCAAATGTTACATAACCTTAGCACCTGTCCTCAGTTTTAAAAGAAATGCAGATTTCTATTTATTCACATGAATTGAGTACTATTTAAATTTAAAAAAAAAAACGTAAACTCTTGAGCTATGAGAAAATAAACATTTATTTAAGACCTCCATGTAATTTTTCTTCCCTATCAGCACAAGCATGTTCCAAGACAAACAAGGTATAGCCACTTTTTCCACAGGAAGAATCACAGAAATTTGTGCTAGATATTGTAAGTTCTTATGAGGAGAGAGCCAGATCTGTCCTTATCATGCTGCTTCAATTATTTTGAGTTTGATTTGGGCTTGGTCTTTGCTCCCTAGGGATGCTTAGGTTAATATATATTTCATTTGGGATCTCTTCAAATACGCTTAGGGTTTGATATAATTGTATTTACTCAATCAACTTACCAAAAAAAAACTAAAGTATTCATTCACTCACCTAAAAATGGGATTATGAACCGTGACATATACATGGGTTTGTTAACTCATTCTTTAAGCACCAGTAAATCTAGAAATCATTGAAAAAAATAGTCTAATTTATAAAGATTCAAATCATATGTCTAAAGAAAACTAAATATTTTATCTCTCTGATACTAACGAAATATTTTTGTAGTATAAAGTTATGATCTTTATATGACAGTTGCACAAATTTAATACTGTTCCAAATCACATATTCTAATTAGCTATCTCATTTAGCATAAAAATTATTTATCGAAATCAAGAATAAGATGCTTCAAATTTTATAAAATGACATGATCAAAATGGTCCAATTTTTTATTTTTATTACATTATATCAGAGTCATTAATCATGGGAAGTCTCCTCGATTGACAACATCATGAAATTTTGTATGATTTAGTAAATATCAAATTATTGAAGCAAAATAGGAAAGGAAGGAAAAACAATGAGGATATATGATTAGGTAGCACTGTTGATGGAGGCCGAGACACCATGATTTTGGTATTCAGCAAGTGCCCAAAGTGGGAATATATTCCTATATGCCGCATAATGCAACATGCCATTCTCCAAGAATGCCCCTGTAATTTCCTGCGGTCACATATAATAACAAATTTGACAAGGCTAATATAATTGTCATCCATATCATAACTAATGACATATTTGAGTCCTTACCATTAAAGGGATATTTTATTATTAACATAAATATCCAACTATATCAAATAAAATCTTACTCGAAACTTAGTTGGGATTGTATAAGTAAATTATTTGTATAACTATATTATGCTATATTATATGAAATATTTTCCTGTTAAGGATAAGAAAAAGCAAAGGTGTGTGGGAAATTAGCATTCTAAAGATATCTCACATGAAATGACATTACTTAAATGCTCAAATGGTTGCCCTGAGATTATACACAAACAGAATATGAGCATTATGTCATGCTATATTATTTTGATAGATGATAGTATGGGATGTTATATGTACATATATTGTTATTGTTACCAAAAAAAAAAATATATATATATATATATATAGGCACCACCACATAAAGCCATATATTTTTATGTAGTTTTTAAACAATTTTAATTGTACGTCTAGTAAAACACTATAAATAAGTGTTCATAAATTTCTCTACTAAATTAAACATTCATTATCATCGTTTAAGGTCACATGTATATACATGAACCACTATTGTATAAGTATCTAGCCAAATTAGTTCATTACTTAATGGCCACATCTTATATTGAAAATTTAAAGGCTACAAGGGGATTGGCTTGTCATATTACAATAATAAGAGACGATTTATTTTTATAATTAAAACGATTATAAAAATGTCAAGAAATATGTCAATTAGAGTACGTATAATTAGCTCCTGACATTGCATATTATAGTTTCTTTTTTTGAGCAGGAATGATGCTTGAACTATTTGGTGCAACAACCTCAACTTTAAGGCACTCAACTTCATGGGTGTTATCTAGCTAGTTATAGCAAATGGTTTCAACTTAACTTTATCCGTGTGGTTCTTAGGGACCTTAAGTTTTCTAGCTATCACAAATGGTTTCAACCCCCTCACATTCTTGTTTCTTGTTTCCGCTACTATGAGTTCTCAAAGCTTGAATAAATATTCCACATAAATTTATATAAAAGGCATTCTATAACCTTCGTTTGTATAATTTGTATTTGACAAAACAGGCATATTCTTTTGGAAAAGAAAAAACACCGCTGAAAAGGTTATGCACATTTAGGTAGTTACCTCCTGGGGGAAACCACCATTTTCCAATTGTGAATTGATCAAAAGCTTTGCTGCGGAGTGTAGAGGAGTAGGATTCCTTTCAGCCTACAAAATGTTCAAATTTTATCTAGAAAGAAGTCATTCATATCAAGCAAATTGTGTCAAGTAAATAATTTTAATATATTTTTTTAAGTTTTTAAGATTTAACCTGTCCGGTGTAAATTAAACCCATCAAAGCCCATAAAGTTTGAACCAAATTTGACTTGTTTCCTTCCAAAGATACATACTCCTGTTTCACGGAACCACAAATCATGATATTAAGTACTAACAACTATGGAAACGATTGCTTTTTCGATTTAGCTAAAAGTGGGGGGATTTTTTATCAAATTAGAGGCATGTAGTCCTAACTAATTAGAACTTATAGGATAATCTAGATGATTAAATGCTCATAAAAGTCAATAAATAATACTTGATTAATATTTAAAGTCTACTTTTATAAGTAATTCTAAACTCATTTAAGTAAAAAATATAATGGGAAATATGAGAGTGGTTAGAAGCCAAACAATTTAATAACATAATTAAGGGGTGGGTGGCAGCTGTGTCCATTAGGGATCTTCTAGAATATGTTTGGAGTTTCAAGGCTCTTTGATGGGTGTTGTGGAATCTGTGGATGCATCATTTTAATTGTTTAGTTAATTAAGGATTAACTTAATTAAGTTTTTTTTTTTGTTTAGGGTAAGATGTTTGGTAAAAATGTTATTAATACTTCTTTGAATGTCGGCAGTGATATCACTTTTAAACTAGTTTTTTTTTTTTTCCTATAAATAAGCTAACAATGGCTCCTTTTAAGAAATAAATATTGATTCCAAATAAAATAAAACTGAAATATAATATTTTAAGGATTTTTTAGTAGCTTATAATATCTTACTAGAAAGAAGTAGAATATCAATAGAATTATTTATGTGATTTGAGAATCTTAACTTTAAATCAAAATCGCTTTTGTAAAAGCTCATAGATTATACATTGTAATGAAGATTTAGTAAAATTCCATCGAAGGTTCAAAACATCACCTTATTTGGGCAGGACCGATAGCTCTCTCCCCAACCACCATTTTCCTGTTGTGTCCTCAACAGAAAATGAGCTGCCTTTTTAATGGTGATAGAGTTGTCATATGTCTTGCCGACTGCTGCTAGTCCTCTCAACGCAAACCACGTACCATATGTGAAACAAACCCCCCAATTTCCATACCTGAGAGCATTGACAATTCATTTAAATAGAAGCCGCAATTTATTATTTCATGTTGAAAATAATAAAAGAAAAACACAGCATTGTTCGCAGGAGGAGTGCACCATGATCCATCAGGCATTTGTGTGTTCTCAAGGAATCGCACAGCACCACTGAGAAAGTCATCTATATCTTTTACCCTGTGCTCCGGATGTAGCTTCTTAAACAGGACTAGAGCCTGGATAGATGATGATGTGCACTCAACATAGCTGCTGATTGAATTGGTCTATTAATATTAAGTGACAATTACAGAGCAGTACATAACATTATAACTATAAAAATGCCTTCAAAGTCTTACTCATGCTCAATGACAATGTCTGCAGAAAACTCGATAGGATTGAAAAACTGAAAAAGAAAATTGGTAGAAATAGATTTTCCAGTCATTGCTAATATACTGTATCATGTTTAAATATGGTTTGTCACCTCTTAAGATAGAGTAGTAGCTCACCTCCAACCATGATTCAGCTCTTGGTGGCTCCCAGGCAGATGACCCACCATATTTACTCTGAATTGACATATTACAGTAGATATTAACAACACTAGGAATACTATATTTGTTCTATAAGTAACAATAATTTTAATTAGAAGATAAAACATAGCCGAAGATATTCCCACGAATGGATGAAAGAGAAGAAAAATTGGAAAAAATTGACACTCGGTAAAAAGAATTAATGTTACACGACAAGCCTTTCTAATACATGACTATATTTTACAGCATGCTTGTAACTTTTTTAAAACCTTTTTGTATTTCCTATCATGCAATATTTTTTCATGCTTTCGATATATTCTGCAATAAGAGAACCATTAGACATAGGAAACTTCATAAAGATACGGGCTTGGATTAACAAAAATAATAGTCTACATAGCCAAGATGGACCTTAGGCATAGGCTATTCAAATATAGATTTCAAAATTGTAAATAATTGTGAAATGGACTATGGAGTCCCAAATCAAAACTCGTTTTGACCCCTTTTTCAATCCACGGAATACAAGTACACACGAATATATAATACACGTAAAATATATTCAGATCTAAATATAAACAGTAAATAATAATAACAATAATTAAAAAGATGAACTTTTAATGACAAAGGAAGTCTTGACAACCACAGTTATTGAATAAAGCTCTCCAAATTTCTACAGTTAGGAAAAAGAATGCAGTAAGAAAGTAACTTATAGATTAGGTGGTATAGATATACTAACTTAGCCAACTTACTCCTATCTTGTAATACCTATCAAGGAACTCCTTATATTTATCTTCGACAATGGAACTAGATGCCTTATAATTTTCTTGTCAATTTTATTTCACAAGTTGTCAAATGTTCACACACCACTGGATCTCAAGTGTGAAAACTCTAGAATTGAAATTCAGTAATCGAGATGAGTTTTCTCAAATGGAAGCAAGTTATGAACTTAAAAGTGGGAGCTTTTTCACTAAGTAACTGTCAAAAATATTTCACCAAAAGTTCTAACACACAAAGGAGAATGTGGGTATTTATAGCAAAACTCCAAAATGAGGTTAAAAATGTGGTTATATAGAAATGCATGCCTCGACACTTGAGCTCCGTTTAGGCATGCCCAGGATCACAAAGAGTATGCACCCCAATGCTTGAGCAAGGCTCGAGCGCTCCTCGAGCGCGCGCAACTCTGGAAAGGATACTTCGGGCATGCCTCGGATGCTGACACTCTAGAAAGTGTGCCTTCAGTGTGCTTGGAGTGCGGTCATTTTGAAAACAACACTCGTGCATAGATTTGGTGCACCTCGAGCGTGAACAAACTAGAAAAGGCACTCTGGCACAAGTTAGGTACTTGGTAGATGTGGATATTAGAAGTTGTGCATTGGCGAGTATTTGGATGAAATCTGATATAGATATTTAGGATATTAAAAAAATACACAAACAAATGATCAGACACAATCATAAAATATACTAATATTATATATATTTTACAATCTCTCTCTTTGACAATTTTGTAACAAAATTTTATAAAAATAATAGACAAAAATACAAATAAATTATAGATTTAGACACCACCGAGATAGAATTCCTATACATAAAAATTTACTTCTAATAGACAACTGACACAGAAAACTTAAATTGAAGGAGATGTAGAAATATGTTGTTCCTATTCAGATAAGGATAGTACAGAAATAGATGGAAATGAACAAACTGAAGATATATCAGAAAAGTAGTAAAGTAACAGTAGTAAATCAATACAGAAGCACGTGTACAAAATATATTAAAGATATCAATGTAGCAGTTACAGCACATGTCTAAGCAAAAAGCAAATATGGCAACGATCTCTCTCTAAGATATAACCAAACTCCACCTGCAAGATAAAGCTCCCCCTAAGATATATGAGAACAAGATAACTCCCCCAAAAGTATATACTCCTTTTTATCACAAATGACCAAAGGAAGGACATCAGCCAGAGTTAGAAGGAGAATGCACACAAAGAGATGACCACACGACAAATTGAAAAGCAAGTTGTTCCTCATGAGTAGAAAGCTGGGTGTCAAGGCACTAAAAGCCCTCGAGCATGTGTGACTCCAACTACATGTGAGAAGCAGACAACCGCTCCTGAGAGGTAGATAGCCGCATGAGCTGATAAGAAATTTGAGAGAGTTGCCCCATGATTAGTGATGAGGAAGAGGTAAAGGATAGAAGAGGATTGAACGGGCCAATATATGACGGGCCACCCTCTGCCAAAAAGGAAGAGTCCTCTAGACGAGGATCATCAAAAGCCGGGGAGTGTCAATGAGCGTGGGCTTGGCTTTGTTAAAAAGTGGTACGAGTAATAGGCTGGCCAAGCCGCACTCAAGGAATATTCAAGAACTGAACGCATAAACCTATAATTAGGAATTGGATGAGATAACCATGGGGAAGGTTGTCATTCTTCTTGGATACAAAAATAGAGATAATGTGAGAACACAGGCGAAACGGAAGATTAATTGGCCACCCATTTAGAAGGCTGTTGAGGAATAGAGGAAAAGTGTGAGACCGAAAAAATATTAATCAACATAATCCGGCACTCCACCATCCTTCAAGGGAAAAGAAGTTTGGTTTTATAGGATTTTCCAAGCCACATCATGGGAGAGCCATGGGGAAATGAGGCTACCTCATTGGGATGTGGTATGGTACGATAATTGTATAGGTAGTTTGAATGGGGAACACAAGGAATACCTAAAGTACAGGAGAGCACGTCTGGGATAATTTGGAGGATACTCCCCCTCAAGTAGGTAGTAAAAGAATGCAAAATAAGGTCAAAATTATGGATGTTGGAATAAAGCACTTGAATTAAGAGTTGTGTAAGAGTAATGAGGTTGGTAAGAATTGACTTCCAATGTCGATCATGAATAGTGGAAGAATGGAGGGATCAAGAGATGTGAGGTCAATCACCTATTCAAGGGTAAGTTGACTATGAGACATGTGGTTTTGGAATAAATCCTCAGCAGAGGGATCAACAAAATGGTTGGGTGGTAAGGGCTTGCTCGCCTAAAAATGCTTACCAACAGTCTTTTTTGAGAGGGACTTCTAAGGAACATATATCTGTATGGAAAAGTAGAGAGAGACGGTGAACAACACAAATTGGAGACAAGGCCTACAAGAAACAAACCCACCGACCCCCATACCACGGTTCAAGTGAGGTAGGAAATCAGGACAAAACTACACACAAGAGGTGTAGATCGGATAGTGGGGAACCCAAAAATGTGTATGGGTTTCACAATGAACCACCTGAAGCCCATGAACCCCAAACCACCACGGGTCGAGAGAGGGGCTAAAGTTGGACAAATTGACACTGAAGGGTTGCAGATAACAAAGTGGTTAGCCTAAAAATGTGGGTGTAATCATTATTTAGACACCTAAAATCCATGACAAGGCAAGACTAGATCTATGCAATTTTGGTATGATTAACTACAAATTGGGACTAAATATATGCATAAAATGGAGAAATTTGACAAAATATGAGATGAAAACAGAAGTTCAAGGACATGAGTGAAAACCACCATTATTGGAGGAGGAAAGCTTAAGAACAAAGGGAAGAGGGAGAGATTTATCTTGTGAGCGCCCAAACATGAAGATATAGAAAATGTGGAGAATTTCGAGGTAGAGAGAAGAGTAGAGAAGAGGGAAGGATGAGAGAGAGGAGAGAAGATGTGAAAGAACGCATGACAGGGGTTAGAAGATAAAGACATAGTGTAGCAGTGCTCAAGTGCGCCTTAGGCACGTGTCAGGCGTGCTTAAGGCTCGCCTAATTTAGATTCAGTGCTCAAGTACCAATCAGGTGCCTGTCGGGCATGATAAACCATATACCCATTTTTATTTTTTTAAATAAAAAGGACAAAAGAAGTCTCACTTTAGTCTAATGGAGGAAAGCAAATACCAATGGCCTTTCTAAAAGATTCAAATCTAAAACTATCGAATGTATTAATAAGGATGTTAGCTAATTGGTGTTTGGTTGGAGTATGTTCAAGGGCAATGACTCGAGTTTCAATGAGTTCATGAATAATGTAGTGTTGAATATCTATATGTTTGGTTCATGAGAATTGGATAAAATTTTTAGAAATGTAGATAGCACTGGTATTTTCACAATAGATTGTCATAGTTTCCTTGGTAATGTCATAATCGTACAGCATTTATCTCATCCATAAGAGTTGTGTGTAGTAGCTGTTCGAAACAATGTATTCAGCTTTATTGTTAGACAACGTGATAGAATTTTACTTTTTACTCATCCAAGTTACAAATTTGGAGCCCACATAGAAGCATCAACTGGAGGTATTTTTACAATTATCGGCATTTCTAACCCAGTCAGTATCGAAATATCCAACCTAGTCAAAATTGGAGTCACGAGAGTGGAAGATCCCATAACCGGCTGAACCATTAATATAGCGAGTGATTCATTTGATGGCACGTAAGTGTGATTATTTAGGTTCGAATTGATATCATGCCCACACACTTACACTAAAGATAATGTCAGGTCTACTTGCAGTTAAGTAGAGGAGACTTTTTATCATACTTCTATAGAGTGTTTAATCTACACTCTTTCTAGTAGGATCACGATCAAATTTGGTAGAATTGCTCATGGGTGTTTGAGTGTGTTTTTTGTTATCTAATCCAAATTATTTAACAAAATCCTTGACATACTTAGTTTGGGAGATAAAGATTCATTGAGGAAGTTATTTATTATGCAAGCCCAGGAAGAAAGTTAGTTTCCTACCTTACTCATTTTAAATTTAGAGTTCATACAGTTTGCAAACTCATGAGCATAGAAATCTATGGTAGCACCAAACATATATCAGTAACATAAACTTAGGCAATAATCATATATTTTTCAGTAATTTTTACCAAAAAGTGTTTTATCAATACTACCCCTAGTAAAACCATGATCACTAAAATATGAGGTGAGACTCTCGTACCAAAATCTGAGAGCTTGTTTAAGACCATACAAGGCCTTCTTAAGCTTGTATACATGGTTTGGTAAAAAGGGATCAATAAATCTCTTCAGTTGCTCAACATAGACTTTCTCTTGGATGATACTATTAAGAAAAGTATTTTTGACATCCATTTAATAAAGTCTAAAACTTATAGTATAGGCAATCGATAATAGGATTCCTGTGGATCTAAGATGAGCTGATGGAGTAAAGGTCTCATCAAAATCTATTCCTTCAATTTGCATGTATCCCTAAGCTACAAGACGGATTTTATTATGAGTAATATTACCATTTTTATTAGTTTTATTTTTAAAGACCCACTTAGTGCCAATGGCATTCATTCGTTTAGGTCAAGGAATTAAAGACCACACATTATTTTTAATGAAATGGTTTAACTCTTCATGCATGGTGTTGATCCAACATTTGTTATCCGAAACCTCTTTAATCTTTTTTTGGCTCTAAGTGGGATACATAACAAGCAAATTGATGCAAGACTCAATGATAAAATCTCATGCCTTCACTCAAATCACTTAATATGTAGCCTTTAGGATGATTTAGTTTGACTCTAATAAAAGGTTCCCTAACTGAAATAGTAGTCAAAGTCTCGTTAGAAATATCAACAGGAATTGATTCATGAGAGGATTTATTTTGATCAATCTCTCTGTTTGAGCAATCACTGTCTCCAAGTTGCTCACTAGGGACAACATCGATAACTACATTGATTGACCCTATAACAGTTTGAGTACAAAAATTATACACACGATAGACTCTACTAGAAAGAAAATATCCTAAAAATATTCCTTCATCACTTTTAGAGTCAAACTTAGATTTTTTTTCTATATCAAAGTATATAGTATTTACTTCCAAAAATGTTATATACTTTACATTAGATTTCTTTTCTTTCCAAAGTTCATAGAAAGTTTTATCCATCTCAGATTTTAGGTAGACCTTGTTAATTATAAGACAAGCCGTACTTATGACTTCACCTTAAAAGTGAATGGCTACATTTTCGCTTTGTATCATAGTTCTAGCTATTTTCTGCATAATTTGATTTCTTTGTTTCGTAATTCCATTTTGTTAGGGTGTGATTGGTGTAGAGTATTCATATTGTACTCTTTTTTCATCATAAAAATTTGTAAAGTTAGAGTTTCGAATTTGGACAATGCTTCTCATTGGTTAGTTTTTTGTACAGAATTTTTACTTGGCCAAAAGTATTGAATTTTTCACGTATAAGGTCTATCCAATAATATCTAGAGTAATCATCTACAGTCACCAGAATATACCTTTTGCTACCTAAACTTTCAGTTCTAGAAGGTCCCACGATATCCATATGGATCAGTTCAAGGGGATGTGAGGTGTGAATGTTACTTAGCGATGGATGATGAACTCTAGTTTGTTTTCCAAGTTGACATGAACCGCACAAATGGTATTTAACATTAGACAATTTAGAAAAACCTTCGACATACCTTTTCTTAGAAATCTTAGATAAATTTTTAAAATTTCAATTACCAAGATGTTGATGCCATAGTTTAGTAGGATTGATTTTAGCGGGATGGCATTTCAAGATAGGGCCAGGCTTGATACCGTAGAAGTTATCAAGAGCTTTATTGCCTTCTAATACAATAGAGTCATTTGTATCACAAATATAACACTTGTTTTATAAAAATTTGAACTCAAAATTTTTATCATAAAATTAACTAGCGCTAAGGAGATTAGATTTTAACCCAGATACATACAAGATATCACAGGGTTTTGAGAGCTTAGAAATACTAATCTGCCTTCTATCGAGAATAGGAACCCTAACTCCATCACCAAAAACAATCATTTCATCGGGATGGTTAGAAAGAGACGAAAGCATAGCCTTATTACTACCTATATGTCTAAAGCAACCACTATTAAGATACCATAACGAATAATTTTGAGCTTTTAAAGTAACATAGGACTTGGCATGAATAATTTTTAAAAGAGTTATTCAGATCACTCTTTTTAATCCATATTTTTCTTCCTAAATTAACTTTCTGATGTAGTTTTTATACTTGTTCATTTAGCTGTTAAATATAATTAGTAAGTTTGTTCATTTTTGTTAGAGACATTTGTCTAGTTGACATATTCTGTGACCATATGTATTATTTTATTGATGTCGGGTTGTGGGTTGTCGGTTTAAAATTTATTCGGTCCGCCCTCCATGCACTCGAGGCCGTCCAAGGACCGCCCGCTCGCCTGGTGCCCGCTAGCGGCTCGAGCACATAAACCAGAATGGAGGCCGCTCGCTGCATGCTCGCTGTCTGCTCGAGCCAATAAACCAGAATGCCACCCGCTTGCTGCTCGCCCTCCACCCGCTCGAGCGGCGGCCCAACGGGCAGATTTTTTGAACGCGTTTTTGGCTCCACTATAAATTCATACCTTCTTTTCTTCAAACCTGTAGCACGCCACAGCCTCTCTGAAAATCCAGTGCAGCCATTAATGCTTGAGAAGAAAGCTTTACATGCTTTAATTGCTTTAGCTTCTCTTGAGAAAACCAAAAGACATTATTTGAGCTTCATGATTTAAAGAGTTTTCTCACCATTTTTCTTTTTCTTTCTCCATTCAAACTTTCATCCTTCTACCATTGTTAGAGACTTTGGTTCATGAAGAAGGAGACTCGTTCGTGATTGGCAATTCAAGTGGCACGAGAGGGAAGAGTGGCTTGAAGACCGGAATGAGTCCGGTTCCGTTGCCGCGGGCAAATCCAAGGAGTTCCTTGATAGGGATCACGTGTCGGGAGTAAGTCGGCTAGGTTAGCGCGTCGTTACCACCCGGGCTGTAAGTTGATTTTCATAGTGCATTGCTTCCCTGGCCGTTGAAGCCCGGAGTGTTTTTCTCGATCTTTGTGGGTATCGAAGTTTTCACTCGTCACCAAAAATTGAGTCTTTATTATTATTGCTTATTGTTGTTAATATTGTGCATGCTTATTAGTTCCGGTTACATCTAGAGTTAAATATCCCTTACGTGTATCGGATATTTAATTTAATTATTTTTGCTTCCGCTATACTTTTAACGGGGTCGAAACACGTAAGCACCAAAGCGTACTTTTTCAATTGGTATCAGAGACTTACCCCGATCCGCGACCCCCGATCTAGATGTACACGAGTGGATCGCTCTCTGTTCCTCCCTTCTTTGATGGGAGTAACTATACCTATTGGAAGGTCCGGATGAGAGCCTTTCTAAAATCTTTAGATGAGCATGTTTGGGTAAGTACCCAAGTTGGATGGACTCCACCCACTAGTTCCTCGGGCAACGAACCCAAAGCTCTATCTTCATGGTCCAAAGAGGAACTTGATGCATGTAATTGGAATAGTAAGGGGTTGCATGCTATTTTCATGGCTGTGTCTCCCGATGATTTTAAACGGATTTCAATGTGTGAGACTTCTAAAGATGCATGGGATATTCTTGAAATTACTCACGAAGGCACGAAACTAGTGAAAAATTCAAAATTACAAATGCTCACCACTAGATTCGAGGAAATAAAAATGAAAGATGATGAGACCTTCGATGAGTTCTATGCTCAATTGAATGATATTGTCAATTCTACATTTAATTTAGGAGAACGAATCCTGGAAAATAGGATTGTTAGAAAAGTTCTTCGATCTTTGCCTGAACGCTTTAGACCTAAAGTTACTGCCATTGAAGAAAGCAAAGATTTGGACAAATTGAAAATAGAAGAACTTGTAGGGTCCCTACAAACTTATGAGCTCACATTGCCTCAATCAAAGAAACAAAAATCTATTGCCCTAAAATCAAGTAGGGAAGAGCGAAATCGGGACTCCGATGAAGAATCATGTAGCGATGACGATTTTTCATTATTTGTTAAGAATTTTAAAAAATTATTAAAGAAAAATAATTCTTCATCAGAAAAATTGGATGTGGACTTAAAACGATCACATAAATTTGAGAAGAAAGACCGACGTGAGAGTAAGGACTCTAAGTCGAAAACTACCCAAGGAGTCCAATGCCATGAGTGTAAAGGTTTTGGTCACTATCGTTCTGAATGCCCAAACTTCAAACGACAACAAGGTCAAGCCTTGAAAGCTAATGTGCCTTAAGCGATGACGAAGAGGAAGAGGGTGAAAATTGTTCTGAAAATGGCCCTGTCAAATACATGACATTTATGACCTCAATGTGTAACCATTCTGTAGAGAATAGTAATCAATCTGATGATTCTGAGGCCGAATTAGAAGCTGAATTTGGCGGCCTTCAAGAAGCTTACGATAAATTATTTAGGGAATGTTTGAAAGTTAAGAAATTAAATAGAACCCTAAATAATAGGATCATTGATTTGGAAAAAGAAAAAATATCTCTACAATCCAAGGTTGATACTAAACGCCAAGAATTTGAGAATTTGAAAATCTCATCTTCTAAACAAATCACGACCTTGGAATCTGAACTGGCGGCCACGAGAAAAGATTTAAAACAATTCTCAAATGGGTCTACAAAATTAGATCATATGCTCGGGTTGGGAAAAATTGGTGGAAATAAACAGGGGTTGGGGTATGTTGTAAACTTTGTACAAACTGATGTGGAACCTAAAACTGTGTTTATTTCCGCCACAAAAATTTCACATAATCATGCCCACACACCCAAAGTCATCAAGGCCGTGCCTCAACGTGTGAATAACAGATTTGGCTCATCTCATCTAGGTAATCACAAGGCTGTGAACAATTTTTCCATACCTAAATTTGTGTCTACTTGTCATGCGTGTGGAAAAATAGGTCACATTCGTCCACGGTGTTACACCTTGAAATTTTTGCACAACCAAAGACCAGGGCTAAAATTGAATAAATTTGTTGATTACCTTCAGCATTTGGATGCACAAGTTAATAGGTTGAACGTAAAAATGCATTCCGTGAGACAAGTCTGGATTAAGAAAAGTGAGCTAAATTACCCCTTGGCTATTCTTGACAAAAAGGGGGAGACTTGATCTTTTTGATAGGGGTACCTTGATAGGGGGAGCTTAGGGGTGCCTCCCATTTTCCTAAGGGGGAGGATTTTTTTTAGGGGGAGTTTTGTTATGTGCATATTAGTTAAAGCTGTTTATTTTCGTTAGGGGGAGGTTTGTTATCTTTTATATTGTTGCATGCTGCCTGTGTCTCCTGCTTATGTACCATGCATGCTGTTATATTGTTATTATTGTTTTTGCCTTGCTATTACTAACCTTGTTTGCCCAGGGCACTAAAGTATATAGGCTGTTCTCACAAGTTTTTATCACATCGCCTCAGCAGCTCTCCATAGATATTTACATTTTTTATGTATCTCTCTTGTATCACCAGGCGTAGGTTTTCATGTACACGGGTTTTATCTCGGTGGTGTCTGAACCCGTGATTCTCTTGTATTTCTTTATTTATTTATTTTTTGGGTTTTGTCACGGAATTGCCAAAGGGGGAGATTGTTAGAGACATTTGTCTAGTTGACATATTCCGTGACCATATGTATTATTTTATTGATGTCGGGTTGTGGGTTGTTGGTTTAAAATTCATTAAAATTCATTCGGTCCGCCCTCCACGCGCTCGAGGCCGTCCAAGGACTGCCCGCTCGCCTGGTGCCCGCTAGCGGCTCGAGCACATAAACCAGAATGGAGGCCGCTCGCTGCATGCTCGCTGTCCGCTCGAGCCAATAAACCAGAATGCCGCCCGCTTGCTGGTCGCCCTCCACCCGCCACCCGCGGCGCCCAAACGGGCAGATTTTTTGAACGCGTTTTTGGCTCCACTATAAATTCATACCTTCTTTCTTCAAACCTCAGAGCACGCCACAGCCTCTCTGAAAATCCAATGCAGCCATTAATGCTTGAGAAGAAAGCTTTACATGCTTTAATTGCTTTAGCTTCTCTTGAGAAAACCAAAAGATATTATTTGAGCTTCATGATTTAAAGAGTTTTCTCACCATTTTTCTTTTTCTTTCTCCATTCAAACTTTCATCCTTCTACCATTGTTGGAGACTTTGGTTCGTGAAGAAGGAGACTCGTTCGTGATTGGCAATTCAAGTGGCACGAGAGGGAAGAGTGGCTTGAAGACCGGAAGGAGTCCGGTTCCGTTGCCGCGGGCAAATCCAAGGAGTTCCTTGATAGGGATCACGTGTCGGGAGTAAGTCGGCTAGGTTAGCGCGTCGTTACCACCCGGGCTGTAAGTTGATTTTCATAGTGCATTGCTTCCCTGGCCGTTGAAGCCCGGAGTATTTTTCTCGATACCGTGGGTATCGAGTTTTCACTTCGTCACCAAAAAATTGAGTCTTTATTATTATTGCTTATTGTTGTTAATGTTGTGCATGCTTATTAGTTCCGGTTACATCTAGAGTTAAATATCCTTTACGTGTATCGGATATTTAATTTAATTATTTTTGCTTCCGCTATACTTTTAACGGGGTCGAAACACGTTAGCACCAAAGCGTACTTTTTCAATTTTCATACTTTATTTTTAGTTATACAGAAGATTGATTGTGTGACAATAAAAATAAATGTAACCAATTTTCCTACATGCATGGCAGGTTGGCACAAACTTAGCAAAAGTAGAAGTTGTCTTTGATTAGTTTTTGGACCGGTTCATAAAGAAACTGTTTTTTGTATTTGTATCAATCAATTGGTTAACGTTAACATATTTACTTATCATCTTATTGGTATTAGATTTAGGCAAGAAATTTAAAACATTTATATTCTTTGTATGTTTAGGTATAGGTTTCATGGTTTTAGGTATGCTTACATTTTTTTGTGGAATATTGGTGGAAGGAATAAAAATCGTTTTTGAGTATCTGCCATTTTTAGAAGTGTTTTCTACAAAATATAAGCCTTTCTTATATCATAGTATCTTCTCTAATCCTAACATATGATCGAGATTTTTGATACCATTTGAAAATTTCTTAAGATCATTATTTACATTTTCGATGTTCAATTCTAAAGGTTTATTTTTTTCATTTAATGAGCTATTCAACATTTCAAGCTCATAACGTTTAACAGTAGTAAGTTTTAATTTTATTTTTATTTTAACTTTTTTTTTCTGATTCAATTAATTTATAATTTAATAATTTATTGATTTTCTTTACTTTTAAGTATTCTCTAAATAATTTATCGTAAGTTTATTGAAACCCATTAAACTTATTATTGGATTTTTCATGTGAAGAATTAGATTGTTCTAATGACTTACTATTAGCTTCATCACCACTGAGAATTAAAATCTTAAAAGTCATATAGTTTACTTCATCCTCTTCTGATGATTTTTCATCATTTTTTTCTTCTTCTTTATCAGTAGTTAGGAAAAACATTCAAAGTTTTTCCTTTTATCTTTTAAAATTAAAACACTCGATCCAAATATGACTGAAATCGTGGCATTTATGACATTAGATTTCATGATATTTCTTATTCTTCATGTCTTTTTTTTTTTTTATCTTTCTTGATGGAATTATGAGTGATATCATTTTCCTTAAATGCTCATTTGTTACTTTTATTCTTGAAGTATTTTTCTTTTAATTTTTAACAAATAAAGTGAAATCCTCATGGCCACATAACTCCTCATCAAAGTTACGGCCTCTCTTTTCCTTAACAGATTTAAGAGCAATGGATTTGTTTCTCCTAAATTGTGGAAGTGTATATTCATATGTTTATAATGATCTGACAAGTCCTTTAATTTTTAATTTATTAATATTTTTACTTTCTTCAATAGTTGTAACTTTGAGTCTAAATTACTTAGGGAGCGATCTAAGGACTTTACAGATAATTCTATTTTTTAAAATTCTTTCTCCTAGGTTAAAAATAATATATCATTCCTACATGTGTAATTTTAAGAATGTCTCATATATCTTTAGATGTCTCGCACAAAAAATACATTTAAATTTTTTATAAGATATAGTCATTAAAATAGTATGTAACTCCTTACTATTCTTATTATAGGCATCAAGTTCTTCTTTCATCTGCAAGGATAGAATTTTTGGTTCCTCGCTCATAGTACTCCTAGGGGGTGTCTACCTAGATTGAGTATTAGCCCATACTCATTCATCCATGAATTTGAGAAATGTTCTCATACCCACATTTCAATAAGTATAGTTGCTCTCATCAAAGTAGGGAGAAATAGAGAGAGATAGGCTAATATGCATTTAGATCGGCGTTGTAAATCGGGGTGAGTCTTTGATACCAATTGAAATGGATCATGGAGTCCCAAATCATAACTCGTTTTGACCCTCTTTCCAATTCACATAATACAAGTGTACACGATTATATAATATACATAAAATATATTCAGATCTAAATATAAATAGTAAATAACAATAGTAATAATAGAAAAGACGAGATTTTAATAACAAATAAAAATCTCAATAATTATAGTTATCGACCGGTGGTATAGACCAGGTGCTAGGAAAATGAATGTACTAAGAAAGTCAATTTATAGATTGGGTGGTATAAACGTACTAATTTAGCCAACTTATTCCCATCTTGTGACCTCTATCAAAGAACTCCTTAAATTTACCTTCGGTAATATAACCGGACACCCTCCGATCTTCTTATCAATTTTATTTCACGAGTAATAGAATCTCCGCACACCATTGGATCTTAATTTTTACATCATCCACGTCTCTTACGAAAGTAAATAGACAAGAAAAGGTATGTATAATAAAGTAAATGGAGTAAGAAAACTTTAGAATCGAAACTCAATAATTGAGGATGAGTTTTCTCAAATGGGAGCAAGTTACAAGCATAAAAGTGGAAACTTTTTCATTGAGCCCATATTATGACCTCTATCAAATAACTCCTTAAATTTACCTTCGATAATATGACCGAACACCCTCCGATCTTCTTATCAATTTTATTTCACGAGTCATAGAATCTCCGCACACCATTGGATCTTAATTTTTACATCATCCACGTCTCTTACGAAAGTAAATAGACAAGAAAAGGTATGTATAATAAAGTAAATGGAGTAAGAAAACTTTAGAATCGAAACTCAATAATTGAGGATGAGTTTTCTCAAATGGGAGCAAGTTACAAGCATAAAAGTGGAAACTTTTTCATTGAGTAGCTATTGAAGATATTTCACCAAAAGTTCTAACACACAAAGGAAAAGGTGAGTATTTATAAAGAGGCTCTAAAATTAGATTAAAAAAATATGATTATATAGAAATGTGCACTCCAACACTTGAGTTCCGCTCATGTGCGTGTTAGGCATGCTCAGGCTCGCAAAGATTACGCACCCCAACACTTGATCACGCACAACTCTGGAAAGGATGCTTCACGGTGCGCCTCAAATGCAGACACTCTGGAAAGTGCCCACCGAGCGTGCCTCAAGCACGGTCATTTTGGAAACAACGCTCGTATATGGATCGGGTGCACCTCGAGTGTGGACAAATTGGAAAAGGCTCTTGGATGCGGGTTAGGCATTAGGCAAATGTAGATACTCAGAGTTGTGTATTAGTGTACATTAGGTTAAAATCTAATACAGATCTTCATGATACTAAAAAATACGTCAACGAATGATTTGACATGGTCACATAATATGTCAACATAAAATATACCTAAAAAACTGTAACAATCCATGTCCATTGATAAGAGGAAGTTGTGCTTACAAGGATACATTACCTGTAAAGAGAGTATGATATTAACTGCATCATGTAGCTGCTCTGGTTTCATTTTTTCTCCCACTATTTCTGGGGGCATCATGGATAAGAGAAGGCAACACTTTATGATAAAAAACAAAAAAAAAATAGCAAGGATTAGAAGGGAAATTATAAGTGTTAAGTAGTATCTAGAAGGTTTGACTTGAGACTATTTGTGAAGTAGAATGGATTACTTTAAGACTTTCTGCAGTGCAATCAGAAACTTGCCAACCATGATCTTGATTAGAAAAAGTCCATGATCCTTTTGACATATGACGATACATACTTTTAAAGTCACCTGAAGGATTATCCTTGACCTACATAGAAATTATTAGTCAAAATAATTAAATTAAGATATAATCATTTTTTATAGGTGAATTCATCCACGTACACAGTGGAAGAAGAGAACACCAATCAAGCATGTGGAATAATAGTCATACCTTAGAGTTCTTTATATAGATGTGTCCTTTCATAAGTGTAGGGCCAATTTGATCACTGAGATTAGCTGCCAACAAAGCTTGAATAGCAAAACCAATATCCCATTGCTGACTCCCAGGACCCTACACACCAATCATAATTATATACTTGAAAGTAGAAAAATCAAATATGTATAACCAGTTGTAAGAGGAGCTTAAATTTTATTTTGACTTGCTTGTGAGAGATCTTTCCTTCGGAGTCCTAATTTTGGGGAATAAAGGGGTTAGTTGGTAGGCTAGTAGCTTGCCCAAAAGTTGCATCTGGTAACCATCGGTTGCATAGTGTGAGAAGTTTGACATTACTGTATAAGTAGCTAAAAGGACTCGCTAAACAAGGAACATGAAACTCTACCATTTAGAACAGAGATCAAAAGAAAGTGGTTTACAAATTAGTACACATCAAAGGACAAAAATATCAAACATATGTTAGATTTGATAATTGTTGGTTTGATTGTTCGCAACCTCTCACCTGCATCTTCATTCCATCTTCAGCGATCCAAATATAATCTGGAATTCTAGCAATGTGTTTTTTGAAGCTGTCCCCATTAGGATCTTCAACCCAACATGCAAGCATACATAGAACCTACTCAATTTAAATAGAAAATAGAATCAGAAAGAAGCTAATAGATTTGCATATCTATTTCACATACATTTAGAATTACTTTCATCAAAAAATTAAAAAAATAAAGTATGAGTACTTTTTTCCTTTAGGTTGAAACCTTATTTTGCAAGTAAAAACTTGAAGTCTTTAATAAAATCTCAATAATCACATCTCAACTTATTTTCATTACCTTTTCTGCTGCAGATAAAGATATATATCGACTGTTTTCATCTTCATAATGTATGTGTTTTATCACCTTTTGTAATCCCTTCTCTCTTATCAACTTGTTCAATGGCCAATGAGTTAGAATAGGCTCCACAAATATGTAAAGACTATCCCAAATTAAATCTTGTATTAATGTATGAGGGCAGTAGAGATCCTCCTATAACAGTACATAACTTAGCATGAGTATATTATTTTATAAACATGGTATGTCAGCATAAACTAAAAAAAGGGAAATAAAGTTAAGGCTGAGTTTAACAAACCTTAGCACATAGATGAGGCACTTTATTCCAGGAAATTGAATCATATGGCTGTGTGTGAAGTTCGTTTCGGAGTTGTAGAATGAGAGGGGTGATGGGACCAACAAATCTTTTTCCATACAAGTAAGACAATGGCATGTAAATAGTACGACAACAGCAGCTTATTTTTCCTTCAAACAAACCAAGGTAAAATCACCATAAAGTATGATTTTTAATTTCATTATTGACTTGGCAGATTTTATCTATTATTTTATTGTAGTAAGATAATAAACTTTCAAACTCATTTTACTGTAAAGAATGGTACAAAATGGAAGGAATGGAAAGAAATGGCTGGTGGAAATAGGTGAAGGATAGGCGAACCCTGTCTTCTGTGCCAGCCATTTATTTTCCTTTTTTACATCTTTTCTAATCTAGACAATCGAGTTAATAGAACTATAGCCCTACTATAAATGACAAGATACAAACCTGGATTTATGGGAAAGAAAGATGGAACAATCCAGAATTCTGGAGGTATTGGATTGCATCCAGACCAATCAAAAACACCGAGTATCTGTAACAACCAAATAATATAGACAAAGTTACGCGCTTTTAGTTGGTACCTCTAAAGTGCACATAATTGCAAATTATTGCTGCAAAAAATGCGTAAACTAACCGAAAGCCAACACTTTCCCAAAGAAGGGATGAGGGTGGCGCCACCATGGTCAAGAATCCATTGACGAGCTCTTGCAACGGCATTATCGTGACATCCATCAGGTCCTTCTCCTAATAAACGTATGCAAATATAGTTGAGGATTGTAGTGAACATTATGCTGTGACCTTCAATGTGAAATCCCCACCCACCATCTTCATTCTGTCGAACAACAATCAAATCATCCAATCCATTATTTAATGAAAAACATTTGCTAATTGTACACTAAAAACATGTATATTTACTAAGAGAAGAGAAAACAAATGTTGAGAGTCACATGAAAAACTAGGGAAAAATCTCCTCAATGGCAATGACCAAGACCAAGAGGTCATGCTTCCACAAATAAAATATTACAAAATTTTTAGGGGTGACATGGTACTCCCTAAATTATTATAAACTCTCTAAATACTTTTTCCGTACACGTAGAATTAGTCTTAGAAATAATGGATGTACAAAGACATTCTTCTATCCCATTTATGTATTATTATTTTAATTTTATGTATTTTAAAATTATTTTTGATGTTTATCTTTATCTTAATTTTAAACAAATTATTTTCTTTTTTTTTTTTCAATCTATATGCTTTTTAAGACTCAACCCACGTAGACACTTACAAAACAAAGGAGGCGCCTCTCCTGCTTCACATCTTGTCAAAACCTAATGCGAACATGATTTATTCTTCATGGTATGTTGTGTTTTCTTGTCAATTGTCAAATGTGTTACCACAACTTTAATATTTGTAGTGCAATACTGATAAGTATACTGTCTAATATGGGTCGAATATACACTGCTAAGTCCACCGAATAACATGGATCATTTTAAGCATTTGAATTTCAATCTTCACCTATCCTAATACCTCTCTAAATCTCTATAGCAACTGCATAATTGTAATCAACATGTCTTTCACTCTAAAATTATTGTAATGTTTAAAAGCAAAGTTCTTTAATAATGTAACGTACTTTATTTTCTTAGATTCTTCAATAACATGAGAAAATTTATTAATTTATAAGTATTGTATCTATTTCATAGAAGTCATAGTTTAGAATTTAGGAAAAGCAAGACTCTCTTGGAAGAGTTTGATGTTGTTCTTCATAGAAATCTTGAGGAAGCCAAAGTGAGAGAAGAATTTTCAATTTTTTTGAGGTAGAACCTATAGATGGTCTTTTGTTATAAGATAATATTTTACATAAAAAATAATAAAAATATAGGTAAAAGTGGAAAAGTTGAGGATGGTTGATGCCAAAGAGGCAATGAGGGAAATCATCATTTTTGGAATTGATGAAACATTTGTGGGAACACCAACCAAGCTTATACCCAACCAAGCTTATGTTGAGTTGAGGGGCCCTGTTTCGCACATGTGCAGCACTGCGGTTATGCCGCATGCACAGTATTGTTAGATTTAATCTAATAGCCTCCCTTCTTTTTTTTCTTTTTTCTTTTTTCTTTTTTGCTTTGTTTTTCTCATATTTTATTTTATATAATATCTTTTTTTCTTTTTCTTTTTATCTTTATCCTTTATATATATTTTATTTATTTTTATAAAATATAAATTTATATAAAAATTAAATATATAAATAAATTTATTTATAAATTAGATCAAAATTTTATTATTATTAAATATTTATATTTATATTTATATTTTATATATTTTATAAAATAATAATTTTATAATTATATAATTTAAAATATAAAATAATAATTTTATAGTAATATATTTTTTAAAATATATTATATTAATAGAATCTAAAAAATTATAATTAAATATTTTTTAATATTTTTTTATTTTATAAAAAATTTAATAATAAAAATTAATATAAAACAAAATTAAAAAAATAAATTAAAAAACGTTGAAAAAAAAAGAAAAAAAATAAAAAATAAAAAGGGGGAGGAAGAGGGAACCTGCCTATTGCTTTTGTATTCTTGGTAGCACATAATATCTGTCTATTTGACATCTCATACACTGATTTAATGTTTAAGTATCCTTAGCCTTATTTTCAGACATTTTTATAAGAAAAGTGAGAAAATAGATAGAAAGAGAAGAAGGAGGAGGAGGAGAATGAAAGAGAGTTTAAAAATTTTTTAAATCAAATCTGTTAAAATTTAATATTAAAGGTAAATATATTTTAACACATTCTTTAATTTATTGTTTGAATCTTTTGATTTTGCCTGCATTTCTTACTTTATAGTATATGCCTGTACTCTTTTTATATCCATATTTCAAATATTATTATGTGCATGTGTTATTCACCAAACATTTTGGGGTTATGTTAGATTTTATCGATTATTTAAAAAATTTGTTTGTTTTTTTACCAAATAAGTTAATATTTTGAATAATTATGTTTATTTATGAAAATATTTTTTTAAAAAAGTCGTAAAATATTATGAATTTGATCTTATATATGACATTCCAAGTATTTTGGTAAAGATTTATTTTATTATTAGATATGAATTTGCACTTTTTATCATGGAGTCAAAATGTTTTGTATTTACATTGTTCTTACAAAAAGAAAAAACTTCATATTTGTACTTTTTTATATAATATGAAAAGGTTTTGTATATTTTGTTATAAAATTTTTAGTTTGTTTTCTTTTTAAAAAAAAAATTATAAAAATTAATAATATATATTTAAATATCCTAATATATTATACATACTTATAGAGTACACTCACTATCCACAGAGGGCAAAAAAATAAAATTTAACTTTGTCTATAAAAAATAATATATAGACAGCTCACTTATATATTTTAAATAGTACTGATTTGACATATAGTTATCAAGAATAAATATAAACCATCCTTAAAGTTTGCTTCTATGTGCGAGTCACCAATCATTGGTTTTTTAATTTTATATGATTTAATTTTTCTGATTTGATTTATATTGTATTGTATGTTTTGAAATGTTTTAATCATAGGAATTTAGCAAGTTTTGATTGAATTTTTGAACTTATATAATTTTGATCTTCTGAGCTTTATGGATTGTTATATGATTTTGAATTCTAATTGTTAGAGACATTTGTCTAATTGGCATATTCCGTGACCATATGTATTATTTTATTGATGTCGGGTTGTGGGTTGTCGGTTTAAAATTCATTAAAATTTATTGGTCCGCCCTCCACGCGCCGAGCACCGTCCGGGACCGCCCGCTGCTTTGGTGCCCGCCTCCCGCTTCGAGCCGAATAATCGAAGCTGGGGCCGCTCGATGCTCGCCTCTACCCGCTCGAGCCGATAATCCCGAAACTACGACCGCTCGCTGCTCGCCCCATGGCCGCTCGAGCGCCCCGCGGTTTCCCACGAAACCCTACGGCCGCCGCGCCCGAGCTCCGCCCCGCTCGAGCGGCGGCCCAACGGGCCATTTTTGAACGCGTTTTGGCTCCTCTATAAATATTGGCTTATGTTATTCAAACCCCAAGGACGCCATATGCTCTCTGTCAGATTATTTTGAGCCTCCATTTGAGAAGAAAGCCTTCATGCTTCAAGATTATTGTTTCTTCTCTTGAGAAAACTAATCTCTACAACATTGTTCTACAAGTTCTAAATAGTTTTCTCACTCATCTTCTTTAGCCATTAAAACTTTGTCTTCTACCATTGTTGGAGATCCGTTCGTGAAGAAGGAGATCCGTTCGTGATTGGCAATTCAAGTGGCACGAGAGGGAAGAGTGGCTTGAAGACCGGAAGGTGTCGGTTCCGTTCTTGCCAAGCAAATCGAAGGAGTTCCTTGGTAGTAATCACGTGTCGGGAGTAAGTCGGCTGGGTTAGGCGTCGTTACCACCGGCTGTAAGTTGATTTTCATAGTGCATTGCTTCCACCGCCGTTGAAGCCGGAGTGTTTTTCTCGATACCGTGGGTATCGAGGTTTTATTAAATCACCAAAAATCGGATCTTTTTACTATTGTTTATGCTTGGCTTAATCTATATTGCTTGTTCATTATTATTTATATATTGTGTATGATTGCTAACCGTTTACATCTAGAGTTAAATATCCTTTCGTGTATCGGATATTTAATTTAATTAATTTAATTGCTTCCGCTATACTTGTAACGGGTCGAAACACGTGAGCACCAAACGTGCTTTTTCAATTGGTATCGCAGAAACTTACCCGATCCGCGACCCCCGATCTAGATGTATACTAGTGGATCGCTCTCCGTTCCTCCCTTCTTTGATGGGAGTAACTATGCTTATTGGAAGGTCCGGATGAGAGCCTTCCTTAAATCCAATGGATGAGCGTGTATGGGCGAGTACCCAAATTGGGTGGACTCCACCTAAAAAGTGGTGATGAGCTAAAAGCTCTCTCTTTGTGGTCAAAAGAAGAACTTGATGCTTGCAACTGGAATAGTAAGGGTTACATGCTATTTTTATGGCTGTATCTCCCGATGAATTTAAACGAATCTCAATGTGTGAGATTTCTAAAGATGCGTGGGATATTTTAGAAACCACTCATGAAGGAACGAAACTAGTGAAAAAATTCAAAACCTGCAAATGCTCACCACTAGATTCGAAGAACTAAAAATGCAAGATGATGAAACCTTTGATGAGTTCTATGCAAAATTGAATGATATTGTCAATTCCACGTTTAATTTAGGAGAACGAATCCGAGAACAAAATTGTCGGAAAAGTTCTTAGATCACTTCACGAACGCTTTAGACCTAAGGTCACTGCTTATTGAAGAAAGCAAAGACCTTGATAAAATGAAGATCGAAGAACTTGTAGGATCCCTACGACGCATGAGCACACCTTGCCACACTCGAGGAAAAACAAATCACTTGCTCTAAAATCAAGTAGGGACGAGCGAAATCGGGATTAGATGAAGAATCGTAGTGATGACGATTTTTCGCTATTTGTTAAGAATTTTAAAAAAATTCTTAAGGAAAAAGAACTCTTCGTAGAAACTAGATGTGGACTTAAAACGATCACATAAATTTGAGAAGAAAGATCGACATGAGCTTAGGGATTCCAAATCAAAAACTACTCAAAAAGTTCAATGTCATGAATGTAAAGGCTTTGGCCACTATCGTCCGAATGCCCTAATCTTAACGCCAACAAGGTCAAGCCTTTAAAGCTAATTTGACCTAAGTGATGACGAAGAAGAAGAGGGTGAACCATGTTACGAAAATGGGCCGGTCAAGTACATGGCTTTTATGACCTCCATGTGTGGAAATTCGGTAGATAATTTTGATCAACTGATGACTCGAGGCCGAGCCGAAGCTGAATTTGATGGCCTTCAAGAAGCTTACGATAAATCAAGTTTAGGGAATGCTTGAAAGCAAAGAAACAAAATAAAACCCTAAATAGTAGGGTCATTGAGTTTGGAACAAGAAAGATTAGCTCTTGAATCCGAATTAGATTCTAAAACTCAAGAAATTGAGAATCAAAGTCTCATGTACTAAACAAATAACAGCTTTAGAATCTGATCTTGAGGCCTCCCGAAAAGATTTGAAACAATTCATAAATGGGTCTACAAAGTTAGATCATATGCTCGGGGTTGGAAAAATTGGTGGAAATAAACAGGGTTTGGGATATGTTGCGAACATTGTACAAACTAATATGAAACCTAAAACCTGTTTATTCCAAGAAAATTTCACATAATCATGCCCACACACCAAAGTCATCAGTAGTGCCTCAACGTGTGAATAACATATTTGACTCATCTAATCGAGGTTATCACAAGGCTATGAACAATTCTTCCACCCATAAATTTGTGCCTACCTGTCATGCTTGTGGAAAAGTTGGCCACATTCGCCCTCATGCTACATAAATCATTGGTACAACCAACGAAAATGGCTAAACATGAATCAACTTGTTGATCACATTTCTGGATTGAATGACCAAGTTAAAATGTTAAATCAAAAAGTAGCATCGGTGAGACATGTTTGGGTTAAGAAGAGTGAGCTACATGACCCCTTGGCCATTCGTGACAAAAAGGGGGAGACTTGATTATTTTTGATAGGGGGAGCTTAGGGGTTCTTGATTATTTTTGATAAGGGGAGCTTAGGGGTTGTTTTTTTTTTTTTTTTTTTATTTTGGGGGAGTTCTTGTTATTTGCATATTAATTCAAGTCATTATTCTTTGATAGGGGGAGTTTGATAGGGGGAGTTTAAGGGTGCCTTCTATTTTTTTTGGGAGAGTTTTTTGTTATTTGCATATTAGTTCAAGTTATTATTACTTGAGGGGGAGTACTGTTTATTTTCCTTAGGGGGAGTATTGTTGTATGTGTCTCCGCTTATGTACCATGCATGCCGTTCAAATCGTTATTATCTTTTGTCTGTTGGTACTAACCTTGCTTGATCGGGACCCTAAAGTATACGAGGATGTCACCGCAAGACTTCATCGCATCGCCTCGGCGGCTCTCGCGATAGCTTTTACATTATTTTATGTTTTTGTGTATTACTAGGCGTAGGTTTTCATGTACACGGGTTCTATCTCGGTGGTGTCTGGAACCCGTGATTATCTTGTATTTATTTATTTATTTATTTTTGAGTTTTGTCACGGAATTGCCAAAAGGGGAGATTGTTAGAGACATTTATCTAATTGGCGTATTCCGTGACCATATGTATTATTTTATTGATGTCGGGTTGTGGGTTGTCGGTTTAAAATTCATTAAAATTTATTGGTCCGCCCTCCACGCGCTCGAGCACCGCGAGGACCGCCCCTCGCCGGTGCCCGCCTCCGCTCGAGCGATAATCGAGAACGGGGCCGCTCGATGCTGCGCCCTCTACCCGCTCGAGCCGATAATCCCGAGGAACTACGGCCGCTCGCTGCTCGCCCCATGGCCGCTCGGCTCGCGCGCCGAGCCTCCCAGCTCGGCGCGGCCCAACGGCAGATTTTGAACGCGTTTTTGGCTCCTCTATAAATATTGGCTTATGTTATTCAAACCCCCAAGGACGCCATATGCTCTACTGTCCAGATTATTTTGAGCCTCCATTTGAGAAGAAAGCCTTCATGCTTCAAGATTATTGTTTCTTCTCTTGAGAAAACTAATCTCTACAACATTGTTCTACAAGTTCTAAATAGTTTTCTCACTCATCTTCTTTAGCCATTAAAACTTTGTCTTCTACCATTGTTGGAGATCCGTTCGTGAAAGAAGGAGATCCGTTCGTGATTGGCAATTCAAGTGGCACGAGAGGGAAGAGTGGCTTGAAGGCCGGAAGGTGTCGATTCTTAGTGGGCAAATCCAAGGAGTTCCTTGGTAGGGATCACGTGTCGGGAGTAAGTCGGCTAGGTTAGCGCGTCGTTACCACCGGGCTGTAAGTTGATTTTCATAGTGCATTGCTTCCCGGCCGTTGAAGCCGGAGTGTTTTTCGATACCGTGGGTATCGAGTTTTCACTCGTCACCAAAATCGGATCTTTTTACTATTGTTTATGCTTGGCTTAATCTATATTGCTTGTTCATTATTATTTATATATTGTGTATGATTGCTAGCCGTTTACATCTAGAGTTAAATATCCTTTACGTGTATCGGATATTTAATTTAATTAATTTAATTGCTTCCGCTATACTTGTAACGGGTTGGAAACACGTGAGCACCAAACGTGCTTTTTCAATTGGTATCGAGACTTACCCCATCCGCGACCCCCGATCTAGATGTATACTAGTGGATCGCTCTCCGCTCCTCCCCTTCTTTGATGGGAGTAACTATGCTTATTGGAAGGTCCGGATGAGAGCCTTCCTTAAATCAATGGATGAAATGTATGGCGAGTACCCAAATTGGGTGGACTCACCTAAAAGTGGTGATGAGCTAAAAGCTCTCTCTTTGTGGTCAAAAGAAGAACTTGATGCTTGCAAGCCGGAATAGTAAGGGGTTACATGCTATTTTTATGGCTGTATCTCCCGATGAATTTAAACGAATCTCAATGTGTGAGATTTCTAAAGATGCGTGGGATATTTTAGAAACCACTCATGAAGGAACGAAACTAGTGAAAAATTCAAAACTGCAAATGCTCACCACTAGATTCGAAGAACTAAAAATGCAAGATGATGAAACCTTTGATGAGTTCTATGCAAAATTGAATGATATTGTCAATTCCACGTTTAATTTAGGAGAGCGAATAACACGAGAACAAAATTGTCAGAAAAGTTCTTAGATCACTTCCTGAACGCTTTAGACCTAAGGTCACTGCTATTGAAGAAAGCAAAGACCTTGATAAAATGAAGATCGAAGAACTTGTAGGATCCCTACAGACGTATGAGCACACCTTGCCACAGTCAAGGAAAAACAAATCACTTGCTCTAAAATCAAGTAGGGACGAGCGAAATCGGGATTCCGATGAAGAATCGTGTAGTGATGACGATTTTTCGCTATTTGTTAAGAATTTTAAAAAATTCTTAAGGAAAAAGAACTCTTCGTCAGAGAAACTAGATGTGGACTTAAAACGATCACATAAATTTGAGAAGAAAGATCGACATGAGCTTAGGGATTCCAAATCAAAAACTACTCAAAAAGTTCAATGTCATGAATGTAAAGGCTTTGGCCACTATCGGTCTGAATGCCCTAATCTTAAACGCCAACAAGGTCAAGCCTTTAAAGCTAATTTGACCCTAAGTGATGACGAAGAAGAAGAGGTGAACCATGTTACGAAAATGGGCCGGTCAAGTACATGGCTTTTTGTTGACCTCCATGTGTGGAAATTCGAGTAGATAATTTTGATCAATCCCGATGACTACGAGGCAGTCGGAAGCTGAATTTGATGGCCTTCAAGAAGCTTACGATAAAGCATTTAGGAATGTTGAAAGCAAAGAAACAAAAAATAAAACCCTAAATAGTAGGGTCATTGAAATGAACAAGAAAGATTAGCTCTTCAATCCGAATTAGATTCTAAAACTCAAGAAATTGAGAATCAAAGTCTCATGTACTAAACAAATAACAGCTTTAGAATCCGATCTTGAGGCCTCAGAAAGATTTGAAACAATTCATAAATGGGTCTACAAAGTTAGATCATATGCTCGGGGTTGGAAAAATTGGTGGAAATAAACGGGGTTTGGGATATGTTGCGAACATTGTACAAACTAATATGAAACCTAAAACCGTGTTTATTCTGCTAAGAAAATTTCACATAATCATGCCCACACACCCAAAGTCATCAAGGCCGTGCCTCAGCGTGTGAATAACATATTTGACTCATCTAATCGAGGTTATCACAGGCTATGAACAATTCTTCCACCCATAAATTTGTGCCTACCTGTCATGCTTGTGGAAAAGTTGGCCACATTCGCCCTCAATGCTACACCTTAAAATCATTGGTACAACCAACGAAAATGGCTAAACATGAATCAACTTGTTGATCACATTTTGCGATTGAATGACCAAGTTAAAATGTTAAATCAAAAGTAGCATCGGTGAGACATGTTTGGGTTAAGAAGAGTGAGCTACATGACCCCTTGGCCATTCGTGACAAAAGGGAGACTTGATTATTTTGATAGGGGGCTTAGGGGTTCTTGATTATTTTTGATAAGGAGCTTAGGGGTTGTTTTTTTTTTTATTTTGGGGAGTTCTTGTTATTTGCATATTAATTCAAGTCATTATTCTTTGATAGGGAGTTTGATAGGGGGAGTTTAAGGGTGCCTTCTATTTTTTTTGGGAGAGTTTTTTGTTATTTGCATATTAGTTCAAGTTATTATTACTTGAGGGGGAGTACTGTTTATTTTCCTTAGGGGGAGTATTGTTGTATGTGTCTCCTGCTTATGTACCATGCATGCCGTTCAAATCGTTATTATCTTTTGTCCTGTTGGTACTAACCTTGCTTGATCAGGACCCTAAAGTATACAGGATGTCACCGCAAGACTTCATCGCATCGCCTCAGCAGCTCTCGCATAGCTTGTTACATTATTTTATGTTTTTTTTTTGTGTATTACTAGGCGTAGGTTTTCATGTACACGGGTTCTATCTCGGTGGTGTCTGAACCCGTGATTCTCTTGTATTTATTTATTTATTTATTTTTTGAGTTTTGTCACGGAATTGCCAAAGGGGAGATTGTTAGAGACGTTTATCTAATTGGCATATTCCAGTGACCATATGTTATTTTATTGATGTCGGGTTGTGGGTTGTCGGTTTAAAATTCATTAAAATTTATTGTCCGCCCTCCACGCTCGAGCACCGTCCAGGACCGCCCGCCTGGTGCCCGCCTCCGCTCGAGCCGATAATCCGAGCGGGGCCGCTCGATGCTGCGCCCTCTACCCGCTCGGCCGATAATCGAGGAACTACGGCCAGCAGCTTTGCTCGCCCCCATGCTCGCTGCGCGCGCCCAGGCCTTTCAGCGGGAGCCAACGGCAGATTTTGAACGCGTTTTTGGCTCCTCTATAAATATTGGCTTATGTTATTCAAACCCCAAGGACGCCATATGCTCTCTCCAGATTATTTTGAGCCTCATTTGAGAAGAAAGCCTTCATGCTTCAAGATTATTGTTTCTTCTCTTGAGAAAACTAATCTCTACAACATTGTTTCTACAAGTTCTAAATAGTTTTCTCACTCATCTTCTTTAGCCATTAAAACTTTGTCTTCTACCATTGTTGGAGATCCGTTCGTGAAGAAGGAGATCCGTTCGTGATTGGCAATTCAAGTGGCACGAGAGGGAAGAGTGGCTTGAAGACCGGAAGGTGTCGGTTCCGTTGCTGTGGGCAAATCCAAGGAGTTCCTTGGTAGGGATCACGTGTCGGGAGTAAGTCGGCTAGGTTGCGGCGTTCTACCACCAGGCTGTAGTTGATTTTCATAGTGCATTGCTTCCAGGCCGTTGAAGCCCGGTGTTTTCTCGATACCGTGGGTATCAGTTTTCCTACTCACCAAAAATCGGATCTTTTTTACTATTGTTTATGCTTGGCTTAATCTATATTGCTTGTTCATTATTATTTATATATTGTGTATGATTGCTAGCTTCGTTTACATCTAGAGTTAAATATTCTTTACGTGTATCGGATATTTAATTTAATTAATTTAATTGCTTCCGCTATACTTGTAACGGGGTCGAAACACGTGAGCACCGAAACGTGCTTTTTCACTAATGATTTCAAATGATTTGTATAATTTGTTATTTATACAAATGTAACGAATTTCACATACGAAATTATGATTTGCATTGTGTTATTTGAGATGTTTGATATATAAGATCACACATATATTTTATGATTTTTTTTTACCTTTCATTTGTTTTATAGGCATTTATCTGTATTGTATATATATACTTATTAGGCCTTAGGCTTATAATTTGTAATATTTTTTTAATCTTTCAGATTAGTAAATTATGGATACTTATAAGATATAGAAGAGTAATTGACAAATATTTTGTTTTCTTGTACTTGTATATGTATTTCAATAAATATTTGGATTATTATATATTCTGTTTTTTATAGTTTATATATTTTAAAATATTGTATTAGATGGATGTTATTGTATAATTTTATTTTTGATAGTTTGGATATTTGGTTGAATGTTTTTCCTTACAAATATTTTAAGATTGAGCAGGTTTATATATTATTTGGAGGTTGGATGAGGTTTAGTTTTGCTGGATCATGTGTTCACTACTAATTTATGGTTTATGATATTGTTTTGATATTGGTATAATATGTCCCACTTAGTATTTGGGTTATTTGAATTTTAAATTATTTATAAATAATTATTATTTACATATCATCATTATCATCATCATCATCTTGTGCAAGGATCATGACATAAACCCTTGAAATTATAATTTGAAACTTTAAATTTTCAGCTATCCCTTTCATGGAGACTTCCACATGTCTAAAATCAGCCTATGTATACTCCAAGAATTATAAGGTGATCTTTTAATTTTACTCCAACTGCATTGAATTTGCCAAAACGCTTTCCATCCCAAGATCTTTGCCATGATGTGGTATTTTACTAGTTTTATTGGAGAAGTATTCGTTTTGTTGTATCAAATGTATGAGTCTTGATATCTTTAGTTAGTAATGATATGCACTGTCTCGTTCTACTGATACATGGTTAGCTCAATTGTTTCATGATCATGGGAATTAAAGATCGTTCGTTATAAGGTTGTTAATTGCCAATTAATCATTTTAGTACGGTAGTTAACTACTTGTTAGCATAAATTTGAGTTTGTTAGCATAAATTTGGGTAGTTAACTACTGATATCTTCAGTTGGGTTTGTTAGCATAAATTTACTCTAAAAATACAATGCCTTGTAATAGATTGAAGGTGTGAATGAAATGAATTGAAGTATAATTCCCTCCCTCAGGTCTATCCTTGTTTATATCAACTCTTCTGGATTCTCTTCAAGTCTAATTTTTTCTCTAACCCCATGTCTATCATTCTCCCTTACTTTTGATAAATGGAAGAGTTTCTCCTCACTTCATCACAATCTCTGGTAACTTAGCTCTAATGTCACTATGTTGTGCAAGAGGAGGAATTAATTCTCACCAGTTTGTCAAAGAAAAAATTAATAAGTTAAAAGTCACCTATTTTTACATTTGCTTTTAGGAAGGCAAGAAAGTCAGAATCTAACAGTTTGACATCATATTTTTGGCCCATTGGATGATATGGCTTGAGAGAAAAAGTTTAAAAGCACAAACATTTACAGAAACAACTAATTTAAAGCCAAATATTATTCCTCCAATATTCCTAATTCTCTATTTCATTAGACATGATTAATCTTCATAATTTTCCTACATGTAACTTCTTAATTTTTACAACTAATGACTTTTGCTATGTTGAATTCCTCCGAACTCAAGATTCATATTGAGAAGTTAATTAAACTAGAATTTATTTACAAACCTGTACCTGAGTACTAACATAAAAAAGGTAACATTTGCCTTCAACAACAATTACAAGTAAACCCTAGCTCTCTATCCTCCACTAATAGAATGATGAAAGTGTTAGAAATATGTCCTATATGACATATGAATTATTGATTTATTGAATTAATTAAATATTCCTATTGATTTATATATATAATAAAGAAAAATTTTCTAAAAGACACGTCCGTTTAAAGCGTATCATTTGATGAAAATGATATGTTATTTCACAATATATATGTCCTTTAATAAATAAATATGTTTCTTTTAGATATACCCGTTGAGTAAATGGATATCACTTCTCAACGATTATATTTATTCATGACGATCTTTTTGGGCGAATAAAGGGGCATTTTAGATATTTGGGAATAGTCTTTTCTCCCTTTATAAATGGATATCTTTGGCCATCATTTTTGGATACACACAACATTTGCTTTAAGTTTTACAAATCATAAAAGAAAAGAGAGAAATCATCTCCTAGTTCTTCGAAATAAAAACAATTACAATATTGTATAAAGAAAACACTAATGAATTCAGGTACGCAAATATAATTTTATACTTAGTTAATTAGTAAAAAAATGTGATAATAAAGATCCTATAGATTAAAAATTTTATCTCATTAAAGTTCTTACAGAAATTATAAATTGGAAGCATTTAGAGCAAATACATCACTACAAAATTATGGAAGTATTACTTACCAAAAAAGGAACTTCATGAAATATGCATAAAGAGCCTATGGCTTTTAACGATCATTAGTTGCATAGAGAACTAGAGTGAGATTGATGAACACTGGTCTTAATTAATGTCAGAAGGTGTTGTTGGGATGCCATCCCACCCCAACTTTGGAAGGTCGTGTGTTTACTCCATTTCAGCTACTTAGTGGGCTGACTTGAGTCCCAAATTACGCCAAATATTTATCAGACTAATCATAAGGGTCCAAATTTCAGTCTGTTGATATTTCGGCCACAATGCATGAAAAAATTGCAAACATCTAGCTTCTGAGATGACCTTAGCCAACTGAATAACATTTTAGTCCACTAAATCTCCTCAAATTGAGTTACACTAGCTTGGACTCTCTATTGGTTGACATATGGTTTAGTCGAATCAGTTAGGATTTCAATTAGTTGTAATAGCTTTCAGCCATCTTTTCAAAGAAAACCTCAAAACATGCTTGTGTTTCACATAATTCAGCCAGCTGACATGTTTCAATGTGCTAAGGTTGGTTTCCACTAACATAATCATGGAATTAGCTGATTCTTTATGTTAGGTAAGTATAGACTTATGTTATCACTTGTTAATTATGTTAAATTCATTTTGAGGGCACATGAAGTCTCCCAACTCAAAAGTATATGAATCGGAAAATATTACTTTTTGGTTGACTTTATCATAGATTTACTCTAATATTTTATCAATTATGAGTTATATGCACTTTAAATTTTAAATCCTTCAAAACATGGCCCATTCTAATTGCCTTGTATATTTACATGTGAAGCCTTCTAATTTCATTTCAGGGGATCATAAATTTGTCTCTCAACTGCATAACTTCTTAAATAGTAAAGCATACAAAAGAAACTTATGATCTTTTTTGCACTCTACATTCATAATGCCTTCCGTCATGGTCCAAATTTGGGTGCTTCATTTCTTATTTTTGGCATCATAGTCCGTATTTCCTATATCAAAACTATAATTATTGAGTACATGATTTGAATTCTTAACCTCTATATCATAAAGTTTGGGTGCTTCATTTCTTATTTTTGGCATCATGGTCCATATTTTTACATCAAAACTATAATTATTGAGCACATAATTTGAATTCATAACCTCTATATTATAATTGAGGAGCATCACATAATACTAAGGCTCCCATCAATTGTTAAAAACATTGCATAAAAAGGACAAGTAATTTGTCAGCTAAAGGAATGATATTAAGGTTAACAAAATGTGTTTTCTCATTCTCACTTCCATGATGAGACATAGGTGGTATAGAATGTAAAATAAATATATATGGAGATTTAGAGATGTAGAACCATAAATTTCTTTATTTTACTATGCTACAGGCATTTGGGCCTACATAAACAGTATTTGACTATTTGTGGAATAAAATTTGAATATACCTGATGATAATATATATATCGTAGAATTTCTTTTCGATGTTCAGCGGAAAAAATAGCATCTAAATATCCAGTAATATATAGACATATTACCTGCATAAAAAGCAAAACTTCAATAAATAATGATTAATCATCCATCATAAATAAAATTTAAGTCAACTAAAAACTATAATTATCATTTAATTATATTTGCAATTTCTTAAGTATATGAGCATGTTTGTGAAAATACTTTTGTCCCTATTTTTCAAAGTCTGTGTAGCATAGAAATAATAGAAATTATTCATGACTAGCCATGATGAATTTCTAAACAGTCCAAAAATAATTAGTACATCAAATCTCTAACCAGGGGCTGTATTTTGGATTTTTTTTTTTTTTTTTTTGGGGGAGGGGGAGCCTCTGGGCCTTTTTTGAATCATGTTAAATTTTTACATCTATGAAAATATATATTTATGGAGGAATAAAAAAATTATTATCATTAATTAGATATCACAGCATGATAATTACGAAAAGAAATAAGGCAAAATCAAATCCGAATGTGCAAATGAAAATCATAAGGATTTTGGCCATTTTACTCAATGCATAATATAAGGTATGAATTTTAAAAATTATTTTAATGATTCTAAATTTAATTAAATTAATATATTTTTAAAATTAATTAAAATTTTATTTCAAAAATTAAATATTATTCTAAGATGAATAAGGCTTAAATGACATCTAACGTATACTTAACTCACATATAAGCATGTTTTGAATAAAATATTTATACTTAAAGTGACACAAGTGATATTCGTACATATCTAAATTAAAATATTGACACTTACTGTACAGCTAATGTATGCTCATGTGCAAAAGTATAATTTGAATATCATGCTTTATCCATGCATAGAAGGGCGCATAAGTGCCAATTTGCTATTTAAAAAGGAATCTGATTGATTTTACTCATCTGTTTTGAATTTTTGAGACTAGAATTCAAATTCAAATCTCGTGTCGCGTTTTTTCGCTGTCGGCATGGCTGGCGCTTCTGGGGCGCCGTCCAGCCTGCCTCCATCCTTGCCTCCTCCAACTCTGCCCACTGGCTCTCATCCCTCACCCCTTTTTTCACCTTCTTCTTCACTGGCCCCAATCCCTTCTTCTTCTCAGATCCCAGATGGCCCTTTGTCTGGTCTCAAACAATACAACCCCTTTCCTATTGATAATGCCACTTTCCCTCCCCTTCCTAATGCTTGTGCGTCTCTCCCATTGGATATCCCTATCTGTATTAGGCCTTCATCGTCGTTGGGACAACGCTGTAAAGATCCGACTTTATCGGAGGTCTCTTTCCCAACTCCTTCCTCTGATGCGTTGGCCTGCCCTCATCCCATGTCTTGCAACTTTGGTAAATCTCCTATCCCTCCGGCATCCCTCGTAGTTCCTCTTTCTGACAACACTGTTGGACCTTCACAATCTTCTTGGTCTGCTATAGTTCAAAAGGCGATTGTGGATGTTTCCATGCCATTGAAATTTTTTCTGCCGCAGAAAATTGCTGGGGAAATAGCTGTTATAACCCCCTATTGAAGTTGTCAATCAAGGGGAGGCAATTTGGGGTGCCACCTTGGCTGGTTATTTTTATGGGAAGCCACTTCATTTTCAAGCTATAAATCACATAGCTCGCAAAAATTGGGCACGGTTTAGGGTTAGTCATGTAGTTGAAAATGGTGCGGGTTTTTTCTTCTTCCGGTTTGCATCTTCTATGATGATGGATAAGTGCTTGGCGTCTTGTCCTTGGGTTTTTGCGGGGAAAACTTTGTTTCTCAAGTGTTGGATTCCAGGTATGACCTTGCTAAAAGACGAACATAAAACTTTTCCGATATGGATTAATTTGCTAAATATTCCGGTCTTGAGCCTTAACTAGATTGCTAGTACTATGGGGAAACCTATTCAACTAGACTCAAATACAGCAAAAATGGAACGTATGAAATTTATCTCTGTGTGTCCAGGTCAACATTGACTCAGTGCTTTCTACTAAGATTAAACTGGATTTCGGGAGAAATCTTGATTTGAAATCAACTCACACGGAGGTTGAAGTTGAGTACCAATGAAAAGTAGTTTGGTGTAGTAGTTGCCAACAAACTGAACATAGTAAGTCCCAATGCAATGCAAAGAAAGGTTACAAGCCTACAGAAAAAATTCTTCCTTCTCTGTTTTCGTCCAATGATCTTGGCACGGAAAAGGAACAATCTAGAAGTCCGAATAAACTAAATAATTCAAAATTCAAGTCGAATAGTATTCTACTGGGCAAGCAGGAGATTGATTCCCTGGCATTGTCTTCTAATCCCTTTGTGCTCTTACAGACGACCGAGAACTCTAACCCCCTCCCATAGAATCGCAGTTTATTAGCCGGGACTCTAGTAATGTGGCTTTGCTAAAGCGAATTTGCTCTCGAATACTGGCAAGATGGGGAATGCCCCCTGTACCCTGGATATGCCTATACATAGTCTGAATATTGTCGAGAGGGGCGATGATACAGTATTGAAAGTGAATTCCTTGATGCACCTGAGGCGAAGCATAGTCCTCAGGGGGGCTCATCAAATCAGATTGAGGCCATGGGCAATGAAGGTGGGAATGAAAATAATCTAGGGTGTCTGCTCCTTGGAAAGCCACTCCCAGGAATGCTGACCTTTGACTTCAAGCTTGATAAGCTGCGTGATAACATTATTCATTTGGGGAAGGTAATGGAAGTTTGTAGTGAATGAATTGTTAAGGGTTCCTCTATGAATATGCAAGACCAGGCTGATCCACCATTGAAGACTGTTAGCCTAGTTTGGAAAGAGGGGATATTTCGGTCCATTAGGCTAAAAGTGATCTGCCTCCTTTGAAAGGTAATAGGCAAAAATCCATTCTCAAAAAACAAAAGGGGCCTAAAAAGAAAAACTCCCCCTCTCCTAATCCTCATGGTTAGCTGTGCATGTTGAAATGTTTGTAGACTTAATGGATGATTAAAAGCTCAGGAGGTCAAGCACTTTATTCTTTCATCGAATTGTACCATAGTTGGTCTGGTTGAAACTAAGGTTAGAGAATATAACACTATCCAGATTTCCAAGAAAATTATGCCTAGCTGAAACTAGGAGATGAATCACTCTCCTAATTCTGCTGGTCGAATCTAGATTGGTTGGGATTCTGACATTGTTAATTTGGATATAACTGTTAAAAAAAAATCAAATTATTCACTGTCAAGTCTGCACCAAGACTACTAAGAAAACATTCTTCCTCTCTCATATTTATGGTTCTAATTTAGAGTCCGAACGTCGTTTGTTACGGGACAAACTTTGGGATATATGTCATCAGTTTATTGGTATGCCATGGGCGGCCATGGGTGATTTTAGTGCTATTAGGGTTCCCTTGGAAGGCCTGGGTGGTAGTTGGAATGAAAGGAGTGCATTGGACCTAGATAATTGTCTCACGAATTGTGACCTTCAGGATTTAAACTACGTGGGTGCCTTTTTCACTTGGAATGATAGTAGAGAGGCTAATGTTCGTATATATAGGAAACTTGACAGAATTGTCTTAATGACCCCTAGCTTGTTGAATTTAAAGCTTTCAAAGCCTCCTTCCCTCCGGCTCATACATTAGACCATTCTCCCTGCATCCTATCCCCTGAGTTTAGGGATCGGACTAGGACAGGTATATTCCGGTTCAATAATTTTCTTACAAAGCAACCAGATTTCCTATCTACTATTCAAGAGGCTTGGCAACCAGATTTCCTATCTACAGTGAGTGCCTATGTTCCAACTCACTACGAAATTGTGGATTACTAAAGGTTTGCTCAAAAAGTCAAATGGACAAATTAGAAAAATTTCGGAAGAGGTTGCTCGGACTTGGAAGGCTCTTGAAATTTATCAAAAGGCATCTTTCCTCAACCCTTCTTGTGTAGTTGTGATCGAGGAAGATCTCCTCAAATCTGCCTACCGTCATACCCTGAGATAGGAGCTGAACTTCTTTCAGCAGAAAGCCAAAATTAAATGGCTCAGGGAAGGTAATCAATGTACAAAATTTTTCTTTCATTCTGTTGCTAGTAACTGCAACTGTAACAAAATTTTGTCTCTTATCCAGGATAACGGGGAACCTACTAAGAGTAAGGAGGATGTTCACCAGTCGGTTGTGGACCATTTTATGCATCTCTTGGGTACAAGTTGTGTAGCATGGGAATTTGATATGGAACGGCTCCGACCGTACGTTCAGCACTCTATTCCTTCCTCACTCAAAGTATCTCTTACCCAGTGCATGAGAATGAGATCTATCAGGCTTTACTCTCTGTTGGTGACTATAAAGCTCTAGGGCAGGATGGATTCTCCGCAAAATTATTCAAGGATTTATGGCATATTGTTGGTCTCTCTGTCGTGGAAGCAGTTCAAGATTTTTTCACCCATAGAAAGCTTCTCAAGCAAGTAAATGCCACAATTATTTGTTTAATCCCAAAAGTAGCCTCTCCATCCAAGGTGATTGGCTTTCGGCCTATTTTATGCTGTAATGTGATTTACAAAATTATTTCGAATATTATAACTAATTGAGTCCATGTCATACTGCCTTTTCTGGTTGATAGATACCAAACTACTTTTATTGTCGGACGTCAAATTTGCGATAATATTCTTTTGGCTCAGGAGTTACTTCACCGATATCACTCCGGCACAGGAGTTCCTAGATGTGCCCTGAAAGCTGATTTTATGAAAGCGTATGATTCTGTCTAATGGGACTTTCTGATTGCTACCTTGCATCTCATTGGTTTTTTGAACAAGATGATCAATTGGATCCAACAATATATTACTACTATAGTATATTCCATTAATATTAATGGTGAATCTGTCGGATTTTTCAGAGAAGGTAAGAGATTGCACTAGGGTGATCCCCTATTGCCCTACTTTTGTTTTGGCAATGGAAGTTCTTAACAGCATTATTGAAATTAAAGTGTGTCGCAGTAGTCTATTCCAATTTCATAGGAAATATAAGGAAACCAGAACGATAATGCTTGCGTTCGCCGACAATTTGCTGCCCTTTTCTAAAACGGACCCTGCTTCAGTTAGAATTCTTCACAAATGCCTTGGAAAATTCCATATTCTATCGGGCCTTTCACCAAACAAAGATAAAAGCAAAATCTATATCTGTACCGATAATGCTAGCCAAGCGGAGGAAATTAGAAATACAATGGGCTATAAACAGGGAAGGTTGTCGATGAAATATTTGGGGATTCCTCTTCTCACTACTTGTTTGACTGTAAAAGATTACAAATCACTAATTGACAGGATTAGGAAACGTGTGGCCTCTTGGAAGAATAAATGGCTCTCCTTTGGGGGGAGATTACAGCTTATATCCTCCATTTTATCTTCCATCCATCTCTATTAGGCCTCCATCTTCATTCACCCCAAAACGGTGATGAAGGAGATTGAAGGTCTCATCCGATGTTTCTTGTGGAATGGGAACATAGATGGTTGGATAACGGCAAAAGTTGCTTAGGATGTGGTCTGCTCCCCCAAAAAAGAGGGGGGTCCGGGTATTAAAAACCTTATTGTTTTGAATAAGGCCCTCATCAGCCGACTTCTCTAGAAACTTATCACAAAAAATTCTGAATCCATTTGGTCGTCTTGGGTCCACGCTTAAAGTATAAAAGACAGATGCATTTAGACCATTAAAGTGCCAGAGTCTACTCCGCGGAGCTAGAAGAAGATCATGAAACTTCAGTTAGAGCTTTGGCACTGTATTTGCAATGTCATTGGAAATGGCGCAGGATCACACCTTTGGCTTGATAATTGGCACCCGATGGAGCCTCTTTCTGACAGATTTTCAGAATGGATGAGGACTATTACAGGCCTTCCCATTGATGCAAAGGTCCAGACAATCATTCGTGATGGTGAATGGAATTGGCCTAACAAGCATGATATGGAGGTGTAGAGTATCATCGAAGGCATGCCTAAATATAAATCAATCCTGAATAAACAAGATTTGATTAGATGAAATATTAGCCAAGATGGTGACTTTTTGGTGCGTGCCGCGTAAGAGTTCTTCAAGGGAACCAAAGAAAAGGTGATATGGGCCATGCTGGTTTGAGGACCGCACAACATTCTCGCTCATGCTTTTATGTTCTGGCTATGCATCCTTCATCATCTCAGTACCTTGGACCGAATTAGATATATCACCAATATATCCGATAAATGCTCTTTCTGCAACACTGAGGAAGAAAATCATGACTATCTCTTTTTCAAATGTGTCTTCACAACCGTTGTTTGGAGACGAGTGTGCCAAAGGGCCAGGATGCATTGGCCTTTCGAGGAGTGGGGACCCACCATTCTCTAGGAGGCCAATAGATGGAAAGGCACCAATGCTAAAGCCCTTTCTTTCCGTCTTACATTGGTGGCCTCGGTTTATTTCATTTGGAAAGAATGCAACCAACGCATTTTCAACAACTCAAGCATTAGAAATGGAGGCCAATTGGTTAAACAGATCACGGATTCGGTGCGCTCCAAGTTGGAAATCTCCTAAGCCAGAAGTGATCATAGTTTCAAAGTGCATTGGAACATCTACCATCAGTGGGTAGAGGGGCTTAGCAGAGGACAAGATCAGCCGAGAGACGCTGATGTGGAAGACACACCTGAAGAGGGACACTGGAATGGAAGAATTACCCAATTGTGGATGGGTTGTAATGGTTGAGGACATGGTCATTGATGGATGTAGCAGGTGGTGTGTGTTAACCATGGATTGTGCCAAGGGCCGAGGATTTTGAAGGCTGAGGAATGGATGATATGACCGAGGACATATTGAGTTATCTGTTGATCAAGGTAAAGGATCAAATTGAGGACAATGTGACACCATGGACAATGCAAAGTGTCCGCAGAGGTTGATGTCGCTGCGGGTTGTGCTGCAGGATTTATATAATGATCGAGATCAGTAAAGCCCGAGGGCTTTTATTGGTTTTCGGCCGCGGTTTCACAAGACATGGATAAACTCGACCATCGATATGAACTGTTATTTGTTTGAATAAGGCACTATAAATGAATGCAGTACCTATTTTTACCGTTGGTAGCTGTAACTAGGTCTTTGCCAGTTTTGGATTTTTTAATTTGCTATTTTTGACTGTTTTTATGGTACTCGAGGGATACCCTATCTTCTACATTCTACATCCAAGTTGGTAAAATATTTGATGTTAGAACATAAATTCTTTATAATGTTTTTACATTTTAATACATATTTACTTAATTACCAAAAAAATGAAGAGAAAAATAAAGAAAATGTGTGAGAGAAGAAGAGAAAGAGGAAGAAAGTGAATTTGAGAAAAAATCAAGCTAATTTGTGGTAAATATTAAGTGAAATCAAGTGTATCTAAACCTTTTATTGTATTATTATTGTTTATTTTTAAAATCTTTGAGTATTTCTTATTTAATATTTATACATGCAATATTTTCTTATTCAAATTAAATATACTTTGCGTGTATGTAAAATATATGTCGATTGCATAAAATTTTACAAAACTCATATATTAAATTCTTGTAAATCATAAATAGTGTTAAAATTTCAATATAAATATTCTCGCATATAGTTAAATTTCACGCTTGTATTTCTGTATGCCAATAGTTTCTATATATTTGTTCCTATATGTTTTCTATTTGAAAAAAATTGATAAAATTTTATAAGTTATGTTGAATTTTTAAAATTTTAGAATAAATAGTTTTGCATGTCATAAATTTCATACTTAAATTTATATATATCAACAATTCCTATATTGTTATTATTCTTATATATCATATATTTATAAGAAAATTGATAAAAGCTTTACTATAACTTTGATAAAAATAATTAGTTTCTTCAGTATATGAAAATATATATTTTTGTATTTTGTATAGAGTTTTTAGTTTTAATTATAAATAAGGACCATTATAAAAAATTAATAAAAAATATCAATCATATTCTAGCATATTACTTGTAAATTGAAGGTTAAATCTAACATTTATTAGTCAAAAAAGTGATGTTTAAATTTAACTATATGGAATAATATATATTCAGTTCATATATGAGTCGTAAATAGTGGCGTATAGATTTTAGTTATATAAAAACAATTACAGCTTAAACTTCTATATCCATCCCTTATTGATAAGGTTATCATCAATCATTAGTTATTATATGTTAGTATAATTTTTTATATTTCTTGTTACATACATATCAATTGATTTTTATAAGTCACATGATTTTAAGCACTTATATAATTTATGGCATGATTTATGCAAATGTAAGGTTTTGGCATATTCATTTATTAATAGACGGCTTTTGCATATTTTGTTGCAACACTGACAATCTCAACAGTTTAGATTATGATTATGGTATTGTCTGTACTTGCTTTGTCCGATATATATCTATATATAAAGATTATACATGTTTTGTTGACAGTTAAATTTATTCTTATCACTGTTTGTCATTTTTTTCTATTAGCAGGCTTAGATAAATTTGTAGAAGTTTAAGTTCATTAGGAGATTTTTTATAGAAGAGTTTTCATCATGTTTTAGATGTTTAATTGTATTTCTAGCAATTCATTTAAGTAAATGTGAATTCAATTTTAGATTGATACATATTATTTGGTTTTGGATAGTGTCTATATAGTCACTGGCTAATGTTAACATTTAAGTTTAGTAAATCGTAAAAGTTTGTAGTTCGATACTCTAATTGTTAGATTAAAATATTTTTCCTTACTTACAGTTTAAGTTCATTAGTTGGCAAGTGTTTAGAGCAATTTTGGTGTATGGTTTTTGGATCTTTTATTTAAATATTAAATTATTATTTAGATTGTTTAATGGTCTTTAATATGGACTCATGTCTTGCCATTTAGTTTGGATTTAAGTCAATTAATTAAATAATTAATTTTTTTATTTTAATTTAGAGAGAAATTTTAAATTAATTTTCTGTTATAAAATAAAATAAATTCGGATTTTAGTTCAGGGAAGTGACATATATTTCATGCTTCTATATATATCAATTGATTTTCCCATGTCATAAGGTCTAAAGAATTTATATAATTTTAATATGATTTATATGATTGTACGACTTTGGGGCATAATTAATTATTAATGTATGGTTTTTGATATGATTTTTACAATTGTATAAAGTTTGGCATGTTCATTTATTAGTGTATTGGTTTGCATGTTTTATTACAACGTTGTTATTATTAGTATTTTAGATTTTATTTATAATAATGTCTTTATCTGTTTCTTTTGATATATAGTCATATATAAATATTATATATTTTTTCTACTAAATATTAGGCTTACTTTCATCACTATTTGCCAACCTTTTGTATTAGCATATTCAAACAAACTTGTAAGAATTTTCAAACCTGAGAAGACTTTCAAAGAATATTTTTAATATGTTTAGATTTCTGTAATATAATATTTTTACTTTATACTGACAACTTTTATTTCGATTAGTGTTTGTATATTGCTACTAGCTAATAATAATATTTAAATTAAATCAATACATTTGTTGATATTTATAGTTATATACTTTGATTTTGATTAAAATATTTTTTTCTTATTTATAATTTAAGTCGATTAGTCGGTAAATATTTAGAGTCACTTTCAAGTATGACTTTTGAATCTTATATTTTGATATTAAATTATTTTTTTGGATTATTTAATATAATTTAATGTATATTTGCGTCTCGACTTTCTGTTTGGGTTTAAGTTGACTAATTAAATAATTTATTTTTAGATTTAATTTAGAGTCTGATTTTAAATTATTTTCTAGTTATAGAAAAAAGCAAATTTAAGTTTTGGTTTGGGAGTGTGACACATAATAATATCAAGTATATCCAAGATTATATGGGCTGCTGATAATGTTTTATGGAAATGCAATCAATTCATTAAAATTTTCCTTTCTTTAAACATCACTTGTATCTTCACTCTCACTGCTACCTCTCTCAAATTGTCGATTCGCATGAAGATTATTCATCAAGAAGAGAGTCATTTCCGCATCTACCAATTACAAAAGGAAGAGTTAAAAAAAAAAAACCATCTTACGATATATTCTATCTGCAAATGCAAACAGCAACATATGATTGACAAGATAATGCCCAGGCCGACACTAGTTTCAAACCGGATTCTCAAGATCTTCAAATGTTGAAGAAATCCTTCTACTCCAAATCCCCCATACCACTGCTCTTGCAATGAGTTTCACATATTTAATTCTTTTTGTTGGGTTTGGTCACTCATTTATGGATAGTTTAACAAACGGATCAGTTATCGAAAGATTGTGTAAGATTTGTGTAAAACTCGGAGTGCTGCAAATTAACTGTAATAAATGCTGGGTAGCAAATGTCAGAATGGGATTTGCCGGAGTAGCAAATATCGGAGTGGGCAATTATCGGAGTAACTTTAAGCACAAGAGTAGATTGCGGCCGAAGTGGTGCCAAGGGGCCGGAGTGGTGCCAAGGGCCGTAGTGGTGCACAGTTGACCTTCCAGATAGACGACCTGACAGAATAAGTAGTTGACTTGTAGAGCACGTGTCGTCTGTGTAGAGTAGATAGCTGACTTATAGAATAGGTAGTTGACTTGTAAAGTATGCACTGTCTGTACAGAACAGGTTGACTTGCAGAGCATGCGCCGTCTGTGAGAAAGTATGGAAACTGTTGAAAGCGTAGAAAATGACAAAGTTAGTGCCACAAATCTTTTGCAAGATCAGGCCATGTGAGTATATGAGATTTGGGTCAGGCATCATTATAAAGTGCACCAGGCGCTTCAGAAGATAGGTGTGTGGTGAACCGTGTGTGAAACGAATGGTAGAACAGAGCAGAAACGAATGGTGGAACAGAGCAGAAACGAAGTGTGGAAGAGAGCTCTCGCCGTTTGCCGTTTACTATCACACGTGTAAAATCATAGAATAGATAGTACCACTAGTGAGAGAAAGAAAAGAAGAAAAGTGAGGAAAGAGAGAATGAGAGTTTCCTTACTCTAGATATTATTTTCTTACTCTGTCTCGAGTAGGTTGCTGGAATTTTGTCTCGAGGGTTTGTAACTGATTTTACAGAGTGAAATTTTTTGAAGTTTGTCCCATGGTTTTTCCTTTTGTTGAAAAAGATTTTACACATTAAAAATTATTGTACGCTCTTGTATTCATTGTACTCACATTCTTACTGATTGACGGCCGACGGAAAGGTTTGGATTTTTACTGTTCCGAATCAGGGTGTGTCCGCGTTGAACCCCAACACTTCTTTTAATGTGTCGGGCCAACAACTTACCAAAAAGGCACTGTCTTGAATCCAACTGATTCTTTTTAAGGCTTATCAACTTTAGGCACAGCAACCTCCTCTTGATTCATTCTGAATAGCATAGGGCACCAAGAGAAACTACCCTGATTCTCCTGGTGATGCAGAAAGACAATATTCTTCTTCCCCAATTCCTCTCCCTTTTTTATGTGCTTGCATAAGCCTGCCCTATGGCCCTTTTTCTCCCCATATGGAACATAAAAACCAGCCAACAGAATCAACACCGTACACAAAACTATCACCTTCGTACACAAATTTCTTTCAATTCGAAACCCCCAGTGCCATTTGCTCAGTGAAGCATGTTTAACGGAATGAAAGTCCTTCATACCATCCCATCAACTCGAAAGGCTTTTTAACACCCCACATTTAACCCAATGAATTTCAAAGTATTGTCACAGCCTCCTCAAAGAAAGCGTTTTAAGAGATTCAAGCTTCAATATTAAACAAGAAATGGAGAATAAATAAATGAATTGAGTGTGCAAACTTTCTATGTATCCTAGCAAGGGTTATTCTTAAGCCTTAGTTAAAGTATCATTGTTTTCATGCTCCTAACCTCACTAAAAAATTTTATTACAGGATCCCATAGAAACATCCTCATATTAAACCCCTAAGGGGCAACCCAAGACAACCCAAAAAGTAGAAGTCGAACGATCACTGTTATACACTTTCCCCGCATATCATATCTCAAAAGCAATTAGAACACATCTCAAATACATGGGTTCACCATTATTATTCACACTTCCCATCCATTCTTTTCCCATCTGAAGCCCTATCACCCCTTTATACATAGAACGGTTCAGCACCTCCATAAAAGAAATGCATTGAGAAAGAACATATATATAAAACCTTTTAATGAGATAATGGTTTTCTAACTCTCTGAAAAGATGAACAAGACTAAGGAAAGAGGATTACCTTGTCTCATCCCGTTAGAAGGTAAAAATAACTAGGTTGACCATCAGGAGAGAACAGAGAAGAAGAAATTCACCAACAAATCCCCACAACCTTCTTCGTCCCAAAGCCCATCCTCTTCAAAAGGAAGAGTAGAAAATCCAAATGAACATGGTCATATACCTTTCGCATCACCAATTTGCACAATACCCAAGGTAAGTTGTCATGCTTATGCATCCCTGATCCCGAAACCAAATTTACTTTATTTCATAAAGTTGAAATTAACTTAAAAGTATATTTTAATTTAATACCAAAAAATCAATTATGGTATGAATATTTTATATTGGTAAATTTCATAATTGGATAAAATAGATATTTTTAAGCATTTCAAGTATCGATGAAGATCAGCATTTGATACATGCTAATTGCTCACAAATGCGCCATTTTTCAATATCCACGCCTAACGGGCACTAGATAAGTACATATACATATTTTGTCTAGAATATTTTGATGTGATATACACTCAAGCCGCACATGAGCAACATTTAACTAGAATATCTACGCCTAATATATACTTAAGCCGTGTATGAGCGTTGTTTATTCAAAAACCTCATGCCTAATGTGCATTGAAACTACGCATGAGCATCATTTATCCAGATTACCTGTGTTTGATGTATGTTTAATAAATGCATGTGCGCTGGGGCACCGATTTCTTGTTGAAGTTTCTTCGCCCAAAATATGCCTATATAGCGCACGTGCATTGAGATGTTTTCTAAACAAATGTGTATTTTTTTTACTTAATTTTTAACCTTTTCTATAGAAATCTCTTTTCCAAGCACATAAGGATATGCAAAAGTAGTGAATAATGGTAGCCTTGTCAATAGCTCTTTTGATAAAAGTCAATAGTCACCATTTGAGAAAACTAATCCTATACTCTTGTGATATACTAGTTAAGGTTTTATTCTATGATATTTCTCCTCTATATTACATACTAACTCACACTAACTCTATCCTATAAACCCTTATTGAGATGTTGGTAGTATAGACACTATGATCTAATAGTGTGCAGAGATTTCATGACAAGTGAAATAAGATTGACATGAAAATTAAAAGGTATCTAGTTTTGTAGCTATAAGTAAATCTTAGAAGTTCCTTGGTAGGGGTTATAAGTCGAAAATAAATCAATTGATATTTAGTAAATTTGTACCATTCGAGTTAACTTTTTTAATATATTACTTTCATTGGTTGGAAAATTCTGAAGGATTTTATTCGATTTCTACTGGTTATTGAGATTTTCTTTCATCATAAAAAATCCATATTTAAATTTTCTTATTCTTCATATTCTTTTTGGTGACGTAAGTTGCTGTACATATTATTGCAATTTATTCTAAATCTAAATATATGTTATATATATAGTATATTCTAATATATTTTACTTCCAAGATTTTAAAAAAGAGTCTAAATATTTTGAGATCAGGAATAGTCTAATCTTTTTCAATTGATATCAGAGACCACCCTTGGTCATTGACACTTATCTAGATACATTCTAGTTAATCCTTACTCATTTCTTCCTTCTTTGATAGGAGTAACGCATATTGGAAGGTTTGCATGAGAGTATTTCTAAAATCTATGGATGAATAGGTGTAGGATAGTATGCAATTCGGGTGAAAATTGCCCATGAAAATGACTAATGACAACTCTAAAGTTTTATCTTTATGGATTAAAGATGAACTAGATGCATGCAATTGAAACAATAGGATGCTACAAGCTATTTTATGGCTATTTTTCGAATGAATTTAAATATATCTCTATATGTGAAATCTCTGAAGATGTCAACAAGATACTTGAAATCACCTATAAAGAAACAAAAGTGGTTAAGAACTTAAAATTACAAATGCTTATGATAAGCAAATTTTGGTTAAGTATTCTGACACTAACATAGCGGGCGACATTGACTCTTATAAATCCATTTCAAATTATCTAATTATATTTCTGAAAACAGCTGTGTTTTAAGAGTCGACACTATAAAAATATATTATTATATTTATCATCAAAGCTGAATTTATTACGATAATGAAAGCAAGTAAGGAATAGTGTGAATAATGAAGTTCATCTGAAAATTTGATTTCAAATAAAAGCAATATGTATTACTTTATAGTAATAAAAATACTATTTACCTTTGAAAGAACTTGCCGTTTCATATTAGATTGAAGCATATCAGGATTTGCTATCATTAGCTAATAAATCTAATTGATTCAAAATTGCTAATGCCTAAAAAGATTTAGATCGAAGACAATAGGTTGGATATAATGACAAAAGTGGTATAAAGAGAAAAGTTTGAAACTTACCGAATAATTACTGGAACGATGATGACCCCTACAAGGTTATAAGAAAAAAATTATTAGATTTGGAGTCATTTTCTTATAAGTCCCACATCTATTGATATGTCATCGAATAGCACACTTGGGTAGGGACAAGCAAGGGTTGATTAACAGTTAACTGAGTGACAGGGTTCATTAAAGATTCACGCAAGGTTTATGTTTGGTTGACCAAGAAAAAGCCATTTCCAACTAACCGAAAGTATTTATGCATCATAGGAGCTAAATAGACGACTGTGTACTTTTAGGAAATGATAGGCACACCTGATGTGTACCCGGAAGGTACTTATATGCTAATTTTAGTGAGACTAATGCTTGAAGAGGATATGTGTGTGAATTATCTAAAGGGGTCATGCCAAATGCACATTAGAGGAGCACGTGCACCAAAACATAATATAAAATCCCATGTGTATTTATTAGAGTTAACATATATGGGATTTTTGAGTATTTTGAGTACATTAACAAAGAGAAAAAGCAATGAAAAAAAAAAGAAAGAAAAAGAATATTTACTTATCCATTTGGACTTTAAATCACATTTTATTCTTTGTTGACTTTACATATTGGTGTCAAAAATATTATTTTCCAAGTTATTTTTTTTCTTATTTAATATATATTCTCTACTGCTTGATTTTTCATTATAAAGTGTTACATCCTTATGTTATTAGAGGTTTTATAGTCAGTGTCACCGTATAATGAAATTTTTCATGCTTATAATTCATATTTTTTTCTTTATTTCTAAAGAAGTTTTTTACATAAAATATTATATTCCACTATTTGTGATTATTATTTTACACTATATATTATAGTACTATCTTTTCAAAGATTTAAATAAAAGATTCACAGATAATCTTCATAGAGATTAGTTTTTGTCTTTGTGAGTATAATTTTGGCGTTTGGAAACCAACGCTTACAATGATCATTAGTCATATCAATTTCTAGTACCTTGTGGTCAATTATACTGCATTCAACATTATATAAGAAAAAGCATCCACCCATTGCCATGAATATGGAGCACCAAAATTTGGTCACTAGTGGGTCCAATATTAGCACCATCATCTCTTTGGGTTGTTATTACATATGCTAACTTTGTCTTTTCTATCATTATCCTCTTTTTATCCTATATATGTATTTCGAATGTTAAGCAATGTATTTATGATTATTTTCAATTATGCATGAAAGTTGTGATCATTTTCAATAACTTTTGTTTCAAGTTAGCATTAAAATTTAACCATACATTTCAGAATTATTGATGGGAAAATAGTTTTCATTGTTTTTGCAAAATGAGAAAGGACTTTCACAATTATAGTGCTCAAGTTCACAATTATAGCATTCACTTGAAATTTGCCCACATTTTTCTTGTCTTATTTTGATGGTGTGCTCCTGCTACTCTTGTTAATTGATTTACTAGCATGGAAAATCAATTTTCTTATCAAGATGATTGTGATGAAGCAAAAAAGAAAGTGCACCAAAAATAATCATGGTGATCAATCTGTATTTTGTTCAGTTTGTGATGAAGTACAAAAATAGTTTACCAAAAACAAACGGGGAGATCAATCTATATTTTGTTGCCATTAAATTGTTTGCATGCTTCCATAAAATTAGGAATCAATGACACCTTAGCGTCTTATAAAAGAGTGCACAATGAACAAATCTTCTCCAACCACTTTTAATAAGATATGTCCCAAGCTAGTTCCTAGGGTTTCTCTCAACCTTGAAATGAATGATTTGAATATATAAAAAAAGAATAAAATTATAACAAGATGGCACAGTGTAAGAGGCTCTCACATCGTGAGGTTTGAAGTAGGTTAAATATATACACTTTAATCTGTTCTTGCAAAGGGACCTTTTGTTATCGAACCTATAAAATTTCTCATCATAGTAGAGCAATCCCAATGATATGCAATATTACTTTTAAAAATTGGAAGAATAATAGCTTTAGGATATAATTAATTTCATTCCATGTCTATAATTAATCCCACTATTTCTTGATCAAATTAATGGGAACCCAATATATAAGGGATTTTATATTATAGGATTTAAGAATGGTTAAATATTTACGTATCTCTCTATAGTATTGTGTGTATATGTGTATAATAACTTTTTCTATTGTAATTATGTTATATTCTTGTTTAATTTCATACTCTATCTTATGCAAAAAACTAAATAAAGTTACATGGTATGATTAGTGTAATATTCACAGGATAAAATTTTTAGATCATTACTTTAGCATGTAATTTAATAAATGATAAATTATTGAAAATTTACAAGAAAATGTTAAATTGAGTCCTGTATCAATAAGTTCACTATGTGGCTGATAAGTTTTCTTTTCCCCCTATTTTTAGTAATGAAGATAAGATGAATTGTTATTCCTCTTTGATGGTCATGTTGATTCTCCAGCTTTTTTGAAAATCTAAGATGGATTTGTTTTTTAAGAAGTGGAATATAACAAGGTAGGGAAGTAATTGGATGTTCACATCAACTTTACGTGTTATTATTGTCTTTGGGATTAGTTTAGGGTCCTTTGTATGAGTCCTATCTAGAAGGATTTTAGTAGAGTTTGTTTTAATTAAATGATTCCACCATAATATTTTGTAACCACTATGCCAAGATGGTCAAAATGTCGTCTAACATATTAAGTCAAAACCTATTCAGATGAAACCTCATTGTGCAAGCTAAGCCTTGTCTAACACAACTGTGTAAACAAGTTGCAGGTGGATTCTCTTGTTTGTTTCCCTTCTCAAAGAGAAATTTAAATTTGTACACAAATTTTACATTGTATGGAAAATTTTGAACTAGCAAGGAATGAAGCTTTTCTTGACTTGACCAGCAACCCGTGATGATAAGAAAAAGGAATCTGGATGATAAGCAAACTCATATTTGATAGATAAATTTTTGAGGATAATAAGTAAAATTTCTGATGAAGACTTATGCAAGATTGATCTTAAGACTTTTTGTTTTATACGTTGTCATAGCCATATTATGTATTAGTATATTTCATAATTATATTTGGTCATTTGTTGGCGTACTTTTTTGTGTCATGAAGATCTGCATTAAATTCAATATCCGATAATCGCGAATGCGTAACTCATAGTATTCACACTTGCTTAATGCCTTCACGCGCACGAGCACCTTTTCAAGTATGTCTGCGCATGAGGTGCACTGAGGCGTGCACCAAGCGCCCTTTCCTGATAGCACGCACTCAATGTGCACCCAAAGTTTGCTCGAAGCTTAATTTTCAAAATGCCCATGCTCAAAGTGCGCACAAAGCATTCTTTCTAGATTGTTCATGCTTGAGGTGCACCCGAAACATGTTTGAGCATTGGGGCACTAATCTTGTGTGAGCCAAACATGTGCCTGAATAACGCTCAAGCTCTGGGGTGTGCAATTTTAAATTGCCACATCTTTTAACCTAATTTCGGGCCCCCTATATATATATATCTCCCTTCTCCATCTTATGAGGCACCTTTGGTGATATATTGCTCACGATGCCTTAGCGAAAAATTCTTTCTTCTATGCTTGTAAACAGCTCTCTTTTGTAAAAACTACTCTTCGAACATTGAGCTTTATTCCTGATATTTTCTCACTTCACATACTTTGTTATTTACTTTTTTTTTTTTTTTTGCCTATTGACCTTCATAAGAGACATGGGTAGCATGTAAATTAGAATCTAATAGTGTGTGAAAATTCTATGAATAAAAAAGCAAGAATGTTAAAAAGAGCGAAAGATGTTCAATTCCATTGCTAAATGTAAATCTAAGAAATTCTTTAATAAGAATTATAATATAGGAGTAAGTCAACTAAGTTGATATGTCTATACTACTTAATCTATAAGTTAACTTTCTTAATATATTATTTTTATTAGATGTAGAAATTCAGAGGATTTTACCTGATAACCGTAGTTATCGAGATTTTCTTTCGTCAATAAAATCCTATCTTAGTTATTTTGCTTACTTCTTATATTTTTTTGGTTGTGTAGTTCATTTAAATCCGTATATATTTGATATGTATTATATATTCTTATATATTTTTATTTCACAATTTGAAAATAGTCAAAACGATTTGAAATTAGGGACTCCTTAATCTTTTTCACCTTATAGCCAACATTTTTTGCTCAAATGTCATGTGGAAGGGCTATATGGAATGGAATGGAATGCACTCAGGCCATATAGATATTGTTCGCTCTATCCTTTTGTGCTCCTGTGTAGCCAACTTCCTAGTCAATATTCAATCCTTTAGTTTTTGCGCTTTCTCTTAAAACTTACTAAAAGACTATGAAATGTGAATGTGCTAATATACTGAGATACCAACACTTACAATACTACATGATCATGTTGTTAATTTAATTTAGAGAAAGTTAGCATGATCAAAATAACATATTTAATAACCTAAGCTATGAAGCACATGAAAAGTAATAGTAACTCTATCAGTTCCATAAAGATTTGTGACCAACAATAGCATCAATTATGTGAAACAATTGAGTGACTCTACAATGAGTTGCTTGGGAACTTACCAAGGGAGGCATGAGGAACATACAACCACTATTTTCAGCAGGCCAGTGGCCATCGCAAGCTTGTAGGGCTGAAAAGTAATAGACTGCTCTCTTCAGTGTTATTTTAACTTTCTCGTATGTGATTTCTTCCTCTCCAATCTTCACTGGAGGAATTATTTGCTTGAAATTGTTCTCTCTTAGTAACTGCAATATCCAAACAAATTAGGTTTTATTATATATATTATTTGTCTTGTAGCAAATAAAAAAATAATGAGAAAAATTACAAAAAATATATTCACTGATAATGCTTTTATGATAAAATTTTCTTTCAGTAAATTATATAATTAGAATGCAAATAGGGATCTAGTTTCTTAATATGAGAAGATTCTAATCATTCGTAAGTACCAAAATGGAGAGATGATCAAAGAGAGATCTATAGTGGTTTAAGAGGACATTCTGGAGTTCTTCCAGCTTATCAGTCATAGGATCAGACAACTATTTTAATGGCATGGTCTTCATCAAACGGTCTTCCGGGTCATGTTCATCTGTGATATATGCCAAAGAAACATGATACCTAAACTACATTCTGTAGGCGTTCTCAAGCCAACTCCAGTTTCACATCGAGCCTGAACTCAAATTAGCGCTTACCTCATTCAAATGATAAGACCGTTATTGTGGTAGTGGTACACTGACTCACCAAATATGTGCATTTTACTCTGGGTTCTCATACTAAGTCGCATCCAAGATACCCGACTTATTTTAGGTCATTTTTTCAAATAATATATGATGAAGGAAACTTTTCGTCCCAAATCACAATAAAGTTTTGACCCTATAAATTTACAAAAGTAATAAAAATAAAAATATTTAATACATGTAAAGAATATTTAAATTTAGATGTGTTGCGTTCCAAGAATACAGGTTATCTTACGGATCAGGAGCCACAAATCGGATCTTCTTACTAGTTGATCTGACACGGATTCGCTCTCCATAGCTTTAAACCTGAACCATACGCAACACAACTAAAAACGATATGTCAGAGGTCGGTGAAAATTGCTCTCACGGTAAACCCTCTGACGCTCAAGTCAGATGTCTTTCCAAGAATATAGAAAGATAAATAGATGATGCATATGCAGTGGATTGAGCATGGATGCGTCCTATTGATAGACAGCTTAGAAGTGTGTCTAAGAAGGGATGTCCCCTGAGAAGGGCTCCCTCTTTTTTTGGAGATCTCTTGGAGGGTCCTTATATACTGGGAGGATAATCATTCTTATCCATAGCCAACCGTCAAAGATAACCGTCGGTCACTCTTATCCATAACCAACCACCAAAGATAACCGCCGGTGGATTGAAAGAGATGGTTTGAACGGTTTTTCAGGCTGGGTATACTGTACCCATATTCCAGGCTGGGTAGCTCAAAACCATATTCCTCTCACTCCGAAAGTAGCACGGTAGCTCAAAGCACTCCGAAAATCCCTCATAGATTACCGGTTGGTTTTTTCTCTCACAAGTTTCCAAATTGGCATTTGAAAGTGTCAAAAACCGATTTTAATTCAAATCAGCTAAGAAAAATCAGAATTGGCATTTGAAGGTGTAAAAACCGATTTAATTCAAATCGGCTGAGGAAAATCAGAATCGGCCTTTGAAGGTGTAAAAACTGATTTCAATTCTAATCGGTATTTCCTATCACAACTTACCTGTTTGTATTTTCATACCTGGCATTCCTGCTCAGAACCACTCCATCCAGAAGCGTTATACCCCACTCAAAGTCCACTACGGATTTCTGTCTAACGTTTAGTCGGTTCAAATTCCACTTCGGCTCTACACTTCCTCTCTCACACAGCCGGTCCAAGTCCGCTCCGATACGCCAGATACGAACTGCCGAAACTTACATCTAGTCTGCTTGAGAGCTCTCTTGCCAGATTATGTCACTCCTGGAGATCATCTCAATCCTGAAGATTACTCTGTTTGGATTCTTAGTCCACTCTGAAGGTATTTTCACTCTGAAATTTCATCTGACTCCAGATTTCAGCCACTCCGGAGGTTTCATTTACTTCGGATTTGCCGCACACCAAATTTTCCTCCGGAAGATAATCTACACCAGATTTTTAGTTTGGATTTTGTTCATTTATGAATTTCCACTTCGAAAATTCAACTCCAAGAGTTTTTACTCTGGAATTCTCTTAAGGTCATATCGTGCGCAATACATCCTACCATGAGTAACCGAACCCAACACAACGGCCTTTGTTGACAATCTTCTAGTGGTTTCAACTGCTTCGACTTGTACAGGTCTCAAGATATTACGCTGGAGTTTCACCCTTCAACTCCCACGTAATTGAGGTCGTCCAGCATTCGTAGAAAAAGGCTTGGATTGATAATCTCATACACCGAGCAGTCCAAAAGAGGTCAAATTCTAAACCTCGGTTACATCACTGAGCAGCCCAAAGGAGGTCGAATTCTAAACCTCGATTACATCACCGAGCGGCCCAAAGGAGGTCGAATTCTAAACCTCGGTTACATCACCGAGCGGCCCAAAGGAGATTAAATTCTAAACCTCGGTTACATCACGGAGCGGCTCAAAAGAAACTGAATTTTGAAAATTAGATTTTCCAAAGATGGTAAGTCGACAAAGTCAAGCAAACAGCGTCCCATCAGAAACATGCCGGGAGTTAAAATTTTCAAACCACCCGACATGGGGGGCTAATGATGTGTACAATATACCCACCCTAGAAAACCGTTCAAACCAATCCACCGGTGGTTATCTTTGGTGGTTGGCTTTGGATAAGGACGACCGGCGGTTATCTTTGGCGATTGGCTGTGGATAAAAATGATAATCCTCCAACTATATAAAGACTTCATCCCAACAGGGAAAGGGGAAAAAAGGAAAGAAAAAAGAGAGAGGAATAAAAGGAAAAGCTTTGCTGACCAGTCTTCCTAGAGCCATGTGGTCCGTCCAAAACATCTTGCATAAAGAGCCATCTCTATCCCAGAATGGGGTCTCCGTTTGAAGAGGATTCTCTCTCTATTCTTGGAAGCCTGACTTCCCTTTATGCTCAATTCACAAAATATGCATCCTCTATTTATCTTTCTATATTCTTGGAAAGACATCTGACTTGAGCGTCGGAGGGTTTATGGTGGGAGCAATTCCTGCCGACCTCTGACCTCTTATTTTTAGTTGTGTTGTGTAGGTTTTAGGTTTAAAATTATAGAGGGCGGATCCGCGTCGGATCGACCAGCAAGAAGATCCGATTTACGGTCCCTGATCCGTATGATAACCCGTATTCTTGGTACGCAACAAGATGATATAAATAATAATAAGTATAAAAAGTAAAGTAACAAATAATAATAAAAAGTAGATAATTTTTAGTGACAAAAAAAATCTTAATAACCACGATTATCAAATAAAACGCTTTGGATTTTAACGGCAATGCAAGATATGCAATATAAAAATTAACTTACAGACCGGGTGGTATCAACATGCTAACCTAACTGACTTATTTGCCTATTGTGGTCCCTACCAAGGAACTCTTTGAATTTGCCCGCGGCAATGGAACCAAACACCTTCTGATTTTCACGTCAATCTTCTCTTACAAACTGCTTAAATTGTCGAACACTACCGAAACCCCGTTTCCACGCTATCAACGTCACCACGAAGTTTAACAGGCAGGAAGAAGGGTATAGGATATAGCACAATGTGGAAAAAAAACTTTGTCAATGAAACACAGATTTTGGAGTGATATTTTCTCAAAATTAGAGCATAAAGGTGAGAGGTTTTCAAGGTAAAAACTGCTCTAAAGTCGCTCCAAAGCCGTCGGGTTAAAATCACAAGAAATGTATATATATAGAGCCACAAAAAAATAAGTTAAAATATAGCCGTGGGAGGAAAGTGCGCTCAAGCACGCGACAAGTGCTGTCTAAGGTTTCACGGTCACACATAGCACCGCTCGAGTGCATATTGAGCAGTCCTCAAGCGCTACAGCTTTGTTTTTTGCACTTAAGCGTGGGTCGAGCTATCTTCAAGCGCTGGATTACTAGATACGGCACTCGAACATGGATCGAGCGTGCCTCGAGCTTGGCTTCTCCGGAATCAGCTCTCAAGAGAGGTTCGAGCGTGACTTGTGCTCCGACTACTCTGTAAACAGAGCTCAAGTGCGAGTTGGGCGACAGGCAGCCATGGTCATTGGGAGAGGTGCAATGACAATCCTCAAACGAAAATTTGATGAAGAGCTTCCAAACATGTGAAAATGTACCAACGAATGACCAAACAAGCAATCTAATATAGTCATAGAATATGTCAATATAAAATACGACTAACAATCTCCTCATTTATCAATTTCGTGATAAAATCCCATACAAAATAAGAAAATAAAATATAAGATAATCACGGGTTCAAATATCACCAGATAGAACCCGTATATATAAAAATTGACTTCTAGATATAATCGACATAATACAAAATGAAGTATAAAAAAAAGGAGGAAGTTGCTGAGCTGCTATGCACCATGGGAGAACTACTATGTCTAGACAACCATGGTTAGTACAAAAATACATAATAGGAAGAAAATAACAATAGGAGACAAATAGTGTGAGACCCTAAAATCTAATGGCTTAAAATGTTGACCGGAACGTACACTAAGTTGACCGACATTCCAAAACAAAAATTGGAACCGGCACTGCATTTGAACTCAGCCATGTGAAATTGAACTCGACCCTTCAGAATCACAAACGGCCCAACAAGGTTGGCCAGCAGCGGAGTAGGCCGCTGGCATGAAAATGGAGCGGTTGGCCTGAATTAAATTAATGGTAATTAAAGATAAAAGTAAACTTTCTTATTCAATTAGAATCCAACTAGGCAGCAACTAGGCGGCGACCGAATGAAGTAAGTAAGCTAACCTGGTTACTCCACCTACCCCTGAAAACAAGTACGGGAGTAAGTGATTTACCCCACTTACTCCACCTAACCCCTCCTCTATAAATACCGGCAACGAGTGTTGAAGTTGGGGCAAAATACAAGCCGAGAGAAGGGAGTGAAGGAGAGAGCTCCAAGACGGTAAAAACTGACTGTCAGGCAAGGAGGAAAGAATTTTGAGTCAGCCCGTCAGGCAAGTTACTTCGGACGCTGCTTTTAAGTTCATGTTTTAAGAATATTGCAAGTTACTTCGGACGTTGCTCTTTAAAGTTCTATTTTTAAGAATACTGCAAGTATACTCTATTTTGAAGTTCATGCTCTGTTTTAAAGTTCATGTTTTACTGCAGAGAGTACTTCGGACGATTACCCTTTTTAAGTCTCGTTTGTAAGTGTACACCCTTCCCTCCTGCTTTAAAGATCATGTTCAATGCAAGTATATGCATGTTTTATTGCAAGTATATCTGATTCTTAATGAGTATATGTTACGGTATGTATAATGTTTGTTCTGATCATTGATTAAAGAAGAATCTCTGATAACCTCATGCTTAAAAGAAGTTCAGTTTTCCCTTAATAAAATCAAGTTCGATTTTTCCTTGATAAAGAATCAGTTCGGTTTTTCATAATGAAAAAAGCAATCCGTCCTTCAGTAAAAAGCACTCCAAATTTATGAAACTTTGGCTTTTAAAAGTACTCCGTCCTTTGAGTGAAAAGCATTCCGTCCCTTTGAGTGAAAAGCACTCCGTCTGAAAGGCACTCCATCCGAAAAGCACTCCGACTTTTTGAACTCCGACTTTTTGAGAAAAAAACTCTGACTTTTTAAGAAAAGAACTCCGGTTTTTTAAACTCCGGCTTTTTGAGAAAAAAACTCCGGCTTTTTGAGAAAAAGAACTCCGACTTTTTGGACTCCGACTTTTTGAGAAAAAGAACTCCGACTTTTTGAGAAAAAGAATTTCGGCTTTTTTAAAAAAAAGAACTCCAGCTTTTTGAACTCCGATTTTTTGAGAAAAAGAACTCTGGCCTTTTGAACTCTAACTTTTTGAGAAAAAGAACTCCGGCTTTTTGAACTCCGGCTTTTTAAGAAAAAGAACTCCTGCTTTTTGAACTCTAACTTTTTGAAAAAAAGAACTCCGATTTTCTGAACTCCGGCATTTTAAGAAAATGAACTCTGGCTTTGTATTGAAAATGAACTCCGATTTCGTACTGAAAATTAACTCTGGCTTTACTGAAAATGGCTTTCAGTAAGCAATAAGAAGGAAGTATTTCTGTTTCTATTATTTTGGACCTAAGACTGATATGCAGTCAGGTTAGGTTCTCCGGCATGCCTTAGAACGTTATGGTGGTAATCGAGGATAACTCTGTCCATGGAGTTATTTATGGTCCGCTTCTCCTCGAGGCATTACAATGTAGAGGGTAGATTCTGTTCTGTTCTGGCTGGCACCCCCTTGGATTGGGGAAGGATCTCGTGAGGTGGGATCATCCGTTCTGTTCCGTTTATTGCCATTGATTGTGGGGAGATGTACACAATCTATCCTCGATTATTCACCCCCTTCGCCAGTAGGGTCAACTGGTAGGGTCCTTTACTGATAAAGATGAGATTTCTGTAAAATATGGAAGTAAAACCGACTTCTGCTTTCTGAAATATGAGTACTTTGATTTCGAATTTCCGAAGACCGTTTATATTTCTAACAGTTCTGGATACGTTTCTGTTATGAATTACTTCCTTATGGCAATTGTAATTTTATGTGCAATAGTATCTGTTTTGCTGAGATATGTTCCGCATATATGTTTTACTATATATCTGCATGTACCTTGTTGAGCCTCGGATCACTATTTTATATTTTTTCCTTCCCTCAGATGAGACTTTAGAGTTGGTGCCTGACGAGTTAGAGTGATTAGAGCTTGTCTGAAGAATCATTAAAGACTCGGAAGTTTATTTTGGGAGAATATTATTGTAATGACTTGATTATGATTCATAAACTTTCATGATTAGACCTTTTGACTATGTACTCGGAAATAAATATTTTAGAATAAATATGAATGTTTCCGTAAGTATTTAGAATGACTTTTGCTATACTTATTATGGTTAAAAATATATGGGTCCTAGATGACATCTATGATCTTGTGTTGTAAAAAAATATATATATATGTTCCGTCACAAATAAAACATATTAGAGTGCAGGAGAACCATAGTTTAACATAGCAAATGATAATCACTAATCATAAAAGAACTATCCCTAACAAGGATAACCTCCCCCTATCTCCCCCAAAAACAAATAACTAAATCTTTCTCTAAAGAAGATATCTACTCTTCATTTTTGTCACGAATGATCAAAGGGTAATGAAGCTCACTCTTCTTAATCCATATTTTCTTATCACGTTTTATAATGTTACTTAAATTCATCACATGATCATTTAGAAGGTTGATATAGTAAATGTGATGCACTATCCTTGAGTTTTGTCGAAAGTTATTTTGACTCGATATTATGGGACAGTAGGGGCGAATATAGCCAATATTGCCGCACCCATAATATGTATGGATGAATTTAATATTGACGTCAGAACTATACCTTTGCTTCCTAGTAACACTAAAACTTAAACTAAAATTTTGTTTACTTTTTAAGTTTGAAAAGTTTTGTATATTTGCACAATTCTTTCAAAAAACTCTTGATGATTGATCAGCATGGGCCATATATTAGGTTTAGGCAAAGTAACTAAAAACAAGAAATGGTTTGGTTTTCATGAAATTAATTTTCAAGTGATCCACCTTGTAAAAACTGTTGTTATACTAGATACCAAGTATAGCATAGGAAAGGAGGTGGGCCTTCGATTCAATGAGAAAAAACCTTAAGCAAGCCCTTCCTAAAAGTTAATTGAGGACTATTGTGAAAAAAGACCTCTCCACTAAGAAGGATGTCCTCACCTGTATTGGTTGGGGAATGAAAGGGCATATTCCTCCAACCTATGTAGAGAACATGTGGAGTCACCATCTCAATCAGCTCGATAGAACATCTAAGTCTTTCACTTTTTCTAAACTGGGACCTACTAGTCACCATTGTGGTGTCTTTGGTCACATTTACCTTAAGTGTCCTCTACTTTGTTCCAAAAAGCCCGACAATAACTTTGATAGACCAAAGTAGAAAATCTCATGACATTCTCTTTAAGCTAATATCTAGATCATTTTCTCATTTACCCCACTTCCCTTCGATGTTCATTCCTATGTGTTATTCATGTGGCCAACATGGCCTCATTTAACTTTATTGTCATAATTATTCTTTAAAGTTTCAAAATAGATCCTCTAGATAGATAAAGCTTACAAATGAGATACAACATTTAAAAGAGATAGTATCGAGTTTAACTACGACCATCTAATGTGACATCAAAAGAAATGGGTTTGGTTTAACCCATAAGTACTCAAATTTGCCAACCCATTTTTTAAAGAAATAAGTTTGGGTCAAGAAGGAAGACTTGACTTCTAAAGCCAACTAGTGCGACTAACAAGTAGCTCTTTCATGCGATGTGCATATAGATTACATTGCAGTTAGAGTAAGAATATGCATTTATATTTTATTTTCAATAACAACTGTTTGTTTTGTTTTTAAAGGAGAGAGAGAGAGAGAGTGAAATTTTAAAATTTTTTTAAAAAAATTTACAATAAGTGAATAATTTAAATTTTATTAGAAAATAAACAATTTCTCATACATTTATTGAAATATAGATTTGTTCACTCAACTTATTTTTGTATCATTCTAAAAGGGATTTGTTTTATCTTATTCTATACATATATTTACTATACACATCGTACTTTGTTGATTGAGACCTTAACCCTTCTATGAGTTTCAACCTGATAATTCTAAATGCACCTAAACCACCTTAAAAGTGAATTGTCTTTGAACCGGTTGAACGTAAAACATTTTTTTAAAAAAATATTAATAAGTTCTTTGTCAGGTTTCATGCAAAAAATGAAGAAAATGTTTATAAAAAAATGTGTTTCTTAATATTAAGACTCTCATTTAAGATGAACAAATTATTTCATTAAATTATGAGCCCTAATAGCGGTGGGTTTGACTCTATGTTGGGCTTTTCAAATTATATTGGGGATTTCAATGTCATAGTCATGCTCTTATGCAATTCAATATTTTGCGGTCTCTTACATAAATATAATATTTTATAGTATATATAGTACATTATATACCTCAATATCATTTATTTTGGCTCAAAAATGAAGTGTTTGAATTTTTCTTATAAGCATTAAACTCATAAAAAACTTTGATTTGAATAATAAATTTTACCGACTTCACTCACTATTGCTATCCATTTTTGTACTATTTTTATTATTATTCTACTTATCTTGTATCTCATACATATTGCTATGGCTGGAGTGGTTTTTCATTTACGTTCAAAATGATGTTTGACAGCAACTTTAATGATGACATTCAAACACTCTTAAGACAATTGATGTCTAAACACCAGTTTAGACCTTTAAATGCCATGGTGTGTTTAAGTTTCCTGGGAACTCTATCTGCGTGAACAAACCTATTTCTCTCTCACTCATTACTCTCTCTCTCACTTGAACAACGTCTCTTCCCCTACTCTCTTTCGATTTTCAGTTATTTTTACTCAAGTTTCTCTGAAAATTTGTGGGTTTACCTCATTATCTAGTGAATCTTCATATATTTTTCATGAGTTTTGAAATTATTTTGCATCATTCTTTAGAAATAATGTTAAAATTATGATTAGGAATGTATTATTCATTTTCAACCATGCCGATTCATCTAAATATAACCTTTTCCAAATTGATCTGTGCCTTTGTACCTTCGACATTCAAACATCACTCGACTAGGATTCAAATGCTGACAATTTCCACTACTTTCTCCTGTAAGTAATTTCAAATAGTGTTTTGTTTTAGTCAGTTTGGCCAATATTTGAAGCATTTAATGATATTTTGTGCAAATAACTTCAAAATTCACTACAAAAAAGACTGTTCCCAAACACTGAAAAGATGATTTGAGCTGTACTGATTCTTGATTTTTGTTTCCTGACACTACTAAGTATTTTTCTTTTAGTATTAGTATTAGAAACTTATTATTGGAGCGTGAGTTGTCACTCTTGTTACTCTCTCCCCGTATCTTGTACATAGTTATATCTTAGGAGTTGTACCCTTTCGTCACTAATTTTTTATCTCTATCTATCCCCATAGTTTAGGAATTCTACTTTAACATGTACTAGATCTATCACAATAGATCTAAATTTTTACTATATATTTGCAGTCAAGCTATCCAAATCAAAGTGAGATGTAGCAAAACACTATTGTTCTTCCCTCTATACCATCTGCTGATTATCTATAGAGTAAGAAGACGATACCATCTGCTAATAAAATCTTTTCTTATCAGTTGCGATGTCCACGCTTCTATAATGGCTGTGGGAGTAGAACGAAACTATTATCGATTGAGTTTTCTATCTTTTATCATATTTTGAACACTAATATATTTCTAGTGTCTGATTTGCCAACCTTTCTTTCACCTCAAGCTCTATTTTTATTTGTTTTTCTTCAAGATGCTACTATAGATTTCTTGATCATCATTTGTTAGTGGTTTATAGACACATTTGAGGACTCTCAACCGATAACTTAGTTGACCTATGGCTACCTCATCTAGCGCCTCCTCTCCTCTCTGTATCAACCTATCTATCATGCCTTCTATAGCTCTTGGATGAACCCTTGGCCTAGTCACATACGCCCAAAAAATATCCCATGCACTTGGTCACGTGTCTCTTCTCACTGACTCTATCCATCCTTCTTTTGCTAGGGATACATCTAAAAGCCCTTTCTCTTATTATCACAATGAGTCTACCAATTTTGTAATTGTCCTCCTACAACGAATGCAACTTCAAATTGAATAAACGTTTTCATCATAATCTAATTTTTTGATGACTATCAATAGCAGATGGATCGCATCTTCATTTCTAAGACAGATCTCCAAATAGGCATCAGAAATCTTGAGACTAGAATTAGTGATATCTAGACTAGGATGACCCATGTCGAAAGTAGGGCCAAGTGATAGACTTGATACATTTGGCAGGTGATAGCTAGTGATGAGGTGGTGACTTTGGGTGATGAGACAGATTCTTAAGTGGCTACCCTAGCCAATTTATGCCATAAAGGGGATATGTGTATGTTTTAGAGGGTAGATCTACTGTGTTTTGACATATATCCAAATGTTGTATTGTTATATTTTGTAAGGGGAAGAGCATTAACATTTTTAAGAGAGTATTGATATTTTTACAGGTTATATTTAGACTGAATATTGTTCTATATCATGACTATACTAGTTGTGTTGATGTATTATGTCCTCTAATTTTAACATTGACATATGTTTGATGCATCGTACGTATTTTTTTAGTAGTGTTTGTTATGCAAGTAAACATGTATATGAAATGTTACATGTCATCTAAATAATTTCATATGTCTAGTATCTATATATTTGTCAGGTAACAAGTTTTAATATAATAGTAGTTAGAGTTTATTTTTTATTTATAGCATGTAATGAGTTTTCTCAAGAAATTGTCAAATGGAAAGATTTTTAGGTTTAAATTAATTGGTTTATTTCTTTGACAAAATTTGATCATAATCAAATAGTATGAGTATTTTTATTTATTAATTAGGATTTATTATGACATAAGATATACTTATTAACTATAAAATAGATCGCTCACATGCACTAATAATAAAATTGGTGGTGCATGTTGTTAGAGACATTTGTCTAATTGACATATTCTGTGACCATATGTATTATTGTATCAATGTCGAGTTGTGGGTTGTCGGTTTAAAGTCCGTTCTGTCCGCCCTCCGGTCGCTCAAGCCCGTCCAAAGCCTTCCCGCTTGCCACTTGCTCGAGCCTAAAATCCAAAAGGTCCCCGGCTCGCCTGGTGCTCGAGATTCGCTCGAGCCGAAAATCCAGTAGGATGCCCACTCGCTGCGCGCCTTCTGGCCGCTCGAGCGCGCCAACAACGGGCAAAAAATTTGAACGCGTTTTTTGCACCCACTATAAATTTATGCTTTATGTTTCTTGAAACCCTAAGCACGTTAGAGCCTCTTTTGAGAGTGTTGGAGCCATTCTACTTGAAAGAAGAGCATTCGTCTTCCTTTTCATCTTACTCCATTTGAGAAAACCGAACCTACTACGCTCTACAACGTTGTGCCCATGTTCTAACGGTTTTTCTCTTCGTTTCTCTTTTCTATTTAAACTCTTACATCATTCTACCTTCGTGGGAGACGTTGATTCGCGAAGAAGGAGATCCGATCGTGGTTGGCACTTCAAGTGGCACGAGAGGGAAGATTGACGTGAAGATCGGAGGCGTCCGGTTCCATTGCCACGGGCAAATCCAAGGAGTTCCTTGGTAGGAATCATGTGACGGGAGTAAGTCGGTTAGGTTAGCGCGTCGTTACCACCCGGTCTGTAAGTTGATTTTCATAGTGCATTGCTTCCCTGGCCGTTGAAGCCCGGAGTGTTTTTCTCGATACCGTGGGTATTGAGTTTTCACTTCATCACCAAAAATCGCGTCTTTATCTTTATTGCTTATAATTATTTGTATCGTGCATACTTGTTATCTCGTTAGTATCTAAAATTAAATATCCTTTACGTGTATTGGATATTTATTTGTTTTTGCTTCCGCTATATTTTTCGGGGTCGAAACTTGATTGTTCACGTTAGCACAAAACGTTCTTTTTCACATGTGAGCCATTGAATTGCGCTCATGCACAAATTAATAAAATGGATAGTACTTGTGTAGACATATGTCGTTGAATTGTGCATATGCACCATAGCATTTGAATTGATAGTCGAGCCAATATTTGAATGTCAATATGCAGAATTTATAGCTCTATTTTTTTTGCCCTATTTTTTAAACTTACTTATAAATATACTCATTCTCTTAACCTATCCACCACTCAAATGAAAAGAGAATACACATCTATTGAACAAATGAAGTGACTTTTATAGATTATAAGTAAAAATAAACATCTATTTTGAATAGTTAGGTCATTTTACCTTTTTTTTTTAATGGCACATCTATTCACAATAATCTGAAGAGACAATGGTCCTGAATAAAGCTGGTATGTTTGCATCAATCTATGTTTGAATGATTAAATTTATTGAACAATCATATTTGGTTGAATAATCACACATATTCAAACACTCCTTTTGTTTGAAAAATCTCCAACATTAATTCATATGTCTTCTCATCTTTTTCTTCATTTTCTATATTACGGGATCCGTGTCATAAATTTCTATGTGCTGAGTAAGTGTGGGTAGGAGGTGAATCAGTATAAAAATATTGATTTACTGGTTTCAACTCTTAAGAAAACCTTAAAACTGGTTCTAGTTTCGGTTTCAATTCCACATATATGCCTAAGATGAACCCAGAATCAATAGAAGTGGAAGGTAGAATACCATTTTAAGCGTAGTAAATCCCTAGAAATTTTGGGCAAACAAAATATATCAAATCTTATAATCTAAGTTTTAAGTATTTTAGTAAGCATTCAATTTAACAATATCCATAGCCTTACAGTACAAATTATATGCAGGCAAGTAAAGCAAGTGCATTCAATAATTATGTGGTCAATTATACAAACTTTTGAGGAAGGAGTGCAAAAACTCAAATGAGATTATGGAATCAAAGTTTATGTAGGTGTTTATACTCCTAAAAAATCTTCATTTTTTTAAAAAAATATTATCCAAAAAGAGGGCAAAATGCCTGGGAAATCTACATTCGACATTACTTAAAAATTGGTTCAGCTACTGCCTCTATCCGTAAGGCATCCCACCGCTGATTCTAGGAAAGAATGGAAAAGCTGATGGTGTGAGGAATAAGAAGGAAATAGCCGGCTAAGTGAAGCCTCTGGAAAGAAAATCAAAACAAGAAAAGCAAGATGATTAAAGAGGCCTAGAGTTGAAGGCCTGCAGTAGAACTGTAGAAGTTAAAGGCGGAGGATGCTTTGGCTCTGGGTGGAAAATTAAAAGGAAACAACTGTTGAGGTTTGATACCTGGATTTACTCGATTTGGCACAACGAAAACCCAAACCTCCCTATCAGTTGACAATTACGAATTTAGTTGACACAAGAAACAAAAAAGATGCACAATATTTTTAACGTGGAAACTCTTTTACAAACCAAAGGGAAAACCACGGAACAAACTCCAAAAAATATTTTACTATGTAAAATTGGTTACAAAAACTCTCGAGACAAAATTTTCACTATACACTCAAGACAAAATAAGAAAAACAACTTCAAAGTAAGGAAACTCTCATTCCCTCTTATCTCTTTGTTTTTCTTCTCTTCTTCCTCTCACTAGTGGTGCACTCTACTCACTGATTTTACAAATGTGGCGGTAAACGGTGAATGATGAGAACTCCTCCGTCTACCGCTCCCACAGTCGCTGCCACGGCCTCTCGCCTCGCAGCTCATCACATTGCTACTTTCCTCTTTTGCTTGTCTAAAGTGCCTAGTGTGCTCCTTATAAAGACCACGGCGCCAAATCCATCTGCTCACCTACTCGATTCTTACAGATGATTTGTCACACCAAATATGTCTTTTTCTACGACCTCACCAACTCCTGCGCTTTTCCAGACACGCATGCTCTGGCGCTTTGCACACACGCATGCCTTACAGGTCAACTTGTTTCCTGCACAAATGGCACATACACTGCAAATCGGTTACCTACTCTGCAAAGCCTACCAACCCTGAAAAGTCAACCGTCCACAACGTCAGCTGCCAACTTTCTATAGTGTCTTTGGCCATTATTTGCACCTCAGTCGTTATCTGCACAACTGTCCTTGCTGCGGTCAGCAACCTCGACCGTTAATCAAAGACTTCGGTCTTCACTACGCAATGTCTTTTACCATTATGCAAGCATCTTGGTCCTTAACACTTCAAACGGATCAACTGTATTCCTGAATTTTCATTCCAAAAATTCCATACATTCTAGCCAAAAGTATACCCGCCAAAAGTGCACCGCCAAAATGCATACTGAAATTTCAAACCGGCCAAAACCATTCCTCGCCAAAACCACTCCAGCAAATTGGCCACTCCAAAATTTGCCCTACCAGCAAATGGCCACCTTGGCTCCAACCGGTTATTTCTACCTAACCAGTCAATTTGCTGCAGCTGGCAATTTTCATGCAACAGGCCATTTTGCCTTCCTGCCAATTGTTTAGGGCCATTTATGTAAACCGGTCATTTTATCCAAACCTGACAAAATGGTGCAATCTGGTAAAATGACAACCAGATAAAATGGCACAACCGGGCAAAATGGCGCAACTGGCCATTTTGCCCCAAACCTGGCACTTTTGCATACCCCGTGGCCTTTTTCAGCCGGTCAACAGCATGTTGACCTTATTCTTTTATCAATTAGTCAACCTTCTATTGACCGGCCATTTTGCTTGCCCGACCATTCAATTTCATACCAGTTATTCTGGTAAATTCTATTCCGGCATTTGCCACTCTGACAAATGCCACTCTAGAAATCCACTCCAGATTTCTACTCTGAGATTTTCCTTCTCCGGTAAACGGTCTTCCTTGTCATTGTTACAATCAGTTTGCAGCACTCCGAAAATCACACAAAGCCTGTACGATCCACCATATCTCTTCTGTTTGTTGAGCCACCTATAAGAAATTGACCAAACCCAACAAACTTTCCCTCATGGTCTTGTGAGAAACTTTCACCTTTACTCGGTGACTGTCACCTTCTACCTTTGGGCAGCTTCCCCTTAATTGGGATTCCGGCATCAGCCTCCGCAAACCTGAATGACACCTTTTTCCGTTCCATGGAACCTAAAGTAATCCAATTCCCCTTTAACTTCTTCTCTGCGGTCAAATCATTCTCACTTGCAATCCGCCTTGGCCACCTCAGCTCCACTTTTGGCCCTACTGGCTCCACACATGACCCTGTTAATTCTACCTTTGGCCCTGCTGGGCTCTACCCTTGACCCTGCTGGCTCCGCCCTTGGCCCCGCTCAACTCTGCTGCGCTTTTACCATTTTTTTTAACCCCATACTAAAATGGCAAGCTCCTCGATGACGACACCATCAAGCTCTGAGACACCATTAACCTGTCTCTAGTACCACTTATTGGGGTTCGATATCCGAATTTACCTGATCCGGCACAGTGAAAATCCAAACCTCCTGTTAGTCGACAATTACTAATTTAGTGGGCACTAAGAATAAAAGATATGTACAATATTTTTAACATGAAAACCCTTCACAAAGCGAATAGAAAAATCATGGGACAAACTCTAAAAAAGACTTTCACTATATAAAAATGGTTACAAAAATTTCTGAGATAGAATCTCTGCTACATACTCTAGACAAAATAAGAAAAATAACTCTAAAGTAAGAAAACACTTCTTCCCTCTTATCTCTTTATTTTTCTTTTCTCCTTTCTCTCACTGGTGGTGCACTCTACTCACTGATTTTTTAAGTGTTGTGGTATACAGTGAACGATGAGAGCTCCTCCGTCTACCGCTCCCACAGCCGCTACCGTAGCCTCTCGCCTCGCAGCCCTTCGCATTGCTGCTTCCCTCTCTTGCTTGTCTAAAGCATCTGGTGTGCTCCTTATAAAAACCTTGGCATCAAATACATCTGCTCACCTGGCCTGATTCTTGCAGATGATTTATCACACTAAATCTATCTTTTTCTATAACCTCACCAGTTTCCACGCTTCCCCAAACACAAATGCTCTGGCGCTTTGCACACACGCATGTCTTACAAGTCAAGTTGCTTCCTGCACAAACGACGCATACACTACAGGTCAATTACCTGCTCTGCAAAGCCTACCGACCCTGAAAAGTCAACTATCGACAACGTCAGATGCCAGCTTTCTACGATGTCTTCGGCCATTATCTGCACCTCGACCGTTATCTGCACAACTGCCCTTGTTGTGCTCAGCAACCTCAGTCGTTAATCAGATTTTTGTTCTTCACTGTGCAATGTCCTTTACTATTATGCAAGCATCTCGGTCCTTAACACTTCAAACCAGCCAATTGCATTTCATAATTTTCATTCCGAAAATTTCATACATTCTAGCCAAAAGCATACCTGCCAAAAGTACACGGGCCAAAATGCATACCGAAATTTCAAACCAGCTAAAACTATTCCTGGCCAAAATCACTCCAGTAAATTGGCCACTCCAAGATTTGTCCAACCGGCAAATGGTCACCTTGGCTCCAACTGGTCATTTTGTCCAACCTGTCATTTCCGCTCAACTGGCAAATTTGTTGCAACCAGCCATTTTCGCACAATTGACTATTTTGCCTTCCTGCCAACCATTCTAGCCATTTGTGTAAATCGACCATTTTGCCAAAGCCTGGCAAAATGGTGTATGAAAAAGGCACGTTTCGGTGCTTACGTGTTTCGACCCCGTTACAAGTATAGCGGAAGTAATAAAATAAATTAATTAAATTAAATATCCGATACACGTAAGGGATATTTAACTCTAGATGATAACGAGATTAACAAACATGCACAATATAATATTGACAAGCAATAGAGATCAAGCCAAGCATAAACAATAGTAAAAAGATCCGATTTTTGGTGACGAAGTGAAAACTCGATACCCACGGTATCGAGAAAAACACTCCGGGCTTCAACGGCCAGGGAAGCAATATACTATGAAAATCAACTTACAGCCCGGGTGGTAATGACGCGCTAACCTAACCGACTTACTCCCGACACGTGATCCCTACCAAGGAACTCCTTGGATTTGTCCGCGGCAATGGAACCGGACACCTTCCGGTCTTCAAGCCACTCTTCCCTCTCGTGCCACTTGAATTGCCAATCACGAACGGATCTCCTTCTTCACGAACCAATGTTTCCAACGCAGGTAGAAGGATGGAAGTTTGAATAGAAAAAGAAGAAGAAAAATGGTGAGAAAACTCTTTAGATCATGAAGCTCAAAGAATGTCTTTTGGTTTTCTCAAGAGAAGCTAAAGCAATTAAAGCATGTAAAGCTTTCTTCTCAAATGGGGGCTCAAAATAATCTCTCCAGAATGTTTATGGCGTCCTTAGGGTTTGAAAAACATAAGCCAATATTTATAGATGAGCCAAAAATCGCGTTTAAAATTCTGCCCGTTGGGCCGCCGCTCGAGCGGGGCTTGAGCGCGCGGCGAGCGGCCGTAGGGTTTCGTGGGAAACCCTGCGGGCGCTCGAGTCGGGATCGAGCGCACAGTGAGCGGCCCCCATTCTGGGATTTCGGCTTGAGTGGCCATCGAGCATGAAGCGAGCGGGGGAGGTTCTGGTTTTTAGGCTCGAGCCGCTATCGAGCACCAGGCGAGCGGGCGGCCTTTGGGCGGGCTCGAGCGTGTGGAGAGCGGACCGAACGAACTTTAGCCCAACAACCCACAACCCGACATCAAAACAATGATACATATGGTCATGGAATATGCCAATAAGACAAATGTCTCTAACAGTGTAATCGGCCAAAATGGCACAACTGGCCATTTCTCAACCGGTTAACATCATGTTGACCATATTCTTTTCTCTGCCGGTCAACCTTCTGTTGATTGGCCATTTTGCTTGCCTGACCAGTCAATTTTATATCGGTCATTCCAATAAATTTTATTCCTGTATTTGCCACTCCGACAAATGCTACTCTGAAAATCCACTTTAGATTTTCATTTTGAGATTTGCCTTATCCGGCAAACGGTCTTCTTAGTTATTATTGTAACTAGTTTGCAGCACTCCAAATATCGTATAAAACTCATATGATCCACCAAAACTTTTCTATTTGTTGAGTTACCCACAAGGAAGTGACCAAACTTAACAGTAACAGCATATGAAAAGGAAAAGAGTAAAGTGAAAAATCTAGTAGACACAAGGAAACTAGGTGAAGAAAAAAAGAAAGCTGCTCATGGCAGTAAGAAAGAAAGAGAAGAAAGAAAAAACCTGCTAGAAGCCGTAAAAAATAAAAAAAATAAAAACACTAACAAATCAGCTGGCCTCGCGACCAAGGAAAGGAGAAGAACGTGGGGAGTCATCGATCGATTCACTTGCAACAAAATTTATAGGTTTTTTATTGGCGTAATATGTAGAAGCCACGCTGGTTATCTTACCTCAGAGCCACAAAATTATTCCATGCAGTCTCCTACGGATTTTGCATGGCAATCTCAAATAAATTGAAACAGCCACAAAATTTCTTGGCACCCGAGATATATCCTCGTCGTATGTTAGGTTAAGATCCATGCAATAAATTGAAATATTTTCTTCATTTATACCAAACCCTGTTTTATTTTTTTGTTCACTATTAAGATTTATTTGTTTTCTGTTTTATTTTTAATTTGAGTTCACTAATTAAACGAACCATTAAATTAAAGCATTAATGAACTAATGAGCATTATTAGTGATTATTACCTTTTTATATTTATTTATTTATTACTATTGTCACGTAATTTTGTTTATTTTACATGATAAATTGGTATGTCTTTGTTATGTAGATTCTAACCCTAAAATATATTAAAAAATAAAGTTTATAAATGAACCAAATAAAACCTAAAGCAAATAAAAGTGTAGCAGGATTTTTGTTTTAGGCTTATTATTTTACACCTTTATGATCCATTTTTTATATCAAAATTTATTTCAACCGTGGCACTGCACCTTTAAATTCTTACAATTTAATACTTTACTGTTTGATTTTATGTATTTTTTTAATTGAATCTGTGGTTGAATTAATGTTCTTTCTGTTACTTTTATTATCATCAATTTAAAATTGTCATTTCCTCATCATTTTAGATTACGCAATTGTTGTAAAATTAATTTTATATACAATTTTAACTTTATAGAGTGTGATTCCTAACTCACTAAAAGTTATATCTGATGGGTATATTGTAAATGAGCTGGCCCAATAGTCAAAAGCAGCCCAAATCTACTGTTAGGCTGTCAACGTTGGCCCAACAGAAAATGAGGGCCGAATTTCTGAAGGGCCCAAACACGCGTCAGACGGTCAATGCCAACATTGACCGACTGAGGCACAGGCGGGTGGCCAGCTGCGCTCTGGACGGTTAACCCGTGCATTGATCAGAATCATTGTAACAACAGGCCAAGAATCAAAAGGTTTTTCACGGGTCTGGCCCACTTGGGCCCACGCTCCAACAGGTGGTTAGCAACGGCTTTTTTTCTAACTATACGCCTTCCATAAATTCAACCAGTTCCAAAAAGAATATTGACAAGATCGGCGCCTTTCCAATAAGAAAGGCGTCAGATCTTCCCAATCCCTACCAAGTGAAACCTTCCAATGGTATTATACTTGAAAGGAATGCAGGAAATTTGGAAAGCCGCTACCCGCCAGAGAAGGAAACAATCCCAGCTAATTAGGCAACTCGTGCCTTCCTTCCGCCTAAATATGGCGCAGGGGATCACACCTTCAAATCAAGGAAGATCACCCTGCCGCCATTAAAAAGAACCCTAGGGTCTTCGCTCAGGGCATGCGAACAACTACTCGCACAACGCCTTCTATTACGCCGGCTACTGCGCTCTCTACTACACAAATATACGCTCTTGACTACACATTCCACGACGATTTTATACTCTCTCTCTGCAAAGCGTCCTAACGTGCTAAGAGAAAGAACACAAAATCAAAGGCATACAGGCGTTTTTCCTATTGACAAACGCCTACTATCTTCACCCACCGTTTAGATTCAAGAGACGGTATTACCTCTCTTTTATCTGGAAACCTACGTACTCTTACACACTCTCTCTCAATTTACATTTTCAGTTACCTTTCTAGATTTCGAAGGCTGTTTATTGACTTGAGCGTCAGAATATTTTCGGTGAGATAACTTTTTCTCGACACACTGACCTCATGTTTGTTTAGTGGTGTGCAGGATCCAAACTCATTGAACGGAGTCGGAACCAGACAAGCGGATCAGCCCGAATCTGTTCAAAGTTCGGATCCAAGGACGTATCATTGTCGCTATCTGTGGTAAACGCTTACGAAAAGCCAACCACACTCCCTCACAACGTTCTCTTTTTACCGCCAGACTCATCCGCAATGGTGAATACGAGAGCCTAAACTAGCGATCCCTCTAGAGACGCCACTTCTCCTAACCAGGACCACACTGCTGGTACCCTGGTCAAGGGGACGACAGTGGGGGCACCTACACCTTTCTTTCAACGACTGATGGAGTAGATGCAGACCAATAACCGTCTGCTCTAATTACTCTACTCTCGATAAGAGTAGCCACAACAGGGGGCTCTGCCTGTAGCCGTCCCTGCGCCGACCACCAGAAAAGATGGCTCGAGGAAAAAGAGGCCAGGCAGAAGGCCCGAGAGGCCAGCTAATGGCTATGCATCACTCATGGCTCATACAAAGTTCTCCGAAATCTGGCCAAAGACGGCCAACGGACCTTGTAAATTTTTTTCTCTGGATCTAACAAAAAACGGTCAACAGATCCGGTCAATTTTATTCTCCGAATCTGATCAGAGACGGTCAACAGATCTGGTCAACTTTCTTCTCCGGATCTGACCAAAGACAGTCAACAGATCGGGTCAACTTTTCTTCTGGGAATGTGACCAGGACGGTCAACGCCTCACCCTTTCGTGGAGTTCTCCAAAATTTTTAAGCAGCAAAGGATAGTGAGGAGCATCCCATTATGAACATACCGTAGGCCAAAATTTTGGCCACCAGCATGGGGGCTAGTGATTGAACACTGTAAATGGGCTGGCCCAATAGTCAAAGGCGGCCCAGATCTACTGTTAGACGGTCAACGTTGGCCCAATAGAAAATGAGAGCCGAATTCCTGAAGGGCCTAAATACGCGTCAGATGGTCAACGCCAGCATTGACTAACTGAGGCACAGGTGGGCAGCCAACTCGCGCTCAGGACGGTCAACCAATGCATTGACCATAATCATTGTAGCAACAGACCAAGAATCAAAAGGCTTTTCACGAGCTTTGCCCAATTGGGCCCACGCTCTAGCAGGCGGTTAGCAACGACTTTTTTCCTAACTTTGCGCCTTCCATAAATCCAACCAGCTCCAAAAAGGACGTTGATAAGATCGACACCTTTTCCACAAGGAAAGCGCCAAATCTTCCTAATTCTTACCAAGTGGAGCCTTCCAACGGTAATATACTCGAAAGGAAGGTAGAAAATTTAGAAAACAGTTACCTGCCAAAGAAGGAAACAATCCCAACTAATTAGGCAACTCGTGCCTTCCTCACAAGAAAGGTTGCCTAAACATAGCGTAGGGGATCACACCTTCCAACCAAGGATGATCACCCTGTCGCCATTAAAATTAGCCCTAGGGTCTTCGCTCAGGGCATGCGAACAACTACTCATACAATGCCTTCTATTACGTCGGCTACTGCGCTCTCTACTACACAAACATATGCTCTTGACTACGCATTCCACGATGATTTCGTACTCTCTTTCTGCAAAGCGTCCTAACGTGCCGAGAGAAAGAACACAAAATCAAAAGCATACAGGCACTCTTCCTATTGACAGACGCCTACTACCTTCACCCACCATCCAAATTCAAGAGACGGTATTGTCTCTCTTTTATCTGAAAACCTACGCACTCTTATACTCTCCCTCTCAATTCTCATTTCTAGTTACCTTCATAGATTTCGAAAGCTGTTTACTGACTTGAGCGTCGGAGTGTTTTCAGTGGGACAACTTTTTCTCGATACATTGATCTCCTGTTCGTTTAGTGGTGTGTAGGATCCAAACTCAGTGAACGGAGTCGGAACCAGACAAGCGAATCAGCCCAAATCTATTTAAAATTCAGATCCAAGAACGCATCAATATCAAAACTTCTTATATTTGTGAGATTAATTATGCATCATTTGAGGGTGAATCAATTCTGAAAATAGTTCCATAAACAAGAACAAACTTTAATATGTTGATATTGTTAGCGTTAACAATTTAATTGACAAAATTTTTAGCATTATTATATAAAAAAAAAAAAAAGTACCAATTCGTTATAATAAAAGTGCTAACAAAATAGTTTTTAGACATAGAATGCGGGTTCTCTGTTACAGACATCATCATCATCTCAATAGACTAAACAAATGTTGAAATGTCACATCAATTATAAGATTTTTTATTTAATGAAATAAGCTACATAATAGTACAATGTGTAAATTCATTTTCGGCTATAAGAAAATAAAAGGTGAAATCTTGTCTAATTTTATTGTTTTAATTGTGGGTGGCATTAAAATTTCGTCAATGACCGATCAGCATAATAGTATATGAATTACATTTTGATATTGAAATTATGCCGAATGTATTATCTTTGTGTATATATTTTAATTAGCATGTATTTACGTAATATTTTGTAGTTCAAAAAAAAATCTCTAAACATAAAACATATTACAAAATATTATTTTGTGAGAGTGATGTTAATAACATGGTGATTTATATCCATCTCAGCTTTTAAAATCCTAAATCTTTTATTGGGATATGACCAATTGATTTGATCCAAAAGAAATCAATCAATAACGCACAATAATTAACCAATAATTACAAACAATGAAGTGATACACAAATTTTATGTACAAAATTTTATTTAAAATGAAGAAAAAAATCACATGATAATTTGACCGAAAATATCTTTACTATACAATATTTCAGTTATACAAATCATCAAATATAATGATACAATATTTCGTCACAAATAAGCCCGAATAGTAGAAAAAACAAAATGAAAGAGAATAGATAAAATTGATAAAACTTTCTTCTTAATTTTAGGAATAGAATATCTACGATCGTTAAAAACTAAAATATGATTCGGAGTTCATCCAGATACTCAAATGTTTCTCTTTTTTCTTTTATCTTTTTTTCACTTCTTTTTTCTCATGGACAACACTTTTTGGGTCTGAATATTGCAAGTTGCTAACCCTAAAAATGGGTGAGCACATTTTCATATTGCAAACCGTGCTTAGGCACTCCTTAAACACGCCTCAAGTGCAAGACCACTGGATTCAACACTTTAAGCTCCCCTTGAGGCGCACCTGGAGTACTCTCCTTTAGAATCCAGTGCCTCATGTGCTGGTCACACATACGAAACATTACAATCTTCTGTATCAGTATAGTAACTGTGTGTTCTTATCCGAACAACTGATCAATACATCAAATGGGTATGGGTCAACACGAGAGTGACCTATAACTTAATAAACTTTCTCGATGACTTGTGTGGGGACAATTATCATCATCCTAATAATGATTCGGCAAGTTTCAAGCTTTTCCTTCTACAATACTTTGATTATCATATCTGATCTATTATCCTTGATTTTGATATTGTCGAGTGTCAACAATTCTGAGTCAGCAATATTCTGCACTCAGTGATATCTCACATCAATGTGCTTCGATTTGAAATAAAATGATGAGTTTTTATAAAAATAAATTATATTTTGATTGTTACAAAATAGCACATATCGCTCCTACTTAAAGCTGAGTTCCCGGATAAATATTTTCATCCACAATATCTCTTTATTTATCCCTGTCACAGTAATAAGTTTTGTTCCGATAGTAGAGAGAGTAACATACTTTTACAATTTCAATTGCCAAAAAACAGCTCTTCCCACACATATGACTAAATATCACAATATAAACTTCTAATAGTCAATATTGTCCGCCATATTTGTATCAATATACCTAATTAGAAGAAACTTGTCGCTTCTAAAACCCAAGTATAGCTTGAAAGTTCCTTGAAAATATTTCAATATCTATTTTACCATGAATTAATACTCATTACCCGGATTTAATAAAAAATGGCTAATCGTTCCAATAATATAAGTAATATCCGATTTTGTACACACCATATTATACATAAGCTACCTATGGCCAATGAGTTGAGTATGCCTTTTCTACTTTTTCATCATCCATGGAAGGATAATGTCGGTTGTTCAATTTAAAATGATTGGCCAATGGAGTGGCCACGGACTTGAATTTCTCTATGTTATAACGTTAAAATACCTTTCTTCACATAACTTTTCTGTGATATCTATAATTTTTTTGTCTTGTGGTCGTGAGATATTCTAATACCTAGAATTTATTTCACCGGTCCTAAATCCTTCATGGCAAATGACTTCCCAAATTGTTGCTTTAATTTGGGGATCCAAGAAATATTACATTCAATAATCAGCATATTATTCATATAAAGTATGAGAATAACGAAATTATCTTTAGAAAATCTTTGAACAAAGATATAATAATCCAAAATAGCTTTTTGGTAATTTTAATCCACCGTAACAGATTCAAGCTTTTTGTATCATTGTTTCAAAACTTTGTCTCAACCCGTATAGGTTTAATTCAAATAATATACTAAACATTCCTTCCACTCAATACGGAATCCCTCTATCTGCGCCATATAAATTTTCTCCTCAAGACCACCATAAAAAAATATCATCCACATATCCAACTATTCAACTTCCAAATCAAGAATCATGACCAATCTGAGTACCAACTAGATTGAAGACATCTTCACAAATAGGGTAAAAATCTCATTAAAATTAACACCCTTCCATTGATTGAAACCTTTCACAATCGACGTCGCATTATATCTTGATTGCGGGCTGTTCTCATCAGTCTTTAAATGAAAATCCACTTATTCTTCAAAGCACGTTCACCCTTTAGCAATTTTGTCATCTTAAATGTGTTATTTTCTTGCAATGTTTTTATTTCATCTTACATAACTCCATCCACTCTGATTTGTACTCATTCTCTATGGTTTCAGCAAAATTTTCTGGCTCTCCTTTTTTGGTAAGTAATACATACTTATCAGTAGATAGATAAATAGAAGGCCTTTGATTTCTCGTGGATCATCAGAGTGAAATGGTCTCGATGTGTTTAGAAACATCATGAGGAATAACGTCATCCTCATCACCATGAGTAGGAGTCTCACGGTCTTCTTCCCTTTTGGCATTACATTGATCACCATTTTCGTGACAAATAGGTACTGGTATCAAGGACTTAAGATTTGTATCACAAAATCTGTCTATTGTCGTTGTTAGAAATGACCTTTGTTTCTTTGCCAATATTTTTAATTATCTTGTCATCGACGAATGCCACATCCCTCGATCGAATAAGTTTCTACTCTATCGAATCATAGAACTAATATTTCAAATATCTTCTCTATAGCCAAGAAAAATGCATTGCCTTATTTTTTATTCTAACTTGGACCTCTCATCCTTAAGGATGTGGATAAATGACCTATATCTAAACATGCGCAAGTGGTCATAGGATACTTCCTTTTCCGACTACACATTTTTTGAAACTTCTACAGTTAGTGGATTGCTCGGTAATAGATTGATAATATAAGCCACAACATTTAAGGCTTTCCCCTAAGATGAATCGGAGAGTTTTGCCTTTGAAAGCACACATTAAACACTCTCCATCAAGTCCTATTTTCCCATTCAACTAGACCATTCAATTATAATATCTTTGGTGAAGTCCTTTGGTATTGAATTTTGTGGGTTCGACAATACATATTAAATGCTCCGATATACTCACCGCCATTGTCACTCCAAATACTCTTCAATTTTTTCCCGATTTGCCTCTCAATCAAAGTATGAAATTGTTCAAAAATGGAAAGAACTTGATCATTTGACTCAATGGGTACACTCACAACTTTCTCAAATAATTATTAATAAATGTGATAAAATACAGTGCTCCTTTGAGTGTCTTCACCTTGAAAAGGCCACATATATCGGTGTAAATCAATTCAAAAAGATCAACCTTTCTCGTGAATGATTTTCCATAAAATGAAACTCACTGTTACTTCTTCGCCATGTAACGAGTGCAAATCTTCAATTTAGCTTACATAACACCCCATAGGAAGTCCTTGGCTAAACAATTCAGTCTTTTCTCACTCATGTGGCTCAACTGTTAGTGTCATAAGTTAGAAGACTCCTCACTTCAAACAACATACATATCTTTAACTGAAATAGAGGATTATAACACATACAAGTCAAAAACTTTCTTTTTCCAGATAATTACTAGAGATTCTCTAGTGAATTTCCAGATCCCTTCATAAAATATGTTACAAAATCTTTCGTTATTGAGCTTCCCCATTGAAATTAGATTGAGCCAAATATTCGAAATGTATCGTACATTCCTTAACAGCAATTTGGTCCCATTGTTGGTAATTAGACACATGTCATCACAACTGACAATCTAAGATGTGCATTCATTACCCATCTTCAAAACTTTAAAATTATTGGGAGTATAAGACATGAAAATTTTCCTTCCTGACATAACGTGGAGGGAGACATCGCTGGCCACCACTTAATTAGTTTCGTGATTCGTCAAATTGATTACTTCATCCTTCTTACGTACCAATCAAAGGTCGCATTTGTAACAATTGACGCTTTCTCTTCATCTTGAACATTATTCACTTTCTTCTCGTTATTGTCAGTGTTTTTATACTTCACTTGTAATAGTGCCTTTTAATATGCCCATTTTTTTCTCAATGATGGTACTTGAGATTTTGATACCTTAATCGGGACTTACTTTGACTCTTTTCACTAGATTTAGGGCAACACCCTTTATTCCTTCCCTATGACTTGAAGACTAGCATTTCGGAGTATAAAGAAGAAGACCCCAGTGAACGACGTCTCATCTCCCCATTTAGCATGGCTCCCTTTACTATTTTCAAGTCACCATGCCATTTGAAGTGATATAAATGATCGTGATTTGTATCACATATAAAGAGTCCGATACGGTAATCAGTTCATTATCAAATTTGATACCCATACCACTCAATTGATCAATATATTATTAAAATTTGTTCAAGTGATCAGCTATTAATGTACCCTCTTTGTACCTCACCTGCATTAATTTCATTAAGTAATATAATTTGTTATTGCCAATTTTTGAAACAAAGAGTGTCTCAAGTTTTTGCCACAATGTCTTCATATTTGTCTTATTTCGAATGTGATTATATGTATTATTGTTTACAAATTATCAAATATAGTCAAAAACTTATTCATATTTAAAAGTCCATTCCTTTTCAGATCTTGACTTGGGCTTTTATGCAGCAAATATCGAAAAATATATTGGTTCTACAGACAGTAAATCCTTCATCTTGTTCTGTCAGATATCATAATTTATACTATTCAAATAAATTATCTTGTTCTCGATCTTCATCGATTCAAACAAGTTTTAATATCCAATACCAATTACCGTGTCTCTCATACTACTTGTTAGGATATGATCCGTTTATTTGAACCGTGAGGTTTTAATTAACAACGCACAATAATCAACTAACAATTATAAATAATGAATCGACATGTAATTTTTACGTATAAAATTTTTTTTAAAATGAGGGAGAAAAATCATATGATGATTTGTCTAAAAATATCTCCACTATATAATATTTTTGTTATATAAACTATTAAATATAAAAATACAACACCTTATTACAAATAAGCTCGAACAATGGATGATATAAGACGAAAGAGAAGAAATAAATTTGGTTGAACGTTTTTCTCAACTTTAAAAATAGCGAACTCAGTGTCGATGAAAATTAAAATACGATTCGAAATCCAACCGGATACTCGAATTATTCTTTTTTTCGTTTTCTCTTTCTTTCTCTTTTTGTTTCTCTCAAGGATGATCCTATTCAAGTGTGAATGTTGTAAGTTGTTAACCCTAAAAATACGTGAGCATATTTTAATACTATTAGTAGTGCTCAAGGGTCTATCAAGTGCATCTTAAGTGCGAGTGCCATTGAAAATGATGCCTCAGGCTCCCCTTGAGCATGCGCCCACTATTTTTGGTGCCTCAGGTACCCCTCGGGTGCACCTCAAACGTAAGACCATTGGATTCAGTGCTTCAAGTGCACTTTGAGCACTCCCCCTTTAGAATTAGTGCTTTAGGTGCTAGTCACGTGTATGAAATACTACAATTCTCCATATCAGTAAGTACCAGTGTATCATTGTTCGAACCATTAATTGGCATATCAAATAGATATAAGTTTATACGAAAATGACCCATAATTCAATATTCTTATAAGTCAATCTCATAATATACGCTTTGGTAGTGTAAATTTTGCCTAGTTTAACCTGGCAATAGATAGTAATTATTTTTATAATTTAAATTATGATATTTTGTGCTACATTTAATTTTTAATTTTTAAATAAAAACTCACCCTCAACATTTCAATCATTATTATGACGCAAATGTTGTCGTCTACTGTGATGGGAGAAGAATGTTCATTTAAAAAATGAAAATCATACAAGAAAAACTCTCGGTTTTTACTTTTTAGATTTACGATTAAATTTTATTTTTTTAGTTTAATTTTATTAATTACAAGATATGAAAAATTCATTGAAATTATCATGAAAGTTTCTAAAATTATAATTCATTAAAAACCTTTCACACTTTAATGTGTGTATTAATAAGATATGATCAATTTAATTCAATGTTTTTTTCAAAAAAAAATATATAATTAGTATTATATATGTAACATAATAGAGAAATACCATCGGACATACAACATATCGGTGGCTATATATTATCAGACTCATTAATATTAATATTTTTTAATATTAAAAAAATTATGTTATATCTCTTTATCAACAACTTAATAGAATATATTAATCAATATTTATAATCTCATTTGTTATTTCTCCCCCAATCTCTTTCATTCTCTACTTTGTTTTTCTTCTCTCTCTCTCTCTCTCTTTCACTATCATGATACAAATGTAATTGAAATCATACCTAAATTTTAATTTTGTGATTTTATCTTCACTCTTTATTAGAAGAAATATACAATTTTTAATAATATTTATTACTTTTTGTGAAGTTATTGTAAGTAGAATTAACTTGGCTTGTCTTAGTTTTTTCACTTTCTTGTTAGTTTTGTATTTTACATATTATTAAGGTGTTTTTATTAAATAGAATAAACTACAACTCTTTAAATGTGTAAAATAAACTAAAATTTAAATACTTTAAATTATATAAATCTAATTTTAATCACATAGCTATATTTTGACGAGATCATACTAAATAGATTTTGCGTCAAATATGTACCGCCCAATATCTAACATAATTGTAATCGATATCAACTCTGATATTTCAATATACATGGAAGTAAAATAAAAATTGATAAATTTGTTGGAGCAAAACGCGCGGAAGGCCGAGCGGACACAACGCTCGGACAGGAACAGAGAGCAAAGGCTCTCGGACGGACGTGAGAGGTAGAGAGAAAATGTGAGATGGAACACACGAGTTTAACGTGGAAAGCCCTTCTATAAGTAAGGAAAAAACCACGAAAGAATACACTATAAAATGATTGTTTACAAGTGTTAGCTACACAAGCTCAAACTAAAGAAAAACAATCTCAAGTGTACAACTCTCTCTCTAAGTGTTTCTCTCTCAAGTCTCACAAAATGGTTGCTCCAAAGGCACAGCCCACAACTCTCACTTGATAATAATAAATGATCTCAACCACCACATATATATATACATGTAAATAATATATATATATTCAAAAAGAGCTAGGAGGCTACCCGACCACCTAGCACTAGGGGTGGGCAGCCGAGCCGCGCTGTGAGCCGCCCGCAACACCTTGGAAGTTGTGGCCGCATTTATTGCTGCTGCGGATCATTAATGAGAAGAAAGTCAACGCACACGTGGATGGAGTCCTCGTCCAAGTTCCCTCGGTCATGACTCCTCAAACAAAGTCCTCGTCCATTCTCGGATGGAGTCGCGGACTTAGCCACTCGGGAGTGACCCCAACAAAACTTCCCCTCACGACCAGAGTGGGAGTATGGTTAGTTAGACCAGCAATGTCACAACAAGCTTCGACTTCCCCTTTGGCAAAATCTTGGTTAACATGTCCAGAGCCATTGTCTTCCGATCGGACCTTTCCAATTGATAGCTGCCCATCATCAAAAACATCCCTCACCCAATGATATCGCACGTCAATGTGCTTTGACCGAGAATGGAATGAGGAGTTTTTGCACAAGTGAATGGCACTCTGACTATCACAAAGGATCTCGTACGCCTCTTGCCTTAGACCCAATTCTTGGACGAACCTTTTCATCCATAGCATTTCCTTGCAGGCCTCGGTCACTGCAATGAATTCTGCCTCCGTGGTCGAGAGAGCGGCCACTTACGTAACTTGGGTGCCCGGGAGACCCCCTCCCGCAAACTTCACCAAGTATCCGGACGTTGATTTCCTAGAATCAACGTCCCCGGCCATATCTGCGTCCGTGTACGCAATCAACTGAGGCTTCTCTTCTCCAAACATCAAACCCACCTTGGAGGTCCCGCGCAAATATCTGAAGATCCACTTCACCGCAGACCAATGCTCCATCCACAGGTTTGGCAATCTCTGCTCACAAGGCCAACCGCATGTGCGGCGTCCGGCCGCGTACACACGGCCGCGTCATGAGGCGCAGCGGCCGAGGAGTAAGGAACCTTACTCATGCACGCCTTCTCGGTGTCAGGGATGGACACTGCTGCCGCTACTCGATCTGAAATGGTTGGCGGTGGTGTCTTTGACAGGCTTGGACCCTTCCATATTGAATCTTTGAAGCACCCTTTCAATATAACCCTCTCACAGCTGAAAGCTTCTTGCCCTCTCGGTCGCGAGAAATTGATTCCCAGAATCTGTTTCGCCCCGTCCGAGGTCTTTCATGCGAAAAATCTGTCCCGATTGCTTCTTGACTCCATGATCAAGGCACTATTCTCATCCGACAACCAGCATGTCGTCCACATAAAGGAGAAGGATGACGAAATCGTTGTCCGAGAACTTCTGCACAAAGACACAGTGGTCCGAGGAAGTCTTATGGTAACCTTGCTTGACCATAATAGACTCGAACTTCCGGTACCACTGTCTCGGAGCTTGTTTCAGCCCATACAAGCTCTTCTTCAAACGACAGACAAGTCCCTCCTTTCCTTTAACTTCAAAGCCGTCTGGTTGCTCCATGTAGATCTCTTCCTCTAGATCTCCGTGGAGAAAGGCCGTCCGGACATCTAGTTGCTCAACCTCCAGGTCCAACGCTGCTGCCAGTCCGAGCACCAAACGGACCGAGGACATCTTCACAACAGGCGCAAAAATCTCATCAAAGTCAACGCCCTTTCGTTGACCAAATCCTTTGACTACAAGTCGTGCCTTGTGTCTTGGGGCGCTCGGGTCCTCGGTTGCCTTCAGGCGGAAGACCCATTTGTTCTTCAGAGCCTTCTTCCCCTTCGGCAATTCTGCCAGCTGAAACGTATGGTTCTTATGAAGGGAAGCCATTTCTTCCTTCATGGCTTCAAACCATTTATCCTTGTCAGCACTGCACATAGCCTCTTCGAAATCCTCTGGTTCTCCAGCATCAGTGAGGAGGACAAACTCACTGGCTGGAAGGCGGACGGACGGACGTCTCACTCTGGACGACCGTCTCACTTGGGATACCTCATCCTGCTGAGGTACCACTTCTTCAACCTGATCCTGAGGCGCCGTACTCGCCTGATCCTGGTTGGCAGTCACCCTTGATCCGAGGACATCGGATACAAGAGGCACAGGACGGACAGTTTCAATCTCAACTGTGTCCGTCCGGGAGGTGCTAGAAGGGAACTTCACATTTTTCTTAATGTCCTCTATGGTCTCGTCCTCAACGAAGACCACGTCACGGATCGAACCCGACTTCCTCGTTTTTGGGTCATAAAGCCTGTACCCAAAATCCTCCTCACCATAGCCCGAGAAAGACACATTGTAGCGTCTTTGGCTCCGAGTTTAGTCCTCTCATCTCTCGGAACATGGACAAAGGCCTTGCGGCCGAAAGTCCGCGAGATGATTGTCTGTTGGTTCTTTCCTCGTCCAAAACCGCTCGGGAACTTCCCGTGCGAGCTTATCAAGCGACGGTTAATAACATGGGCGGCCGTCCTCAACGCCTCGGCCCAAAAAGATCCTCGCAGCCTTGCCTCAGACAGCATGCACCTTACTCTTTCCAAGAGAGTGCGATTCATCCTCTCGGCCACTCCGTTCAGCTGTGGCGTCTTTGGTGGAGTCTTCTGATGTTTGATGCCATGAGCTCTGCAGTAGGCATCAAACCGTCCAATGTACTCGCCTCCGTTGTCGCTCCTCACGGCCTTCAGCTTCCTCCCGGTTTCCCGCTCAACGAGGGCGTGAAACTGTTGAAAAATTTCCGCGACCTGGTCTTTGGTCTTCAGTGGAAACACCCACAACTTCCTCGAGCAATCGTCTATGAAGGTCACAAAGTACTGTGCGCCTCCGAAAGACTTCTCCGGGAGAGGGCCACACACGTCCGTGTGTACAAGCTCCAAGATCTCGGACTTCTTGGAAGTTACGTCTCCGGAGAAGGAGACTCTTCTTTGCTTCCCCGCCATGCAGTGAGGACACGTCCTAGGCATGTCTCCATCCACCTCGGGGATGAGACCCTTCAGGCCAAGTGACCCATGCCACGCTCACTCATGTGTCCAGAGCCTCTTGTGCCAAAGGTCCGAGGACTCCACACTCCTCGTGGCATTCACCTCAGCCACTTCGGCTGAGCTTTCAAAACATAAAGGCCGGATGCCTTAGGTCCTCGGGCAATGACCATGGAGCCCTTGGTCATTTTGATCTGCCGTCCACGTCAAGACGCTGCGGTAACCTTCGTCATCCGATCGCCTAACCGAGATGATGTTCGGCCCGATGTCGAGGGCGTGCGGGCGTCCTTTAGAGTCGGCTGGCTCGAGTACTCATCACCCAGCGTGATGTCTCCTCGTCTATGAACTCGGACGTGCGCCTTGCCCATTCTCGGCACTCACCAGGGCACGGGCATAAGTGGAGAAACATTCTCTCACTGGAGGTAACGTGGACCGAAGCGTCGGAGTCCACTGCCCAATCAGGACCCCATTGCGCCACGGCCCACCAAGTCCTCGAGACTCACAAGTCACGAGAGATCTTCTTGTCTACAACAGACCGAGGACTCTTCCTCGCCTCGTCTCTTTTCGCCCTTCGCTTCCCGAGCGTTCTCACGCTTCCATTTGTAGCGAGAACTTTTTGATGTGGCCCTTCTTGCCACAATGATGGCACTCCATATCTTGGTACAGGAGCGTGACTTACTCCGCCCTTTGTCTTGAGACTTTGGGCCCACGTCCTCGGCTTCTTCCCCTTGTTTCCGTAACAAGGACCTCGGCCGCCGAGAGGTAGGCGTCTCCCGAGAACGTCGCCTTACTTCCTCGTTGATCTGACTCCCTTTACCATCTCCGGTGTCACCACACCGTTCGGGTCATGTTGGCGATCGTGACCCTCATGGTTTCCCATGAGTCAGGGAGGGTTGCTAGGAGCCAAAGTCCTAGCACTTCGTCCTCGAACTTGATGCCCATCTTTGTTGGCCGGTCCACGCATCCCTCAAACTCGTTCGGTGGTCGGCCACGGAGGACCCATCCTTGTATCGGATATGGACCAGCCGCATCAAATGGTAGATTTTATTGTTGCGGTTGGAGGCAAAGAGCTTCTCAACTTCTCCCAAAGGGCTTTGGCATTTGTCTCCCTACGAACGTGGTTGTACGTTCTCGTCCACAAACGCCTAATGAACCCGCTTTGTTTTGTGCTCGAGTCCATACCGCGTCCGTTTTATCACCGGTTGGTTTTAGAGGCAAAACCGGGATCGTGCATGGACTTGACGAAGAGCAAGTCGGACATCTTGCTCGCCCGGATGTCAAAGTTTGAACCATTCAAAGCAGACCATCTTGCTTCCAAACTCCATAAAGATCACCGTGTAGAAAAGAACCAACGCTCGATACCAATTGTTGGAGCAAAACGCGCGGAAGGCCGAGCGGACACAACGCTCGGGACGAGAACAGAGCAAAGGCTCTCGGACGGACGTGAGAGGTAGAGAAAAATGTGAGATGGAACACACGAGTTTAACGTGGAAAGCCCTTCATAAGTAAGGAAAAAACCACGAAAGAATACACTATAAAATGATTGTTTACAAGTGTTAGGCTTCTGTGACTCAAACTAAAGAAAAACAATCTCGAGTGTCTAACTCTCTCTCTAAGTGTTTCTCTCTCAAGTCTCACAAAAATGGTTGCTCCAAAGGCACAGCCCACAACTCACAAAGCCTTCTCACTTGATGATAATAAATGATCTCAACCACCCCATATATATATACATGTAAATAATATATATATATTCAAAAAGGGCTAGGAGGCTACCCAGCCACCCTAGCACTAGGCTGGCAGGCCAGGCCGCCTGGCAGGCCGCCTGCAACACCTTGGAAGTTGTGGCCGCATTTATTGCTGCTGCAGATCATTAATGAGAAGAAAGTCAACGCACACGTGGATGGAGTCCTCGTCCAAGTTCTCTCGGTCATGACTCCTCAAACAAAAGTCCTCGTCCATTCTCAGATGGAGTCCGCGGACTTAGCCACTCGGGAGTGACCCCAACAAAATTGATGGACAGCAACAAAAACATGAGAATTAAATATATAAGTATTTATAAAAGGAACCTGAAAATGCACAAGCAATTCAGAACTGGGCTTGACGGTGAAGCGATTATTATAGAAGGCGAGGCGGGCCTCTTCAATTTTGGCTCGCTCTTCAAGGCTTCCATAACTTGGGTCAAACACCCATATTTCTCTGCCCAGATAATTATTAGTACTGTTAATATAAATATTTTCCTCATTTTTGGTCTGTTCTCCTACCTTCAACCTCCACATGCCTTCTTTCCCTCCGTACCCACCTTCTCAGTAAGATTAGCTGCGACAAGAAAAATATATATAATTTATAGACGCATTAAAACCGATTCGTTCCTACTTAAAATCGTATCATTCATCAAAGAACAATGCTCTGGGCTGTTACTGATCGGCAAAAGTCACACCAACAATTCAGCAGAAATTGCTGATTAAAAATATAAATATTACAAAGCATGAGCAGACGGAGCAGTTGGGGATTAAATAGCTTCTTTTGATGAATGAAACAATGAAAGCATGGGAAGAGAGATTATAAAGGAACAACCAAACGAAGAACAAGGGAAGGAAAGCTGACATAAATGGAGATGGCTGCTGACCTTTTTCTTCAATCAGACTAGAAGGGAAGGAAAGCCGGGGCGCAATACGCACGGAGCAATCCGCTTTAAATAGGCGATTGTCCCCACTCCAATTAAACACAATAAATATAAAAATTAAAAAAATTTATGGGCCTCCTGGGAAAGCATGCTGTTCCGCCGCCTCATTTTGTGTCCATTTTGAGTTGTAAAGTCGTCGATTTAGACACACCGTGAACTTTTTTATATTTAAGATTTATTTTTTTTTAAAAAAAAGAATTTATATAAATAGAAAAATATCTATAAATATAATTTATTATAAATATATATAAAACATAATACTTGAATTGAAATCACTCTGTACGAATATCTAAGAGAATGACATAAACATAAAAAAAAAAAAAATTTATTTACAGAAAAATATATTCTAAGAGAGAAATGTTTAAAAAGAAATTAATATTTGTTTAAAATATTAAAATTTGTATTTACAAAAAAAAAAAAAAAAATTAATGCTCTGTTGAATTTGGGAAGCACCCGATGCAATTTAGATCTATAATAGACTTAACAGAGGAGAACGCTAGGGGCCAACAAATTCAATCCAGCTTTAGAGAGAGGGGTCTATTAAGGACACATACAGTCATTGAGATTACATGTATCAGTGACATTAATTCTAAACTTCATATGTAATGTCTGGTTTTTATGTAATTTATTTTAATATTATTAGTTTATCTTAGATCTATTAAAAATATTTATACAATAAATATTTAAAAAATAATTCAAGAATGGAAGCAATCTCGGCACCTATGCAAGCCTAACGCACGCTCATGCGCATTTTAGATAGATTGTATGTGCATTTGGAGTGTTCGAACATGTGTTCAGGCAGATTGTACAACATTTAAAGCTCGCCTCTATGGCGCTCATATGCAAATTTGACAGATTGTTCACAATAATTTTAGACATCTTTGTAAGAAAAGAACAGAAAGGAAAGAGAAAGAAAAAGAAAAGAAGAGAAAGAAAGAACGATTTTGAAGTCTTATTTTGTAAGATCAATCATATTTAAGGGTTCAAGCAAGTATGTTTAAGGTTAATATTTAGTCTTGATGCAATTTAGATTTAGGATTTAAGGAAGCTTAATTAATATTAAGTCTGTGAGTAAATGACGCATTAACTATTAACATCCCGAATTTACACATCATAATTCGATTGATACGAATATTGAAAGAAAGTTAAATTTTTTCTTCTTCCACTCGAATCATTTATTCATTCTCTCTTTTTGATAAAAGAGAATATAGTCAAGAGTATGAGGATTTGGTTGTTTCCATAAAACGGTTCTCCTCTACATTTTTCACAGGGGATCTTTTTATAGTCGTCTCTCACTCTGACACACCTGATTAGATCATTCAGACGAAAAAATCTATTCTGATCCGTTGCAGCCAGTTTGATCCGTTACTACCGGTTTGATCCGTTGCGGCCGGTTGCGACCGGTTACCAAGAACAGCTCTTTCCACGTGTCAAGAAAACCGTAATAGTTTTCTTGATCCCAAATAACTCTAAGACCCAATGGGCCTTCTTTAGTGGGCCGTTCTTAAAACCAACCCATATATCGTTGTACCCATCACTAATCCTCATGTCGGCAGGTTAGAATTTTTAACCGGTGACATGTCCTTTTCGATGGGTCACTCGAGTGCACTTCTTCTAACATCATGCCGATTTGGACTCATGGAGCTGAACTTGACTTTTTCAACTGTCTTTTGAATCGAAACCGGCATTGTCCTCTTAATGGTTGATTAGCTTACATTCTTCTCCAACCGGCTTTAAATAGCAATCGGTAAAAATCAGTAATCGGTACAGATTGAAATCGGTATTTCTTCCTACCGATTTGGATTGAAGTCGGTTGTCAGCCAGCTTGAAATTGAAATCGGCACTTATGTTTGTCGATTTGGATTGAAATCGGTATTATTATCCAGTTGATTTGGATTGAAATTGGTTATCATCTTGAATTTGAAATCGGCATTTTTGCTTGCGGTTTGAAACTGAAATCGGCTGTCAGCCCGCTTTAACTTGAAATCGGCATTTCCGTTTACCAATTTGAATTGAAATCGGCTATCAGCTAGCTTTAACTTGAAATTGGTATTTCCGCTTGCCGATTTGAACTGAAATCGGCTATCAGCCAGCGTGAATCTGAAACCGGCTTTCTGCTTGCCAATTTGGATTGAAATTGGTTATCAGCTAGCTTGAACTTGAAACCGGCTTTTCTGCTTGCCAATTTGAACTGAAATCGGCTGTTATCCATTTTTAAAAACGTTTAAAGCCCTTATCAGGTTCCCTCGAAGAATGGGCCAAATATTAATTACATACCAGTGAGTAACCCTATCCGGTTCTGCCACATGTGTATCATTATGGCGGCGCGTCAATTGGGCCATCATTCTAAGATACGGTTCGGAATTAGTGCTAAAATTTGAAATCAATTACAAATCCAGCTTCTCCCATTTCTCATCGTTTCATTTCAAACCCTTCTCTTCACTTTCGCATCTTCACTATGGCTCCTCGCATTCAAGTTCCTCGTGTTCAAGCTCTTAAATCAGTTCTTTCATCTACTGATATAGATTCGATTTATACAAAGTTCAAAATCTGTAAGGAAATACCTTTCTTGATTCCTTCTGAGAGTGATAGGGCCTGCTTTCCTCCTGATGGGTATATCACCATTTACGAAGCCCATCTCAATAGCGGTTTACGTATTCCTCTTGCTCTGGAATTGCGTCAGATTTTTGTGGAACTTGGAGTCCCCATTGCCAGGTTTCACGCTAATGCCATCAGGTATCTATACAATCTTTGCATCTTTTTTCGATTTTGTGGGCCTACACTGAATATTACAACGGTGAAAGTGCTTTTCAAATTTAGCAAAAGTGGAGATTGGATCTCTTTGACACCCCGCAAATTAAATATCGGTGGGGTAATATATGAATCAGTCAAAAATTGGAATGATAGGTTTTTCTTTTTGAAAGCTAGCTTTGATTTGGGTTTTTCTGTTGGTTGGGGTAATGTTCCGTCATCTTTTACGGGTAAATTCGAAGATGATGAGGAAAAATCGGCTCGACAATTTACCGATTTAACTCGGGATAATCTTGACTCGTTTTGTGACAAGGAACGACTCTTTTCTCCTGAAATTCTAACGATAACCAAGTGGGAGCCTCGATCGGCAGCCACAATAATAAGTAGTCACACCCCGAAAAGTCTTAAGAGGAAAATTCAGCAATCCAAAACTAAAAGTTCAACCTCCCATCGTCGAAAGGTTTTGGCCAGTCTATCCTCTTCTTCTACTGATACTGGAGTACCGATATCGGAGAGGATGACTGGTATGAAGAAATCAGTAGGTACATCTGTTTTACCTTCAGTTTCTTCAGTGTCCATTGCACAAGCGACTGTGGAGGCGGCCGAACTAACCTCAAATGTTCAATTGCTGGATAGGAATACCGGTTTTGAAATAGCTATAATTGGTGGACTCCCACCTCTCTCCGAAATTTGCAATGCGCCCAGAACTGAGGAGGCTCCAAGCGCTTTAATGATTAGTGGCTCCACTCAATCGGCCTATCTACAAGACCGAATTCAAGAAGCTGCCGTTGCTTCTGAGGTACCCCCTGAGGATATCACTATTCCTTCCATTGGTCCAGCCAAAGCTCAATTTCAACCTATTGCCAATCCACCTTGTTCTGAGAAGGAAACTCGTCACCCAGAAATTTCAGTGTCTAATCCAATGGAGGTTCAAGATAGAGTTCGTCCAGATTGGATGAACACTCCTGCCTCTTCTTCTCATCCTAGCCTTGGAGGCCATCCTGATCGTTCATCAACTCCTGCTTTGAGGATGTTTCTGAATGATATTGTTTTGAATGCGTATTTTATTTAGGCAAGTTTTGAGTAATGTTGCATTTTTTGGGTACGGTTCGATTTTGCCGATTCGGACTGACTCTTTTTTTTATAGGATGAAAAGTTGAATGAAATCATGAGAATCGGGATTCACCAACGAAGGCTTTGGATTGGACATCTTCAGCAAGAAGTTCAAAGCTTGTCTCAGAATCGGGTTGATCCAATAACGCTAAAAGAGATGAAAAATAAAATGGAGGCAGCCATTGCAGAAGCCCAGCAGTATAAAGATCAAAATCTTTATCTTGAATCCGAATTGCAAAAGGCAAGAGATGAGCTCCAATCTTCTAAGCTACATCTGACTGACTTCCAAAACGAGTTAGCCCATTTAAATTCTGAACTGCTAATCTGACTCAGACCGGAAGAAGTAGGATCGGCTCTGAATGCCAAATTTCAGGAAGGCATTCGCTTGTGTCGAAAAATAGCTTTGCTGATTGATCCTCGATTCCCAATTAATCTTTTCGATCAAAGGAATATGGGTGTGCATCGCCGATTTGACTTGAAGGATTTTTCTGATAGAGGTGAATCCTCATCACACCTTCCAGGGAGCCCTTTGACATAGATGTATATATACATATACATGTGTTTTGAATGGTTATGTATTAATTTAACTCGTATTTGTATAAACTTTTGTCTATCATTCAATATTACTTAACGTTTTATTTGACCATCGTAGACTGAACGTGCTCATCCTTATATAATGGAGTCGCCACACGTTTTGGATAACCCCCTAAGGTTTAGTATATTTGACCGCTTGCTTGCGTGTCAATTGGAACGGATCCAACTTTTGTAATTCGACTTCAAAATAAGTCACTCGATATAGAACCGAGGTTTTTAATATTTTCAAGACCGCTTTTAGGTCTGTGAGCAAGTAGTTTTCACCACTTAACTTAGGGGCAGCCTAGGTCAATCAGTAATCATGCCATATTTTATAAAGAATACAACCGGTCAATTAAGAAACAGTGAAAAATTTTTTTTTATTAATACTGAGATGAATTATACATTTTAAGGCATTCATGATACCTACAAGGATCCGAAGTGAGTCCTACTGATAGAACTTCTTTAAATGGACAGCATTCCATGTCCTTGGAACGAGCTTTCCATTTTGAGTACGTAATTTATAAGCTCCATTTCGGAGAACAATAGAGACAATAAAGGGACCTTCCCAGTTGGGAGATAATTTGTTTCTGTTAATTATCTTTTCCGTTGCTTCAATACTTCTCAGAACCAAGTCCCCAATGTCAAATTGGCAAGCTTTTACTCTTTTGTTATAATATCGGGCAATTCGCTGTTGATACGCAGCTACGCAAACTCTTGCCGTTTCTCTTGTTTCTTCAAGCAAATCAAGTTGCTCCCTGATTTTTTGGGCGTTACTGACCGGATCAAAACTTTCGACTCGCAGATTCGGTAATCTGATTTCCACTGGTATGACTGCCTCTATTCCAAAACATAGGCTAAATGGAGTTTCTCGTGTGGGTTCTTTTGGTGTTGTGCAGTACGACCACAAAACTAGTGACAGTTCATCAGCTCAAGAGCCCCCAGTGTCTTCTATCTTTGTCTTCAATCCATGCAATAGAGTTCGATTGGTGACCTCTACCTGTCCGTTTGATTGGGAGTAGGCTACTGAAGTATGAACCAACTGAATGCTTAAATTGGAATAGTATTGGGTAAAGCGCTTTCCAGTGAATTGAGTCCCATTATCAGTGATTATTATTTTGGGAATTCCAAATCGACAGACAATGCTGTGTTTAACGAACTCAATAGCATTGTGTTCAGTTATTCGAGCCAGTGGAGCGGCCTCTACCCATTTGGTAAAATAATCGATACCAACCATAACAAACTTTCTTTGTCCAGTTGTCATAGGAAAAGGACCCAATATATCGAGTCCCCATTGTGAAAACGGCCAGGGAGCTTGTAAGGATTTCATCTCTATGGGTGGTAGGTGCGCCAAGCTGCCATGTAATTGGCAGTTCTCACATTTTTTAACGAATTCCATGGCGTTCCTTTTGATAGTAGGCCAGTAATATCCTTGACGCATTATTTTGAATGCAAGATTCTTACCTCCTATGTGCGATCCGCATATTCCTAAGTATACTTTGTTGAATTCGTATTCGGCTTCTTTCAGAGTAAGACAGTGCAAATACGGGATTGAATATCCCCTCCGGTACATTTTCCCATCTATTATGGTATACCATCCAGCCAATTTTTTACACATTTTTTGTCATCTTGATTTTCTGGTAGAACTCCCTCCCTAAGGTATCTCCAATATGGAGACATCTAATTTTTGCTTGCAGTTAATTGAAGAACTTTATGTTCAGGTTCTTCGATACTGGGAGTGGATAGAATTTCACGTATAATCTTTGAGTATTGTTCGGGATTTTTGGTTGCTGCAGCCTTTGCTAGTTGATCAGCTCTTCCATTGTCTTCCCTTGAAATGTGCACCACTTCTACTTTGTCGAAGTTTTTCATCATATCTCTCACCTTAGCAAGATAACTAGCTAAGGGAGGGCTTATGGCTTCAAAATTTTCCTGGACTTGATTTACGATCAACTCTGAATCGCTGTAAATAATTATATTCTTTGCTGAGCATTCTTTAGCCAACCGAAGTCCAGCGAGCAAAGCTTCATATTCTGCAACATTATTAGTTTCTGGGAACGCGAGCCTTAATGAATAATTTATCTCTATTCTTTCAGGGGTTTTTAGGACCACTCCTGCTCCATTGTCGGATTGAATTGATGATCCGTCTACATGCAATAACCAAACCGGTTCCGTTTAGGTTCCAGGATTTTCTTCGGATGTATCCTGAATCTGCTTCACAGTTTCAACAACAAAATCGGTCATTACTTGCCCCTTTATAACCGGTCTTGGTTTAAATTCTATGTCAAATTCGCTCAATTCAATTGTCCATTTTACTAGTCGCCCAGACATATCAGGCCTTTATAAAATTGTCTTCAAAGGCTGATCGGTTAGCAAAATAATTTTATGTGCCTGGAAGTAAGGATGCAACTTTCTTGCTGAATAGACAAGAGCCAAGACAATCATTTCGGCATGAGTGTATCGAATCTCAGCGCCAACTAGGGTCTTGCTTACATAGTAAACCGGCTGTTGTATGTTTACTTCTTGCCGAATTAAGACCGAACTGATGGCTACAGATGAAACCGCTAGGTATAAGAATAATTCCTCTCTAAGTTTTGGCGATGCCAATAAGGGAGGGCTAGATAAGTATTCTTTTAATTCCTGAAAAGCCTTTTGACAATCGAGAGGACTAAACAAATCCATTCTTCTTGGTTCCTCTCAAGGCCTTGAAGAAAGGTAAATATTTTTCTGCCGATTTGGATAGGAATCGGGAGAGTGACGCTAACCTTCCTATGAGCCTTTAAATATCTTTTACCATTCACGGTGGATTCATATTGATAATCACCTTTATCTTTTCAGGATTGGCTTCAATCCCTTGCCTAGAGACTATGAAGCCTAGAAATTTTTCAAAGAAAACTCCAAAAGCGCATTTGGTTAGATTTAATTTTATCTGATATTTTTGGAGTATCTCAAATACTTCGTTAAGATCGTCAATATGATCTCTGGCAACCTTGCTTTTTACGAGCATGTCATCTACATAAACTTTCATATTTTTGCCAATCTGAGCTTCAAACATTTTATTCACGAGTCGTTGGTACGTGACTCCAGCGTTTTTTAGACCGAACGGCATAACTTTGTAACAATAAGTTCCTTGATCCGTCATAAAAGATGTATACTCCTCATCTTCCGGATTCAAATGAATTTGATTGTAACTCGAGTAAGTATCCATAAAGCTTAATAATTCGCGCCCAGACGTTGAATCTACTAATAAATCTATTCTGGATAATGGAAAACTGTCCTTTGGGCACGCTTTGTTTAAGTTGGCGAAGTCAACACATATTCGCCATTTTTTGCTACTTTTCTTCACCAGGACTACGTTGGAAAGCCAATCTGGATATGAAACTTCCTGAATAAAACCGACATCCAAAAGCTTTTTTACTTCTTCTCGAATAGCGATGAGTTTTTTAACAGAATAATTCCTTCACTTTTGCCTAACCGGTTTATGATTGGGATCCAGACATAATTTGTGTACCATCATATCAGTTGAGATTTCTTGCATATCGGTGGGTGACCAGGCAAATAAATTTGAATTTTTTCGAAGAAAATTTATCAATTGATCACGATCAGGTTCTGAGAGTGAAGACCCTACTTGTACGTATTTGTTTGGATTATTGGGGTCAAGAAGAACTTGAATGGTTGTTTCTCCAGACTGGGCTTGTTGTAAGAAAATTTCATCCCGGTAATCGAGATATTCGATTAGTCTGTCATTGACTGTCTGACTAATTTGGGATAGATAACAAGATCGGCCAATTATTTGATCTCCTAGGACTCGCCAACGCCACATGAGGTTAAGAATTTCATCTTAAAATGAGGTACGGATGTTACTGTTTCAAATGCGGATAGGCAGGGTCGGCCTAATATAGCGTTGTAAACAGATGGTAAATCGACTACAAGGAATGAGAGCATACGAGATGCCACTTTTGGGTATGTTCCCAATGTTATCTCTAATTGAATGACTCCTTGTACTTGAACCGGTTCGTTGTCTAGCCCATAAAGAGGTCCTTCGGCGGGCCTTAATTGGCCCTTTTTTAATCCCAATTTGAAGAATGCATCGAGATAAAGTAAATTGCTCGAACTTTCATTATCTATAAAAACCCGTTTCAGTTGGTAGTCAACCCTACCATCTGAAATAAGTATTGATACAACAAGAGGATCAAAGTGAGGGCACTATACATGCTCCATGTCATTCTTATTGAAACTAATAACACCATCTTTGATCTCATTTTTGGTTTTTTATTCTTCATAACACCTTCAAGTCGGTCAGGTTGATGTATTTTGGATGATTTGCCCACAATCATATTGACCACGCCTGCAGTGACTTGACTTTTCGGTGCTTGTTGTTTCCTTTCTTCTGTTTGTTCAGCAGCAATTTTTTTAGAATCTTTCAGAAATTTCATCAGATATCCTCTCCGGATGAGTTCTTCTATCTCCTTCTGCAAAGTTCGGTATTTCTCAGTGCTATGTCCCGGAGAACGATGATAATGATAATATTTTGTCTGATCTCCTCCTTCTGGATTTTTGGGTGGCTTTGGCCATTTAAGAAACTTTTCACCCCTTATTTTCATGAGATATTCGTTCGAGATTCATTTAAGGGAGTCAGGTTCAAAGGTTTGAACTCTCTCGGAACTCCAGGCCCTGTTCTGGGTTATTTTCTTTCTTGAGAATATGAACGGTCATTATTTCTTTTCTTGAGCGGTCCCCGTTAATTGTTGTCCAACTGCACTGGTTTTTTTGCTTTATTAGCTTCTTCTGCCGCAATGTATGCTCGAGCTATTGATTCTGCTTTTCGAAAGGCTTTGGGATCGCTATGCATCAAATGTTTAAAAAATTCACCCGGCTCTAATGTTGATATAAAAGTGTTCAATTTTACTTCATCAGTTATTTGTGGGATCTGTCAGGCTTCTTCAGTGAATTGAGCTAGGAAAGTTTTTAGGCTTTCCCTTGATCCTTGTTTAATCCTGGCAAGATGCCAAGGCTGCTTTTCAATTCTCTTACTGGAAGCGAATTAGATTAGAAAACTGTCAGCTAATTCTTCAAACGATCGAACTGAATTTTGTTGTAGTCGGTAGAACTAGATCCGAGCGTCTCCTTTGAGAGTCAATGGAAAGCATTGACACATCGTCATTTTATCTAGACCTTGGAAACTCAGAAGGGTTCTGAAGTGATCTAGATGATCCATAGGATCAGAACTTCCATCATAAGCATCCAGAGTTGGCATTTTGAATTTTATGTGGGAGAGGTCATGTACAGATGTCTATTGTAAATGGTGATCCACGTAAGTCGACAGAACGTCCTTCTGTGCTTCCTTCGAACACATGTTGCCAAATTTTCTCTACTTTTTCCTCCACCTGAGGAATAGCAAATCTCTTTACATTAAGGTATGCCCTCAATTCCATGGGTTGTGTTTCTTGTTGGGTAGGATGAATGTTTTCACGTTCCAGTTGTACATTACAGGATGCAACCTCACGGTCAGGTGACCTTTGCCTACTTCGAGAACATTGTGTGTTTTGACAGTCCTGATTTTGATTTTGTGGGACGAGACCTAATCGGCCTTCTAATTGAGATTGGCCTTCTAATCGAGATCGGTCTCCCACATTGCTAGAAGCCACTTGTTCTTGAATTATTGGTTGGTTTGCTTGTTGGATTGTATATTTTCTTTTGCGGCCTTTTCTTTTGTCGGTGATAACCGGGTTGACAGATTGGCTTTGTCTAAACTGAGTGCAGAGATTCTAAATCGCTTCCGTCATATTGTCCATCCGAGTGTTGAATGTTCACATTATCTCTTCCTGCTGGTTTCCCGTCTGAATGACAGCAAGAGGTGGGTTACTGATAGAAGTGGTATCTCTTGTAGAAACATTGGTCCGGGTTCTTGTGTTGACCATTTTTTAAAGAATGGGATGGGAAAACTGGCTTTTTGTCGGTTGCCCACAGACGGCGCCAATGATGCGATTTAGATTCAGGATTTAAGGAAGCTTAATTAATGCTAAGTCTGTGAGTAAATGGCGCATTAACTATTGACATCTCGAATTTACACATCACAATTCAATTAATACGAATGTTGCAAGAAAGTTGAATTTTTTCTTCTTCCACTCGAATCATTTGTTCATTTTCTCTTCTTGAGAAAAGAGAATACAGTCAAGAGTATAAGGATTTGGTTCTTTCCATAAAACGGTTCTCCTCTACATTTTTCACAGGGGATCTTTTTATAGCCATCTCTCACTCTGGCACACCTGATTAGATCATTCAGACGAAAAAATCGGTTTTGATCCGTTGCGGCCAATTTGATCCGTTGCTGCCGATTTGATCCATTGCGGCCGGTTTGATCTGTTGCGGCCGGTTGCGACCGGTTACTAAGAACAGCTCTTTCCACGTGTCAAGAAAATCGTAATAGTTTTCTTGATCCCAAATAACTCTAAGACCCAATGGGCCTTCTTTAGTGGGCCGTTCTTAAAACCAACCCATATATCGTTGTACCATCAAGTCTATTTTTATTTTTATTATTAGTTTTGTTTAAATTTGATAGTTTAATATATATGCATGATATATTTTATTTTTTTTTCCATTTCAAATACGTGTACATGCATATAATTTTACTAATTATTTTAAGGTTTTATTTTGATTTTACCTTATATTTGAGAAGTTTGCCTATTTTATATAGACGGTAAATTTTTCAAAATATTTTATTTATATATAAAATATTTGTAAAGAAAAGTTATCAAAACCTACCTTTAAACTTTGCATGTAGTATTCCATACATGTGTTTCGTTTCGAATTCTATTTTGTTATCGCTTCAAGATTTGTACTTTTTTATAGGGTAACAAATTTTATATTTATATTTTTTTGAAAAGAAAGTTTTATATATTTCCAATTGAGAGAAAAAACTTTTAGATATTTATTATAAACTATTGATTTGGTATTTTGTTAAAAATTATCGAAAAATTAAACTGAACTAATATATTTAAATATCCTAATATATTTATATAAATTTGAACATTACACCTATTATCTATGGGTAGCAAAAGAATGTGACATTTGACTTTATCTATAGAAAAAAATATTTAGACGATCTACCATTTGGTCTAAATAATAGTAATTCGACCTAAGGCTAATGAGAGTATGTGTAATCCATTTTTAAAGTTAATTTTTTAGCCTTTGAATCTCAAATTTTGGCATATTTTGGATATTTTAATATTTTTACCTATTATCAGACTTAATTTTTGAGATGTTGACTTTAAGACTTGTGGCTTTGACTGCCATTTGAATTTGTTATATTGGACTTTGGATGATTTTGTACATTTAGAGTATTTAATATTCGCATTTGGATTATAGATTTTACGTATAAGGCAATGTTTGCATTAGTTGATTTGTTATATTATTATGTTTGGACTTTGGGCTTATATGAAATCTTGTGCATGTTTTATTGATTATAGTCATTTGCTCTGATTTATGAATATTTTGGTTATATTATACATCAATATTTGTTGAGCATTTCACTTATAATTTTATTATTTCTAACTTCTTTTGAATTAAAGTGTTATGGATAGCTTGTAAATAGTTCAAATGAGGACATTTATAGAGATTCCTATTTATGCTTTATGGTTCTTGGATTTTGTATTTGGGTTTATATTTGTATTTGAAAACCTTTGTCAGGTGGAAATTTGTGTAAACGTTGATATTAGTATACTATTTTGATGGAGGCATGTTTTGGATTTCTTTGGTATTAGAATTGTGACATTTTGTGATTTATATAAGAGTGATGATGAGATTTTGTATTATCTGAGTGATCATTTTTCTTATGATTTATGTAGCTGGTTATGATTAGTCTTATAAGAGTTTGGACAAATAGTTTAGAATAATCTTGTGATATTCGATGGATTTTAGTTATTATTATTAATTATTACCTACTTCTAATATGAATTTGTGACACTGTATAAATTTGTGGGATTGTATATTATGTGAGGTTATAACTGTTGCTTTATAAACGATATTGTTGTTCTTAAAAGTTGACATTCACTCTATAGTTATAAGAGAATTAGTTTCCAACATGTCACACTGCATACATACATACATACATACATACATATATATGATGAGTTGAAATACTTTGTAAAAGTTTAATATTTTTTGAGTAATTATGGGGAAAAAGTATGATAATTGATTAAAAAGTTGAAGAAAACATAAGAAAAATGTTTCATAATAGGTTATATATTTACGAGTTAAAATGGTTGACATAAATTTATCTCCACTTAATAATGCAATAAACTAATAGTAGTGTAAAAGAGACCAATATAAATATGTGAATTTTATTTTTTGTTTTATGGAAGAGATCAATTAATTAGACCAAATGGTAATATCTATTTTATTTGATGGTTACTACATAAATATAATATGTTCATGCGAGGGTCAATTGATGATAGATCAAAAGTCATTCGAGCAATAAAGAGCATTAAAGGGTCATATGATGTTGGTGTGAAGGTTTGCTGAATATTAGTTGAGGGTTTATTGAGCGACACTAGTAAGTAGAGGTCACATGAGATTTGTGTGAAGGTTGGCTGATTATCAATCGAATGTCAGCCGAGCGGTAAGGATTAATGGGGGTCATACAAGGTTCATATAAAGAGCAATTAAACGAAAAAACATTTTTAGTAAATAAGAAGTACTTGCACCTAGTAGGTGTATGACAAATAGTTATACATTAATTTTAGTAGGACCAATGCCTAAAAGATACATGTGTGGATTTCTCAAAGGAGGATCATGCTTGTTGTATGTGAGAAACTCACATGTGCTAACTAAGACTACTATGAAATCGCACATGTTGTGATTTCAGGGTTAAATAGAAGCTATGTGAGCAGCGTGAGCAATATCTTATAGAGGAGCTCACATTCACCTAAAATCATATTTGATGTGATTTTAGAGTTAGTAAAAGCTGTGTAAATGACATGAGTAATATAGCAATTTTGACACAAGAAGTGTTGCACAAGAGAAAGAGTAGAGAAAAGAAAGACAATGAATGGGTTTGTATCTAGTTGAAATCCAATTCGACTTTTGTTACTTGTTAAAATCAGATACGTTGTTCTAATATGTTTTTAAGATATATTATTGTTTGGTTGTTATTATTATTATTATATATATATTTTTTGTGGGTTGTAAGACATATTAGAGGATTATATTCTCAAAATGGATTACTTTATAACAAGTATTAATTTTTTAGTGAATTTGGTTGGAATTTATTCTATAACTTTTTTTCAAATTTTAAAAAGATTTTTTATGTTAAAAATTATTATATAATATTATATTTTTATACTTTATTATTTGATAATTGATGTTTAATGAAAGATTTAAATTTATTCAGTTATATTGATCAACCATCCTTACCCTTCAGCAATTGCTGGGGCTTTTGTTGTGCGGAGTTGAACTGAATAAGTCCCAAGAAATCGTCTCTTTCTGCATGCGACTCATCGGTGATATTCTTTTCTTTTGAGCTTTTCCCCCTCTTACCCTTTTTTCATGACTCATTTAACCGGTTGCAGGGGCTGTTAATTGTACAAATTTCAACAGAATTAGTCCCAGAAAATCCTCCCTTTCTACAGGTCGCTCATCGGGGTATTTTCTCTTCTTTTGAGGGTTCCCTCCTCTTCCTCTCTTTTTTTTTTTTTTTTTAAAAAAACTCCATTTCATATGTAAAATTTCATGAAGAAAGTGCCTTCTAATTTGCAGAGGAAGGATGTACCACGGCATCCTCTCGCTTGATGGTAGCCCTTCCCTGTCGGGTGTGGCAAGTTCCTCCTTGACCATCATTTGGCGTCTCACGTGGGGGATTCGTAGTGAACAGTTGGACGGTTGTTGGCCTGCATGCAAGTGTCATAGCAAGGGGTCCTTTTCGGTGCGAACCTGGTGTCCATCATCCATAGCACACAGTCATAATGCATTATAAATGTAAATATTACCGATCTTTAAAAAAATAAAAAACAAATCCTGAAATATTGACATTATATCTAAGTGCATACCATAAAAAATCAAATTATTCTTTACATCTCAAGATCTTCTTTCTTTTATTGTTATTTTTTTTAATCTCTTTGGATATTTATTATTTTAAATACTTATACTTATTTTAATTTCATATATAAGGTTTTCATACTTTATATGCATATACTCTCATTATTATACTTTACAATTTTTACAAAGTTTATATTCTTAATCCAAATATATTGTATTTTTCAAGTTAGTTTCTAAACCAAAAGTCATGCATATTTTGAAATCACGTTTAAATATTTTTATATGTTTTAATTTTTATATATAATATTCCAACATGTCCTACATCTTAAATATATGCTTTTCATGCCTTGAATTTATACTAAATTGTTCCTGTATGATTTTTAGTTGAAATGAAGCAATGAAATTTCACAAACCACATAGAATTCTTACACTTTTTGAAATGTATAGCCCTTAATGTTTAAAATTTTATAATATAAATTTTACGTACTTTAAAATTTCATAATTAAGTTCTTATATAAATTATGAACTACTACATGCTCAATATTTGAAGAATTAAGATAAAATATTTTATAATGAATGAAAAGGTAAGTATATTTTTTTCAGTATGAGAAAATATAAAGGATTATTTATATTTATGTAGAATTTTTTATTTAATTATACACTACTCATTGTAGAATTTAACGATATATATTCTGATATCTTAGTATATTATAGTGATTATTGATATGTAAATCTATCATCTGTAAGTTAAATGCTTATTCGGTCTTGTCTGCAGAGTTACATGTACGATGGCATATTTATAATTTTAAATACTAATATAAGGCCTTTGATTATGTAAAAATATATATAATTCAAATTTTTGTTATTTGCACATTTGTCGGCAAGGTTTTTCTATTCCTTGATCCATAAAAATTTATATAATTTGAGTACATTTTAATGATGCATTATTTAAAAGAAGAAAAATTAGATTATCAGCTAAAAATTTATACATGAATGTTACAAAAATTACATGACTTTACACCTGATTTTATATGATATTTCTTCTAACATATTTTGATTAAGTTATATGTTTGATTATAAAAATTTATATAAATTACTGAATAATTAATTTATTCTTATTTTAATCTCTATTATCCTTCCAAATTAGAAGGGCTCAGAGTACCCTTGCAAGTGATGGGAGAAATGGAAGGGCTGTCCAATGAATTAAAAAAAAGAATTTGTAATTTCATATGAGGTACTTTTTTACTATAACATTAGATTTAGGATATTTATTTTGTTTCAGTTAAATGCTCTATATAAATTATTATCGTGGTAATTTGATGGTGATTTAGTTGGATTTTGGTTTTTGTCAAGTGGTCTGCCTAAGTTATGCAACTTCTCTTTTTTTGGTAAATAAGATGAGATTAAATTAAATATAATTTACATAACGATGTTCAACCTCCAAGTGTTTTGCCAACTTAGAGGTAGAACAACACGGTAGGGCATACCCCGAGCACTATCATAGACCAAGTCATGAAAACATACAAAAAAAAAAAAAAACAGATTTGTAATTCTCATCAAGGTTATGAAAAAACTAAACCGTCGTAGATCTCTTTCGTTGAAGGAACTCGTCTTGTCAATCAGAAATATGCATCCACGAAGAAAAGGGAATAGGAGACATTTAGCAAATCATGTGTTCATCATCCATCAGTGTGTATATTGGATAGGCAAGCTTCATTTATGCATAAATCAGCTTCAAAAATACCCATGTCTTCATTTGTCATCTTTTAGAAACCATGGGAATGCCTGCTCAAGGAAGTATCATTAGCCATCGGCTGGATGGGTCCACTCCTATGAAAACGTGTCCCGCAAGAAAAAAAAAGATTTTTTTTTTTATAAAGAAGACCATGATAAAACAGTAAGGTTTTAAGATCAGAACATTACAGCTGGAGGTCAAGACCATAAAGGGATTGAACAAGGGGAATAACAAAGTGAGAAAAGCCAATCCCGAAAGCTAGGGTTTTTTTTTTTAATTTTTTTTTATTTGATTATTTGATTTTTTTTCCCATGCAATAAAAAAAAATACAAAAAACACTCCGTCTTCAAAGTTCCACTCCGAACTCAATAAGGCACTCCGGTTTTAAAAATCCACTCCGGCCTCAAAAGTCACTCCGCCATTAAGATGCCACTCCGGCCTCAACGCACTCTATCAGCTCCGGCTTCAAAATGTCACTCCGTCCACCTGCTTCAAAAAGCCACTCCGGCCTCGAAAGCACGAAAAACACTCCGCCTTTTAGAGTGCAGAGGCACTCCGGCTTCAAAGTATACCATTCCAGCCTCAACACACATAGTCCACTCCGTCCATTAAGAGAGCAAACAAAATAAACACTTATTTGTCGTTTCTTAGAGCCCATGGGAACGCCTGCTCAAGGTAGCATCATTCACCATCGACTGGATTGGTCCACTCCCATGGAAACGTATCATGCAAGAAAGAAAAAGATTTTTTTTTTTAGAAAAGAAGACCTAGCCAATCCCGAAAGCTAGTTTTTTTGGTAATAAAGAAAAAGAACAAAAGACACTCCGTCTTCAAAGTGCCACTCTGAACTCAACAAGGCACTCCGGTTGTGAAAAACCACTCTGGCCTCAAGAGTCACTCCGCCATTAAAATGCCACTCCGACCTCAGCGCATGCTATCAGCTCCGGCTCCAAAATGCCACTCCGTCCTCTTGCTTCAAAATGCCACTCCGCGTTTGAGAGTGCAGAGGCACTCCAGCTTCAAAGAAAATCATTCTGGCCTCAACACATAAGGATTTTTTTTTTTTTTTGCAATAAAGAAAAAGATCAAAAGGCACTCTGTCTTTAAAGTGTCACTCCGAACTCAACAAGGCACTCCGGTTTTGAAAATCCACTCCGGCCTCAAGAGTCACTCCGCCATTAAAATGCCACTCCGGCCTCAGCGCATGGTATCAGCTCCGGTTCTAAAAAGCCACTCCGTCCTCCTGCTTCAAAATGCCACTCCGCCTTTGAGAGTGTCGAGGCACTCCAGCTTCAAAGAAAACCACTCCGGCCTTAACACATAAGGATTTTTTTTTTATAAGTTCCAACGCATCATATACATTGATGGGGCGCCTTTGTTATTTTCCAATGTTGTCTTCAATTTGTCTCGAGCTGCATTGATAATCGTCAAAAAAAGCTGTGGAATATCCTGTGGGACGGATTCTTGAAAAATCCGCTTGTTACGTTCCTTCCAGATGAAATAAACTGTGACTGCAAGAGTAATCCTTTTAGACCGAGCCATAAAATTCTTTCCTTTCCATTTCTGGGCCGCCCAATCAATGTTTTGTTTCCAATCAGGGTAGGGCCACTGAATGCCCACCTTCCTTTGGATCCGGGACCAAAGATTTTTAGAGAATGAACAGGAAAAGAAAAGATGTTCGTGATTTTTATCAGTCGAGTCACAAAGGATGCATTTAGAAGAGAGATTGGGAATCCCATGGATGCGATCATTGGTACTTAGCCTACCTTTAATGGCCAACCAGAATATGAAGGCATGAGCAGGAATATGGAAAGGACCCCAAACTAGATTAGTCCATGTCAAAGTCGGCTTGTGAGGATGAAGAAGAAAGTAAGCAGATTTAGATGAAAATTTTCCATCAGCATTGTCATCCCACCTCACTGAGTCAGATCTATTGGCGTTGGGAGAATAAGTGGGCATTTTCTCTATAAGACAAGAGATTTCGTGATCATATGGATTTGGCCAGACCCATTGGTCGTTTCTGATAATCGTATGAACTTTAGCATCCCATGGCAGTCCCGAGACCAAACGAGTACGATCAGAACTTACCATACTCAGTGGCCCCATCGGGTGCCAATTATCATGCCACAGAAAAGTATCAGACCCGTCACCAATGGTATGGATGGAGTGAGAGTGCATGAATGGGCGAAGTTTCATAATCTTCCTCCAACTCCACGGAGTTGACTCCGGGACTTTAATAGTCCAAATACAGCGGTCTCTCATCCTGTTTTTATGAATCCAAGAGGACCAGACCGACTCAGGATCTTTAGAGATGAGCCTCCACAGGAGCTTACATATGAGAGCTTTATTCAGATCCTGTAGGTTTCTGAGTCCCAACCCACCCTCACTCTTAGGGTAGCACACTTCATCACATACGACCTTTGCAGTAAACTTTCCTTCAGAAGATCCAGGCCAGAGGAACTGACGAATGAGACATTCTATCGATTTGAGAATGGATTTGGGCAAGATGAAAATTGAGGCCCAGTAGAGATGAATGGAGGATAGGATAGATGCGACAAGTTGCAAACGACCCCCAAATGAAAGCCACCTATTCTTCCAGGATTGAATCCGACGAGTAATGCGATCTATAAGAGAAGTACAATCCTTAGAAGAGAACCTAGTGGTGATCAAAGGCACCCCCAAATAACGGATTGGAAGACTACCCATCTTGAAGCCCAAAAGACCAACAATGTCATGATGGATAGAAATGTCCTTTGCACAGATAAATACCTCACTTTTATTCATGTTTGCAGAGAGTCCCGAATACAGTTGGAACTCCTCAAGACAATCCTTAAGAATCCAAATAGAGGTAATATCAGCATGAGAAAAAAAAAAGAAAGTCATCGGCAAATGCAAGCATGATTGTTTGAGTCTCATTGCATTTCCAATGAAATTTGAATTGATCGTTCCTCCTAGCTTTCACTTCAATGATCCCATTGAGCACCTCCATAACAAGCACAAATAAATATGGAGAGATAGGGTCATCTTGTCGCAGGCCTTTGCCCCCCTTGAAAAACCCAATTGCTTCTCCATTGATATTCATAGTATACGAAGGTGTGGTAATGCATTGCCTAATCCATTCAACCATTTGAGGAGGAAACTTCATAAGAGTCAGCATGGTGATAATGAAGTCCCAGTGAACGGAGTCATATGCTTTCATCAGATCGATTTTCATAGTGCACCTAGGCGAATCATATCCAAGGTGATACTTATGCAGAAGTTCCTGAGCCAGAAGAATATTGTCACTAATTTGATGACCAGCAACAAAGGCCGTTTGGCACTTTCCAACAAGAAAGGGTAAGGTCATCTTTAATTGGTTTGCAATGATCTTTGAGATGGCTTTGTAGAAAACATTATAGCATAATATTGGTCGGTAGTCAAAAACGGTTCACGGAGACGGCACCTTCGGGATAAGACTGATGATAGTTGTATTCATTTGTTTAAAAAGTTTTTCGTGATTGAAGAAATCACAGATGGCTTCACAAACAGATTGACCTACAACCTTCCATGAAGCCTTAAAGAATTTTGAAGAGAAACCGTCCGGGCCCGGTGCTCTATCATCACCAATCGCGAATATCGCTTTTCGAATCTCCTCCTCAGTAACTGGACCAATGAGTGCACCAGTTAGACATTTTGGAATAGTGTGATGGATGTAAGGCCGAATCCGCGATACATCAATTGTGCCACCCGTACGTCCCGATCTAAGTGCCTTCCTGAAATGATCCACAACCAATTTATGGATAGCCTCAGTCCCAATAGTCGGGTTCCCAGTCTCGTCAAGTAGGGAAATAATTCTGTTCTGATTATTGTTACCATTAATGGTCTTGAAAAAGAATTGTGTGCACCGGTCCCCCTCTTTAAGCCATCTGGTCTTAGCTTTTTGTTGAAAGAATTCAGCTTCCTTTGCCATGGTATCATGGTAATCCTTCCTACATGAGGATTCCATATGTGAACTACTAAGTGGTGAAGGGAGTTGACCTTGAACTTCCTCCAATTTTTTCCTAGTCCGCAAGACTTCGTCATGGATATCACCTTCCTGAAAATTGAGAGTTTTCAGTGCATACTTCGTGCTTTTGAGCTTTGACACCAAACGAAACATAGGGGTACCTTTCACAACATCAACCCAGGCATCTTTTATCACTTGGTGAAATCTTGGGGACTTGGTGAGAAAATTATTAAATCGGAACATCCCATGATTTTGATTTCGGTCATCTGACGGGAAAAGAATGCACGGAGAATGATCAGACAGTCTGGGAGGTGGGAAGGTTGCCTTGGCCCTTCTGAAGTGATCCATCCAATGCCCATTGGCCACAACTTTATCGAGTTTCCTGAAAATTTGATTTGGAGGATCCCGCCAATCATTCCAAGTATAGTGCATACCATCATGGCACACATCCTCAAGGTCACAGTCACGGAGGCAGTTGTCAAGTTCTAATGAACTTCTTTGGTGCCAAATTCCGCCAAGGGCCTCGAACGGAGACCGAATTGCATTGAAATCTCCAAGTGCAGCCCAAGGAAGATCACCTGGGAAGGAAGCCACTTGTCTAAGACTCTCCCAAAGACGCCTACGAAGACTTTCAGAGTTCGCCCCGTAAATAAACGAGATAATACAACGAAAATTTTCCTCTAGAGCCAGGACTTCAGTGTGAATAACCTGATCTTCTGAAGAAATAATTTTTACCCCTACCTTGATAGGATCCCAACCAACCCAAATACGTCCAAGAGAGGCTTCAGAGTAGTTCATGTGCCAATGCCAATTAGGTCTAATTCTAGCTGAGGTAGACGTAGAATTCTTCTTAGCTACTTTAGTTTCAACAAATCCTATAATATTACAGCCGTGGGAGCTGATGAAGTTACGAACTTCATGGGCTTTAACCAACCCATTTATCTCCCTCACATTCCAACAGGCTATATTAATCATGAGATGAAGACGAGAACGGGGGAGACCTTTTAGACCCCGGGGATTTTTTCTTTCTTGATGCTTTTCTCCCCCGCTTATTGACACTGCCTGGGGGAGAACTTGTGGAAGCTGGGCTTTGCTTATTCGCTCGCAACCCTGAAGTACCAGCTAATTCAAAATTAGAAGATTCGCGGGAGGACTCCACATCCACATGACCACCTGAATCAGGTGTTGGAAGTGGAGAAGTGGAGTCCAACTGGCAGCTATGAGTCGACCAATCCTCTTGAAGTCCGCAGTGCGATTTCAGGCCATTATTCAACTCAACAGACTTTATAGAAGAAACTAATTCAGAATTGATCGAATTCAGAGGAGTAGAAAAAACTGGAGGGCATGTGCCAGCAAAAAGTGATTCATCCTTAGCTAACCCCTGAAGCGCACTAAAGGAGTTGGAAGTATCCAAATACTCTGACTTTAGTATGGAAGTATCTCTTTTTTTTTTGGTAAGTAAGTTAAATGAATTAAATGAAATAAAAATTACAAAAATGATGTTCTAACTCCAAGTGTTTTGCCAACTTAGAATTAGAACAACGAGTTAGGGCATACCCCGAGCATCACCATGAACAAAATCATGAACCGATGAAAAGAAAATTGAAAAACCTCACCTAGGTGTAATTCATCTAAATGGACCGTATGCAACCTGGCCCCACAACAAAAACAGACCTAAAAAACATATTCAACAAGAAAAGCACTAATGGGAACTCCAACATCATCTAGCCACCAAGGTCCAGAATCAACATTTTCAGAACCTGCACCCAAAATCAGACAAAACCAATTCCTCCCACAACAACAGCATTAGCTATAAACAGCAAAGAAGGTTCTTTCTCCCAAGACCAAAGCAGCCTGCTCCCGAAATCCAAAGAAACCTCGGCCTTTCAAAGATGTTTACCAAAGAACCAGCAAATCGGTTCCTTCTCAAGCGGCTAATCCACAATCATCGGTAGCATCAAGGCATTCCAGACTAGAGTCCATAGCAGCATGAATCTGCTGTAGGAACCCTTAACTATCAACCGGCCATCCGAAATTCCACAGCTTAGCAGAATAAGTGTTTTGCCGAGTTGGTAAGAGAAACATAGAGACAGAGAGTCCCCTAAACCATGACGAAAGTCATTAAAAACAAGATTACAATATCGAAATCGGCAGTATGGACGTGTCTCCTAAAATGTGTTTCAAGGTTATTGTATGGTCAGTATGTAAGGTCACTTTTGGGTGTGGCAATTTAGATGATATAATTGGATAGTTTATTTTATTCTAGATTGATTGTTGATAGTCGATTTACAGATTCACATTCGTGGTTTATTTAAAATTTTTATTTTATCGATGGAATAAATAAAGAGAAAAATTTTGTTAAAATAAAGGATTAAAATCTAATTTTAATTAATTCGGGAAGTAAATTAAGAAATTCAGCAATGGGGACATGACAACATACTTGCTATTTATTAAGAAATCATATCAAATAATTGAAAAGTTTAAATAATATAAATCATATATTTTTTAAATACTTGTAAAGTCAAATTTGATTTGATATTTAAATCGAATCTAGATTAAGTTTTTAATTTTATGTTATATGTAAACACTATTAGCTTAAATTTCTGTGATCTATTTCTATAAATTATCTAAATTTTATGAATTATTATTTCTTATATGTAGATCTAAATTTCGTATAATTTATCTATAAAAATATTAGGATGTCCAGCTTATATAAAAATATTTTTTAGATTTTCATATCAAGATAAAAACTTAAATTGAATTTGTTTTATAATACGTACAAATCTTAACTTTATAATGTTAGTTTTATTTGATAAAAGAAATGACTTTATATAGAAATTTTATAAATTCTAAATGAAATATATTTGATTAATCTTTATAAATATATTGATGATTATTAAAACAATTAAAAAAACCTTAAACTAACAAATATGGCATCAATTTGATGTAAGTATTTATTTTTAAAATAAAATAAATAAGCTTTGAAAAATCTATAGGTAAATTTTCACCAAATGTTGACGGTGGGTGCTTGTGACCTCTCTCCTTCCTCTAATGTTCAAATGTCACGTGACCTTGGCACCTTACTGACCATCTTGACTATAAAACAACAAGTTTTAAGTTTTCTCTTTTGTTTCACTTTGGTTATTAGGCCAGACTTATTCTCACCGTTTTTTAACTTTTCAATTGTCAACAACTTTAAATCAAAAATGTTTTTCTCCTAATAATATCATACATCAATATACTTCAATTTAGAATGAAATAATGAGTTTCAATAAAGGTGAATGGCAATTTTATTGTCACAAATTAGAACACATCATTCTTACTTGAAAACGAGTTTTTTGATAAATTTTATCATCCACAATATCTCCTTACTTGTCTCCATCGCTGTATTACATTACACTTTGGTAGTAAAGAGCGTAACACACTTTTACATCCTAGATTGCTAAATATGACCAGATAACCTGAGGTAGGCTTATCGAAATCAATATCGCCCGCCATGCTTGTGTCACCAAACTTGAACAAAAGCAACTTATCATTTTTAAAATACAAACATATCTTGAAAGTTTAGTGGAAAAACCTCAATATCCATTCTATGACGGGCAAATGTTCCTTTTCGGGGTTAAAAAGGAATCGACGAACTATTCTGATTATATGAGCTATATTCAGTCTCATACATATCATTGCATATATCAAATTGTCTATTGCCAAAGAGTAAGGGATGTGTCTCATATTTGCTTTTCCTCATTCGTAGAAGAGAGCCCCTAGTCGTAATCTGCATCTTGATGTGATGATGCTGCTGTGTGGTGCTGCCCTGCTGGTATCTGGCTGTGTGGTGCTGCAACGAGAATGTTTTTTTCCTGCGATCCAATTTGGCTATGGGTGGATTATGTGTGGCTTTGCATATGCAGGTGCTGAGGTATTTTCTGCAAGGTGCTGAAGTAAACCTGCCCCCGGTAGTTTATTTGCAATTCTCAGAGCTGCCTGCTGATGTGATGCATTGATCCAAACATTTTCAGGTTGTGCTGGATGCAAAACTTGGATAAAATTAGTGGATGATGAGGTTTTTTTCCTTATATCTTGCTTCTTTCCCTCGTTTCTTTTGCTCGGGGTATGCCCTAGCATCTTTGTTCTAAATTCAAGTCGGAAAAACAGTTGGAGATAGAACATTGATTTTGTACAATTTTTTTATTTATAAAATTACTTACTTACCAAAAAAAAAAGAAAGATACTGTTAAGTGCTCAACTTGAAGTGACTGACCAACGGAGTATTTACCAGCTTGAACTTTTCGTGTTGTAGTGTTGAAATATATTTTCAATATAACTCTCTTAAGACATCCATAACTTCTTTGCTTTTTGATCGTAAAATATTCTTATACCAAGAATTTATTTCGTCGGTTTCAAATCTTTCATGTCAAAGGATTTCTCAAACTATTCCTACAACTCTATGATTTAGGAGATCTTTCATCATATAATTAGCATGTCATCCACATAGAGTGGGAGAATGACCAAGAATCATTGGATAAAGATACAAAGGTCTAAAATAGCTTGTTTCAGCCCGTAAAAACATTTCTTCAAATGGCATATTAGATACTCCTTTTCCTTTACTAAAAATCTTTTCGGTTGTTCTATATAGATTTTCTTTTCAAGATCATCATGGAGAAAGGTTATCTGCACATCTAGCTATTTAATTTTTAGATCAAGAATTGCTGTCAATCTAAGAACTACCTTAATAGAGGACATCATCACAATTGAAGCAAAGATCTCCTTAAAGTCGATGTCCTTTCATTTGTTAAACCAATCTCACTTGGTACTTTAATTGTGGATTGTTCTCTTTAGTCTTCAAACAAAAAATCCACTTATTATTTAAAACTCATTTTTCCTTTGACAATTTGGTCAGTTTAAAAGTGTGATTTTTTTTATAAGAACTTCATCTCATCTTTTATGATTTGCATTCACTCTATTTTGTGTTTATCCTCCATTACTTTATTAAAGTATTTTGATTCTTTGCCATTGACATGGAATACATGCTCATCAGTCGATAGGTGAGAAGAGAATCTTCAATTTATCATGGATCGTTGAAGTGAAATGGTTACGGCAAATATCATGACATGCATCATCATCCACATTAGCATCATCCATCCCATCAAGGATAGGATTCTTATGGTCTTCTTCACCTTCAACATCATCTTGATTGTTATCTTCATCTTGAATTGCCATCGGTGTTAAGGATTTAGAATTCATATCACAAAGTTGGTTATTATCATTATTTGAGATATCCTTTTTTGCTTTATCAATATCCTTAATAATCTCTTTTTTTAGTGAGCATTACATCCTTTAACCTCACAAGCTATTTCTTTATCGGATCATAAAATCAATAGCCAAACTCATTTTTCTCATAATCAAAAAAAGATACATTGTCTTGCCTTTGATTCAAATCTAGACTTTTCATCCTTTGTAATATAGGCGAAGGACTTGCATCTAAATATGCGAAAGTGAACATAGGAGACTTCCTTTGTAAGCCACATCTTTTCTAATATATCGCCATTTAGAGGGCCACTTGATGAGAGATTGATTACATGGGCCACCATATTTAAGGATTTTTGCCTTTGATAGCACACAATGAACTCTCTTGGTTGGCATTCTATTTATCCTCTTGGTCATACTATTTAATTGTGGTGTCTTTAGAAGAATTTTTTGGTGTCGAATTCTGTGCATCCAGTAATATGCATCAAATGATCTAATATATTATCCTCCATTATCACTCCAAATGTACTTTAACTTATCCATTTGTTTTTCAACCAAGGTATGAAATCGTTCAAAGTCTTTAAGGGTTTGATCCTTTAACTTTAAATGATATACTAATAATTTTCTGGATTGATCATTAATGAATGTGATGAAATAAAGTACTTTGCCAAGTGTTTTCACTTTGAGAGGTCCACATATATTAGTATAGACTAGTTCAAGAAGATTCGTCTTCCTTGTGGATGAGTTTCATCAAATGAAACTCTACGTTGTTTCTTTGCCAAGTAATGAATATAAGGCTTTAACTTTACTTCATTCACACATTGAATAAAATTTTTTTAGCTAGACAATTCAACCCCCTTTTGCTCGTGTGGCCTTGGCATCTATGCCACAGGTCTGAAGACTTATCACTTCTAACCATGTGTATATCTCTGATTGAAACTGAAGCTTGCAACATGTGTAAGTTGTCCCCCAGCCACCGCTAGGGATCATCTAGTTGGTTTTCATACTCCTTCAAAAAATTATTGCAAAATCCCTCATCATCATACTTGTCTATTGAAATAAGATTCAACAGAATATTTAGGATATGCTGTACATCCCTCAATAATAATTTAGTTTTTTTTATTGGTGATCAAATACACTTCACCACAGCCAACTATTTGGGATACACCTCCTGTATTTTAATGCTTCCATTTATAATAGTGATTCTTGATTTGACTATTTTTTCTACAGTGATGGCATTTGAGATTTTAATACCTCAATTATAACTTGTTTCAATTCTTCTCTCTAGATTTTGGGCCTCGCCTTTTATTTCTTTCCTAGTGACTTTAAGACTAGTACTTAAGTGAAATACCCAATTCCCTTTTGATTTAATTTGATATTATTTTTTATTTTAGGTATATTGCATGTATCAAAAATAATTATATATTATAAAAATTTGAAGAAATTTAGAGCAGTGGGTTGGCTCCTGAGGCACACCTATTGAGTGCCAGAGCGTAGAATACCGTGGGCTATCACTCGAGAGATACCTAAGGTAATGCTTGAGCATCAAATGCCATAGGCTGGCACTAGAAGTGTGCCTGAGTGGCGTTCGAGTGTCGATTTGGGTATAAAAGTAGTGGCAAGCCACTATGCAATCATTTTGCATAAGAGAAGGAAAAGAGAAGAGAGAGAGGAGAAGAAAGAGGAGAGATGAAAAAGAAAAAGGGTAGATTAGAGTATTATTTTATCAAATCTACTTGGTAGAATATTGAGGCAAGTATCCTTATACATTATTCTTGGCCTGTTTTCGTATCTAATAGGTTTTGTTTACATTTTGGAGGTTTAATATTCATACATGTTATTTTTATTTACCCAATTTATATTCTTCGTGCATGCATATTATTTTTACTAATCGTTTAGGGGTTTTGTTTAGAATTTGTAAATATTTAAGGGTTTTATTATTTTGTAAAAAATAGGTAAATATTTGTGATTATACATTTATATATCAGTATATTTTTACAAAAAAATTCATGAAAAACCTATATAGGCTATGCATTGATATACATGTATCATTGCCTGAGGGTCGAGATCTCTATATTTGTAATATGATTTGGTATGTAACCCTCTCCTGATAAGAAAAGTTTTGTGATGCCCTTTTCTGCTGGTAGAAAAAATATTTTGTTATGTAGATGATCCTTTCCAATTATATTTTAATGAGAACCATCATAAAATAGTTGAACGAAACTAATATGTTTGAACATCCTAATATATCGAATTAACTTAAGGATTGTACCCAACGCTGTGGGTGACAAAATATAGTGAACATATTCCTTGTTTATAGAAGAGTGTATATAGATAGTCTTACCCATAGGTCTAAATAGTATAGATATAATTTAAGATTATCGGGAGTATATGTAACCCTTTCTCAAATTGGTATCTTGGTCTCTATTTCTTCAATTTTGTGCATGTTTTGTATTTTAATGTGTTTTCTACATTGATTAGTATTGGACTTCATTTGAGATTCATAGGTTTGCCACATATGGGATTTGGTCAGTATTGTATATTAAATATATGATTTCGTTCCAAAATATATATCATTTTTATATAGTTTCGGTCTAGATTATGTTTTCTTCATATGTAATTTCGATCCGGACATTGTTTCATTCAACATATATTTTCGTATGGATTAAAATAAGATTTGGATTATATGATTTCGCTTTAGATCATATTTGGTTCATTATATGTCCTGATGGGGCTATTTTTTGATTTGGATTATGATTTGAATACAAGGCTACTTTCATACTTTCGATATCAAAATTTTAAATTTGTATCTTTTATGTATTTTGAATCTATTTATGAACCATCCCTTTGATTTCATAAATTATTATTTATTACATGATATAGATACTTACTAAGCTCTCGACTCATATTTTTACTTTTTATTCCTTTAGATTAGTGGGTTTAGATATATTACAAGAGTTTCAATATGATATGACTGCAGTTTCATTTGTTTTGGTAAGTATTAGTATTTTGTTCGGTTTTGTAGTGTGGGATGAATTTTTGGGTATTTAAGACTAGCCAGGTGTAGGTCTATGGATATGTATGAGATAGTTGGAGTGTTGTATATTGGGTTTTATTATTATGGTTGGTTTGTTACCTCCTATATGATATTTGTAAAGTATGTGATATCCCAAATTTTTATTTGGATTAATTTAATACTAATTATAATTTTGGGCAAATTGTGTGCGACAAAATTAATTAAATATTGAGAAATTTTGGAAGGAGTTTAGATCGGTTGTTGTTGCCCAAATATTGATTCAGATTTTGGAATAAAAGAAAACTAAAATGGAATATATATAATATATATATATAATAATATTTGGGCGGGTGGTTCGGGGATAAGATTGGAAGAGTGGTTCGGGGAGAGAGAAAAGGGGGTGAGAGAGGGAGCTAGGGTTTTGGGGTTCGCAACGGAGGAGGAAGAAGAGAGGAGGAGGGAGGCGGTCGGCGACGGCGACGTGCGGCGAGGACGGCACGGTGCCGGTGGTGGTCGGCGGTGGCCTCTATTGGTCATCGGGTTGCATGGTGGTGGAGCGACGGGATGTCGCGCAGGGAGTATCAGCGGCCGTGTAACGGCATCGGCGCCGACGAGGTGACACCAGGCAGGCCGGCGATGGCTGATCACAGTGGTGGTTGTTTGGCGTGGCGTCGTCGTCGAGCAGCGGTAGCAGTGGCAGAAGAAGCCGCATAGAGAGAGAGAGAACGGCGCTCGGAGAGGACGGCTGTGCAGCGGCGACCGCGGCGTGCAGAGCTATCACGACGGAGGTCGGCAGTGGCCAATGGTGGTCCACCGATGACCGGCGATGCCATGGGTGAGCAGCAAGGAAGCCGTGCAGAGGAGAGAGAAATCGGCTGGGCAAGGGTCACGTGCGGCAGTGCGCACAGCAGAGAGAGAAAGTGCCAATTCGGATACTTCGGGACGTCATTTCTTTTGATCTGTAAAGTATAGGTCCAGACAAGTATCTGTAAACCCCCTCTTTGGTCTAATTTAATTTCTGATATATTTTGGATACAGTTTGGAATTTTTACTATCATGCATGAATTTTTGGTACACCAATTTATTTATTCTGAGCATACATGTGTAGTTCATTGGATGTTTTGGGGATTGTTGGATTGGATTTTATGATTTTGGAGAGTTTAATATTTTTCTAAAAGTCCGAATAATTTATTGGATATCTTGTATATTTTTATATTAATATATTTGTATAAAAAAATGAGCATGAAATTTTGCATTGGCCGTGCATCACATGCACGTGCCGGGTTGTAACCACTATATTTGGATTTGGATTATTAGATTCTCGCCGGCTCCCGACGGGAGATTATTTTGTTATTCGGAAATCCCTTTCCGCCAGTATGAAAGGCTTGGAGTAGTGACCCTTCCCATTTGTATAATTTGATTTGACCTTTGAATATATTTGGACGTCCTAATATATCTGACAAACTTAAGGAATGCACCCAAAGTCGCGGGTGGCAAAATATAGTGAGCAACCTTATCTATGGGTACACAGTACATGGATTTTGGCCTAAGGTTACCGGGATTATGTGTAACCATTCCTCAAGTTAGTCTTTAAAAAATGAGAATCCAAATTTGTTGCATAATTTGTATTTTTGTATTCATTGGCATTGGACTTTGATTTAGATATGGATTTTGGACTTAGATTTGAGTTTCGCCGATTTTGCCTATAATTGGGCTTGGTTTGTCTCGTATAAATGATTTTGATTATATGTTTTGATCCGAACCTTTAGAATATCTGTCGCGGTGCTACTTCGGTCTCTGCGCACGCTATTGGATCATCGGCTATCGGGACTTTGCCCCCAAATCACAAGGTGATTGGGCATTGGATTTGGACTTGGACTCGGATTTGGACTCGGATCAACATCGATTTTGGAATTTGGTCTAATTTAATTTACGATATATTTTGGATACAGTTTGGAATTTTTACTATCATGCATGAATTTTTGGTACACCAATTTATTTATTCTGAGCATACATGTGTAGTTCATTGGATGTTTTGGGGATTGTTGGATTGGATTTTATGATTTTGGAGAGTTTAATATTTTTCTAAAAGTCCGAATAATTTATTGGATACTGTATATTTTTATATTAATATATTTGTATAAAAAAAATGAGCATGAAATTTTGCATTGGCCGTGCAGTCACATGCACGTGCCGGGTTGTGGCCACTATATTTGGATTTGGATTATTAGATTCTGGCCAGCTCCCGACGGGGAGATTATTTTGTTATTCGGAAATCCCTTTCCGCCAGTATGAAAGGCTTGGAGTAGTGACCCTTCCCATTTGTATAATTTGATTTGACCTTTGAATATATTTGGACGTCCTAATATATCTGACAAACTTAAGGAATGCACCCAAAGTCGCGGGTGGCAAAATATAGTGAGCAACCTTATCTATGGGTACACAGTACATGGATTTTGGCCTAAGGTTACCGGGATTATGTGTAACCATTCCTCAAGTTAGTCTTTAAATAATGAGAATCCAAATTTGGTGCATAATTTGTATTTTTGTATTCATTGGCATTGGACTTTGATTTAGATATGGATTTTGGACTTAGATTTGAGTTTCGCCGATTTTGCCTATAATTGGGCTTGGTTTGTCTCGTATAAATGATTTTGATTATATGTTTTGATCCGAACCTTTAGAATATCTGTCGCGGTGCTACTTCGGTCTCTGCGCACGCTATTGGATCATCTGGCTATCGAATTTTGCCCCAAATCACAAGCTGATTGGGCATTGGATTTGGACTTGGACTCGGATTTGGACTCGGATCAACATCGATTTTGGAATTGGTTCGAATCATCTCTATTTTGGTTATATATATATATATATCCCGACGAGGACTATTTTTGAAATTTGGACATTTGTTTGGATTTGGATATTTGATTTGAGTACCAGACTACCATTGGATTTTAAAATTTGGATCTTGGATTTCGGTTTAATTTATCTTATCGGCGATTTGGATTTATTTTGAAATTTGATTGGATTTTCATCCATTGACCTCTCATCTGATTTATTGGACTCATCTTACTAAATATGATACTTGCTGGGCATTAGGCTCATTTTTCTGTTTTGTCCCTTCAGAGTAGAAGGTTCAGATACAGTACAGGATTAAAGACGTGATCGGTCAGATATTCAACTGATTTGGTGAGTTTCAGTTTTATTATGGTTTACATTGATATTTGATGGATTTGGATTATGGAATTGGTCGGATATGAGCTTATTGTTATATTTCGGGAATAGTTGAATATTATGTTATGTTTGTTTATGATTTTTGGGTCGGATTATTACCTCCCTTACGATTATTGTAGAGCAGGTCACATTTACATTGTTCGGACGGTTGTTCGAAGAGGTCCTGTAAGGATTTTAATTTTTTTGAGTGTATATTTTGGTTTGTCACACTCGGATTTTGGGATTTAGTATTATTTGTTTAAAATTATTTGGGATTTTAGATTTTAGAAATTATAATTAATTATTTAAATTGACCTGCTTGGTTCGGGTTCGTGACAGAAGTGGTATTAGAGAAATGTTGTAAGGAGAGGTACTTTGGGTTATTTTGGATAAATAATTGACGAAATATTTGAGTATAATAAGTATTACCTTTGATTGATAATAGAAAATTTGAGTTGTGGAGATTTGGGTATTAATCAGAAGGTCAAATCATAGGGGTTTGGGTTTGGATTTGGATTGAAAGAATGATCATTTGATAATGATGAGTCGCACAAGTGACGTAATGTATGATTTGATATAGTAGTTGAATTAGAATTTTGTTTGGTTTCTACAAATATGTAGAGAGTTTGTTGGGATTTGTAATTTTAGAAGATTAGTGGTCTGAAATTGGAGCTGGTCTGAAATCTCGCGGAGTAGAAGGAGATTTTTGATTGGCAGAAAGGTTAGCGGTGAAAGTGGAGTTGAATGAAGATTCTTCAAGATTGGATGCCGCAGATAAAGATGAAGAAATTCAAGTCAAATCAACTCGTTTCTCCTTGCTAGAAGACAAGACAATGAAGTGCAAGCCTGATTTCGTTGGCAGCGATGATGCTGATCGTGTAGAAGTCTGAAGTTATAGTTGGAGCAAGAGAAAGACTGAAGATTGCCTATTCCCACTCATCACTATTATCGGGTGGATAGTCATTCCTGCAAATCTTTTATCGCTGAAGAATTGAAGGACAAAGAGTTCGTGGTTCGATCTCCTAAAGCAATGCTCAGGAAGATGTTGAAGAATTTGAAAGATTTGTTAAAGCGTGATGGTAGTTGAGGACTTCAAGATTCAATTTGAAAGTAGTTGATGTCATTTGGACGCTAAACTTATGACGAGGAGCTCGATCAAACCCTGTTGATCAAGCAGGAGTAGCTTCAAGAGTAGCGTTTTCAGAAGAAATCAGAGCATTGGAGTCAATACTCGAAAGATGGATTTGTTTATCATTTAGAGGACAAGCTAAAAGAAAATCAGGTGAAATAAAGTCTTCTTCCTTGCAATTTCAGTTTGTGAAGTTTGCTTGCGGGTTTAGTGAGAAGAAGTTCGCAAGATGAGTTTGCTTCGTCAAAAATGGAATCTGCTTCAATTGCGGCTAGATAGGACATTTGTCAAGGGATCGTTCAAATTTTGGCGTCCGAATTCCACAAGTCCTGATAGAAGACGGATGGTTCTAGGCGAAACATTTACAGTTATGACCCATGAAGTTAGAGCTGGATCTCTTATTTTGGAAGATTATTTCGAAAAGTCAGTCCTATTTTGCATTTTGGGTTATGAACCCTCAGAGTTCTAAGGAAGAGTCAGTAAGAAGGCTTAAAGGTTATTTTTGGCGCTGCAAGCGAATCATCTGTTGAGAGACGGGTGCTGAGTTTATTTAGTATATATGGTCACATTTGGGAGTCATTCTATGATCATTGAAGATATTTTGATCATCTGCGAACTTGAATATGTTCTTCCAGAGAATTCGACTAGATTGTTTCTAGATTAGAAGATCAAGTTTGTTATCGATGTTGTGCATGGATTTAAATCTATTTCGAAGGCTCTGTATGGGGTAGTCTTGTCTGAGTTGAAGAAATTGGGACAGCAACTGTAAAATTTGTTGAGAAGGGTTTTGTTTAGCCAAGTGTTTTGGACTAGAGTGCTTTAGTGTTTTCAGATGAAGGAATTTGGATCGATGGATTTATCTTGAATTATTTGGGAACTGGGTATGTATCAGCTTTCATGAATCGAGGATTTGTTGGATCCATTTGAAAAAAAAAGAAAGATTGGGTTTTCTCTAAGATCGAATTATGTTTGAGGTATCCTTAATTGAGGATTTAGTCAGGGGATGTGTATAGGACATCTTTCAGGTCACTGTATGACCGTTGTGAAGTTTTGATTGTGCTTTTGGGTTGTCAAATATTTTGGTATCTTTTATGGATATTATTGATTTGATTTTGATTGTATTTGGAATAGTTATGATGACTTTGTTAATCATATTCTAATTTGTTTAAAGAATTTTGAGGAGTGTAAATTATCGTTGGAGAAGGGTCATCTTGGGTCATAATGCTTCTTAGGATGATATTTGATAATCAAGAAAAAATGGGAGCTGTGGCGAATTTGAAAAGACCGGCTAAGGTCTCGGGAGTGCAGAGTTATCTTGGATCTAGTTGGTTATGATGGGAGATTCATTGAACATTTCTCGAAAATTTTAGTGTCATAGCGCCCTTGGAATAGAAGTGATTATTATTCAAATAAAGTGATGCTGGTGAGGAAAGTTTTTGGTAATTGAAGAATAGATTATTATCGGTGTCAGTTTTGTTGATTCCTGATGGATTAGAAGGATTGGTACCGCTCAGTGATGCTTCTGAGAAAGATTTAGATATGTTTGGATTCTGTATGGTTGGGCGCTTTATCCAAGGAAAAGTTTGGGAATGCGGCGCAATCTAGAGGATTTGCATGAAGGTGCCGTGGCGAGAATGCCCGCACGAGGATTGGGCCAGATGGATTTTCTCTCTTTGTTGTCAGGATTGGATTGCGAACTGAGCTTCTATTTATGGGAGAAGTTCTTATGAAGATCAGTGGTGATTTCCCTTTTGGACGAGTCGTCTGAAAGCCAGAAGCGATCGATCAGGCAATCACAAACATTCTGCACAAAGTGTTTTCTCCATTACACGTTCTAGAGGAAGCATGCTATTGGGAATTCTCTCATTAGAGTCTCGGTTAATTGGATGAAAGCTCAGAAGTTGATTGAATAGGAGCTAAAGAGAAAATGTGGTCATCTGTAATTGTGATTGAGTTTGGATTTGTCCAAGTTCGATGGGAATGGCAAAGACTTTCCACCTTGCGGAGTGGAGAGAGAATTTTGATGGCAGATTGATCATGTGTCATGGTTTGCAAGCAAAATATAAAGCATGAGGTTGTGGCCCGTGTGGTAAAGTATATTCGTGCCTAAAGATGAAGTCGAGCAGTAGATGAAGCCTCGAGATTTGTGTTTCAGGTCTGCCACGGATGACTAGAAGATTGGTAGCAATTTGGAGGATGATGGATGAGTTGATGGAGTCAGCCCTTTTCTTGACGATCAGGATGTCGTTCCCGAGATTCGCTGTTGGCATGTTGTCAGATGAGAAGATTACAAAAATATTTTGATTATGAGGCTTCTGATTTTGATTGGAGGCAGATAATCAATCAGAGTAGCGCAGCGGAAGTGTATAGGCTTTTGGCTATTTTCCACAAGACATAATTTGACGCTTCAAGCAGGCGATCGGATTTGCAGTCCGATTTGAAGTTCGATGTGGATGTCAGATGTTTATGGCAGCGCCTTGAAGAGAAGAATTTTCAGTTGGAGGTCATCGGGTAATTTGAAGATAAGATTCGTCGGAATCTTCCAAGTGTTCGATAGGTCGGAGAGGCGGTCTGCATATTGGCCTTATCTCTGAAATTGGTGTATGGACATAATATGCCATTTGTGATTTGTATGAGAAATATGTGAATAATCGTTCGATTGTGCTTGGATCGGAATCGTCATCGATCGACGAGAATTCGTGTTGTGTTAAAGTTTCAATTCGAATTTTGGAATAGAAAGAATCTTCTATTGATGATCAGATTTTGGATGAATCACTCAATCGAGGAAGTAGCCTGAGAAGAGCGAAGATGACATTGAAAGAATATCCTCATTATGTGATATTTGAGGTTAAGATTGATATGCGTAAACTTCGAGGCCGAAATTTTTGTAAGGAAGGGAGAATGTAATATCCCGGATTTTTATTCGGATTAATTTAATACTAATTATAATTTTGGGCAAATTGTGTGCGACAAAATTAATTAAATATTGAGCAATTTTGGAAGGCTGTTTGGATCGGTTGGGCTGGCGCCCGGGGCGCCATGTTTTCGCCCAAATATTGATTCGGATTTTGGAATAAAAGAAAACTAAAATGGAATATATATAATATATATATAATAATATTATGTATATATATATATATATAAAATAGAGATGGATAAGTATTGAAAAAAAAAAAGAAAAAAAAGAAAAAGGAGAGATAAGATTGGAAGAGTGGTTCGGGGAGAGAGAAAAGGGGGTGAGAGAGGGAGCTAGGGTTTTGGGGTTCGCAGTGGAGGAGGAAGAAGAGAGGAGGGAGGCAGTCGGCGATGGCGACGTGCGGCGAGGACGGCACGGTGCCGGTGGTGGTCGGCGGTGGCCTCTGGTGGTCATCGGGTTGCGCGGTGGTGGAGCGACGGGATGTCGCGCAGGGAGAATCAGTGGCCGTGTAACGGCATCGGCGCCGACGAGGTGACATCGGGCAGGCCGGCGATGGCCGATCATAGTGGTGATTGTTTGGCGTGGCGTCGTCGTCGAGCAGCGGTAGCAGTGGCAGAAGAAGCCGCGTAGAGAGAGAGAGAGAACGGCGCTCGGAGAGGACGGCTGTGCAGCGGCGACTGCGGCGTGCAGAGTTGTCACGACGGAGGTCGGCAGTGGCCAATGGTGGTTTGCCGGTGACCGGCGATGCCATGGGTGAGCAGCAAGGAAGCCGTGCAGAGGAGAGAGAAATCGGCTGGGCAAGGGTTACGTGCGGCAGCGCGCACGGCAGAGAGAGAAAGTGCCAATTCGGATACTTAGGGACATCATTTATTCAGATCTGTAAAGTATGAGGTTCAGGCAAGTATCTGTAAACCCCCTCTTTGGTCTAATTTAATTTCTGATATATTTTGGATACTGTTTGGAATTTTTACTAACATGCATGAATTTTTGGTACACCAATTTATTTATTCTGGACATACATGTGTAGTTCATTGAATGTTTTGGGGATTGTTGGACTGAGTTTTATGATTTTGGAGAGTTTAATATTTTTCTAAAAGTCCGAATAATTTATTGGATACTGTATATTTTTATATTAATATATTTGTATAAAAAAAATAAGCATGAAACTTTGCATTGGCCGTGCAGTCACATGCACTTGCCGGGTTATGGTCACTACATTTGGATTTGGATTTGGATTATTGGATTCTGGCCAGTTTCCGACGGGGAGATTATTTTGTTATTCAGAAATCCCTTTCCACCGGTAGGAAAGGCTTGGAGTAGTGACCCTTCCCATTTGGATAATTTGATTTGACCTTAGAATATATTTGGACGTCCTAATATATCTGACAAGCTTGAGGAATGCACCCAAAGCCGCGGGTGGCAAAATATAGTGAGCAACCTTATCTATGGGTACACAGTACATAGATTTTGGCCTAAGGTTATCGGGATTATGTGTAACCATTCATCAAATTAGTCTTTAAATAATGAGAACCCAAATTTGGTGCATAATTTGTATTTTTGCATTAATTGGTATTGGACTTTGATTTGGATATGGATTTTGGACTTAGATTTGAGTTTCGCCGATTTTGCCTATAATTGGGTTTGGTATGTCTCGTACAAATGATTTTGATTATATGTTTTAATCCGAACCTTTGGAATATCTGTCGCGGTGCTGCTTCGGTCTCTGCGCACGCTATTGGATCATCCGGCTATCGGATTTTGCCCCAGATCACAAGCTGATCGGGTATTGGATTTGGACTTGGACTCGAATTTGGACTCGGATCAACATCGATTTTGGAATTGGTTCGGATCACCTCTGTTTTGGTTATATATATATTTATATATATATATATATGTCCCGACGAGGACTATTTTTAAAATTTGGACATTTGTTTGGATTTGGATATTTGATTTGAGTACGTGACTACCATTGGATTTTGAAATTTGGATCTTGAATTTCGGTTGAATTTATCTTATCGGCGATTTGGATTTATCTTGAAATTTGATTGGATTTTCATCCATTGACCTCTCATCTAATTTATTGGACTCCTCTTACTAAATATGATACTTGCTGGGCATTAGGCTCATTTTTCTGTTTTGTCCATTCAGAGTAGAAGGTTCGGATGCAGTACAGGAGTAAAGACGTGATCGATCAAATATTTATCCGATTTGGTGAGTTTCAGTTTTATTATAGTTTATATTGATATTTGATGGATTTGGATTATGAAATTGGTCGGATATGAGTTTATTGTTATATTTCGGGAATAGTTGAATATTATGTTATGTTTGTTTATGATTTTTGGGTCGGATTATTACCTCCCTTACGATTATTGTAGAGCAGGTCACATTTACATTGTTCGGACGGTTGTTCGAAGAGGTCCTGTGAAGATTTTAATTTTTTTGAGAGTATATTTTGGTTTGTCATGCCCGAATTTTGGGATTTAGTATTATTTGTTTAAAATTATTTGGAATTTTAGATTTTAAAAATTATAATTAATCATTTAAATTGACCTGCTTGATTCGCATTCGTGACAAAGTAGGTCGTATTTATTATATTATCTGGATAGATATCCGATGAGATCCTATATGAGTTATTACTTTCATGGTTGTCATATCAGTCATATGGATGTTTATTTTGTCATACTTGGGTTTGGATTTGTTGATTATTATTGTATTATTTTAAGATTTTAAATTTCTATGAATTATGATTGTTTAGACCTACTTTGATCCAAGTTCATAATAATGAATGATATCAGAGAGAAGTCAAAAAGAAAGGTTTTTTGGGATAATTTTTAAAAAGATAATTAATTGAATATTTTTCATGACAGGTATCGTTTATAACAGATAATAGAAATTTCGGATATGGACGATATGATCCAGTAGCAGAATGAGAATTTAATTGCTATGAGGAGGATGGCCAATTAAGGTTAAGGTAAAACGCCCTTTGATCGATTCAAGAGTGGGCTTGTCCCAAAATTCTTGGGAGAGTTCAATCCAATAAAGGCTGAAAATTGGATTCAGAGGATGGAGAATGCGTTTGAGTTAAATGATTGTCCGAATGATGACAAGGTTAAATTTGCCTCTTATAAGCTGCAAGGCGAGGCTAACCGATGGTGGGCTACTTAATGTCGGATTTTGGGAATAGATAATGAAGAAATTTCATGGGACATTTTTGTGGAGGCATTCATGAAAATGTTCATCCCATCTAGTATCCGAGAAATTAAGAAAAATGAGTTTAGTAGACTAAACCAAGGCAATAACACCATAGTAGAGTATGATACAAAGTTTACAGAAGTTATCTGTTTTGCTCCTCATGTGGTGGTGGACGAAGCTCAGAGTGCTTGAAAGTTTCTACAAGGGCTTCAGTATTCTACTAGAAAGCAATTAGTGTCTCTTAATCTGCGGACCTACAATGAAGTGTTTGATTGGGGTATCTTCAGAGTAGGGCCTATTTCATTGTGGCTAGATGGGTCACTAGGAGAAGGATTGTCCGACCCCTCCGAAGCATCCAAATAGGAGGACGACAGTTCTTGATAGAGTTTTTATGGAAATGGAATGAGATGCTAGGGCAGATCCACCGGTTGTGGAAGTTAATATGCAAATCTTTGATTTTTTGGCCGATATTTTGATTAACGTTGTGGCTACATATTCTTTTATGGATCCTAGATTTGTTTGCAAATTGTATGTGCCTCCTCGATTTTTAGAATATGCACTGATGGTGTCTATCCTAGTAGATAAATTTTTATTTGCTAATATTGTGTATCCTAGGTGTCTGGTTTGGGTTAGTGGATATGAGGTGTTGGCAGGTTTGATTTTACTTGATATGCTAGATTTTAATATCATTTTGGGGATGCATTGGTTGGCTTGCTATCATGCTAGTATGGATTGTTTCAATAAAACTATTTTGTTTTACATTTCAAGTTATAAGTCTTTTGAAGTTTAAGGAAGAGTCGATAGAGAGACTACTAGATTGATTTTGGTCTTGGATGCGAGTCATTTGATGAAAGAAGGGTGCAAACCTTATTTAACATATTTGACCACATTTGGAAGTTATACTATGGCCATTGAAGATATTCCGGTTGTGTGTGAGTTTGAGAATGTCTTTCCAAAGGATTTGCTCAATTTGCCTCTTAATCAAAAAAATTAAATTTGCTATTGATATTATGCTAAGATCTGCACCGATTTCAAGGGCTCTTTATATGATGGCCTCATCTGAGTTTAAGTAGTTAAAACGAAAATTGTAAGATTTGTTGCAGAAGTGAATCATTTGGCCGAGTGTTTTACTGTGGGGCACTCCAATGTTATTTATGAGAAAAAAATGGATAGAAGTGACTATGTGTTGATTATTAAAAATTGAATAAGATCATGATTAAAAATAAGTATCTTCTCTTGAGAATAGATAATTTATTTAATCAACTGTAAGGAGTATAGGTCTTTTCTAAGATTGATATATATTCGAGGTACCATTAGTTGAGGATTAAACGAGAGGACATACCCAAGATGGCCTTCAGGACAAGGTACGATTGTTTTAAATTTTTGATAATGCCTTTTGGATTGAGGAATACCTCAACATCTTTTATAGATCATATGAATTAGGTTTTCCAATCGTACTTGGATCAGTTTGTAGTGATCTTTATCAATGATATTCTGATCAATTTGAGGAGCTTTGAAGAGTATAAGACCCATTTGAGATTTGCATTGCGAACTTTGAGAAAAAGACAGTTATTTACTAAGTTGAAGAAATGTGAGTTTTAATTAGAGGAAGTATCATTTTTAGGTCATATTGTTTCTAAAAGTGGTGTTTCTGTGGATCTGAAGAAGGTTAAAGTTATGACTAATTGAGATAGATGGACAAATCTTACGGAGGTACGTAATTTCTTGGATCTAGGTGGATATTATAGGCAATTTATTGAGAATTTCTCAGGGGTTATAGTGTCACTTATGCATTCAACATAGAAGTAAACGGTTTTTATTTGGGATGAGGAGTGTGAGACGAGCTTTCAAAAATTAAAGAATAGATTGATGTCGGTGTTGATTTTATCCTTCCATGATGGATCAATAGGATTTGTGGTATATTATGCTACTTCTAAGAAGAAGTTTGGGTTATGTGTTGATACAGCATGGTGGAGTAGTTGCCTATGGTCAAGGCAATTGAAGGTCTTGAACAGAATTATCCTACTTATGATTTAGAGTTAACGGCATAATATTTACATTGAAGATTTAGAGGCACTATTTGTATGAAGAGAAAGAGTTGAACATGCAGTAATGTAGATGGATGAACTTGTTGAAGGATTATGATTATGAAATACAGTATCAGTAAGGAAAGACGAATGTAGTTGTCTATACTTTAAGTCAAAAGTTTTCAAATTTGATGGCTCATTTGATGATTAAAAAATAGGAGATGTTGGATAGAATGAAGAATTGCACTATTCGGTTGCACTCTCAAGGGCCGAGGATAATGTTGTCGTATCTTCAAGAGTAGCTAGCATTTTTGGAGAAGATTAAGGACACTTAAATGAGCAATCCGTATTAAGATTTGGGTGATGAGTTGCGGGCAGATTTTAATGTACTAGCAGATGGGATTCTTCATTTTCAGGATAGAATTTGTGTTCGGAATATTGAGGAGTTAAAAGAAGAAATTTTAAATGAGGCCTATAGATCGAGTATATAATTTATCGAGGAGTGAATAATTTGTATCAAAATATGAAAAAGAATTTCTGGTGGCAGAACATGAAGCGAGAGATTGTAGCATTTGTGGCAAGGTACATCATATGTCAATAAGTAAAAGTTGAGTATAGGAAGCCTTCAAGATTTTTTCACCCTCTACCGATTCCTAGTTAAAATTGGAAGCACATTACAATAGATTTTGTTTTGAGTTTACTTAGGATGGTGAGGAATTTAGATGCCATTTGGGTAATTGTGGATAGGATGATAAAGTCGGCTCATTTATTATTGGTCAGGATGATATTCTTGAGGAATAAATTGGCATATCTATATATTAATGAGATTGTGAGATTGTATAGTATTTTAACTTTGGTGGTTTTTGATCAAGATCCGTGACTTGTGTTAAAGTTTTGAAAAAAGTTTACATAAGAACTTAGGTACCAAGTTAAAATTTAGTATAACATTTCATCTGCAAACAGACGATTAATTAGAGAGGATTATCAAAATTTTAGAAGATATATTAAGGGCATTTATCTTGGAGATAAAAGAAAATTGGGATAATTATTTACCACTGGTTAAATTTGCATACAATAACAATTATTAATCGAATATCAGGATGGCCCCTTTCAAGGTTTTAAACGGATGGACATGGAAGTCTCCTATCAATTGGGAGGAGATCGATAATCATTGACTTTTTCCCCCCAATAATATTCAGGACACTTCAGATAAACTCAAGATCATTCGAGATTGATTGATTGTAGCGTAGAGTCGTTAGAAGAGTTATGCCGATAAAAGAAAATTCATTTTAAGCTTCGATGTGGGTGATCATGCATTTTTTAAGGTATCTTCTACAAAAGGAATCTTGAGGTTCATGATGAAAGGTAAATTGAAGCTAAGATTTATTTGGTCATTTAAGATTTTACAGTGGATTGTAGAGGTGGCCTATAAGTTGGCTTTGCCTCCAAATTTGGTTGACTGTCATGATATATTTTTATATTGAAGAAGTATGTATATGATCCTTTACATGTGATTGCGTTCGAACAATCATAGATAGACGAGAATTTAACGTATGTTGAGGTTCCAATTCAAATTTTAGACAGAAAGGATCAGGTATTGAGGAATAAGACAATCCCATTGGTCAAAGTACAATGGAGAAATCATTTAGTAAAAAAAGCGACATGGAAATGCGAGGATGAAGTTTAGGATAAATGCCCTACTTTTTGAGTATTAAGGTATACAAATTTTGAGAACGAAATTTTTATGAGAAAAAAGTTGTAATACCTGATTCCTATTTGATTTAATTTGATATGATTTTGTATTTTGGATATATTGAATGAGTTAAAAATAAGTATATATTGTGAAAATTTGAAGAAATTTGGAGCAGCAGGTTGGCGCTTGCGGCACACCGGCCATGCACCTGAGTGCAGAATGTCGTGAGCTAGTGCTTGAGTGCCGAATGTTATGGGGTTGGCACTCAAGGCCCTCTTGAGTGGCGCACATGTGCCGATTTGGATATAAAAATAGTAGCAGGCTACTGTGAAGGTATTTTGCATGAGAGAAGGAAGAAAGGAGAGAAAGAAGGGAGGAGAAAGAGGAGAAAGGAAGAAGAGAAATGGTACATTAGAGTATCATTTTGTCAGATCTATTTGGTAGAAGGTTGAGTTAAATATATTTACGCCCTATCTTTGATTTGTTTTTATATTTGATAAGTTTTGCTTATATTTTGGAGGTTTAATATTCATATGTACTATTTTTATTTACCCTATTTGTTTTCTTCATGTATGCATATTATTTTTATCAATCTTTTGAAAATTTTGTTTGAAATTGACAAATATTTAAGATTGTATATTTATATATCAGTATATTTATATAAAAAAAATCATAAAAATCTGTATGGGCCACACATTGGTATACATGTATCGCTGCCTAGGGCTTAGGATCTCTACCTTTGTGATATGATTCAATTTGTGACCCTTTTACGGTGAGGAAAGCTTTATGACTCCCTTTTTACCTGCCGGGAAAAGACATTATTATGTAGATGACCTTCTCTATTTGTATTTTAATGAGAATTATCGTAAAGTAATTAAATGAAATTAATATATTCTGACGTCCTAATATATCAAATTGACCTGAGAACTGCACCCAATGTTACGAGTAGCAAAATATAGTGAGTATGTTCCTTATTTATTAAAGAGTGTCTATAGACCACCCTACCCATAGGTCTAAATAGTGGTTAATATGGCTCAAAATTATCGAAAGTATGTGTACCATTCATTAAGTTGGTCTCTGGGTCTTTGGTTCTCCGACTTTGTATATATTTTATATTTTAATATACTTTATACATTAATTAACATTGGACTTTATTTGAGATTCACAATTTTTCCCACATATGAGATTTAATGTGCATTGGAATGTAATTTCGTTTCAGAACATAATTTATTTTTATGTGATTTCATTCCAAATTAAATTTCGTTCGTATGTGATTTTGATCAAGACTCATCTTAATTCTAAATAAAATGCAAATATGCGCCTTTCAAGCACTCATCAAGCACCTCTAATCTGGGCAAATAGCACAAATACTTGGATTAGATCATTGTTGTACGCCATTCAATAATGTACGCCATTCAATAATTTCTTTCAATTTAGCCATGATTCTTGTGACTTTAGACGAACCGTTTGCTGATATCTCAAATGGGTGTAGGATTTATAAAGGAGTTATCCAAAACCTAATAATATGAACATCATTCGTATGATAATTAGTAACTTATTTGGTTCCATAACCTCTGAGGGGAGATATTAAGTGAGATATCAAACTATATCAAATTAAATCAGACCCAAAGTTTAGCTGTAGTTGTATGAGCAACTTATTTACATAGATAAATAATGCTGTACTATGTGGGATAGTTGTCTTGCTTCTGTGGAAGAGAAATGAAAGGTGTCTAGTAAATGATCATTTTGAAGATATCTCATACAATTATAACATTCTTAAGATATTTCACTTCAATGCTCAAACTATTGCTCTAAGCTTATACATGAACTTAATATGAGTATTATATAATTCCATATTATTCTGATATATTGTTAGTAAGGGCTGCTATTTGTACATAAATCATTACATATGCAACAGTTTATTAAAATAATATATATAAAAGAAATAAATTAAGATAAATGAGCCTTTATAAAATATCTATGTTTCTATGTAATTTTATATACTACTTTATTTATACATCTAGCAAAACACTTTGAAAAAGTGAATGTGAGTTCCTCTATCAAATTAAACATTAGTTAAAATCATTCAAGATCATATTATTACAAAAGAGAGAAAAAAATGATGAAGTGGAGAAAGGGAGGGGGAATTCCCTTTGGGTGACACTAATGGCATGTTTGGTTTGAGGGAATAAGGAAGGAATGTAATTTTTTTTCCTCGGAATAGATTTTTTTTTCCTCGGAATAGAATTTTTATTCCCTTGGAATAGATATTCCTTCGTTTAGTTATAAATTTAATCAAAAATAAATATTTTCTTGAAATTGTTATTCCCACATATGTGGGAATAACAATTTCTACATTGTATTATTATTATTATTATTACGTATTATTATTATTATATTTATTATTATTATTATTACATTATTATTATTATTACATTATTATTATTATTATTATTATTATTATTATTATAACTATTTCTATTTTATTATTTATATAATTTTACAAATCAAATAATGAAATACTCATTCTTACATTATTCTATTCTAATAATCAAATATGAAAACAAGAATTTCAACTCTATTCCTAACCTATTCTATTTTTTGGAATAATTATTATATTTTCACCTTGATGGGTATACTATAGTATGGGTTGACCCACGGTCAAAGAAGGCCCAAATTCTGATGGACGGTCAACTCAAATAATGGTCTAATAGGAGGTGAAGGCCCAAATCCTGAAAGGTCCAAGACGGTCAATGCCAGCGTTGACCGTCGAGACACTTGTAGGCGGCCAACTCGCGTACAGACTGTCAACTCGAGCGTTAACTAGAAGTACTGTAGTAGCGGGCCCAAAAAGGCGTTAAACCTGCTACGGCCCAAGCCCAAATTGGCAGGCGAACTCGTACAGGAAAAGTAACAATCCTTTCATGATCGCACGCTTTCCTAAAAGTTGATCTTCTCCAAAAAGGCAGTAATGAACTCAGCGCCAATGTTGGAGTCAAAACGGTCACAAAAGCATGAAAGAGATGAGGTGATTTGGATATCCGTTGCACTGTTCGGAAGAAAAATGATCCATCAAATCACACCTGTCAAGCCCACCAACTCAGAGAAGGCCACCATTGCCAGTCTAAGAAGAACACGCCACCTTACCCAGAGAAGGTAGCTCTCCTGCTATTCATATAAGCTTGAGGTATTCGTTCTGGAAGACACACACATGCTCACAAATGAACACGCACGCTTACACAGAAACAGTTGCTCTCTTACTCACTCTCTAACTTGTCTTCTTGAGAACATTCAGAATAAGCTTCCTGAAAGACTTCCTACGGTCTAACCCACGAATGTTTACAGAGCTTGAACAAAGACTCATCTTCTCCTTCTCTCTGCACAAGCGTTCATCCTCCAATTCCACCAAAGGCCTCCAGATTCCAGGAGACCTTTCCGGCTTACTGAGAATCGTTTCTTAAAACAATCACGCTTTCGGGACGTCACTTTCACATGCTCTTTCTGAGCTGGAAGCGAGGACTCACATTCTCAACGGGCCAACGCTCCCGACCATCCTAAACACGCACTCTCTCTTTTACTTATCAGTTTACCTTCCTTACTTCGAAGGTTTTTTACTGACTTGAACGTCGGAGTATTTTCGGTGGGACAACCTCCTGCTGACTTATTGACCTCTTGTTCACTTCAGTAGTGTTCAGGATTCAGATTCAGTGAACGGAGTCGGGTCGAGCTACCCAGACGAATCCGAATATGTTCGAAGTTGAATCCAGGTACGCATCACACCTTATTCCATTTCATTAATCAAATATATCACAAATACTGTAGAAACTTGCTATGAAAGTCTTTAGCTTGCTAGAAAACTCAAAATTAAATACATATGAAAAATTATAATGTTGAGAAACAAATTTTCTAAAAAAAAAAAAATTGGTAATAATATCGCATTATAATTTTTTTTTTTTTATGTGAGACTAAGCATCTAAATTCTAGAATCTTTATTACGAAATGGTTTTCTGGAAAGCATCCTTGAAGTCATGAATGTTGAACTTTAAACGATAAAATAATAATTCATTGATTTAGGATCATGACACATAAAATTATATAATTATATATTAAAAGTCAGCTTTCAGAATTCATCCACTATTATTCACCATGGGCAGCCATAAAAGCTATTAATAACCTATTAATTATGGTTAATTATGTAATTGTGAAAGTAGTTACTTCCACGTCTATACTGTTTAGGCCGTGGATGGAACTGTTTTTTGGCCATGGAAATAAAGTCTACTTTATCAAAAGTACAAAAAACAAATAAAAAAAGTTAGTGGGCCTTAATCATTTGAAGTGACTATGGTCCATATTTATTAATGACCTAACACAATAATCTTATTATATAATTGTGAAAATACTTACTTCCACATCTATATTGTTTAGGCTGTGGATGGAACTGTTTTTTGGCCTCGGAAATAGAGTCTACCTCATCAAACGTACCAAAACAATTTTAAAAAAAAAAATTAGTGGGATTTTAATCTATACTTTTACTATATATATAAAATAAATTATACTTGAAAATATAAAAATAAAAAATAATAACGATCAATTCTACTTATATATTACCATTTTACGTTTAAATATCTTTGACATGTAATAGTTTTTGAGATCAAGTATTTTCCTATACATTTTATTTGCGTATCTTTAAGCTATTTTTTGACTGTTATCAACCGTTTCCAATGAAATGTGACACTTTGCCTATGTATCAAACAGGTATTAATGTATTTGTATTTTTGGGTGCTAATATAAATTAGTTTTTTTATATAATTCTTTTATAAAAAATATTACCTTTTTAAAAAATCACGTTACGCCTTAAATGGCATGTATTTAGAAGCAAACAATATTAAAGTTTTACAAAAGCGACTATTGTATAAGTATCTAGCTGAATGTTTAATAACTTCTAACTAACCTTACTATTTATTTATTATTTTTGGCCGTATCTCATACTGATAACTTGAAGCTTGTGCATTGCTAAATTTGTATGGATTTGACTAATCATATTAAAATAATAGGAGACGGTTTATTTCTATAATTAAAAATGGCTACAAAAGATCTCAAATGATTTTGTTGACAAGTACATGAATAGCAAGCCCACGACATTAATAATATGGTGACTATACTATAATAATTTTTACCTTTGTGATAAAATATTTTATCACTATTAATTATAAATTTATTATTAAAAAATTTAGCGATGAAATATTAATTCATCAGTAAAAATCCGTCAATAAATTTTAGTAATGAATTTTAATTTTGCCACTAAAAAGTTTCTTTAGTGATAAAAATAATTTGTCACAAAATAATATTTTATAATGACAAAAAAATAATTCTATCACTAATACTAATTAATTGCATCACTTAAATATATGTTTAGAGACAAATAATTGTATTACAAAAAATATATAATTTTACCTCTAAATCATATTCTTTAGTGGCTAAAATATTACCACAAATATCAAATTTGCATTGATAAAAAAATAAACAAATGATATTCATATAAGAGAATAAAATTACTTTACAACAATTTAAGAAAATTTTATAATACTTTCTAGCAAATTTACGGACAAATTTACACAACATTATTCTTTTAGTCTTTTAAATGTATCAAATTTCATCACATCTGTATAACTTTAACTTGAGTAACTTGAAAGTAAAAAAATATTATCATAAGTATTTTTATAATTTAATAAAATATATTTAAATTTAAAGTTCATAACCTTAATATATAGTTACATGCATCCTCATTCAAATCCTAAAATTATTAACTTAATTTTTTTTTCTTTTTACAAAAGTCAAATTTATCCAACGATATAATCAATTAAGTCTTACTATACGACCAAGAAATATTAACATAAGAAATATATAACTTTTAATTAATATTAAGTATTACAAGTAAAAATAAACAAAAAAAGATATAAAGAATGATCTAATTTACAATAATAATAATCATACAACAAATAGGTAGAAGAAAGAGTAGAGAGAAAACAACTGTGTGAAGCTAATTGTTCAATCCACTTTGGCTCTCCACATTTAGTTTTACAAAGAAAAAATCTTTTACAAAAAAATGATATTAGTTATTTGATTATCAATGGTTTAAAATTTTAAAAAAATTATACAGATAAGTAATTTAAATTTTAACTAAAATTTAAATAGAAAAACTTAAATAGTTTTATACTTATTATAAAAACACTGGAGTGTCATTATCACCGCTATATTTATTTACATAAAACAAATACACAATTCGGAAGCAAAGCCCTTATGCTGTACATAGTGGTGGTTGCAGTGTGATTTTTTATTATTACAGACTATTAAAGGGCGGAATCAAAATAGAAGAAGACAAGTCTTTAGAATAAGAATTTGATTTCTTAATTAAATAAAAAACAATGCTTCCTACTCAAGATGATGAATGTAAAGCCTAGAGGGGCAATAAAATTTTCTATTTTCCAAACAAAGATATGGACTTTGAGAAATAGTGTCAATTAGAAATTTTTTCTAATGATATCATGAAATATAACAAAATGACATCTTTAAAATGAGAAGCCTTACCATCCCATAGATTATCTTCAGCCCTTTCCTTCTTTATTTGTTCAAGCTCAACTAGAAGAGCTTCTGCGTCATCATTGTCGTCGTCATTATCATTGCTAGACACATACAAGTCCATAACAATTTAGAGTTTAAATAGAAAAATATTGAACACCTCCCACTAAAAATATTATGTGAAATAGATCATGGAGTCAACACTTAAATAATTGATGCAAAAAAAAAAAGAAAAAGAAGCAGCATAGTAACTTCAGCAAGTCAGACAATGTACAAGAGAAAAAACTTTTTTTTATCATTTTTAACTTTTATATCAGAATCATCAGCATCTATATTATGTGGAACAATCTGGTCTTCAATATCCCTCTTTGAACCTATAAATGAATAACATTAGTTACCCACATAATTGGAACGATGAAAGAATTAAGAAATTAAAAATAAATTCGCCTTTCATGAGAAGATTGATTCCCTTTCTTTAATCTCTATCCTCTGTAGACCACAAGAAATACATTTAAGCTCAAAGTGGGAAAAGATGTAGCATTTAAGCATGGAGGCAAACCAAGTTCAAGTAGTAATTAATTTAGCAACAATACAACCTAGATACGTATAACATCTCATGTACATATATATTCAAAACTTCAGAAGTCAGCATGATAAATCGTTGACATTTGAGTCAAATCAAAGAACTTATATGTCATGGACCACGCTTTTCCTAATCAGAATTTAGCAGAGTTTCGACAGTAAAATGATTATCAAGTTCATACAACCTGTACAATATATAATTTTCTAACAAAATAATCACAATATAAGATCCACATGGCCACAATATATTTGTGGTTCTAACGTCCTATTTCCAAATATAATGCTGGATAAAGATATGCCACTAGGTACCTGTATACAAACTATAAACAACCTGCGGAAGCATATATGTCCATCATATATACAACGAAAACTAGATAATCTGTCTATCGTCTATACATAAGTACATGTCCACCAATAATATACAAAACTATCCAATAAAGTATGAAATCATAAAATCTAAGTCAGCAAGATCATTCTCTAAGTCTTTACGTCTAGCCGACTTCTAATTCTTTACCCCATCCTATCGGTTATAGCCTCGTGCTCATCTGGAGATAAGGAAAAATAGCAAGGGTTACCTAAATGCTCGACAAGTGTAATATAATTAAGGATAATATATAATATATTCAAAATAAAATAGGAAAGGGGATAGAAGCAATATGTATGGATGCATATGTATGAAATATGATCAAGTGCATTATTTAAAATATATTTATCCTTTTCATTTTACTTATTTTTTCTTTTGGTTCAAAAACATGTAGAAATTTTATTATCTTTGCGAATTAGGACTAGTAGGCATGTCCGCAAACCTACGCAAATGGTGCAGTAGAATGAAGAAAGAAATATGTTTGTTTCTACACATTCTAAAGCGCAAACCTATGCAATTTAATACCCGGTGGTTAGTGGTATATCTTTAACCCGATATATGAGGTCATACCACATATGCTACCATATTCCTTGTGGCCTAGAGGCAGTCTTAGTGCTTTTACAATAATATCCTAAAGCATATCAAGGAATATTACTATCTGAAATACAAATCCTTAATCTAATTCCATAATTACTTATTCTTAAGGAATTCCATGCTTATTCATAAAATATTATTATCACTCCGAAAGAACGGTTCATCAAACATAACATATTATAGAATTTTCTTCTTATACTTATCATAATTTATATAAATCTTATTAATTTACGTCTTTACATGATATAAATTATGTACATGATCATCATTAAATAAGGAAAAAATAGAAATTCTTACCACTGTAAACCAAACATGATTTTAGAGTTTTCGGACGATAAATTCCTTCATAAACACAAACAACATAATTTTCAGGGTATATACAAGATAACATATATACCGTACATGTGAATAAATATTTCAAATCACGTCCAATAATATTTTCGAAACCCGTAAAATAATATATACAAAATATATGTGAACAAATACCAAATATTCGGAGTGCCCGCGACTATAGAGCTAGAGTTACGAATTTCTAAAGCCAAATCATGTATAAATTTCAATTAATTCGGATAAAATCAAAGGGGGCGTGGGTTAGAATTTTCAGCGAACATAATACCATATAAAATTATCAAATCGGATACTCAATTGATAAATTAACATGTTCAAAATATGAGTAATAATATTCTAGAACCAATTTATACGAAAATTCTAAAATAAATAGTAAAATTGTTCGGGGAGTGGGATAAGAGTTCCACGTTTGAAAACTAGTCCAAATTATGAAATCGAACATGAAATCAACATATATGTATATTCAAGTTATGAGTAACACAAAATATAAACTTAATCAGGTATCGAAATGATGATACCTGAAGAAAATGAAATGAAAGTGCAAATAAATGAAAGAGAAGGATATGGGTGTCTTTATCTAGACCCGATCTATAACTTTTCTAACTAGCTGCAAGTTGGATTCGAATTCGAAGGCCCTTGTTCTCCACTTCCTCTCTCTTCTCCTTCGTTCTCTCTCTCTCCTCTCTCTTAGAACCGCGTGAAAATAACAGTAATAAATCCAACCATATTTTTATACGCAGATTGGCGCTCGAGCGCTAAGGCATTCGAAGGGTTGCGCTCCAGCACCCATTGGGTGCTCATTGAGTGAACGATTTTGCCGGCCCATGCCCCGAGCAGGCTCGAACGTGCCTTGGGTGGGGCATTTTGGTTTTTGCATCTTGGGCGCGGCTCGGGTGTGGATTAGGCCTGCGTCAAGCCTACTACGAGCATGCTTTGCCCCCGGGCCGGTTGGGACCCGTTTTGACTCTTGTAACTGAATTTTTCACATCTTTAGACACTAAATTTGATTATATTAGCTTAAGATATCGCGATTATCATATTTTAAAATCTGAATCTCATTTACGGATTAACTTTTCAAGGATTATAATGTCGGTTCCCAATTTTATCAATTTTGGGTCTTCAGGCTTTTTAATCGAAATTCTCTCATATCCTTTGATATTAATACATTTATATTAACTTAATTACTCCTAATTACTATATTTTAAAAACTGGTACCTTACATTTCTCTCATACTTATAAAAATTTCATTATCAAAATTTAATGAATCTCAAAATCCAACAATCAGAAAAGTTCCTTTAGATTCCTTCTCCAAGATCTTAAAACTCTTCTTAGAAGCCTTAATCAATAGAATTATCCTAATTTTCCAATACCTAATATTTCTTATCTAAATCTAGGTTGGAACTTATCTCAAGACAAATCCCTAATCGCCCACAAGGTTTAATTTGATCATATCATTTCCTCAATTATAAGCCCGGGAGACTTTCTAACAATCCACCAAATTTAAAGGCAACCCAAATTTACTAGCTATTTCCTCGACTTAATTCAAATCCTTGAACAAACTAATGGACTTTTACTTCAGTTCATTTCAAGTCTAAAAAATAACAAATCATTTCAAACCTTAAACTAAACCTTAAAACATATGGTCATTTGCTCTGCTGCATTACTCTGATTGGTCATTTACTTGGGTGCTAAAAATCCTCCTGTAACTCGAATTCATTGATCTATATTGGACACCTAGGTTACATGACAGCTATGGCCTGAGAAATTCCAAAGGTATCAATATATCTAAGGCAGAACTCATAATCTTCAAATTATAATCAACTTAGGAAACACAATTGAAACGATCACCTAGAATTCGGCACAGCCTCAAATCACTACCTAAGCCTCGAAGCCTAAATACTCCGTAAACTTATTATCTTGTTGGCATGCTAACGAGCCAACGTAATCACTCCGATCGTATCATCCAAATTCACAATAAATGGACCATCCTTGTTTGCTAGTCCACAACTAGCCAAACACCCAAAATCCTTACCGTTATGACAACCTTGAAACAAGATCACAATGACTCCTCATCTCATGATTTTATAGCTTTAATACTCTGAATATAATTCTTTTCTCCCATTTCAAAAGCACAGTATTCCATTTTGCTCAAATATCAGGAGTTGCTTGCAATTCACCCTACAACATTCCCTATGAAGTATCAAAAACATATCAAGTTTAAAGACTCCTAACTTCAAGTATCAGCCCTAATGTTCACCTTCCTTAAAAGATACGGAGATTCATTTTTACAATCCTTAAACAGATTTGTCCGATTTCTCTATCGCATGATCATCTTCTCCTTATGACACAATTATTCAGACCCTTAGAATTATTAGACAATAGCTATCTCAAAAAGCAACACCTATAAGTTCTCAAAGTAGAGACCTTAATTGTTAATTCCAAACCACAGGTGGAGTAACTCTAATTATGGACTTCTCCCCCACTTAATCCAAGAGCAACCACCCATATACGATGTAGGAAAAAAAAGATAATCCTAAATCTTCCTCAAAAGTATCACATTCTATTACAATACACTTGATTTATCATGGATCAATCTAAATGACATGGTCAACGATTACCCTCCATTCCTTGTGAGTTATTCCCACATATCTCACTCTGATGGATACCGATAACTTTCAAGCCAAATGCCCCACGGTCACTGTAAATCCTCAAGAGACACTTAACGAATATCTTACCGGATTCATCTAGACCCAAGATAACCGCACACTTTTGCAATATCAATCCGTCTTTTCCAAATGAGCCATCGCTCAAATCTCTATAAAATCACATTTATGTTATCAAAGAATTACATGCCCAACATAACACTTTCCTTAATCGAACTCATATTTTCTCCTAATAGAGCACACGGCTAACTACTTTTCACAATCCGATTGGAAGATTTAATATCCTTACTAAACCAATTCATATAATAAGGCGGCTTGTCAACCAAATTATCACTAAAGTCAAATCAAAGTTCGATACCACATAACAACTCAATCAGCCCAACCAATTATATGTACAGACCCAAGAAAATGTCGTAGGCCTTTATGCAACAAGTGCAAAGCCTATATCCTCAAATTACACATAACTTGGAAACATAAATGAAAATGTAGATTCAAAATTCTAAAATAACACACATACTGAAATGTCCAAAATTTAAAGATCCTACCTTTCATCATGGCAGAATAACACCCCGTATCTTATTCCATCACCGCAAAACCCTGATCCAAGTACTGAACTTCTTCACCATTCGACTCAAGGAATAAGGACGATCCTTAATCATGTGGACAAACCATCCACTATTAGATTCATACTCCCAAAACTTGTCAGGAAAGATATTTATCCATAAAAGCATCCACGAGCACATTCAACAATATTTCTTTATCCTCTAGACTCATGACTCTATTCTCATCAACCGCCTATGGTTGGCTTTGCCTTCTAACTTACATGAGAAAGATATTACCTTATCTCCTCTTAGACTTTGGGTCACTGCAATACTATCTCAATTCTCAGGATCTGTACTTCAACTTCTACTGGATTCGAACCACCCAAAAGCTCAAGAACTTGATCATTATTACTAAATCGATTATAAGTCAACATCATTGGATCAATATCAACCTAAGTTAATCCTCAAGGTATCCTTATTACAGCTTCTCCTTTTCCCGGTTCTTGTACGAATTAGATTTTTTAAGACTTTCAAGTCTCGCCATCATACCTAGCAAATTCGAATACCCAACCTCTAGGTCACACGGTTGGCCACCTCCAAGCGTAGACCTCCGTCTAGGCGGCTTGATAAGTTACTGATATCCTTTCTAAAACAAGAATGATATGGGTTAGATTACAACTTGGCTTGAAAATTAACTAGGACAATAAACACTAGGCGGTTGAACATAACTAACGGATCCTGATTTAGTCCTAACCTGAGAGAAATATCTTAACTTAGTTAAGACACTAATTAGGACACTACAACTAGACAATTACTCCTAACTACTGATCCTGACACAATTCTAATATTAATCATTAAAATTAGGATAATTAGAACTATTTAGTCTACCTTAATTATCCTATACCTTCATCTACTTATTCAATCTATCTTACTCTAATCTAAATTTTTGTATAAAATTTGGATCAAAGCTAAGGTATCTCTTCTCTGATACCAACTATGATGGACCATAATTTTTTCTAACCGAAATCCATGAGAGTTTCAACAGTAAAATGGCTGTCAAGCTAATACAACCTATACAAAACCCTGTACAGTATATAATTTTCTAACAAAATAATTACAACACAGGATTTACATGGCCACAATATATTCGTGGCTCTAACGTCGTATTTTCAAACACAATGTTGGATAGAGAGATGCCACTAGGTACCTGTATATAAACCATAAACAACCTGTGAAAATATATATGTCCATCACATACACAACATAAACTAGACTATCTATCCATCGTTCATACATAAGTACATGTCCACCAATAATATACAAAAGTATTCCATAAAATATAAAATCATAAAATCTAAATCCATAAGATCATCCTCCAAGTCTTTACGCCTAGCTAACTTCTAATTCTCTACCATACACTATCTGGTATAGGCTCGTACTCATCTGGAGGTAAGAAAAAATAGTAAGGGTGATCCAAATACTCAACAAGTGTAATATAATCAATGATAATATATAATATATTTAAAATAAAATAGGGAATGGGATAGGAGTAATATGTATGGATGCATATATATGAAACATAATCAAATACACTTTCTGAAATACATTTATCTTTTTCGTTTTATTTATTCTTCTTTTTGGTTCTAAAATATGCAAAAATTTTATTATCTTTGTAGATTAGAGCCAGTAAGCTTTATTAACTAACGATGCGATAGAACGATAAAAGGAATGTGTTTGTTTTTACACAGTTTAAAGCGCAAACTCATGCAATTTAACACTCCGTGGTGAGCGATAAACATTTAACCCGATATACGGGGCTATATCACATATGCTACCATGTCCCCCGTGGCCTAGAGGCAATCCTCGTGCTTCCACAGTAATATCCCAAGGCATACTAATGAATACTACCATCTGAAATACAATCATTTATCCAATTCCATAATTACTTATTCTTAGGTAATTCCATACTTATTCATAAAATATTGTTCTCACTCTGGAAGAATGGTTTATCAAACATAACATATCATGGATATTCCTTCTTATACTTCTCATAATTTGTATAATTCTGATTAATTTACATCTTCATATGATATAAATTATATGCATGGTCATCATTAAATATGAAAAAAATAAAAATTCTTACCACCATGAGCTAAACATGATTTTAGAGCTTCGAGATGATAATTTCTTTTATAAACGTATACAATATAATTTTTAAAACATATACAAGATAACATATATACCGTACATGTGGATAAATATTTTAAATCACGTTCGATAATATTTTCGGAACCCATAAAATAATATATATAAAATATATGTGTACAAATAACAAATATTCGGAGTACCCACGTCCATAAAGATAGGGTTATGAATTTCTAAAGCCAAATCATATATAAATTTTAATTAATTTAGGTAAAACAAAGGGGTCGCAGGTTAGGATTTTCGGTGTACACAATACCATATAAAATTATCAAATCGGATACCCAATTAATAAATTAACATGTTCAAAATATAAGTAATAATATTTTAGAATCAACTTATGCAAAAATTTTAAAATAAACGGTAAAATCGTTTGGGGCGCAAGGTTAGGATTTCACGTTTGAAAATTAGTTAAAACTACGAAATCGGATATGAAATCAACATATATGCATACTTAAGTCATAAATAATATAAAATATAAACTTAATTGAGTATCTGAATGATGATACTCGAAGAAAATAAAAATAAAAGTATAAATAAATGAAAAAGAATGGTATGGGTGTATTTACTTTGACTCGATCTATAACCTTTCTAACTAGCTTTAAGTGAGATTCAGACTTGAAGGCCTTGATCTCCACTTCATCTCTCTTGTCTTTCGTGTTCTCCCTCTCTCCTCTCTCTCAGAACCACATGGAAATAACGGTAATAAACCTGGAACGAGTTTTATATCCGGATTGGCACTTGAGCGCCAAGGCACCCAAAGGGCCGCGCTTGAGCACCCATCGGGTGCTCATCAAGTAAACGATTTTGCTGGCCCATGCCCCGGGCATGTTTGAGTGCACCTCGAGCAAGTCAGGCCTGCGTCAAGCCTGCAGCAAGCCTGCTTTGCCCACGTGCCGTTTGGGATCCGTTTTGACCATTTTAACACAATCTTTCATATCCTTGAACCCTAATTTTGATTATATTAGCTTAATATGCCGAGATTATCACAATTTAAAATATGAATCTCATTTACAGATTAACTTTTCAATGATTATAACGCTGGTTCCCGATTTCGCCAATTTCAGGTGTTCAGGCTTTTTTATCCAATTTTTTCCATATCATTTGACATCGATTCATTTGTATTATCTTAATTACTCATAATTACCATATTTTAAAAATCGATACTTTGCATTACACAAGCAAGGCTCCAGATCTAGCATGCGGTTCAATCACCATGAATTTGACCGGTGAGTGTCAAAGCTCATATTTTAAAATTCTCTTCTCTAATCACTTCTAGTTTGATTTAGTCCTTGATTAAATTATCTATTGTTATGATATTGTTTTCTCACTTATAATTGATTAACCCTTGCTCGTTTGATTGTCAGGATTAGAATCATAAATTGTAATTGAAATTCCAATATGCTGAAATAGGGGTATATTTGAATGAGCTTGCTCGCTTTTGTCTACAACACAACTGATAATTGCTTATCTAGGTCATATATTTACATTTGCATGAATCCCCGGCATCTCTCGAGATTTTAAAATGAGGAAGCAAAATCTCCCTTCTCAAAACTACGAGGACTTAATGGAGGTCAAACCTGAACTTTATAAAACAGAGCTACATAATTAACTCGAGTTGAACTATACAATCGAATTCCTTAAGATGGATTCTACCTTTCAAAAGGACACAACATCTCACGTATATATGCATATGAATAAATTGATATGTAGTTTTATAATACCTAAATTTATCTATTTTTCTCTCTATTTTGCTTTGTCATATCTTTCCTTATTAAGTTTCTACCTTTTTTTAAAAAAAAAAAATTTCTTACATGTATCAAAGTAGAATTGAAAATTGAAGGTTATGGCAGCTAATTATGCATGCAAGGCCTTGTGCATGACATGTCTAAAACCTTCATAACTTCACTTTAAGTTTTTCTATATTTATCACTTACATTATTTTATTTAATCACATCTAACTCACTTTTTTTTTTTTAGGTGTTTCATTTATCCAACGCTTAAATTTCATAACTACCTTAGATGCGAAAAAATAAGAAAGATTTGGTCATCATAACTATATTTATCAAATATCAACGATCATAGATTCAAATACTCAACATAAACTTGCACTGCGGCTGCTATAATGCACACCCAATGCTACTAACAACTCGTATGTTTGATAACAATATGCCCCTAGCAATTAATTTGAAGCTACACCGTCCACAAAGCCTAGTAAATGGATGATCATCAAAACTTACTTTTGTACAACCGGAAATCCCCTATGGTGCTGATGGGCAAGTCTCAAACCCTAACAAAATTCTCACGAAATTCTGACAAAGCCAAAATATTGAAGCACATTGACACATTCATAGCCAGAAGGGATAGGGAAGCGTATCAGGGGCACCAACCGGTCAATAAACACCTCACGAAATTCTCACGAAATTCTGACAAAGCCAAAATATTGAAGCACATTGACACATTCATTGCCAGAAGGGATAGGGAAGCGTATCAGGGGCACCAACCGGTCAATAAACACGTCGCCTCACACAACGAAGCAAATCCTTTACACTCAAGAACCAAGACTATGACAGCTTCCATTGATGAGGATGAAAAGCATGCTTTTAGAAAGTATAAAAACAATCTTTAATCACTCCCTAAATCTGTGGATCAAGTAAAAGAATCCGAGGCGTACAACCTACATTTATAGTCTGCACTTTCTTAATATGTGGTTATCAGCACACCATGGCAAAGATTGTAACATCCATAGGAGGACTATCTCAACCCTATTTCTCAAGTTAACTCTGGTTTTCAGATACAAACACTTAAATTAAATGTGGAAAAAATTATTTATAATTCACCTGAATTGACAAAGGGTGGCATAATCTGTACGGAGCATGTTAGCCTGCGGCTTAAAAGTCCCGATAGCTAAATAAGGGGATACAACCATACAAGCCATCCGGAGAGTGAACTGCAAAGGAGTACAAAGAATCAGCCATTTTACGTAGTATTTTCAAGAGGCGATAGCGTATAATAAAAGTAGATATGTAGAGATGTACCACAAGAGGAAGTGTAAGGAAACTCCAAATTGACCACAAAGCTAAGGTGAACCTGCGTATGGGAAATGTAGAGTACGGGATAATATAGCAGTGGTTAAAATTTTAGTACTTCATGCTTTTCAGTTTTTAACACTTCTTCGGAGTATATTTTTAACACTTAATGCATATTTATATTATTTCGCAATGACTTCTCTTAAGAATTTTTATAGAAGGAGAATTATATATTTTCTTTATTCAAATCCACTGTAACTTGAAGGTTATATATTAAAATCATAAAAATAATCTCTCAACAATGTTGAAGTAATATTATATATAATTTATTTTTTTTTGAACTTCTAATGCCATAAGCCTAATAACATAAGCCACATTTCTCAATTCATATTTAATTTTGAGAGATTTTTAATGGATCAAGAATCGTATAAACCCAAAATTTTAATAAAGTAATGACTAATTTGAGAGTGAAATCAAAACATTCTACAAGATTTTTAGTGCTTTCAGCTCCACGATTTCTGATTTCATTACTTCCAAACACCAGTAATCAATTTTTAGCACTTCTTTAGCCTTCAATAATTTACAGAGTCCATATCAGCCCACATGACAGGAAACTGATTGTACAAGGTAATGCATGTAAAAAGGGCGGTGTGATAATCGTGACACTTATAACAAGATTGTCTGCATAAATCTTAAGCAAATCTAACGGTTAGAACACTGGTGCTCAATAAGCACAGTCCTATCATCATTACCATATTATATCAGCACTTTTCAGCACTACTAAATAAGTTTGAAAAGACAGTTTCGGATAGTACATATCAGGAACTTGAAGAATAGATTCAGTTACATGCAAATGAAAATGAGCCCAAGAGTAATTATTGCCAAAGCAGAATCTCCAATTACATCCAATTTCTCATTATACTTTCTCACTGTCCATGTTGACATACTTGTATAAAGGAAATAAGCAGCATTTAAAATAAAAAATGCCAGACCTAAGAATAAGGGCATTCTGCAATTTCTTTTTAAGAAAGGAGACTATTAGAAATTGGCAACATCATATACCAATGAAAGCAGGAGCTGTCTCATAATTTAGCTACTACTGATTTGGACTGGAGAATCCAACCTCTTCTACGCAGTGATACAAAACATCACAAATACAATCAGTGTAAAATTTACCATATCAAAACTTCAGCAAAAACAATATAGGAAATTATTATACGCAAGCATATGTAACCATCTTCTCCGTAATTCAAAGAGTGTTGTTCAGGGGGATATTGAAATCCACATTGATGGATGATGCTTAGCTACAATGCTGAAAGTCTTTACATTACTTAGCAGCAAGATGCCTAGCATCCAACAACACTTGAAGGTTGTAACAGAGCAATATCAGATTTATTGAAATGATGTCATCGGTTTTGACTGTCGATTGGACACCTCTTTTCATGCACCATTGCCTTTGAAATGCATTCCACCACCACCACCACCACCACCACTCTCACAAAAATGCCATTCCAGAGGACAAAAGAAAAGAGTTTCACATTTCAGCTAAACAGAGTAAGGGAAGAAGATAAAAAGGCCAACATGCTAGTCAGAGTAAGAGTGAGAGTGCCAGTTTCTCTCGTCACATGTTAGAAAATTATCCACTAGCAACCACGTTAGAAAATTCTAAAATGGCAGGTATAATTCAGTGCAACTATTAACCATGGTGGGTTCAGGTTGATGGTATCTTCCAAGAAACCTCACTTCCACACAACAATTTGTCATCCCAAATGTGGGAAAGCCCTAAATTCATGCAAAGTAGAGCCATGACATAGTTCCATTTCTCTATAAAAAATCAAAAAAAGTGGGTGCAAATTAAAACAGTTTAGAAAAATCCCAAACTTTTGAAGCTTGACAAGTTCTTTGTCTCCAATAACAAGGCAGCTCAATAGAATATTATCGATTGATTCACATATTTTCTCACGAAGACCTTTTCAGTAGATCTTCATTAGCACATTGACCTATTTATATATAGATATCTCTTTTAGATTATAATGTCATGAGACATTTTTAACATATATATAAACATATACTCACAGTATAATATATATATATATATATTTATATTTGAGAAGTTACACAAAGAGATGAAAGCTGTTGACATGGATGATACAGATGAATAGAGCATCTACCATTACCAACAAATAGAAAAAAGATGAGTAATTCAAGATAAAGCTGTATGCAGGATTTCTACTTTTTCTGGAGGTTTTTTCTCTTTCCTTTTTTTAATTGAACAGCTTATTTACAATAATCTTTTGTGTAATTCTACTAAAATTTCAGCACAAATCCTCTCTCCAATATTCGCAAATGAACTAAAGATTTGCCAACAACAATATAGTCACAAATTACGCTAATTTCACTATTACAGTTTGATGTTTATGTTTTGACGATTTGTAATGAATCATGAATCATGTAGGCATTTCCAGTAAAAGTCCCATAGTGGTTCGGTAAAAGTAACCATCTAGGCATTTCCAAGCTTGAATCATTCTAATCTTAATGGAAATAGGCAATAGTAAATTGACAACAAAATAAAATAAAATAAAACAGTTGAGCGTAAATTAACTTAATAAGAGGAGGAATATATTGATATTCAGTAATAAGTTCAGTATAAATTTGATAATTTTACAGGAAAAAAGATAAAATTACTTAACGATTAATGTAGCTTCCTGCATGTTGCTCAGTATTTCAGCACATAATTTAATTTCGATTTCAAGGTAATAAACAGGTGACTTATAACCATGGAAACAAGCATAGGAGTAAGGAGGGCAATCAGTCCTATACATGTCAGCACAAGAAAATGGCGGATCAGAAGAATAATTGATTGCTAGAGCTTGCATTTCAGCAATAGCCAAAAGTAATGACGGATTTGTTGGGATTCAATACCCGGATCCAACTGATCTGGCAGTAGCGAAATACCCGAACCCCCGTCATCATTAGCCACTATTTAGTAGGAACAAAGAACGAAAAGATGTATAATATTTTTTTTTACGTGAAAATTTCTTCTCAACTAAGGAAAAAAATTACGGGACATATAATCCATCAATAAATTTACTATGTAAAATAAGTACACAAATTTAGAGATAGAGTACAACAACCACCCTGGCTACACAAGTCCTAGAGGTGAAAATGAAGAACAGAGTACGAGAATACAAAGGCTTCATATTTTGTGTTTCACTCACTGCTTTATCTTTTCTTCACTATCTTTTTCTCCTCTTCTCACTGTGGTGCTATCTGCTCATACATTTTACAAGTGTTGGTAAAATGGTAACCACTATTTCAACCCCCGCACACAGCAGCCGACGCACAGCGCCCTTGGTGTTATCTCCCACACCAGCCCGATGCAACCCGTACACTTGGTGTCTTCACACTTAGATAATTTTCACTGTTTGTAGTATACACATATATATTGTTGATTTGCTGAATATTCTATTTCTGACAAAATCTATGCCTACCAACAATATAAAGATACTCTACATAAACGGTACTCTGAGATCACGCATATCCTCCTAATATTACACATGCTCAAAAAATCTTCTGAGTTGACACCCATGAGCCCTTTATTGTATGAGGTCCTCGGACCACCGTGTCATTCGGCCGTTTCTGCCGACTGGCAAGTCCACGCAGTGCTTTCCTCTATGCCTCCGTGGCTATCCGAGAACCAATAGAACCGCGCGTCTTGGCCGTCCGTATGCCAATCTGCCCATATGCATCCTTGCCCGGTCAAACTATTGACCGGCCAATTTGCCTCTATTACCGGTCAACCCATTGACCGGCAATTCTGCTCCATGGAAAATCTGTGCGCTTTCCTTGGCTTCGCCTCCTTGGCCGGTCAATCGGTTGACCGGCCAATTTGCCCAAAGCTCTCCTTCGCATGCCTTGCTTCTTCCTTGCCTCCTTTGGCCGGTCAAAGAGTTGGCAGGCCTTTTGCCACCACTGCCGGTCAACGGAATTAATCGGCAAAATGCATCAAAGGCCTTTGCACACTTTTCACCCGGCAGCCCTTGGCCGCTTGCCTCCATCTGCTGATCAACTCGGTTGATCGGCATTTTGTTTCTCAGTGTTTCTGGATTTCTGACGGCTTCCTTCTGCTGGCCGACAGCCTTCCATCTTCATCCTGTCAACTCTGTTGATCGACTAATGCTATCCGGAGTTCCACTCCACCAAATGAATTTCGTCATTTGTTCTCCAAAAATCCTCCAATGACAAACCAGCCTGTTGGGTTACCCATAAGGGAGTGATTAGACCCAACAAATTTTTTCTCACGACCTTGTAAGGAACCTTTGCCATTACCCGACGACCGTCATCTCTTATCTTTCGACAGCTTCCCATCAATTGGGATTTCGGTGTTAGCCTCTGTAAGCCTGAATGACACCTTCCTCCGCTCCACTGAGCTTGGTGCAATCCCACTCTCCTTCAGTTCCTTTACTGCGGTCGTATCATTCCCTCTTGTACTTCACCTTGGCAACCTTCTCCTACCACCTTGACCAATGCCCCCTTTGGTCACATTGGTATTTTCTTTGGCAACATAGGCCTTCATCAGATACCGCCCTGAACTCCTACTTTCCCTTGCCATTATTGAGGTGTCTTTGGTGAGCTTCTATTGACTGTCACCAAACGCCGTCTTGAAGCCTTCCTCATCAAGCTTCCCGATTAAAATCACATTCAACCTTAGATCTAAGACATGTCGCACGCCCTTTTGCACGAGCTTATTCTCATTACTTGTCCTCAAGCAAACTTACCCTACGCCAGCAACCCTCGATGAGCTACCGTTACCCATCTTCAACACCCTGTGGCCAATGAGCGTATAACTCATAAAATGGGACTTTCTCGGTGTCGCACGGTGAGGCCCCATTGTCCATTGCCTAACTCATCTCCTGGCACAGCCGGCTTCATGTTTCCCCTGCGTGGACAACTAGGAGGTCTCCACAGAAAAGTAAAATCTCCCGATCATCAACATGATCAGATCTCTCCACATGATTGCTTTTGTCCTTTTTCTGCTTTCTCTGCGGGCAGTCCCTCTTTATGTAGTCTTTCTTGTCAGAAAAGAAGTAACTCCTCTCCTCATGCTTGCTCTGTCTATTACTCATCTCCATTTTGCCTCTTCTGCCTCGTTCCTTTGATTTTTCTCTTCTCCGACTGCTGGTTACCACAAGCAGACTTGGCCAAGAGCCTGAGGCCTTACCGCTTTCCCTCCGCCTTGACTCGTTCATAAGCAGGGAAGCTATGACCTCCTCCAATCTCAGTGTGTCCTTCCTGAACGACAATGTCGTGACTATGTAATCGCACAAGGCCGACAAGGATGCCAGCAATACCAATGCTTTATCTTTCTCCTTAATCTCCTCATCAAGGGCCGACATCTACGTCACTAGTCGGTTTAACTCATCCAAGTGTTTCTCAAAACTCTCATCGTCAGACAACCATAGGCCATAGAATTGCTTCTTTATATGTAGCCTGATTGTCAAGGACTTGAATTTATACCGACTTTTCAGCTTCTCCCAGACCTCCACCTGGTTTAACAGACCGAGGACCTCCTTGAGTGTGTTCTCCGCAAGACACAACTTGATCGTGCAATTAGTAAGATCCCTCATATTTTGCCACTCCTCCTCCGTCAGGTTTTCTGACTTCTCCTCTATTTTCCGAAGAGCTTTTACAGTCCCTTCATGAGTCAAAATATTTCTTACCCTTTCCTACCAAAGGATGAAATTATTTTGCCTATTAAACTGCTCCACACTGAATGGCGCATTCTTCGTCGACAATGCAATCCAACCGACGGTTCACAACTTGTCTCTGATATCACTTGTTAGGGTTTGACATCTGGATTCACCTGATTTGACAACAGCGGAATACCCAAATTCCCATAATTGTTAGCCACCATTTAGTAGGAAAAAAGAACGAAGAGATGCACAATATTTTTTTTATGTGAAAATCCCTTCTCAACTAAGGAAAAAAATCACGGAACACATAATCTATCAATAAATTCACTATATAAAATGGTTACACAAATCCAGAGATAAAGTACAACAACTACCCTGGGTATACAAATCCTAAGGGTAAAAACGAATAATAGAACACGAGAATATAAAGGCCTCATATTTTGTATTTCATTTACTATATCTTTTCTTCACTATCTTTCTCTCCTCTTCTCACTGTGGTGATCTCTGCTCATATATTTTACAAGTGTTGATAAAATGGCAACCATTATTTTACCCCCCGCACACAACAGCCGGCGCACAGCGCCCCTGGTGTTATCTCCCACACCAGCCCAGTGCAACCCGAACCCTTGGTGTCTTCGCACTTAGATATTTTTCACCATTTACAGTATACATATATATTGTTGATCTATCAAATATTCTATTCCTAATAAAATCTGTCTATACCAACAATATAAAGATACTCTACATAAATGGTGTCCTAAGATCATGCATATTCTCCTGAGATTACGCATGCTTAGAAAATCTTCTAAATTGGTACCCATGGGCTCTTTACTGTATGAGATCCTTGGACCACTAAGTCCTCCTGCCGTTTCTGCCATGGTTGTCTACAAGTCCACGCAGCGCTTACCTCTATTCCTCCGTGGCTGTCTGAGAACGAATAGAACCGTGCGCCCAGGCCGTTCGTGCACTAATCTACCCATATGAATCATTGACTGGTCAAACTGTTGACCGGCCAATTTGCCTCTATTGTCGGTCAACCCATTGACTGGCAATTCTACTTCACAGCAAATCTGCACGCTCTCCTTGGCTTCACCTCCTTGGTCGGTCAATCAGTTGACCGGCCAATTTGTCCAAAGCTCTCCTTCGTGCGCCTTGCTTCCTCCTTGTCTCTTTTGGCCAGTCAAATAGTTGACCGGCAAAATACATCAAAGGCCTTTGCACACTTTTCACCCGGCCGCCCTTGGTTACTTGCCTCTATCATCCGGTCAACTCGGTTGACTGGCATTTCGCTTCTCAGCTTTTTGGATTTCTGATGGCTTCCTTCAGCTGGCAGACTACCTTTTGCCTTCATCCGGTCAACTCTATTGACCGGTTAATGCTATCCAGAGTTTCATTCCACCAAATAAATTCCGTCATTTATTCTCCAGAAATCCTCTGGTGACAAACCATGGGGAGGGAGACATGCGCGAGCGACTAGAGTTACAAAGGAAGGGACGAATTCAGGAGGAGAGGTGAGAGAGAAACGGTGGGAGGGTTGTTTGGAGGAATCCCTTCCTCTCATTATTATTATTATTGTTATTATTATTGTTATTTTAAAATTTAAATATTAGAATACCTATTTAATACTTAGTGAAATATTTTTAAATTTATCAATAAAATATATATATTTATAATCAATAGTGATTAGTTAATTTTGATTACTAATTTTTTATCACTAAAAATAAAATTTCTTGTAGTGTTATATGTGGAGGAATGAGGCTGTTGGTTGCTTCTGCTACGAAGAAGTCAATGCTAGAGTAAAGAGCCCATATGTTCTATATAAAGAAATATAAAAAGAGGGAGAATTAAAAATTTGTATATTATTATATGTATTAAACTATATAATAGATGATCTTTTTATAGGAGAATGGAGTAGTCTAAATTAAATATCTTTATAAATTACCTAAATTTAAAGATATCAATTATTTAATTTAAATTATATATAATATATATTCCAATATATAGAAAGTATCCTAAGTTTTAAAAAATAATAATCTTTTAATTTGGGAAGAATGTAATATTTAAAATAAAAAATATATCACATTTTAATATTCTCCCTCAAATTCAAGATGGCTTGAAAAACATTGGTTGGAGTTTAAACTTAATCAATATGATAACTAGATGGATAAGTCTTTGTAAAAATATCAGTCAAGTAATTAGCTAAAGAATTTGGAAGAATGCAAAGGTTGCCTTCCTTGATGTGATGATGCATCATGTGGTGACACAAGCTTGAATCATCAGAACTTACTTAGACCGATCTTGCAAAAAATCTCGAACCACAAAGCAAATAAATAACCATTATAAATTTTAACATTTTTCAATTATAATGCCATCATTTTATTAATGTATTATTTAAATATCAAGGAAAATAAAACTACTAAAACCTATGGGTCACATCCCGTGGGAAAATCATCAAACTTCTATCGTAAAATATTTCGTCTGTCATTAAAAGAAATGATAACTATTAGTCTTTAAAATTCTCTCTACTTGAAAGTCTCACGATAAATATAAGATTTCCTACTAACTCTACATACTTAATTTGAATCTAGAGCTAACAAAAACAATATAAACTAAATATTTAATAAGTGATAATAATTAATAATATATAATTGATGGGTAGTGGATACTCAAGGCCCAAGACTAAAACTAATTTGCATAAAATGGGTCCACGTCTCTTAATGACCTAAAAAAGCCCACGTGGCCCAAGAGGTCAGTGTGGCTGAGATAGCCCAAGAGGCCCAAAGGCCAGAGGACATGTCTCATAAGAGACATTTAGGATCGACGAGGACGTCAGCTCAGGGATGACGTCCTTGAAGGCACGCACGTCTTGCAACACGTAACCTGCACAAAGAATGACAGCTTCCGGCGCATGCGTGATATGATATCTCATAGAGTCAATCCGCGTGTGCACAATCTCCTTGACACGATAAAGTGGATTTGTAGAGTTGGTAGCAGAGCATTTTGCACATGCCAACCACCACGTGGCAGCTCCATGCAAAGGATTTTAACTACTATATAAGCATTTACTTTATACCTACCAAAGGATCCTAAAATTCAAGAACTCTGAATTCTTGCATTTGTGCACAAAAAGAGAGAAAGAGCTAAAAAACCACACCGTGTTATAGAGAGAGAAAGAGAGGGTCGTGTTATAAAAGTAACTCCTAAGACTTTTCATACACTTAGTTCTCAACCTCTTGTACTTGAGCTCACACATAGTGAAAATAGTTCTCGAACTAAAATCCCATTATTTTTTCCTTTCGTTCAGCAGAAGGCTTTCCATGTAAAGATCTCACCTATCATACTCTCTCTCTTTTTTCTTTCTGTGTATTTACTGTTTTGTGTGCTATTGGATCCTCGTCCCTATCAGAGAAAGGATCTAAGGACGTAACATTTGGTACCGTTTGTAGAAAACGACAAAAAGTCAGTTTTTCATATTTTTCAGAAATCTTCCAGAAATTTCCTTACTCTTTTCCCAAAGTCAAATATGGTGAATACGAGAGTACAAGCAAGTGCCCTTGTCAGAGACGTGGCCTTGTGTGACAACGGCATGACCGCGTGTGCCAGAATAGAAGACCATCCTGAGCCAGTTGTACGAGCGTTGACCATAAGGATGGATGATGTGTCCAAGGCCGTTCGGACTCTCTACTCAAAGATGGACGAGCAGATGAAGGGAGTGCCTTCTAAGGCCTCTAAGACTGCAACGTCCCAGAATAGGAATTCAGGGTCGCTGGGACGCCACGCCGGTTTGGGGCCGTTGGATTTCATCCAACGGCCCCTGTTTTCATTAATAAAAAAAACGAAAATAATTTAAAAAAACACGGGGGCTGTCTCAGCCATCGAGTGGAAAACGCATCCGACGGATGAGATTTCGTTTTACAATAAATAGGTTTTTTTTTAAACGGAAAAATGCGCTGTCATCTCCCTGCTGCGTCCCCAAAAACCCTCGTCCCCATTTCCTTCGCGCTCCCCTCTCTCTCTCTCTCTTCTGAAACAGTCGTTTTCCCCATTTCTACCTTCACTGCCCCTCTCTCTCTTTTCCTCTCTTCCTCTTCTCCTCGTCATTTTGCGCAGCCATCTCTGTCGCCTGAGAAACAGAGACGCCATTGCTGGTCGTGATTGAGGATCGTCGTTGTCCACCGGCGCGATTTGGGATTCGGATTGTCCACCGGCTCGATTTGGGAGGCAGGATTTGCTGTACGTATCTATTTAAATATAATATATACATATTATATTTACGTATATTATTTATATAAATATATAAATATATGTATAAATATTTATATAAATATATAAATATATGTATATTATAGGTACATATGTATATATATAAATATATATATATAGTACTGACTCTGTTTTTAAATTTGAATACAGTGAACGGCTGTATATAAATATACAGTGAACATTATATATAAATAATGTTCCCCATTTCTACCGTTAGCCTCGTCCCCATTTTTATATTTATTTAAATATATACATATATATATATATATATATATATATATATATATATATATATATATATATATATATATATATATATATATATATATATATATGTAATGTTTCCACTGTTTTGTTTATTATTGCAGCTTTATAATGGATGAAAATACTCCAAAAATTGGTATGATTTTTGAAAATATAGATGATGCTTGGGAGTATTGGAAACAGTATGGTACTCGAACGGAATTTTCAGTACGAAAACATTTAGTTAGAAAATCTAAAATTGATAAAGTAGATATATCTAGAATATTTTGTTGTTCAAGAGAAGGGGCACGTCTACTAGACAAGCGACGAAATAAAAATACAAAACAACGATGGGAAACACGTTGTAATTGTCCAGTAAGGATGGATTGTGTACTTATTAGGGAAACCGAAAAAATAAGTGTTAAAAATTTTATTGAATCACATAACCACGATCTTGAACCTCCAGAAACGAGATACATGCTTAGATCGCAAAGGGAGGTTTCAGAAGTGCATGCTCATTTAATTGACATGGCTCATGACGCCGGTTTAAGACCTTCTCAAACTCACGAGCTAACTGTAGTTGAGACTGGTGGTAGGAGTAATGTGGGCTACACAGCAGAGGACCAAAAAACTTTTCTCCATGGTAGGAGACAACGGTGTATGGAGTTTGGTGAGGCAGGGGTAATTCTTTCTTATTTTCAAAAGAAAAAATTACAGAACTCTTTATTTTTTAGCGACATGCAGTTGGATAACGAATATTGTGTCACTAATTTATTTTGGGCGGATCCAGAAATGATCGTTGATTATCAAGTATTTGGTGATATCGTTATTTTTGATACAACTTATGGGACAAATAAAGGTTTACGACCATTCGGGGTCTTCACAGGTTTTAACCATCATAGATCGATTGTAGTTTTTGGAGCGGCATTATTGTACGATGAAACGGCCGACTCTTTTGTTTGGTTATTTGAGACCTTTTTGAAATGTCACAGTGGGCGGGCTCCCCAAACTATTTTTACCGATCAAGATGTCGCAATGGCGAAGGCTCTTGCGTTAGTGATGCCGTCAATATGGCATGGTTTGTACACTTGGCATATTATACAAAATACCACTAAATATCTCGCGAATCGTGATGGTTTGCTTTCCGAGTTTAGTAAATTGATGTATGGGTACGAGGATGAACAACAATTTGAGAGTGCTTGGGCAACTATGGTGTTCGCGGAGGAAGGCAGTCATGCAAGGTCGTGGTTAGATGGAATCTATTGTGTAAGATATAAATGGGCTGCATGTTTTATGAAAAATGTGTTTACATTGGGAATTAGAAGTACACAGTTAAGTGAAATCCTTAACAGTGATCTAAAAAATCATTTGAGGTGTGATCTTAATGCTAGGAATTTTTTTCACCATTTTGATAGAATGCTTGAAAAGAAGAGATATAAAGAATTGTGTGCTGAGTATGAATTAAGACAAAAAATTCCCAATTTAATAAGTATTGATTGTCCACTGATGATTCAAGCATCGAAAATATATTCTCCAACAATTTTCAAGCTCGTCCAAATGGAATTGTTAAAAATAATGAGTATATGTGTACTTTCCCGGCAGGAGCCCATTTATATCTTAGGATTATATGCAGATCCATCTGCTTCGTATCGTGTATCATTTGATCATCATGCACAAATTGTACAATATGATTGTCGAATGTATGAAACCTTTGGAATTTTGTGTTCACATGCTTTTAAAATATTCAACATACATGATTTGCGATCCATACCGGACAAATATATTTTGAAGAGGTGGACTCGGAAAGTAAGGGATAACGCTCCAGATATAGGTTCATATAATTTGCCAACTTTAGAAGATACACAAAGCTGGTCGGGCAGAATTTCAGGAAGATTTATGCGTAGTTGTCTACGCGTTGGAAGTGATTCTAAATGGAGAGGAAAGTTAGAGGCAAAAGTTGCAGAGATTGAAAGCCTTGTCCAAAATTTTTCACTTGATGGGTTTGAGGAAGGTTCATCCTCTGTTATGCCGACACAAATGACGGATCGGATTGTCAAGGGTGTGAAGCATAAGAGAGGAAGAAAGGCAACAAAACATCCGAAAGGCTGTTTGGAAAGAAAAAAAATACAAGAAATCTGACAAATCATTGCAAATCATAAAAACCGAGGTTAGTATATAGTAATTTACTTATTATATCAAGACATTATATGTAACAATTACCGTTATACTCATATCCGTTTAACTGTTTCTGTCAAGAACAAATTTTAAACTTAGTCGTTGATGTGAATAGCAGTCAATCTCAACAACCGTTGTCATATATGCAGTTACTTATTGTATTGTTGTAGTATTTTGTTTATATATTGATTTGGATTCAAGACTTTTTCCTTTATTTCTAATTATATCTATATTCGTTTAGTGCCAACACAATACTTTCTCAGGATCTCATATGGCTAACGAAAAAAGTGTTGAGGCTGACTAATAGAAAAAAAATCAGTAGAAAGGTATATGAAATTATTACTTTACATCTGACGATAAAAGAAAGACTAATTTTTTGGAGTTATATTTAAACATCTGACGATAAATTTCATGTATATTATTTAATACAATCTTGAATATTGCGCAGGTTTTATGCATGCATCATTTTGTCCGACGCTCGTTGAGTCCACAGCACACGCACAAACGTCCATGGCAGCGGCGGCATTTTAGACGATGATTTTGCTTTCCATGGGTGCATGCAACCAATATAGTAGTTGAGAATATTGTATTGGATTGTGATCATATGGAGGAATGATGATTTTCTTTCTGCGGATGTGTAATGATGGGTTTGTGAATGTTTACTTGAAAAAATTTTGAAATTTAGTGTCTTTGTTAATCATAGATGACATTATTTACAGTTTGTTTGTACGAGTTTTTCTTTACTTTTAGGGGAGATTCTGCCGATTTTGCTTGTGTATATATTGGATTCGGGGGCGCTTTCGCTTGCTAGCTGCATTCTTCACAGTGAATCTACCACTATGTGGCCTATATCCTAGAAGAGATGCAGCTGTAATTACCTCTACCATCTTAACCCAATAACAACTAATTGCCCTACTGCTTGTTTAAGTATAAAAAACTATCCTATTCTCCGGAACTCCTTGAATTAGACCCGAAAATTCAATCCAATGTTTAGTTCCTCTTCAGGATTGGTGCAAAGTCAACCAAATTAACACTAATTTCTAAAAACCCACAAATTTATCTAAGAGCAAAGAGGTCTTTCTTTCTTTTCAAAATGCGAAGAAAACCCTTACTGGTTAATGAGCACAAATAAGGATGACAATTTAAGCCCTCAATTTTATCAAGAAACACCAATCACAGCAACCATAGACCTTCAATCCCCATTACGCCAACTATTTCAAAACCACACGGCAAGAACAGAATCAACCCAACAAATCTCGGAACCCAAATTGTATATTAATTTTTCATCAAGGAGCAAATTCACAAAAAATTAGCAAAAAAATTATTTATCCAAATATATATCCCAACTAACTAATTAATAAATATATATATATTTTTTAAAAATAAATTTACTCTACAACCTCCAGCAAACAAAACAAAATACGAGACATGGAAAAACAAAATAAAATAAATACTAATTTTTGTATTTTCAATTACAAAAATTGCAAAATAAGAAAATGTTGATGGAGAGAAGATGAAGACGAAGGCTGTGCGTGCGCGTTCTGCTGCTTCTCCTCTACCTGGCCGGCTGCGTGCCGGTGGACAACGACGACACAGACGGCTGGACAACGACGTACACAGCAAATTCGGCCTCCCAAATCGCGCCGGTGGACAACGACGATCCTCAATCATGACCGGCAATGGCGTCTCTGTTTCTCGGGCGACAGAGACTGCTACGCAAAATGACGAGGAGAAGAGGAAGAGAGGAAAAGAGAGAGAGAGGGGCAGTGAAGGTAGAAATGGGGAAGACGACGGTTTCAGAAGAGAGAGAGAGAGGGGCGCCGACGGAACAAAGCAAATGGGGACGAGGGTTTTTTGGAAACAGAAGAGGGAGAGGGAGATGCGCTGCAGCCGTCGGATGCATTTTTCATCCGACGGCTGACAGCTTCCCTGTGTTTTTTTAATTTATTTTCATTTTTTTATTAATAAAAATAGGGGCCGTTGGATTTCATCCGACGGCCCCTGTGCAGCGCCCTCAGGTCCCCAGAATAGGGGTAAGGGGAAGAAATACCCCAGCAAGTAAGGCAGCCAGCATGAAGCCCCGAGGACTCGAGTTGCCTCCAGCAGCAAAGTTCCTCAGTGACTTGAAGGTCGCTTAAGTCCTTGGGTTCAAGAGGAGAGTCCAAAGGGGCGCAATCCTCACTCTGTTCTCGGCAACAAGGAGTGCGCCATTCAGGAGGCGGCCCCTCGTGATGATGCACCTCCTAGGGTTAGGGGGTCCCAGAGCTGCAAGTGATACAAGGACCCTTTGAGTTGAGAAATTACCTCAACAAGAAGCAGGCAGTGGCCCCACCCTATGTGGAGGAGAGATTAGAGAACGCATGGGACCGAGTCTTTGGTAGAGACAATAGAGGAGGAGTTGACCTACACTATTCTCCATTCATGACGGAGATTAGGATAAGGCCACTCCCCCCGAGGTTCAAGATGCCAAACCTCGATGTCTACGACGAGAGTGTTGACCCTATGGATCATCTTAATCACTTTCGTGAGCATCTAAGCCTCCAAGGCTTAGATGAGATGACCATGCATTAGTGCTTCCCATTGACACTTAAGGGCGATGCGAGAGTGTGATTCTATGGATTGCTAGCTGATTCCATTCACTCCTTCAGCAAGCTGGCAGCAAGTTTTCTCTCGCAATGTCTCCATTTGGAGGATAAAAATGCAGCCCTGGCACCTCACCCGAGTGAGGCAGGGTGCCGGGGAGAGTTTGAGGGGATTCTTGGCCCGATTCGTAGTGAAGGCTAGGAAAATCCCAAAGTTGGCTGATGGGGTGAAGCTGAATGCATTCCTATCTGCCCTAGAAGGAGGAGCTTTCTTTAAGCACCACATTCACAAGGGTCTCCGGACGTTCGCAGAGGCTGAGATCGTAGCGCGAGCATACATTGCAACCGAAGAAGCCAACGATATGAAGAGGCCAGAGAAGGACGAGAACTTCCACCCGAGGGTGGTGGAAGGGAAAAGAAAGGGCGAGGATCTTCCAGGTCCCCAGATAATAAAAAAGTTGCATAAGTCCAGGCAGGTCGTTTGGAGGGAGCTAAGGCCAATAAACCTCACCCCTCTGAACGATACCTGTACCAACATCTTGATGCAGATTCGATACAAAAAAATTTTAGAGTAGCCCAAAGCGCTATAGAATCCAGAAGGTGGCGACCAATCGAAGTACTGTCATTACAATTGCTGTGGAGGCTATAGTATGGAGGATTGTCGGATGCTGTAGAAGGAGATTGAAGAACTAATAAGGAAAGGTCACCTCAATCGCTTCCTGCAAAGACCCGGACAAGGCTCTGGAACAGTAGGTGATGCTGAGATTGACTAGCTCAGGAACCGAGTGGTCGCGGGGGTTGTGAGCATGATATCAACTCGCTCGGCCCATAAAGATGCTTGGGAGATCATCGCGGTGAAGAGATCGAGGGTAGGAAATAGGGATGAAGTTATTAGCTTTAGTAATGAAGATATGACCTATATAACTTTTCCTCACTATGATCCCTTGGTTATAACCGTACTCATTTTAGATGGGGCAAATGACTACCAAATAAAACAAGTCTTTATCGATAAAGAAAGTTTACAGAATTTACTTTATCTTGATGCGTATTTTAGATTGGGACTTAAGAGAAGTCAAATGAGAGAAACCGAATGGCTCTTTTACAGACTGATAACGAGTCAGTTCCAGTTTTGGGTGTCATCCAGCTGGAAACATGCTAGAAAAGTACCTGATGATTGCATCTAAAGTCCTCACCTTCTTGGTTGTGGACCTCCCATCAGTTTACAGCGTAATCCTTGGACATCCTTACTTGACAACTTTTGGTACTGTCATTTTCATCCTGCATCTAAAGATAAAATTTTCGACTTCATTTGGGATTGGGGAGGTTCTTGGAAGCCAAGATGCTAGGCAGATATGCTACTTGTCCCAAGTCACGCAAATGCTTCTTTTTCAGCTTCTAGAAGACCTTGACTTGTAAGATGAAGTGACACTATAGCAGGCGCAATCTGGAGAACCTACTGTCCAAATCTCATTGGATCCTAGAGACCCAGAGAAGTACGTCCAAATAGGAAGCTCTCTATCCCAGACTGTCCGAGACCAGTTTATTAGTTTCCTATGGAAGAACTCAGACGTTTTTATATGTGTGCCAAGTGACATGCCGGGGATCTCCATAGAAATAGTAGTCCATAAAATGGGCTTAGATCCCCCTCACAAACCTGTCAGGTAAAAGCACAGAATTTATTTAGCAGAAAAATTGGTGGCCATTCGTGAGGAAGTGAAGAAGCTCCTGGATGCTGGATTCATTCGGGAGGTGCAGTACTCGGATTGGCTATCGAATGTGATCAAGGTAAAGAAGAATAACGGGAAGTGAAGAATGTGTGTAAACTTCATGAATCTCAATTAAGTATGCCCTAAGGACAGCTTTCCTCTACCCAGAATTGATCGACTTGTAGATTCAACGTCCAACCATAAACTTTTAAATTTCATGGATGCGTACTCGAGTTACAACCAAATAAGGATGAGCCCCAAAAATAATGAGCACATGTCATTCATGACGGACAAAGGGACATACTGTTACAAAATCATACCCTTTGAACTAAAGAATGTAGGTGCAACTTACTAGCGGCTCATAAATAAGATGTTCGAAGGTCAGATCGGGTGAAATGTGGTGGTCTACATGGACGACATGCTCATCAAAAGAAAAATGACTGACCACCACATTCAAGATTTGGATGAGACCTTCATTGTGCTCAGAGCCCATCAGATGAAATTCAACCCAATCAAGTATACATTTGGAGTGGCATCTGAAAAGTTCATGGGCTACATTATTTCACACCGAGGAATTGAGACAAACCCAGAGAAGATCAAGGCCATCCTTGACATGCAGTCTCCTCGCTCAATAAAAAAAGTCTAGAAGCTTATTGGGCGGATAGCTGTTCTCTCTCACTTCTTGGCCAAATCGACTGAGAAACACTTGCCATTTTTTAATGACTTGAGAGGAGCGAAGACTAACAACTTTCAATGGAATAATGACTGTGAGGAGGTGTTCTAATGACTCAAAGATTATCCGTCAAACCCTCCTCTCTTAGCTTCTCCCTAACTAGGCGAGGAGTTGTGTTTATACCTCGTTGTGTCCAACACGGCCCTGAACTCGATGTTGGTATGGTAGCAGCATGACATGTAGCAGTCTGTGTATTATGTGAGCAAGACTCTGGTTGACATAGAGATTAGGTGCCCCCACGCGGAGAAAATAGCTTTGGCATTGGTGTATTCCACTTGGAAGCTTAGACCATGCTTTCAAGTGCACAAAGTAGTGGTCCTGACCGATCAGCCATTAAGAGTGATCCTGCAAAAGCCCGATATGTCAGGACGACTGGTAAAATGAGCCATTGACTTGGGAGAGTTTGACATAGAATTTCGTCCAAGGCTAGCCTTGAAAGGTCAGGCCTTGGCGGACTTCATTATTGATAGCGATCCTTGCCCTTGGTGATCCAGGCCATCGTAATACAGATGAGCCAAACAATGCAACAACGTGGACACTACATGTGGATGGCACCTCAATGATGGATAGCTGTGGAGCTAGTGTTGTGTTGCGAACGCCTGAGGTGTCAAAGATAAAGTATTCAATGACCCTTGGGTTCTTGGCTACAAACAACGCCGTGAAGTACGAAGCATTGCTAGTGGGACTCCGGTTAACCAAGGAATGTTCTGTCAAGAACTTGGTTGTCTACAGTGACTTTGAATTGGCAATTAATCAAGTCTGTAGACATTTTGAGGTTAACAGTCCAAAACTCTCCAAATACCTTTCAAAGGTCCAAAACTTTATCGTGGACTTTGGGAAGGTAGAATTTGTCCATATCCTAAGAAAAAAGAATGGGAAGGCCGACATGCAGGCAAGGGTAGTAGCATCTGGAGACTCAGAGTAGTATGCCCGAGGGATATGAGAAGTTCTGCACAAGCCAAGCATTGAAGATCCCGAGCCAAAAGTGATGCAAGTCTCGAGTACCAACACTTGGATGACTCCCTATTTGAGGTATTTGTCTCAGAGACATTACTTGAGGATGCCGATACAGCTAAGAAGGTGAATAAAATAGTGGGTTGGTACACTCTCATGGACGGTCAATTGTACCAGTGCGGGTTCTTGGCCCCTTACCTACGGTGTATCACTCTTGAGGAGGCAGATTATGCTCTCCAAGAAGTGCACATCGGGATTTGTGGATTCCACATTGGTGGTAAGAGCCTCGCCTTCAAGCTCGTGACGCAATGGTACTATTGGACAACCATGAAGTATGACGCCATGGATTTCGTACGTAAATGTGAAAATTGTCAAGTCCATGGTAATATGATTCACCAACCCCCACATTGAACTCTGAGTACTGCAATCAGTATGGCCCTTTGTTCAATGGGAATTAGACATCCTCGAACCTCTTTCCATTGCAGTAGGGCAAAGAAAATTCCTAATTGTCGGGATCGACTACTTTACAAAATGGGTCGAAGTTGTGCCACTAGCGAAGATAATAGAGCCAAATGCCACAGAATTTGTCCGGCAGAACATTATATATAGATTCAGGATTCCCGAGTTCATCATAACCGATAATAGGACCAAATTCACTGGGAAATATTTCACTAAGTACTGTACCAGTCTGAGAATCAGGTTGGTCCATACATCGATCGCGTATCCATAGAGCAATGGGCAAGTGGAGGTCATGAACTGCACAATCCTATATAGACTCAAGACAAAACTGGAGCACTCTGGGGGTTTATGGGTGTATGAGTTGTCATCTGTCCTCTGGTCATATAGAACAACATTGAGGGAGCCTACAAGAGGGACACCCTTCAACCTGTGCTATGAGGTAGAGGAGGTCATCCTAGTAGAAGTCGGACTTCCAAGTCTCCGAGTCGAGTGTTATGACCCGAGCAGTAATGATCAGAGGTTTCGTGAGAGTCTCGATCTACTCGAAGAAGCACAAGACTTTGCGAGGCTAAGAATAGAGGCATACCAATAGAGAGTAGCCAGATACTATAATAAAAAGGTGAAGGCACGACAGTTCGAAGTAGGTGACCTAGTATTGAGGAGCTTAGAGGTTACGTGTAAAAATATCGACTGGAATAAACTATCCCCAATTGGGAAGGGCCGTTCTTGGTCTCTACCATCCTTTAAAATGGGGCCTATAAATTGCGTACCCAAGAAGATAGGTTAGTCCCTCGGACATAGAATGTCGTACACATCAAAAAATACTATCAATAATTGTATGTATAGATGGCCAGGTAAGGCAAAGTGATTCATCTGATGTGCTTGCAACACGTTTTATTGATATGATAAAATTTCTTTTTCCCTATTTATTATCTTGCACTTCATTGAATGTATATCATCTCATTAATTCACAAGACCTAGGCTGCTCCTAATTCAAGTGAAAGGAATCCTTTCACTTGCTCTTAAACTTGGTTGTGTCCGAGTGGCCCAAGAGGTCATATCTAAAACTTGGCTATGTCCAAGTGACCTAGGAGGTCGTATTTAAAACTCGGGTATGCCCGAGTGGCCCAGGATGTCGTACTTAAAACTCGGCTATATTCGAGTGGCCCAAGAGGTTGAATTTAAAATTTGACCACAATATCAAGCAACCTTAGAGGTTAGACTTAAAACTTAGGGGGTTTAAAATAGTAAGTATGTGATGACTCTAGAGGTAGCATTTTCACCCTAAGACGGTCGAAAGGTTCAGACATTAAGCTAATGAAAGACCAAGTTTCTTTAACAGTATGTCATAAAAGAACCACGCACACATAAGACTACCTGGAAGAAGGATTGCAAAAGAAAAGTGAATTTTATTCACACTTTGAGTTTACAGTGTACACAATATGCATGTAGAAAAAAGGGGAAAAAACTCTTCGACTCGATAAATTTACAGACAGCTCTCAGAAGGTCTTGGCTGAGAGGAAGTTCCCTGCTGCTACTGCTGCTGTCCTCGTGGTCCAGAAGGCCCTACTTGCTTTGGAGATCCCGGCTGCCCAAAAGGTCGAGGTCCACTTGATGGCCCAGATCGAGAAGGGCTGGAAAACACCCTTCCTGAGAGACCGTACAAGTCTTCCTACCATGAGGAACTAGCATTCCGGGTATCAAACACAGTCGTAGCAAACTGTGGATGCATCAGCCTTATCAGCCATCCCAGTACTTGCCTTCCAACGCTGAAACAACGTCAACAGCCCTCACCGAAGTCTTCAACACCTCCTCCAGCTAGAGGTTCCTATCCCACGACAGCCCGTACTGAACTTGCAGAAGCCTTAATGAATCCCCAAGGCTTCTCCAGCAGCCTTGAGGGACTCAAGCTCGGCGCAAGTCTGGGTGACACCACCAATGAGCCGTCCAAGGTTCCTGGCCAGCTCTTGAAATGGAAAAGAAAAAATAAAACCATTAAACCATAAGTGCAAGGGAACTAAAAGGATAAGGAGGGACAGAAAAATACCCGAGAGACGAGAGAGCCGTTGTCTGAGCTCTCCTTTCTGGGGGTCTTGGACTCCTGTGGCTCAACAGCAGGCACCACAGGAACCTCAATCCTAATCTCAAACGTAGGGGTAGCTCCATGAAGACCAAAGATTGGGGGCTTAATAACTTTTGCCTAATCTACGCCCTAGTCTCGACTTCAACAGTGCACGGAGCCCCAATGACGTCCTTGACCAAGGTCTCCGCATGGACCTCGGACGGAATCATCATGGGGCTCTAGATTTGGATTTCAAGGTATGGGGGCTTTATAGTCACGGCAAATTCCTCGGCCTCTTCATCAGCCCGAGTCGCCTCAGCCTCCCCCGCAGCCTACTCCTCAATGATGTCCTTGGATAGATTGTCCATCAAGTCCAAGACCTCACCAGTTAAAACAGAGGATATATCAGGAATAGGCTTGCTGAGAGGAGGAGGAGCCAACGGTGACTCCATGTGCAAGACCACGGCCTCAGAGGGCTACTTGATAGGCCCCACAACCTTTGACGGCCCAATGTCCCCAGATCCTCAGACTAGCGCCTTTTTCCTGAACAGGTGCTCAATGACAGTCTCGTCATCATCGGAGGAGCAAGGAAACTCAACGATCACCGTCAGACCCTTCAAGGTCTCAACTTGACGACTCTTAGTTGTTCGCTCGAGCACTTCCTCGATCCTCAGAGCCTGTCATTTCTTCTTCAGCTTCTTCTTCTTGCTCGGAGTGCTAGTGGCGCCAAAGTCTTCGCGCTGACTTGGCTTGCACAAAGAACTCAGGCCCTTAACCACTTGTTCTTTTGTTCTCATTAAAAGAATCGAGATTGGCCAGCAACATGTCTGTGAAGTCCTTCATAGTGGCCCTCTCCTCAGTCGTGACGTCCTCACGAAACCTAGAATCTACGTTCCCCCATTGATTGGGCATGTCCTAGACCTGAGAAATGCCCATGAAGAAAAATTTATCCTTCTACCTTTCGGTGGAGTTAGGGTTCCCATTTCTCATCACCAGAGAAACTCAAGGCATAGGGTCGCAACCGTCCAGTCTTGACTGTGCAAAAACCTCACAATAACTTTCACTACCCTCAAATCAAGGAGCTTCTCATGACAATGCCCAAAGACACAAAGAGAAACTAGATACCTAATAGCGTTAGGTTGGAGTCTGGCCATGGGACTCGAAGGTCCCTCATTATCCTATAGAGCTCCAGCGGCATGGGGTATTGAAAACCACATTTAAGGTGGACTTCATAGATAGTAGCGAAGCCATCAGGAGGGCTGCAAGCCCTATTGTGGGCATCAGGGATCACCATGCCCATTCAGATTGGAATCCTATACCATGTTCTGATAGCTTCGAGGTCAGCCAAGGTCAATGAAGAGGCAAGATCTTTTACTCCTAACGCCATCGAAGGGTCAGAAACAGCAAAGAAAGTGAGGCAGATGAAAGAAGGAAATCGCCAGAGAACGTAGAAGTTGCAGAGAAAGTTTGAGACTTAGAAAAATCTTCGAGAGCGCAAATGAAAACGGCAAAGGAAAAGAGGATTTAAACAGGTGGAATTCAAAAGATGCACCCATTATTTTCCTGGCCATGCGTCAGCTTCCCATAAGACGTAGGCCATGATGACACTTCCCTTCCCAAGGTAGCGAAGCGCTGTGTATTTAATGTGTAGGGTTAGTGCATTTTAAATGCGCCAATTGGCGGCGCAGGCCAACTCCTTGAACCTGGAGAAAGAGTCCGCGGATGATGATTTGTCAAGCTGTTCAATCGCACGTACACGGATACTTGAAGAGTTTATGCTTGAGAAAGGTCCACGTCCCAGAATAGTCCAAAAAAACCCACGCAGCCCAAGAGGTTAGAATTGCTAAAATAGCCCAAGAGGCCCGAATGCCCGAGGACATGTCTCATAAGAGACATTTATGACGGACGAAGACGCCAGCCCAGGGATGACGTCCTTGAAAGCACATGCATTCTGCAACACGCAACCTGCACAGAGAATGATGGCTTTCGGTACACGTGTGATGTGACATCTCACATAATCAATTTGCGTGCGCACAATCTTCCTGATATGGCAAAGTGGATTTGTAAGGTTGGTAGTAGAGCTTTCTACACACGCCAACCTCCATGTGGTAGCTCCATGCAGGGGATTTCAATTACTATATAAGCATTCACTTTATACCTTTCAAAGGATCCGAAAATTTAAGAACTCTGAATTCTTGCATTTGCGCACAAAAAGAGAAAAGGAGCAAAAAAACCACGATGTTTTGTAGAGAGAGAAAGAGATGGCTCGTGTTGTAAGAGTAGTTCCTAAGAGTTTTCATACACTTAGTCTTCAACCTCTTGTACTTGAGCTCATACATGGTAAAAGCAGTTTTTGGACAAAGTCTCGTGGTTTTTTCCTCTCATTCAGTAGAGAGCTTTTTACGTAAAAATCTCACGTGTCATACTCTCTCTTTTTTCTTTTTGCGTACTTATTGTTTGGTATTACTGTCGAATCCTCGTCCCTATCAGAGTAAGGATTTGATGATACAATAAATAATAATTAATAAACATCCCGAATTTGTAACATCAAGAATACAATAACTATAACAATAATATAAATCTCAATAATAATATCTATTTGAGAATCTATAATTCCTCGTAAGTACGACTAAAACGTAAATAAGAATACGTCTTGCTAGACCTTCATATCATGAAGATAAAAACAATTTTGTAGAATTTAAATTTTTACAATAATAGGTGAAAATCCCCTAAAATCTAATATCATGAGGAAGATAAGAACTCTGTGGGTTTAGATATTAGCGTGAATAAGCTAGAAACTCTAAATCCAAATAATAATAAATCATCATGAACTGTACAGAATTCAAATCTCATTGTATCCAATAACTAGATTCTATTGAATGCAATTTATAGATTCTACTAAATTCTAAACTTAAGAGGTATCAATAATAATAAGATATTATAAAAATCTTTTGGATATTAATCTGACACTATAAACCAAAGGCTGCATATGCCATCCCCTGTTAATTAGATATATACCATGAGATAATTTATACTTGCAAGTTTAATAAACAATCAAATTCAAGGTCTACCAAAGCTCAATCAAACAAAACATAGACATCTTGCCAATGCGTATTTCCTTCGCTAAAAAAGTATAAGAATCATCTCAACATGTCACACCTAATATCCCTCATCATAATATCTCTCAACATCATATTAATGATGGTCACATGGTTATAAATATTTCTTCACATTAGGTAATATACATCATTACCACAATGATATAAAAATTAATATTGAACGACTATTGGCCACACTAAAACTACATACTTTTTATATTTTTTAAGATTATAATATTTTTATATAATCTCATTTACCTTGATTATAAGAAATTATTAACATGCAAATATAATTGAGTATAATGTAAAAGACACCATAATGTACAATAACAAAAAATTTTTGATTGGTAATAAGGACCCTACTTATATAAGTAAAATTAATACAAAGAAGATCATCATCGAAAGAAAAACAAGAGAGATCCATCAGTAAATTAAATATTTGACTACTAGAATTCTACTGGTCCTATAATGTATGAATTTTAAAATATTCTTTAATAATAATTAATTAAATTAAATTGATAAATTTTTAAAACTAATTAAAATTTTGATTCAAAAATTAAGTTTCAAATCGAAATAGTCTAGATTGAGTAGTACTTGACCCATGCTCATATATATTTTGGACGAAAGGCATTCGCCTAATGGACAACTTTTGGGCGCTTATACTAATTTTAGGCATATTGGTTGCACATAATGTGTGTTTGATCCACACACATGCACGTTTGAAATAAATTGTTAGCGCCTGATAATGATAATTAATTAAATTAAGTTGATAAATTTTTAAAACCAATTAAGGTTTTGATTCAAAAATTTAAGTTTCAAATTGAAGTAATCTAGGTTGGATAGCACTTGACCATGCTTATACATATTTTGGACAAAAGGCACTCGCCTGATGGACATTTTTAGGGTGCTCATACTCATTTTAGGTATATTGGTTACACATAATGTGTGTTTGATCCACACACATGCACGTTTGAAATAAAATGTTGACACCTGATGCATGTTTGACAAATGCTCATGCACAATACAAATTGTACCTTAACACCTGATCCATGTTTGGCTAATATAAATGTGCGAATTTTCTATAAATAGGCTCAATAATCTATTTTAAGTCATTTTCAGCCGAGAGACGGAGGATAAATAGAAGAGGGAAAGAGAGAGAAGAAGAGAGAGAACAAAGGAGAAGGACGATTTGAAGGTATAATCAAAGATATTTTATTAAAAAGTAAGTAAAGACAAGTATATTTAAGTCACTTCTTCTATTATTTCTATTTAGTTTTTTATTTTTTGAGTATTTATTATTTTTGTATATACTTGCTTTTGATCCCACTCTCATTTTATAAAAATTTTATGAAATACATATATTAAATCTTTACACATTGGGTTTAAATGTTGACTGTCTATAACAATACTCACATATGTCTTAAATTTCTATTTATTTGCCCATCTTTGTCTTTAAGTTCTATATATATTCTTTTACATGTCTTAAATTTGTATATCGCTATTTTTGCTTGTTTTATAATTAAAATAAATTGAAAAAATTATATTAATCATGCTAATTTTTTATAATTTCTATAATAAATAATTTTTATAGATTTATAAATTATACAATATAACTCTTGCTTGCTTTTAAAATATATACTAAAGTACTTGCTAGATTTATATTTTACTACATATCATATATGCGAAGAAAAGTAAATAAGAACTCAATATACGTTTGATAACAAGTATATTTTCTTTGATATTAAAGAAATTTCAAAAACATCCATACTTAAATAGAGGTTTTTATTTGATTAAATATAAATTATTATAGAGAATTGATAAAATATATTTGAGTATATTCTAATATATTTTTAGTAATTTGGAGGTCAAATCTATCACCTACAAGTCAAAAAAGTGACATTTCACCCATCTATAGGTTATATGTAGATTGTCCATTTATGAGTCTTGAATAGTAACATATGATCTTCTATTATGTAAAAATAACTATAACCCAAATTTTAATATTTATCTTTTTTTGAAAAAGCTATCACTGATTATTAGCTATTTTTTTATGTATTTATATAATTTGAATATGTTTTATCTATTTACATAGTTTGACATATTTAACATTAAAAATATAGATTTAAGTATGATTACGTATTTGTACTGTTTGATATAATTAAATATTAGTTTTAAATTATACATGATATGTTTATAAGATAACACTATCAAATTTTTAAATTTTAGATCATGTTATTATCTAATATAATTGGATTTGAGTGTAATTGAACATATTATGAGGTTTGCATTCTGTGTAAGTTTGGGTTAAGAAGTAAATAGAATACATAATTAAATTTTGAGTCTTAACAATTAATAATTAATTTAATTTAATTATAAATTAAAAAAAAGTAATATAATTAGGGATTGAGGTTAGGGACGTGACAAGCCCACTACGGGTGGCTAAGTGAAATGACTCAGAAGACAATACCACCTAAACACTAAGCCTAAGATTGGCTTGAAACTCATTTAAATTTCCTAGCCTTCGAGCACCTACTTGTACCCTGCTTCAAAAGACTTCAACTATTTATCACCAAATTAATCATTTTATTATCCTTATTTGTAAGGCCCAAAATACATAAAATACTCTTTGTAATGTCGTCGTTAAATATCTCACTAAATGCCCCCATTGTCCAAACACGACACGACCGCCTATTTTGGTGAAAAGAAAGTTTTAATAAACAGTTTTTATATTTTAATTCTAGCATTTAAATAGCCAACTTTGCAATTTCTTTCACCGATTACTATAATTTTGGGTAATTGAAATCTCGTTTTATAAATACAATATTTATTCTATCATAAAGCAAGGATGGTAATTAAATAGGCCCAAATACATGAGTTTTACATATAAAAGATTGCTTCAAAATCCTCCACAAATTTGGCAAGCTATGTTAAAACATATTTCTTTGTGATTATTATTGCGTCTCCACCCCCTCGATTTCTACTAATTTGGGCAATCAAACGCGACTTCTAGCATTAGTTTCATAATATAGTTCTTATAAAGTAAAAATAATAATATTACAGTTATAAATATATTTATTTATTATGTGCACAAGTGGCCCAAACTTGGCCCAAAATCACGTCACTTTATAACCAAATTTAAGTAATCTTCAACCACATTTATCACCCTATTTCTACAACCATGAGAAACTTAAAACCATGTATCATTGAAAAAATATTAAATGACATATTTTGCAATATAGGAATACTAAATCAAAGGATATGGATAAATTGGATACACGTGTAAATAATTAGCTCAAAAATTATTTAAAAAACATATTTTTATTATTCACAAACCACTAAGAAGCCAAACTCGAGCATCATCAAAGTGACATTAAATTACGTATATTGTAGTATAAGAACACTAATTTAAAATATATAGACAAATTGAGTAAATATGTAATAAATGACTCAAAATTGGTTCTCTCTCTCTCTCTCTCATTGTCCACTATCTCCTTCATGGAGGGGGGTACTGTTCACACAGCGCAGGGCGCAAAAATCTGTTTCCAATGAAGGCTTCCTTCCTTCTGTCATTTAACCCAATGAATTTTCACTGAATTCAAGCTACATACTCTCATTAAATAGAGCTGCTTAGATCGATTCCTCAATTTGGACACTGCGCTGCTCGTCGAACTAATGAACATGAATTGCAGCAGATGGATATTAAGCTTGGAATTCAATTGTGGATAATAGAAGCCAGTAAACCATTTACATGAAAATTTGCAATATGATAGAGAACATAGGGAATTAGGTATTTCACTTGCCTTAAAATTCTACAACAACCAAGCATCACAGCTGCCATGAACCGTGGCCCAAAGCGATATTATTTTATTCATTAATCTATAATTATCTTTGTCATAATAATTATTTTAATTTAATTTTGGATTTAACTCTAAAAAATAATTCTTTAGTTCTACCGACTCAAATGTAAACCGATGTCAAGACGCAAATTTACAAATCAAATACTGCTAAACGGCTTGAAATAATATAATAATCGAATCACATGATATAAATGTCACACTTGAAAATAATTTTAATTATCAATAATAATTTGACATCAAATTATATTAAATAAAAGTATTTTAGCTAAAAGCTAAATCATCAAAACTAACTTTTAGAAATTTGAAATCAAACTTAAGTATCGTTGTCATAAATAATGCTATCAATTGGATACAATATTAATTGAAAATTTTGAAAAAACAACTACTAAGCAATACTTTTTTTATAATTAAAACATGAAAATAGCTACACATTTTAGCACCCTGAAAACTGATTAAATGAGTAGGCTGCTTCTAATTTTGATCTCCTGTAAAAAAAAAAAAAAAATCAAGGCTAATAATCTAAAGGGTTAGCAAAAGTAAAGGTATGAGTAATCCTAATATTCAACATGATATATATTTTTTCATATATAGATGTATACCAATAAAATATATTGGAGTTATATTATGATTAAAAGGCTGAAATACCAATAATATTATTTTTTGATAAATCATGTGAAAGCTAATACTGACAATCAATTGTGCCAAAATATGCAAAATATTTATAGTTAAACATGCCAAACTATATAAATATATAAAATATATTTACATACAAAAGGATCAACATTTAGTGATGACCTTACTAATAAAAAGTAAATATTAAAATTCAGATTATGATTATTTTTATATAATTAAAGGTCATATAATATTATTTATAATTTGTAAGTATACTAACTATAAATAATCCCTATAATCGGGGTCAAATACCATTTTTTAATCCGTAAATAATAAGTTTGACCTTTAATTTACTAATAATATATTAGGACATGTTTAAATATATTTTATCAATTTTTTATAATGGTTGATATTTGGTTGAATTAAAAACTCTATTTAAATATGAATATTTTTTAGTTTTTCTCATATAAGAGAAAAATACTTTTTCATCAAAGTTTAAGTAAAATTTTTCTTCATATTTATTTAAATATGTGATATACAGTAAAATTATGAGCCAGATAGAACTTTAATATATAATTTAAAATATACAGAAACTACAGTGTATGGTCTACAAATATGTAGAGATTGTTACGTAGAAAAATGTAGAATTTAATACAGTTTAAGTGATTTAATAATTTTTTTTTTCAAATCTAAACATGCATGAGTAGTTATATGAGAATTTAGGATAATATAGAATCATATATTTAAAATTAAAGTCATGTAGGAATATTAATTAGAATTTAAAGGTATATATGAATATTATTATGAAAATTTAACACTTAAGTATGATTTGTGTGGATTTATGACAAGTATTTTATAAAAGTTCATGAAATAGAAGTAAAATTATACACATATAAAGTGTAATTACTTTAAATACAAAAATAACATATATATGAATATTTAAATTAAGAAAATCTTTAAAAAATTTAAAAATAAACAATAATAAAGGAAGAATTGTTTAAACCTACTTACTTTTATTTGATCTTATTATGTTTGAAAATCTAATTGTTGTAAGAATAAAGAAATTTGTTTGTTAGTCGTTTGAGTCTTTGATCTCCGTAAGTTTTTAATCCAATCCTGTGTAATCACAAACAATAGTCAAAGAATTGACGAGACTCACTCCCAATATATCCTCTGACGCTCAAATCAATATTTTCCTTAAATGTGAAGGAAGAGACAAAAATATTAAAGTGTAATAAATCCGAGGAGTTGCGCTCTTAAATCTTAGAAAAATTTAAAAATAAATAATAATAATGGAAGAATTGTTTAAACCTGGCCTTTATTTGTTCTTATTGCATTTGAAGATCTAATCGTTGTACAACTGAAGAAGTTTGTTCGTCGGTCGTTTGAGTTTTTGATCTCTGTAAGCTTTTAATCTAATCCTGTGTAATCACAAATCATAGTCAAAGAATTGATGAGATTCACTCCCCGGTATATCCTCTGACATTCAAGTCAGTATTTTCCTTAAATGTGAAAGAAGAAACGAAAATATTAAAGAGTAATAAGTCTGAGGAGTTGCGCTCTTAGCGTCTTGGCTTAAGAAAGAGAGAGTTGCGTTCTAGGTGTCTTGTATTGCTTTGTCTGAAAGAACTTAAGTTTGTTCAAGTCAATTTTTATTCCAGTCGAGTAAGTTGTTCTTCTCGAATGAAAAGGATCCGTATTTATAGATGGCAGACGATTATCCGTTAGGACGGTTAATGGTTGTTCTTATCCATAGCAGTTATAACTAACATTTGCTATCGTTAGTTAAATACCCGCCTTAGTCCATTAAATGGACCTCGACCATAATGACTGAAATGGACCGCGTAAGCATTGTGGGCCGTGCGAACATGATGGGTTACTTAGTTATAATGGGCTACTCGGACGTAATGGGATGGGTAGGTTTTACAGATCATTGACTTTGATTCCTCAGCCAATAACTGTATTGTGCTTCATTATCTGAGCCTTTAGGTACTATACCCATCACTAGCTCCCCATACCAGAAGGTTTGAAATTCAGCCTTCTGGTATGAAGTTGAAAATTTTCTTTATATCTGAGTTCAAATTCTTTCATTGAATGAGAATAATTGTCTGACGGTTTGTATTCCTGCAGTTAGTGATCGCATTAAATGCACGTCATTTTGGCTTGTTGGAAACGCACATACCATCATTATTGACATTGGGTGATTTGACATTTGGTAGAGCAAATGAGTGGTCGACACGTAACAATGCCATGATTAGGCGCGTCTTTTGAATTTTGAATGTAAACGGCATTGTTTGGAGCTCTTTGCTTCGCTTATAAATTGGTCTTTGAAGGTTAGAAGGATTCTTTACCTCCTTCGTATCCGTCTTCTTACTTAGAAGTCATCACCTTCCTTTTTTTGTTCAAACATCTCTCTTGGCCCCAGAAGTTTACGATATTTAGTCGATCCTTACACTTGAAGATGTGGAATATTTCAGAGGTCAGTGTAAGATTCCACGTTCTCTATCGTATCTCTTGCTTGGAATCAATGGGAGAGCTTCTTCTCCTCCACCAGGATATATTACAGTATATGAGACTCATCTCAAGGGTAGTCTTCACTTTCCTTTGGCACCAGAATTCTACATGATAATGGTGGAACTCCATGCGCCGATCGCCAGACTCTAGCCAAATGGCGCGAGGTACTTCATTCCGTTGTGTATTTTTGCTTGAATTCACGATGTGGTTTTCAATGCCACAGTCGTAAAAGTTTTGATTCGTTTTAATCACGGTATGGATTGGATAACTGTATCTCCTCAGCCAGAATACCCATTTAGTGGAGGGAACCCAGACTCCACAAAAAGGTAAAATAATCGATTTTTTTATCTAGCGGTCCTTTCCATATGGGAGCTCTGTTCGGAATGGGGTTGCGTATCTACTACTAAGGAGTCGAACATATATGACTATGAGAAAGAGGCAGTTCAGAAACTTATAGATCTGATCCGTGAAAATGTCAGTACCTTCAATGAGAATATAAAGAACCATTGGCTATTCCCAGTATTTTCATTTGCCAAGTGGGAGTCTGAAGTTGAAGAATCCGAGACTCAGGCGGCAAAGACTCTTCTGAAGAGGTCTCATAAGAGGAAAGCCAAAGAGCTCAGAATAAAGGAGTCTTTGGACAAATCCAAAAATTTTGAGGACAAATAAAAAAAGCCTAAGGACAAAAAGGCTTCGAAGGGCATAATAATAAAAGAGTCATCGGCCATTGCACCTGGCAATAATGAGGCCTTCATTGAATCCAATTCTAGGGATGAGGCCACTCTGGATGAATGAATAAAGAGGAAGCGGCCGATGGTCACTTTAGATCAGACTTCCACATCTTCCTCAATACAAATTCCAGAGGCCGTTGGACTAATTAAAGAGAGTGAGAATGTGGGATCTACTGCTGAGGAAGTGACCAAGGTTGCCCCTATTCTAGCCCCACTACTTGCTTCATATGGTGTTCTGCCATTCTTGCTACCTCAACCTGAGGAGTCCTTGCCTGATATTGCCACAATTTTCGCTGAATGGACTTCTTGGATAAGTGAGATTCGTTCTGTAGAGGCTATGGAGATGCCCTTACTTGAGTTTCTAGAGACCCTAGAGACGAACATGATTGAGGGGGTCATTGTAGAACTTCAAGCTGAAACTGCGTAGGAGCATTATCCCAAGCCCCCAGAGCCTGATGTCCATATTGAGATTGAGACCTAGGGTCGAATCGTTTTGGGCGAGATTGAAGAAGTAGAAGTCAATGTAATACCTGAGGAAGTGGAGGAAGATGCTATGGCGGTTGGTCCAAGGTCTTCGAGAGCCAAGGCCTAAACTGCTCCAGAGATTTGTACGGATGATGCAACTCGTGAGAAGGTTTTTGTTTCGAGGTAACTTGTCTACAACCTTCTTTAACTTTCAGGTCATCCTTTTTGTATACTAACTTTATTTCCTTTGTAGTTTTAAGAAATGATAAGTCATCTTGTTGAGGTTGCGAAAGGACTTGCTCACGATTACATGGAAAGGGAGAAGCTTCTGACTGCTGAGAGGCGTATCTCTGAACTTGAGCGTGAATTGGCTTATATGAAGTAGAGACACAGCCTCCTCAAAGAGAAGTATTCTAAAGTGGAGGGTGAGCTTCGTTCCTCAATCTGTCTTGAAGACGTTGTGAAGATATCTGAGTGCAGCTACTCAGAAGGTATCAACCTCTGCAGACACATCGTCCAAATGCTAGCTCCTGACATTCCTATTTTTGTATTTCATCCAAAAAAATGTTAGTGCTAGTCATAGTTCCAAGGTCTTATACCTTCCTGGGGATGATGAAGATTCTTGGGAACTAGTGCCAAAAACTTCTAGGTGTCGTCCGTCTTTGTAATTAATTGGAGCTTTGTATATATAATTATTTTATTAATCAATGATATACACTTCCAAAATTTCAACTCTCTCTCTATGCTTTAGTCGGACATTTTATATGTCTGACTTTGTGTATTACTTATGTTTAATTTGACTTATAAGCCATGTTTGTAACTTAAGTTTTTTAAAACCATATTTAACCAATAATTTTACCTTAAAGATCTTTGCATACATGCTTCTGAGGAAGCCCCCAAGTTTTTAATTCTCGATCTCATTTGGATCACTTGATTACGTGATCAAATTTTAAGTAACAACTTCACATGAATCGCTCAGTTACATGACTGAGTTTCTCGGACCAATGATCCTCGGTACAAGTGAATAAAATTCATTTAACTTATGGGTAGCCTATACTATGCAATAATATGAAAGACAAGCAAAAATAAAGACGAGATAAAAAAGGAACTAAAATTTTTATTAATAATTTCATAATACAAGTACTCGATGTGATGCAAACCTTACCTGTACAATTATTGAAAATATTTTTTAAGGTGACAAGCATTCCAAGTCCGAGGTACTATTTTACCATTCGGTATTCGTAACTTGTACACCCCATTTTTAAGAATGGCTAAGATTAGGAACAAGCCTTCCCAATTTGGTGAGACTTTATTCCGATTGGCATTTTTGCCTGTGACTTCAATGCTCCATAAGACCAGATCTCCCACATTAAACTGTCGTACTTTCACCTTTTTGTTATAGTACATAGCAATTCTTTATTGATATGCTATCGTCCGCAATCGTACCTCGTCCCAAACTTCTTGAAGTAGGTCAAGATTTGTCAAATTCTTTGAGAGTTGTGACGTGGATCAAAAGATTCGACCCTAAGGCTAGAGAGCTCGATTTTTATTGGAATGACTGCCTAGATCCCATAGCACAAATTGAAAGGAGTTTCACGGGTCGGTTCTCTGAGTGTCGTCCTATACGACTAGAAGACGAAAGGAAGTTCGTCCACCCATGAACCCCCAATATTTTCAAGTTTTATTTTCAAACCGTGCAGTATTATTCGGTTGGTAACTTCCATTTGTTCGTTGCATTGTGGATAAGCGACGGAAGTGTGAACTAATTTTATCTTTAAATTGGCACAATACTTTGTGAAACACTTGCTGGTAAATTGGGTTCCATTATCAGTCATAATAACTTCAGGTATTCCAAATTTGCAAACAATATTCTATCGGACAAACTTGGTTGCATTTTACTCGATTATTTTGGCTAGTGGGACGACTTTGACCCATTTCGTAAAATAGTCAATTCCGACTATAATGAATTTTCTCTATTTCAAGGCCACTGAAAGTTGTCCGAGGATGTCTATTCCCCATTGTGCGAAAGGCCATGGTGACTATAAAGCTCGAAATTCTGTGTGTGGCTGATGGGTGAGGTTCCCATGCATTTGGCAATTCTCGCATTTTTAGACGAAATCCATGGTGTCATATTTCATAGTGAGCTAATAATATCCTTACATCATGAGCTTGAAGGTAAGGTTTTTTTCACTAATGTGGAATCCACAGATACCAAGATATACTTCACCAAGAGCATACTCGACCTCTTTTGGGGTAAGACACCATAGGTATGAAATTAAATATCCTCATCAGTACAGTTTTTTATCCATAATAGTATACCATCCCACTATTTTCTTCAGACGTTTGGCTTCATCTGAGTTTTCTGGTATTGTGCCATCGGACAAATACTTCACATAGGGAGTCATCCAATTATCAGAATTGGTTATTTACATGACTTCTTCTTGTGGTTCAGTGTTACTAGGTTCTTTTAGAATTTTGCGTAATTTTCAAGCATACTATTCTGGATCTTCCGTGGTAGCAGCTCTTGCTAATCTGTCTGCTTTCTCATTTTCTTCTCACAAAATATGAATCATTTTCATATGATTAAATGTAGAAATTAAACTTTGAATCTTGGAAAGATATTGGGAAAGTAATAGATTAATAGTGTCAAAATTTTCTCGGACTTGATTAACAACCAATTTTGAGTCACTGTATACTGGAAGATTTGTGGCTGAACATTCTTTGACTAATTTTAACCCAACAAGCAGTACTTCATAATCGGCTATGTTATTTGTCGTTGAAAATCTAAGGGTCATTGAATACTTTATTTCTGACCTGTCAGGTGTCCTTAATACCACTCTGGCTCCACAATCAATTTACATTGAAGAGCCATCTATGTGTAAGGTCTAGGTCAGAATATTTTACCGACGTAATATACCAGTCTCTGTCCGTTAGACATTTCTCAAATCAAAACCGAACTTCAGGCAATTTTGGACACAGCCAGATATAAAAATAATTCCTCGCTCTGTTGTGGAAAAGTTAACAGTGATGTGTGGGAAAGATACTCCTTGAGTTCTCAGAAAGTGGCTTCACATTTTGCAGTTCACTGAAAGCGTGCGGCTTTTGTGCCTCTCAACACCTTAAAAAATGGTAAGTATTTCTCGGCCGATTTAGCCAAGAAGCATGAGAGTGTTGCTGATCTTCCGGTTAATTTCTGGACTTCCTTCACCATTCGAGGAGGATCATATCCAAGATAGCATTAATCTTTTTTGTATTGGCTTCTATTCCTTAGTGAGAAACAATGAAGCCTAAAATTTTTTTTGATGTTACTCCAAAGGTGAATTTGGTCGGATTAAGTTTCATCTAGTGTGTCCTCAAGATATTGAACGCTTCGTCCAGATCGCGACTATGGTCATTCTGAAGTTTGCTCTTTACAAGCATATCATCTATGTATACTTTCATATTTCGTCCAATCTGAGCCTCGAACATTTTGTTGACAAGGCATTGATAAGTTGCACTGGTATTTTTGAGATCGAAGAGTATAACTTTATAACAGTATATCCCTTGGTCAGTCATAAAAGATATATACTCCTCGTCCTCTAGATTCATTCGAATTTGATTGTAACCCGAGTATACATCCATAAAACTGAGCAATCCATGTCCAGACATGGAGTCGACGAGCAAATCAATTCTTGGTAACGGGAAGCTGTCCTTTGAACATGCCTTGCTGACATCAGTAAAATCGACACACATTCTCCACTTTTCATTACTTTTCTTTATCATGACTACATTTGGGTACTGAATTTCTCTGGTAAATCTAGTGTCTTGGAGTTTTTTCACTTCCTCCCAAATGGCAATTAACTTCTCAACCGATTAGTTCCTTCGTTTTTTCCAAATAGGCTTATTACTGGGACTAGTCCCAACTTATGGACCATTATTCCGATCGATATCTTTGACATATCGATAGGTGTCTAAGAAAAGACGTCAAAATTTTGTCTAAGAAAATCGATGAGTTGACTTCAGAACAGCTCGGATAAAGAACTCCCAATTTGAACGTACTTGTCGGGATCAGTGGGGTTCAGTGGAATTTGATTTGTTAATTCTCCAAAATGGGCTTGTAATAATGTGGTCTCATCACAGAGATCAAGGTCCTGGATCGGTTGACTCATCGGAGTCCGAGTGACTTGAGATAAATAATAAGTCCACCCAGTCACTTGATCACCTAGGACCTCTCTGATGCCTAATGGAGTTGAAAACTTTACTTTTAGATGCAGAATAGAAGTCACAGTTCCGAACACTGTTAAACAGGGTCGTCCGAGGATAGTATTGTAAACCGATGGAAGATCTACAACTAAGAGAGAAAGCATCTTGATAGCTGTCATCGGATATGTACCCAACGTGACTTCTGATTGGATACTCCTTGTACGGCCACGAGTTCATTATACAGTCGGTATAATGGTCCTTCTGCGATCCTTAACTGACTTCTTTTTAGTCCTAATTTAAAAAAGGCATCCAAGTAAAGTAAATCTCTTGAATTTTCATTATCAATAAATACTCGTTTTAGTTGGTAATCTATACTACCGTTCGAAACAAGCGTAATTACAACCAAAGGATCAGAATGAGGGGATATAATATGAGTTAAATCTTTGTCACTAAAACTAATTACATTATCCCTATTTTCTGTCATTAGTTTATTGTAGCCGATGGCCATTCTTAAACTTTTTGGAACGTTATCCGGAGCGGGTCATGTGGAAATCATATTTACAATGTCAGCTGCCACTTGGCCTTTTGGCTGCTTGGCCTCATCTCCATCTACTCCTCCAGAGGTCTGTTTGGGTCTTTACAGGAATCGGTTGATATGTCATTTTTGGATAAACTCTTCAATTTCCTTATGGAGCGTTCTACAGTCCTTCGTACTGTGTCCCCCACACTGGTGGTAATGAAAATACTTTAACTGGTCACCACCATCTGGATTCTTTAATTCCTTTGGCCATTTAAAGAACTTATCATCCCAAATTTGTATCAGGATATTGGTATGAAAATCATTTAAGGGAGTCAGATCTTGTAGCCTAAATCCTCTTCTTGATGTTGACTCAGACTTTTGCTACTTTATTGATCCTTGAGGACTCAAATTGTCCACATTTTTTCTTTTTCCCTTCGTTGACTTTTGGTGGGGCTGGTCTTTCGGTCATTTTGTTTCATTGGCCTCCTCAACTGCCATATAGGCTTGTACTACGACCTCAACCTCTCTAAAGGTCTGAAAGTTCTTATGGGCCATGTGCCTAAAAAAGTCTCCGGGTTCCAATGTAGATACAAAAGCACTTAGCTTCACATCTTTAGTGAGCTTAGGAATTTTTTTGGCTTCGACCGTAAATCTGGCCAGGAATTTCCTTATGCCTTCATTTGGCCCTTATTTTATTTGGGCCAAATGCCAGGGTTATTTTTCTTCCAATCTAGTGGAGGTAAACTGAGATAAAAAATTATCAGCCAAACCTTGAAAAGTTCAAATAGAATTTGGTTGAAGGAGATAGAACCATACTCGGGCATCACCTTTTAAATTTAGAGGAAAGTATAGGCACATTACTGCTTCATCTAAATCTTGAAAGCTTGGGAGCATATAGAAGTGATCCAAATGGTCCATAGGATCAGAATTTCCATCATATGGCTCCAAAGCGGGCATCTTAAACTTATGCAGCAGGGATCATGTACGGATTTCCAATATAAATGAAGATTGCTGCAATTTGATGGTTTTTTTCACAGTGTCTTCTCCAAAGACACGGTCCCAAATTCTGTTGACTTTTTCCTCGATTTGGGGAGGAGCCGCCATCCTTTTTTCATTAAGGAGATCCCTCAACTCGGATGGTTTTTGAACAAACTATGAACCTTGATGGTTCACAGCCCTTGGAGGACGCTCACTACGAGAGGGTTCTCCACGAAATGTGAGTTCCCTATCGTCACGAGAATACTGAGGCCTTCATCTCTCAAGACTATCCTCTCAGACTCGGAGACTTAAACAACCTTCAAGTTTCAATTGGACTTTTTCGTTTGAAGCCGTTTTAGTCCCGAGGTCATCCTGGTGGTTAATCTTTTTTTAGATGAATTTTCTTCCCCTATTATTCTTCTTTTTTGGACGTATCAGTTTGAAAGGCTAAAGAAGGGACTCATTTTGGCCATTCGTCCAATCGTGAACAAAGCATCTGGATAGCTTTAGCAATCGTCCGTACACAAAGATCAGGGTGATCGTCCATTCGATCAACTATGGGAGGACTGTAGCCACCAGAAGTGGCCTCCCTAATTGGTGTATTGACTTCTACTTTATAATTGACCATTTTCTTTTTTATTTTATTAAAATTGTGTTTAACGGACTTTTTGTTATGTCATCCTACAGACGGTGCCAATGTTGCATTCGAGGATCTGATTGTTGTACGAATGAAGAAGTTTGTTTGTCAATCATTTGAGTCTTAGATCTTCGTAAACTTTTAATCAAATCCTGTGCAATCATAAATAATAGTCAAAGAATTGGCGGGACTTACTCCCCGGTATATCTTCCGACACTTAAATCAATATTTTCCTTAAACGTGAAGGAAGAGACGAAAATATTAAAGTGTAATGAGTCCGAGGAGGTGCGCTCTTGGCGTCTTGGCTTAAGAGAGAGAGAGAGTTGTGCTCTAGGCGCCTTATAGTGCTTTGTCTAAAGGAACTTAACTTTGTTCAAGTCAAATCTTATTCCAGTTGACTAAAATTGTTCTTCTTGAATGAAGAGGATGCGTGTTTATAGATGGCGGGCGGTTAACCGTTGTTTTTATCCATGGCAATTGTAAGTAACATCCAATGTTATTTGTTAAATACCCGCATTAGTCAGTTAAATGGACCTCGGCCGTAATGATTAAAATGAGCCGTGCATGCATTGTTCGCCGTGCAGACATAATAAGCTGCTCGGATGTAATGGGCTACGTAGATTTTAAGGATCATTGATTTTGATTTCTCGACTTACAATTGTATTGTGCCTCATTATTTGGGCCCTTAGGTACTCTACCAACCAAATCTTTAGTAAAAAAAATCTTTGATTTCACCTTAAATCTCTATTTTCTTTATTTCTCTTTTTTCTTCTTCACACTCTCTTCTCTTAAAACTTTAACTAAAATGAGTTGGAATTAACCAATGGCTTATTTATAGAAATTTAGTGTATGAGCTTTTCTTATACGATGATTAAGCACTGAGGCACAATCAACACCACGCACAAGTCTAACATCAATATCCTATTTTAAATACGCACATATGCTAATTGAGCGTATATTAAGTACGAATATTCTATTTAAAATGCGCATGAGCGATCCAAAGGCATCTATTCGATACACTCTTATTATCTAAAATATGTATGTACGAGTGTGGGATAGGTGCAGGTTAGGTGTCACTTAATATAACTTAATCTGATCCAAAACTTTAAATTTTCATCTAAAATTTCAATTAATGTTAAAAATTTATTAATTTAATTTAATTAATTATTATTAAAATATCCATTTGGAATTTATACTTTACCTCAATAGTAGCAAAAATAGAGTCTCAACAGTGCCACAATAGCAGCGGCAACTAGCAGAAACAGCAACTAGCAGCGGCAACACGTGAGATAGCTACAGCAAATGGCAAAATCTCAAAGGAGTTCAGCACAGCAAGGCTTCCGGCAGCAACAACTTCGACAGTAGAAGGGTGGAAAATTTTGAAGATAGCCTCTGCACGGCAACCAATTCTACTCAACGGCGCCGGAACAGCAACTTTAACAGCAAACTTCAATGAACAAGGCTTCTAACAAGCAGGAATTTTAGCTCTCTCTCTCTCACTCCACGGCACTAACACGGAGCATAGCGGCAACAATAGTAATTTGTGTTGGCCCGGACCGCTTATTTGAACCGCGATAAAACAATCAACAATTCACAATAAACACACAAAAATCATCAATAATGAAATAAGATATAATTTCTATGTGGAAGACCTTTCTAATAATAAGAAGAAAAAACTACCGAATGACAGGTCTAAAATATCTCCACTATACAATCAATTCGGTTATACAAACCCCACAAATACAATAACTGAATATATTGTAATAATATACCGAGCAATAATGAGTATAAGATGAAAGAATAGAAATATGACTGATAAAGACGTTCTTCATAATTTTAAAAATAGGGTACCCAATGTCAATAGAGATTGAAGCACGATTCGAAATTCTACCGTATATTCAAATCTTCCTCTTCTCCCCTTTCCCTATTTTTCTCTTATTTTTCTCTCAACTCATCAATACTTGCTTGATTGTATGTCTCTGACATTAGAGTTTGGGCCTTTATATAGAATTTTTAGTCTCAATTAATTAGAAAATAAATATAATTTTTTAATTAACGATATTTAAGAATTGGAAAAAAAAATATCACACGCTTTTTCAATAAAATATTACCAAATATTTCTTAAATAAAAATAAAATAAAATCTTTCCTAATCAAAGAAAACCAGATCTCATCTAATTTGGAAAGTCCATAATATAAGTACAATTTTCGAATCAAATAGAATTAAATCTCTTCTAATTTAAAAAGTCGATAATATTCGTATGGCACTCGTGTGCCTCATTTGAATTACTAAACGATACGTTAAATAGGTATGGACCTACATGAGAGTAACCCATAACTTAACAATCTTTCCCTCATGATGTGTGGGGGCAATCATCATCATTTTGGTAATGATTTGACAAACTTCAAGCTTTCTTCTCTGCAGCGACTCCATTTCATCTTGTATAACTTCCATCCACTCTACTTTATTTTTGTTTTCTATAGCTTCTTCAAAACTTTCAGGTTTTCCTCTACTAGTAAGTAAAAGATACTCATCAACCGATAGACAACATAGAAAGGCTTCGATCTCTTGTGTATCATTGGAGTGAAATAGTCTCGGTAGGGTCAGCAATATAATAGGAAACAACATCATCCTTATCATCAGGAGTAGGAGTCCCATGGTCTTCTTTCCCTTTGGGATTGCTTTAATCATAGTTTTCGTTATAAATAGGCACCGGTATCAAGGACTTAAGATTCATATTGCAAACCAGGCTGCCATTGTTGTTGGAAACAACCTTCACTACTTTGCCAATATCTTCAATTCTCTCATCCTTGACAAACATCACATCCCTCGATCTGACAAACTTTTCTTCTATCGGATCGTAGAACCAATATCTCGACTCATATTCCCTATAGTCGAGAAAAATACACTGCCTTGTCTTCAACTCTAACTTGGACCTCTCGTCCTTATGGATGTGAATAAAGGCCTTACACCGAAACATTGGCAAGTGGTCGTAGGATACTTCCTTACCAAACTACACTTTCTTTGGAATTTCTCCATTCAATGGACCGCTCGATGATAGGTTAATAATGTGAGCCACAGCCCTCAAAGTTTTCTCCCAAAATGAATCGGGGAGTTTCGTTTCTGAAAATACACAACAAACTCTCTCCATAAGTGTCCTATTCATTTGTTTGGACACACCATTTAGCTATATTATTTTCGGTAGAATCCTTTGGTGCCAAATTCCGTGGGTCCGATAATACACATCAAATGTTCTAATGTACTCACCACCATTTTCACTTCGGATGTATTTCAACTTCTCCGTTTGCCTTTCCACCAGGGTAAGAAATTATCCAAAGACATCAAGGTTTTGATCCTTCAACTTTAGCAGATATACCCACAATGTTTTTAAACAATCGTCAATGAATGTGATAAAATATAGTGCTCATTCGAGTGTCTTCATCTTGAAAAGGTCACATATGTCGGTGTAGACCAACTCAAGAAAATTGGCTTTCTTTGTGGACAAGCTTCGACAGAGGTGAATTGCGCTTTAATTGTCACAAAGTAGCACATATCGCTCATACTTGAAGCTGAGCACTCGGATAAACTTCTTCATCCACAGTATCTTCTTACTTGCCTCTATTACAATAATGAATTTCTCATCGGTGGTTGAGAGAGTGGCATACTTTTACATCTTTGATTGCCAGGAGACAACTCCTCTTGTGAACATGACTAAATATTTCAAAGTAAACTTTTGAGAGTCAACATCGCCGGTGATGTTTTTATTAGTATACCCAATAAGAAATGACTTATCACTTCTGAAATGCAAACACAACTTAAAAGTTTGTCGAAGATATCTCAATATTCATTTCACCATGGACTAATGCTCCTTATCAGAATTTGATAGAAATCGGCTAACCATGCCAACAGCATGAGCAATATCTAGTCTTGTATACACTATAGTATATATCCAGCTACCCATAGCCAAAGAGTAGGATATGCCTCTCATGCTTGCTTTCCATAATCTGTAAAAGGGCATTACTGGTTGCTCAATTTAAAGTGATTGGCCAACAGAGTTGTATGGTTTGAGTTTTCAGATTTCATAAAATTATAATTTACTAGGCTAATATAATTGATATTAAGGATAATGAATATGAGAATTAGATCGAGAGGTTCAAAATTTTACCAGTAAAAGTCAGCTTAGTGTAGCCTAGTGGAGCGCCCGAGGCATGAACTAGGTGCAGAGCAGGTGCAAATTATAGAACCCTCGTGCCCGATCAGCACCTAATACACACCCGAAGCATATTTTATAGAACCATCCCGCTTGATGAGCGCCCGATGCATGCTCGAGTGGATTGTTTAGAACCCTTATGCTCGATGGAGGCTTGAGCACGATTTATAATATTTGCATGCCCGAGCTGCACTCGACCAGAGCGTGAGTGCCAGAGTAGTTAAAACCCCTACCTGCTTCCTTTTTTGCCATTTTTGCATGACCTTTGCGGGGAGGAGAGAGAGAGAGGTGAAGGGGAACGGAAGAGAAGAGGGAGAAAGTGAAGGAAAGGCTCCGAAAACTTGAATTCGAAAGATCAGAGTAAGAAAACCAGTACATCCAGTTAAGGTAAGTGCACTTTAAATTTTCCTTTTCGATTATTGTTTTTTATTCTCGTTTATTTTGAGCATTATTGTTCTAATACTCATTCTAGTTGAAATTTTGAAGTAAAGAAATAAAAAATGTGCACATTTGTTACTTTGTCATGCTTTTATAGCAATATTTGTCGAAAACTTCTGTTTATTTACTTGCATCTCAAATATGCATATTATGAAAATTTTCTCTCTATATTTAGAGGCCTAAAAACATATTTCTACATAGTTGTGTTTCAAGTTTATAATTTTTAAATTTTATTCCATGATATTTATATATGCTCAAATACACTGTATATTTAATTTTATACAATATGCTTACTATTTTAAATATTTTTGATATTTTATCTTATCTGTATTATTGATAAATTTTTATGACCAAGAAATTTACCATGGTAAAAATGTGTAAGCCCCATGGAAAAGAATTTTTTAAGGGATATTCTATAGTTATATTAAGAAATTATAAATTGTTTTCCGAAAGGGTAAGAACCAAGCATGTATGAAGTCAAGTGCAGAATTTTCTAAAAAGTTAAGAAACTAGACCAATAAATGTTCAACTGATAGTATATTTCGACATGCCTTAATATATTATAGTGGAATATCGTTGTCTGTTAAGTACCACATTGCGGCTAAGGTCCCATCTATAGAATTATATATAAACAGCCCGCCTCTGAGTCTTCAATAAAAGGAGAAGGCTTTTGATTGTATAGAAACAAATGCAATCTAGGCTTCGATCGACTGCTCCTTTAACTAACAAGGCCTATTGGCCTTGATCCCCCAAGAAAAGTAAGTTTTTAGTACTATTTGACGAGTAAGATAATGAAAGAATAAGACATAAAATTTGGAATGTATTATGAAAGTATTTTCTTATCATGTTTTATGGCTGTCCATTTGTCCCTATTCCTTTTGATATGTATCGTTATATTTCAAGTATAAGTTATGCATGTTCTTTGAGATATACGCACCTTTCAGAATATTTGGTTTACTTTCTTACTATTTTTACTAACTATTCAGATGATCCGCATGAGTTTATACCTGACGAGCAAGAATAAAGAATCGATTCTTGATTTTATGTCTTGTGGATGTCCTATAAAGAATTCGATACGATAGTTGTTCTTTCTTCGGTTTAATTATGTAATTGACAAAGTCGATGCATGTTTTGGTTGAAATCTAGTATATCTGGATTATGAAGTGCTTCAGCAGGTTTGAAAGTGTTTGCAGGCATCTTTTCGATTTAGGTCCGGCAAAGTAAAATATTTTGGTTCGTTGTTGAAGCCATGAGGTTGTGGCATATGTTGTAGATCCTGTGTATATTGATATACATTTATTAGATCATGCCTAGTAGATTATCCACTATTAGAATCAAGTTAATGATGGATTTCGGAGGCGTTCCGTCACAGCTCTCTAATTTTGACTTCTCCATATTAAAACATTAAAGTATGTTCACCACATAACTCTCATGGGGAATCCATAATTTTATTACCTTGCAATTGTGAAATATTCATGTACTCAGAATTTACTTTGTCGGGTCCAATCCTTTATGACAAAGGACTTCCTAAGCTGTTATGAAATAAAATAGCAGAATAACAAAATCATCTTTAAAAAACCTTTGAACAAAGACACAATGATCAAAAGTAATCTTCCTGTTGTTTTGACCCTTTATTTTATATTCAAATTTATTGTACCATTGTCTCAGAACTTGCTCAAACCTGTATAGGCTTTTCTTTAGATGACATACTAAATGTTCCTTTCCCTCAACTTCGAATCTCTCCAACTATTCCATGTAAATCTCCTCGAGATCGAGTAAAGTAATCAATAGCCCCAAACCCAACAGCTTATCATTTAATTTGATATCCATACCACTCAATTGATCTACACATTCTTAAAACTCATCCAAGTAATTAACAATAGACATGCCCTCCTTGTACATCACTTGTATCAGCTTCATTAAGTGGTGAAATTTGTTGGTACCAGTTTTTGAAGCATAGAGTGTCTCCAACATTTTCCACAGTGTCTTTGTATTCGTCACATTCTAAATGTGATTGTACATATTATCATTTATGAATTATTAAAAATAATCACAAACTTGTTCATACTTAAAAACCCATTTCTTATCAGATTTTGACTCAAGCTTTATTAATTTTTGCATCTCGTCACGAATTTCATGACATTTCGCCTTATCATAGACCAATAGTATCTCTATTGCATGACTTTAAATGACAAGTTCTTGTTCTCTCCGTATGACCAACAAATGTTGAGATGTATTTCACTTAGTGCATAGTCAGTTTCTTCTAGCATTAGACACCACATGTGAGGGATGGAGTACCCTCGTCGATATAGTCTCCCATCCATAATGGTATACTACCCAACTGTCCTCTTTACGTGCTTGGCATCATTTGGGTTATCTGGTAGAAGGCCTTCTTCTAGGTACCGGAATCATCCAAGTATCGTGATCTGTGATATGAAGTATCTCTTTTTTTGGGTCTTTTATGCTTGGGGTCCAAGGATTTCCAACATCTCTTGGGCATATTGCTTACGATTACTAGTTGTAACTACTTTTGCTAACTAATCTGCCTTCCAGTTGTCCTCTTTCGAGATGTGGAGAATTTTCACTCTATCAAATGACTCAGTGAAGCCCTTCGTTCTAGAAAGATATCTTGTAAATAATGGGTTGAATGCTTTAAAATTTCCAGTAACTTGGTTGATGATCAAGTCCGAGTCGCTGTGGGTGATTAGGCTTCTAGTTGAGCACTCCTTTGTTAGTCTAAGTCCCACTAATAAGGCCTCGTACTAAACAACATTATTGGTGGCCAATAATTCAAGGGTCATCAAGTATTTCATCTCTAACTTGTTTGGAATTCTCAAGACCATACCTGCTCCACTCCCTACCTGGGATGATGACCCGTTTACATGCAAAATTCAGGTCAGAGCCTCCTCTCAGTGATGGGTGTCTTTGTGTGTATCAGTGTCTTTTGAAATCAGGGTTGTCGTTTTGACTATGAAATCTACAAGAGTTGAACTTTTATGGTTGGCTGCATTCAGAATTACATGTCAAACTCACCCAATTTAACGGTCCATTTGATCAAACATTTGGACACGTCAGATTTCTATATGATTCCCTTTAGTAGCTGATCTGTTAAAACTATGATCTAATGGGTTTAAAGGTACAGTCATAGCTTCTTGTCGGAGTAAACTAACACTAAAGAGATCCTTTTGGTGTACGAGTAACGAGTCTCAATATCTGTCAAGATTTTACTAACATAGTAAACCGATCATTGTATCTTAGCTTCTTGCCTGATCAGGATCGACCTTAACACCGTGTCAGATATCACCAAGTAGAGATATAATTCTTCGCCTTCTTTTAGAGAGGTCAAGAGATGAGGATTAGCGAGGTATTCCTTTAATTCTTAGAATGCTACTTTGCAGTGTATCATTTACTGAAAACTGTTTGCATATGTTTCTCTTAGGGCCTTGAACAATAAAAGATATTTCTCTACTGACTTCACTAGAAAATCAAAAAGTGCTGCGAGTCTCCTAATTAGTCTTTACACATCTTTTACAATTTGAGACAGATTCATACCCAATATAACTTTTATTTTCTTAGGGTTTGCTACGATTCTCTGGTGAGACATGTTAAATATAAAGAACTTTTCAGACGTTACTCCGAACATTTAATTTGTTGGATTTAGTTTTATTTGGTGCACTCGGAGTACCTTGAAAGCCTCACCTAGATTGCAAATATGGTTATCAGATGTTATACTTTTGATGAGCATGTCACCATATATACCTTGAATATTTTGTTCACCAACTTCTAGTATGTGGCTCCTACATCCTTCAAACCAAAAGGCATAATTTTTAACAATATGTCCTTTAGTCGGTCATGAAGGAGGTATGATCTTCCTTGTCAAGATTCATTCGAATCTAATTGTAGCCTAAATAAGTATCCAAGAAATTTAACAGTTTGTGCACAGACGTTGGATCTACCAGCAAGTCGATTCTTGGTAACAGAAAATTATCTTTTGAACATGCTTTATTCACGTCGATGAAGTTGACGGACATCTGTTGTGACGGACCGAGTTTTCTACCGAAAATTCGGTAGAATTTCGACAGAAATACAACCGTCAAATAATTACAGAACTTGTACAATCACCCTGTACAACAAATATACAATCTCAACATATCCAAAAGTTTATCAAATTTAAACCCCAACATCCAAACAACACAATTAAACAACACAGGATCATAAAACTACCACAAGCATTCCATGGCTCTAACGTTATATTTTCGGACACAATATCAAATATAGAGAGATGCCACTAGGTACCTGAAATAAATCATAATAATCCATGAAAGTATATATATATATATATATATCCATACACAATGGACTATACTATCTGCTTGTTGTCTTATACAATAGATACATGATCCTCAAATAAATATACAAAAGTCCACCATAAATATATATATACAAAATCACAACGTAGAAATCCTCGAAGTATAATCTTCCAAGTCCCAAGCTTAGTCATCTTCTAATCTCTACTCCGTCTCATCGGGTATAAACCTGTACTTATCTGAAAGTAATAAAATAGTAAGGAGTGAGAAGGATACTCAACAATGCATAATATAATCAAAGACAATAAGCTATATATATTCAAAATAAATCAATAAAAGGGAATAGGAATATAATGTAGATGCATAAATATGGAACATAATTCAAAAGCATCTGTCAGAATACATTTAACTTTCACATTTAGCTTCTAATTCCATTTGGATACAAATATTGTATACAAATTTCTGATTCATTTTTGCCTACAGATTTTTTACAGAAATAGATAAGGATGACAGTATCGGTATTGACGAATAGATAATGGATACAAATGACAATACCGGTATTGACGAAATAAATAACAGATATAGATAACAATACTGATATTGACAGAACAGATAACAAATTCAGATAACGATACCGGTACTGACGAAACAGATAATATATATAGATGACAATACCAATACTAAAAAAATAGATAACGGATACAGATGACAATACCGGTACTGACAAAATAAATAACAGATATAGATGACAATACAGGTACTGGCGGAATAGATATCGGATATAGATGACAATACCGGTACCGACAGAATAGATAACAGATATAGATGACAATACCGGTACTGACGGAATAGATAACGAATACAGACAATAATATCGGTATTGACAGAACAGATAACGGATATAGATGATAATGCCGGTACTTACAAAACAGATAACAGATTCAGATGATAGACAATAGATATCGGATGACAAATTTTAGAGTTCTAATTTCTTATCTTAATGGAATTTCCTCTTCATTCTTATCACTTAGTTATTACTCCCTAGAGAACGTTTCATAATTCTTAACAATTGTGGACCTCCCTTCTCATACTTTATATATCTTGCATAATTCTTACACCAGATACAGATAATCATTTCTTATGGTTTAAGTCTTTCCATGACCTCAAACATATGCGTACTTTAACATGATACTTGGATGAGACAGAAATTTCTTACCAAGTCAGACCAAACCTGACTTTAGAGCTTTCGGATGAAAAACCCTTCACAAATGGTTACAATGATATTTTTCGAAACATATAATTAAACATATATAAATATATATAACTTAAGTAACAATTAAATACGGTGAAATTATGTAAAATATTGCTCAATTGCCTTGGATGGGTAGTGTCCGCCCGGATGAACAATACCCGCATGCGTGACGGGGGTCCGTTTGAGCGAAATTGGACACCCAATTGGAAATTCTCCACTTTCAAGACATGTGTTTTCATTATCTCATACTAAAACATGTATAAAACTCAAATTAATCCGTAAAACATGGTCTGGATGCCGGTTAGGGTTCCGACAAACGAAATTCCACATAAAACAACCAAATTGGATACCTAATCAATAAATAAACATGCCTAAATTGTAGGTAATAATATTCTAGACCCAAATCAGATAAAAGCGCCAAAACTTTGAGTGTAAAAATGTCTGGGCGTGGGGTTAGGGTTTTGGTGCGAAAAACCGGCCAAAACTCAAAATTTGGACACGAAATTTACAAATATGCATACTTAAGCCATAAATAATACATAATATAATTTTAATCGGATATTGGAATGAGGATACCTGAAGAAAATGAAATAAAAATGTAAGAAAACGAAAGAGGAGGATATAGATGCACTTGTTTCAACTCGATCTATCACTTTTTCAACTAGCACGAAATTGGAATCAGACGCGAGAGCCTCAATCTCTCCTCTCTCTCTTCTCCCTCACTCTTTCCCCTCTTCTTCTCTTTCCCGAATTTCCTCCCTACTTTCTGCTTTTCCTCACTTTTTCTTTGTTTTATTATTATTATTATTATTATTATTATTATTATTATTATTATTATTATTATTATTATTATTATTATCATATATATATATATATATATATATATATATTCCTTTTCTTTCATTCTACAACACAAATCGATACTCAAATGATAGCACGAATGCATTTCAGGTGCCGGCCAAAATAATCAAAATATTCTTCAAAATTTTATAATATTTAATTAGTTTTTATCACAACTAAATTATCCAAAATAACAATAAATAATCCCGATTAAATTAGATAAAAATTTATGATATTATATTCTCCCTCACTTACAAAAATTTTGTCCTCGAAATTTAACGAAATTCAAAACTTAATAATCGGAAAAAAATCCTTTCAGATTCCTTCTTCAGGCTCCTAAATTACTTGCTTGATTAGGTAACTTATCCGAAAAACCTTAACCCAATGAATTTTCCTAATCCCCGATATCTCATTTTGTCTATCCAAGTTTAGGTTAGAACCTTATCATAAGAGAAATTTCTAATCTCCCATGAGGTTTAATTCGATTACATACTTAACTCATTAATCATTGATACATTGGAGACTTCATAATAATGTACTAAATTTGAAGGCAACTCAAATTACTGACTATTTTCTCAACTTAATTCAGAACCTTAAAGGATCTAACAAATTTCTACATCAATTCATCCTAAGCCTTGAAAAGATTATTCATTGGAACCTCAATCTCATTCCGAAATATCTGAACCATGAGCCCATATGCTTCTTCAACACTACTCTGATTGATCATTTAATTTTGGTATAATATTCATTGACCAAAGAAAATCCCAAGAATATTGGTACAGTTAAAGAAAAATTTGCAATCCACATAACTTGAAAATACAATTGGAAACATAGGCTTTAAATTTAAAATATAACACGCAAGCTAAAGCATCCCAAATTTAAGAATTTTACCTTTCACTATATTTGGGGATGCCTCGGATTTCTACACTTTAATATGCAAATACCTTGTCTGAAATTGTAGGCTTCTAGGATATCGACTTCTTACAATAGGGGCAATCATTAATTAGATGACCCTATTGACCACATCAAAAATTGGCTCTCGGTGATTCATAACGGGATTTCCCAAGATGTACTTTTTTGCAATAGGAACATATGGTTGCTACTGTCTGAAGATTTGGTATTGTCTGAATTTCAGCACTATCTTTTTCCTTATCCACCAACTTAGCTTACTTAGTAGGTACTTCTGCTCCTAAAGTAGAGTTTACCCCCGATTCTCCTCCATTTGCCACTCTCTTCTTAGAATATTCCTCAATCCTAAACTCCATTTCAAATATCACGCCCGATCTAATACCTCCCCGGAGGTCTGCAACTTTAGTGTCGACAATTGCTTTTTAATTTCACACCTCAAACCCTACTGAAATCTCTTTACCTTCCTTACTTCCTTATCCACTATATAAGGCATCTAACGTGGCAACTCAGTGAATTTCGTGTCGTACTCCACCACCGTACAATCCCCTTGCCTTAGCCGAATGAATTCCTCATTTTTCTGTTTCCGAAGACTGTCGGGAAAGTATTTATTCATAAAGGCCTCTTCAAACATATCCCAAGAAATTTCGTCTTCAGGCAATCTTAAATCTCTCTTCTTTATTGCCCACTAATGATCTGCCTTACCTTCTAGCTGATGGGAAGTGAATAAAACTTTATCTTTTTTGAGACATCGAATGACTAAAAATACTTTTGAGCCTTCGAATCCAACTTTTTGCCTGGCTCTCCCAAAAACTCAGGCACATGTCCATTTGTAAAATGATCATAACCCATCACCCTGGAATTTTTAGGAGTCGGAGCATGAACTAGAACTTGAACTGGAGCTAGATTACACTACCCCATAGCCTCCATAAAATTTGCTATCCTTCCAAGAATGTTCAATTACTCCACCTCTAGATCTTGCGGATGGCCACCATCACACAAAGCTCTTCGTCTAGGTGCCATTGCTAACACTGTCTCTGAAATTAAAAACAATTTGGATCGATCACAATTCAACTTGAACACTAACTAGGACATTATACACCAAACAATCACACATAACTAATTGATCCTAACTTAGTCCGAGCCTAAATTAATAAACTTAATTCAATTAAGACATTAACTAAGACAACTAAGACTATTCGATCTAACTTAATCATCTTACATCTTCATCTTCTTGTTCAGTCTATATTACTCTAACCTAAGTTTTCGTATAAGATTCAAATCAAATCTAATGCATCTCTTTTTCTGATACTAACTGTGACAGACCAAGTTTTTCACCGAAAATTAGGTAAAATTTTGACAGAAATACGGCCTCCAAACAATTACAAAACCTGTACAATCACGCTGTACAACAAATATAGAATCTCAACATATCCAAAAGTCCATCAAATTCAAACCCCAACATCTAGATAATATAACTAAACAACACAAGATCCTATAACTGTCACAAGCATTCCGTGGCTCCAACGTTATGTCTCCAAACACAACATTGGATACAGAGAGATGCCATTAAGTATCTGAAACAGACCATAATAACTTGTAGAAGTATATATATATCTATACACAGCGGACTATACTATCTATTTGTTGTCTTATACAACAGATACATGATCCTCAAATAAATATGCAAAAGTCCTCCATAAATATATATATATATATATATATATATATATATATATATATATATATATATACAAAATCACAATGTAGAAATCCTCAAAGTGTAATCTTCCAAGTCCTAAGCTTAGCCATCTTCCAATCTCTACTCCGCCTCAACGGGTATAGACCTGTGCTCATTCGAAGGTAAAAAAAATAATAATGAGTGAGAAGGATACTCAACAATACACAATATAATCAAAGACAATAAGCTATATATATTCAAAATAAATCAAAAAAAGTGAATAGGAATATAATGTAGATGCATAAACAAGGAACATAATTCAAAAGCATTTGTCAGAATACATTTAACTTTTATATTTAGCTTCCGATTCCCTTTGGATGCATCTATTGCATACAAATTTCTGATTCATTTTTGCCTACAGATTTTTTACAGAAATAGATACAGATGATAGTATCGGTACTGACGAATAGATAATAGATACGAATGATAATACCGGTATTAACGAAATAGATAACAGATACAGATGACAATACTGATGTTGACAGAATAGATAACAAATTCAGATAACGACACCGGTACTGACAAAACAAATAACAGATATAAGTGACAATACCAATACTGATAAAATAGATAACGGATACAGATGATAATACTGGTACTGACGAAATAGATAATAGTTACAGATGACAATACAGGTACCGATGGAATAGATATCAGATAGAGATGACAATACCGGTATTGATAGAATAGATAACAGATATAGATGACAATACCAATACTGACAGAATAGATAACGAATACATACGATAATACCGGTATTAACAGAACAGATAACGGACATAGATGATAATACCGGTACTTATAGAACAGATAACAGATTCAGATGATAGATAATAGATATCGGATGACAAATTTTAGAGTTCTAATTTCTTATCTTAAGAAAATTTCCTCTTCATTCTTATCACTTAGTTATCACTCTCTGGAGAACGTTTCATAATTCTTAACGATTGTGAACCTCCATTCTCATACTTTGCATATCTTGCATAATTTTTACATCCTGATACAGATAATCATTTCTTATGGTTTAAGTCTTTCCATGCCCTCAAACATATGCGTACTTTAACATGATACTTGGATGAGACAGAAATTTCTTACCAAGTCGGACCAAACCTGACTTTAGAGCTTTCGGGTGAAATACCCTTCACAAATGGTTACAATGATATTTTTCGGAACATATAATTAAACATATATAAATATATATAACTTAAGTAACAATTAAATACAGTGAAAATATGTAAAATACTGCTCAATTTCCTCAGATGAGCAGTGTCCACTCGGATGAACAATACCCGCATGGGTGACGGGGGTCCGTTTGTGCGAAATCAGACACCCAATTGGAAATTCTCCACTTTCAAGACATGAGTTTTCATTATCTCATACTAAAACATGTACAAAACTCAAATTAATCCGTAAAACATGGTCCGGACGCGGGTTAGGGTTCCAACAAACTAAATTCCACATAAAATCACCAAATTGGATACCTAATCAATAAATAAACATGCCTAAACTGTGAGCAATAATATTCTAGACCCAAATCAGATAAAAGCGCCAAAAAATCCTGGGTAAAAACGTCTGGGCATGGGGTTGGGATTTTGGTGCAAAAAATCAGCCAAAACTCAAAATTTGGACACGAAATTTATATATATGCATACTCAAGCCATAAATAATACATAATATAATTTTAATCGGGTATTGGAATGAGGATACCTGAAAAAAATGAAATAAAAGTGTAAGAAAACGAAAGAGGAGGATATAGATGCACTTGTTTCAACTCGATCTATCACTTTTTCAACTAGCACGAAATTAGAATCAGACGCGAGAGCCTCAATCTCTCCCCTCACTCTTCTCCCTCACTCTTTCCCCTCTTCTTCTCTTTCCCGAATTTCCTCCCTGCTTTATGCTTTTCCCCACTTTTTCTTTGTTTTAATAGTGTATTATTATTATTATTATTATTATTATTATTATTATTATTATTATTATTATTATTATTATTATATATTCCTTTTCTTTCATTCTACAACACAAATCGATACTCAAACGATAGCACGAATGCATTTCAGGTGCCGGCCAAAATAATCGAAATATTCTTCAAAATTTTATAATATTTAATTAATTTTTATCATACCTAAATTATCTAAAATAATAATAAATAATCTCAATTAAATTGGATAAAAATTTAGGATATTATATTTTCCCTCACTTATAAAAATTTTTTCCTCGAAGTTTAACAAAATTCAAAACTTAATAATCGGAAAAAAATCCTTTCAGATTCCTTCTTCAGGCTCCTAAATTACTTGCTTGATTAGGTAACTTATCCGAAAAGCCTTAACCCAATGAATTTTCCTAATCCCCAATATCTCATTTTGTCTATCCAAATTTAGGTTAGAACATTATCATAAGACAAATTTCTAATCTTTCATGAGATTTAATTCGATTACATACTTAACTCCTTAATCATTGATACATGGGAGACTTCATAATAATGTACTAAATATGAAGGAAACTCAAATCATTGACTATTTTTCCGACTTAATTCAGAACCTTAAACGATCTAACAAATTTCTACATCAATTCATCCTAAGCCTTGAAAAGATTATTCATTGGAACCTCAATCTCATTCCAAAATATCTGAATCATGAGCCCATATGCTTCTTCTACACTACTCTAATTGATCATTTAATTTTGGTATAATATTCATTGACCAAAGAAAATCCCAAGAATATTGGTACAGTTAAATAAAAATTTGGAATCCACATAACTTGAAAATACAATTGGAAACATAGGCTTTAAATTTAAAATATAACACGCAAGCTAAAGCATCCCAAAGTTAAGAATTTTACCTTTCACTACATTTGGGGATGCCTCGGATTTCTATACTTTAATATGCAAATACCTTGTCTGAAATTGTAGGCTTCTGGGATATTGACTTCTTAGAATGGGGGCAATCCTTGATTAGATGACCCTATTGACCGCATCAAAAATAGGCTCTCGGCGATTCATAACAGGATTTCCCAAGATGTACTTTTCTGCAATAGGAACATGTGGTTGCTACTATCTGAGGATTTAGTACTGTCTGAATTTCAGCACTTTCTTTTTCCTTATCTACCAGCTTAGCTTTCTTAGCAGGTACTTCTGCTCCTGAAGTAGAGTTTACCCCCGATTCTCCTCCATTTGCCACTCTCTTCTTAGAATATTCCTCAATCCTAAACTCTTTTTCAAATATTAGCGCCCGATCTAATACCTCCCCGTAGGTCCGCAACTTTAGTGTCGACAATTGCTTTTTAATTTCACACCTCAAACCCTGCTGAAATCTCTTTACCTTCCTTACTTCCTTATCCACTATATAAGCCGTATAACGTGACAACTCAGTGAATTTCGTGTCGTACTCCACCACCGTACAATCCCCTTACCTTAGCTAAATGAATTTCTCCTCTTTCTGTTTTCGAAGACTGTTGGGAAAGTATTTATTCATAAAGGCCTCTTCAAACATATCCCAAGAAATTTCGTCTTTAGGCAATCTTAAATCTCTTTTCTTTATTGCCCACTAATGATCGGCCTTACCTTCTAGCTGATGGAAAGTGAATAAAACTTTATCTTTTTCGAGACATCGAATGACTGAAAATACCTTTTTGAGCCTTCGAATCTAACTTTCTGCCTAGCTCTCCCAAAAAATTAGGCACATGTTCATTTGTTAAATGATCATAACCCATCACCCTGGAATTTTCAGGAGCTGGGACAGGAACCAGAACCGAAACTGGAGCTTGATTACACTACCCCATAGCTTCCATAAAATTTGCTATCCTTCCAAGAATGTTCAATTACTCCACCTCTCGATCTTGCGGATGGCCACCATCACGCAAAACTCTTCGTCTAGGTGTCATTGCTAACACAGTCTCTGAAATAAAAACAATTTGGATCAGATCACAATTCAACTTGAACACTAACTAGGACATTATACACTAAACGATCACACATAAGTAATTGATCCTAACTTAGTTTGAGTCTAAATTATAAACTTAATTCAATTAAGACACTAAGACAACTAAGACTATTCAATCTAACTTAATCATCTTACGTCTTTATCTTCTTGTTTAGTCTATATTACTCTAACCTAAGTTTTCGCATAAGATTCAAATCAAATCTAATGCATCTCTTTTTCTGATACTAACTGTAACAGACCGAGTTTTCTACCAAAAATCAGGTAAAGTTTTGACAGAAATGTGGCCTCCAAACAATTACAGAACCTATACAATAACCCTGTATAACAAATATAGAATCTCAACATATCCAAAAGTCCATCAAATTCAAACCCCAACATCTAGACAACACAACTAAACAACACAGGATCCTATAACTGTCACAAGCATTTCGTGGCTCCAACGTTATGTCTCCAAACACAATATTGGATATAGAGAGATGCCATTAAGTATCTGAAACAAACCATAATAACTTGCAGAAGTTTATATATATCCATACACAACGGACTATACTATCTGTTTGTTGTCTTATACAACAGATACATGATCCTCAAATAAATATGCAAAAGTCCTCCACAAATAAATATATATATATACAAAATCACAACGTAGAAATCCTCAAAGTATAATCTTCCAAGTCCCAAGATTAGCCATCTTCCAATCTCTACTCCACCTTATCGGGTATAGACCTGTGCTCATTTGAAGGTAAAAAAATAATAATGAGTGAGAAGGATACTCAACAATGTACAATATAATCAAAGACAATAAGCTATATATATTCAAAATAAATCAAAAAAAGTGAATAGGAACATAATGCAGATGCATAAATATGGAACATAATTGAAAAGCATTTGTCAGAATACATTTAACTTTTATACTTAGCTTCCGATTCCCTTCGGATACATCTATTGCATACAAAGTTTTGAATCCTTTATAGAAACAAATACGGATGACAGTATCGGTACTGATGAAACAAATAAGAGATACAAAGGATAATACCGATACTAACAAAATAGATAACGAATATAGATGATAATATCGATATTGACAGAATAGATAACAGATTCAGATAATGATATCGATATTGACAAAATAGATAACAAATACATATGATAATATCGGTACTGACAGATCGATAATGGATACAGGTGACAATACTAGCATCGATAGAATAGATAATAGATACAAATAATAATGTAGGTATTGACGAAACAGATATTGGATACAAATGATAATACCGGTACTGACAGAACAGATAATAGATACAAATGACAATACTAGTACTGACAAACAGATAACGGATACAGATGATAATATCGGTACTGATAGAACAAATAACGAATACAGATGATAATATCAGTACTAACAGAATAGATAACAGATTCAGATGATAGATAATAGACATCAGATAATAAATTTTAGAGTTTCAATTTCTTATCTTAAGGGAATTTCCTCTTAATTCTTATTATTTAGTTCTCACTCTCTGAAGAACGTTTCATAATTCTTAACGATTATGGATCTCTCTTCTCATACTTTGTATAACTTGCATAATTCTTACATCCAGATACAGATAACCATTTCTTATAGTTTAAGTCTTTCCATGACCTCAAATATATGTATAATTTAATATGATACTTGGATGAGACAAAAATTCCTTACCAAGTCAGGCCAAACACGACTTTGAGATTCCGGATAAAATACCCTTTACAAATAGTACAATAATGTTTTTTCGAAACATATAATTAAACATATGTAAATATATATAGCTTAAGTAACAATTAAATACGGTGAAATTATGTAAAATATTGCTCAATTATCTCAGATGAACAGTGCCCATGTGGGTGAACAGTACCCACATGGTTGACAGGGGTCCATTTCTGTGAAATCAGACACCCAACCGGAAATTCTCCACTTTCAAGACATGTGTTTTTATTATCTCATGCTAAAATATGCATAAAACTAAAATTAATCTGTTAAACATGGTCTGGGTGTAGGTTAGGTTTCTGGTGAACAAAATTTCACATAAAATCACAAAATCGGATACCTAATCGATAAATTAACATTCCTAAATTATGAATAATAATATTCTAGACCCAAATTAGGCAAAACATCAAAAAATTCGTAGTTAAAAATATTTGGGCGTAAGGTTAGGATTTTGGTGTGAAAAACCGGCCATAACTCAAAATTTGGACACCAAATTCACATATGTGCATGCTCAAGCCATGGGTAATACAAAATATAATTTTAATCGGGTATCAAAATGGGGATACGGAGAAAAAATAAAATAAGAGTGTAAGAAAATAAAAGAGGATGGTATGGATGTACTTACCTCTACTGGATCTATCACTTCTCCAATTAGCTCGAAGTCAGAATCGAATCCAAGAACCTCAATCTCTCCTCTCTCTCTCTTCTCCCTCTCTCTCTCCCCTCTTCTTCTGTTTTCGGAATTTCCTCCCTACTTTCTACTTTTCCCTCCTTTTTCTTTGTATTATTATTATTATTATTATTATTATTATTATTATTATTATTATTATTATATTCAATTTTTTTATTTCATAACCCAAATCGATATTCGGGCGACAATACGAACGCACTTCGGATGCCGATTAAACTATTCAAAATATCTTTCAAAATTTTATAATATTTAATTAATTTTTATCACACCCAAATTATCCAAAATAATAATAAAGAATCCTAATTAAATCGGATAAAAATTTAAAATATTACATCTGCCATTTTCATTACTTTTCTTGATGAATATTATATTTGATAGCTAGTTTAGGGACTAAACTTTCCTTATGAAACTTATGTTGAGTAGCTTTTTGACTTTTTCTCTCATGGTAATTTGCTTCTCGATAAAATGGTTCTTCCACTTTTACCTGATGAGCTATTGACCAAGATGAAGGCCCAACCTGTAGACCATTATTTCAGTTGGAATCCTTGACATGTTGTCGGGTGTCCATGCAAACACATTAGAGTTTTATCAGTGAAAAGCCATCAATTGTTCACGCATGTGATCCAATAAAGAGCTCCCGATCTGCATACATTTTTCAAGCTCGTTCGAATCTAGTGGAATTTAATTGGTTGTCTTACCAAATTGACCTTGCTATGGCATTGCTTCATCTTGAAAGTCAAAGTTCTCGATTGGCTGATTCAAGACCACTTGATTGACTTGGAATAAATAGCACATTCGGTCGGTGACTTAGTCACCCAAGACCTCTCCGATGCCACATGCTGTTAGGAATTTCATTTTGAGATGTGAAATCGACGTCACTGTTTCGAATGTAACTAAGCAAGGTCATCCTAAAATAAAATTGTAGACCAAAGATAGGTCAACTACAAGGAATGCATGTAATGCCTGGATATTCTATAAAGGAGATTAAAATTTAACTTGGGTAAAATTAGACTACTTTCTTATATAAAATAAGATAAAATAAAATAATATATATGTGTGTGTATATATATATATATATATATATAACGTAATAATAATAATAATAATAATAATAATTGAAAAACAAGCCCTCCCCAATGCCACCTCACCTTTCCTCTCGAAGCTTCTTCTCTGCGTTCGCCGTCCCCACTTTCTCTTTCTCTCCCTCTCCTTCTCGCGCTCGCAACGGCCTCTGCAGAAAACCGTTCGAATCTGCCACATCGGCCTAACGCCCGATTCCTCCTGCTCCCTCACCGTTTCGTCTCCATGGTCTATATAATCCGAGCGCTGGTGTGTGTATGCGGACGAGTGGAAAGGCAGAGAAGTGATGCTGTGAGGATGAGCCAAGAGAGATTGGTGCTTCGGGAAGCCATTTCTGAGGCGTCTTCTTCCCTCGCCGTGGTCGATTTCGCTGTTGTGCCGTGCCTGGTTGCCGTCGTCGACCCTGCTGCCGTTGCCGTCATCGATTGGTTCCGAAGCCACCATCACAAATCCGAACCGAACACTTCAGTTAAAGCCGTCGCCGCCATTCGCTGAGGCCGCCGTTGACGTTGCTGTTGAGCCGAAGCCAAAGCTGCCATCGCAAACCCTAGCCATCTCTCCAGGCAAGTGAATTCCGTTTACTGTCATTTCTCCTCTGTTTGCAAGTGATCCCTTACGATCCTTTCTCCTGTGTTTGCAAGCGTTCCTCTACTGTCAATTTTATTCGAATTTCAAGTGAATCATCAAATCCCTCTTCCTCCTCTGTATTTTGGTGTTGTGCTGCTCGATCTGTTTCCCTCTCTCTCTAATTTCACCAGCGGTGATTTCGGGTTGTGTGTGGTCAGTGAGAAATTGATGAGAGAGAAGGGTTATTAAACCTGTTTTGTGACCGGTTTTGTGGGTCGAGGAAACAGAGCTTCGGGCTCTGTTTTGTGGCAGAAAATTGAAGTGAAGGGTTCATGGAGTCCGAGAGTAAATTGGTGGTATATTGTTGTGCATATGTATATATATATATATATATTTTATTGTATTCGGTATGAAATTGTGGCTATGTGGGTGTTTGAAGCAGTATAGGCCGGTTCTGTGTACAGTGCTCTGTGTGGGCTGTAGGATGGAAAAGCAGCTGAGCTGCTGTGCGTGCGTATGTGGGTCGTGTTCGGTGTGTGGTGTGTGAAACAGCAGAGCTGCTGTGTGGCCGTGTGTGTGTGTAGAAGCAGCCGGAGCTGTGTGTAATGGTCGGCGTGGTAGACGGCCGGTGTGAACGATGGAGTTGGTCGGCGGTGGTGATCGGTGGAGTGCGTGGGTCTGTGATTGTGCTTGTGTGCGATGCTGGGTTGGTGAACGGCAGCATGGGCCGTGGGTCTGGCAGTGTGTGTTGGTGGGCCCTATGTTGTGTGTGTGTTGGGCTGTGGGCCCTAGGTTGAGTGTGTGGAGAGTGTGAGTGAGGTGTGTGTGTTAAGTGTGTTGGGCCATAGGCCCAAGTGTGTGTGTGAGTATGTGTGGTGTGTTGGGCTGGGCCCAAGTGTGTGTGTACGTGAGAGTGTTGGGCTGGGCCCAAGTGTGTATGCATATGTGTGTAAGTGGATGTGTGTGTTAGTGTATTGGGCTGGGCAGAATTGGTCCCATTATGTGCTTAATATAAATTTGGGCTGAGCCAGAATAGGTATTATGTGTGTTGGGCTGGGCCCATTGTGCTGTTATAGAATGATAATAGACTTGAGTTAAGTGGGTATATTAGTGGGCCATTGTTGGGCTGAAAATTAAAAATGGTGAACATGTATATGTGTTATGAGCATATATATATATATATATATATATATATATGTAGTTATATATATATAAATATATATTGGTATATGGGTACACGTGTGTGTACGATAGAGAACTTAGAGAACGTTTACATTTTTCCATAAAAGATGTAATTGCCGTGTTCGGGATTCTAGAAATCGACGGAGCTTATTAAATTAATTGTGGTTGAGAATTGAAATAAAAATATTGTTGGCGCTTAGTTTAAGGCGATCGCTCCGAGATAAGGTATAAAAATAGTGAAATAGTGGAGTCGATCATATCTTGACCATTGTATTCCTTTTGAACGTTCTGAGGCGCGTTTCTTTGTGTTAGATTTGATTGTGTGAGTACGGTCTGGTCAGCACTGAACGACGTTCTGTTTTTGATGTTGCAAAGCGTTCTTTGCGTTATACTCGGTGTGTGAGTATGTATATTTGTTGGCTTCTTACGGTCAAGGTTGAGGAGAGTGTGTGAAAACATTAAAGTATCGGGTCGAATGGGAGGCTTTGGCACTTTAATGTGGTCTACACTTATCCGATACTGATTTCCGTATCCTGGTGGATGGAGGTACGTTGCCTAGTGTGGCGGGATGCTTATGGCCCTGTGATCATCGTAGATCATGATATCGTGGGTATCATGGCGGGAGATGCTGGGTTCGACGTGTGAGTTGTCTTCCGTACTGGTAGAGTCGGAAGAGGAGCATGATGTGAGCATGCTCGGGAGACGTCTGTACTGTGCGAGGCAGAGTCTCTGTGGACCATGGATTTGGTCGGAGGTCAAACTTGCGAGCATCGGGTAGCCCGTGCAAGGACCCAGCTGTCGGGGGATATACGCAGCCTTTGGATCACAGTGGCGGAATAAGATCCGGATGATTTCTTTGTGATATTCTATGATTGTAAGTACCTCATTTGTTGTGGCGGCAGTATCCTTGGGTGGATCCTGTGATACTCGGATTCAGTGGAATCCATGTTGTATTGTTATCGTGAGTATGCTGGTCGTTCTCGCTGACATATGGACCGGGGAAATCCCCAACTGTCGTTGATATCGGATTCCAGGGGACTACCACTGTTTATTGGCACTCTTGTTATTTTTGGATGTTCGGGTCTCGTGGGACCCATTTGCCTAGAGTCGTGTTTACGACGTGTTGCAACTGCCTCGGATATAGTAGGATGCCCGTATGTTGAGACCTTGGTAGATGGTATCCGAGATCGTTATTGTTGTTAGCGTTTTTGATTATATCACTTGCTGGGTTTTGGCTCACCTTTGTGTTTTCTTGGCTCCAGATTGAGTTGGCAGCATTTAGCTTGAAGGAAAAGCGCATGAGAAGATGATCGTGATAGTCAGATGATGAGATTTAAACCATTATTGGGGATGTATGTATTTTCTTTTGTTGAGTTTATGTCTTCTTTAATATGTCCGTATGGATGATGGATGGATTATCATGATGTAGCTAAATATCAAGGAATTAAAATGATCTAGATTATTGAATGGTTATATTTGGTTTTAAATTTTTAGTCCGCGTGAGCGGCTCGAGCCACGTGTTTGAGTATTTAGGCTCGGGTGCCCACAGTTATGGTATCGAGAGAATTAAGGTTACTGGAAGACTTGAGGATTTTAAGAATTGTTGATAATTGAGGATATTCGGCGATGCAATAAGATATGTTGAATTTGATTAATTCCGCTTGTTTTAAGCCTAAATAGAAGATTGTAAATCTTTCTAGGGACTTAGAGGATTTGGTATCACAAAGAATTGGGATTTGTCAAATGGTTCGAGGACTTAGAAATCGAAATGTTTGAGAAAATTTTGGCATTTCTTAAATGAGCTGAGACTTATAATATATTGGGGAGCTCTGGTCAATGAACCGATTGTATAGTTTGGGGCTTAGGATCGGCTGATATTTTAGGTAGATAGTTTGTGGACGACTTAAAAAAAATAATAATAATAATTAAAATTAAAAGTTAAAATAGGTTTATTCTGAGCTCTTTGTTTTGTAGGATATTAGAAGAACAAATTACAAATATGCAAACTCGGCAAGAGCTTCCAATGACAACCATGCGGAGAATTCTAAAGTTTTGTGAGCACTCCAACAAAAGGCCCTACTAGACCAAGCTATTCACCCCTTGACTTGCAGCTTACAGATGGTGAAGATATCAATTTCTAGCGGTTCAACACTGGATATGAATGGATCATCGAAGCGGGTTACTCCATATTTTTTGGTGTCAGCCATCACTATCATCATCAATGAAGCGATAAAGGACTATCGAGCCTCGCAACAACCAACGTTGTTTTAAATTGAGAAGACCGGCTATCCTGCCAATTGTTGCAATATATCAACATTAACGACTACGATGCCATTATCTCTAATGGGTCAGAAGATCCTTAGATTGTGCTACGTTTACTGCCAGTCGGGACATATTGCCAGGTAGTATGCAGCTCAACATAATAGACGACAATCTCAGAACCCAGATGGAGTTTACAACAATTCTGATCAAGAGGCGCGGACTTTGTCTTATATGACAAAGGTAGTATACATACCTTAGATGCTATATCCTACAATAATTAGAATTTAGTTCAATATATTTTGTGATCTTGGTGTTTTTCCTTTTTAGTTTAGGTATCATTTAAAGACTATTCTGAGACATTGAGACCTTGCACAAATAGTACCCATCCCAAATAATAGAAGTGATTTATCTAGTATAGATTAGAAGCACTTAAGAGTATATATATCTATGGGACTTGTGTTATCAATTTGATATTTATTCAGTAGAGGTTTATATTGCCCATGAAGATAGTCTGTGATCTAGGATTGAAGCCAGATAGTAAATAGTTAGATATGGGATGGTGTGATAAAGAGAGATACAAGAGCAACCAAAACTTGATATAGGAATAGTTGATGACTGTTCTCAAAATTTTGAGGTGTATACTTAAATGATAAAATAAGGTTTAAATTATGTGAAAAGTAATATTCTTAAGTCACTATATTTGAAGATCAAATCTAGTAGTAAATTTATTTAGGTAGAAAAAAAAAATCTAAAATCTCTTAGAAATTAAAATTTATTGCATATTTGGGAGAGAGTTCGATAATGTCATGTTGATATGCTTTATTATATTTTGGGAATTTATGAATTAAAAGGTTAAATGAATTGTGTAACTATTTGAGATATGAATTAGACACAAATCATCAGTAGCTCGGAAGTTGTTTCCAACCTATTGAATGTTCTAAATTATGATTGTGAAGCATGTATGATAAATCATAGTATAAGTGAAAAATATATATATATATATATATCTCTTGTGGTATGTTGTAGTTTTGGCATATTGATTAATATCGTCAATTAAATTGTAAATCTCAAAGTTATTGATTTCAGTCGTTAAAACATATGAGATGGTTTAGTAAATGAATAAAATATGAAGAAAATAAATTATTAAAAAAATACCCTAAATATATTAAACAAAGAGAAATACTAGGCTTGTCCACTGAAGATATTCCTAGGTTATTAGCGACAGTTTTGCCACATTATGTGATTATTAGGTATATGTGGGCTTTGCTTTGAGGACATATTGGTATGAGAATTATCTACATAAGTTGTTTGGGGATGGTTTTGTCTTATTAACTCTATGGTCCAAACTTCGGGAGTGAAGAGATGGTTCATCTAATGATCTTATCTGGTTATCAGGTATATTTGTAAATTATCGCTGATTGAAATAGTTGTCATTTGGACTTACCCTAGTGCAGCCCTACGATTAGTTTTGTGGATCTTTGATATTGATGAATGATTAAAAGTTATTAACAGTTATATCCATAATTATTGGATGTGCTCAGTTATAAAAAAAAAAAGTGGGAAAAGAACCTCTATCGTTGTTGAACCCTACTAATAGCAAGTGTGATGTTTGTTGTGGAGAAGTAGTCATAAGTAAATCTTGTTCTCTTCAAGAGTCCGTTTAGTTGGATTGGATTTTGATAGATAGTGGCTCAATTGGTTATATTCAACTTACAGGATGCCGTAGTATTTTATTGATGTGGGAGGTGTAAATTACATTTTGTTTTTGAAGCCTTGTGGATCAGCAGATTTGAGGATCATTGATTTTAGGGTAATCAGTATTGTAACTATTGCGAAATTGCGAAGTGAATTGGATTAGTTGGTGGAACTACAATTTAAATTTTATTATAGTAGGAGCAGTAATATTTTATTGATGGAGCTAAATAAATAAATAAATAAATTTTGAATTCAATTAGCTAGAAAAAAAAAGGTGATCAATCCATGATCTAGATCAATGATAATTACAATTAATTAAAGATTATGGGTCTCAAAATTTAGATATCTAATTCTTAGGAGTTGTCATTCTATAGAAGAATTTGATCTTAGTAAGAATGTGGATTAAATTATTAAAACGAGATAAAGGGTGGTACGAGGAAAACCCATTTGTGAAATTTAAGTTAGATGATCAATACATGAGTTGGAAGATGATAGTTTCAGTTGAAGGTTGTGAAGATAATTAAAACTTTAGATTTTATTCTTTCGGGGCAGTAAGATATGAGACATGGGAATTCTATTGGGTATGAAGCAATATTGGAAAGTGATGTCGATCAATTGTATATCGGAATGGATTAACCATTGATTTATGATTGATGTACTTGAAGGTTGAAAATTTCCTAATTTATGGAGTATTTGGAATGGCTATAATTTTTAATGATGAACTACATTAAGGATTCGGAGAATTCAATAAGAGTGATTAAAGATAGCTTATGGAGTTGATTTGATAGGACAGTCAAGAGCATGTCTAAGACGTAGAATAATTTTTCTTTCAATCACAAGCATGATTATTGAGATTGGCAATATATAAATTTATCATTATGATAAGAAGGAACACTAATGTGTCTAAGAATAATTTAAGTTATATATCTAGGTTGTATAGGAGTTGCATTGTGGAGGATAACATTTAATTATAGTTATTGTTGAATGAAAAAATGCAATGGCTAGTTAATTATGAGGTTATTAGAGAAAAAGTTTAATGAATGCTGATTTGAAAGGATATGATATTTCATATTAAAATATTGATAATTATTTTATGATCAATACCTATATTTTGAGGACGAAATTCTTTTAATGGGGGAGGAATTGTAATGCCCGGATATTTTATAAAGGAGATTGAAATTTAAGTTGGGTAAAATTAGACTACTTTCTTATATAAAATAAGATAAAATAAAATAATATATATGTGTGTGTATATATATATATATATATATAACGTAATAATAATAATAATAATAATAATAATTGAAAAACAAGCCCTCCCCAATGCCACCTCACCTTTCCTCTCGAAGCTTCTTCTCTGCGTTCGCCGTCCCCACTTTCTCTTTCTCTCCCTCTCCTTCTCGCGCTCGCAACGGCCTCTGCAGAAAACCGTTCGAATCTGCCACATCGGCCTAACGCCCGATTCCTCCTGCTCCCTCACCGTTTCGTCTCCATGGTCTATATAATCCGAGCGCTGGTGTGTGTATGCGGACGAGTGGAAAGGCAGAGAAGTGATGCTGTGAGGATGAGCCAAGAGAGATTGGTGCTTCGGGAAGCCATCTCTGAGGCGTCTTCTTCCATCGCCGTGGTCGATTTCGCTGTTGTGCCGTGCCTGGTTGCCGTCGTCGACCCTGCTGCCGTTGCCGTCATCGATTGGTTCCGAAGCCACCATCACAAATCCGAACCGAACACTTCAGTTAAAGCCGTCGCCGCCATTCGCTGAGGCCGCCGTTGACGTTGCTGTTGAGCCGAAGCCAAAGCTGCCATCGCAAACCCTAGCCATCTCTCCAGGCAAGTGAATTCCGTTTACTGTCATTTCTCCTCTGTTTGCAAGTGATCCCTTACGATCCTTTCTCCTGTGTTTGCAAGCGTTCCTCTACTGTCAATTTTATTCGAATTTCAAGTGAATCATCAAATCCCTCTTCCCTCCTCTGTATTTTGGTGTTGTGCTGCTCGATCTGTTTCCCTCTCTCTCTAATTTCACCAGCGGTGATTTCGGGTTGTGTGTGTGGTCAGTGAGAAATTGATGAGAGAGAAGGGTTATTAAACCTGTTTTGTGACCGGTTTTGTGGGTCGAGGAAACAGAGCTTCGGGCTCTGTTTTGTGGCAGAAAATTGAAGTGAAGGGTTCATGGAGTCCGAGAGTAAATTGGTGGTATATTGTTGTGCATATGTATATATATATATATATATTTTATTGTATTCGGTATGAAATTGTGGCTATGTGGGTGTTTGAAGCAGTATAGGCCGGTTCTGTGTACAGTGCTCTGTGTGGGCTGTAGGATGGAAAAGCAGCTGAGCTGCTGTGCGTGCGTATGTGGGTCGTGTTCGGTGTGTGGTGTGTGAAACAGCAGAGCTGCTGTGTGGCCGTGTGTGTGTGCGTAGAAGCAGCCGGAGCTGTGTGTAATGGTCGGCGTGGTAGACGGCCGGTGTGAACGATGGAGTTGGTCGGCGGTGGTGATCGGTGGAGTGCGTGGGTCTGTGATTGTGCTTGTGTGCGATGCTGGGTTGGTGAACGGCAGCATGGGCCGTGGGTCTGGCTGTGTGTGTTGGTGGGCCCTATGTTGTGTGTGTGTTGGGCTGTGGGCCTAGGTTGTGTGTGTGGAGAGTGTGAGTGAGGTGTGTGTGTTAAGTGTGTTGGGCCATAGGCCCCAGTGTGTGTGTGTATGTGTGGTGTGTTGGGCTGGGCCCAAGTGTGTGTGTAAGTGAGAGTGTTGGGCTGGGCCCAAGTGTGTATGTATATGTGTGTAAGTGGATGTGCGTGTTAGTGTATTGGGCTGGGCAGAATTGGGCCCATTATGTGCTTAATATAAATTTGGGCTGAGCCAGAATAGGTATTATGTGTGTTGGGCTGGGCCCAGTGTGCTGTTATAGAATGATAATAGACTTGAGTTAAGTGGGTATATTAGTGGGCCATTGTTGGGCTGAAAATTAAAAATGGTGAACATGTATATGTGTTATGAGCATATATATATATATATATATATATGTAGTTATATATATATAAATATATATTGGTATATGGGTACACGTGTGTGTACGATAGAGAACTTAGAGAACGTTTACATTTTTCCATAAAAGATGTAATTGCCGTGTTCGGGATTCTAGAAATCGACGGAGCTTATTAAATTAATTGTGGTTGAAATTGAAATAAAAATATTGTTGGCATAACAGTGAGTCGCTCCGAGATAAGGTATAAAAATAGTGAAATAGTGGAGTCGATCATATCTTGACCATTGTATTCCTTTTGAACGTTATGAGGCGCGTTTCTTTGTGTTGGATTTGATTGTGTGAGTACGGTCTGATCAGCACTGAACGACGTTCTGTTTTTGATGTTGCAAAGCGTTCATTGCGTTATACTCGGTGTGTGAGTATGTATATTTGTTGGCTTCTTACGGTCAAGGTTGAGGAGAGTGTGTGAAAACATTAAAGTATCGGGTCGAATGGGAGGCTTTGGCACTTTAATGTAGTCTCTACACTTATCCGAATCGATTTCCGTATCCTCGGTGGATGGAGGTACGTTGCCTAGTGTGGCGGGATGCTTATGGCCCCGTGATCATCGTAGATCATGATATCGTGGGTATCGTGGCGGGAGATCTTTGGGTTTGACGTGTGAGTTGTCTTCCGTCTTGGTAGAGTCGGAAGAGGAGCATGATGTGAGCATGCTCGGGACGCCTCTTATCTTGTGTGGCGAGTCTCTGTGGACCATGGATTTGGTCGGAGGTCAAACTTGCGAGCATCGGGTAGCCGTCAAGGACCCAATTGTCGGGGATATACGCATTTGGATCACAAAGTGGCGGAATAAGATCCTGGATGATTTCTTTGTGATATTCTATGATTGTGAGTACCTCATTTGTTGTGGGCGGCAGATCCTTGTGTGGATCTTGTGATACTCGGATTGATGGAATCCATGTTGTATTATTATCGTGAGTATCTTTGGTCGCTCTCGACATATGGACCGGAAAATCCCTAACCTGCCGTTGATATCGGATTCCAGGGGATTACCACTGTTTATTGGCACTCTTGTTATTTTTGGATGTTCGGGTCTTGTGGGACCCATTTGCCTAGAGTCGTGTTTACGACGTGTTGCAATCTGTCTCGGATATAGTAGGATGCCTGTGTATGTTGAGACCTTGGTAGATGGTATCCGAGATCGTTATTGTTGTTAGCGTTTTTGAATTATATCACTTTGCTTTGGCCACCTGTGTTTTTTTTCTTGGCCCAGATTGAGTTAGCGCATTTAGCTTGAAGGGAAAGCGCATGAGAAGATGATCCCGATAGTCGGATGATGAGATTTAAACCTGTTATTATCGCGGATGTATTTTCTTTTGTTGAGTTTATGTCTTCTTTAATATGTCTGTATGGATGATGGATGGATTATCATGATGTAGCTAAATATTGAAGGAATTAAAATGATCTAGATTATTGAATGGTTATATTTGGTTTTAAATTTTTAGTCCGCGTGAGCGGCTCGAGCCACGTGTTTGAGTATTTAGGCTCGGGTGCCCACAGTTATGGTATCAGAGAATTAAGGTTCTGTGGAAGCACTTGAGGATTTTAAGAATTGTTGATAATTGAGGATATTCGGCGATGCAATAAGATATGTTGAATTTGATTAATTCCGCTTGTTTTAAGCCTAAATAGAAGATTGTAAATCTTTCTAGGGACTTAGAGGATTTGGTATCACAAAGAATTGGGATTTGTCAAATGGTTCGAGGACTTAGAAATCAGAAATGTTTGAGAAAATTTTGGCATTTCTTAAATGAGCTGGAGACTTATAATATATTGGGGAGCTCTGGTCAATGAACCGATTGTATAGTTTGGGGCTTAGGATCGGCTGATATTTTAGGTAGATAGTTTGTGGACGACTTAAAAAAAAATAATAATAATTAAAATTAAAAGTTAAAATAGGTTTATTCTGAGCTCTTTGTTTTGTAGGATATTAGAAGAACAAATTACAAATATGCAAACTCGGCAAGAGCTTCCAATGACAACCATGCGGAGAATTCTAAAGTTTTGTGAGCACTCCAACAAAAGGCCCTACTTGTAGACCAAGCTATTCACCCCTTGACTTGCAGCTTACAGATGGTGAAGATATCAATTTCTAGCGGTTCAACACTGGATATGAATGGATCATCGAAGCGGGTTACTCCATATTTTTTGGTGTCAGCCATCACTATCATCGTCAATGAAGCGATAAAGGACTATCGAGCCTCACAACAACCAACGTTGTTTTAAATTGAGAAGACCGGCTATCCTGCCAATTGTTGCAATATATCAACATTAACGACTACGATGCCATTATCTCTAATGGGTCAGGAGATCCTTAAATTATGCTACGTTTACTGCCAGTCGGGGCATATTGCCAGATAGTATGCAGCTCAACATAACAAACGACCATTTCAGAATCCAGCTAGAGTTTTCGCTAATTCTGATCAAGAGGTGCGTACTTTGTCTTATATGACAAAGGTAGTATACATACCTTAGATGCTATATCCTACAATAATTAGAATTTAGTTCAATATATTTTGTGATCTTGGTGTTTTTCCTTTTTAGTTTAGGTATCATTTAAAGACTATTCTGAGACATTGAGACCTTGCACAAATAGTACCCGTCCCAAATAATAGAAGTGATTTATCTAGTTTAGATTAGAAGCACTTAAGAGTACATATATCTATGGGACTTGTGTTATCAATTCGATATTTATTCAGTAGAGGTTTATATTGCCCATGAAGATAGTCTGTGATCTAGGATCTAAGCCAGATAGTAGATAGTTAGATATGGGGTAGTGTGATAAAGAAAGAGAGAGAAGAGCGGCCAAAATTTGATATAGGAATAGTTGAGGATTGTTCTCAAAATTTTGAGGTGTATACTTAAATGATAAAATAAGGTTTAAATTATGTGAAAAGTAATATTCTTAAGTCACTATATTTGAAGATCAAATCCAGTAGTAAATTTATTTAGGTAGAAAAAAAAAAATCTAAAATCTCTTAGAAATTAAAATTTATTGCATATTTGGGAGAAAATTCGATAATGTCCTGTTGATATGCTCTATTATGTTGGAAATTTATGAATTAAATGTTTAAGGTTAAATGAATTGTGTAACTATTTGTGATATGAATTAGATACAAATCATCAGTAGCTCGGAAGTTGTTTCCAACCTATTGAATGTTCTAAATTATGATTGTGAAGCATGTATGATAAATCATAGTATAAGTGAAAAATATATGTATATATATCTCTTGTGGTATGTTGTAGTTTTGGCGTATTGATTAATGTCGTCAATTAAATTGTAAATCTCAAAGTTATTGATTTCAGTCGTTAAAACATATGAGATGGTTTAGTAAATGAATAAAATATGAAGAAAATAAATTATTAAAAATACTCTAAAATATATTAAACAAAGAGAAATACTAGGCTTGTCCACTGAAGATATTCCTAGGTTATTAGCGACAGTTTTGCCACGTTATGTGATTATTAGGTATATGTGGGCTTTGCTTTGAGGACATATTGGTATGAGAATTATCTACATAAGTTGTTTGGGGATGGTTTTGTCTTATTAACTCTATGGTCCAAACTTCGGGAGTGAAGAGATGGTTCATCTAATGATCTTATCTGGTTATCAGGTATATTTGTAAATTATCGCTGATTGAAATAGTTGTCATTTGGACTTACCCTAGTGCAGCCCTACGATTAGTTTTGTGGATCTTTGATATTGATGAATGATTAAAAGTTATTAACAGTTATATCCATAATTATTGGATGTGCTCAGTTATAAAAAAAAAAAAGTGGGAAAAGAACCTCTATCGTTGTTGAACCCCACTAATAGCAGTGTGATGTTTGTTGTGGAGAAGTAGCTGTCGTAAGTACTGTTCTCTTCAAGAGTCCGTTTAGTTGGATTGGATTTTGATAGATAGTGGCTCAATTGGTTATATTCAACTTACAGGATGCCGTAGTATTTTATTGATGTGGGAGGTGTAAATTACATTTTGTTTTTGAAGCCTTGTGGATCAGCAGATTTGAGGATCATTGATTTTAGGGTAATCAGTATTGTAACTATTGCGAAATTGCGAAGTGAATTGGATTAGTTGGTGGAACTACAATTTAAATTTTATTATAGTAGGAGCAGTAATATTTTATTGATGGAGCTAAATAAATAAATAAATAAATTTTGAATTCAATTAGCTAGAAAAAAAAAAGGTGATCAATCCATGATCTAGATCAATGATAATTACAGTTAATTAAAGATTATGGGTCTCAAAATTTAGATATCTAATTCTTAGGAGTTGTCATTCTATAGAAGAATTTGATCTTAGTAAGAATGTGGATTAAATTATTAAAACGAGATAAAGGGTGGTACGAGGAAAACCCATTTGTGAAATTTAAGTTAGATGATCAATACATGAGTTGGAAGATGATAGTTTCAGTTGAAGGTTGTGAAGATAATTAAAACTTTAGATTTTATTCTTTCGGGGCAGTAAGATATGAGACATGGGAATTCTATTGGGTATGAAGCAATATTGGAAAGTGATGTCGATCAATTGTATATCGGAATGGATTAACCATTGATTTACGATTGATGTATTTGAAGGTTGAAAATTTCCTAATTTGTGGAGTATTTTGAATGGCTATAATTTTTAATGATGAACTACATTAAGGATTCGGAGAATTCAATAAGAGTGATTAAAGATAGCTTATGGAGTTGATTTGATAGGACAGTCAAGAGCATGTCTAAGACGTAGAATAATTTTTCTTTCAATCGCAAGCATGATTATTGAGATTGGCAATATATAAATTTATCATTACGATAAGAAGGAACACTAATGTGTCTAAGAATAATTTAAGTTATATATCTAGGTTGTATAGGAGTTGCATTGTGGAGGATAACATTTAATTATAGTTATTGTTGAATGAAAAAAATGCAATGGCTAGTTAATTATGAGGTTATTAGAGAGTAAAGTTTAATGAATGCTGATTTGAAAGGATATGATATTTCATATTAAAATATTGATAATTATTTTATGATCAATACCTATATTTTGAGGACGAAATTCTTTTAAGGGGGGAGGAATTGTAATGCCCGGATATTTTATAAAGGAGATTGAAATTTAACTTGGGTAAAATTAGACTACTTTCTTATATAAAATAAGATAAAATAAAATAATATATATGTGTGTGTATATATATATATATATATATATAACGTAATAATAATAATAATAATAATAATAATTGAAAAACAAGCCCTCCCCAATGCCACCTCACCTTTCCTCTCGAAGCTTCTTCTATGCGTTCGCCGTCCCCACTTTCTCTTTCTCTCCCTCTCCTTCTCGCGCTCGCAACGGCCTCTGCAGAAAACCGTTCGAATCTGCCACATCGGCCTAACGCCCGATTCCTCCTGCTCCCTCACCGTTTCGTCTCCATGGTCTATATAATCCGAGCGCTGGTGTGTGTATGCGGACGAGTGGAAAGGCAGAGAAGTGATGCTGTGAGGATGAGCCAAGAGAGATTGGTGCTTCGGGAAGCCATCTCTGAGGCGTCTTCTTCCATCGCCGTGGTCGATTTCGCTGTTGTGCCGTGCCTGGTTGCCGTCGTCGACCCTGCTGCCGTTGCCGTCATCGATTGGTTCCGAAGCCACCATCACAAATCCGAACCGAACACTTCAGTTAAAGCCGTCGCCGCCATTCGCTGAGGCCGCCGTTGACGTTGCTGTTGAGCCGAAGCCAAAGCTGCCATCGCAAACCCTAGCCATCTCTCCAGGCAAGTGAATTCCGTTTACTGTCATTTCTCCTCTGTTTGCAAGTGATCCCTTACGATCCTTTCTCCTGTGTTTGCAAGCGTTCCTCTACTGTCAATTTTATTCGAATTTCAAGTGAATCATCAAATCCCTCTTCCCTCCTCTGTATTTTGGTGTTGTGCTGCTCGATCTGTTTCCCTCTCTCTCTAATTTCACCAGCGGTGATTTCGGGTTGTGTGTGTGGTCAGTGAGAAATTGATGAGAGAGAAGGGTTATTAAACCTGTTTTGTGACCGGTTTTGTGGGTCGAGGAAACAGAGCTTCGGGCTCTGTTTTGTGGCAGAAAATTGAAGTGAAGGGTTCATGGAGTCCGAGAGTAAATTGGTGGTATATTGTTGTGCATATGTATATATATATATATATATATTTTATTGTATTCGGTATGAAATTGTGGCTATGTGGGTGTTTGAAGCAGTATAGGCCGGTTCTGTGTACAGTGCTCTGTGTGTGCTGTAGGATGGAAAAGCAGCTGAGCTGCTGTGCGTGCGTATGTGGGTCGTGTTCGGTGTGTGGTGTGTGAAACAGCAGAGCTGCTGTGTGGCCGTGTGTGTGTGCGTAGAAGCAGCCGGAGCTGTGTGTAATGGTCGGCGTGGTAGACGGCCGGTGTGAACGATGGAGTTGGTCGGCGGTGGTGATCGGTGGAGTGCGTGGGTCTGTGATTGTGCTTGTGTGCGATGCTGGGTTGGTGAACGGCAGCATGGGCCGTGGGTCTGGCAGTGTGTGTTGGTGGGCCCTATGTTGTGTGTGTGTTGGGCTGTGGGCCTAGGTTGAGTGTGTGGAGAGTGTGAGTGAGGTGTGTGTGTTAAGTGTGTTGGGCCATAGGCCCAAGTGTGTGTGTGAGTATGTGTGGTGTGTTGGGCTGGGCCCAAGTGTGTGTGTACGTGAGAGTGTTGGGCTGGGCCCAAGTGTGTATGCATATGTGTGTAAGTGGATGTGTGTGTTAGTGTATTGGGCTGGGCAGAATTGGTCCCATTATGTGCTTAATATAAATTTGGGCTGAGCCAGAATAGGTATTATGTGTGTTGGGCTGGGCCCATTGTGCTGTTATAGAATGATAATAGACTTGAGTTAAGTGGGTATATTAGTGGGCCATTGTTGGGCTGAAAATTAAAAATGGTGAACATGTATATGTGTTATGAGCATATATATATATATATATATATATATATGTAGTTATATATATATAAATATATATTGGTATATGGGTACACGTGTGTGTACGATAGAGAACTTAGAGAACGTTTACATTTTTCCATAAAAGATGTAATTGCCGTGTTCGGGATTCTAGAAATCGACGGAGCTTATTAAATTAATTGTGGTTGAGAATTGAAATAAAAATATTGTTGGCCTTAGTTGTAGGCATCGCTCCGAGATAAGGTATAAAAATAGTGAAATAGTGGAGTCGATCATATCTTGACCATTGTATTCCTTTTGAACGTTCTGAGGCGCGTTTCTTTGTGTTGGATTTGATTGTGTGAGTACGGTCTGATCAGCACTGAACGACGTTCTGTTTTTGATGTTGCAAAGCGTTCTTTGCGTTATACTCGGTGTGTGAGTATGTATATTTGTTGGCTTCTTACGGTCAAGGTTGAGGAGAGTGTGTGAAAACATTAAAGTATCGGGTCGAATGGGAGGCTTTGGCACTTTAATGTGGTCTACACTTATCCGATACTGATTTCCGTATCCTGGTGGATTGAGGTACGTTGCCTAGTGTGGCGGGATGCTTATGGCCCTGTGATCATCGTAGATCATGATATCGTGGGTATCATGGCGGGAGATGCTGGGTTTGACGTGTGAGTTGTCTTCCGTACTGGTAGAGTCGGAAGAGGAGCATGATGTGAGCATGCTCGGGAGACGTCTGTACTGTGTGAGGCAGAGTCTCTGTGGACCATGGATTTGGTCGGAGGTCAAACTTGCGAGCATCGGGTAGCCCGTGCAAGGACCCAGCTGTCGGGGGATATACGCAGCCTTTGGATCACAGTGGCGGAATAAGATCCGGATGATTTCTTTGTGATATTCTATGATTGTGAGTACCTCATTTGTTGTGGTGGCAGTATCCTTGTGTGGATCTTGTGATACTCGGATTCAGTGGAATCCATGTTGTATTGTTATCGTGAGTATGCTGGTCGTTCTCGCTGACATATGGACCGGGGAAATCCCTAACTGTCGTTGATATCGGATTCCAGGGGATTACCACTGTTTATTGGCACTCTTGTTATTTTTGGATGTTCGGGTCTTGTGGGACCCATTTGCCTAGAGTCGTGTTTACGACGTGTTGCAATCTGTCTCGGATATAGTAGGATGCCTGTGTATGTTGAGACCTTGGTAGATGGTATCCGAGATCGTTATTGTTGTTAGCGTTTTTGAATTATATCACTTGTTGGGCTTTGGCTCACCCTTGTGTTTTCTTGGCTCCAGATTGAGTTGGCAGCATTTAGCTTGAAGGGAAAGCGCATGAGAAGATGATCCTGATAGTCGGATGATGAGATTTAAACTGTTATTGAGACAGATGTATTTTCTTTTGTTGAGTTTATGTCTTCTTTAATATGTCTGTATGGATGATGGATGGATTATCATGATGTAGCTAAATATTGAAGGAATTAAAATGATCTAGATTATTGAATGGTTATATTTGGTTTTAAATTTTTAGTCCGCGTGAGCGGCTCGAGCCACGTGTTTGAGTATTTAGGCTCGGGTGCCCACAATGCAAGCATGCAAGATATTATATTTGGGTACATTCCAAGTGTGACCTCCAATCTAATGGTTCCCTAGATTAGCATGGGTTTGTTGTCTAGTCTATATAAGGGTCTCTCGATTGGTCTCATCTAGTCTTTTTTCAATCTAAGTTTAAAATAAATATCAAGATATAGTAAATTTTTTAAGTTTTTATTATCAATAAAGACTCATCTGAATTGATAATCAAGGATACTGTCTGAAACGAGTGCAAACATAACAAAATGATCGCAATGGAGAGTTATTACATGAGTTACATCGTTATTACTAAAACTAATGACATTTTTTCTTACTCATTCTGTACTTCTTGCTTCTAGAAATCTTCTCTAGGTGGTCAAAAATTTTATTTTTTGATGTCTCGTGGATACTATGTTAACCACTCCGGCTGTAACCCGATTATATGGCTACTCCTATTACCCCAGCTCATTATCATTTGCTCTCTTGGAGGCTTGTCTCTGATCTCTTAAGAACTTGTTGAGGTACCCCTTCCGGACGAGGGCTTTGATTTCTTTCTGCAAAGTTTGGTAGTCCTCGGTGCTGTGATCTAGAGATCGATGATAGAAACAGTACTTTGACTTGTCTCCTCCTTTTAGGTTCTTAGGCTGCTTGGGCCATTTTTGAAACTTTTTGTCTAAGATTTGTATGAAGATATTTGTCTGAGTGTCATTTAATAGAGTTAGGCTCAGAGACCTAAACTCTTTTCAAACACTTGATTCTATCCTTGTTTGCTTCCTGGGATCTCTGGTGGTGGAATTGTCTTCGTTTCTCCTCTTCCTACTCGTTGATCCTGAATGGTGTTCTGTGTGATCTACTCTCTTCGCTTTGTTGGCCTCTTCAGTGGCGATGTACACACGCGTGATTGTGCCTGCATCAAAAAAGATCTTGGGCTCTTGTTGGACAAAATATTTGAAAAATTCAACCAACTACACAGTTGCTATGAAGAAATTCAGTTTCACCTTGTCAGTTAGCTTCAATATCCTGTGGGTCTCTACGTTAAACTAGACCAAGAAGCACTTTAAACTCTCGTTTGGTCATTGTTAGATGTGGATAAGGTGTCACGGCTGTTTTTTTCCCTTTGGCTGGAAGTGAATTGTGACAGGAAGTTATCAGCCAACTCTAAAATGTTCTAATCAAATTTAGTTGCAACCGATAAAATCAAATTTGAGTATCTCCTTTGAGGGTAAGTGAAAACTAGAGATACAAGGCCAAGTCATTTAGGCCCTGAAATCTCAACAAAGTGCAAAAATAATCCAGATGGTCCATAGGATCGAAACTTCCATCGTAGGGCTCTAGGATTGGTATTTTAAACTTACGAGTGAGCTGTTACATTCTGATCTCCCTCATGAATGGTGAGCTATCCAAGTTAGTTAAGTGTCTATCCGTGCTTTATCCGAATAACTACTACTCAGTCTTTCTAATTCTCTCCTTTATCTAGGAGGTAGATGCAATCCTCTTAATATTAAGGAAGGTCCTCAACTCCAAGTTGTTCAAATAAATATACTGGACTAGCTGGCTATGGCCCCTCCTCGGTAGAGTGCTGCGTGAGGCTTCTTATCGGATTGAAAGCCTCCTGTCATCTCGAGAATAACATGGATTCTGCTGCTTTGGGCTTTCATCCCGCGCTTCTAGATATACTTGACCCCTCCAGCCAAGTCTAGGCCCTATCACTCATGGCCTCTCAAGCCTCGAGGTCGTCAAGCCATGGAATTGCCTCTTTGGCTGGCTGCTTTTTCCTCCAGTCCCTCCTCTTAGATGGTAAAGTCTAAGAGTTAGAGGAAGGAGCACCCAGTGGATATCCCCCCAATTGAGTGCAAATGATCTAGTAGATTTTGGACATCGTGTCAACTCAGGCTGTCAGTGTCTCCACTTTTATATTTGTGCCTGGACGACCATTATCATGATTACCCACTATCGGGTCATCGCCATGTGAGTCAACATCTCTGGCTGGCACACTTGTCTGGTCCTGGTGTTGGCCATGTCTGTTTTTCTCAATTGAGTATTAGATTATTATAATTTTCACAGACGACGCTAATGATGCGTCTCAAAAATCTGAATTGTTAAATAAATTAGGGAGCCATCTTACATAATTATCCGATTAGAAGCAAGTTCAATCTTCATTATTTGGAATCTGGATCCTACACATCACAATAAGACAAATAAGAGGTATGAGAAATATGTGACTTGCTCCCTAATGTATCATCTGACGTTTAAGTCAGAAATATTTTTACTCAGATAAGAAAGATACAAGGCAATGTTAAGAGAATGGGGATAAGTGCTTGTGTGGAGTGCTATACTCCATATAGTGCACTCGGTTCATAAAGTGGCTTTGCATTATATACTCGGTTGGTGAAGTGTCTAACTTTGGAATTGTATACTCGGCTAGTGAAATCGCTCACTATTTTTATCTTTTCTCATTTTCTCACTTTGCTTGTTTTGCTTCTTCCCTCCCCTTTTTCCATAGGGGTGGGGCCATATATATAATGAGAATTACCATTTGGTTAACAGATCGCTAAATTAATGTGTGGCTCTTTGGTAATGAGAAGCATTATTAGCTTGTGTAACAGTTGCCTTCATTTAATGGCTAGACCGCTTGGCTTCCAGCTATTGGGATCACCACTGCAATCTAAAGTAGTTCATTTAATGCTCCATTATGATCTTTCATTACTTGGTGGTTTGAATCGTGTCCTTTGAATTAGTCATTACGCCTTTTGCCTCATAGGTTCAAAGGCATTTTCTATTTGGCTGCCATTACTTGATTTTTTCTTCCTTCTATACATTAGATTTTAGCCAGCCTATTTCTTGCCATACCATTTCTTGCCATATATATATATATATTATGTTTGAGAGTTCCTATTAAGTTTTTGTGTAGTACCGTGCTCTGGCTTTGAGGTGTTTATTATGATTATATTTAGGGTTAATGAGCCAAGTCAAGACACTAAGCTGCTGAACTGAATCAATTTATAACCCTTTCTAAATAAATATTTCAAAAGTAGAGTCAAGAAGCCATGGATCTTTCACAAAAAGCAAATATGGGCAAATTGGTAGGTAGCTAGAAATTAGTTATCCTAGCTGCAATGGCAAATCCGACAACAAACGATATTATGGCCGTTGGTGTGAGGCATGCACACCGCGCATAACTGCAGACTTCTAAACCTGAAACTGCTTCTCAAGAAGGCAAACTAAACCAAGGCACTACTATTAGCTTAATTTCTAGTGTAGGGCAGTGAGATGCAAAACCGTCATAGATATTGTCTTTTTTAATTCAGTCGAGTTTATTTATTTTCACTTTCAGTTTAATTTATTTTTAATTTATGTTTACAAAATCGGGTAAATTTTACAAGTTAAGATATTTTATCAATATTAAGGTCAAAATTTAATAATAGGGTAAATTATTAGAAATAAAACATATAAATCATTATTTCGAGATTAATCAGGGCACAAAAATGCTAACTTTATAAGAAGATAAAATCAATTCAAATTTGTTGGGTCTAGTGTCAGTAAGGCCCAAGAAATCGTGAGGCCCAATCCAAAAAGTAGCAGCCCGATCGACCAACTCGACCCAATCCAGAAAGTAGCAGCCCAAGCTACCAACTCGGCCCAATACTTGAATCAGCCTACGTGCCAACCCAGTACTTACGACCAATTGACGTCTCTTGCAGCTCATTAATGCGATTGTAAGGCGGCAGGAACAACGCAGAGGAAATAAGTCAATGAGGAGAAGGTCAGCGTTGCCAACCATGACTCACGCTGCTGTCAACAATTCTCCAGCCAATCTCAACACGAGAGACAGACCAGATGTAGCCTGTGAGATACGACGGTCTCCTCGCCACCACAATGTGACAACTGAAGTTCCGGCGACCACCATTGGACAACAGACGACGAATCCCTGCAAGAAGAATTCTCGCACCCAAAAGCTCCAAGCCAAGGAGCTAATAAATTCCCTCTCCTCTCACAGGAAACAGGATCGATAAATCCATCGGGCTCCAGGCACCCAACTTAACATTGAGCAGCAAAACACTTGTTCAAGAGTTCAAACTCTCAAAACAGTGCCTAGACTCTACCTCCGCAGCCTTACTCGGGCGTTCGGAGAGTGAGCCACCCTCTGTGGTGCAGACAGGGAGCCAGGCTTCCCCTCTAAACGCTCATCAATCTTTCATGCACCCCAACGCATTCACAACATACCTTTCATGCACCTCTAAGCGTGCACCCTTCTTCGTTCATTACGAAAAGTTACTAACTTGACCGTCGGAGTGTCTTCGGTAGGAGAAATCCCACCAGACCTCTGACCTCTTCTTTGTCGTTTGTATTGTGTAGGTTTCAGATTTATAGTGACGGAGATTGGACCTACTCGAGATCCTGCGATGACAAGGAATCTAAAAGTTTTCTAATCCATACGATAACTCGGAACTCAAGACGCAATATTAGTGCCATATGTGGGAATGCAACAAAAAATCTAGCATCTTCTTCAACACTCACTCTTTTACAACAAGATGGTCAACACTCGGGTGCAAACCAACGCCCCAGCAAGAGATGCGACCGCCCATAGCGATGACCCCTTCAGTGGGTAGCCGTGCTGACGTCTGTCCGTAGCCTAACATTCACCAACTAGCAGCCAAAATGGGCAACATGAGACTAATGCTCCAGGCTCTCTGTACCAGGATGGGCACACAGTGGATGGGGGCTGTTCCCCCGAAACCTTAGGCATCATCCTCCGGGCAGGGAAGACATTGCACCAGAGGTCACACGAGAAGATCAGATCGGCCTGACAATACCGAGGCCAAGCGACCTCTAGTAGTAGGCCCAAACAGTGGCTGGAAGCCGCCCCAGTCGAGATGACAGGGCGGAGAGCCCAGAGCGGTGCAACCCCCCTAGAACTCTCGCAATGAGAGGAGGTAGACAGCCGCATGCTCGTACAGCACGTGACCTCACCAAGCAGGAGGCTGTCATGACCAACACGCCCAGCAGGATCTGCACAGTCACACAGAGCTCCGCGACATCATTAATGCATGCAGGAGCAGGTCCGACCTGCCGGTGGAAGAGAAGGTAAAGATGATGTGGGATCACCTATTTAAGGAGAAGTCTGGCCGGTCCTCTGCTGACTTGTGAAGGTCACCCTTTGCAATGGACATTCGAACTCAGCCGCGCCCCCGTAAGTTCAAGATGCTGACTTTGGAAGGGTATGACCGGAGCAAATATCCGACGGACCACCTCAACAACTTCTGCACTCACCTATCCCTCCAGGGAGCAAGCGAGGCTGTGATGTGCCAATGCTTCCCTGTCACTCTCAAAGGGGGCGCGCTGCTTGGATTCCATGGCCTCTAGCCAAATTCTTTCCACTCTTTCAATGAGCTCGCTGACAGCTTCTTGAGTTAATTCGCCTCCAACCGAAGGGAGGAGAAGTAGCCTTGACACTTGGTCTACCTCTTCTAGAGGTCAGATGAAAGCCTGAAGCGGTTCCTCAATCGCTTCATCACTGAAGCACGCCGGATCCCCCAGCTCTCTGAGGAGCTAAAATTCAACGCTTTTATTGCCATGCTGGCCGCGGTGGACTTCTTCAAGTACTTGACGCACCAACTCCCTAATCCTTTCAGGAAGTCAAGGCTATCGCCCGAGCTTACATCTCGGCAAAGGAGGCCAACGAGACTAGGCGTCCCAAATGTGTGACCGGTTCCCCGAAAGGACCAAAGCCGATAGTTGGGAAGAAGAGGAACAGTGACAGCTACCACTCCTAGGAGCGCTGAAAGTAGCCGCGGTCCGCACCACAGCCTAGGAGGGAGTACAGGCCGACTTCCTTGACTCCCCTGAATGATACCCGCGCAATATCCTGATGTAGATCCAGGAGGAAAAGTTCTTCAAGTGGCCAAAGGTGCCAAAGGGCCCCGACAGTAGAAACCAGACAAAATACCGTCAGTACCACCGCTGCCTGGGACATTCCATAGGGAACTGTCAAATTCTGCAGAAAGAAATAGAAGACCTGATCTGCCGCGGGCACCTCAAGTGAATGGTTAAAGGCTCGGGGCAGGCCCTTGCAACTTCAGAGGGAGAGGCGAGCGATCCTCTAAGGAACCATACGGCCGCGAGCGTGATCAGCATGATCTCCATAGGCCCAGTCAAGAGCAGCAGACAGTCACAACCCGGACAAACTCCCAACAGCAAGAGAGCGAGGGTAGGGGATACGAGTGATGTTATTAGCTTTAGCAACGATGGTATGGCACATGTAACCTTTCCCGATTCCGATCCCCTTATTGTATCCGCACTTATTTTAGACGGTACTATTGACTACCAATTGAAACGAGTCTTTATTGACAATGGAAGCTCTCAAAATTTACTATATCTTGATATATTCTTTAAGCTCAGACTGAGAAGGAACTAGATGAAAGCGGCTGATGGCCCTCTATACGGTCTGGATAACGCACCTATGCCTATGTAAGGAGAAATCTAGTTGGAGATCACGATGAAAACGTACCCGTGTACTGCTACAAGGGGGTTAGTGTTCCTCGTCGTCGATCTACTTTCCGTCTATAACACCATCCTAGGTAGACCGTTCCTCACCGCCTTTAGGGTTGTTACTTCGATCCCTCATTTGAAGGTAAAATTTCCCACTCCATGCGGTATAGGAGAGGAGCTTGGTGATCAGGTGATGCGATGGACATGCTACCTATCCCGAGTCACCCCTGCGGTACCAGACCGCATGGGAAAAGACTTGGATCTTCGTGATGAAGCACACTGCCGGCAAGCCAATCAGGTGAAGCCACTAAAGCAGTCTTGCTGGATCCCGTCGAGCTTGAGAAGTGCGTGCACATCGGGGCTCTCTTTACCATGGCTAACTACGCCCGACTCATTAGCTTTCTCCGGAAGAACTCGGACACATTCACATGGATTCCCGTTGACATGCCCGGGATACCGGCTGAGGTAATGGTCCACAAGTTGGGCCTCGACCTCGGTCATAAGCCTGTCAAGCATAAACACATGAATCACTCCGTCAAAAAGCTGATCGCTGTAAGGGAAGAAGTAAAGTGACTGCTGGATGTTGGATTCATAAGGGAAGTGCAATATCCAAACTGGCTATCCAACGTCGTACTCGTAAAGAAAAACAATAGCAAGTGGCAGATGTGCATAGACTTTACTGACGTTAACAAAGCTTGTCCCAAGGACAGCTTTCCATTCCCTCGAATCGATCTGTTGTAGACTCCATGCCTGGACACGAACTCCTGAGTTTTATGGATGCCTATTCAGGATATAATCAGATCAAGATGGATTCGGGTGACGAGAAGCATACCTCCTTCATGACCAACCAGGAAACATACTATTACAAGGTCACACCCTTCGGCCTCAAAAATGCTGGTGCAACCTATCAGCGCCTTGCGAACAAAATGTTCGAGGCCCAAATTGGGAGGAACGTGGAATTTACGTTGATGACATGTTCGTCAAAAACAGAATGGCCGATGACCACTTCCATGATCTTGAAGAAACCTTCCAAATAGTTCGGGCCCACAGGATGAAGCTCAACCCGGCCAAATGTATGTTCGGGGTAACCTCTGAAAAGTTCTTAGGCTTCGGAGTGTCCCAGTGAGGCATAGAAGCAAACCCAAAGAAAGTCAAAGCCATCCTCGATATGAATCCTCCAAGGACTGTAAAAGAAGTCTAGAAACTCACAGCGCACTTGGCAACCTTATCGCTATTTCTGGCCAAGTCCATAGAGAAATCTCTCCCCTTCTTCAAGGTGCTTAGAGGGACCAAAACGTCCGGATTTCGGTGGACTGACGAATGTGAGGAAACTTTTCAAGAGCTGAAGATGTATCCCATAAGCCCTCCTCTCCTGAGTTCACCATCTGCAGGCGAAGATCTATACCTCTACCTCAACACGTCAAACACAGCGCTTAGCTCAATACTCATTAGAGAGCACAAGGGCACACAGCGGCCCGTGTACTGTATGAGCAGGGTATTGACGGACGTGGAAACTCACTACCCGCATGCAGAAAGGATTGCGCTGACCCTCATTTATTCAGCGTGGAAGCTAAGGCCCTACTTTCAAGTACATCGGATCATCGTCCTAACGGATCAACCCTTGAAGTTGATCCTACAGAACTCGAAGACCTCCGATCAGCTATTCAAATGGGCTATAGAAATGGGAGGGTTTGACGTGAATCATAAACATGCGCTCGGACACACCGGGCGCTCTATCGTGAATCCTAAACGTGGACGGATTATCAACCCAAGCAGGCAGCAGAGCTGGAGTAATGCTCAGAACTCTAGACGACATAGAGATCAAGTACTCTGCCATGCTAGCCTTCCTCGCCACTAATAACGTGGCTGAATACAAAACCCTTCTGGCAGGATTTCGTCTAGCAAAGGAATGTTTTGCTAAATCACTGGTCGTGCACGGTGACTCCGAGCTCATGGTCAATCAAATCCAAGGGGTCTTCGAGGCATTAAACCATTAGCTCACGAAGTACCTGGCAAAGGCAAAAGCCCAGATCTAGGCATTTGAGCATTTTGAGATCGAACATGTACCCAGAGCCGAAAATTAGAAAGCAAACCAGTTGGCTAGGGACGCGGCTGCAGGATCCCTAGAGCAGTATGTCACGATACTTCGGGAAATCCTTGCCGCGCCTAGTGTGGACGATTCAGACCAGGAGGTACTACGAATAGACGAAAGCGACAATTGGATGACCCCGTATTATGAGTATCTGGCCGACGGCACGCTATCGACGAGCGCCGACGTGGCCAAACAGATCAAAAAGACAACAAGCTAGTATGCGTTGTCGATGGCAGGCTATATAGGCGAGCGTATTCCACTCCCTACCTAAAATGCCTGACCCCCGAGGAGGATGAATACGCACTGAGCGAAGTCCACCTCGGCATATACGATTCGCACATCCGAGGAAAGAACCTCGCGTTCAAAATCATGCTGCAAGGCCTCTTTTAGCCCATGATGAAGTGCGACACCCTGAAATTCGTAAAGAAATGTGAAAGCTGTAAAGTTCATGGATCCATGGTGTACCTACCTCATACAGAGCTCCATAGTCTCCAATCCTCATGGTCGTTCCCTTGGCTATTGGACAAAGAAAATTCCTCATAGTCAGTATCAACTACTTCACCAAATGGGTAGAAGCTATCTCGCTGGTGTGGATCACTGAGTAAAATGCCACAGAATTTATCTGCCAGAACATCGTTTGTTGTTTCGGGATTTCTGAGGCCATAGTGACCAACTACGGAACCTAGTTCACCGACAAACGATTCACTAAGTACTATGCATCAGGCTGATCCACACATCTATGGCGTACCCTCAAGCAAACGGGCAAGTCAAAGTCACGAATCGCACGCTGCGGCATGAATTAAAGACCAAACTAGATGACGCAAGGAGCTCTTGGGTTAACGAATTGCCTTCCATGCTTTGGTCATATCGTACAACCCCGTGTGAACCAACGCAAGACATGCCCTTCAACCTCTGCTACAGGGTTCGAGCGGTCGTCCCCCATTGAAGTAGGACTCCCAAGCTTGCAGGTCGAATGCTTTAACCTGGTCACCAACCTCGAGAGGCTCAGGGAATGCTTAGATCTGCTCCTGAAGGAGCGTGACGCAGCCCGCTTGAGAGCGACAACCTACAAGCAGCGTATCGTGTGGTATTGCAACAAGTGGATCAAGGTACGGCCGCTTCAGGTTGGGGACCTTGTCCTCCAAAGTGTAGAGGTGGCGGGAAAGGCCGCTAGCAAGAATAAGGTCTCCCCAAGCTGGGAGGGACTGTTTATAGTCTCGGCGATACTCCGGAGAAGAACGTACAAGTTACGCACTCGGGATGGTAAGTTGGTCCCATGGACTTGGAACGCCGCCAACCTTAAAAAATACTACCAGTAGGTTTTCTCCGTGCTCAGGTAAGACACATGCAAGTCATGACGAATGCTTGTACCTGTTATGTTATTTAATAAAATTGATTGTTCTAGTTATCTTGTATGATCATTCGCATGAGTGCTTGCATGCATGACATTTCAAAAACAAAATGACCTAGACGGCCCCTAAGTCGGGCGAATTTTCATCCGTTATTAAACTAGAATCTTGGCTCTGCGCCAAGTGGCTCGAAAGCGGCCATGACTGAATCTCGACCCCTCGTCAAGTGGCCCATAGCAGCCCCTAAACCTTGGCTTCGTGCCGAGTGGCCTGAAAGCGGCCATGTCCAAAATCTCAACCCCGCATCGAGTGTCCCAAAAGCGGCCATGTTCAGACTTTGACTCTGCGTCAAAAAGGCCCAAAGCAGCCTGCCACCCTGGCCTCGTGCCAAACGACCCAAAAGCGGTCACAACCAAATCGCGGCTCAGTGCTGGAGGGCCCATCCAGCCCCAGTCTTGAACCAAATGACCCAAGCGGTCGAAATATCAAGCCTGGGGGCTTTTAAAGTTCCCCAACGCATGACCACCAAAACCTTAGGGGGAAATAATAGCAGGCATGCGACGACCTTCTCCAGAAGAAGAGAGCACCCTCAGTCTACGATGGTCATGGGTTAGGACCGTGCACACGAGCGCGACAACGCCTTAAGTGGGGCCAAACACCTAAGACAAGTATCATATGCGAAAGGACCTAAGACCCGGAGTCTGGCTGCTGTGGCTTGAAAACTTAGCTGGCCCTTAGCATGACTCCACGGGCTAGTGACAACGTCCACTCTACTGGACCGACCTTCCCACTAAACGTGCGAGATGTAATGACATTCTCTGATGAAAGACGAGTACAGCGCAAGAAGGTGCCAGATTGGGGCCTTAGCGACAATAAGTTCACAGCTTAGCCTCTAATGCATGAATAACGGTTGAAAAGAGCAACATCATGTAGCCAAGAACATCAGGTGTGAGGAAAATAACAACCTTTCATTTATCAAGGACGAGCGACTTTACAGTGCAGCATTATGCAACAAAAAATACAAGCGCTATGACAGCCCTACGGGTTTGACGGCTCATCCTCTCCCAGGATGTCTCTCAAGAAGGAGCTGTTAGGGACCCCAGCATTCCCTGGATGCAAAATACCCACGAAAATGTCTGGAAGTGCGGTGGAGATGATCCGGCGACACAGGTGAATACCATTCCAAAATCTAGTGTCGATTGCGAGGCGCACTTCTTCCAAAGTGAGCCGCAGCCTGAGGTCAATAGTAAGGCAAGATACATCATCCACCAAGGTAGAGGTCCATCCCCTCAGTCGCTCAACCTCCTGCCTCAGCTGCCCAATCTCCTCCGTAAGTCATTCACCCTCCTCCGCCAGCCGCCTACTCCGCGCCCTTAATTGTTCTCCTTCCTCCACCAACTGCCTATTCTACTCCCTTAGCTGTTCACTCTCCTGCGATAGGCACATGACCTGTTCCTTCAGTAGCTCGTTCTCGTCCATGAGCGCGACAGTTTCAGCTCTCGCACGCTATGCCGTCTCCTGCCTGAACTCTTCCTTAACCTATAGAAAGAAGTCGAGCAGTTGAGTATACATCGTGTTGAGGAAGACGAACCCCTCAGGGACCTGCAAAAGTAAACAAAAAGTCAGCGCGCCTCAAAGTTCCAGTTATTAGAAAAATGCAATGACCAAGATGATCGCACCGGAGCAGAGAGTGCGGCTTTGTGACTAGGCCCGCCTCCTAATGCCAGCATGCTGGGGAGCTCCAAGTACCCAGTAGAAACATCCGCGGACCGGGGAGCATCCGGAGCCACAGGCGATGACGAAATGCTTGGGGGCTCCGGCTCCTGAACCGCCTTCGCCACAACAACCTTCGAGCCCGAGCTGACAAAAGGCAGACTTACAGCCCGTCAGCTACAGCTTCGTACGAAGCGGCAACACTTTCTTGGATGGCACCTCCGGAAGCACTTTGCTAAGCGATCCCTCAGGGCTCAAAGCCTGAGGTGACCCAGGTGTAGACTCTAGAGCATCGGCCTCCTCCACCTCAGTAGACTTGAGTGCGCTAACCTCCACCATCAGCACGTCCTCAGCGGCCGCCTCTGGCTGCTCCAGATCGATGAAAGAACCTGTGGGGAATTCCCCCCAGAGTGAAGCTCCACCATGGGAACTCCATACTTAACTAGCGCCACGGTCGGGATCGGCAAGTGTTCAACCACTCTCTCCCGCGGGCCTGAGGTCGACACTCGCTCCAAAGTCAAACACGCAACGTGCACGACGGGCTCTGCCACCGATCTCTGTGATCTCCGGGTGGAGGTGCCACTAGCCTCCCACAACCTCTTCAGGGGAGCCTCCACCTCCTCCTCGACGAGGTCTCCAAGCAACGAGACACTTTCCTTCGAGAGATCTCTCGATACCTCACGGAGCGCAACGGTACCAGGCCTCTTCCTCTCTGAGCCAGCAATCACCCATTCGTACTCCGGTCCCCACCTCATGGCCTCAAAGGTATGTGAAGTCAAATAATGACCCTGGGCGGAGAATGTCTTCATCTCCGGGCAGATCGCCATGATGAGCTTTGCCGAGTCGCTCTTCTCCTCGGTGGTCACAGTCTTGCAAAAATACTCAGGGATTGGACCCCACTCATTGGAGAGTTCCAAACCCGAGGGCTCCTACAGGATGAGAACTAGTTCTTCCAGTTCTTTACCGAGTCAGCATTGGTACCCCTAAAGTGAAAACCAGTGCGGAGAGACATTGAAATCCAGTCTTCTGACTCAGAGAAGCAAAAAATTACCATTGCGCCTTCGCATCAAACCCGCCAAGAGTGGAGACGGCCGAAAACACACAAAGTGACCAAATAACGCACGACATTTGGATGAAGCCTTGCAATGGGACCGTGCAACATGTCAACAAGTGTGTATAGCTTGCACACCATGGGGTAACGAAGCCCACCCTTCAGATGGTACTCATAAACCGTGACAAAGCCCACTGGAGGGGCGATGGTTCTGCCAGAGGAGCTTGGGGCAAGGTAAGCCCAGTCGCTAGGGATCTCGTAGTCCACCATTAGGGCAGCGATGGCACTCGCTGTCAAGACGGACCCAGCGTTGTTGACCCCATGGCGGACAATGCGAGAAACTCAAGAAGAAGAAGGGGACCCTTTCCTCTTTGCCATTGCTCTTTTTCTCTCTCATTGTGGCAATACGAAAGCCTTCAATGCAAGGAAGCATAAAGGAAGGGAATTTCACTGAAGCGTCGCATAAATAGGCCACAGGGTGCCAGAGTGCAGGAAAGCTCAAATGACGCCTCCGCTTAATGACTAGGCCACGTGCCTGCTCAGCGGGAGTGTCGCGAGTCCCAAGCAGCAGCCAATCATGGCCCCTACCTGACTGTAGACCAATGTCGCTTCAGCTGCCTGCCAGAATTCCAACTGTCACACCTGCATTTAATGTGGAAATCCTGACCGCCAGGGACGGTGGCAAAAAAATTACCAAAGCAAATCATGCGAGAAAGAACGAACCATTCAAGCATAGCAAGCAACAGTAAAAAAATGGCACAGCTAAGTATTAAGTTCCATTATGTGATTTATTAATAACTCTTTTTTATAGTAGCCTGCGGCCACAAGGTACAACTAACGGTCCCCTTCGAGCCCAAAAGGATCCGGAGTCGTGTACTCCGTTAGATTAGCACACATCAGGGCGCCTGAGTTTCGAGGGTTCAGGATGCCGATGCGGAAGTTTGGGTCCTCCAGCGAGACTAGTCTCTAGCTAAAATGGATGTTGTCCTGGAAGTTCCTTTCCAGTGCAAGAGCAACGTCCTTCAGCAACAACCTCGACCTTAGCTTGGCCCCCATCCGCACACACTCCTTCTCGAACCACACTTGAAGCTGCTCAAGCTCCTCTTGAAGAGCCCGTATTGGATCCTAGGCATGCATGTTGGCGCCAGCAAGCCTGGACGCCCTTGCTTCTAATTCAGCCCACACCCCCTCGAAATACGTGGTGCGGGCCCTCGTCTGCTCAATCTCTCCTACTACGACCTGCATCCTAGCTTTAAAGTTCTCAATGGTCCTGGTGATCTGACGAAGTGAGGGATTTGCCCACTGGACCCACGATGTTGCGAAGAGATGGATGTCTCCTACCTCTCAAAGCCTAGAAGTGCCCTCAGAAATTGCATCGGACCTACAACAGTGGCCTCTGAATGACATCCTTCCGCCGCCGTTGCATCAGCCGCAGTCGCACCAAGGATCCCTGAGGGATGAGTGCCACTCACAAGCTCTCCGAAGAAGATTCCAGATCCTAATGACGATGACAACCTTTCCACTGAAGCCGCAACATGAAAAGAGAAAGAGGAAGGGACTCAAAGGCAGCACAAGGCTTCACATTCTCAAAGCGGCAAGAAAGGCACAATTCCTTGGAAAGAACATAGGGACTTAAATAGCCAAAGCCCTCCAGGGGAATGACGTCGTTCAGAAGGTGAAGCGTGCTGGGGGAGAGCTAACAGGCTCCCGCTACATGGTAGACCTTTGAAACGTCGCGCCTTTCCAAAGAAATCGTTATGACTCGACGCCCCAACATTTTCCACGCAATCAGTGTGTCAGACTGCCCGACGGATATGATGTCTGCCAGCAGCGTTTGACCTCCCCAAGCAGCCCACGTTAGCAATCTCTCTGTACCGCATCCTCCCGTCGATAGTCAGCATAGTGACTCGAGGGAAGGCACCTGCGAGAATAGACTGTGGGCCTCCGGGGACGCTCAAATGGGCAAGTCGGCTCGTGCGATGAAAAAGAAGCCCTGCTACCCAGGGAATGTAAGGCGCCATATGATAGAAATGGAGAAGATTCATGCGACTAGTGGAAGGACTAAAGGCAATAACTACTATTTTTATTAATCGAAGTTCCTTTACAAGTACATAGTTCACAACAGCAAAAGTACATGAAAGAGGAAGAAGATATAGCCTGGGTCCTAAGCCCCAGAGGGACTGCACCAAATGCTTGGACTGAGGTTGAGGGATTCACATGGGATCCCCACGGCTCCACTGCCGAAGCTTCATCGCCTTGCCCAAGCCCTAGAGCAGTCGGTGTTGGCCAACTCTTGCGGGCTAGCCCAATGTTAACCATAGAGGTAGAACCAACACACACAGCAGGAGTCTCCGGCATGGGCTTAGAAGGCCTGCGTTCCCCTATGGAGACTCTGTCCTTCACCTACCCACCAGAAGGCACATATGATGATCTAAGTAGAGTGGAAACTGCAAGCGATGGGCTACACCGGAGGCAAGGCGCCCCGTGATAGCTCCGCCGCGAACCTCCGCCACATAAAGATCACCACGGCCTGGGGGGAGGCATACGACGACGGCAAAGCGACCGAGCCATCCTCGTTAGCATGAGGAACCACCCGAGACGAGGGCGTGAGGACAATCTTCGTTAGAAGCTCTGGTCCTCTAGCAAGTCCATCCGATTCCTTTGCGGACTCCCACCGGGAGCGGGACGAGCCAAGACCCTTGCATTGCTCCTCCAAAATTAGCCAAAGATAAGCCACACTAGTCGAAAAGCCCCCTATTTATAGACGAGTTGAAACCCTATTCGCGCTTGATGGGGCACGGTCCCCAACAGTCATCATTCACGAAGGAAAACCCTTGATGCCCATGCAAGCAAATCTAACCCTTCAGGTCATCGAATCCCTACGGTGCTTGGAAAAGCCTACATAGCTGTCTGGGGAAAACACGATGCCAGAAGAAAACAAAGCCTGACAAGTCTCAAGGAAGACAATGCGGTGACCAACTAGACCCAAAGTAAACATGCTAGGCCACAATTGCAAGTCGACCCAGGCATGGTGGCTAGTGTTCAGTCCAGTGCCAGCAAGGCCCAAGAAATCATGAAGCCCAATCCGGAAAGTAGAAGCCCAAGCGAGCAACTTGGCCCAATACTTAAATCAGCCTACGTGGCAACCCAGTACTCATAACCAATTGACGCCTCTACAGCTCATTAATGCAGCTACAGGGCGGCAGGAATGGCGCAGAGGAAACAAGCCAATGAGGAGAATGTTTGCGCTGCCTGCCGTGGCTCACAGCGCTGCTAGCCGTGGCTCACAGCGCTGCTAGCCGTGGCTCACGCCATTGTCCACAGTTCTCCAACCAATCTCAACACGAGAGGCAAACCAGGCATGGCCTGTGAGGCATGACGATCTCCCTGCCATCACAAAGCGACAACTGACACACCGGTGACCACCACTGGGCAATAGATGATGAATCCCTACAAGAAAGATTCTCGTGCCCAAAAGCTCCAGGCCAAGGAGCCAATAAATTCCCTCTCTTCTCATAGGAAAAGGGATCAATCAATCCATCGGGCTCCAGGCACCCAACTTAACATTGAAGCAAAAATGCTCGTTCCAAAGTTCAAACTCTCAAAATAGTGCCTAGACCCTACCTCCGCAGCCTTACTTGAGCGTCCAGAGTGTGAGCCACCCTCCGAGGTGCATATGGGGAGCCAGGCCTCCCACTAAACACTCATCAATCTCTTACCCTTACATTCACGTACCCCCAATGCATTCACAGCATACCTTCCACGCACTTCTAAGCGTGCACCCATTTCCGTTCATTGCGGGAAGTTGCTGACTTAAGTGTCAGAGTGTCTTCGGTGGGAGAAATCCTACCGGACCTCTGACCTTTTGTTTATCATTTGTATTGTATAGGTTTCACGTTTATAGTGATGGAGACCAAACCCACTCGAAATCCTGCAGGGACAAGGAATCCGAAAGCTCTTTAATCCGTACGACAACCCAAAACCTGAGATGCAACAAAATTCATAATTCCGAATGAGTTGATGTAAATTTAAAAAATAATAATATTTTAAAATGTGAGGACAGTCATATTGAATGACAAGAAACTATGTACCGGGAGAAAGAATGGGGGGGCGTGGATCATTTCATTCGAAATGCGATCATGGGTATGTATGCTAGCTTCAGTCCCATTGAGCTTGTTAGAGAATTATGATGGGGTTCGACCAGAATACACCCTAATCTGGCACAATGGAAAAACTCGAACCCCTCATCGACCGTCAATCACCAAGAATATGAGCACAAGAAACACAGAGATACACAATAATTTTTAACGTAAAAAACCTTTTTCAATTAAGAAAAAAATTACTGGACAAATTTCAAAAACTTTTACTATGTAAAATTGATTGCAAAATACCCGAGACAGAATATCAATAACCATCCGAGACAAAATAAGAAAATAATCTCCAGAATAAAGAAACTCTCCTTCCCTTCTCTCTATTTTTCTTTTCTCCTTTCTCTCATTGTGGTGCTCTCTACCTACTGATTTTACAAGTATGGTGATGAATAGGCAAACGGTAAAGGCTCCCTTCCGCACTTCATTTTTGCTCTGTTCCACCCTCCGTTTCACACGCAATTCACCACATTATCTGCTAAAGTGCTAGGTGTGCTTTATATTGACGTCGTGCCCAAATCTCATCTGCTCAACTGGTGAAAGCGCCTTGTCATTTTCTGTGTTTTTACCAATTCTTATGCTTTCCCAGATGGCACATGCTCTGCCAATTTGGACACGTGCTCTGTAAGACTGCCACCTACTCTGTAAAGCTCCTGCCTTGAACTTTGCAGTTGACCTGTTTTGCAATGTCTATCAATTGTGAAAAATCAACTGCTCTGTAAAGTCAGATGTTAGCTTTCCAGATAGGCTGCCCTGGACCCGCATTTGCATCAGTGGTCAAATCCACTCCGGCTACAGTCCACTCCAGCGCCCAGAGCCACTTCGGCCGCAATCCACTCCAGTCGCGATCCATTTCGGCTGCAAGTCCACTCCAGTCGCAAATCCACTTCTGTAAATTACCACTCCGGCAAATTGGCCACTCCAACATTTGTCCACTCCCACAAATTGGTCACTCTTACATTTTCTCAATCTGCAATTGTCCTCCCCAGGTAATTGCCACTTCCGCATTTGCTACTCCGGCATTTGCCACTCTAACAAATGCCACTCCGACCTTTTGTTACAGCCAATTTGAAACACTCTGAACTTTGTACAAACCTTATACGATCTTCCAATAATACTTCTGTTTGTTGAGCTACCCACAAGGAAGTAACCAAATCCAACAAACTTGCCCTCACGACCTTATAGGGGGAACATTTGCCTTTACCTGGCGACCATCATCGCCTACCTTTCTACAACTTTCTCTCAATTGGAATTCCAGCATCAGCCTCCACAAGCCTGAATGATGCCCTCTTCCGCCCCACCAAACCTAGAGTAGTCACACTCCCCTTGGGCTTGTCCTCCATGGTCAAATCATTCCCTCTTGCACTCTTTTTTGGCCTTCTCCTTTTGCCACCTTGACTAATGCTCACGTTGGTCATCTTAGTGTCATCATTGACAACCCAAGCCTTCATTAGATACCGACCTGATCTCTTACTTTCCCTTACCACAACTGATACGCCTTTGGTTAGTTTTCACTAGCCATTCTCGAACGCCGTCCTGAAGCCTTCATTATCAAACTTCCCGATTGAAATCATATTCAACCTTAAATCCGGGGCATATCCACGCCCTTTAGCATGAGCTTATTCTCGTTACTTGTCCATAAGCAAACATCCCCGATGCCAACAACTCTCGACGAGTCACCGTTACCCATCTTCAATATCCCATAGTCTGTGGGCATATAGCTCATGAAGGTAGACTTTTTCAGTATCACATGGTGTGAGGCATCACACTGTCCATCACCCGATTCGTCTCCTGACTCGGTAGGCTTGTGCTTCCCCTGTGTGTATAATCAGGAGGTCTCCGCAGAGAGCGATAGTAGCCCGATCATCATCATCATGATCCCGCCTCTCCTGACACTCGCCTCCGCCCTCCTTCTTTTGCTTCCTCTGCGGGTAATCCTGCCTCATATGGCCCTTCTTACCACAGTGGAAGAATGTCTTCTCTATAAGTTTGGACCGGCCATTGCTTCTCTCCGATTTGCTGCCTCGATCCCTTAATCTTCCACATTCCCGGCCGCTAGTGGCTATAAGTAGACTCGGCTCCCCTAGAGCCTCACCGCTTCCCCTCCGTCTTGACTCATTTATAAGTAAGGAAGTGATAATTTCATCCAAATTGAGTGAGTCTTTCCTGATTAGTAGAGTCGTGACAATATAATTGTACGAAACCAGCAATGACACCAGCAACACCAACGCTTTGTTTTCCTCATTGATCTTCTCATCAAAGGCCGACATTTGCGTTAAAATCTTATTAAACTCATCTAAATGCTTCTCGAAGCTTCTTCCTTCCGACAAACGCGGGCCATAGAACTACTTATTCGTATGCAACCTTATTGTTAAGGATTTAGACTTATACCGACTCTTAAACTTCTCCGTAACCTCCGTTGGATCTGATAAGCCAATGACCTTCTGAAGAGTGTTGTCCGCAAGACATAATTTGATCATGCAATTAGTAAGATCTCTCTTATCTTATCATTCTTCTTCCGTCATGTTCTTCGACTTCTCTTCCTTTTTTTGAAGTACTGTCATTATTCCTTCTTGAGTTAAAATATTTCTCATCATCTCTTATTAAAAGATGAAATTATTTTACCTATTAAATTACTCAACACTAAATGGTAAGCTCTTCAACAAAAATACCATCAAATCGCAAATTTATAACCTGTCTTTGATACCACTTATTGGGGTTTGACCCAAATACATACTGATTCGGCACAGTAGAAAAGCCCGAACCCTCCATCAACCGTCAGCCACTAACAATGTCAACACAACGAACACAGAGATGCACAACAATTTTTAACATGAAAAACTCTTTTCGACCAAGGAAAAAATCACATGACAAACTCTGCAACATTTTATTATGCAAAATCGGTTATAAAATCCCTAAAGACAGAATACCAGCAACCATTTGAGATAAAACAAGAAAAATAATCTCTAGAGTAAAAAAACTCTCATTCCCTTATTTTTTTCTCTATTTTTCTTCTCTACTTTCTCTTATTAGTAGTGTTCTCTACTTACTAATTTTATAAGTGTGGTGGTGAATGTGTGAACTGTAAAGGCTCCCTTCCGCACTTCGTTTCTACTCCGTTCCACTCTCCGTTCCACACACAATTCATCACATTATCTTCTGAAGCGCCAAATGTGCTTTATATTAACACCAAGCCCAAATCCCATTTGCTCAACCGGTAGAGCGCCTTGTCATTTTTTGCATTTTTACTAGTTCCCACACTTTTTCAGACAGTGCATGCTCTACCAGTTTGGACGCGTGCTCTACAAAACTGTCACCTACTCTGTAGAGCCTCTACCCTAAACTTTATAGTTGGCATACTTTACAAGGTCTACCAATTCTAAAAAGTCAACTGCTCTTTAAAGTTAGCTACCAGCTTTCTAGATAGGGCGCCCTGGGCCCGCATTTGCATCAGTGGTCAGATCCAGTCCGGTGCCCAAAGCCACTTCGACTGCGATCCATTCCGGCCGCAGGTCCACTCCGGCAGCAAATCCACTTCGGTAAATTACCACTCTAGCAAATTGGCCACTCCAACATTTTCCTTTTCCGGCAATTGCTGCTCCGATATTTGCCACTCCAGCATTTGCCACTCCGGCATTTGCCACTTCGGCAAATGCCCTCTTCGACAAATGCCACTCCAGCATTTGCCACTCCGACAAATGCCCACTTCGGCCTTTTGCTGCAGCCAATTTGTAGTACTCCGAATTTTGCACAAACCTTGCTTGATCTTCCGATAACACTTTCATTTGTTGAGCTACCCACAATAAAATAACCAAACCCAACAGCAACTACATCTTTCCATCTAATATATATGTTGTGGCTGGTAGATGGTAAGATCTTAGGATGGCTAGAGAAGCAATGGTAAAGTAGGGGAGTAAAGAAGGCAACGGGTTGGAATTCGGTAGAATATGGCAAAATGCACGGGTTCTTAGCTGGAGATAGATCGAATGAATGGTCAGAAGCTATTACAGAGCATTGGCTGAATTGAGGAGGAAGATGAGATGTGCGGGTTATGTTGCTGAAAAAAGCTGAAGAGTGTGTGGGTGTTCACAGCGAGAGACTAGCAATTGGTTTAGCTCTTCTTTTCAGCAACAGAGGGTCTGTTATTAGAGTGATGAAGAACTTAAGGGTGTGTGCAGACTGTCATGTGGCCATGAACACGATCTCGAAATTGGAGGGAGGGGAAACAATTGTGAGGGACAATAACAGGTTTCACTGCTTCAGGGATGGGCTCTGCTCCTGCAAGGACTATTGATAAGGCAGTGGATCGAAAAGGAATTTTTTGAAAGGCAATGCGAACAAATGCTACTGCTTGTGTTACTGGTTAGGAAAAAAAATTCTTTCTGTTAATATGTGGATGTCCACTCAGAAGATAATGAGAACATCCATCATTACAACATCCCTGTTCATGATCTCATTATATAAGTCAATCTCAATGGGAATTAGCCTGATCTGAATAGTCCGAGGTATGCATGTTTTTTTTTAATTCTTCATTCCGTTCTCAATTTTATAAAATATCTTACTTGAGAGAACTTTTCCTGCTTCTCTTTTGCCTGAGCATATCTTACAAAACATGGGGAAGAAAACAAATTCCCTTGTAAGCATCTTTTTTTTCTTTTGCTAAGTTCCCCCCCGTAAATATCAGTACCTTGTATACGTTTACTCTCTTCAACATTATGCCCATGACAGATGTGTACGTGTTGGTTCAGGTGTTGCTGGAAAAAGAGTGGCAGGTGAGAGTATTATAGTTGCTTTTGTTGCTGTGGTCCCTCAGATGTGACTTCCCGCACTATCAAAACCACTAATATACACAACACCTAGGCAATCAGATATATACAGCTTTAATCTTATAATATAACTAGACTACTTTTATAGTTTGAATATATAACTTTTAAGTTATAAATGAGTAAGCCTACTATTATGCTAGAGTTAACCCTTGTTATATTTAAAGTGAAAGACTTATAAATTGCCCAATTATTCAAATAAAACAGAAGAAATTACTTGTAAATATCCTTTCTTATCAAATAAGGAAAATTAGGTGAAATTACCATTATATTGACATGTATTTTCTGATGGAAAATATTGCCCACCAAAAGATGTTTTTAACTGGGACGGAAAAGCCTTGATGGGAACAAAATCTAACAATTATAGCCAAAGATGGAACTCCTTGTAGTTGCAAATGAATCAATAGTCCTGGTAAATAACGTGTCGACAAACTTGTTGGAAACATGGACAATATTCATAGCTGAGATAAATAAGAATGAATAGAAGCTATTAGCTCATTTTATAAACAATTATATCCACTTACTTTTCATCGTAGCCGAAGGCCCCCAACCATACTTCATCCTCGTCTTCACAAGCCATTTTTAAAATTGGAAGCAAATGCACAAATTTTATATAAAGTAGAGAACCTTACTACTCCATCCTCTCTGGCGGACTGCCCCGTCCCGACTCCATGCCACCAACTTGCTATTTGAACTACTTTCGGTTTGCTTTATTCACCATCTAGTGACAAAAATACACTACAAAGAGTTGGGTAGTATACTCCAAGGAAATCAGCACTCATATTCTCTCTGTTAGCATTGCTAACAAGAGCAGATTGTGAAACTAAGCTGCCACGGCAGCCTTTTGTGCAGTCTGGGAAGGCAAATCCTCCCTAATAATCTCTAGTAAAGATGCCCGTGAGCTTATCCACTTGGGGAACGGTTCTTCAATCCCCATGCCCAGTCTCACCGAAGTAGTTGCCCGCATCGTTTCCTCTGTGTGATCAAATAGGCTGTTCCTGTTGGGCCCCAATACAAGGGCCCATAAAAGTGCAGCCCAGGAGAAAGGCCCAAACTAGAGGCTCCCACGAGCCGAGAAAACTGGACAGCCTGAGAGGCCCAAAGCAGAAGCCGGCGGCCTAAGGACCAAGACCACCGCAGAAGTCCAAGAGGTCCCGACCGCTCATAAGGAAGCTCGAGGACATCGCCAACGATATCCGAATACACTGACAGCGAAAAGACCGAGAACCCTAGAAGTCCTGCCGAGTCTCAAAACCGTCCGAGAAGTCAAGAAGAGACTCCATGGCTTTTCCCCAGAGGATCCCCCGAGGACTGTCCTATGCTCGGCTTAGGATGCCAGCTAAGCAACGTTGCCGATTACCAAAGAAATCTGCAGCCACTGCCAGTCACCATCTAAACAGGGCACGCCTGGTCAAATCAAGACTGACGCCTGGACCTCACATGCCTGACACACCTAGGCCCACCAGCAGCGCCAGCCGCGTGCCATCCCGCGCACATCAGCAGCATTAAATAAAGCCGGTGGGACATTGCATAGCTTCTGAGCCATCCGATGGCTGCCACGTGTCTCCTTTCTAACGGCATGATCTTTCCTATGAATACCCAGTAAAGTCTCCTTCAAAAGGACCGGATTCTCTTCTCCCAAATTTGCTCCAGAAAGAAGGAAAAAGGCACACTTCCTCTCGGCCACTGAATCTCTTTCTTCCCAGCGAAACGGAACAACAAGAGTGATAAAGCCTTCCAGTGAGGCGATACCCCTAATAAAGAGATACAAAACAAGAGACAATGGATTAACCCTAACGCTTGTACTTTATAAAGACTTCCACCCAAATAGTAAAGCATTTCTAAGGCCCTGAGCCTCGTGGTTTTTCCTCCCCAGTTAAGAGGAGGTTTTCCACGTAAAAGATTTGGTCTTGATCTTCCTCTCGTGTCCAACACCTCAAACATTTGTGTTGTCTAGAAACCACGGATCCGACTGGACCCCGCGGATCCAGAACGCAACATTAACGCCTTCTGTAGGAACAGCTGACAAAAAGCTCACAAGCTTTCCCCCTCGCAGAACAATCAACGCCCTGAAGATGATGAGCAGACAAGACAGTACGTCCACCCGGGAAGAGGAGCGCTACGACAGGTGCCTCCCATCGAGTGGCAGGACGAGCAGTGGCCCCGGTACTAGCGTGCGCAAGCTAGTACAGAAGGTGGACAGCCTTTCGAGAGCCGTCCGTACCCTCCGAGAGAAGGTGGATGAGCAGTCCAGGGGCATGCACCCCGAAAGCCCACGTCCAGCAGCACCCCAAAGGCGACAAGCGATGCGGGCTCCTGGCGAGTTGAGGGACTACCTCAACAGAAAAAAGTCCATGAGCCAAGCCCCGACGAAGAAAGGGCTCAAAAGGCTCTGGAAGACGGTCTTCGGACCCAAAACCGGCGAAATAAGTCAGCCGGGAGGACGAGAAGACCCCCTGCCCCCGAGGATAGTGGAAGGAAAAAGAAGGGCGAGCGTCCAGCTGAAGACCCAAGGGCCGTCCGGGCAAGAAGAGCCCGAACGGAGGGTCCTTGGAGGAGATGGGCCCTCGGGCCCACTGACCTTCACCGACTCCCTCACCAACATCCTGAGGCAGATCAGGGACGAGGAGTTCCTAAGATGGCCCAATGCGTTAAAGAATCCAGAGGAAGGCGACCAGTGGGAGTACTGCCATTACCACTGCAGCCGTGGCCATGACACCGAGGACTGCCGGAAGCTCCAAGTGGAGATCGAGCGACTCGTAATGGAGGGCTATCTCGACCACTTCCTGCCACAACCCGGGCGTGGCCCCGGAATAGCAGGACACACCCGGTCGCACCACTCGAAGGGCAAGGCCGTAATGGACGCAGAGCAGGCCTGATCACCGGCTGAGGGCGCCAATACCGGCGAGGCCAGCCCAAATGTAGCTGCCGAAAGCGCCAGGGGAGCAGTAACAAAGGAGCATGAAGGCCCAAGCGCGCGGACTGATGTAACCAAGAGACGTAAAAAAAAAAAAGAGAGAGAGAAAGAGAAAAGGCCCTGGAGGCCACTCAGTGTAAAACGTGCACATCAATGAAAACGTCCCTTCATTTCGCCTATTCTGAAGCGTTCTCATGCTCCCTCATCGACGATGAAGCAACTCGCGACACAATCAAAAACTCGGCTGTGACCGAGCGGCCCCAGAGGCCGGGCCCTAGAGGTCAAAACTCAAAAACTCGGCTGTAACCGAGCAGCCCCAGAGGTCGGGCCCCAAAGGTCAAAACTCAAAAACTCGGCTGTGACCGAGCGGTCCCAGAGGCCGGGCCCCAGAGGTCAAAACTCAAAAACTCGGCTGTGACCGAGCGGCCCCACAGGCCGGGCCCCAAAGGTCAGAAGAGTAAAAAGGTAAAGGCTAGAAGATCCTAAGAGGGTCACACGCCTAAACCCGAGAAGTTAAAGGGCTGGCGATCTTAAAGAGATCACGCACTCAGAGCTAAGAATAAGGCGCCGTACGGTGTGCCGCAAAAAAAAAAGAGAGAGAACAAAAGACACTCGTACAAGCACGACCAAAGGGACGTCCGAAGATCTGATGCAAAAAAGGACAAGTCTTATTCATAAAAAAAATTTATGTAGAAGTGTGGTAAAATAAGAAAAAGAAACAACGAATCAGGGGAGCGCCTCTCGACTCCCTCCTCCTTGAGCCTCTTGGGCTCCTGAGGACCCCGTCTGGTCCGCCGGAACTGGCTCCTCGGGCGTAAAAGGCTCACCATCAGGCCCTACCCGAGGAGGCCCAGGGAAAGGCCTCCCAGTGACGCCATATAAGTCTTCTACGCTCAATGCGCTGGCGTTCCTGGGATCAAGGACGGCTACAGGAAATCGCGGACGGACCAGTCGCGCCACTCGACGGCACATGTGGATGCCGTCCCAGAATTTGCCGTCCAACACTCGTGCCATCTCAGCAATCTGTACGGACGTCCTCAACCTCTCTTCCTGGTGAAGGATTCGATCTTGAAGAAGGCCCTGCCGAAGCCGCAGGAGCTTGACAGTGTCCTCCAAAGAAGTAATCTTCTCATTAGCTCCAGCCAGCTCCGCTTCCGCCCGTCGCGCAGCTTCTCGGGCAGCCCTCGAAGACCCCATCTCCAGACGAGATTGGGCGATCACCCCCACCAGCTCACTGAGGCCTCCAATTAGACCCTGGAGCTGCAGCAGAAAGTCTTATCAAAATACAAACAGCCGAGAGCAGGGCAAGAAAAGAAACAGGAGGTTACCTTAGAAACAAGAGGATCGTCCCCTGTGCCGCGCTCCCTTGGGATCTCGGACTCCTGAAGACCGCTCCTGGGCCCCATAGGCGCCCCCTCAGGCACAGGCCCAACGGCTAAAAAAGGGACCGGAGGGCCTGCCTCAAAGTCAACATCCCCAAGAAACTCAAACGACCGCTCAACCTGGACCACGGTAGGGCACTCAAAAGGATCAAGGGGCATGAGCTCGTCGACACTTAAGTCCTCGACCTCCACCACCTCTCGGACCGTCTCAGCCGTCATCCCCCTCTCAGAGTCCACCATGACGTTCTCGTCTCCTATGTCCTCGAAAGGGTGATCAATCCTGTTCGAGGCGTCACCAGGCAATCCAACAGGAGCTTCGAGGACGAAATCATCACAGGGGGGCTGGACGTCCGAAAGCTCCGCAATCTGAACAATCGCCGCCGAAGACTCAGCCGGAAGATTAGTAGTGGAAGTGAAGGCGAGACCTTCAGCCCCCGAGGACTCAGCTGGAAGATTAGCAGTGGAAGTGAAAGCGAGACCTCTAGACCCCGAGGACTCGGGCAAGGAGCCAGTCCTCGACCTCCTAATCAGAGGAGCAGCCACGCCATCATCGTTCAGATCATCGATGTTGAAATCATCGTCATCATCACTGGAGGAGGGCTCGACGCAGGCCGCCGGGAGTCCCGAGCTCTCGGCAAGGATGTCTTCACCAAGGCGGTCAACAAGACCCCCGATCCTCAGTATCCCAGCTTTCCTCCTCAGTCTCTTCTTAGACTTCTCGGAAGAAGCTGCGGTGGAAGCCTCGGCCCTCGGTCCCCACTTGGCTTCCTCGAACTTCTCAGGGGACAGCCAGATGTTGCGCTTGTTCAGGTGAAAGCTCCCCAGATTGGCCAGCACCAAGTCCGTGAACTCCTTCACATTCTCCCTATCCTCCTTCGAAGGGTCAGAGCTATACTGAACAGCCACTTTCCCCCACTTAAAGGGAACGGCCCAATGCTTGTGGACTCCGAGGAAGAAGAACTTATCCTTCCAGCGTTTCGTGGAATCCGAGTTACCCCCACACATCAAAGAAAAGTCCGGGCGGGTAGTCATTATAATCCAGTCAAGGTTCTGTGTAAAGCGAAACATCACCTTGACCGTAAGGGCATTCAAGAGCCTCTTATGACACAGGAAGAAGACGCACAGGGATACTAGATACCCACCGCATTTGGCTGAAGCCTGGCAAGGGGCACTCCAAGTGCCCTCATAATGTCGTAAAGCTCCTCCGCGATGGGAAACCGTAGCCCGCCTTTGAGGTGGACTTCATAAACGGTAATGAAGCCGTCCTGAGGATACAATGCCCTATCGTGCGACTCCGGAATCATCATGGTTGTAGACTCAGGGATTCGATATTAAGCTCGAATCTCCGTGAGCTTGTCAAGCGTCACCGTGGAGGCAATCTGTCTCACCCCAGGCGCCATGAACGCCGAAAAACAAGAAAATAAAGAAGAAACTCGAACGAAGAAAAGACGGAAAGCCTCAACACTTAAGAGGAAAAGGGAAAAAGCAGGCACGAAGGTGGAAAGTCGGAGCAAGGAGGCGTTTAAATAACCCCGGAATTCAAAAAAAAAAAAAAGTGCACTCATTACCCTTACCACGCGTCGCCCGGCCATTCGCTGGAGAAAGATGATGGCCTTTCCTTCTCAAGGCGCCTGTCAGCGCGTCACTTCAGCATTTAATGCATCTCAGAAGCCCAAAAACGGCGACGCTGGAAGGGTCTCGGACCCAGAAGAAGCCTTGGGACCGCCTCCCATTAAACTCAACACCGCACTGACCCCAAGGGCGCACGCGCTCGGACGGTCACTATCAAGGACCTAACCCGGAACGCAAGACGTCGTGTTCTGGCCCGTCCAGGAATGTCCATATCAAGTTGAAAACGCGCGCACCCGAAATCGAGTAGGAAGCGACCAACTCTTCTAGAAGACCGGTGACTTCATGCCAAATGGCCGAGAACCTCAGGCCATTTGGCATGGGGGGCTATGTTGGGCCCCAATACAATGGCCCATAAAAGCGCAGCCCAGGAGAAAGGCCCAAACGAGAGGCTCCCACGAGCCGAGAAAACTGGACAGCCTGAGAGGCCCAAAGCAGAGGCCGACGGCCCAAGGACCAAGACCACCGCAGAAGTCTAAGAGGTCCCGACCGCTCATAAGGAAGCTCGAGGACATCGCCAACGATATCCGAATACACGGACAGCAAAAAGACCGAGAACCCTAGAAGTCCTGCCGAGTCTCAGAACCGTCCGAGAAGTCAAGAAGAGACTCCAGGGCTTTTCCCTAGAGGATCCCCCGAGGACTGCCCTATGCTCGGCCGAGGATGCTAGCTAAGCAACGTCGCCGATTCCCAAGGAAATCTGTAGCCACTGCCAGTCGCCATCTAAATAGGGTACGCCTGGTCAAATCAAGACTGACGCCTGGACCTCACATGCCTAACACACCTAGGCCAGCTAGCGGCGTCAGCCGCGTGCCATCCCGCGCACGTCAGCAGCATTAAATAAAGCCGGTGGGACATTGCATAGCTTCTGGGCCATCCGATGGTTGCCACGTGTCTCCTCCCTAACAGCATGATCTTTCCTATAAATACCCAGTAAAGTCTCCTTCAAAAGGACCGGATTCTCTTCCCCTAAATTTGCTCCAGAAAGAAGGAAAAATGCCCACTTCCTCTCGGCCACTGAATCTCTTTCTTCCCAGCAAAACGGAACAACAAGAGTAATAAAGCCTTCCAGTGAGCGATACCCCTTAAGAAAGAGATACAAAACAAGAGACAAGGGATTAACCCTAACGCTTGTACTTTGTAAAGACTTCCACCCAAATAGTGAAGCATTTCTAAGGCCCCGAGTCTCGTAATTTTTTCTCCCCAATTAAGAGGAGGTTTTCCACGTAAAAGATCCGGTCTTGATCTTCCTCTCGTGTCCAACACCTCAAACATTTGTATTGCCTGGAAACCACGAATCTGACTGGACCCCGCGGATCCAGAACGCAACAGTTCCTATGGCGACTTAAGTCTGAATCATCAAACCTAACTTGAACCATTCATGTAAAAATATCAAATTTTAGAAATTATCAAATATTCATCATAAATTTAAATATTTTATAATATAAAATTAATTTCTTATTAAAGCATCATAAAAATAATTAATATAAAAACTATTAAGTGTCAGAGGACGCAGCTCAAGAAAAAACAATCACCAAATTTCTTTAACAATATATTATGTTTATTACTGAAAGAATAGTAACTACTAGTCTCAAAAATCTTTACTTCCTGAAAGTCTGGTAGCAAATAAAGAATCCCCTACTAGTGTTGCATACTCAACCCAAATTTGGAGCCATTAAAGTATAAGTGTAAGTCAAGCCAACAAGTTATAATAATCAACAATGTATAATAATTAGTAATCATCTTGGATAAGTAATATCAAGATACAAATAGCAATAGCTATATAAAACTCAATAATTTGTGATAACCAGGACTCAAAAACAACAAAAAAAAAGGTCCCATCAGACCTGTGTATCATAAAGTTAAAAGGATTTCATAAAATCCGAATCTTATCGATAACAAACAAGAATCCTGAAAGTTTGATATAAGGATTCCTTAAGTCTGAATATTAGTACGAATGATATAGATAGTCCGAATTCGAGTAACAATAAAATATCATAGATTTAATAATCCAAATATCACTAAATCCAACTTATTAATTGTACAGAATGCAACTTGTGGCTTCATTGAATCCAAAACTCTAGAGTTATCAATTACAACAAAATATCATGAAAATCTCTTGGATTTTATTTTTTCACTATGAACCAAAGATCTACTGGGTTTAGTCACTCCATTGTGGATGTCCCAACAAATGGACTATCATTGAAACGTCGCACAAATTTGTGTTAGAATCAGAGTGTTTGCGCATGTGGCAAAACAGCTGAAGAGCGACCAGCCAGACTGTCGGTCAAAGGGAGACCAACCGGACTACCTAGTCTAAAGGGTGACCAGACTGTTGAGTCTGAAGGAAGATCAGACTACAAATACTAAAAGATGATCGGCTGCCGGTCTCAGTGGCCCACAATGTAAAAGTGTAGGAAATGCATTTTAGGGTTACAAAAGCACGGAAAATACGCTTTGGGCTTGACATCATTATAAAGCGCACGAAACGCTTTAGGGTTTGTATGAAAAAGTAAAACTTTTGCCAATACTTATAAAATTAAATAGTAGAGAGTATCGCCGGTGAGAGAAAAAGGAAAGAAAAGAGAGATTGTTGGTTGTGATTCATTTCAAATAGCAGGTTGTGATTCAATTTAAAGGTTTTTGTGGTCTTACAATTTAATTTGTGTTGTCGTTTGTCAGTTATTTTGATGTCGGTTTCGATTGTGTTGGTAATTTGATTATGGTCAGTTTAGTTATTGATGTTAGTTGCTAGATTTAATTATGTTAATAATTATTTGAACATGTATCATTCTTTATGTAAAGTCCAACATTAGATTTTGGGTCAGTGTTAGAACCATATATGATGTGGCAATTAATTTTGGGTCCTGTATATGTTTTTGTATTTATCTAATTGTTATCGGTTGAGATATCGACGTGGAATTCATATCTGGATGTTAATTAGATGATAAATTAGATAATTAACAATACTTTAATTAAGTATCAATTTGGGATCGGGATTTGGGATATGCCAATTTAAAGTTGTATTAAAGAAGTCACAAGGAGATGCCTAGTTGGTCTAAGGATTTAATTTGATTGATTTCGGTTTAAGGTTCTAATTTGATTAATATTTTGTGATAGGAAAGAGATGGAAAGCCAAGGAGGAGTCGCTAGATCAACTTCTTGCCCGGACCATGAGGAAGAATATTCGAACATCATGGCAAGGATGACCGACGTGATGGAATCGATGGTTCAATGTCAGAATAACTAGGAGCCAATTCTGGTGCCAGCAAATCTAGGGATGACAGCTTATGATCAATTCACTAATAAACAGGTGTTAGAATTTATGGTGACCCAAATCTGACTAATGCAAAAATTTGGATTCGGAGGATTGAAAAGGTGTTCGCTGTGATCCGACGCCCAGAAGAAGATAATGAGACATTTGTTACATACAAGCTTGAAGGCGAGGCAGGCCATTGGTGGTCCATGAGAAAGATAGCCATGGGCTTGGAGAATAATGAGATCACATGGGGCATGTTCGTTGAAACTTTTATGAATAAATATTTTCCAATGAGCCTATCGGAGTAAAAGGAAGACGAATTTACCCATTTGTGGTAAGAAATCCAGACTGTAGCTAAATATGATGCCAAGTTTACAGAATTGTCACGCTATGCGCCGCACATGGTGCATAACGAAGCAAGGAAGGCAAGGAAATTTCAACAATGCTTAAAGGATGAAATTCAGAGGCAACTTATAACTTTAAAGTTGATGGCATATGAAAATGTACTAAATCAAGCTCTATTATTCAACAAGAAGTTTGAAAGGAAGTTCTTCAGTAAGAATTCTACAAGCCAAGGAGGGTAAAGTTTAGGATAAGGTTCGAGATCAGGAAGATCCCATAAGAAGCCAAAGCCGACAGAGAAAAGGAAGAAAGGAGCAAAAATTCAAGATGTACCAGACCTACAATCGGCAATGCCCATTTGCTCCCATTGTGGTAAATCGCACAGAGGAAGGCCCTATTACAAAGTTTTGGGAGCTTGCTTTAATTTTGGTCAGCCCGGCCACATGATTAGATATTGCTCTCATCCTATGAGGCCAATGGCGAAGAAGCCCAACATTTTAGGATGAGCTTTTATTGTCACTATGCAAAATGCTAATACATCGCCTAACGTCGTGGAAGGTAATCTTACTATTATTGGCACTCCAGCACATATACTTTTACATTCATGGTCTGCACATTCATTTGTATCATCAAAGTTTGTTCATCATTTGCTATCACCCTCGAGAATTACAAACTATGCTTTAGTTGTGTCAACACCTATGGGATCATTTTTTATTACGAAAATTGTGTACTCTATGTATGTCATTTGGGTAATGGTTACAATTGATGGTAAATTTATTTTGTCAGATATGTACAATTTTGACATAATTATAGGCATGAATTGGTTAACTAGTTACCATGCCAATGCCTAATTATATTTATAAAAGGGTATATTTTGTTATTCTAAGGTATGAACTTTTTTATTTTCAAGGTGTAATACATAAAGTGTTTCCCTATTTGATCTCGACTTTGCATACTCATCACTTGATATAAAGTGGATGTTAAGCCTATTTCGCTTATACAAGCACTATAAGGAGTTATAGTGTTCCGACAAGAGATATTCCAGTGGCATGCAAGTTTGAAGATATTTTTTCAGAAGATCTATCAATATTACCACTGTATTGTGAGATTGAGCTTGAGATTGAGACCGTGCCTGGGGCGGCATCGATATCAAAGATGCCATATCGAATGGCACCATTAGAAATTAAGGAGTTAAAGTAGCAATTGCAAGAGCTGCTAGAGAAGATATTTATCTGACCTAGTGTGTCTCCATGAGATACCCGAATACTATTTGTAAAGAAGAAAAATAGTTTCATACAGTTGTGTATTGACTATCAGGAATTGAATAAGATTACCATTAAGAACAAGTATCCATTGTCGATGATTGATAATTTATTTGATTAATTATAAGGGGCTCAAGTGTTCTCAAAGATTGATCTCTGTTCGAGATATCATCGGTTAAGGATTAAAAATGAAGATATGGCGAAAATAACATTTCAAACGTCGTATGGGTATTACGAGTTTTTTGTTATACCATTTGGATTAACTAACACCCCTATAACTTTCATGGATTTAATGAACTAGGTATTCTAGTCATATCTTGATAAGTTTATGGCGGTATTTATTGATGATATCATAATATATTCGAATAGCTATGAGGAGCACGAAATGCATTTAGGGACTGTTCTCCAAACACTTCTGGAAAGGAGATTGTATGTCAAACTGAAGAAATGTGAGTTTTGACTCAAAGAAGTTGTGTTTCTAGGGCACGTGATATCGAAGGGAGGCATTTTGATTGATTCGAAGAAGATTAAGGCTATTATTAATTGGAGCCGACCGACGATAGTAACTGAAGTCAGGAGTTTCTTGGAAATGATAGGCTATTATCGGAAGTTTGTGGATAATTTTTCTAGAATTGCCATGCAATTAACCCGTTTGATACAAAAAGAAACAAAGTTTGTTTGGACGGAGGAATGTGAATAAATTTACAAGAATTAAAGAACTGATTGACAATCACCCCTATTTCAACAATTCCAAAAGGATTTGGTGAATTTTTAATTTATTGTGATACTTCCAAAACCGAATTGCGTTGTGTTATGATGCAATACGAAAAAGTGATAGCTTACGGGTCGAAGCAGTTAAAGACTCATGAAAGAAACTACCTAACTCAAGATTTAGAGTTGGCAATGGTAATTTTGTGTTAAAACATTGGAGGCACTATTTGTATAATGAGAAGTTATTGGTGTATTCAGACCACATGAGCTTGCAATATCTATTTTCTTAGAAAGAATTGAATATGATGCCAAAAAATGGATGGATTTTCTATATGACTATGATTATAAGATTTAGTACCAAACTGGGAAAGCTAATGTTGTGGCGGCTACCTTGAGTCACCAAATGAATTTTGTGGCAAATTTAAGGATTAAAGAGATGGAGATGCTCGAATGTATAAGGCAATGTGATATCTAGAGGCATTCCCAAGGCAATTGGATGATTTTGTCATATTTTTAAGTCTAATAAAAAATTTTAGAGAAGATCAAAGAAACTCAAATAGATGATCCATTTTTTGTGGACATTACTGAAGATTTAAATTAGGACACTAGAATTGGTTTTAATATTCATACTGATGGAGTTTTGAGGTTTTGAGAATGAAAAGATGTATTAGACATTAGAGAGTTGAAGAAATAAATTGTGAACAAAGCCCACCAATCAAAGTATAGTATCCATCTTGGGATTAATAAAATATACCAAGATTTGAAGAAAATATTTTGGTGGAGGAATATTAGGAGAAAAATTGTAACTTATGTGGGTCGATATTTGATATGTTAACAATTGAAAGTCGAGCACAAGAAGCCACCCAACCTATTACAACCTATACCTACAACAAGTTGGAAATGGGAATATATAAAGATGGATTTTGTAATGGGATTGTAAGGACGTCGAGGAACCATGATGTGGTTTGGGTAATTGTTGATTGGCTTACAAAATCGGCACATTTTATAGCTGTACAGATAACGTTTTCAAGATACTAGTTGGCTAGAATATATATTAATAAAGTAGTTAGATTGCACAGTGTACCAACATCTATTGTATTTGATCAAGACCTGAGGTTTGTATCCAAAATTTGAAAAGTTTGTATCGTGAATTGGGGACAAATTTAAAATTTAGTATAGCCTATCATCGTCAAACGGATGGCAATCAGAATAAACGATTTAGATTTTATAGGATATGCTAATAGTTTGATTTTGGAGAAGAAAGGTAATTGGGATGATTATTTAGTATTTTTGAAATTACTTATAATAACAACTATCAAGCAAATATTGGTATGGTTCCATTCGAGGCATTGTACAGGAAGAAGTGTCGTTCTTTGATTTATTGGAAGGAGATCAAAGATAGGAGATTGTTGGGACCGAAAGTTATTTTAGAGACATCTGATAAGATCCAATTGATCTACGAAAGGTTAAAAGTTATTCAAAGTCAGCAAATGAGTTATACTGATCAGAGAAGATTGAAGTTGAATTTTGAGGTCTGAGATTATGTATTTCTAAAAATATCTCCATTGAAAGGAATCTCAAAGTTTGGTATCAAAGAAAAATTGAAGTCAAGATTAATTAGACCATTTGAAATCTTGGAGAAGAGTGGTGAAGTGACCTACTGATTGGCTTTACCATTGAATTTGGGAGACATGCATAATGTTTTCCACGTATCGATACTCTAAAAGTGTGTGTACGATCAGACGCACATATTTGAGGATGAGCCATTGAGGATTAATGAGGACTTAACGTATGTTGAGGAATCGATTTAGATTTTAGATAGAAGAGATCAAGTGTTTTGGATGAAGGTCATTCCGTTGCTAAAGATTTTATGGCAGAATTATTCCTATGAAAAGGCTATGTGGGAAAGAGAAGATGAGATTTGGGAGAAGTACCCGCATTTATTTCCTCATTAAGGTATGTAATTTTTGTAAAATTTTGAGAACAAAATTTATAAGAGGGAAGGAATATAAAGCCCGAGTCTTTAATTAATAATAATCTTAAATAATTAAATTAATATTATTAAAATTACGGTCAAAGGATATAAAAAATTAAATTAAGAGTCAAAATTAAATTGGATGACTGGATATCTAGAAAATGCTTGACCCTCTCTTGAGCATCAAAACACATGGGATCAACACTTGAGGGACGCCTAATCGAGACACAAGCGCTCACCTGGCAAATTGTGCAAACTTGATGCACGCTTGAGGGATGCTCGAGCGGTCTTTGACAGTAGCATGCGTTCAAGCGTAGTGAACTAGTAGCTCAGTGCCTGACACATGCTTAAGTGGCACTCAAGAGAAAATTAGTATAAATAAGCATTTGGCTCAGCTTTCTATTATTTGTTCAGAGTTTTATGAGAGTAGATAGAGAAGCATCCAATGAGAAGAGAAAGAGGAAGAGAGAGAAAGTCAAGCAACTCAAAATTCAATTGATCCAAGTGAGATTTTGGGTAAATCGGAGCCATGACAAATGCACTTTATGTTTCTCTTCTATTGATGTTGTTCTTTTCTAATTTTCATGGATAATTCTTATTCCATTACTCAACTATATTATAATTTCAAAGTATTAATGTTTGTATTGAGCATGGATGTTATTTTTTATAATTTTACAGCAAAATTTTATAAGAACTTATGTTTAAGTTTGAGTATAGTGTATATATGCTCTAAATATTATATTTCAACTTCATAAATGGTCTAAAATTCTAGTTATTTGCTCCTAAATGATTAATTTCGTGGATAATCTTCTTACATGTCTAGAAAATGTTAAGTATAGGTTATATATGTTCTGAAAATTCATATAAATTATTTAGTATGCATGTTCATTAGCTAAAATTTTGCATGTTACTAATTTTGCTTTCATTTTGATGAATTTTGACTATTGCATGCCTTAAATTCGTACATAAGGTTTTACATGCCTTAAATTATCAAATATATGACCTATGTGAATTGATTAATACACATAATTGAACCTGTATAGTCTAAAATTTTGATAAAATTCTGTACATATGCTAAATTATACAAGCTAAATTTTCTACATTAATTGGTTAATGTAACATTTCATACTTTAACAATTATCATAGCTAAATTCCACATAATGTTAAGCATGAAATTCTAGAATGATTGAAGGAATCTCTACAATTAAGTTAAGAAATATAATTATTTTCTCCAGGGGTGAAAAAAATTAAGAATTATAAAGATAAATATAGAATTTTCCTAAAAAATTACATTTAAATAAGGATAATTTTAGGGAGTAATATATTATAATATGACTTAGTATATTATAGTAATATATTGATATTTGAACCTATCATTTGTGGGTGAGAGGCGGCATTCAGCCCCTCTATAGAGTGATATGTAGACAGCCTACCTACGGATTTTGAATAGCAGCATATAATCTTTAATTGTGTAAGAATATACACAACTCGAATTTTGATTATCTATTCCTTTAGTCAGTAAGGCCTATTGGCCCTAATCCCTAGGAAAAATAAGAATTAAGTATGATTTGATGATTAAATTGAGAATGAACATGATAAAAATTCTGAAAATTTGCATAAACTGAATTTCCTACACATGTCCATTGCATTGTATCCAATCATAATTTATAGTCCTTATGTTATATTTTTAATACAAAGATATATGTTTTATTATTATAATATGTACCTTACTAAACTTTTAACTCACTCTCTTACTATTTTACTAACTCTTCAGATGAAATGCAAGAATTTCTGTCAGATGAACAAGAATGAATGATCGAGCTAGCATGGTGAGTCTAGATTAGATTTTTAATGATGTTGAATGTTGTTTAAATAAATTTGGACAATGTTTAATGTATTATGTTATCTTTTGAACAGCATTTAGGTATCTAAAAATATTGTTTTATAGTGTTTGATAATGTTTAATATATCAGTTTAAGTTTAGACAGCTTAGAACTTGTTAGATTGTGTAATTAGTTAATTTTTTTAAATTCTGGACAGTAGGTTGTGATTCAATTTAAAGATTGTCGTGGTCTTACAATTGAATTCGGATTGTCATTTGTCCGTTGTTTTGATGTCGGTTTCAATTGTGTCGAAGATTTGATTTTGATTAGTTAAGTCATGAATGTTGGTTTTCTCAGCAGATTTTATTATGTTAATAATTATTTGAATAAGTATTAATCCTTATGTAAGATTCGACATTAGATTTTGGGTCAGTGTTAGATCTACATGTGACATGGCAATTGATTTTGGATCCTATGTATGATTTTGTATTTATCTAACTGTAGTCGATCGAGGTATCGATATGGAATTTATGTTTGGATATGAATTAGATGATAAATTGGATAATTAATAATAATTTGATTAAGAGTTAATTCGGAATCAAGATTTGGGATGCAACACCCCTCTGTCTCCTATTCAATTTCATAGCATTCTTCATGTGCAACTCACACCATTAGTATCATCACCAACTCCATTGCCCCACCATCTTGCATCTTAGCAAATAGTCACACCTTCTTTCGACAAGCAAAATATTACCACGGGTGGCAAAAGAAAATAGTTTTGTCCCATCTATAAGAGATAATATGTAGTTACCCACCTATGAGTTTAAATAGCAGTGATATGGTCTCAAAATATCTGGAGTACGTGTAATTCTTCATCAAGTTAGTCTTTTGGTCTTTGGTTCTTCAATTTCTACATATTTTTTATTTTTGATATATTTTATCTATATTGTCTTATATTTGAGATTTCGATTGAGATTCATAGGTTTTGCCACAGTTAGAATTTGATTAATATCGTATAATTAAAATTTGTGATTTTTGTTTTGGATTATACTTTTGAGTACAAGATTAAGTTCAAACTTTCGTTGACAAGTTTTTGGATAGTAGTTTTACGCATTTTGTATAAATTTATCGACCCTTATCCTGATTTTGGATATTTTTATTTGTTAAATTATATATTAATACTTATTGAGTTTTTTACTCATATTTTTATTATTCTTATCCTTTTAAACTAGTAGGCTTTGGATACATTACAGGGGTTTGAATGCTAATTGGATTGAAGTTTCATATATTTTTTATAGGTATCAGCCTCATATTTGGACTGTGTTCACACCAAATGTATTTTGGTACTGTTTGGGATAGTGAATAGAATATTTATAGTGTATTGTATTGTCAATGAAATATTATTCGGATTATTTAATTAAATTTTGTGGCGTTTGGTTTGTTATAATTCGGTGATTTATTTGTATTGTCGTTGGTCACTTATTCCTTATGATATTGTGGAGTAGATCGTAGCCAATTTATTTTATCTAGATGAGTCGTCTGTGAGATCTTGTGATGATTAATGTTGTTATTATTATAATTTTGGATTACATTGTATTGTGTTGGGTTACGCTTAGATTTTGAAATTTTTTAATTATTTTTTTATATTTTAGGATTTAAATTTTATAAGCTATATTATTCTGGATTATTTTTAGGACTTACTTGGGTTCAGAACCGTGACAGGAAATGGTATCTGATATATTTCAGGATCCTAATTTCAGACGGATCTAGATCACAATTTTGATCTTCCTTGTCTCGCTAATCCTATCGGTTTAAATCACGTGGATCTGATTAACGTCTTTAAAATTCTGAAATCTGCACACCATAAATAAAAATAAGAGAATCAGAGGACTGATGAAAATTATTTCTCAATAAGCTCTCTGATGGTCAAGTCAAAAAAGTTTTCTCGAGACCAATCAAAAGACGCTTGGAGAAATGGAAAATATGTATCAAAGAGATATTATTTTATTTTTGTATTTTACTGTGTTTGATTGCCAGACCATCTCTTCCTCCTTTCTGCACTCGAAAGCCTTTCTTTTTATAATGCTAGGGCCCATTCTGATCATAGCTTGTCCGTTTTTGATCATTTTTGAAACTATCTTGGATAAAGAAAGACAGTTTGGATCCATCATCTTGGATAAAGGCTGCTGGTTATAGTCGGTATTCCTCAAAGCACAGAAGTGGGAACATAGATTAGAACCAACTGTGGTAGACTAAGCTCGCCGGCCTTGGTGCGAGACCGGCTCACTTTACGCTATGATCAAAGTGGCCCTTCTATTGAGCCTTCTTTCTATTGGGCTCCTCCATTTGAATCAGCCAAACTTCAACCATACCCATCACTAGCTTCCAAGCTGGAGGTTTGAGAATTCAACCTTTGATCATATTTGTTGATGGCATACATTTCTTTCCCCACGTCAGCTCCGATTTTATTCTCTGTGAATTTACTTTTGATTTCTTACGGAGAGGAATATCCTATTGACGTGGGAAGATCTTCTGCATTTAATGATCTATTGGTCCCTCTTGGGCTATAAATAAAGAAAACTGCTTAGGATTTTATATTAAACCTATTCTTATAGCAATATTTTGTTGCCGATATGGGTCTCTTGCTTTCAATGGTTGCAATCGGAGGTAACTTATCCCTAAGGCTTCAGAAGGTTACCCTATGTATCTGAGATCTGCCTTGGTTTCTCCTTTTTGTATGAAGAATTGCTTTGATTTCCCCTTTTCGTGCTTGTCCTGGAGTTGTTCTGCCATTGTTGCTTGTGAAGATGAGGGTTTCGAGTTCTTGCGAACCTCCCTTATCCCTTAGGATGGTTCCTCCTCAAGATGAGCCACTCCACTTGCTCCTCAACTCTGGTAATATGAAATGTTGCTGCCTGTTTGGAGCATTCTTATCTTCCTTTCTCACTTGTCTGGAAGATGTTGAAAAAGCTTCCCACAATTGCCATTTTGTTGCTTTGTTTTTTATATGTTCACCAATTGAAGTACTGTATTTTGCAAAAACAAATCATGAATGAAATCTTCAGAGCATTTTTCTTGTCTTTATATTTTTCTAAATTTTTGCTCATTATAGATCTTCGCTAAATATAATGACATCAGGGTGGACCTGACCCATCTACTCCGTATATGAAGAAGCAAATCTGGGCCAGATAGTCCGGAATGGTCCAAAATTTCGAAGTAGACGAAACTTCTGGAGAGGACCAAACTTTCAGAATGGACAAAACTTCAAGAGTGGTCCAAAATATTGGAGTGAACATAACGTCTAGGGTGGATCAAATTACCGGAGTGGCCAAATTACCGGAATGGCCAAAATATTAGAGTGGCCAAAATTTTGGAGTGACCAAATTTCTTGAGTGGCCAAATTACCAGAGTGGCCAAAATGCCAGAGTTGTCAAAATTCCAGAGTGGCTAAATTACAAGAGTGAACAAAACTTTTGGAGCGGCCAAAATGCCGGAGTGGTCTAAATGTCGATGTGGCCAAAATGCCGAAGTGGCCAAAATTTCATAGTGGAAAAAATGCCGAAGTGGCTAAAATTCCGGAGTGGCCAAATTACTGCAGTGCACAAAACTTCTGAGGTGGCCAAAATGCCGATGTGGCCAAAATACCGAAGTGGTCAAAACTCTAAAGTGGCAAAATTACTCGAGTAGTTCAATCTGGACTAAGTCCTTCAGCATGCAACTAGTTTGTATCTTTGAGGAGTGTCTTAGAAATTGGATTATTTTGACTTTGGTCAGTCCCTATTTGACACATGTCCACTATTCTGTCATGTCAAATCATCATTAATGAGTATGGTTAGAACACAGTTTAGGAGTGATGTGGGGTCGCACATGTTGATCTCTATTATGACATTATTCAAACCTTCTCGATTCATTTCAAAAATGTGCCGTTTCGAATTCTAAATGAACGCCTATAAATCTGGCACTATTTCGCCACTCCATTCCATTATCTTCCATCAGAACTCAGAGCTACTAAATTTTCAGCTTCTGTTTCTCTTTATTTTGACGATTCTATCCTCATGCCTCCTTCTCAAGTTAGTGGTATTCGATCAGTGTTATCTGCAATCAATATTGAGAAACTTTACACACATTACAAGATCTCGAGGGAAATTTCATTTGCGGAACCCACCTAGGACGATAGGGCTTGCTCTCCTCCAACTGGGTTTATTACTATGTACGAAGTCCATTTGAAAAGTGGTCTTCGTTTTCCAATCCCACTAGAGTTGCTGCGAATTTTTATAGATCTTGGCATTCCAGTTGCAAGGTTTCATGCCAATGCGATTATGTATTTATACAATCTTTGTATCTTTTCAATATTCGTGGCCTGGAATTGAACTCCACAGTCGTTAAAGTCATCTTTCAACTCTTTCAAAGCGGCAACTGGATTTTGTTGTCTCCCTACAAATTAAATATACATGGGATGATTCATGAATCTATAAAATATTGGAAAGATCATTTTTTTCTTTATGAAAATTTCTTTAGGTTTTCCTAATGAATGGGAATATGTGTTAGAATCCTTCATCGGCATGGTTACTCCTCAGGAGGAGGACTCAGCAAAATTGCTGGTTGAATCCCGCCGACAGAAGGCTGATTCATTTAATGATAAGAATAAGGAGCACCTATTTTCACCTAAGATTTTGACTCTCATTGAATGGGAGCCTCGATTGGAGGAAGTGAGAGAAACCGTCTCATCACTCAAGAGGGGCAAGAGGAAAACTAAGGACCCCTTAGTATGATGTCGAGTGGTTTCTTCGCTTTCCACGAAGGCAGGTCTTCCCGTGCCAAAAAGTACATTGGGGTGCGAGAGTTGTTAGGATTGCCAACTTCTGATCCTCTTGCTCAAATGGTCCAGAGTTTGAGATTGGAACTAGACTTGAGCTCGTTGTAGGTAATGAACCCCTTGTTCCATCTATTAAGGCCCCACACGAGCAAGAAATTCTCGGCCGATCTACAGGTGGATCACTTAAGGTAAATTCTTCGTACATAATATACAACTAGATAATAGTATATAGAAACAACGCTGCAAATTAGCGGTGGGCAAGGTGAAGATATTTTGAACAAATAAACATCGTATGCTCCATTGTCAGAATTGGCCCAAGTCCAAATGGAGCCCCCTATCCTTCCGGCAAATATAGAAAGAAATGCAAAAGTGGTAGGGATTACGAAGGCAAGTCTAGAATCTCCTATATCTGATCTAGTGGCTTTTTCATCTCATCTAGGGAATGGTCAACAGCGGTTAGAGTGGACACTTACTCCTGACCCAACTGTTTCCTCATCCTGTCCAAGCTTCATAGGATTGCAGTCAAACTGTCAATGAACTCCTGCTTATACATCGAGGATTCCTGTGATTGAGGCAGCTTTGAGAGCGTCCTTCATCTCGATACGTCCTTAGTGAATTTTTACTTTCACTATAGGCAAACTCGAGTAGATCTAAACGTCCTAGAGGAAATGCATAGCCAAAGAGACGCCACTAATGCTGATGCCTAAAAATACTGAGATTAGATCTCCAACCTCCAACTTGAGCTACGGAGTACTAGGGAGGCTCTTCAGACATCTGAATAGCATCTTGTGAACTATGGAAACGAGGTTGCTCGATTGGGTTCATAGCTGAGGACCTGTCTCAAACCGAAGGAGGTGGGATCAGCTTTAAACCTGTCTCAAACCTGTCTCGATTGGGTTCAGTTGTGTCATCATATCACTTTGCTAGTTGATCTACATTTTATTGTCAACTTTTTCAAAGAGAGGAACAGGGATGCCCGACAACCTTCTGACTTGCAAGATTTCACTGATATTGGAGAGCCATCTTCACATCCTCCTAGAAGCCCACATTTTTAGTTCAATTTTCTTCTTCTATTGTAATGAGATTTTGTACTTTTACACAGTTAATTGGAAAAACATTATTTTTCCATAATTGTTGTTTAAAACTTTTGTCATCTGGAATCCCATTTTTTATTACGTACTCAATTGTTTGCCGATTAAGCACTATAACTATTGGCTTCGAGCTTTAGTGAATTTAGGATCATTAACCATGTGCTGTCATTGTCACAATCTTTATGTCTGATCCTAATTCACTGGCCATAGTTGATTAAAGGTGTTCGTCCCTATATAAGAAAGTCACCGCACGCATGCTGAATATCCCCCTAAGGTTTAATTATTCGATTGTACATGGTCACTTGGAATGGATCCAAGGTTCAAATCCGGCAACTTTTGGGTCACTCGATGACTAGATCGAGTTTATTTTGACCGTCTGTGGGTCATGAAATAGGTGGGAAGAAACCCACCTAACTTAAGGGCAGTTTAGGCCCATTTTGTTTTATGCAATGTCATGCAAACATACATATGTTCAAATAAAAAAACAAATAGAATAGAGTAAATAAAAATCAGTTTATTTTATTAATGTTTAATGCAAAGCATGATACAGGCATACTTAATAACACATGCATTACCTATCTAGACTCGGTACAAAATTATTGATAGAACTTCTTTAAATAGATAACATTCCATGTTGTTGAAATTAATTTGCCGTTCTGACTATATAGCTTATATGTGCCATCCCGGAGAATAACTAAGATAAGAAATAGGCCCTCCCATTTTAGGGAGAGTTTATTCCTATTGATCAGTTTTCCTGCTGCCACTATGCATTGTGGGACTAAATCTCCCACGTCAAATTTCTATGCCTTCGCCCTCTTATTGTAATATCGGACAATTCGATGTTGATATGCCGTAGTACACACGTTGTCCATTTCTCAGGCTTCACGTAGGTCGAGATGTTTCCAAAATCTTTGTGCATTATTAAGGGAGTCGAAACTCTCAACCCGGAGACTAGGTAATCCTATCTCTATGGGAATAACCGCCTTCGTTCCATAGTATAAACTGAATGGCGTTTCTCGTGTTGGCTTCTTGGGTGTCGTCCAATATGACCATAATATTGAAGGTAATTCATCTGCTTAGGAGCCCCTAGCATCCTCCATTTTGGTCTTCAGTACATGCAGTAGTGTTCTGTTGGTTACTTCCACCTACCCATTTTCCTGCAGATACACCACTAAAGTATGGATCAATCTGATGCCTAAGCTTGTACAGTATTTGGTGAAGCACTTTCTGGTAAATCGAGTCTCGTTGTCTGTTATTATCACTTTTGAAATCCCAAACCTACAAATGATACTTTGTCGAATAAACTCTGTTACATTATACACAGTAATCTTCACCAACGGAGAAGCCTCTATCCATTTGGTAAAATAGTCAATGCCTACAATAATAAATTTTCTCTTATCGGAAGCCACTAGAAATGGGTCAAGTATGTCAAGCCCCCACTACGCGAATGGCCATGGGGCCTGCAGAGTTCTCAACTCAGCTGGTCGTTGATGAAGCATGTTACAGTGTAGCTAGCAGTTCTCGCATTTTTTGACAAAATTCACGGTATTTTTTTTATCATTGGCCAATAATAACCCCGGCGCATTATTTTAAAGGCTAAATTCTTACCCCAATATGTAATCCACATATTCCAAGGTGGACCTCGCTCAAGGCATAATCGGCCTCTTCCGGAGTAAGGCATCAAAGATATAGGATTGAGTATGCTAAGCAGTACAACTTTCCATCCACAATAGCGCACCAATCTGATGTCTTTTTCTTGCACTTGCCCTCATTTGGGTTTTTTGGCAATGTATCACTAGTTATATATCTCCAATGAGAAGACATCCAATTCACGCAGTCAGAAACGTGCAGAACTTCTTATTCTAACTCTTTAATACTTGGAGTTATCATAACCTCCCACAAGCTTCTTGAGTATTGCTCGAGATTTTCGGAGGCGGTAGCCCTTACAAGCTAGTCTACCTTACCATTGTCCACCCATAGAATGTGGACTATCTCTATTTTGCCAAAATATTGGATCATACTCCTCACCTTAGCAAGATAGCTTATTAGCAAAGGACTTGATACCTCAAAGCTTCTCTAAACTTAATTAACTATCAGTTCAGAGTCACTGTAAAAGATCATATGATTTGCTGAATATTCTTTGGCTAATCGGAGTCTAGCAAGCAATGCCTCATATTCGACTTCATTATTAGTTTCCGATAATCCCAATTTCAAGGAATAGCTTATTTCTTTTCCATCCAAAGTTCTCAGAACTACTCCAACCTCACTGCCAGATTGAGTTGATGACCCATCAAAGTGCGAACTCTCAATCAATAACCTACCTGTCTGGCAGGCGTCTTTATCAACAACATGGGTGCCCAGAACTCGAGCAGTGGTTTCAACAATGAAGTCGGCCAAGGTCTGACTATTGATGGCCGGTCTTGGTCCAAACTCAATATCAAACTCGCTCAATTTTATAACCTACTTGACTAGTCTTCCTGATATATCAGACTTTTGTAGTATGACTTTTAAAGATTGATCAGTCAAGACAATTATCCTATGAGCCTAAAAATAGGGTCGTAATTTCCTGGTTGAATAAATGAGCGCCAGTGTGATTTTTTTGGTGTGTGTGAAACGGGTTTCTGTGTCAACTAAGGTCTTGCTAACATAGTAGACCAGTCGTTGCACATCTGATTATTGTTGGATCATAATCAAATTTAACACTACTTCTAGCACTGCCAGGTACAGCTATAGATCTTCTCCCTATTTTGGTGAAGCCAATAGAGGATGACTTGCTAAAGAGTTCTTTAGTTCTTAAAAGATAGCCTGATAGCTGATTGTCCAAATGAAACCGTTCGTTTTTGTCCCTCTTAAAGCCTTGAAGAAGGAAAGATATTTCTCATTAGACTTTGATAAGAATTGGGATAGAGCTGCAAGTCTTCCAGTCAACCTTTGAACATCTTTTACCGTCTGAGGTGGAGCCATATCCATGATTGCTTTTATCTTCTCTGGATTGGCCTCAATCCCTCGTTGGGAAACAATGAAACCTAAGAATTTTCCGAAAGATACTCCGAAATATACTTGGTCGGATTCAACTTTATTTAATACTTTTGAAGTTCCACAAAGGCCTCGCTCAAATCACAGATATGGTCATAGATAGTTTTACTCTTGACAACCATATTATCCATGTACACCTCCATATTTTGACAAATCTGAGTTTCGAACATTTTATTAACAAGCCACTAATAGGTGGCTCCTACATTCTTTAGTTTGAAAGGCATAACCCTGTAACAGTATATGCCTTGATCAGTCATAAAGTAAGTGTGTTCTTTGTCTTTTGGGCTCATTCGGATTTGATTGTATCCAGAGTACCATCCATGAAGCTCAGCAACTCCTGTCCTGACATAAAGTCCACCAACAAGTCTATTCTGGGTAACAGATAGCTATCCTTTGGGCAAGTCTTATTTACGTTGGTGAAATCCACACGCATCCACCACTTTCCATTACTTTTCTTTACAAGTACTACGTTGGAGAGCCAATTAGTATACTGTATTTCTTTAATGAAACTAGCATTTAGCAACTTTTTCACTTCTTCACAAATAGCAATAAGTTTCTCAATCGAATGGTTCCTTCGTTTTTATCTGACAGGCATGTGACCGGAATCGAGGCCCAACTTGTGGACTATGAATTTGGTTGGGATTCCTGACATGTCAATAGGGGACCATGCAAAGACATCTGCATTATCTCAGAGGAAAGTAATAAGTTGATCTCGCATATGTCTAGAAAGCAAGCTTCTAACTTGTATACATTCTTCCAGATCATTAGGGTCTAGAGGAATCTAATTGGTTGTCTTGTCAGATTGAGCTTACTGTAGAGTCATCTCATCTTGGTAATCAAAATCCTCAATTGGTTGGTCTAGAGCAATTTGAGTGATTTAGGACAAATAACATATCTAGCCAGTTACTTGATCACCCAAGAATTCTCCAACGCCATACGACATTGTGAATTTCATTTTCTGCTGTGGGATGGACATTATTGCCCCGAAGGCTGACAGGTAGGGTCGATCCAAAATGGCGTTGTAAACGAAAGGTAGATCAATCACTAGGAAAGTAAGAGGCGATCTTGGGGTATGTTCCCCAAGTAACCTCCAATTGTATGGTTTCTTAGACGGACATTGGTTTATTATCCAATCTGTAAAGAGGTCCACTTGCAAGTTTGAGTTGACTCTTTTTTAGTCTCAATTTAAAATACGCATTGAGAAAAAATAAATTACTTGAATTTTCATTATTAATAAATACTCGTTTCAATTAATAATCTATATTGTCATCCGAAACGAGCGCTGATACAACTATGGGGTCTGAGTGGGGAAGTTCTATGTATGACATGTCATCTTTATCAAAACTAATTACATTATCCCAAATTTCATCCTTGACTTCTTGTTATCTACAACATCTTTAAGTCTATCGGGAGTGCGGCTTTTGAATGGTTTGGTCGATATCATGCTGACCAGTCCAACCGCTACTCTATTCTTTGGATGCTGTTGACGCTGCTGATCCTGCTCTTCCTCTCCTACTTCATCGGGATCTGTCCCCAGGTTCTTTAAAAACTTGGTAAGGTGCCCCTTCTGAATAAGTTCCTCAATCTCCCTTTACAAAGTCTGACATTTCTTTATGTTGTGACTTAGAGATCAATAATAATCACAGTATTTTGATTAATCTCATCCTTCCAAATTTTTGGTTGGGTTTGGCTACTTGAGAAATTTTTCTCCTCTGACCTACATGAGAATGTTAGTTCGGGAATCGTTTAAAGGAGTCAAATTCAAAGCCTTGAACTCCCTTCAAGATTCCGACTCAACTTTGGACTACTTTTTCAGGTCTCGAAAGTCAGAACGGTTTCCATTCCTTTTCTTTCTATTTGTCAGTCCCTACTGCGTGTGATCCATATGATCTAGCTTATTTGCTTCATTTACTTCCTCCGCTACTATATATACATGAGTAATGGCTTCTACCTCACAAAAAATTTTCGGATCCTTATAAGCGAGATGTTTAAAGAAATCGCCAGGCTCCAATATAGATATGAAAATATTCAACTTCACCTCATCGGTGAGCCATGGAATTTGTTGGGCTTCTGCAGTGAACCTTCCCATGAAACTCTTTAGTCTCTCCCTTGGCCCATGCTTAATATGAGTCAAGTGCCAATATTGCTTCTCAAACCTCTTACTATAGGCAAACTAAGTTAAGAAACTGTCGGCCAGTTCTACAAATGACCGATTTGAGTTTGGTGGCAAGCGGTGAAACCAAATCCAAGCATCTCCTTTGAGTGTCAGGGAAAAAACACTGACACATAACCATTTCATCCAGTTCATGAAAACTCAAATGTGTACGAAAGTGGTCTAAATGATCAATAGGATCTGCACTTCCATTATAAATGTCCAAAGTTGACATTTTAAATTTATGTGGGAGTGGATATGTTCAAATCTCCATCGTGAATGGAGATCTCCTTAAGTCAGCAAAATGTCTCTCCATACTTCGTACACGTGTTGCCAAATCTTCTCAACCTTTTCCTCCACATGAGAAGTGCCATTGATTTTTTTTCATTTATGTAATTCCTCGACTTCAAATGCTATGACCAGGTAGGGTGACTGCTTCCTCCTTCCGACTGTATGTTACAAGAAGCCCCTTCCTGATCCAAAGGCCTATAGTCATCCCGAGAGTAGTAAGGATTTTACCATTTTGGGCTTTCTTCATGAGATCGTGGGCTTAGCCGACCTTCTAATCTTAATTGGCCTCCTCCTTTATCGCTTGAGGCAACCCTTGCTTGGTCCCCAGATTGCACGATGTTTCTAGTTGGGCATCTCCTCCTCTGGTTTCTTCTTCTTGAAGTAGGAGTTCCAATGGTAGAAACAGGAGCTCCTTACCTCTGTTGACCCAAACATACGCAGAGGGTTTGGATTATCTCAACCATGTTTTCCATTTAATCATTCATTGCTTGCATCAAGACCATCTGTCGGTCCTCCCGGTGACTACCCGCTCAAGGGTTGTTGCCAGGGGAAGCAACGTCTGTAGCAGGAGCACTTGTATGAGTTCTAGTGTTAACCATCCTTGAGTGTGTAGAGTGGTAAAACAAGCCTTTTGGCCACTTCTCATAGATAGCGCCAATGATACATTTCAGGATCTTGATTTCAGACGGATCTAGATTGCAATTTTGATCTTCCTTATCTGGCTGATCATGCCAGTTTGAATCACGTGGATCTGATCAACATTTTTAAAAATCTAAAACTTGTACACCACAAATAAAAATAAGAAAATCAGAGAACCGACAGGGATTGTTCCCCGATAGGCTCTCCGACACTTAAGTCAGAAAATCTTCCTCGAAACTAATAGAAAGTCGCTTGGAGAAATGAAAGATATGTATCAAAGAAATGTTATTTTATTTTTGTATTTTACTGTGTTTGATTGCCAGACCATCTCTTCCTCTCTTCTGCACTGGGGAGCCTTTCTTTTTATAATGTCAGGGGTCGTTCTAATCATAACTTGTCCATTTTTTATCGTTCCTAAAACCATCTTGGATAAGGAAAGATAGTTTGGGTCCATCATCTTGGATCAGGGTTGCCGGTTACAGCCGGTATCCCTCAAAGTACGAAAGTGGGAACATAGGCTAGAACCAACTGTGGCAAGCTAAGCTCGTGGGCCTTGGTGTGAGGCCTGCCCACTTTACGCCACAATCAAAGTGGCCCTTTTGCTCGGCCTTTTTTCTATTGGGCTCCTCCATTTGGGTAAGCCTAATTTCAATCATACCCATCGGTATCAGAGAAGAGACATAAGGAAAAGTATATTGAGTTAATTTTAAGAAGCTAATTAATTGGATATTTTGTATGATAGGTACTATTATGATAGATAACATAAAATTTGGATGTGGAGGATCAGCTTCAAGCTGAGATGATGATTACCTTGCGATGATGGGTTGCATGAGGGACATTATGAACTGCATGATTCAGTGACAAAATGGAAAATTAGCCACCATGATGAGAATGCCTAACCAAGGGTATGATAGGACACCCTTGGACCATTTCAAGAGCAAGTACACCCCTGAATTCTCAGGAGAATTTAATCCTATCAAAGCTGAATACCGGATTCAAAGAGTGGAGAAAATATTTGAAGTGATTCTTCCTATAAGCCCCAAAGAAGATGAAGTTAAATTCGCCGCCCATAAGTTGGAAGGAGAGGAAAGTCTGTGGTGGGCCACTTAACGCCAAATTTTGGGGTTGGAAAATGAAGAATTTCATGGGACATCTTTGTAGAGTCATTTATGGAGAAATTCTTCCTATCCAATGTCTTAGAGATTAAAAAAGATAAGTTTAACCATTTGAAGCAATGAAATAGGACAGTGGCAAAGTATGACATGAAATTTATTGAGTAATCCTATTTTGCTCCCTATGTGGTGGCGGTTGAGGCTTGGAGAGCCCAAAAGTTTTTACAAGGGCTTCAAGATTTAATTAAGAAATAGCTACTACCCCTCCATCTATGGACTTATAGTGAAGTACTTGACCGGGCCGTACTTATTGAGCATGAGTAAGAGCATATGGTAGAGAAATATTTTGAAAGGAGAACAGGAGGTACAGGCCAAAGTTTAATGATCGAAGAATCTCACTGAAAGTCCAAAGCTCAAGACAATGGAAAATCAATTGGGGTAAAGTCTTCGCTGACAAAGCCCCAATATAAAAAGTCAGTGAGTGAATTTTGTAGTAAAAATCATGCTGAGAGGTTGTACTACTGTTAAAGCAGAGCATGTTTCAATTATAGCCAAGTTAGCCATATGGCGAAAGATTGTCCAGTCCCTTTGAAGCATCTGGAGAGGAAGACATCTACACCCGGCAGGGCCAATGTGGCAACGGCAAGGGATGCAAGTGTGGACCGTTCAATGGTTGAAGGTAATATGCAAATTTTTGATTCTATGGTGCATATTTTGATTGATCCAGGATTCATGCATTCTTTTGTAGCCTCTAAATTTGTTTGTAAATTGCATGTCCCCCTCAAATTTTAGAATGTGCATTGATGGTATCTATCCTAGCGGATAAATCTTTATTGGTCAACATTATGTATCCCCAATATCTGATTTGGGTCAACGGATATGAATTATTAGCAGTCTTGATCTTATTGGATATGTCTAATTTTGATGCCATTTTAAGAATAGATTGGTTGGTATGTTATTATGCCAGTGTAGATTATTTCAATAAGTCCATTTTGTTTTGTATTCCGATGTATGAATATTTTAAATTTCGAGACAAAGTCCAAAGGGAGATAGCCAGATTGATCTCGGCTTTACATGCGAGCCACTTGCTGAAGGATGGGTGTTGCATTTATTTGGCGTATATGACCGCATTTGGAAGTCATAATGTGGCCATTAAGGATATTTCTGTAGTATGTGAATTTAAGAATGTCTTTTTAGAGGATTTATCTTGTTTACCTCCTAATTTAGAGATTGAATTTGCCACTGATATTGTGTCAAGATTTGAACCGATTTCAAGAGCCTTCTATAGAATTGCTCCATCTGAATTGAAAGAAATAAAATAACAATTGTAAGATCTATTAAAGAAAGATTTTATCCAGCCAAGTGTAACATCTTGGGGTGCTCTAATACTTTTGGTGAAAAAGGACAAATTGATGCGGCCATGTGTGGATTATCAAAAATTGAATAAGATTATAATCAAGAATAAGTATCCTCTCCTAAGAATAGATGATTTATTCGATCAATTGTAAACAGTTCAAGTCTTTTTTAAGATCAATCTACACTCAGGATACCATCAATTGAGAATTAAATGTGAGGATATACCCAAGGCGACATTCAGAACAAGGGACAGCCATCATGAATTTTTGGTGATACTTTTTGGATTAATGAATGCACCAATAGTATTTATGGATCTTATAAATTGACTTTTAGCCATATATGGATCGATTTATAGTTATTTTTATTGATGATATTTTAATCTATTCAAAAAATTTTGAGGAGAATAAATGCATTTGAGGATTGCACTACAAACCTTTAGGGAAAGGCAGATCTTCACTAAATTGAAGAAATGTAAATTTTGGTTAAAAAAAATGTTATTTTGGAGCACATAGTATTCCAAAGGTGGTGTATTAGTAGATCCAAAAATAGTTGAAACTGTTGCTAATTGAGATTGATCGACTAACATTACAAAAGTATGGAGTTTTTTGAGTTTGGCTAGTTATTATAGGCCCTTTGTTAAAACTTTTTCAACAATTGTGGTAACACTGATGCATTTAACCTAGAAGCAAATATTCTTTCTTTAGGATGAAGATTGTGAGAATATATTTTAGGAATTAAAGAATATGTTGACTTCAATGCTAATATTGTCGATCCCAAATGAATCATGAGGCTTAGTGGTATATTGCGACGCTTCTAAAAAAGGTTAAGGTTGTGTGTTGATATAACGTGGCCGAGTGATTGCCTATGGGTCAAGACAATTAAAGGTTCATAAATAGAATTCTCCTACCTATGACTTAGAATTGGCATCTGTAATTTTTGTACTAAAAATTTAGATGCATTACTTGTATGGAGAGAAGTTCATGGTGTATTCATATTATAAAAGTTTAAAGTATTTACTCTTCCAAAAGGAATTGAATATAGACAACATAGATAGATAGACCTATTGAAATATTATGACTGTGAAATTTAATATCAACTAAGGAAGGCAAATGTGGTTGTCAATACTTTAAACCGGAAGTCTTTGAGTATGATAGCCCATTTTATAATTAATGAATGAAAAATATTGGATGGAATGAAAGGTTATACCATTTGGTTACACTCTCAAGGGTCAAGAATGATTTTGCCATATCTTCAAGTGCAGCCTGTGATTATGGAGAAGTTTAAAGAGACTCAAATGTGCGACTCATATTTGATAAAAAATTATCGGAGATTTGGGTAATTAGTCACAAGTAGATTTCAATGTTTGGGCGGATGGAATGCTTTGCTTTTGGGATTGGATTTATCTTCCAAATATTAAAGAATTAAAGGAGAAAATTTTGAATGAGGCACAAATGTTAAAGTATACAATTCATTCCGAAATGAGCAAAATGTATTAGGGTATGAAGAAGAGTTTCTAGTGGAAAAACATGAGACAGGAGATTGTGGCATATGTGATAAGGTGCATTATATGCCAACAAGCTAAGGTCGATCATAAGAAGCCTTTAGGATTTTTGTGCCCATAGTAGTTAGAAATTAGAGTATATTATGATGGATTTTATTTCAAATTTGCCTAAGACGGTAAAATTTGGATGCAATTTGAGTGATTGTGATCAAAATATAAAGTGAATTTGTTTATTAAAGGGTTTGGCCAATGAAAAGGTATCTATTTTTAGGAGATTTTTTCTCCTATTATGAAGATATTTGTCATTCAAGTTGTTCTCAAACTAGGCATGGGCATTGATCTAGAAGTTAAACAATTAGATATATGGATGACTTTCCTCCATGATAATTTCGATAAAAAAATTTATATGGAATAATTTGGAGAGATTTTAAACTATGAGGAAGAAATATCTAGTATTCCGTTTTAAAGAAGAGTCTTTATGGGTTCAAGTAAGTCCCAAAATAATTGTACATGAAGTTGGAGCAGCTAATGGTTGAGAGTACCGAAAGACTATTTGAAACAATTATATTTTTGTTCAAAGGTTTACGGAAGAAAACTTTGTTATCATCTTACTCTATATAGATGAATGTTTATTGTGGGGTAGATATATATCAGATTGGTGAATTAAAAAAGCAACTTATGGAGTCTTTTGCTATGAAAAAGTTACTGCCAATGAAGTAAATTCTTGGCCTAAGAATTTTTCACAAGTAGAATGTAAAATGATTTTGGATATTTTAAGAATGTAACATCAAAAAAGTGATTTAATATGTCAACATGAAAAAATCTAAACCAGTAAACATTTCACTTGCTAATCATTTCATGTTAAACACTTGGTAAAGTCCTTTTACAGATGATGAGAAAACTGGTATGACACATTCCTTATTCTTCAACTGTTGAGAGTTTAATATATGTGATAGTGTATACGAGATCAAACATAGATCATACGGTTAGAACTGTCAACCGATTTCTTCCCAATCTCAAAATCAGTATTAGTCTACAGTAAGCTAGATGTTAAGACATTGTTTGGTTACTTTCAATAAGTATTTGTGCTTTGTGATAGTAATCTATTTTTTGTCGGGTTTACAGATACCGACATAGTAGACAACATTGACTTCAAAAGTTCATTTCTAGATATTTAGCTGTTTGTGAGAGTAGCTATGTCTTGGCAGTAAATGTTGCAAGTGTATTGCACTCTCTACTATTGAATCGAATTCATTGCAATGACATAAGGAAGTATTGTTGATGAAAATGTTCATTTGATAACGCGACTTCAAGTAATAATAATATGTATTAATTTTGATAAATAAAGCTCTATTGATATATGCAAGAACCTGTTATGTTATTTTAAATTGAAGCACAATGATGTAAATTATCATCGATTCAGAGTATTTTTCAATAACTATTCGCTTGTTGACTACAAGCATGCTACTTAAATTGCTTTCACGGGGTGTAATTGCTCTATTTTAGATTTAGGTCTTTTATTAGATAACATTTATATTCTTTTTGCAGTTAACTTAAGAGAGAAAGTAAGAAAGAAAGGAGAAGATTCATGCCATCCTTTTGGACTTGTATTCTTATTTTGACATTCATCTGTCTGTTAGTATGTTATTCTTTTTGTTATTTTGAATATTTTTACTGATAATTCTTTTTTACTTTTCATCAATTATTGTATTAATTTTAACTTACCAATATTTTCATAAAGTCAAAGGATATATTTGTGATTATTGTATTCATACTCATAATTTATAATAAATTTATATGGATCTAAAATCCTGTAATTTTACCCTACACTAAAGGGGTTCCCCCGAAAAATATTATATGCCTTATTTTCATTTCTTATTGCATTGTTATTATAATTATTGTTAAATTATTACCATATATCCTCATGGGTCCAACACAATGGGTCGATATTTCGATTCATGTAGAGATTTGTTCTTGACTCGATTAAGAAGTTTGGTGTCTTCGGCTCCAAACACTTATTGCATAAGTCCAAAGAGCATGTAATTTTTGTCCCTTTTTGGTTAAATTAATGCTAACTTAGGCATTGAATATTTTAATCCAAGAACATTCAAGCTTAAAATTTTTAATTTGACTAATTTATATATTAATAACTTTCATGTATAGTAGTTGCTTTTATTGAAACTAATTTTTAATTGATAATATATTTAATTAAATTAAATTTAATCTGTAAAATTTACTGAACTATAAACTTATGAAAAATAAATTTATCATTAGATTAATATTACAAAAATATAATAAATTTGTTAAATAAAAAAGAATGTTATGTTGCACCTAAATATATTATGAAAATTAATTTTCACTTCTAATGCCAAGTAATAATTTTATATTTCTAATGTGTACGAGTTTAAATATCTAAATATTAAAAACTCATAAAACACTGTTTAATTATTGTAGAAGCAAATTATAAAATCAATCATAAAATGATTCAGTTTCCCCTTTTATAAGTATTTGTTAAACATTGACGCATGAGTATTTGTATCAAAATTATTAAAAATAAATACAAATTTTATTTTATTTTAATTGTTTTATTTTTATACTAATTTTAATAATTTTAATATAAATAAATATATAATTAAATATTAAATGTTATTCTTTTGAGATTATATCACCTCCAAATTTATCTGTAGGTTACGTTAGAGTCTTTTCTGTGTTTTTTTTTTAAAGTAAAACATATTAAAAATAAATGGAAAACATATTATCACCGACGAAAAGCAATTTAGACTCACTCTTTTTTTTTGTAAGTAATTAATTACATTAAATTTTAAAAAAATATACAAAAAAATTATGTTTATAACTAAGTGTTTTACCGACTTGGAGAGAGGAATATAAAACAGGGGAAGACCCTAATCCAATGACAACAGTCATTAAAAATATTACAATAATATTCGATTATTGTAAACCAATCACACCAGTCTCAAAGGGTGCTCCAGCATCAAAGGCCACTCCGGCCTCTTAAGGCACTCCGGCACCAAAATGGCACTCCGGCTTCAACACACGCATATCAACTCTAGCTTTTTGGTGTGTAAAGGCACTCCAACAACAGATTCTACTCCGTCCTCAAAAGGCATTCTGGCATCAAAATGTCACGTCCTCAAATGGAGCCGGCTATTAAGACGAAACTGCCAGCAAAACTGAACAGGAGGACGCTACTTCAGCAATTCCACGACATGGGGCGAATAAATCCACTCCGTCCAAGAAGAGCATCAAGCACTCCGGCCAGCATGGAACACAATCCACTCCGTCCATCCAATTGGTGAAAACAAAGGAACTCTGAAAATTGATCACAAAGAGGACATACCGGTTTTCTAAACACCAGGTAAAGGTGATCCGGCTTTAAGAGCTCCGGAAAAAAGGAAGCATTCCGTCCTTATGAGCTCCGGATAAGAGAACTCAGGCTTAGATGCAAAGTCACTCCGGCTATGAAGCAAGAAAATAAAATAAAAATATAAATATATGATTTTTTTTTTTTTTAGCATAAAGCACTCCGAATACAAGGAAGCGCTCCGGCCGTAAGAGCACCGGGTAAGAGCACTCTGGCCTTAGGAGCTCCGGAAAAAGAGAACCAGCCATTTAGTTCAGAGAAACGACAAACGGGAGGCATCAATCACAAGATCACTCCGGCCATGAAACAATAAATGCGTTTTTTTTTTATGGGAAGCACTCCGGCTTTAGGAGCTCCAGAAAAGAGCAAACCGGCCTAGAGAGCACTCCGGCAAAAAGGACACCGGAAGCATCAATCACAAGCTCACTCCGGCCAAGAAGCAAGCAAAAAACCGGATTTTTTTTTTTTTTTGAAGAAGGAAGCACTCCGGCTTAGGAGCTCCGGATAAGAGCACTCCAGCCTTGAGAGCACCAGAAAAAAACGATCCAGCCAATTATGGCGCCAGGAACAACAAATGCAAATGCACTCCGGAAAAGATGAATAAAACGCTCCGGCATTTGGGTCACCGAAAACAACCATCGCTAGATCACACCGGCCAAAGAGCGAGCAAAACTCTTTCTCTTTTTTTTTTTCTTTTTTTTGGATGAAGGAAACACTCCGGCTTCAGGAACACCGGATAAGAACACTCCGGCCTTGAGAGCAACGGGAAAAAACAATCCAGCCAATTATGGCGCCAGGAACAACAAATGCAAAAGCACTCCGAAAAAGATGATTAAATCACACTGGCATTAGGAGCACCGAAATCATCCAACGCTAGATCACTCTGGCCTAGGAGTGAACTAAAATCTCTCTATTTTTTTCTTTTTTTTTTTTATCTAAAGCCCCATCAAGGACAGGGGGGAGAGATGCCAACCAATCCATTCCCAATGCAAGGACAAGGGAAGCAACCAAAAGCAGCGAGCAGTACCTCAGGCTCCAAAAAAATCCCTCTAAAACAATCAATGATCAACGTCCGGTCTTAGAGCGGAAAGGGGAATACTCCATCTGGTCAAGACTGATCTATCTGAAAGCGCTACAGAAACCAGGGAGTTCTCTAACTTGTCCCGAACAGCAGTTGAAATCTGATTGGCCAATTGGAATTCAGAACGCACAGAATTCTTAAAAATACGCTGGTTTCTCTTCCTCCAAATATAGTAGACTGAGGCTGCGAGGGTGAGGCGGAAGGAGCAAGCTTTGAGGCTTCTACCCTTCCAACGGTTTGCAGCCCACCGGACATTGGAGGGCCAGTCAGAATGAGGCCAGTAAAGTCCAGCTTTAAGGGGCAAGAGCCGCCAGACGGCCGAGGAGAAAGGGCAGTCAAAGAAAAGGTGGTTGTGGCTTTCCCTACAATTAGAGCACAGGGCACAGGATGCAGGGATGTGGATGAAATTACCGACTCGATCCAGGGTGTTGAGTCTGAGACGGATAGCTAACCAGAGGATGAAGGCATGAGCCGGAATGCACCTATGTCCCCAGACAAGACTAGCCCAAGCCACCTCAGCTTTAGGCTCCTGGAAGATCCCGTACGCGGTTTTGGAAGAGAAAGCCCCTGAGCGATCAGCAGTCCAGAGGGCCACATCACGACGAGAGGGGTCAGGAGGGTAGGGGGCATGCATTCTACAATGCGAGCAACCTCCATATCATACGGATTGGGCCACCTCCAGATGCCATTCAAAATGATATCTTTGACTTTAGCATCGAGTGGCAACCTAGTAATGCATCTAATCCTCTCATGAAAACGGTCACAAAGAGGACCAAGCGGGTGCCAATTATTGAGCCAAAGGAAAGTGTCAGCACCATTGCCTACATGGTGCCGAACCAGGGGGCGAATGGCAGGCCGAAGTTTCATTAGCTTTTTCCAACTCCAAGAGGCAGAGTCTGGGACTTTGAGAGTCCAAATGCATCTGTCTTTGATACGATGGTCATAACACCATGCAACCCAAATGGAGTCCGGGTCTTTATTAATGATCCTCCAAAGATGACGACTCAAAAGAGCTTTATTAGATGCAGCCAGATTCTTGAGTCCTAATCCACCAGTGCCTTTTGGGGTGCAAACATCAGTCCAGGCAACTTTTACAGAGTAACTACCCCCATATGAACCATGCCATAGAAAGGTGCAAATGGACCTATCTATGCTGTTCAATATGGATTTAGGGAGAATGAACATGGAAGCCCAGTAGTTGTGGATGTTCGAGAGAATGGAGGAAATCAACTGCAGCCTCCCTGCAAAAGAGAGCCAGCGATTCTTCCATGATGAGATGCTATGATGAACGCGATCTAGGAGAGGTTTGCAGTCCGAGATAGACAGCTTCGAGGAGAGGAGCAGGATGCCAAGATACTTAACAGGGAGAGATCCTCTTTTGTAGCCGAGAATGTCTAGAATACCCAGAAAGGTATCTTCACTAGCAGAACAACAGAAGACCTCACTCTTATCCGGATTAGGAGTAAGGCCAGACAAGTGGCTGAAAATTGAAAGACTCTCATGTATAGCCTATATGGATATGCGATCAGCTCCGGCAAACAGAAGAAAATCGTCAGCGAATCCAAGCATAACAATTCGAGATCTTTCGCATTTCCAATGAAATTAAAAATTCGGATTAGACCTAGCCTTTCTTTCGAGAATGCCATTCAGGACTTCCATCCCAAGCACGAAGAGATATGGAGAGAGAGGGTCCCCCTGCCTAAGGCCCTTGGCACCACGAGAGAAACCCACAGACTCACCGTTGAGGTTGATAGAAAATGAGGCAGTGGTGATGCACTGAGAGATCCAATGGATCATCTTGGGGGGAAAGTTCATCAACTCAAGGACAGCCAGAATGAAGTCCCAATAGATGGAGTCAAAGGCCTTCATCAGGTCAATTTTCAGTGCACAACGAGGAGTCCCTTTATTAAGATGATATTTATGGAATAAATCCTGGGCGAGAAGGATGTTATCTCCAATGTTCCTCCCCGCAACAAAGGCAGTCTGGCCTTTGCCGACAAGGAGCGGGAGTGCAGGTTGGAGGCGATTGGCGATGATTTTGGAAATGATATTATATAAGACATTGCAACAAGCAATGAGACGAAAGTCAGAGACCTTAGTGGGCGATTTGATCTTAGGAAGTAAGCACAACAAGGTCGCATTGATCTGTTTCAATAGTTTTCCATGAATGAAAAAATCTTGAACAGCTTCGGTAATGGACAATCTAATTTCATTACAAGCTGCTTTGAAAAATTTGGATGAGAAGCCATCCAGGCCAGGAGCTTTATTGTCATCGATTGAGAACAGAGCTTGGTGAACTTCCTCAGCAGAGACGGGCCTAAAGAGGCCCAAACTATGTGCATCAGGCAGAGAATTAAGGATAAAAGGACGAAGGCTCTCCTTAGAAACCATCCCACCCGATCTTCCAGTTCCCAGTAGGAGAGTAAAATGATTGATATAGCAGTACTTCACCTCCTCCAAGGAACTCGTTGGGGAACCATCCTCTTTGGACAGGGAGAGGATTTTATTTTTGTTGAGATTCCCAGCAATGGAACGAAAGAAGAATTTGGAGCAATGGTCGCCATCTTTGATCCACCTAATTTTTGCCTTTTGTTGAAGAAAGTCAAGCTCTGTAACGACCCAAATTTCAAAACCTAGAAAATTCAGTCATCGGGTCCGGTCAACGCTAGTTGACCAGAAAATGTAATAAGTTGGCTTAAGATAAGAACTCCATCCAAGGCACTCCGCCCTTTCAGCAAAAAGAACTCCGTCCTTTTGTTGGAAAAAGAACTCCGCCCATTATGTGAGGAAAAAGAAGTCCGGCTTCCCTTTGTAACAACCCAAAATTTAAAACAAAGAAATATTTCCGTCTTAGAATCCGGTCAACGCCCTTTGACCGGAAAGTGTAACAAGAAAGGAAAATCGGCCTGAGAATGAATTAGGTCCGGCTTTAACAAGTCCGGATTTTAGCGGTAAAAAAAGTCCGGATTCATTGGTGAAAAGAATTCCGGATTTCGTTGAAGAAAAGAAGTCCGGATTTCGTTAGGAAAAAAAAAAGTTCGAATTTTCTTGGTAAAAAGAAGTCCGGATTTCCTTAAAAAAAAGACGTCCGGATTTCCCTTGGAGAAAAGAAGTCTGGATTTGCTAGGTAAAAAGAAGTTCGTATTCCTTTAATGAAAATAAAGTCCAGGACGGAGTAGATTTTGGGTTCAAGAAGAAGAAGGGCCGAAGTTGATATAGGAGCCGAAGAAATAAGGTTGGCCAAAGTAGGAATGCTGGATCCGGTCAACTGATGTTGACCGGAGCATGAACGAAGGTGTAATCCGGTCAATGTAAAATGTTGACCGGAAAATATGAATGAAAGGAAAAGAGGAGAGAAATCCGGTCAACACCAACAGTTGACCGGAATATGTTTAAGAGAGAGAGTTAAATCCGGTCAAGGAAAATTAATGAGGAAACACCTTGGGAATACACGGCCATAAATAATTTAGTTATTCCCAAAACTTATTGGAAAATGTAAAGCATAAATGAGCCTCCGTGGAAATATAAAATCATAAATGACACCCTTGGGAAAATGTGAAGCCATAAATGATGGCCACTCAAAGTAATGGCTATAAATAAGGACTAGAGGAGGATTAGTCAGAAAGCAAAGTAAGAATTTTCTAGAGAGAGACCGAAAGCTAAGGCAAAGTAAAAAGGAAATCAGGCAAGATACTCACCCCTATTTCTAAAACTCATGTTTAATTATGTTGCTATGAAAGTATATGATATTCTGTATGAAGTATGCTTTTGATGACTGAAATGCATGTTTAAAGGAAATTCTGTTATGCATGATGATAGACTTATTCTGTTTATGATTGTTACGAATTTTGATAATTTCATGTTTACGGAAAGAAATTTTAGGCCTTAAAATTCCTACTGTTGATTTCTGTTTCTGTCAAAGATCTCTGAATTTAATGATAAAAGACCTCCGGCAGTTTTACAGAAAACGATTTAGAACTCCGGCATTTAGGAAATAAGTACTCCGTCCAGTTTGAATAAAGAACTCCGTCCAAAAGAACTCCGGCCTTTTAACAATGTGCTCCGTCCTCTTTTGAAAAATACTCTGGTTTTAAAAAAGAGGAACTCCGGCCTTTACGACTTTAAATAGTACCCCGTCCTGTTGTTTTGAAATAAATTTCGGCCTTGATAAAAGCGAACTCCGGCTTTTTACTCCGGCTTTTGACAACAACTCATGATACAAGAACCTCGGCATTTAACAAAAGAACTTCGGATTTTAAAAGAAAATGAACTCCGGATTTAGAACTTTAGATTTTAAACAGAAACGCACTCTAGATTTAAAGAGCTTCGGATTATAAACAGAAACACACTCCGGATTTTAGAGTTCTGGATTTTTGAAAAGAAAAGTACTCCGTCCATTTTAAAAGAAGCACTCCGTCCCTTTGTTTAAGAAACACTCCAGAAAAGTACTCCGTCCTTTTAAGCACTCCGGATGTTAAAAGAAAAGTACTCCGTCCATGAATCACTCCGTCCTTTGAGCACTCCGGATTCTGAAAGAAAAAGTACTCCGTCCCTTTAAGTACTCCGGATTTTTGGTAAGAAAGGCACTCCGTCCCTGTTGAAAAGAAAGACACTCCGTCTCCTTTAAGAAAAAGAACTTCGGATTTTGTTAAAAATGCACTCCGTCCTTTATGAACTCCGGTTTTGATAATCTTTGGACTCAGAAAGAACTCCGGCTTTGATTAAAGAAACGAACTCCGGCTTTGTAAGAAGAGATCTACGGCTATATAAAAGAACTCCGGTTTTCTATTTTCGGCTTTGAAAGGCACTCCGGTATTGATAAAGGAGGTCCGGCTCCAGTTTCTGCATGAAATGAACTCCGGCTTCTGCATGATATGAACTCCGGCCTATGAACATGAAAAATGATATACGGGCGGCAAAGTGGAACTCATGACTTTTGACTTTTGAACTATGATGATTGGCCAATAAAGAACACGAACCAAGAACCGAGTTTCCGTTAAACTTGCTGTTAAATATGGATGAAGGATATTGGAGTGACACTCGAGGATGCCTCTACTGTTGATTTCTGTTTCTGTCAAAGATCTCTGAATTTAATGATAAAAGACCTCCGGCAGTTTTACAGAAAACGATTTAGAACTCCGGCATTTAGGAAATAAGTACTCCGTCCAGTTTGAATAAAGAACTCCGTCCAAAAGAACTCCGGCCTTTTAACAATGTGCTCCGTCCTCTTTTGAAAAATACTCTGGTTTTAAAGAAGAGGAACTCCGGCCTTTACGACTTTAAATAGTACTCCGTCCTGTTGTCTTGAAATAAATTTCGGCCTTGATAAAAGCGAACTCCGGCTTTTTACTCCGGCTTTTGACAACAACTCATGATACAAGAACCTCGACATTTAATAAAAGAACTTCGGATTTTAAAAGAAAATGAACTCCGAATTTAGAACTTTAGATTTTAAACAGAAACGCACTCTAGATTTAAAGAGCTTCAGATTATAAACAGAAACACACTTCGGATTTTAGAGTTCTGGATTTTTGAAAAGAAAAGTACTCCGTCCATTTTAAAAGAAGCACTCCGTCCCTTTGTTTAAGAAACACTCCAGAAAAGTACTCCGTCCCTTTAAGCACTCCGGATGTTAAAAGAAAAGTACTCCGTCCATGAATCACTCCGTCCTTTAAGCACTCCGGATTCTGAAAGAAAAGGTACTCCGTCCCTTTAAGTACTCCGGATTTTTGGTAAGAAAGGCACTCCGTCCCTGTTGAAAAGAAAGACACTCCGTCTCCTTTAAGAAAAAGAACTTCAGATTTTGTTAAAAATGCACTCCGTCCTTTATGAACTCCGGTTTTGATAATCTTTGGACTCAGAAAGAACTCCGGCTTTGATTAAAGAAACGAACTCCGGCTTTGTAAGAAGAGATCTACGGCTATATAAAAGAACTCCGGTTTTCTATTTTCGGCTTTGAAAGGCACTCCGGTATTGATAAAGGAGGTCCGGCTCCAGTTTCTGCATGAAATGAACTCCGGCTTTTGCATGATATGAACTCCGGCCTATGAACATGAAAAATGATATACGGGCGGCAAAGTGGAACTCATGACTTTTGACTTTTGAACTATGATGATTGGCCAATAAAGAACACGAACCAAGAACCGAGTTTTCGTTAAACTTGCTGTTAAAGATGGATGAAGGATATTGGAGTGACACTCGAGGATGCCTCCTGGGCCACGGGAGGGGACCTTTTAGTGGCATAAGAACTATGGACTATGGCCCCGTATGTCGGGTTAAATGCATTACCTCCCGCCCCGGGGAGCATAATGAGGGGATACGGCTTTAGGTTGTGGGGTAGCACACAACCCGTCCTTGATATTGTCCGCTTCCGTCCGGTCCCTAAAGATGATATGAATTCCGAATGATTTTGAGGAATTTTCTAAAGACAAGATGAAAGAACATGAACTAAAGAAGAAACAATATGATGATTTTTCTTATGCTATGCTATATATTTTGATGAAATTATATGTATGCTTATGTTTTCTGCATGTGAGTATCCTGCTGGGCTTTGTAAGCTCATTCTTGTAACTTTTCAGATGACAAGCTTATGGAGGATGAAGTCGAGTAGAATCCTATGGTGTAGCTGAATGTTTAAGCTGGCTGAAGCAGATTTTTGGAGTCTTGATTATTTTTGTTTGAGGAAACTTGTAAAATTTATTCCGCTGCTTATAAATGTTAGAATGTTTCCGTGATATTTTGAGATTTTTGAAATTATAAACCTTTAGAATGCATCTCAGGTTTGAATGAAGAAATGAAAAATTTTTTATGTTCATCTATTTATCCTTAATTATATGATTTAGATTTGACGACGGCTTTGATGGTAATAAAAGTCGGGTCGTCACAAGCTCATTTCTCAAGGCTTTGCGATAGTCAGCTTTTAGCTTTTCTTCATCAGTAGCCACCAGCTGAGAGACAGTGAGGGGGCCATTCTTTTGGAAGTCCTCAAGGGACTTCCTCGAACGAGCGACCTCTTCAAAAATATTGCCCAAGTTTCTATTTAAATCCTTCAGCTTGTTCTTAATAAGACCAAGCTTAGAGACAATCCGGAATATGGAAACCCCCTGAATAGCGTTACTCCAGCACTGGCGGACAATGGGAAAGAATTGGGGGTGAAGCGAGAGAAAGTTGTTGAATCTAAAATGGCCAGCTTTAGGAAGCCTCCAATCTGAGGGGGAAAGAATACAGGGGGAGTGGTCCGAAAGCCTAGTTGGGGGGAACAAAGTTTTGAAGGGAATCTCCGAAAGCCAAGCACCATTGACCACCACTCTATCTAATTTAGGAAGACACGGGGACCAGGGGTTCTCCCATCGTTCCACGTGAAGAAGGCACCGTCATAGCTTAAGTCATGCAGCTCACAATCGGTGAGGCAACTATCAAGTGCTCGAGCGCTACTTTCATGCCAACTGCCGCCCAGATTCTCAGAAGGGGCTCTTATAGCATTAAAATCCCCCAGTGCTACCCAAGGCCGGCAGGAGGTAAGATTGTGGATGTCACGCAGATCATTCCAAAGGGATCTCCTATCAATCTCCTGATTTGAGGCATAAATGAAGGAGATGAAACAGGGTTGGTTGGTAGATAAATTGATAATTTTACAGTGGATAATTTGGTCAGATTTAGATAAAGCTCTCAAATCAACAATGTCGGCATCCCAACCAACCAAATGCGACCCGATGGAGTGGTAGAGTAATTCCACTCCTACAACCAGGACGGCATCAGTTTATTAGAAATATGGGCTGCCTTATTTTCTCTAACCCGAGTTTCCACCAAGCCCACAATGGAACAATTAGAGGACAAAATAAATTGCTTGATGTCACGGGATTTGAGAGTCCCATTAAGACCCCGAACGTTCCAACAAGCGACATTAACCATGGGGTTTGGAAGAATGGGAGTGTCTTCTTTTAGGCCCCTTGGGATTTTTTAGAATTGATTTGGGTCGGAACGAAACTCCGGCCCGCTCACCAGGAGGCAAGGGGGCATTACCATTTCTTCAGAAAGAAAGGCCTCCCAGCAAAAGTCCAAGGCCCATGATTCAGGCAATCCTGCATCAGGGCTTCACTATCAAATCGAAACAGGAAAAAGCCAAGATCCAATTCGGCGATATGGGCAACACCAAACTTCGCCCAGATTTTTCTGGTGATGTGGTTAACAACGTAAAAGTTTAAGGGTGAGTCATAGAAGTACCCCACAAGGGAGTCTTTCCAAGCGGCGTCACCCTACTGAATAACCTCAGCAGGGGGAAAGAGCTCAAAAACAGAACCCGACTGGGAAGGGAGAGGGAAGAATTTGAGAGGAGTACCTGAGGCCAGATTAGATTTATTGACGATGGAGGCCCACGAAGGCTGAACAGCGGAGCTCAACGACGAAGAGGAGGCGACAACAGAAGGAGCGACAACGGCAGCAACAGAGCAAGAAGAACCCCCAGGGCCACCACCATTCACAGCACCACCCGGGAGTGGCAGAGAGGGGCCGATAATGCCAGTGGAGGGAGCAAGGGGCTCGGAGAAAGGGCTCGAGGGGAGGGGAGAGAGGGAATTTTTGGGCGGGGAGCTAGAAAGGGGGCAGGGCACCATGAGCGCCGGCGAGGGGGAGGAGAGAATTGAAACGAGGCTAGGGCAGAACCAGGACAAAGCGGGGCTAGGGCAGAGGGAAACGACCGCCTACGGGGGTCCAGCCATGGTTGGCGCTGCCGACAGAGGAGGGCGAAAGGAGCGCAGGGCAACGCCAAGAAGAGATTTAATTTAGACTCACTCATCAAATTATTTAAAGCGCATAGAGTACGGACAATTATAATTATAATGAAGCTATTATTGAATTTTAAAAGATTAAAATTTAAAAATATAAGTATATTTTTTATGTTATTAGAATTAAAATCAGATAAAATTTAAAGTTTTATTATTTTAATTATATAAAAATTTATAATTATGTAAAAAATAAAATAATATATAATAATTTTTTAATTCACACACACACTTATATATAGTCCAATGTAAATTATAATTTGTAATATATAAAATTTACTATAATATAATTTTAGATAATCTTATTTTTGGATATGTATAATTTATATATATATATTTTAAAACAACTCTTTATTATCTTATTTTAAGGTTTTTTAAATAATATATCTATGTAATTAAAAAATAAATTTAAATAATTATTGTCGCCCAACTCTTCTCGACTGAAATAACTAAAGATATTTTATCGAATGCGTCCTACTTTATTCAATTTTATTATATCTTATGGAGAGATAATTTTTAATATTAAAGTTATATTTTATTTATTTAATTTTTAAAAATTATAAAAAAATTATTTCACACTAAATTTTAATTCCAATCAATTAAAATATAAAATTAACATTTTACTTCAGCCTGACACCAAACAACGAATTAAAATTAGATATGGAAGTCAAAATTCAATTTTGAATTCAGATGTATCTAAACCAAGCCTAATATAATAACAAGCTCATAAAAAAAATTAAATCATAGACAATGTTATTAATAAAAAAAGCTTAAAATTAATTGATCTAAAAAAATCATCTAAACTTATCAAATTAGCAAAAGATAAATATATTTAAAAGATAAATTATAAGATATCAGATGAAATATATTGACTGATTTAGCTTACTTGTCATGATATCCGTATCAATAAATTTACTATTCAGATTAGCCTTTTGAGTACTAGATGAGAATCCTTCGAAGATTTTCAAATTGATTTTTTTTAGTTAAAAATGACTTAATACTACATAAAAGTTATACATTATAACTTTTAATGATTATAAATCAACTAATGTGCTTAAAGATTATATGGACAGATTTTAAAAATTTTCATAGATATATCATCAAATAAAAATATAAAAAATTTATAGATAATTGGTGACTTTTCAAGGATAATGCGCTATATAAGCTTCGGAATTTTAGTATTTGAAATATAATATTTATTATAAAATTTGTCAACAATTTAGCTGGAAATATATATAAAAAAATAGGTTTAATTAATTAAACATTAAACAGAAGACAATAGCAGAAAGAGTACTCTCCCTCACGCTCTCTCTGCACGCAGTGATGTCTGCTTAACAGCAAAGCATCTCTCTCTTACTCTATCTCTCTCTCTTCCTTTTGGTCGTCCAGGAACGGCATGGCGTCTTGCTAACGGGCTCTCAGCTATCCCTGTTAAAGTTAACGAATAAATGATTAAATACTTCCATCCAGGGCTCCCTACTCCCCCTCTCTCTCCCACTGACATTACATTTTCTTTCTTTCTTTCTGTGCTTCATCTCTTCTCTGTCAATTCGTAGGACCCCAAATCCACATTAACTATCTTCACTCTTATCTAGGAAGATAATACACCTGCTTCTCTCTCTGTCTCTAGCTTCACTGACCTTGGCTGCATTAAATCCGTATTCTATCTCTCTCTCTCTCTCTCTCTGTGCAACTAAAAGTTCGATTTGGAACCCTAGAGATGCTGCCAGTCAGGAGACCGATCTAGAGAATTTGATCCTTGGAGCAATTAGGCATTTCTTTTTCCGGTTATATGACAGGCTGTCAGATCGGACATGGTGGAGGTTGACGCTGGGAGTGCTGCTTCGGAAACGGAGGTAAACTGCACTGATAACGGAGGAAACAATGTTCGGCAGTTTTCCGGCGAGGCCAGGGCAAATGCGTCTTCATTGGCGACGGCGACGCCTACTCCGCCGCCGTTGACGGTGTCTGCATCCTTTAAGGAAGGCAAGAGCTCTTCGCGGCGGAGAGCGTCGAGGCGACCGAGTTTTGACTCCGAAGATTTTATCAATCTGCTCCATGGCTCGGATCCGGTGAAGGTCGAGCTGAATCGATTGGAGAATGAAGCAAGAGGTGAGTATGCGATTCGATCTCGTGGCTTTGGAGTGAGATTTTGCATATTTAGTTTTGTGGTGTTGGTTGCGTTTTAGATAAGGAGCGAGAACTTGCCGAAGCGCTGGCGGAAATCAAGGCATTGAAGTTGTCTGAACGCCTTAGGGAGAAAGCCGTTGAAGAGGTTCATCCTAAATTTCCGCCAAACTTAATCCAATTGCTAGTGTTGCCTTATTTCACTTTTCTGTACGTATATTCATTTCTTCTTGGTCTAAAACAAGTAAAGACAGCAAATATTACGGAAGGAGGCTGCTGATTTCCCACGTGGTTATCAATTCGTCCGCCGCTTTTACCGTATTTGTGCATACTGTGATATATCTCAAACCTCTGAGACGAATTGTGGAATTTCGATTCTCTGACTTTCATCAGTGTTCTTAACTAAGGAACTTGGCTCTTACACGGGTCCCTCGCCCATCTCTCACTCTCTTATGTTTGGTTTGTTGGGTTGGACCAGATGAGTTTCAATTGTCATTGGTCGGCCTTTACTTTTATGATCTTTTGCTTTTTCCCCCTTTTTTGTTGTCATTTCTCTACATGATGTTAGAGGTAGTAGTACGAGTAAATCTAGTAAAGGGGTTTCGATGAAGGTATTAAGGATATGATTGTCGTTCAACTCCCGAAGCATACCATGGATGTGTTAGATATTAAGCACGTTGATACAAGAGGATTTATCTCTTCACACCCTGCGCTCTTTAGCTGAATTCATGAATTTTGCTAGGCTAGGGTCAACTTTACCTTGTGCAAATACACACAGAAAAAGCTTTGGAATCTCACTGTTGAATCATCAATGAGAAATATGTTTGATTCTTCATTCTTTTTAGCTTAAAGATATAATTTTCTCTAATTGTTGCAATGCTGGTCTGCTTTTTTCAATTTTATTTTAATTTAGATGGTTTATTAGCTGGGCTGTGCAGGTCAATAAAATGGAAAATAGCCTCTTTGCAATGGAGGGCTGATTTTGTCTATGGCTCATCCTCGTCAAACTCGATAATGCTAGGGCATTGAGCACAGGATTGCCCTTCATTGGTTACTCGTGTGTGATAATTTTGTTATGCTTATGCAGCCTAATGGTTACACTTGGAATGTGCCTCCATTTTCGGTGTCAGATTCTGAAATTGGTCATATTATCCTTCTCTCTCATATCTTCAACTTTAAACATGCTAATTGGAAAATGTTAGTGGTCCTCGTGTATTAATGTAACTTTTTTTAACAAATGTAAGCCTCTTTTGTGAATATTTTCTATGCAACCTTTTTACAATTGTAGTCCTCTTTTGTGAATCTTTTCTATGCAAATAGCGTGGTTAGTGGATCCGTAAGGAAAAATTGAACTGCCCATTAGCAACATTGGAGACATGTTGCAAACACAAATGTTTAAAATTTATCCCCTTTACTATGAAGATATTGGTGACTAAAAAATTTGCAGATCTCGTGTATACTACAAAGTTGATGTTCTTTTCATTTTTTACTCTGAAATGTATTAGCTCACTGAAGAATTGGCAAAGGTGGAGAATAAACTCAAGCTAACCGAAAATATCCTAGAAACCAGGGTATGCATGGATCTCCTATCTGGTATGCACAAATAATTCTCCTATTGTTTGTTTACACATATAATCAGTTGTTATTGCTTTCCAGAATCTTGAAATTAAGAAAATCAATGATGAAAAGAAAGCCTCCATTGCGGCTCAGTTTGCTGCAGAAGCAACCGTTAGAAGGGTACATGCTGCTCGAAAGGATGATGACATGCCTCCAATTGAAGCTATTGTGGCACCATTGGAGGCTGAGCTTAAGCTTGTTCGGCAGGAGGTACCGAGAGCTGTTCCAATCTGCATTAGATGTGATAGTGATCTTGCTGTAATTTCATGCTATATTGTAGTTAGCAAACTTATGAACATCTATTGTTTGCTGTGGTCCTTTGCAGATTGTGAAACTGCAGGATGACAACAAAGCATTAGATCGCCTTACTAAATCAAAAGAAGCTGCTTTAGTGGAGTCTGGAAGGACTGTTCAATCTGCCCTGGCAAAGGCATCTATGGTGGATGATCTGCAGAATAAAAACCAAGAGCTGATAAAACAAATAGAAATATGTCAGGTACTCTTTTGTCATGTTTCTTTATAACTTTTATTGTGTGGCTATAAAGTAGTGAGATTTCACTTGACTTTTGCTTGGCATGTATTTACATGTCTATGCTTGCATTGTTAGGAAGAAAATAAAATCCTGGACAAAATGCACCGTCAAAAGGTTGCAGAAGTTGAGAAGCTGACACAAACTGTCCGGGAATTGGAGGAAACTGTCCTTGCAGGTGGTGCAGCTGCTAATGCCGTGAGGGATTACCAACGGAAAGTTCAAGAAATGAATGTAATGTAACAAAGATTTTAGATTCTGCTGTCTGGAAAGCGGTTTCAGCTGTTTCCTCATTAATTTTTTTTCCTTTGCCCATAGAAAGCATATGCTTAGTGATAATTAAGTAAAATTTAAGCAGCTGATGTTCTTTCATCTGATTTCAGGAGGAAAAGAAAACTCTGGAGAGGGAAGTAGCTCGTGCAAAAGTAACTGCAAACAGGGTTGCGACAGTGGTGGCTAATGAGTGGAAAGATGCTAATGACAAAGTCATGCCAGTAAAACAGTGGCTGGAAGAGCGGCGGTTCTTGCAGGTAATTTCTTATTTTCTATTTTTTGGTTATTCATATTACCTATTCTCTTTTCTCGTTCAGTTGCTCATCAAGACTCTTATACACATTAATTTTTGATTTCTGTGATTTGGAAAACATGTTGATACAGGGAGAAATGCAGCAACTTCGTGACAAACTGGCTATAGCAGATCGAACAGCAAAGTATGAAGCACAGTTGAAAGTACGATGTCGGCTTCCTCAGTATATAGGTTTTTCTGCCCCATTGTTGTGTCTTGTTCGCAAGTCAAACTTCTTTTTTCACCCTCCAGGAAAAGTGTCAGCTGCGTCTCAAGATTTTAGAAGAAAGTTTGAGAGGAACTTTAGTTGGTAACAACCAAACTACACCCGAAGGAAAAAGTTTAAGTAATGGACGTCGTCAATTGCTAGGTGGAGCTGATAACATTACAAAAGCTAACGGATTGTTGCCCAAGAGAGCACCATCTCTTCAATCAAGATCTTCTTTAACTTCCAGCACCAGTATGATGTTGAGACATGCTAAAGGAGTGTCAAAGTCATTTGATGGTGGTACTGGGTCATTAGACAGGGGTAAATTTCTGTTAAATAGGACTACCCCAGCTTACACTCTCAACCAGTCTTCTGAAGGAGCAAAGGATGATGCCCAAAATGTATGTCAAGGAAATTCAGATGAAAAGCAAATTCAACCAGTAGATGCAGGAGATAGTGTCCCAGGTGTGTTATATGATTTGCTACAAAAGGAAATTATTGCTCTGAGGAAGGCTGGTCATGAAAAAGACCAAAGCCTGAAAGACAAGGATGATGCAATTGAGGTTGATATTCCTATCTTGGCTGTCTTATATTGTATGCTAATTTTTCTTCTATTATAATTTCTTGATTTTTACATTATATATATATATATATATATATATATTGTTTTTTTAGATGTTAGCAAAGAAGGTAGATACTTTAACTAAAGCTATGGAGGTTGAGGCCAAAAAGATGAGAAGGGAAGTAGGTGCAATGGAGAAGGAGGTGGCTGCCATGCGCCTTGAAAAGGAGCAGGACAATAGGGCCAAGCGCTTTGCTAATGTGTCAAATAGTACTGCTAAGGGTCCTGAGACCAGCTCTCAGCTACTTCCTGGAAGGTAGGCATCCAATATTTTTGTATTCGCAGTTTAAGAAGAATGTTTCAACTTTGAAGTTCTTAGCACAGTAGGTTAATTTACTTACCTAAAATGAAAAGTTAGGACTCGATGGCATGTAGAATAGAACTATCAAGTTGTTGCACTATCAATGCACAGTGACCATGTGGAGCACCCTGCACTGACCATGCTAATGATCATAAATTCTAGCAACAACTAATTATCAGATATGGCTTATTATGGTTCTGTATTAGTCTTTCTGGAAGAATTTGTAAATTTCTGTATTTTCAGTGTTTGCATTGATTACTACAAAGTTCTAGAAGTCAATAATTGCCTAATTGTATGTACCTTTTTGTTGGTCAGTAGTTGGATCTTAGTTGGAGTAGGATAGTACTTTTCCATTTAGGGTGGTAGTTGGTTTAAAGGGATTATAATGGTTGTACTTTCTGATTTAGGATATTTATCAAGAGTGTATAGATTATGAGGTCCTATTTGGTTACTATTAGAGGTCAGTTAGCCTGGAATGTTGTGAGCTTCACGCTCTCACAGGTAGCTTGCATAGTGGAAGAAAACTTGGACATCACTGACCAGGTACAGAAGAAGAAATAAGCAGCTTCTCCAGCAAGTTTCTTCTTGTGTGTTTTTATTTCATTTGTCTGAACCTAAAGATATAGTCTTCCTGCAGAGGACCACAACCTTACTTCCAGTCCTCGTTAGTAGTACATTCATATTCACGGTGCAGTTGTAAAAAAATAGTTTTTCCAGTAAGGAAAGTAATACCCGAGTAAATATGCAGCATAATCTTGATGACAGGGAGGATAATGGGCTTAAAGTTATGGATGAGCTGCTGAGTCACTAATATGTGCAGTTTTAACTTCTTTTATTGTTTGCACTGGCTAGACCCCTTTTATCTGTCAACGTGGAGGCTCTGGTGGGGCGAGTGAAACTCATGGATTCATCAGAGGGTGCTAGTCTGGGGAAAAAAGCCTAGAGAATTGCTTATTTGATTACGAGGCCCTTCTATTGAAATGCTGGATCACAAATATCGAAATCATGTGATGAAGTAACACAGCAGTTTGTTGGGATTGAGGTTCCGACCTGCACTAAGTTCCACATAAAGGTGCAACCTCATGAATGGAAATATAGCCTGGATATAACTTGCAATGGTTGCGATTTGATTCCTATGTTTTTTTATTGACCTATTTTTCTATGCATTGTCAGTCGTTTGTTTGGGTTCCTTGTTGCATTATCCATAATTATTTTTTGTTGTCCCTGTGAAATCAAGAGCACCCAAATGGTTGACTGCCCAGTTGCCTATACCAATGACTTACCTATCAAAAGGGTTTTCTTTGTTATTGCTCTTTTGAGGGATTATTCAGCAAAGTGTGATCTATTTAAATCTCAACTGATGAAAAGCCCTGCCACAATGTAGTAATAATTTGCTATTATAATGTCAAATATCTGAGATTTAAAATGAAATCTAGAACATCGATGTGCAAGACAATGAGATGTGCTAGATTTGTTGGCTAGAGAGTTTTGGGCAGGCCTTACTTGAATTTCTAAATTAGGAAAAATTACGCGAAATGAAAGAGATTTTTGGTTTGGATAACTTTTCCTCCCTAAATTCCTTATCGGCAAAATGGTCCAAATGTGGCCGAAGATAGATGAGTTTGATTCTTTAAGATTTCTCATCGGAGCTGATAAGAATTCTCTGTGCAGAAATATGTCACGGGCAGCATTAACACGCAGCACCGAATGACAAGATGCCGCCCAGCCCAAGTCGCAGCAGCTGTAAGGACTTGACCCGCATATGGGTGCTTCTCTCAGTCCTCTTATCGTATTATCTGGTCATTTTATTTATAAATTTTCAACATTTCCTTTGTCCACCATGCTGGTAAAGAAAGGGGAAATCAAGAAGCGCATGAATTCCTGCCTGGAAGCTCCTTCTACCATTCTGACTCCTTAGACTGTTCACCATGTTCTTTTAGAAATCAGCCGAAAGCTAACCTTCTGGCAGGAACTTCTCTGATGAATGGCACTGGTTCGGTGGTTGTATAGATACATAGCTTATCTGGCTTCTCTTCTCTTCGTTTTCTTTTCAATTGAGCCTGTGCTTTTCTTCATTTGAAGTCTGCAGCTACTGTGATTATTGCTTCAGATTTGCTGATATATCTCTGTTGTATTACATCCAAATCTGATGCTTCCAGCCTTCTATTGTTACTCTCTGTTGTTTTTCTTCCATCTTCTTGTTCTTGATTGGTCTAACCTTGTAATCAGATCAAAATGCAGTAGCCTTTTCACTGGTGATTTTGTCATAGTTCCTTGTAATTAACATTTCTTTTTATTTTTTATATTGTAATTGCTTTTGTATTGAAATTTATCTATTATTAGTTGTTTTATCTACAATAAATTAAAAATTTATAGGTTAGATTATTACTCAGTATGGATAATTTATTATTGTCTAAATTTTGAATAGTATTTCTTACTTTTAAACTTTATAACAGTGTTTTTATATTGCCAATTAAAGCTTTTATCTCTCTCTCTTTCTAATTTTTAATATTTTATTGATTATTGAATTGTCAATAACTTTGTCTCTTAAAATCAATTCAATTTTAATATTCAGTTACCGTTCACCCACTTGCGATTGCGATATTATTGTCTTGTACTCTACTATTTCCTGTGAATTGAATGCAAATTAAATTCTTTATCATCCATTTACTATTCAGCCATGATTATTATTGTCTTCCACCCGTTCTTCTATTCTTTTTATTTGAGTGGTTCCTTCTTTCTCTCCGTTAAATATAAATTCGATAATTCTCCTTCCCATCCCCCCCCCCCTCTTTTTTTTTAATGCAAACTCATCACTTATCAACATTTTCTCTATTTTTTAATTTTTCTACTTCTTATAAAGTATTTAGACTTGTAATAATAAAATCATTATATTATGACCTGAAAATAATGATTTTTTGTTGTTACAGAATGTTCATCGATCACAAGCAACTATTAAGTTGTCTTCATGTTGGAGCCTTAATATCTCATCCAATTACTGATAGGCATAATATGCATCGGACAGCAGATTTTATTTTATGTAGTTCTGTTGGATGCCTTATGAAAACATGATTCTTGAGTATTGCATGAATGAGATGTATACTCGGACGACTTGAGCACCGATAATTCACTTCCATATCGTTGAGTTATATAATTCGGACCGAGTATTACGTTAGTCTGAACTACAACGATCAATTCTAATTAATTTTGTCTCCGATAACAATCTACATTGTTAGATCTTTGCAGACTCTCTAACACTAATTACAATGACTTTTACTTCAAATATATAGAATATTAGAATAATAGAACAGAAACTGTCATCCTCAAAATTAGGTCACTGAATGACCTATGATACTATTATAATGATTTGGGCTATGACAACCAATTTCAATTAATCTTGCCTATGATGGCAATCTACATACATTAAATCTTCATAGATGCCCTAACACTAATTGGGGTGACTTTTGTTGGAATAGATGGTGTCCGATTACCATCATAAATAAACACAGTAAAGGAAATGAGAAGGAAAAAAAAGATTAACACACAATTTTTACGTGAAAAATCGTTATTAAGGAAAAAATCACGGGATAATCAGTCTACGAAATCAATTTTATTATGTGAGATTGGAAACAATCTTCCTAAGATTACTCAAGCACAAGAGTAAGAAAGAACCGAAGAATAGAGTACAAGCAATATAAAGATAGTCTCTTTGTTTTCACTCACACTTCTCTCTCTTTCTTCACTACTTTTTCACTCTCTCTGTTTTTCACACATAGAAAAATTTTCACAAAGTGCATCTTCTTTCTATCAATACATACGCATATATGGAGAAAATCTGAAGAATATTCTATTCCCCTGATAAAAATCTATCTTTGCCAATAATATAAATATACTCTGTCCAAAAATAACGGTTTCTGAGATCATGCATGCTCAGAAAATCTTTTGAAATGGCACCCTTCTGAATTCCCTGGTAGACGGCCAACAGACCATTGTCCGTGTGCTTCACAAGGCCGGTCAATGTCCCGTTGACTGTCCTCCCCACATGACCAACCAATGCCTCAGTTGACCGGTCTGCTGTCATTCTGGGATCCTTCAGCAATGTTAAACAACTTATGCTTTCAATAACTTATGCTTTCAATCGGTCAACATGTTAACCAGTTGTTGTTACCCGTCTAAATATTTTCGATCAACTATATTGACCGAAATTCCTTCTACTTATTCTGTGCATAATCCACAGACTCTTTAGCGCACAGGTCCGCAAACCATAGAAGCACGCAAGATCTACGTGCTCCGTCCGAGTCCTCCGGTCATCAGGACTTTCACACAAAAGTGACGTCCCAACAAACTTTTTTCCCACAACCGTGCGAAAGTTAAATCCATCAGCCAAACTAGCTTGCAGCAAGCTTTATCCTTCCCTCTCAGTTGATCTTGGTCATCATATCCGCCCTATTTTCTTCATTGCCAACCTTCTTTAGTGATAGTAGACCGGCTTCAAGCACGTCTCTCACTCAATGATATCGTACATCAATGTGTTTCGATCTAGAATGGAATGAGGAGTTCTTGTAGAGATGTATGGCACTCTAACTGTCACAAAACACCTCATACTTGTCCTGTCTGAGACCCAATTCCTAAATGAACTTCATCCACAACATCTATTTACAAGATTCTGTCACAGCAATATACTCGGCCTCAGTAGTAGAAAGGGTGAAACACTTCTACAGCTTGGACTGCCAAGAAACTACACTTCCAACAAACTTTATCAAATATTCCGAGGTGGACTTGTAATTGTCAATGTCCCTAGCCATATCAGCATTCAAGTAACCCACCAACTGTGGCTCGTCACTTCTAAAACACAAACACCTTTTGGAATCTTCTCGAATGTATCTCATGATCCACTTGATCGCAGACCAATGCTTATTTCCTAGATTTGGTAGAAACCAGCTGGCTGTACCCACAGCATGTGCTATGTTTGTCCTTATGCATACCATAGTATACATCAGGCTTCCTACAGTTGAGGAATAGGGAATGCCTCTCATGTATGCCTTCTCTTCGTGCGAAGACGAACACTAGCGACTACTCAGTCTGTGGTGGTTTGTCAGTGGAGTGTTGACAGGTTTGGACTTGTCCATATTGAAGCGTTGGGGCACCTTTTCATTGTATCTTTCCTGGGACAACCATAGTCTCCCTGCCTCCTGGTCGCGAATAATTCTAACACCAAGAATCTACTTCGCCAGTCCGAGGTCTTCCATGGCAAAAGACTGCTCAAGTTGCTTCTTCAACTTTTTTATCCGAGCACCATTTCGTCCAACAATCAACATGTCATCCACATATAGGAGAAGGATAACAAAATCATCTTCAAAAAACCTCTGTGTAAATATACAGTGATCACAAGTAATCTGTCGGTACCCTTAACTGACCATAATTGATTCAAATTTCTTATACCACTGTCTTGGAGTCTGTTTTAACCCATACAGGCTCTTCTTCAGATGACAGACAAGTCGCTCCTTTCCCTTAATCTTGAACCCTTTCGACTGCTTCATTTAAATTTTTTCTTCCAATTCACCCTTTCGACTCCCTTAATCTACTCCACTTTCAGATTTCAGGTGGCCATCAAACTCAACACAACTCTTATGGAGGACATCTTCACCACTTGAGTAAAAATCTCACCAAAATCAACTCCCTTCCATTGACTAAAGTCTTTTACCACTAGCCACGCCTTGTATCTTGGCTGCATAGTATCCTCGGACGTCTTCACTCCAAAGACCGATTTGTTCTTTAGAGTTTTCTTCCCCTTAGGAAGCTTAGCTAAATCAAATGTGTGATTTTCATGGAGAGAACACATTTCATCATTTATGACTTTCAACCATTTCTCCTTACTCTCGTTCTATATGGTCTCTTCATAAGTCTCAGGCTCTCTGGTATCAGTGAGCATAACATACTCACTAGGTGACAGATGGACGGACGGCCATCTGTTTTGTGAGAATCGTCTGACAGGAACATTCTCGATCGGTTGAGGAGTAACCTCATCCTGGTCTTCATCAGGTGCCGTAACTGCCTCACCATTGTCCTTGCCCACTTCAGAACCATTGTCCTCACCCTCCAGGGATACCAAACGGATAATTTCAACCCTCACTTTGTCTGTTTCGGCAACATCGACTTTGGTCTTCTTGCCAATATCTTCAATCGTTTCATTCTCAACAAAGACTACATTTCTTGACCGGACAAGTTTTCTTTTAGTTGGATCATAGAGTCTATAGCCTAGTTCATCTTTCCCATAACCTAGGAAGACACATTGTAGCGTCTTTGGCTCCAACTTGGTCCTTTCATCCTTTGAAACATGAAAAAAAGATTTGCATCCAAAAACCCGTAAATTGTTATAAGATGACTCCTTACCTAACCATATCTTCCCTGACACTTCACTCTTCAAGGGTTTACTGGGCAACCTACTGATGACATAAGCCGTCGTCTTTAGTGGTTCGACCCAAAAAAATACAGAAAGCTTGGCTTTAGAAAGCATATATCGTACTCTCTGCAGAAGTATGCGGTTCATCCACCTGACCACTCCGTTCAATTATGGCATTTTTAGTGGTGTTTTCTGATGTCTAATATCATGTAATCGGCAATGGGCCTCAAAGGCTCTAATGTATTCCCCACGATTATCACTTCGGACGACTTTTAATTTTTTTCCCGTCTGACACTCAATAAGAGTATGAAACTGCTCAAATATGCCGAGGACTTGGTCCTTGGTTTTCAATGGATAGACCCACAACTTCCTAAAACAATCGTCAATAAAAGAAATGAAATACTAAACTCCACCCAATGACTTTTCCTTGAAATGTTCACACACATCAGTGTGGATGAGATCGGACAATTCTGCCTTTGGAGCGGACAAGTCTCCATGAAATGAGACTCTCCTTTGCTTGTTAGTCAAGCAGTGAGGACACATCCTCAGTCCGTCCTCTTTTACTCCATGGATAAGGCCCTTTCTAACTAGATGACACAATCCATGTTCACTCATGTGGCCCAACCTCCTGTGCCACAAGCCCTCAGACTCATTACTGATTGCAGCATTCACGTCCCCGTTTATTGTACCAGCCTTCATCACATACATGCCGGAGCACTTTTTTTCTCTTAGCACAACAAGAGATCATTTGGTCAATTTTTACTCACTTTCGCAGAATGTATTACAATAACCTTCATCATCCAACCGACCGACTGAGATGATATTGAGTTGGATGTCAGTGACATATCAAACATCTTTTAACAGCAACTTTGTCCCATTATTAGTAACCAATACAACATCACCTCTACCAACAATTTGGGATGTTCATTCATTACCCATCATTATCACTCCAAAGTCTTCTGGAGTATAGGATGTGAACAATCCCCTTTTAGACGTGGCATGCAAAGAGGCACCAGAATCAACCACCCAACCAGACTCCTCGTCCATTAGGTTTGTCACATTCTCTTTACACGTCAGTTAGAGATCGCCTCCTGTTACTACTAAGACTAACGACTTCTCCTCACCTCGTCCCTTTTCTCCTTTTTCTTTCTCCGTATTTTCACACTTTCATTTGAAACATTGCTTCTTGATGCGGCCCTTCTTACCACAGTGATGGCACTCAAGGTTTTGATACGTTGACCGAAATTTATTGTGACCTTTTTCTCCAAGCTTCTGGTTGCGTCTTCTACTCCTTCCCCTAAACTCGGTCACAAGTACCTCAGAATGTGAGGACATTGGACTCATCGTGACCGCCTTAATTCATTCATGAGTAAGGATGCAATGACCTCATCTAACTTGAGAGTATATTTTCCAAATAGCAGCATTGTGACAATATGGTCATAAAAAATTGGCAAAGATACCAGCAAAACCAACGCCTTGTCCTCCTCCTGAATCTTCTCGTCAAGAGCCGCCATCTATGTCACAATCCAGTTGAACTCGTCCAAATATTTTTCAAAACTCTCTTCTTTAGACAACCACAGGCCATAGAACTACTTTTTTACGTGCAACTTGGTTGTCAAGGACTTTGACTTATATCGACTCTCTAACTTCTCCCAAACCCCCGACGGATCAGTCAGGCCAAGAACCTCCTGGAACATGTTGTCCGCTAGGCTTAATTTAATAGTGCAGTTGGCAAGGTCTCTTTTATCTTGACATTCCTCATCGGACAAGTTTTTTGGCTTCTCTTACTTCTTCTTCGCTTTTTTCTCTGGTTAGGATATTCTCCACCCTCTCTTATTAGAGGATAAAGTTGCCCTATCCATTAAACTGCTTCACACTAAACGAAAAATTTTTTTGAAGACGACGATGCCATTTAGACAGAGTTCTCAACCTGTCTCTGATACCACTTGTTGGAGTAGATGGCGTCCGACTATCACCACAAATAGACACAGTAAATGAAATGAGGAAGAAGAAGATGAACACACACGAATTGTTTACGTGAAAAATCGTTATCAAGTAAGGAAAAAACCATGGGACAATCAATTCACGGAATCAATTCCACTATGTGAGACTAGGAACAATCTTTTCAAGATTACACAGGCATAATAGAAAGAAAGAACCGAAGAATAGAGTATAAGCAATACAAAGATACTCTCTTAGTTTTCGCTCACACTTCTCTCTCTTTTTTCACTACTTTCTCACTCTCTGTTTTTCACACATACAGAAAACTTTCTACCAAGTGCATCTTCTTTTTGCCAATACAGATGCATATATGGAGCAAATCTGAAGAATATTCTATTCCCCCAATAAAAATCTGTCCTTACCAACAATATGAATATACTCTGTCAAAAAATAACGATTTTTGAAATCATGCATACTCAGAAAATCTTCTGAGCTGGCATATTTTTTAATTCCCTAGTGAACGGCCAACAGACCACCGTCCGTGTGCTTCACAAGGCTGGTCAACGCTCGTTGACCATCCTCTCCACATGACCGGTAATGCCTCAATTGATCGGTTTGCTGTCATTCTGGGATCCTTCAGCAATACTGGGCAACTTATGCTTTCAGCTAGTCAACATGTTGACCGATTATTGTTGTCCGTTCAAATATTTTCGGTCAACTATATTGATCGAAATTCCTTCTACTTATCCTTTGCATAGTCCGCAAACTCTTCAGTGCACAGGTCCGCGGACCTTAGTAGCACGCAGGATCCACATGCTCTGTTTGAATTCTCCGGTCATCAGGACTTCCACACAAGAGTGACCTCCGAACAACTTTCGCCATAAATATGTAAAATAATAGAGCCAAAACTAAATCCTAGAAATTAGAGCATCGAACGACTTAAGATACTATTCCAATGATATGAAATGGAACCATAAGAATACTAAGCGATGGATAAGCTCCACAAGTACAATAATACGTGCATGGTAAGAATCTTATATGAATTTATTGTTTAAATTTATTTTATAAACCATGGTGTTAGTTTATTACATTATAGGCCCATGAGTGGAGCAACTATATATTATGCAAGCCAATGACACAAATATAGTATAACTTGGGAGGAGAATACTCAAGACCCTAGATGAACATCATCTGTTAAATAAAATTAGTGTTCCAAAATGCACCATGGAACTTAGCAAGTGCTAAACCCATAATAGTCCCTCTCTCATAGGAGGAGATGACATCGACCAATTGTTATGAGAGAAGAAGTGCTCATTAACGGGCCTCAAAGTTCAAATTACTTCAACACCACCACCTTAGAGTTATAATCAATATGGTTCAACATCGGGTAAGATACCAAAAGAAGACCCTTGTTTCGACCGATTTGGTGGGTATGCTTCATTTCCAACACTATACCCAATGTACCAAACTCAAATCTATAAATACAACTAAATAATAGTTTTCAATGACCATCCATTTAAATCTTGAAAGAATCCATCACTCACTAATTTGAAAAGATTTAAAAAATATTTACAAAATATAATTCTAGTATTAATCAAATCATATATGTATATGATATATAAATATATGTAATAAAATAGATGGAAGGATAAAAAATTATAAATTATATGAAAAAATCTAAAATTCTGTTGAATTCCATATGACGATTTTATACAAACTGTTCAAAACCTGCGAATTGTATGAAAAGCATCAGAATATCCCAAACATGTAATACATCCATAAAACATGAAGTTCAAATATTGAAAACATATAAAAAATTTTAAAGGTTAAAATATCTCAAAATATAAAATATATCAAAACATAAGAATCAAATCATGTAAAAATATGAGAAGACCAAATCATGTAAAAATAAAAAAACTAATTAAAAGACTAAACATTGAAGAATGTGCTACTCATATTTCTAGTAACCTTAGGCTGACATACTGTTATTCAAAATTTGCAATGCGGGCCGTTTATATTATATTATAAATAAAATCAAATGTTACTTTTATTCCTATCCATAAATGATAGGTGTATTCTTTATGTGCACATAATATATTAGAATATTTTTGAATATAAGTCGTTAATTTACATATAATAATTTTCATTTATTAGATGAAAGACTTTATGACAAATATGTAAAATTTTTTACCCTTTGAAAAAACGTAAAAACTCAAATCATATTAAAAAATTGAGTCCTCATCAAAAACTTATATAAAAATTATATGTAAGGTTAAATATACAAATATTTTATAATTTTCGTTATAATATTTTGATATAAAAAATATTTTTTTAAAATACCCAAATATTCATCGAAAACAAATAAAATCTCAAAATATTCTAGAAAAGTCAACAAAATTTTAAGTATTTCTAAAATATACTTGTATGTAATAATATTTAAAAAAGAAGTGCAAAGAATAATATGCATGTATATTTAAACAAATATTAGAAGGATCATAATAGATAAAAGAAATTTTCAATTTTCAAAATAATGACAAATTGACTCAAACGGACAATATCAAATAATTGACCAAAAATAGGCTTATATATTTAGCATATCTCACACAAAATTGCTCTGGAGTTCCCTTCTCTCTACTTCTCTCCCTTCTTCTTTTTCTACTTCCCTTCTCTTTCTCTCTCTTCTCTCTCTTTTTCTCGTGCAAATGACCGACTCGACATAGAAAACCTTTTATAACTAAATCGATGTATGAACATCAGTCAATTGTACATCATATGCCATTCTCAACTATAAATGCATACAAGCGATGGATCTAGTACATTTCAGGAACAGGTTATTTTGCAAATCACATATGAGCATCTTATAAGCGCCCCTTAAGTGTGAAAATATTACCTAAAATATGCATAAATACCCTTCAGGCATTGAGCTTCAAATAAAAATATCCACGAGTATGAGATAGGCATCTATTGGACTTTGGACATGATTCTTCAATATATATATATATATATATATAATTTATATTATACAATTATTTTTCATATTGACTCAACAACCCAATACATAATAATTATAACATAATAAATATAGATTAGCACATTAGGTGTTACACTTTCTATTATTGCCTCGAAACTTTTGGATTGAGTTTGGTTTCCTGTTTTGTTAGAGATACGATATATTTATTAGCTCGGCTATTTATAAAATCAATGCTTAAAATAGAAAAATTTTAAATGAGTAGGGAAATGTCTACAACATATAATAGATCCTTAATTTATTATTAATGCACACGACATCATAGTTGGACATGAAGTTGCACAAGTGATAGTAATTGTGAGCATGGGGTAGTTGCCAATCTAAATATCGTATATGGGAGATAATTCCCATATGTTTATCCAATGGTCATTGTGTGATTAGCTACCGTTTGCAATCTAAAAACCACCATTAACTATCACGATTCTTACCCTCCACTGCTGCAAGGGCGAGATGAATATGTGTTTGTTATTGACAATGGAACTTGCTATCAATAATTTCTCCCAAACTTTACAAAAAAGAATATACTATCAATTTTGATAATAGGTACACATGCATTAAACCTGCAAGGCTCGCATTTAATAGTATCATTGCTATATACATAATTACCTCTTTCTCTCATCTTTTCTTTATCTATATTTTTTGGTATTTCTCCGTGAATCACTGTGAAATAAAATTGATAGATTATTTCTAACCTCATCATTTCTTTTCAACACAAGAAAGGTGAAAAAGGACTTTTTGTCCTAAATTTTACAATCCAGTTTCGACCCCAATAAAATTAGTGAAAGGAGTAAAAATTAAATATTCAATACACGTAAAGAATATTTATTTCTAGATAGTAATGATACTAACAAGCAAGCAAAATATAAACGAGTATAAACAATAATAAAAAGATATGATTTTTGGTGACAAAGGAAAAACTCGATACCCATGGTAATCGAGAAAAACCCTTCGGGCTTTAACAATCAGGGAAGCAATACACTATGAAAATCAACTTACAGACCGAGTGATAACGGCGCGCTAATCTAGCCGATTTACTTCCATCTTGTGATCCCTACCAAGGAACTCATTGAATTTGCCTGCGGCAACAGAACCGGACACCTTCTGGTCTTCACGTCAATCTTTCCTTTTGAGCCATTTGAATTGCCGAACACGATTGCGTCTCTTTCTTCAACGTACCGACGTCTCCAACGAAGGTAGAAGAACGGAAGTGCTTAAACGGTAAAGAAAAAGTGTAGAGAAACTTTGTTAGAATATCAATCACAAAAGTGTAGCTTTTGGTTTTCTCAAAGGGAGCAAGATCAATGGAGTATACACAAGTGGGGCACGAAACTGATCTGCCAAGAGTTCTGGTGATACATGCTCCATGGCAGTGACGGTAATCGACGGCGAGGAGATGATATTGACAATGGAAGGGGAGATCAACAGAGGAGGGAGATGAGCTGAAACAGACAAGATGCCTCCAACTGATACGCTCCGAGAGCTGGCATAATGTCCGAGAGTTGCTGCTACGATGAGGCTAAGAGTTAATGGTCGAGGACTCGGTGCAGAGTGAAATGGGAGGGGGAGAAGGAGAGACAGTGAGCAGGAAAATTAGGGGAAGAAGGGAAAAGGGGAAGGAAAATCGAGGGAGAGAAGGCAGAGAGGAGAGAAATGCAGAGAGAGGAAATTAGAGTGAAAGAGTGAGAGCAAAAGTATTCTTCTATATTCCTTTCTTCGCAAACACTTCACCCATTTATACATCTTGGCCGCTAAACAGCATCTGCCTAACAACTCATCAACACGTGTAGTGCATGTGTACGTGCAGGAAAGAAAATAAACATATCAACACAATAACCGAAAGTGCACATGTGGAGAAGGGGACCACATTTAATCAGTTCATAAATTAAATATAGTCGCATAACTTCCGCCGCGGTGATAATTGGATAGTCGAGTTCTCTGCCGTGTTGTTGCGAATTGTTGCCGGTGTCAGTTCAAGGAACTGTTGAGGAGTCCTGGAACCGTATCATCTGGGGTTTCAAAATTATAAGACAAGTATTTATAGAGGGCGCAAAAATCGCATTCAAAAAGTTGCCTATTGCCGGGGTGCTCGAGCGCAGCCCGAGCCCGCGGCAGGCGCATGAAGGGTTTCCAGAGAAACCCCACGTGCGCTCGAGCATGGAGGCGGCGAGCAGCGAGCGAGCCCTTTCTGGATTTTGCGCTCGAGCGCTTGGCAAGCTCACGGCGACCACAATGTTTCGGGTTTTTGGGATCGAGGGGTTGAGAGCGCACAGAGAGCACGGGTCTTCAAGATTTTGGGCTCGAGCGGGTAGAGAGCACACGGAGAGCACGGGGCTTCGAGATTTTGGGCTAAAGCAGGTGGAGAGCTCACGGTAGGCGTGATATCCCTGAAAGTCGGAACGGACAGTAACGGATATATGTTGATGTAGTATTTCGATAAGCCATAACCCGACATCGATACAATATTACATATGGTTACGGAATATACCAATTAGAAAAATGACTCTAACAAAAGGGTTGTGCAAAATTTTCTCAGGATGCCGCTACGAGTTAAATTAAATCCAACAAACCAGTTAAGGGACTCGATTGGCAATCAAATTAATTTTAAAGGATGAAAAGATAGTTGGCCACCGAAATTGATTCGATTAGCAACCGAATTAAAATATGGTTGTGGAGGAAGGACCTGGGCAACAATGTGACTAAAGTCCCGCTATGATGGCAGCCAAAATTCAGCAAAGACTGAATCATGAAATCTGATTTTTCTAGCCTCGATTCTCCACAGCAACGGCCCACATAAACCAAAATCAAAATCCCTCCAACCCCGGCACAACTTGAGCAACAATGTAGTTAAAAATTGCAGCAAGAAGGCAGCCAAAAATTCAGCATACAGGGCACGGTATCAGCAAAATTTAGGCATGGCATTAGCATAAGCAACCCAACAGCAGCTACAACATTTAATTGGGGACTTCTTTAGTCAAGGCACCAATACTTAGCAAAATTTAGGAAAATAAGTGTTAGAGACATTTGTCTTATTGGCACATTCCGTGACCATATGTATCATTGTTTTGATGTCGGGTTGTGGGTTGTCGGGTTTAAGTTCGTTCGGTCCGCTCTCCACACGCTCGAGCCCGCCCTAAGGCCGCCCGCTCGCTGCATGCTCGCTAGCGGCTCAAGCCTAAAAACCAGAACCTCCCCCGCTTGATGCGTGCTCGCTGGCGGCTCGAGCCTAAAAACCAGAATGGGGGCCGCTTGATGCATGCTCGCTGGCCGCTCGAGCCGAAATCCCGAGAATGGGGGCCGCCACGCATGCTCGATCTCGCTCGAAGGGCCTCAGGGTTTCCCACGAAACCCTACGGCCGCTCGCCGCGCGCTCGAGCCCCGCTCGAGCGGCGGCCCAACGGGCAGATTTTTGAACGCGTTTTTGGCTCCTCTATAAATATTGGCTTATGTTTTTTGAAACCCTGAGGACGCCATAAACATTTTGTCAGATTATTTGAGCCCCCAATTTGAGAAGAAAGCCTTCATGCTTCAATTGATTTAGCTTCTCTTGAGAAAACTCAACAACATATCTTTGTACTCCATGTTCTAAAGAGATTTCTCACCATTTTCTTTTCTTTCTCTTTCTCTATTCAAACCTTCATCCTTCTACCATTGTTGAAGACTTTGGTTCGTGAAGAAGGAGATCCGTTCGTGATTGGCAATTCAAGTGGCACGAGAGGGAAGAGTGGCTTGAAGACCGGAAGGTGTCCGGTTCCGTTGCCGTGGGCAAATCCAAGGAGTTCCTTGGTAGGGATCACGTGTCGGGAGTAAGTCGGCTAGGTTAGCGCGTCGTTACCACCCGGGCTGTAAGTTGATTTTCATAGTGCATTGCTTCCCTGGCCGTTGAAGCCCGGAGTGTTTTTCTCGATACCGTGGGTATCGAAGCCACTTCGTCACCAAAATCGGATCTTTATTATTATTGCTTATTGTTGTTTATGTTGTGCATGCTTATTAATTCCGTATACATCTAGAGTTAAATATCCCTTACGTGTATCGGATATTTAATTTAATTAATTTATTTTATTGCTTCCGCTATACTTGTAACGGGGTCGAAACACGGTAGCACCGAAACGTGCTTTTTCAATAAGGAATCAGCTTATGGCTACATACATCAATAGCTCGGGCAACTGTAGCTCAAGCAGCTTAAAAGAGAGAATCAGGCGGCAGTAAAAATCAGCAAGGGAAGGACCAGCAACATAATTCGGCTGAGATTATTCAGGACACGGGCAGCTGTATAACTCAGCAACCAACTCGACAGCCTTCTCAACAACTTAATGACTCTATCACTTAGCCAAATAAGTAGAGAGAAATCGGGGGAAAGTAGCTGTGAGCTGCTGAAATGGGAGCCGCTGCAAGCTGTTGAAGAAGTCAGCAGCCGCAGCCAATTTTGACCCCAACACAACCGAAATTCATGGGAGAAAAAGGGTGACACAGGCAACACAATATTAGCTAATTTCAACCAATAAATGAGCAACACAAGGAAGCACAATTAGAGGCCAAAACGGGAAATGATTCAGCAAGTACTAAGCCACCCAGCTGATGATGTAGACGAAGAGATTATAAGGTGTTAATTGGGCTATTGACTCAGCGCCTCAATTCTAATCAATATAAGGACGTGAGAGGAAGAGAGGAGAGGAATAAGGAAAGAAAAACATGGGAAGTAAGGAGAGAAAACATAATAGAAATAGAAAAAAAATAGAGAGAAACCGAGAGGAGGTAAGGAAGCAGAACCAAAAATCAATAGGAGCAAGGAGTGTAGTTGAATATTTTGACGAGTGTACTTAAATCATTTCTTTCTTTGGTACTGATTATTGATAATTCTTGCAAGTATTATCATTCTAATACATGCCTTGTGTTATATTCTTGCTCATATCATTATATTGACATAAGTTATACTCGGCTGTATTTTGGAGGCAAAATTTAGAGGTAGAACAGCCTCTATAATTTGGCTTAACCGATGATCAAATGGTCACCAAACAGGCCCAAATCTTGTGTACTACAAGTTTAATATCTTACCTATGTCATCACCAAATGGCCCATGCAAATGAACTGAACCGGTCACTGAATTGGTTTCCACATTAATAACAGACCCAGTTTCAACAGTTATACTGATATCCGAATTTGTAGCCTACTAACTGGACCCCAAATGGGCTGAACCGGCAGCCACAGTGACTTAAGTGTCTTGTGGTGATGTGGGAGCATCACCCGATAAAATTTGACCTTGAACTGATTAGGAATTGGTCACCAAAATGAAAACCAGAATCGGCTGCATTAGGAGATACTGATACGGAATCTTTGTCTGTAAATTATGACCTAAACCAGCTGAGAAATTAACTTTAACCGGTTAGTAACCAAACATAAATCTCAAACATGAGTCTCTTAGCTATAATAGAACTCCTTGGACCAGCCAAGAACTGGTCTAGAGTTGGCCATAAAACCAGTAATAGTAGAACTAGTTCCTAAGCATCCTTACTGATGCTGAATTGGCAGGTTGGAAAAAAATGGATTGAACCTGACCCAATTTGGCTGAACCGGCAATCGGCCTAGCCAACATATAACCTACTGAGGCTAAGCTAATTATTAGTAAATCGGCCACCTCAAATTTCCTAAGGTGAGTACTAAACCGGCCTCCTAAACTGGATCAAACCAAATTCAGCATCCTTGATACTGAATCTGGCAGTCTAAAGAAATAAACCAAACTGGCCTAGAATTGCTTGAACTAGTACTTGACCAGGCCAAATTAACAAGTACTAAGGTTGAATTGTCGACCTATAAAATTGTGACAAAAAATACCTTCAAAATAATGCTACATTGGACCTTAGAAACTGCCAACCAGCTTTCCAGCATGTGCTGGAATTAAGGCCACTGAATCGGTTTAGTTCCGGCTTCTAAACCAGATGAACCGGAACCCAAAAATTTATTAGGATAATATAAAATAATAATAAAATATTCACGATAAAAATTAAGACCCAAATCAGTCCCCAAACCGGGCCCCAAACCATCTAAATGAACTAGCTAGCATGCTAAATTAACCGGTTCATCAAGCCAGCTTATAAGTGTAGAAAAATCAAATTGGATCGACCTATGGACCAACCATTAACTTGATCCTGAATCGAAAATCGAGTCCTTAGAAAATTGTACTAAAATTTTGACTAAAGAAATTAACCAAGTTGGCCCAGAATCAAATACCTAGTCGATAACTGAATCAGCTGAATATAATATATATCAAATCAGAATTTTTAACACATGTAAAAGGACTAAGGATAAAACTACAAAACCGAAAAAAACATCATTTTCTATTGTAATTTACGATTTGTTAAATTATCACAGTTTATAATTGTATGTTTGATATTATGGGAAACATATGGAAGCTTTGTAAATTCCATTTGAATAAGTATTCTCTCCCGAAATGGAAAAAATTAAGGAAAAGAATTATGAATAATGTTAAAGCTTCCATATAAGGTTTTCAATATGGGATAAAAAACTAGACTAAGGAATCATTTTCAGCGGATAATATTCCATGGCATGTTTTAGGATATTCAATAAAAACTCGAGGACTACCCCTCGGCCGTAAAGGTACTTTTGGCGGAATATTTATTATTTGTCCCATATATTGAGTTAAAAGTATACCGCTCACTATGGGGTGTTGAATTGTGTGGGTTTGTACCTTAGATTGTATGAAAGCATGTACAATCTTTTCCTTAATTGACTGCTCCATTAACTGATAAGACCTATTAGCCATAATCCCTAAAGATAAATGATAATTAAAAACTCATAAAATAGAAGTTAAAAGTTCATATATGTTTTATATGAATCATATTCCTCTGATATCTTTATATATGTCTATTTTAAGTATAAACATGCGTGTCTTTATTTATTTGTACCTTACTAGGTATTTGGCTCACTCACTTGCCATTTTTTAACCCCTCAGTTGGCAATTAGAAATTTATACTAGATGAGCAGGAGTAAAGACCGGATTGTTAGGCGGATCTGTTTACTGTATTTTGATGGAATGTAGTAAATATATGAGAGCATGTAATGGAATGAACATGACTTTACGCATCCACAAATTGTTATTATGGTTATTAGTTACTTCCACAAATGTTATGGTAATGAATTTTTGTTCCTAATAAGCATATCTAAAAAGTCCGACACTATATTTTTATACATATAGTGTTGGCGTCACTTATGGATGTGGTAATGATATGGATCCTATGTATTATATATATGTTAATTATGTATGTATATTATTTTACATAAGTATTCACGAATATAAGTAGTGGGGAGGTGATTTGTGACAGGTGATATCAGAGAAAAATATGCTTTAGAAAGGACTGATCCTATGCGGAAGCTTAGATTAGGTTGGACATTTAAGGCTGAATTAATTTGTGATAATCGAAAAATTTGTGTGAATTCTAGTAATGGCCTTAGAATAAGTAGTTATTAGTATGTTTTGATCTAACCTGAATTTTTAAATTTGTATTAATAGGATTATAAAAATGGCTGATAGACAGAGACGTACTCAAGCTCATATCGATAGATGTCAAGACCGAAAAGCTGAATATTTAAATCTACCAGGGAGAATGGCAGATTTTATTGAAGCAACGAGGCAACGTAATTTCGCTCCAGCTCTTGCACTTGCATCAGCTCTGGTTCCCGTCGTGAATCCCGAAACATCTACCTATAATCATTTTACAAATAAACATGTACCTGAGTTCCTAGGCAAACCGAATCGAGTCAAAGCGGAAACCTGGATTCGAAGACTGAATAAGATGTTTTTGGATATAAGGTGTCCTGAGGAGGACAAGGTCTTATTCACTTTATATTGGCTGGAAGGTGAAGCCAACCACTGGTGGTCCATATAGAAAAGAGCTCTAGGAGTGCCCGATGACGAGATCACTTGGGCCATGTTCGAAGAAGCATTTCTGGAGAAATATTTTTCCCCTAACCTCTGGGAGTAGAAGGAGGAATTTATACGGCTACTACAATAGAACCGCACAGTGGTTGAATATGATACAAAATTCACTGAATTATCTCGATATGCTTTCTTTATAGTGGATGATGAGATACGAAAGGTGAAGAAATTTCAGCATGGATTGCAGGATGATATAAGAAAGCAATTATCAACTCTAAAGTTGCAAACATATTGGGAGGTACTGGATCGAGTTTTAATATTTAAAAAGGAGCTTAAAAAGGAGAAGTTTTTCAAAAAGAAGAAGATAGCCCAGCAAGGCGAGGCGGGTGCGAGTTCTAGTGCTGGATTAGGAAGGCTAACGACAAGAGTTAAGAAGGTGGAGCAAGAGAAGAAGGATAAACTGACAGCACCAGGACAACAAGCAGTGGTGGCTCCATGTCCTCATGCGAGGAATTACATGGCGACAAACCATGTTTCAAACTATTGGGAGTCTGTTATGGTTGTGGTCAGTCAGGCCACATCATAAAGAATTGTCCCCGTCAAAAGAAGACTAAGATGAAGAAGCCCACCGTCCCAAGAAAAGCATTTGCAATCACCATTCAGGAGGCAGAAGTATCTCCGAATGTAGTTGAAAGTACCCTCCTTATTTCTGATGTTTCGGTCCATGTGTTATTTGATTCGAGATCTACTCATTTATTCGTATAATCACAATTTATATGCTGTCTTGCATCATCTCCACAAATTTTAGACTTCTCCTTGGTAGTGGCAATGCCTACAGGGTCATCAGTCACTACCGATATTATGTACCCAAAATGTGTGGTGACCATTCATAGACTAAACATGGAGGTGGATTTAATCTTACTAGATATGTATGATTTTGACGTAATATTGAGGATGGACTGGCTAGCTAATTATTATGCCAGTATAGATTGCTTCCACAAACGGGTCTATTTTGAGATTTCGGGATGTAAACCATTTCACATTCAAGGAATCAGGCGGAAGGAGATGCCTGTATTTATTTCTACTCTACATGCTTGGCACTTGATTCAAAGCAAATGTCAAGCCTATCTAACTTATACTAGTGTTACTGAAAATCATAATATGCCAATTAAGGATATACCGATGATTTATGAATTTGAAGATATATTTTTCGAAGATTTGTCTAGCTTACCACCACATCGGGAGATAAAATTTGAAATCGAGCTTGAACCGGATCAAGTCCAATCTCAAAGGCACCATATAGAATGGCGCTTGTTGAGCACAAAGAGTTAAAACAACAATTATAAGAACTACTGGATAAGGGCTTTATCAGACCCAGTGTGTCTCCTTGGGGCGCATCGGTGTTATTTATAAAAAAAGAAAGATAGGGCCTTGTGATTATGCATCGATTATCATGAACTAAATAAGATCACGATCAAAAATAAATATCCGTTGTCATGGATTGATGATTTATTCAATCAGTTGCAAGGAACCCAGGTATTCTCCAAAATTGATCTTCGTTATGGATATCATCAACTGAGGATCAAATAGAAGGATGTGTCAAAGACCGCTTTCCAAACAAGGTCATGTCATTCGGATTGACCAGTGCTCCAACAGTTTTTGTGGACCTGATAAATCGGGTATTTCAACCATATTTTGATAACTTTGTGGTCATATTCATTGATGATATTTTGATATACTCCAAAAGTTATGAGGAGCATGAGACGCATCTAAAAATGGTGCTCTAGACTCTTTGGGAGAAAAGGCTATATGCTAAATTGAAAAAGTGTAAGTTTTGACTCAAAAAAGTGACATTTTTGGGCCATGTTATTACCCAAGCAGGTATTGCAGTCAACCCGAAGAAGATTGGAACGGTTACCGGGTATAGTCGCCCTACAACAGTAACTGAAGTCCGAAGTTTCTTGAGCATGGCAAGGTACTTTCGTTGGTTCATAGAAAATTTCTCTAGAATTGCTATGCCCCTTATTCGGCTGACGAAGAAGGAGGTTTAATTTGACTGAACAAAGGAATGTAAGCAAAGCTTCCATGAACTGAAGAAACAGTTAACATCTCCTCCAATTTTGACAATTTCGGAAGGAACGGGTGGATTCGTAGTTTATTGTGATGCCTCCAAAACTGAATTAGGCTGTGTCATAATGCAACATAAGAAGGTAGTTGCCTATAGCTCTAGACAACTAGTTCATAAAAAGAACTATCCAACCCATGATCAGGAATCAGTAGCTATTATCTTTGCATTAAAAATATGGTGATATTATCTGTAATTGAGAGAAATTCTGGTGTACTCAAATCATAAAAATCTTAAATATTTATTCTCTCAGAAAGAGCTTAATATGAGATAAATGAGATGGATTGACTTTCTAAAAGATTATAATTGTGAAATTCAATATCAACCTGGAAAAGCCAACGTCGTAACAGATGCTCTCAGTTGCCACACAAGTTTCTTGGCGAGATTGCAGATAAAGGAAATGGAGATAGTGGAGAGTATGAAGCAATAAGACATCCAAAGGTATGTGAAAGGCAACCGAATGATGTTGGCATACTTTCAAGTTCAGCCTGAGATATTGAAAAAGATAAAGGAGGAGCAAGTAAATGATCCATTTCTGATTAGTATTGCTGGAGATTTGAATAAAGACTCCAGAGATGATTTTAACATCCATACCGATGGAGTTTTAAGATTTTGAGATCGAATGTATGTACTTGATACTATGGAGCTAAAAGAAGAAACCTTATAAGAGACTCATCGCCTCAGGTATACCATTCACCTTGGAATTAACAAAATGTACTAGGACTTGAGGAAGATATTCTGGTAGAGAAATATAAAAAAGAAGATCGTGGCTTTTGTGAGTAGATGCTTCATATGCCAGCAGATAAAGGCTGAGCGGAAAAAGCCCTCTAGCTTGTTGCAACTGCTATCAATTCCTAGCTGGAAATGGGAGGAGAAAGCGATGGATTTTGCATCAAGATTTCTAAGAACCCCCAGAAATCATGATGCTATTTTGGTTATTATTGATCGACTGACAAAATCGGCATATTTCTTAGCAATTTGAAGGATATACTCCCGTGATCGGTTGGTACAATTATACATCAATGAGATTGTTATATTTCATGGAGTACCAGTGTTAATTGTGTCCAACCGAGACCCCAAATTCATCTCCAAATTTTGGGAGAGTTTATATTAGGAACTAAGAATGAATCTCAAATTCAGTACGGCATATCATGCCCAAACGGATGGATAATCAGAACATACTATTCAAATTTTAGAGGATATGCTAAGAGCCGCGGGTACTAGAAATGAAAGGTAACTAGAATAACTATCTAGTCCCAGCAGAGTTTGCTTATAACAACAGTTATAAGGCTAGTATTGGAATAGCACCGTTTGAAGCTTTATATGGGAGAAAATGTTGATCCCCAATTCATTGGGAAGAACCCGACAATAGACAACTTCTTGGCCCAGAAGTCAACCAGGAGACCTCTGATAGGATCAAGATGATTCATAAAAAATTGAAGACGGTTTAAAATAGACAAAGGAGTAATGCAAATCGAAGGAGATCAGACTTATACTTTGCCGTTGGTGATTATGTCTTTTTAAAGGTATCACTAGCGAAGGGGATGATTCAATTTGGACTAAAAGGAAAATTGAAACCAAGATTTATCAGTCCTTTTGAGATTTTTGAAGAAAATCAGAAAAGTGGCTTATCGTTTGGCATTGCCACCTAATCTTTCCAAAATGCACAATGTATTATATTTATTGATACTCGAAAAATACGTGCATGACCCAACTCATGTTATTGCCTACAAGCCTCTGGCAAATTGAAGAGGACTGTCATATATTGAAGAACCGGTGTAGATATTAGATCGAAAGAATCAAGTGCTCCAAATGAAGACCATTTCCTTAGTAAAAGTCCTATGGCATAATCACTCTTTGGAAGAAGCCACATGAGAACGAGAAGAAAAAATCCGTAATAAATACCCTCGTTTATTTTCTTGAGATATGTAAATTTCTTAAATTTTAAGGATCAAATTTTTATAAGAAAAGTAGGATTGTAAGACCCGCATTCAATGATATCATTGTTATATACATAATTACCTCTTTCTCTCATATTTCATTTATCTATATTCTTTGATATTTCATCTTGAATCACTATGGAATAAAATTGACAGATTATTTCTAGCCTGATCATTTCTTTTTAACACAAGAAAGGGTTGTACAAAATTCTCTTGGGATGCTGCTACGAGGCAAATTAAATCCAACGGACCGATTAAGGGACCCGATTGGCAACCAAATTAATTCTAAAGGATGAAAGGATAGTTGGCCACTAAAATTAATTCGATTAGCAACCGAATTAAATTTCGGTTGCAAAGGAAGGACCCGGGCAACGATGTGACTAAAGTCCAGCTATGATGGCAGCCAAAATTCAGCAAAGAGGGAATCATGAAATCTAATTCTTCTAGCCACAATCCTCCACGGCAGCAGCCCACATAAACCAAAATCGAAATCCCTCTAACCCCGGCACAACTTGAGCAACAATGTAGCTAAAAATTGCAGCAAGAAGGCGGCCAAAAATTCAGCATAAAGGGCACGGCATCAGGAAAATTTAGGCATGTCATCAGCATATGCAACCCTGCAGCAACTACAACATTTAATTGGGGACTTCTTTAGCCAAGGCACCAACACCTAGCAAAATTTAGGAAAATAAGGAAGCAGCTTATGGCTGCATACATCAGCAGCTCGGGCAACTACAGCTCAAGCAGCTTAAGAGAGGGAACCGGGCAGCAGTAAAAATCAGCAAGGGAAGGTGCAGCAACATAATTCAGGTGAGATTATTTAGGACACGGGTAGCTATATAATTCAGCAACCAGCTCGGCAGCCTTCTCAACAACTTAATGGCTTGATCACTTAGCCAAGTAAGTAGAGCGAAATCATGGGAAAGCAGCTTTGAGCTGCTGAAATGGGAACCGCTAAGAACAAGTCAGCAGCCACAGCCAATTTTGACCCAGCACAGCCGAAATTCATGGGAGAAAAAGGGTGAAACAGGCAGCACAATATTCGCTAATTTCAACCAATAAATGAGCAACACAATTACATGCCAAAACGGGTGATGATTCAGCAAGTACTAAGCCACCTGGCTGATGATGCCGAAGAAGAGATTATGAGGTGTTAGTTGGCCTAATGACTCAGCACCTCAATTCTAATCAATATAAGGACGTGAGAGGAAGAGAGGAGAGGAACAAGGAAAGAAAAATGTGGGAAGTAAGGAGAGAAAATAGAAAAGAAATAGAAAAAAATAGAGATAAATCGAGAGGAGGTAAGGAAGCAGAACCGAAAATCAACAAGAGTAAGGAGTGTAGCTGAATATTTTGGTAAGTGTACTTGAATCCTTTCTTTCTTTAGTGCTGATTATTGATTATTCTTGCAAGTATTATGGTTCTAATACTTGTCTTGTATTATATTCTTACTCATATTATCATATTGACATAAGTTATACTCAACTGTATTTTGGAGACAGAATTTAGAGGCAGAATAGCCTCTATAATTTGGCTTTAACCGTGACCAAATGGTCACCAAACAAGCCCAAGTTTTGTATACAACAAGCTTAATATCTTACCTGTGTCATGATCAAATGGCTCATGGAAATGAGCTGAACCGATCACTGAACCGGTTCCTACATCAGTAATAGACCCAATTTCAGCAGTTATGCTGATATCCGAATTTGCAGCCTACTAACTGGACCCCAAATGGGCTAAACCGGTAGCCACAGTGACTTAAGTGTCTTGTGGTGATGTGGGAGCATCACCTTGTAAAATTTGACTCTGAACCGATCAAGAATTGGTCACCAAAATAGAAACTAGAATCGGTTGCATTAGGAGATGCTGATGCAGAATCCTTGTCTGTAAATTATGACCTGAACCGACTGAGAAATCAACTTGAATCGGTCAAGAACCAAACATAATCTTAAACATTGGTCTCTTAACTTTAATAGGACTCCTTAGACCAACCAAGAACTGGTCTAGAACTAGCCAAAAAACTGGTAATAGCAGAACTATTTCCTGAGCATCCTTACTAATGCCGAATTGGTAAGTTAGGAAAAATGGACTGAACTGGACCCAATTTGGCTGAACCAGCAGCTGGCCTAACCATCATATAATCTACTGAGGCTAAATTAATTATCAGTAAATCAGCCACCTCAAACTTCATGAGGTGAGTACTGAACCAGCCTCCTAAATTGGACCAAACCGAATTCAACATCTTTGATGCCGAATCTGGCAGCCTGAAGAAATAAACCAAACCGGCCTAGAACCGATTGAACCAGCTCTCGACCCGGCAAATTAACAAGTAATAAGGTTGAACTATTAACCTATAAAATTATGGCCAAAAATACCTTCGAAATAATGCTGCACCAGACCCTAGAAGCTGCCAACTAGCTTTCCCACACTTGCTGGATTTAAGGCCATTGAACTGGTTCTGTTCTGGCTTCCAAATTAGATAAATCAGCACCGAAAATTTTATTATGATAATATAAAATAATAAGAAAATATTCACAGTAAAAATTAAGACCCGAGCTGGGCCCCAAACCAGCCAAATGAACTGGCTAGCATGCTAAATTAACCTGATCATCAAGCCAGCTTATAGGTGTAGAAAAATCAAATTGGACCAACGAACGAACAAACAAACTATTAACTTGGTCCCAAACCAAAAATCGAATCCTTAGGAAATTGTACTAAAATTTTGACTAAAGAAATTAACCGAATTAGCCCAAAATCAAATATCAAGCCGACAACTGAATCAGCTAAATATAACATATGTTAAATCTAAATTTTTAACACTTGTAAAAAGACTAAGGATGAAGTTACGAAACCGAAAAAATGCATCGTTTTCTATTATAATTTACGATTTGTTAAATTATCGTAATTTATAATTGTATGTTGGGAAATATATGGAAGCTTTGTAAATTCCATTTGAATAAGTATTTTCTCCCAGAATTGAGAAAATTAAGAAAAATAATTATCAATAATGTAAAAACTTTCATATAAGGTTTTTAGTATGGAATAAGAAATTGGAGTAAGGAATAATTTTCAGCAGATGTTATTCCCCAACATGTTTTAAGATATTACAGTGAAAACTCAAGGACTGCCCCTCGATTATGGGGGTAGTTTTGGCAGCATATTTGTTATTTGACCCTGTATATTATGTTAAAAGTATACCGCTTACCACGAAATGTTGAATTGCATAAGTCTATGTCTTAGATTGTGTGGAAGCATACACAATCCTTTCCACAATTAACCACTCCATTGGTAAAATCTACTAACTCTAGTCCCTAAATACAAATGATAATTAAAAACTCATAAAATAAAAATTGAAAGTTCTTACATGTTTTATATGGATCATATTTCTCTGATATCTGTATATGTCAATTTTAAGTATAAACATGCCTATCTTTGTTTATTTGTACTTTATTGAATATTTGGCTCACTCACATGTCGTTTTCTAACCCCTCAGATGGAGATTAAGAGTTTATACCAGATGAGTAGGAGTAAATATCGGAATGTTAAACTGATCTGTTTACTGTATTTTGATGAAATGTAGTAAATGAATGAGAGCATATAATGATTTTGTAATAGAATGAACATGACTTTATACTTCCGTAAATTGTTATTATTGTTATTAGTTATACTTCTACAAATATTATGGTAATGAATTTTGGTTTCTAATAAGTATCTCTGAAAAGTCCGACACTGTATTTTTATACATATAGTATTGGTGCTACTTATGGACGTAGTAATGATATGGATCCTGTGTATTATATATATGTTAATTATGCATGTATATTATTTCATATAAGTATTCACAGATATAAGTAGTTGGGACGTGGTCTGTGACAATAACTATCGATACGTGGTTTGAAAGATTAACAAACACAATTGAAAAACATACATGATGCATCTTCCTGTAAACCTTTTCAAACATTATAAATCGGCACCATGCCATAATTTGAAAGTTGTAATCGATGTATTCAACAACTGCTTATCTGATTAATTTTTAATTACCTTACACCTTAGCAATTACCCTTTTCTTATAATTCCATGATTTTATATACAACACATTAAAACTATATGCATCTCCATGGTTTACATAATAAGTGAGATTAAATATGTGAAAAAATCTGTAATAAAACTATAATATGATCGCATATGAGATTTGAATGTAACCGTAAATAGTCCATTAAAATTTTTGAAAGAGTGTAAGTATGAAGATTTGAATACCTAATTATTTCCCAGTACAAAGATTTTCTCTTTTGTACAGCTCGTACTTTCCATTCAGAGCCTTCTTCATATTTGATGCATCTTACTTACAATTAGGAAATGTGGTTGAGACACATGTACCTTATAATGTCAATTTCAATTTGTGACAAGTAAATATTGATTTAGGGTATAAGCAACGATCTACTTAGAATTAAATACCAACATTCTTCTAAAACGATCATTTCTTAGATCGCAATTACTATCATGCATGTTATTTAAATAATTATGTGTATGTGCTACATCAATGTTTACTGTAGAAAGATATATAGTGAGTGAGTTAAAAGTTCTTTGATTTAGTAGCTTGGTAAGACATTCAATGACAATGACACAGTGTGCATCTTCCAAATCAATATGGTTCTCATCAACATCGGGCATGGAGACTAACTCACTGTCTTTCGCCGATACTATATCATTGTTGGCATGTATATCATCAGCTATGGTTATTATAGGATCGGATATGGTGGGAGTTAGAATTACATGACTTTGGTTCAGCGGAGACGTATGATTAGAGGTACCAACACCATGCATTATTGAATCGAGTTAAAGAAAACTAGTTGATTAATTCCCGGTAGCATACTCATATTGATATTCTATAGAACACATTTGTGCCATATCAGACAAGTATAATAAGTACCATACTCTTGTTGGTCCAGAAAAGGATCGGACAGATATGAACACTTCAAACTTATTAAGGCAAATGGCCGGTTAGACAGTGAACTTTTACCATAGTAATGACACTCTGTATTTTGGAACCTTGACCAAGACTTACTTCAACCTTTTTCTTCAAACTTTTGCCCGTGGCCTTTACTCCTACCCCATAACTTTGTCACGAGTACCTCGGAGTACTAAGAAATCGAGGTCCCTTGAGACTGCCGACTCATCTCTATATTCAGCACGGCTCCTTTGGTCATCTCTAACGTCACGATGTCATTAGAAGCTGTGTTAGCAGTGGTGATTTTCATCACCTCCCATAAGTCTGATAGGGCTTCCAGGAGTCATAGACCAGCATTTCGTCCTCAAACTTGATACCCATGCCACTCAGTTGGTCCACACATCCTTGAAATTTGTTCAAGTAATCTGCAACGAATGAGCCATCCTTGTATCGAATCTGCATCAACCTCATCAGGTGATAAATCTTATTGTTGCCAGTTTTGGAGGCATAGAGTGTCTCCAACTTCTCCCATAATGCCCTGACATTCATATCACTTTTAATGTAATTATACACATTATCATTTACAAATTACCATATATAACCGCACACTTGTATGTTCTCCCGCGTCCATTCCTCTTCCGATTTCGCCTCAGGCTTTTGAGTGGTGAAAACCGAAAAATGTATGGATTTAACAAGCAGCAGGTCAGACATCTTGCTATACCAAGTGTCATAGTTGATGCTGTTTAAGCAAATCATCTTACTTCCAACCTCTATCAGTAGCATTCAACGAAATCATTGGTTAAAGAATTTGTCTCTAATACCACTTGCTGGTCCAGAAAAGAATCAGACAAACACGAACACTTTAAACTTGTTAAGACAAATAGCAAGTTAGATAGCAAACACTCGAACACACATAGAATGGAAGACAGAGAGGAAGAACGCACAGTTTTATATGAAAAATTCTTCACAAATCGAAAGGAAAAATCATGGGACACTTAGTCCTCAACAAATCTACTATGTAAAAAATGGTTATACAAACCACACGACTACACAAGTCCAAGAAGCGAAAACAAAGAACAAAGCACAAGTATGCAAAAACTCACACTTGATTTTTCACTCACTGCTTTCACTTTTCTTCCACTCTTTCTCTCCTCTTTCAACATTTAGAATTTCACACACACCTCTCATGCATGCACAACTCTCTGCACACACTACAATATATATGTATATGTATTGACTGTTGAAAGTAACAACCAAGCCAACGTGAACACTTGTACAGACAACCGCCTGACGCACGTACCCCCTACAACAGCTCTGCACCGGCACTCCCCTGTAAAAGATCGTGCCTACAGAAAATAGCTCTGCAGGTGCTCTACAGAAGCAGCTCTGTAGAGATTACGCATGCTCAAACAATCTTCTAAGCTGGCATCCACGTACGCTTTCTTCAAGCAAGTCCTTGAACCTTGACCGTTCACAAAGTCCTCGATCTTATATTGTACAGAGTTCTCGGACCTATGCTGCATAAGTTCTCGGACAATAATAACCCCGTCCATTTTCAGAATCCTCGGACGAAAAGCTCATAAGTTCACAAATTACATCCGTGTAAAGAATCAGCGAGGGAGTGACCCCAACAACTCTAACATATTTGTTTATCAAACAGTGTATCTTGAGATGAACTACAATTTCCAATGCCTAGGATGCCGCTTCATGGCTTTTGTTTCTCCTATTAAAAAATAGTAATAATAATAATTTTGGCATCCTGGGTTTTTGGTTTTTGCTTTTTTGATGAGCTGGCTAGCGGTTATTACCGGCCTTGTCAAAAAAAATATATAAAAAAAGGTTCTTTGGGCAAACTTCTCTTACCTCCGTCGCTTATGGTCGCCTCATTATGGATTGCTTTGAATATGAAGATTTGGATTGGATCAGAGACTTGAGACAGATGTACTTTACTGCTGTCTGGAGGCCTTTTTGCGGTTCTTCGATAGGTTGGTCTACTTGGCCAATTGCTGATTAGTGGATCTTGTCGAAGATCTGGATTGATGGGTTCACTTGCTGATATGTTTAGCAACTGACTGATTAAAGGATCCATATGAATGCCTCTCTATAGACGAAATAGTTTCATGGCTGAAATAGAACGCCATGAAACTATTTGACCGGCTAACTAACCAGTTTGGCTGATTGACCGGTTTGTTCTCTTTTCTGGAGTGGATGCTTCTTTAGCAGGACTGGAAAGCATGGTGGGCTGTTTGGATGCTACTGCTTTGATCGGCTTGGTTGATGGGCTTCAGAGTATTCATCTCTGCTTTTCCTTTGTTAGTTACTTCACTGTACCTTGGTTTCATGAAATGTTTTTACGGTACTCGGGAAATATCCTAACGTCTTTGTTATACATCTAAGTTGACAAAACACTTGGAGATAGAGTATTGACACTGTATTTTATTTTTTTTATTTATAAAATTTAATTACTTACCAAAAATATTATAATTTCCAATGCATCATTTTTCGGTTTGTGTTCTGTAGCGTAAGGTGTGCAGAATCACCTCATATGAAGCTCAATAATCACAAACTAGTGAAAAATGGAAGCAATCACTGACCAATGCACGTCGATTTCCCAGATTAGCTCATCACACAGTCTCAACAACACCTTAAATACTGAACATTTTTAAACATCACCAATGAAAACGAGCTCAAGTCAACAAGGAAACAATCTTAAATTTTAGCTTCACCTTGTCCGACTCGGAAGCCGGAACATCCCAACCCCTCTGCCATCGTCGTTTTCTTTCTCGTTGGCCTCCGAGCCTCCCCGGCCTCGTCATCGCCGCCGGGGCGACTGCGATCCCCACGTCCTCGACGATGATCCCATGGCCGTCCTACTCCGGTAGTCCATCCACACCAACACCACGTGAACCGAGGACTGCAAAGCAAACTGGCAGATCCAGACCCTAATCGGCACATTGGGCTTCTCGTGGACCGTACAGATCAGCATAACCACCGACGCACACGAACGCCATGTTCCACACCACGTCGAGCGCCACCACGGGCGTCGCCCTCTCTCTCACCAGCAGCGAGGGTCCGCGCCTGCGAGCGGCTCGGCCGAGGAGGAACGGGAAAGATGAGCGTCAGTGCTGCTAGTTGCTCCCGAGGAACTTGGGGTAGAGAATTCAACCCCACCCTCTGTCCTACATCTTTTGATATTTGGTTTCTTCGTTGAAGGTTCGCTGCTGCCAAATGCCCAACCGAGTGAAAACTCACAAGAGATCACACAACAGCAGAAAGATGTAAAGCCCGAGGAGGTGAAGAGAAGAGTTTGTCATCTTCTCCATACAAATTTTGCCATCCTTCTCCAGAAAGATCATCTCGTCATTCTCCGAAAACTCACTTGCACGTGTTCCCATGGGCACTTGTTCACAAGCGTTGGGCTCAAGAAGTTCGGGCAAGCGAGAAATGGTTATGAACTCGGCAATGGCCAGAAGGAGGCAGTCTTTCACTTTGAGGAGCCAGAAAAATATATCGATTAATAAAAATTAATTAAAACATATATATACAATTAAAAAATAAAATACTTGCATTTGAATAATATCTTTGTGAAAGGATTTAGCTCACCCTAAATGCTATTGCATAGGGTGGCCAGGGAGAACTCGAGACCTGGCCTTAAAATCACGAAAAATTCTTCAATCGGCTGGTGTGGCTGCTTTCACAGATGAGAGATGTTTAAAGGGTCACCCAATGGGCATACACAGAATATTAGGTAATATGATGTATCATCTGTCGATCAATTCATTATGGACCCACCGGCACAAATACATAAATAAGATGCCCAGTCTATCTGAGTCATCCCAAGGTATCCCTTAACGTTACCCTCCATAAATTAACCAATTCATCTGCAAAATGCTTAAGCCATATTCAGAAACATAAAATTGGGGGAGGTAAATACACGATATTTTTAATTCAGTGCTTTGATTTAACGAGTCTAATGCCCAAATCTTAAATTAACGTAAACCTTCATATATTGACCAGTGCCTTTACATCTCGATCAATTTAACAGAGAAGACATCAAATAACTTGTACAAGACCAATCAATATTCCATGTTCCAAACAAAAATTCACTGGGCATAAACAGCCAACGCAGGCATTCCAGTTAGGTCATGGTAGCAGGCTGATCATGCCCAACAAATTAGTGCTAACATTAACCCTAGAAAAAAGAAACAACCATTCCGAGTCCTACAGTTCTGACAAACACAACGAACTGCGGCAAATATAACCCGAGATCAAACAAACTTCAACTACTTCCGGTGTCTTCGTTTAGCTTCAACTCTTTGCCTCTTCTCATCATCCCATTCTCGGTCATACATCCTGAAGTATGATGATTAAGGACAATCCGTAGCAAACAAAACATTTCAGAAAAAAGCTGACTGCATTATGTTGAAGTATGACAATCCATTAATACACACGAGGCACTGAGCACTGCTTTCGTGATGCAAAGAAAACGATTTATGAACTAAAGCAAAACCTCGAAAAACACAAAGTTGGATGTTTCAATGGAGATGCAGTAATATCTACCTACGAGGCTGGGATCACACTATTAGCACTTATTGACTAAAGAGACTAATAGCAACAATACGGACAGGAAATCAGACGCATCACCAAATATTAGCCTTCAAATTTTTTGTTTTCCTACCCTTCACAATATGCAAGATACCCGACAGTGAAACTCGGGGCAAAGTCAATATTTGCTCAATGGGGACCTAGAGATGACATGTTCATATCTTGGAAATAGTCTATAAACAATTTATTGGTAAGGCTGCAAATATTTCACATACTCGATGGCCTTTTGCAATGTATAAGCTACGTACCTGGCAAAATCATCCAAATGTATGATGAAACATTCACAAAAAGTGTAAGCAAATGCTGTCAACAGAAAATGTGATTCATGAATAAAATGCATATTCAAGGATACGGGTCGGTATCACGACGAGGCATCTTGCTTGGTGCTGCTTCCTTTCCATGAATCCTTAGAGCTTGTTCCTCAAAGTACCCTGGGCGTGGGACCACGGAACCCTTTCTGTCTCCCCTTTCCCTCCCGTCATATGACTGAGACAGGCTAATACTAATGGAAGATGGCAGTGGGGCACCTGGAGAGTATTCACCAGGTTCCCCTCCAGGCAGATGCTCCCTTTTAAGTTTCCGCCGCTTTGAGGCTGCATTGGCATCTATTTCATCCTTCAAAAGGTTCAGTCTCTCCCTCTCCCTATCCTTTTCCCTGTCTCTCTCTTCCACCTACGAACAAAGGATGCCAGAAAAACAATTCAGTAGCTTGCTATTGAAAGTCAAATTAAAAGCCACAACTTTGATGACATACATGTCCCAAACTGATGCTTTCTATATGCACAGGATAAGCAGCACAGAAAATGCTAACTATTTCTTTAATACCTATAGATTACCACTAATTTGAAATGCAATCATATTGAAAAGCATGTGCCATATTGCCCAAGAAATTCACATTTCATATGGCCATTATACCCAGCTCAAGGGGAAGATCTCTGCCTTCATTGACAATGGTAACTGTTATGAGGCAAAGAATTGTTGCAAGTACAAGAGGGATAGGATGTGGATACTCTGAAAAAAAAAAAACTATTTATTCTTTTATTTTGGCGGTGGGGTGGAGGTGCACACATGAGAAGCTCCAAATCCGTGTGTGCACACGCTATTCTCAACAAGTGAGATGAGGGTGCCACTCACATGTCGAATTCTATGCAGGAAGCATATATCTTCCATGTGTTCAATGACAACTTATCAACTACATATTGCCTCTACCATGACAAACTCCATTTCAGGATCCTCCTTGTATTCTCATGAAGCAAAAATAGGAGAAATTATGAAAACTACAAGTCCTGCAGGAGTGTATTCTCTGGCCCAGCAGTCATGGAATTCAGAATTAGAGGAAGGTAATACCTAAAATTCTGTCAAGGATGTTAAATGAGAAAGTTTATCAAATACATATTCCACTCTCTTACTAGTATCATAGACATGGGTATTGCCAAACCATAAAACATGAAATCTTCTTAATTCAATTTTTTAGATTCCTTAAGGGAAGGACAAAAATATATTTATAAGAAAAAAACCAAAAATATATATACACCTCACAAACATATGGATCATTTACAGTAACTATATATCCAAAATTTGAGGTTTCTTAACAAGATTCTTGTGGCACCCTTTTTTTAAAAAAATATACATATATTATCATTGATTTCATGGGTGTTTCACAGAATTATTGGATGCATGCAGCATTCAAGCATACACACAAGCATGATTAAGGAAACATGGTAAGCAAGGTGGCCAAGCTGCTAACCATCCAAACAAGCATGATTAAGGAAATATGGTAGGCAAGGTGGCCAAGCGGCTAACCATCCAAACATATGGAATGCAAGTGTTCTAATGATCTGATCATTTTTGTCATCAATGCCACAGCATCTATAATTCCAGGCAAAAACCAGAGGGTATCTCAATGGCAGGATTTATTTCTCAATGGTTACACAGTACCACAACATGCTATGCAAGACCAAATATAGAAATGCCAGAAATTGTACAAGTAGTTCAATCTTCATCATGACTAAGAAGCAAGATAGATGCATACCTTAACAGGCAGTGCTTCACGATCTTCTCGCTTTCTCTCTCTTATTTCATCTTCTCTTCTTCTTTTCATCTCATCTTGACCAAGTAATGAAATCTCTTCAGAACGTCTCCTTTCTTTCTCGTCATGTCTTGGAGAGAGCCTTTGACTATGCCGGGCAGTACCAAATTTTCTATCCGCATCTTCCTCCCTTCTACTAGCATTTACAGACTGTGGAACCACATGAGGAGGTAGAGGTGGCGGTGGAGGCAAGTTCTGACTAAAAAATCGATCATCACTATGAGATTTTTCAACAGGCATTTCGTTATAGCGTAATTTTCCCCTTTCATCTTTGTTTCGTTCGTCCTTGGCTTTGTCAGTTTGCCGCTCGAAACTCCTATCAGTCCCTCTCTCAGCCACTCTTTCAACTGAACGCTCTCTGCCATATCTTTCCATAGACCTATCTCTTGATTTTTCAGCTAAAACATCATCACGGGGCTTATCAACACGATCAGATCTTTCCTTATAGTCTCTATCACCCTTCTCATTGCTTTTATCTTTTGACCTGTCTAAATGCTTATCTACAGCCCTGCTGGCACTTTGCTCATCTGCTCCTAACTTATCAGGATCTGTAGGATAGGATTTGGTCATTAATCGGGCATCAAAAATCTTGTCTCTATCAGATAATCGAACATCAGTTTCCATATTTCCCACATCAGATTCTGCTTTTCGACGTTTATTAAGCCGGTCTGGTTCCTCAGCTGGACTGGTCCGCTTTTGCTGCTTCTCAGCAGACTTAATGGAAGCATCATGCCGAGGAGAATGAACAGAATGAGCAGGTGATGGAAGAGGCACCTCAGATAGATCAGTGCCACCATCTCTTAAAGAACCCCTCAACTCAGAAGACTTGGTGGCTCCAACCTCCGCCTTTGTTTCACCACTATGGACATCTAACATTCTTGTAGATGGAGACAGACCTTTGGATGGAGCTACATTACCATTGCTATCCACTGCAGAAGATACATTAGTGACCCCAGTTTGCCTGCTCTCTATAGGATGAGTTGTATGATCTCTCTCACTGCCAGACAAACCAGAATTTTTACCAACAGCTTTTAGCAGCTTAGTCTCATCTTTTACCAGCTCTTGTTTTGTTGTCCTAGTAAGAGATCCAGCAGGAAGGGATCGTTTGACAGCATTTCTTGACTGCACCCAAAACAAGACTTAGGAAACAGGCCCAAGAAAAGACAAATCATCTTTAACCAGTAAGCACATAGAAAATGCATTCAAAGCAAGCAATAATCAGACATCATGCAACCAAATTCTTTTCCACATTATTAAACGAACTCAAGTATAGATGTTATACAAATGACTGTGCTATAAGAAAGAACCTTAATGCACAGAATCAAATGAAAAGATAGATACGGACCAAGTCCAGCTGGTATTTTACAATCAATCATATTTATTAAGGCTCAGATATTGTCGATGGTCTGCTGATACTTCACTAATCTGAACAGAGATAAGGGAGAAGTTGAAGCTAAGCCTAACAATTTCAAGCAATTTGCAATGGGACAGTCCTATTCACTTGATCTGAGGTGCATTACACAGCTATTCTTTCTTGTTCATTTGTATTCCAATACTGGTGCTTCTCCATGTTCACTAAGATATCAAAGGGAGGGAGCATCCAGAAAGAAGAATTACCTTGGTAGAAAATCCCAGATTTGAATTTTCAGCAAGAATCAACATGTCACAAGAATCAATATGTCACAGATGGCAGAGACAGATTATGCGCCACACGTTCGGAGGACCCACATATACAACTTAGTTGTATAAATATGTATATGTAGGATAGATAATTGTCTATGGAATTTTAGCCAGCTTTAGAATAGCCTATAATATTATAAAAAATGGAGGAGACATATATTTTACTCTAAAATATTCTTGAGTTGAGAGGAGGCAGGAAATTCTATAGCATTCTAAGGGAATATTTGTAGAAAATATTCTAGATGATGAAATTCTAGTCATCCATAATAGAGGATGGAAACAAAAAATCCTAGTTAACAGTTGAGGAAGTGAAATTCCTATACAAAGGAATAATCTACTCTCATTTCGGAAAAGCTCATGGAAACGTAGGAAAGTAAGCAAGCCAACTGAGACAAAGTCAAAGAGTAGTATAACTAAGAAAGTGACTAGTCTTAGAAGTTTTATGAGAGAGCTTACAGGAGCACATGTTCGAAAGTACTCCATACTCGTCAATATTCTATAGTGAAGACCATTTCCTCTAGAAGTCTTGAGCCTCTTCACTCTTTGGGGTGGGAATATTGAGAAGATGCTAACTATTCTAGTAAGGCAATCATCATCAAGCATTCAAATGCTACACTAATATAAACTGAAGGATATAGCATCATACCACCTTGAACTATGAAAATATAGGTAAACTAACATGATCAATTCCCTTCTCAAAGGGTTTTTTAAGAAGCATTCACCCAAAGACAGCTTGAACTGAGTGCAGCCTGCAGCCCAATTGAAACTGGTTGTAGGTCATTAAGACAAAACCTGATAACGTCAATACATGAGGGTGCCCCATCCTTCATCTTCCTACACAATAAATCGCTTGAGTGTAGGACTTCCATTTGCTTAAGTTCACATCATACTTTCCCATGCGGTTTTCCTTTATACACACCTTTCTCAAGGTATGTATGATCTGTTCTTCAAATGAGTATGTAAGTCCTCAATCAGAAAAAGCTTTGAATATCTACAAGAGCAATAATTCATACACAAAGTGGAAGATCAGGATCACACATTCTACTGATTCATCAAAGGGTTATCAAACACAAATCTCAGCACTACAAAGTAGAGTTTTCTATCAGCAAGTTGATGTTCAAACAAAAACAGAGCCACCAGATACTCCCAATTTTCCTTGAAGAGAATGTAGCCAAGATTTTACATTCTGATCACCAATGAGCTGCTTGCAAGCAGCAGATGTGCTTCGATAAACTAGATCAAAGAGGATTCAGGCCAAGTACACCAAGGTCTGATCAGAAGTGTGAAAATGGGTGAAGAAGGCTAAGGATATTGTTTTTTTATGAACAAGATTCAATTTGCATGGCCTGAACCAACCTGGAAATATTGAAGACTTTGATTGATGAAAATTAACATGTAATGAAGTTTCATTTGTCTGTCCAAGTGTGCACAACAATAGAACTAACACCAGATAAGAATTAACAATCAACAGATAATACATGTCAACAATAGTCGTACCCATATATGAAAACAATCACAAACAGGACAACACAAAAGTTTGATATTTGCCAATTTAAAGGTTTCTGATACATGCAACATTTAAGTACGCATGTGATGTGTTTTCCCTAATAATCAGCAATGATCAAGATGATACCTCGGGCTCAGAAGATGCCCTAGAAGCAGTTTTCCTGATGTTTTCATCAACAGTTCTGCTTGTAGATTCATCTACCTGCTTTTGATTCTCAATCAATCTCGACAATCCTACTTGAACACCTGTTGTGGGTAGAGAAGACTGCAAATCTGACCCATTGGCCACTGAGCCACTTTTTAATTTTGGGTTAGAGGAAGCATTCTCTGTCCTCTCCATTTTTCCATCAGCAGGCTTTGGTCTTACAGCCTGGTCCCTGATGGAGTTTCCTGACTCCAAATGTTGGGTTCCTGGGGCAATGACTCTTCCACCAGCAGGTTCACTGTGGGAAACACCTGAACCATTACTGGTTAAAGACTTCAGAGGAAGTGAAGTAGCAGGCTTCAATTCAAGATATCCCATTCCGAATTCTTCTTCTGTGACCCACGAAGGCTGCCAACACAAAAGAACTTTAGCATGCAGTTGTTCAAGTAAATCAATTTGTTTCCCCATAAATAAACGAGAGAGAGAATCAGCTATCCTTCTACCCAAATTACTGTTTTTTTTTTTTTTTAGTGCTCATTGAAAGCTCATTGGATGATGTCAAAATGAACCAGTCCTATTATTTTTGCTGTATCTGAAAGAACAGAGTCTACATTGATATTTACTATTTACCTTTCTGGAAGCCAAAGCAGCAGCAACACTTGTGGCTAGAACCTTTAGATCTTCCCTTTCATCACCTTTAATTTTTGCCACCTGCATGGAAGATAGATCAGACAAGCCCGTTTCACATGCCTTACTCATTAGATAGAGGTGTCATAATTTACACAATATTCAACTGTATCCTTACCCGTTTTTCAATGTTGATCCCACTCTTCCGAGTAGCAGGAAACACACTCGAAATTTTTGTCAACAATATCAAAGCATTACGAATTTCCATGTACTCAGTAGATTCCAAGCATTGTATCAATAGCCGAGTGATTCTTTGACTCCATTTCCAATGTACCTTTATATTAAGATAACAGTAATGAGAATCTCGACCACATAATCTCCAGTTTACAATATACAGAATAAATGTGTTGATTGTTACATCTTAAACTAAATAATACAAACAAAATAGGAACTCCACTGACAAATAACTGCAGAATGAGCATCTACAAAATCCTGAAACAAACTAGGTATGAAGAGCATTTTCCTCAGGGAAGCGAAAAGGGAGAGAGAGGGATAAGCTGCTTGCCTGATCAATATATTCTCCATGGGAAAAAATTTCTCCTGAATAGTCATCTCAATTTGATGTAATGAAATGGTTAAACAATCCTAGGACTAATAAAAATTACTCTTTTATTTCATTACTATTCAATCTGCTACTGATCTGCCTAAAATATAAGGCAAGCAACTCAACAAATATAATAATAATAATAATAATAATAATAATAAAAGTCATGAGAAGAAAAATACAGGTTACTGACGTGGCTTTCCAAAGAGAGAACTGTGTTTCTGAAACAAAATGTCCTATATGTTAAATTAGAGGAAAGTGGAGTAGGGGGCTATCTGAAGTTTAAATCAACTTTACAATGCCTGATCAAATGAAGTTTGACTGGCCCAACTAAAAAGAAGTCTATTTGATTCCTTTGGAATTCTAAAAACAGCAATAGGCCAGAGGCCACAGCAGAAGAAGCAACCGAAATGACAAAGGGGAATCAGCCCGGTTGACCCTACCAACTACGGGAAACAAAAATGTGGTCATTGGTGATGATTGAAGATAATGGAGACAGGATTTTTGCAGTAACATGAACTCAGACTGGGCATTTAAAGGTAATTTAGAAATCGATTGATTCATGAACTGGAAACACAAATTGGGATCCAATTGAAGGCTGATGGAGAGCAAGTCAGCATTGTATGTACAGAGAGTTGTGGTCGGTGAATGTTGGAACTTCCAGGTAGGATTCAAGAAGTGTCTGACTTGGCTTCAAGTGCCTTTTTTTTTTTCATTTCTGATGATTGGATTCCATTTATTTTCTGTTATTTTGATGCTGAGTGACTGGGGGCGTGCTGTGTTGGTGCAGTGTTTGTTGATGCAATGGGAAATAGGTAGTGAAGACAGTGATGAATAACATCATTGATGATGGTGAGACCATTGTTGTGATGATGGCCGATGAAAATTATGCCGTGGCTTGAATTAATTGGTTATGGTGATTGTAAATAGCCCAAAATCACTGGGAGAGTGGTTCAGCATTGGAAAGTCATTTGGTAGAAGAAACAATTATCATAACTCACAGCCAATATCTTTGAACCAAACTGATAGGAAACAAGGAGAAACAGACAGAATCCAGATAAAAGGAGAAAGAACACAATCAGAGGGGGATGAAGATACTAGAATAAACTCTATGATCAATACAAATCATAATCTATCCACAAAATTTACGATACTACTTAATGTCATCTTCTAAAAGATAATCAATTACCTGTAATATATTACGAGTATTTATAAAATATAAAACAATGATAATTCAAGCAATAGCCAAATTATCAAAAAGAATTTATTATTCAACATCAGCATTCCGCACATTCTCCATCAAGGCAACAGAAAAAGCAGAACAGGAAGAATGATATTACACAAAATAGTAAAAGATTGACAAGCAAAACGTAATCATGAAATTTAATAAGTATTTATCCATACCAGGTAGGTCTACTATGGAAGCTATCTATTTATTAAGGTGTCGAATTGAGCAATTCAAGGGAAGAGCAAAGACAGAAGAACCTTCCTATCGTGTTCACTAATTTAGGAAAAGGCATACAATACAAGCTCAAGAGAAAATAATATAAATAATTTTAGAGGGAAAAAATAGTTTCCATCACATGCATCTAACTTATGAACGACATGTATGATGGAGTTGTTTCTTGCCTGAGGTCTACACAAGAGAGCCCGAGGTTTTTATGACTGATTTACACCAATGGGCTGTATGTAGTTGCATTGGCTATGGGCAAACTGATCACACATATTCAAGACAATCTATGTTAGGTTTTTTTTTTGGGGGGGGGCCGGGGGGGGGGTGGGGGCGGGCATAGTTTTGGTGGATGAACAAAAGGCGCCAGCTTTAAATTGGAAGCTAAAGGTTTTTTGATAAGTAGAAGTTAAGATTTAATATATGCAATATAAGTTTACAAACAAAGAGTAGGTGGGGAGGTGATATTAGGGACTAAGTGTACAAATGAGGAACTACTTCAGATATCTTGGATGGATGGTTCAAAAAGATAGGGAGAATGATGAGGACGTAATTCATGGATCAACGTAGGTGGAATGAAGTGGAGGAGTGAACAAGTGGTCCTTTGTGATCAGATCATACCACTCAACTTTAAAGAAAACACTATCAGGATACTGTATGGAGCGGATAGTGGGGCTGTTAAATATTAATATGTTCAAAAATTGGTAGCGGACATAGAGTTATTGAGATGTACCTGCGTTCATACAAGAAAAGATACAATAAAAAATGACATTACGAGAAAAGGTCAGGGGTAGAATCCATAGAAAAGATAATGTCAAAGATGAATTTGAGGTTATTTGATTATATAAAGCCAAGAACACCTAGTTTACTTATCAGTAGGTGTAGGAGCTTTAGAAGGTTCTCATTACAAAAAGACAGAAGAAGATCAAAAAGAGTCTTAAGGAAACCATCAGACATGATCACCCGAAGTTGGACTTAATCGAGGAGCCAGCATACAAGGGAATTGAATGGAAGTGAGGAGGTTTTGTTTGGTTTAGTTACGTTTAAAACAGAAAAATGCTAGAACTTGTGAATCTAAAAGATGGTATATGATGACAATCATCAGAACTCACCTTAATAAACTGAGCATATGTGACCCGCTGACTGTTTGGAAATCTGTAGTAGACTGCAAAACCAGGCATGTTTCCACATTCACGTTCATATATAGACTCATCACTCTGGCAAAGACAACCATCAGCATAATGCTCCTAGATATCAAAGGGAAACGTGAATGAAAATCATCTGAATGTTAATTACCTTCCAACTGTATGCAATCTTCAGCGTCTCATACAAAAATCTGCCGAGTCTACCAGCCTCATATTCAGTGCAGCAGCATATCATTGGGTGTAAGGTTTTGCATATGAGAACATCAATATGGTTGACGGTGTTAAAAAATGGAGTCCCCAAGGAATGAAGAGTATGCACGAACACGGCACAGTAAACGGCATCAGGCATGCTAAATATACAGCGGGGAAAAATACAACGTTGGAGGAACTCCATATTAATCTTTAATGTATCAGGGCAAGAACTCCACCACTTGTCCTTCTCCTGAGAAAGGCGTCTGCGCACAGAAGAAACGTGGTCCTCATGCTTTTGTAGTTCACTTGTCAGACGATCTAGGGATTCTTGAATCCTTTCCTTATCCTTCTTCCTCTTAGCAATTCCTGAGCTTGAATTATCAGAAAGCTCTTCCAAAGCCTTTAGAGCAGCATGCTGCTTTGCTATTTCAGACTCATAACGAGTCCGAGGAACATATAAGTCATATAAAGTGAGACCCCAAAATGTTGCATAAACATCAGGTGAGAGACTATTCCAAGCTTTAGAAGGCAGCATTGTTCTCACTGTATTGAGAAGATCAGACCAACTGCAATGTAGTTGGAAAAAAATACATCAGAGGGCAAAAATAATTTAAATCAGAAAACAAAAGTAACATAGTTAATCAGCCAGAAGAACAAATAAAAGTCATCAGACCAACATTCAACAGCAACCTATTATATATTTAACATCACAAAGATACAGATTATTCAATAAAACCAAAAACTACAACCACCACAACAACCACATCATCATCAATCACAAAATCTTACATTCTACTGAGTACTATTAGATATATAAAGAGCGTTGCATCACATCCCACCCTCCAACAACCCATCTACAACTCCTCTCTATATGTAAGGCCCGTTTTATTTATTATTATTTATTTTTTTAAATCCGAATGGACGCCATATAGAAAGGATGAATTATTGACTAGTTAATTAACAATTAAATAGGAAGTTAATTGGGAGCACTTGATTCATCCCCTAACCGCCCCTCTCTTAAATTGTTTTCTTACCATCATCCAACTTCTATTTAAATGGTAGTTCCCTTGGTTCATAGTTGCTGCAATTTTATTGCTCTAAGTGTTTGAGAGAAAGAGAACCCTGAGCTAGAGAAAGAAAAAGAAGAGCAACAAATCTAGCCTTCTTTTTTTGCCTTGGACGGATCTTTTGGTAGTGATTCCAAAATCCATTTGAAGAGTAGTTGTGGTGGTTGTTCATGTTTATTGATCCATTTTTTTCACATATCTTGGGACAAGTAAAATCTCCACAATTCCTGGACATTCTTATCATTGCAAGTTAAATCTCCACCATTCTCAGACAATCTAATCGTTTTCTTGGAAATCCTTATACTTTCTTGTTAATCGGAATCTATAAATTTCTCACTGTTTTTTATTGGTTCAAGTTATCAAATAATGTAACAAATGTAGGAGATGTATGTTTAATTTTATGTTTGCATGACTTGGTATTCATCATTTTCTATACGATATTTGACTAGCATTCCACACTATTATTTAGTCAACATTAGAATGAAGTTTGAACATCAACACATATATAACCAGATCTGAGTATTTCACGCTTCTATGATTCAAGTTTATTGCTTTATGCCATTAATGTGTGATATAGATTTGTTTGCATCGGACCTTAAGATAGAAGATTGTTTTAATGCATGATAACTGCTTGTATGACATAGATTTGTGAATCTATGGTCTGATGTCTCAGAGTAAGACCAGCATGCGATGCCGAGTTCGAAGGCCAAGTCCTATTTGAGGTGGCTCGGTTGGTCTATGGACATAGCTGTGTGATATTGAGAATAAATTTTGGTAGATGTATTTTGAGAGAGTTAGGAACCTTGTATGTTTAAACCCATGTGAATTAATTAGTTATTTCATGAGCTAAGGGCTGACGTTTGAATGTCATGAGAAGCAGGGTTCAAAACACCAGACTTATCTCGAGCAGATTTGAAAGTTGCGAGAAATCTGTGAGTTGGTGGTATTTGTTGTGACTCTTTATCTAATCTGAAGGTCTTAATGGATTAGATTGTGGAATTGCTACAATTCGGTAGAGAGTAGCAATTAGCTTGAAACTGGCATGCATGCCAATGTTTGAACGCTAAAAGACCAAAAATTGTTTCGGTCTAGATCTTAGGTGCAAGGCCTAGAATAGTTATTTGATAATTATGCCAAGAGTATAGAACAATAGCAGGCCAATGGGACGCCATATATCGAATACTTAGTGTCCTTGAAGAATTATTTTTCTTGTCTTTGGCCATTGATTACCTTTCTTTGTGTAATCTTTGCATGCATAAATATATCGGATACTTAGTGTCCTTGAAGAATCATTTCTCTTATCTTTGGTCATTGGTTATCTTTCTTTGTGTAATCTTTGCATGCATAAATATATGCTTGTTATCTATGGTTAAACTAAAGAAAATTATATGAAACACTATTATTTCAATGAATATAGAATCTGTGGAACCTTAATGTGGTATATAATTGTCCAATACTAATTTTCATATCCCGATGGATTTAAGATCTGTGTTCACGGAGAGATAATTATAATCCTATGAATAATGCATGATAAGATGTTGAGAGATATCATATAGAGGGGTGCTAATTTTGACACGTAGATTTGAGATAGAGTATTTCAAACCCTTCGCAAGTGTGGATCTCGATTGGACCACTAAAATACCAACGTAACATATTCTAAACTTATCTTGAGGGGGTAACGTGAATATTAATCATCTAAGTTGAGTACGATACTTGCATATTAAATATAGCAAGATATCATGAGACCACAAAGTTAGTCGCTCATCAAACTTGCGATCATCTATTACTTCGTTGTTGTTACTCAACCAATAGTGATGAGCACATAGTCAGCTTACAGTGACAAAACAAGATCCAAAAAGATTATTATGATGGCTCATATAGTAATACCCTTTATTGAGATATGTTCAGTAGAACCTATATTATTATTGATATTTAGATTCTATGGAGTCCCAATTGTATTCATACTATTCAGTTTTGGTGGAAACCCTTGATGGTTGTTCTTATAGCTCTTGAGTCGTATTCACAATGTCACATTGAGTTTTGGATAGTTGATGGTTGGTTGCATGTTATTGCTCTTGTATATTTAATGTTGTTATTATCCAATATGTTTATTGATTGTTGATATCATTGATTATATTAATTATTGGACTTTTGGCTCACCATTGCATTTTCTTTATTCTAGAGTAGAACAAGTCAATAGCGTACTAATGGATATCATATAGTTGCTGTGGAGATTCAAGTAGAAGAGTCCGGCAACTTCATATCAAGAGATGATGATCTCTTTTCCGTTTTGATAGATATTGGATAACATGTCAGCACCACGTTTCCTTAAGTTTTATTTTGTTATAGAGATTTATGTAATCTCTTACTTCGAGGAATTTGACATTTATGATGGATATTTTATTTATGATGGATTTATAATGACCATTTATAATTTAAACTTCCCCGCGTTGTTAGTTTGGGTCGAGTCAAGTGATTCGTGTTCAGATCGCCACACCTATACATTCTGCTTGGTTTATTAATGCCAAACCCCCAAATTAGAATCCTTTTCATACATTTTTTGATTGCTCCACTCCAAGTTCCTTAAGCATACAACTTCACTACCTGTAGACTAGTACATCAACCACATCATATTTTTCTCAATCGTGCATGCACGCATGCATGAACCACCTTAAACATCCTTCACTAAACATTTCATCTTTGAGTAAATTCACACAAATTTCTTAGTTTATCTTTGTGAGCTAAGCCAGTCACCCATCCAGGCATCCCCGTTTTGGTTACACCTGCATATCCTCTTTTTTTATTGCATAACAATCCAATCTATATAACATCATATAAATCAGTAGGGATTCTAAGTCATATAACATTCCCATTGCATTTGTCCAAGTTAACTACACCTCCTTTCAATGAATCACATCAAGCTCTTTTACTTGAACTGTACATACAAGGTAACAAAATCTAGTGTTTTAAAAAATTTTTGATTGTTATTTTCACTCGTTAATTATAAGGCCCAGAATTACTAGCAACATTATTGTACTCCGTTCTACTTCTTATCTTGAACCATTTGGATCCTCTCTCCACAATTCTTTCTTTGATTCTACTACATATCTTGTTTCACCCATAAAAAAATATCATTGGTAAACAACAAACACCAGGAAACCTCATGCTGAAAATTCCTAGTAAGTTAAATCATCAATAAGACAAAGATGAAAGCCCTCAAAAGCTCACAGCTGACATAGACCTATCACAATGGAACAGTCACTAGTCTTGATCACAAGGTCTTACACTAATCATTACTTCAATTATAAAAATTGGCTATCCTGTTTTAGATTACAATAAGACTTCCCCACAGACCATGTATAAGTGTTCTAGGCCAAAGAAAAAAACTTTGTAGATCCCTTTCCGTCTCCCTAACTTTTTCACCAACCTCCACAAATATATAACTTCAGAAGCTAAGGTCCATGACTCTAGCATAATCTAAATTGATTTTCTAGCATGCTCAGTTCTTGTCCTAGTCTTTGTGAGCTTCACTGTATGACTTATTTAGTTTTATTCAAAGATAATTAGTGTTTCATTTGCACTCATTAGATATTCTTTTGGTGCTTGTAATCATATTAAATAATCCTAGTTAACGAAACCCACATATCCAAGCATTTTGAAACTTCAATTAAGGAAATTGTTAGGTCGTATATACATGCCCTTTTCAACTTTATAGGGCATATTTGACTTCTCAAAATCTAACTTTATTGCCCTATTGAGTATTCAAATTTTGGAGTCTTTTTCTTTCAGTTAATTCCAAGTTGATCCACACACAGAATATAACAAAAGAAAAGTTAAAACATAGCAATTCGTGAAATGCAAGGCAAACAAGTAGTACCTTATAGGCTTCTGAGAAGAACCAAGATCCAAAGTCAGAACACAAGGATCGGTTGACACAGATGTTTTTCCCATTGCAGATCCATTATCAACTTCACTACCACATAAAGGCCACACAACACTGGGGCTACTCTGAGATTTGAAAAGCCTCATCACCGGCCGAAAAATTAAAAAGACCACCTAAATCAATGGAAAGGCAATGACAGACCTATTAACACCGTAACATGCATCACATATTCTTCATGGAAGAATATATATACCATTATACAAAAAACAAATAGTTGAAAAGAAAATAATTTAAGAAGTTCATGTGAAATCTCATGCTAATGAGAATGAAATATAAAAAAGAAAAACAAGAATAATACCTCAGGCTCAAGATGGTATGAGTGGATGAGGTCATTAAGAGGAGGTATCAATTGAGCATAAGCAGTTGCGGGAGTGACTGCGCTACAAAGGAATTCAACATATTGAAGGAGAATCCCATGACATCTATCATACTGTTCACTGACCATTTTAATGTAAGGCGCATTTGCATTTATCACAACCCTGCATGGCACAACACACTTGCATAAACTGTGAAGAACTTAAGAGATTTGAGGACAGCTGTCTATGTGGCAGCCAACCAAAGCACAGCAAATAAAAGTAAATGTGGCGAGCAAGTCATATACATGCAAACACACATGCACGCACGCGCGCACACACACACACAATCAACAAAATATTTACCAGTTAGACGAGGTTCATTGCAAAGTCCGCAGGTATTTTCAACCTTGAAGATACCTTTCCATTTTCCAAGAAACACTAGCTGGCATGGGACTGACACGCTTTTTTTTTTTTTTTTTTTTGTCCTTTGAGTTACAACAGATACTAGATCAAGTAAATTCTAATGGCCGCGTAATCACCCCACAATGAAGTGCATGCTTTACAGCATCATGATGAACTTTACTAGTGCAACAAAAGACACAACATAACCAGCCAATTCCAAATCGCCACAAAAGGTGTGAATCAAAAGAAGCTAAGAACCATTACAGACAAACATGAAGGATCACTCATGCAATACAACTAATTTTAGCAAGAACAAACACAAATGGCTTACAGAGAACGATGTTGTGCAATAAGCAGCAGAAGGGGAATTGCCAATTTTGGTTCTTCCCTGGGAAGCAGGGAGTCCCTCAGCCGATTGGTTGATTTAATTAACGCCTGAAACAAAATTGAATCTGAATACACTCAATTTTATGATAGCAAAGACATAACAGAAGCTTATAATATAGATTAGTCACCATGCTGAACAGAAAGGGAAAAGACTATATCAATTAAATATCCCACAAATTTCTCAAGCAACAACATCTGCTCAAATAACCTTATTGTTTCGGGTAATCCCAAATGCTGTAGCCTGATACCGTAGAGTCTCACCCCCTGCCATGGCATCTAACTGTTCTTCAGTCATGTTCTCCGTGTATTGAACATTTGCCATTTGTTGTATAAGCTCCTGTAATAAACACCAAAAAACAAGAGATAAGTAAATTAAAATTTATCCTCAGATGCATAGAAAAGGAAATTCTTCAAAGGAAAAGGCAATGATACCTGTAGTATAATAAGTTCAATTCCTTGCCCCCTTTTCAACTGATTCACAAGATACTGAAACAGACCCCTCAGCTCCATTGATGGATACTTCTTGCACCTGCAAAAGAACATCAAGGTCAGCAGCCATATGCTCTGCAGATAGAATAATTTATCAAAACATATGTATGTCAATCAAAATTCCAACAAACCATGGAACAATGGACAAAAATTATATAAAAGCAGAACAAGGTTAAAATTCAGATTAAATATGTGTTTCAAAGGCAAAAGCATGATATACTGAAACAACAGTGCAAGGAAGGGCTTTCAGACTGTAGTGCAAGGAACAAAATGAATACCACCATTGGGTGACAATGCAATTTTACTCAGCAGACATGGAGGAAATAAATAGCATTCAAAGAACAATTCAAAATCATGAGAAAAAAAGGGTGAAAAAGTACTACATCAGAGGAAGAGAGAAAAGGTTTTCTTATCAATGCTGCCACCACAGGAGAAAACTGAAGAAACCTTATCTCTCAGAATGAATTTGACGCTGGCAACCACCTCAGGAGAAAACTGAAGAAACCTAATCTCTCCAAATGAATTTGACACCGGCAACAAATCCAATGCAACATATATTTCAGTACACCATCTAAGTAACTTGAATTGCGTTTACCCAATACATAGCAATATCTAACACAGTTGACGACACCACAATCCAGACATCCAAACCAGATATTAAAAAAGAAAGAATAATGTACAAGAGTAACTGATACAAAAATAATAGATGTAACCAGGTTTGATAGCAGCAGTCTCAAATAAGTCAAAGATACAGCTTGGTCCTTGAAAAAAATTCACTATTCTCTTTTCTGTACAACCAAACAAAAAATTCAAACTGATTTGCAACAAATATCATAACTTCTTCATGGACTATGCAGCATTTGTACTCAAACATTGGCAACAAGAAATCTGTGGATAGAAAGCCTCTATTCTGACCCCCAACCCCCTTTTGATTGATTGATGTTTCCATTAACTCTTGTCATTAGATATCCTCATATACTAAGAGATGAACAATATTAATACCCCACAAATCCTTGTTAAAAAATACCCTCCATTCATAGGGCCTCCAAGCATCACCAAATTTTAGGCGCAAAGATCAGAGAAATTAGAATCATCAAGTAAAAAAGTGTGAAAAAACATAAAGTACAAGAAAAGAAAGCAAAATGCTGCAGCATGTTTGGTGCTTGAAAAAACAGAAGGAAAAGTAAAAAACTAAAAAAGGCTTCATATTGATGAAGTGAAGCATCCCTACCAACCCTTGGAGTTTTGATAGGTGAAGCTCAAGACACTGGCCAGGCCCATATATCCAAATGTCCTGTCCTGTTAATATGGACTAGCCTCAAAGAGTCCACAAGCTCCATTCCCTCTGGCCAAACAATTTCTTGCCAAGAAACCATGCTAGACCATCTGTATATGAACTTGAAAAGCGACAGGCACAAAACACTCCAAGCTTCCAAACAGATAATAAAGTAACCAGTCTACTGCAGCAAGAACTGACAAATAACATTGTTCTGGCTCATCCCTCTTACCAGATCCCTCACAAAAGCATGACATAGGAACACATGCTTTCTTCTGTTGGCAGACAAATAGCGACAGTAGTGGAAAAAAAGGATATACACCATAAAGCTTCTAAGAAAATAACAGTCATGACTCGTGGCACATCGTCACAAAAGCAATGGTCGGATGGCACCAAGTAAACAGCCCATTGTAGCAACATCTTATTTGACAACGTCAACTTTATCCTTCTCCATACCACCAGAACAAAGCTTACAAGAGTGGAGGTAAAACTCACACATCCTAAGCATCTACATATCAGTTGAAGACAAGCAGCATAATCACAACACCTTGCATAATGATAAGGTTGTCCATTTATACATGAAGGTCACAGGTTCAACACAGATTAAAAAACTTCTCTGCAATGGCAAGGATAAGATTGCCTATCTCTGACACCCATGATTTGGGAGCCTTGTGCATTGAACTGCCTTTCTTCTGCAATCAAACAATGGTATGAAGTAACCAGCATTTGTTTACCTATCACTCCAAAAATCAACTTATTGAGAACTAAAATAAATATTTAAGTCCAATCACCAAGTTGACACCGATGTGAAATAATCACCAGTTATATTTATCCATATCATGTCACTTCAACCTCATTATAGACTGGCCATCAAATCATTAAAACCGCTCCACTCTATTAGACAGGTGGGGAATTAAATTTATAAATATCATGTCACTTCAACCTCATCATAGACCGGCAATCATATCAACATGTAACCACACCATTCTCATCACAAGATGCTTCACACCATTAGGTATTTCCAACAATCCAACATGACTAAAACGTGACCAAAGATACTGAATACAGAAAACCTGGATTCAATCGGAGAAAATGATGAATGGAAAGAGAACATGGAAAGGTGAAGTGGAAGAGTTATTTCCTTCCCTATTTCTTCATAGATTTGACATGTGATGCTCTTGAACTACTCATTCCTATTCCTACTTATCTCCACAGATTGCAGTGTGACTCGTGCATATTCACCGCTAGCAGTAAGCCCTTGAAGATAGATTGGCAAGCAGAAAAGAAACAAACTCAAGAAATTACAAGAAAAGCACTCCAGACAAGGCATTATCAATCCCCAGGAGTAACAAATCCATAAATAAATCTGGCAACTTTCATCCCATCTTCGAAATCAGCTCTGACATATCTCATGGATGCTTACCCCAATCAGCAAGCATGGATAAAGTGCCAACAATAGTCTGACCTTGAGTGCCAGAAACCAGCAACAACTGCAATATTCACGTCATCCCTATCGCCACTAATCTCGCAATTTAATATGAAACCCACAAGCTGAAGCAAAGCATCGCAAGATACATCTGACTGTAGTGATAATGGAGTAAATGCTCTATGAAGGAAATCTACATCTGAAGGGTCAAAAAAACAAAAGTTGGCAGTGAATGGATTGGTTAAATAGCTCAAAAAAATTCTTCCTAAGTGAGAATTAAATTTGATAAGAAAAATAAGGGTGACACAAGTAAAAAAGAAAAAAACCACACAAGGTCAACATATATCAAGCATCTGCCTTGAAAAACTACACATAAAAAGTTGCAACAAATTAATTAAGCATAGTAAAAACCACGTATGGACAAAAAAAAAAAACTACAATTTGTTTAAGCATGTATGGGAAACAATGTTACGTAGTTGGCAAGCAGTACCCCACAAACATATGATTCTTCACTATGAGAAATTATATAAACCACAAAAAAGGGAATAATACATACAAGTGACCCCAAAATGAAGCTAACGATTGAAGCCAATCTGACAAATTAAGCCCATCTTCCTTTAGTTTGTCACGCCCAACTTGCGCCAAACGCTCAATCACCACATATTCCAAAACATCATATTCCAACTGCAGGAAAAAAAAGAAAAAGAAAAAAAGGAAAAACTCTCATCAGCAAAAAAGCTGCACATTGAACCTTAAAATTATGGAGACTTGAGAAGGCCAAATAAGAATACAGGCATGCATCCATTTTCAACAATCAGTCGCAATGTGATAAGAAGCATAACAATGATTATGTATTGAATAACCTCAAACTGATTCCAAGTTCTCCAGATATTAATAAGAAATTCAAAACACAACTAAGGCATAGGATCCTTTCCTCTAGCTGGAGGCTAGCTCAACTTCTCACACCATGGATGAATATATCGGCCGATATTCGATAGAACGGATGATATACAATGGTGTAGGCCCCCTAATACCAATATTTCCTGATATTGCGACAAAATAGCAGTATGCAGTCATATCGACAATATATCGCAATATATTTACCGATATTCAAAATATAGGCCAACACACCTAATATTTAGCCTATATATCGCCAATATGTACCTATCAATATATGATTCTCAAGATTTTTTTCTTCCTATTTATCTAATATAAATATATATTGTCTAATATGTCTGATACCAATATAGATACAATCGACGCCAACACTGATGCGTTCATCCATTTCTCACACTAAACCATGACTAGATGTCCTTTTTGTAGTTCAAGGAAGCTCATACTAAGTCAACAGATAAAAGCTACTACCATGACCAATATCTAGATTTTAGATAGGCTATGATCAGCTCAACAACCAAGAAAAGATGTGCCTCAACATAGCCAAAGCAAGCCTTGTCATGACATGAACCACATCATCAAAATAATCCAAATCCATCCTCCTAAAATATTGATAATAACATATCTACAAATTTCATGACTACTTAATAATTAGTTTCATGCTTCTATTGGGCAGTCAGATAATGATTAACCCAAAAAAAAGATAAAAAGCATTTGTACTAACTCTCACTTGAAAATGTTGAGAGGTGATTGATGAATAAGCCAAGACAACCACATATATATATTCCTCAATACAAAGAAATAACAACACAACGATAAACTAAATTAGCATTCAGAGAAGATCAGCTTTTGACTAGGCGGAAAAAATACAAGCTCATCTCCGAGCTAAAATTGAAAGAATCTCTGGAACCATATCATTTCGTTAATATTGATCATAGATATGTACAGATCTGGAATCATACCATGCCATATAGCCAGGTCATACACATGCGCAAGGAGCTTCTAATGCCTCATATCATGAATGTAATGATTGTTGAATACAAGGCTCATTGCCATAATTTTTTTTTTTTTTTGTAACAAAATCATATATTTTATATAAAAAAATAAGGTTTCCAAATACTGAAAGAAATCATAGGGAATAGAACCCTTCAAACAACCAAGGATAGTCTCAAAAAAAACGAATTGTCAACATATCAATACAAGGCCAGTAGAATGGAACCATGGAATCAACACTCTACAAACATGAGTAAGATTCCTCAAATAAGAGAGATTTTCTCTTGCCTGCTTTCTCTGTCAACTCCCCTCTTTGCTTCTACCTCCATCATTGCTTCTTATACTAATCCTTCCTTTTTTTCCGCTTTTAAAGTGCAGCTATTGAAAAGCATTACACCTGCCACTTCCTCAACTTTTTGTTGACAGGTAACCTAACATGAAACATGCTTGTCACAGGTAATTTTTAGTTTCTTTGGCTCTCATAATTCTCCCCTTCTAAATAAAAATCCTCCCCAAAATTTGCAATTCAATGACCAACTCAATCCGCAAATATTTCTACAACCTTAAAAATACAGTCAACCTTAATGTCAACAAAACACCATTCCAAAACAAATCCCAATATTTTCCTCCTCAACATATAACTTCAAACCTTGCTCTGATACTGGTAGCCTTCAATGTCAACTTATTTCTACCTATAGCTTCATAACATAACTATAATAACCTTGTCTCTAATGACACTGGGTACAGTCATAACAAGCACAATAGAAATTTATTCAGGCATTTTCTTTCAGAGACACAGTTTCATCTAGTGGATTTATTCAACAAATCCAAAGCAGTTCACCTACTGATACTTCACAAAAAGAAAAAATTTCAAAGCCTCAGGACAAAATGAATATAGTCCAATCCATCAATACAAAACTTTAAAGCCAGACGGTCACCTTAATCAAGCACCACCAAACATTTTTTTTCATAATTGAAAAGTGGTGCAGAAGACGAGAGACCCAAATTTCCTACTATTTGCAAAAGATACTAAAGAAAACACTGTAAGAAATAAAAGGTAATGGCATAAGCAAGATAAATAGGACAATCTAAGGCAAGCAGAAACCACCAAGTGCTCAAGACGGCTTTAGCTACCACCTGCCACAAAAAAATCAGTCTTGCAGTAACCGCTGGTGATATTACGATACTGAAAGCCGCTGATAAAGGCCCAAATACTGTACTCAAGGCAACCTAGTTTTGGTTGGTCATAATACCAAATGGACTTTTCAGTGCGAGAGCGGAGAAGTATGGTTGGCGTTTGTTAGATTGTAAGGTGTGGCATACAGACCTTTATCTTGTGATTTGTGGTTCTTTTCATCCTCTACTAACTTTTCCTCCAAAGTGGAATAGAATCTACAAATCATGATTATTAATAAAGAGATTTCTTTATCAAAAAGAAAAACAGGAAAAAAAAACATACGATATGCAAGTGTTGGATAGATTTTGAACTTGACAACCATAGGAACAAGCTGTATCAATAAGAGGAGTTCAAACTCCAAAAAAGATAACTTGCACTACTTAAATTTACTTTCCTAAAGCATGTCAACAGTGGGACAAATATGAATGACTCAGCATTGTTGTCTCCTAGAACTATCACTAAAGTGTTCAATATAAAAAGAATAATAGAAGTCTGAAGGACATGCAGAAAATGTTACATTTACTTTTTACTGCAAAGGAAATACTAAGAGCCTAATCATAATCCTCCCAAAATGTCAAGGTCACCAGGATTACAATCACAACTCTTTCTAGTGTTGGAAAATATCCCCTGGATTTGTGTGTGATGAGGGGCAAAAAGTTACTAGTGTGAATGATTATCATGGTAGTCAACGAACTCAAGACACTGCCAGGGAAGGGGAAAGTAGGGGACGGAAAAGAGAAGAAATTGGGAGAAGGGGAAAAAACAAGAGAAGTGAACAGCGAGGAAACAAATAGAGATCAATAAAGAAAGAAAGAAATCACAATTACTCAATTATTCATTCAACTCCTCAATAATGCCTCTAACAATATATTTATGATCCTTATTTAAAGAAACCCTAAAGTAGGGGATGGAAAAAGAAGAAATTGGGAGAAGAGAAAGAAACAGGAAAAGTGAACAGAGAGAAAAGAAGTTGAGATCAATAGAGAGAGAAGGAAATCACAGTCACTCAATTATTCATTCAAACCTCAATAACACTTTCAATAATAAAGTTATGATCTTTACATAAAAAAACCCTACTTCTAAATTAATTAGAAAACAAATACAATTTCTTAACTCACGATATCACAAAATAAGAAAATAATATGACATAATTTCCTAAAATAAAATCTCATCAAATAAAATTTTTCAAAAAACAAATAAAATAAAATCTCCAATCAGATAAAATAAAATCAAGATCAAATAAATATCAAATTTCTTCGAATTTAGAATATCCCTGATATCTACATCAACTTGGACAACTACATAAAGTTCATACTCCTCATGATGAGGACATCAAGTAGGTGGGAAAGCATGTCAAGATCACATAACTATGTATTGAAACACCCCCAATCCTAGTGTTGGGAAGGAAATTTCAACATGGTGACCCGTGAGGGAACCCTCACAAATGGCTAGTGGCTAATTCTTTAATTGTTGAACGACCACATTAGATAGGTAGGCCATCCTAATGTACTTACAACAGATTTTGGTTGATCTACTCAAACGAAAGGAAGGAATCAAAACCACAGGGAAGCATAAGGTTAGCGCAATTGATTTGAGTCACATCCCCTCTACCATTTGCTTATTATTAGCCCTGTAAACTTATAAACCAAAAGGGGGACTACAGCCAACATCTTTCATTAATATTCTGACACCAGCTTCACTAGCCAAAAGTTTCGTATGGAGAATCTGCAGTACTGGGATTGATATTACACTCAATCTCTTTCATTTGTTGGGTGGAGATAAAAATAAAACAATTACATCACCAGCTGCAACATTATTGAAGCATCCACCATTCCCACCCCACTAAAAGAGGGCCAAGCACAGTTTTAGAGGTGATAGATATAAGATTTCCAACAAGCAAAGACCAAAAGTTAAACAGGAGTTGAAGCACAAGTAGTTGCTCGTGTTCAGTTTGAGCATAGATAATGTATATTATTAGATCCAAGGGACGTGATGCTGCTAAGAGAAAACTGTGAGCTCTGAAATTCCAAAGCACTCTCAAATGGAGGTTTAGTTTTCGCAAGAGCTGTAGAAAAGGGCACAAACACACTCTAGCCCTGAACCAGGACAGAAGGAATAACATGCAAAAGTGACCATGACAATTTCAAGATGTATCTGGTGTGACTTCAAATTGTTAAATCTGAAAGATTGATAAAAATAAGAAGCTTTTTTAAAGGAAGATAAGGCGTAAAACTTTCTGCCTAAGCAAAGGCCTCCTTATGATGGAAGCCATTCGAGTTGTTGAAAGGAAAATCTGTAGGATTTCAGAAAATTGTTTAACTGTATTCATATTATCCTACAAACAGTAGATCTTTTGCCCCAGTGTTCTTTATTGTGTAAGCTGCAAACCAGATGTGTTCAAACTACCCACAAAGTAGATACCAATAAAAATTCTACATTTAAAAACACCGCAGAGAATATGAAGTTCATGATTAGCAGAAAGATTTCACGTGCACAAACAGATTGCTTGATTAAGTAGCTATGCTTGAACTTTTCTTGGTTGTAAGGTGTACAAACAAGACATGCATAACACTCACCAAATTTAAAGAATAGCATTTCATCCATTACCAAGAGAGACAAAAGATGCTGGATGATTAAGTATCAAATAAGATGAGCAGCATAACTTTAAGATATTGAATGCAGATGTTCACACCTGTGTTAAGTACTTGAATGCATCAACAACCGGAGTAATCATGTCTCTATATGCCTCAATCTGTAGAACAAATGTTCTGTTAACTGGTTCAACACTCATCATTAGATAAAAATGGATAAATCTTAAAAGTTCAACATTACCTGGTGCACAATTGTCCGAAGGACAGACATCGGATTGGCATGAGCTAATTTTGCAACCATACGACCCAGCTGCTTTAAATTTTCCTTTGCAAGCCGCTTCAAGATTCTTCTAGTGTCCAACTAAAAACGATCAAAAAGCAGATAGTGATCCTAATATGCCATGGTTGTTGCACTGGATAAAAAAAGTTATGATGCGTGGTCAGCTTATTTTACCTTGGCTGTTTGTCTAGCTGCCAAAATCATTGGAATCTGCTCATCATCCTTTTCCCACTCACCATATAGATGATACCTCACCTATGAACAAGTAGGTTTTACCTCTAACCAAATGAACTGACATGGCACACATATTCCAAATCAAATCACCAAATGGCAATATAGGACTATAATACCCACCTCGTATGGAAGGAGACTCAATACTTCCCAAATCCCATGTCCAACAGCAGGATTTGCAGGTATTAACTGCAGAGAAGGAAGCAGGCATGATCCCAAAGCCTCCTCAATCCTTGACCTGGCCTCCTTTAGGTTCATACCAGGGACATGATTTCCAGAACCGCCAGAATCAGGTTTGAAACCTCCTGTCATATGCCCTGAGATCTTAAGTGCAGTCAGGTAGTGACCTCTTAGCACCTTACATACCTGCAAAAAAGGAAAATAAAAAAGCAGAAACCACATTGAGAATAGAAAGACAAAGCATTGATCTAATCCCAAATTTAAAATTATCAGAATCAAAAAATGAAAAATAAAATTAACGAGAAGTAAGTTCCAATTCTATGATTAAGAAGCATTCATCAACCAGTGTTGATGAAAACAGAAGTCAAGCCGAATTATTCAAAAAAAAATACGCCCTAATAATTATGCTGGATGTGGTTACTTGAGCCAAAATCCAAACTCACCCATCATCCACAATAGGCCAGCATCATTTTCAGTTTTCTAGATCTTTAAATCATATTTATATAAAATTATTACCTGAATGTACTAAAAGTTAATGTCTATATAAGAAACAATTGTTAAAAACATAAAATGATATTTACATAGAGGAACTACTTATATAAAAACAATTCATTGATTCCAAATCTACAACAAATTGAGGATGGGATCAACATAAATGGATTTGGGTACCATTTTGATCGCCTCTTTCAATATCTTTTTTATAGGTAGAATTCCTATGAGCGGTCTAAACTTTGACCCGTAATTCTTTCTTCAAATTGTAAAGGGAAGCCAAGCCCTTTTTTGCTCCTTATACAGAAATAAACCGAGCCTCTAATATAGGTAACACCAATATTTACCTTCTGCAACAACAAAGTATCACGGTAGAGATAAGGTCCAGCACAAGCAAGCATCTCGAAAAGCTCTTTAGGCAAGGCAATAAATGATGTCTGCATTGATGATAGCATCTCCACAGCACTGACATTGTTGATAGAAGAAAGCTCACAGTTCTGAAGATGCATTTGGCGAACAACATTGTACGGTGAAGATACTGACTTTTCGATAAGCCTAGAAGAATACAGGGATTATTACAACATGCAGCTCACACCAATTCTAAATTGCAAAATTATGAGCATATGCAACCAGGAAACAGAGTAGGCCCAAACAATTTCAGTTATTGACTATACTTCTGGAAAACAAGTGACCCAAATAGAAAAGTGCATGGTGACAAACATGGACTCAAATTTAATACAGCATACTAATGAAGAGGAATGCATCTGTACCATATGATAGTCATTTATTACAACATTTGTTTGTCTGTAATAGCATATAAATAAACTAAATCCATAGAATCAAATCCTCATTATATACCTGAACAAGTGATCACAAATTTGGATATGAGCCACTGGATTAAGAGGTGACAGGCGCTTAAATAGCAAGTTTGCATGATACCTGCAATCAAAGTACCATGACTAATGTTTCACTCTCCACAATTATCTAATACATAAGTCCAAAAGCACTGGGTCCAGGATTGTCATCTATGGGAGGAGAAAAGCAAAGAAAACAGCAGAGGAGGGAAGAAAATGGGTGGAAGAAAAATAAATCACAAATAAAAAGACATGCACAATAAGGTACATCCCCAACTTTCTATATTCTCCATAGCAAAATAAATAAGAGAAACAAAAAAGAGGAAAACACTATATTAGCAACTTAACAAACTTGCTGTTAAGTTCCACAATTATCACATTTGCTGTTAAGTCCCAACTCACACAGAAAACACACGACGTTCCTTGGTGCATGCTTTTCACAAATGGCATACTTTTGGTGGCCTTTGACAAGACATGGCGTAAAGCTAAGTTAGAAGTCTACTTATACACTTTAGAAGACAAAGGCTTTAAAATTAGTAGGACAAAGAGTAAATAAAAGATAACTAGATTGTAGGAAGGTAACAATCAGAATTTAAAACCTAGCAACAAAGATTTATTCAAAATATCCTGGATCAAAGGCTCCAAAAGATGGGCTAATCAACATGAAGCCGAGGATATTACTCATTAGATTAATGCAAGATTGATGAAGAGAAGAAATTCTTTAAGAGTCCTTTGTGATCACAAATACTGCTCAAACTTCAATAAAAATAATTCAAGGTGGCAGTTATGCCAATCATGTTGTATGGAGCAGAGTGTTTGGCTGTTAAAAAATCATCGCATCTTCCTCCGATCCTTATATATCAATATAAAAACCGGCAGACAGGATAAAAAGATGTTGAGATGGATGTATAGTCATCAAGATAATCCATAACAATACCATATAGAAAAAAAATATCAGTCAATTTATAACAACATCAAGTCTCCCAATACTAATATTTCCTAATTTCAAGACAAAATCACAATATGTCGCAATACCGGCCGGTATATCCGATATTTGGCCAATATATCAGCTAATATTTCTGTCAACTTACAACTCTTAGCATTTTTTTTTTTTTTTTTGCGTTTGGTATGTCTAATAATGATACATATTATCCAATATGCCCAATATCGATACAAATACCAATATTTTCCTCAATGGCTAGAGCCAAAAAAGAAAATGTAGGAAGTATTGCCAAAAATACATAGCAGAAATCATCCAGGTAATGCAAGCATATGGCCCTATAATATTCATACATCAGGAATGTGCTGTTTAACTACTGCAAATCATAAGCAAGCATCAAACAACAGCCAACACTACCATAATCAACCAAAAATGGATCAGAGAAATACATCACACGGGACAAGGGAGAGCCTGGATGGAGCAGTATCTCCATCCCAAGGAAAAGGAAAAACAAGGGAATAAGAAAATTGCCCAATTCAATTCCATCATACCAGTCATCCACTGAAAGAAAACCTGCAAGCAAGCCCAACGTTTGGTTGTTTTCAAGTTCCAAAGAACATTCAGCAACAGCCACAGTTTCCATGTCTAGAGCAGCGTAAAGATCTATTGTTACATCTCCTTGTTTATCATCATCCATAAGATCCTTTCCAGTAGCAGCCAGGTTTATTTTCCCGATTTTATTAGCCTGTAGAGAGAACAAGATAATTAAAGCAGATAATAAATACAAGGGCATACACTGGAGGAGAGAATTGTTAAATATAAGGGAAAAAACATTATTCCTCTGCAGTATACTAATTTCTATCCAACATTATTTTTTATACACAAAAGAGAAGGATGTTCAAAACAACCTTCATAAGGAAGGCTTGTGTGGGATATCAGAAAAGAATCAAGAATTCTGGGTTTTGTAAATCCAATGCAGCAGAGGGAAAGTGAGTGTGATCACGGGTTTAAATGGAAGACAAAGTGGACATTCCAAACAGCAAGCTGATTGAAACAAGTCAAATGATAATTGACACATAAATAATTGATAAAAACAAAGAAAATTACTTAAGATCATTATATATGGAGCAATTTTTTTTTCTTTGAGTCATTAAACATAAATTACGTAAAGAGGTGGCCAAAAAGCTCAACAAATACAATATACTTAACTTCCTATTTACTAGCTGCAGCATATTAATAGAATAGATTGCACCAAATAATGACACAAGGTGAGAAATGAGCAATAAATAAACACATGGTCAAAAAAACTGCAATCCCTATAAATTCGGTGGCCTAAACAGCAAAATTAGGATGGGGACCATCCAAACAAAATTCTACTACTACAAAAAAAAAACAACTAGGTTATCCTATAAATTATGAATAGGGGATAAGACAAATAATCATGTGATTATGGCTCATTACTCATTTTCAAGCAGTACATTTTAAATTCTTAAAATGGACACCTTTCCCCTTTTCAATACCCGGTCTAGCACAGTTTCTACATGAAAATAATATTGTTCTAGGCAAACATTTGTTCTGTGCATACTTGAATATGCTCTGCAACAAAAGCAGACTAATTGAACAGAAGTAAAGCTTTGAAAGCCACTGCAGCCAAAAAAAACAAGCTTCTCTCGACAAAATTCAATGTTTTGATTTCTTTCTACGAACATTTTTCTAGGGAATTGAGTGTCTTATGAGATTCAAAAAATTAAAAAAACATAAAAAGAAAAGTACTAAATATTAAGAGAGAACCAGTAAAAATAAATGCAGAGATAAACAAGAATCTTGGATAATTTCACCAAGGCAGTTAGCCAAATCCAGAAAGTTACTTGGCACTCCTTCCATCTCATAAAAATGTTCCAGGTGACAAAAGATGATTTCAAAAGTAGTTGATGATCACTTTCCATTCTTACATGATGATAATTTTCCCCATCTTACCAATGGTAAAAAGATATAAAATGAAGTTGCTGACAGTACCCTGCAGCAGTTAGTATAAACTCCCCTTCCCATTCTATTTTTTTCACCTGCACACATACAGAGAAGGCATGATGATACAGTTATCCTGACCTCCATGATTGCCGATTTCTAGCAGCTCTTCTAGATTTCTTATTATATTTTAGTGATTAGGTAAAATTCAAAAGCCGAAAAGGCCATTAGCCTTTATACCGCCCCCCCTCCAAAAAGGAAGAGAATAAATGCATAGTAGCGTACTCCTGGAATGAAATATCTTCCAATATGTAAAACATCGACCGACATATATCCCGATACTAATATTTCCAAACATCACAACAAAATCACGATATGTTAACATAGTAGCGATATATCTTAATATCTAAACCAATATTTTAAATAACGACCAATATACTCAATATTGGCCAATATATCGGCCAATATTTCCTTATTAGGTTACAATTTGTAGAAAATTTCTTGTGTCTATTTTGTCCGATAGTATTGCTTGATCAGATACGGTCTTGACCAATACCATTGCAAATTTTTCATCCATGACCATATTTGTTAGATAATTCAACAGTCAAATGGTTCATAGTGTTACAAACCATTTCCAATTTCCAGGACAGTGTTCCTAAATGAAAATTTTCACCTTCAAGAAAAAGATAGCAAGAAAGATCCATTAGAAATATTTTGCATGCTACATGGATCCTCGCTATTTTATTCAATTCACGGTACCCTGTGAATAAAATAACTTCAAAAGAATTACTAAGACCAATTATTAAGGTAGACTACCTCTTCAAGCCTTCTGACAGTGAAGGCATTATAATGCTCAAATGCATCCTCATCCTTGGGAAGTAAATGTGCATATCTGTAACAAATGTTACGTCAATATCATAAATAGTATTAGGACAGTTGACACATGCCAGCCAAATGACAGTGATCACAGCAATGTTATGTACAAAGTATAGACATGGGTAGTGAAGAAGCACACCTATGAAAAATAAACAGCAGTTGATGAAAATTTATACCATGATCCGCAGATAAAATATAAATGAGATCCCACCAACAAGATAAAACTAGAATCCATATTCAGAAGGCATGAGCAAGATCCTATGGTGTAACCTACAAAAACACGAATGCCCCTCCAAGTAATATATACAAAATACGAACTTTCCATGTCAACTACGAATACCTTACAAGTTACCACTATTCCTATAGAAAAAGTGCAAAGCTGAACCCTTTCCAAAGCAGGAGCTCCATTAGTATAAAGTATGGAAAAGATGCTTCATAGCCCATACAGTGCTCTCATTTTCTTAAGAGTCTCATTTGCTCTTCCTATCCACTCACATCACCATAGAATCAAAAGAATCACCTTCCCTTAGTGTTTGCTGCTTATCCTTCGCCTATTATCCCCTTGACCTTGTCAGGAGTCAGAACCACAAATATTCAACAGGAACCACAAAGATTTAACAGAAACGATAGTAGAACCATCTCTTCTGAACTATCAACTACCATACTATGCATCGAAACTCAAAACAATTGTTTCCTACAAAGAACATTACTTAGGCTACCTTTGCTCCAATTACATTGTAGATCAAAAAGAGCCAGGAAAAAAGGTGGTTCCGAACACCATTTATCATAACAAAACAAGGCTTGAACAACATGAACTAAAGGAACAATTCCAACCCTCTGTAAAATGGCTTCCCACAAAACAACTCCAGAGACGCTTACATTGATTTTGCCACTCACCCATCTTCTTGCAACCAATATTTCAACACGACAAAATCTCAATACGCCATACCTTATTGGAGATTTAGCTGAAATTATGCATGGGAAGCAAGAATTTCTGATAGTAATGGAAACCCATCCTTTCAACCATGCTAAAGTGAACACCAATTCATGAGGTCAGCCTTCAGCCACCATGTAAAATCAACAAGGTGCTGTTTCATGAACTGTATTTTAGTAACAATCATTTTTTCCAGCTACATAATTCTAATTGCGAAACTTAAACCTTATAAATTCATTATATTCAAAACTCTAATATCATAATCCTAGCTTTTCTTGGTAGAACATCCCTGTATCTGAACCATAGTCTATCCCATGAATCCATCCTTCCGTTTGCCTTAGCATGCTTTGGCAAATAGACAGACAATTTCTAAGGAATCTCCCTTCACTTCCTCACAAGTCTTTGACTCCAACCTTTCAAATTATAGCATCTTAAGATCATAGAATGGACTAACAGTCTCCCACCAGAACTCCCAGCTACTATAATGTATAGGAAGACTATCCTAGTACACTACAGCTTGAGAAAAGTGCATTCAAAGTTGAGTATTCATATACAGCTAAATGATAAAATAAAATTGCAACAACAAACACGTATGCTATTTCAGTTTTTGGTTCTTCTGGAGATTAGGCAACAGAGGAGACACACATGATATCCAGATCAATGAAGTCTTCTTTTACAAGCAATGCTGCAAGCTGGTAGAGCCCAAATGGCACAGGACTATGAACTTCCAGACGCTGGTAATATTGGAATTTGAAACCCAGAATTTGTGAAGCATGAGACTGCAGCAATAAAGCAAAAAGGTATAAGCAAGCAATTACAAAGAAACCCAGGACAAAAAAATATATATAAATATTGATAAGACAGTGCATGGAACACAGAATTATGCCAATTTATTGGCTATGCTGCACCTTGGGAAAAATAGGAATGAGGTCCAAGAAAAGATTGTGGTGAGGCTGTAATTCAAAGCACTCCAAAACCTACATAAGATTACTTTGTTACCATGCATAGTGGTTCTTGCAAAGAAAGAATCATAAACCTACATAAGATTACTTTGTTACCATGGATAGTGGTTCTTGCAAAGAAAGAAAGAATCATAGACCAAGGGGTAATGAAGAGACAATGCGAAGAACTCACAACATCAAATACGCGATTCGGATCCAGGTCAAAGTGCCCAATTAATGACTGTAACAGTCGCAAAGTCAGGAGGAAGAAGGTAAAAAAGTTGAGACAAATGAAATTTCAGCAGAAAGAACAAATATAAAATCTAACCCTAATAATGCCCACTGTTGAAGCTGATGAATTTGTAGAAGCAGCTTCAGAGCCCCGACAAAGAAGGGTTACCTGCAAAACCAAGAAATGTAAGAAATAAAAATCAATTAACAAGAAGTATCATGAATTTGCTAGTCTAACCTGAAATTGGAAAGAAAGCAGATAAAGACAAGGTAAATAAGTTCCATGGTTCCTACCCAAATATAAAATTTATAGAGTTCTTAACGCAAAAAAATTTTACTACAGAAAGAAAACAAGGCAATCAATGGACAAAGTCAATTCTGGTCAAATAGAAACTTAGCCAGTAAAAGCACCCATCTTTAGGTTTGCAATCAACTCAAAAGACGGCTCAAAATATCAAGTCTGAGACCTGAAGAGGAAACTTAGAATATAATAAATGATACCACATCAAAATTGATGTTGTCAAATGTAAAATTCTAGTGGTAAGACAATTTACACCATCAAGCCCGTAACTCTGAAGCAGATAACAGAGACAAAATTAAGACAAAATATATGTAAGGGATGTAGGAGAACTGATCAAGCATAAAGGTGGGCCTTATGTACTGAAATGGAAATTAACAACTGCATCCAAAAATCAACCGAGGATCAGCGGAATGGGTATTAATCTGAAACTGCACACACCAACAATAGGCGCATTGGAAGAGAAACATCTAGACAGAAAATGGTTCTGGTGTTCCACAGAGCAATTTCTTGCAAATAGAGAACAGATACAACTGGAAACAGAAAAACAAATGAATGGAAAATGCATTACTTCACCCCATAACTTTAGACCCAATGAACAAAAATCTTACTTATTGTGAGGGGGTAATAAATTATAAACAGCAACAGAACAATTTAGACGATAAACCAGTAACATAGTATACTTATGAAACCAGCAATATTGATGCTTAAAGTGCGGAAACAAAGGAGCTAGAAAAGGTCCTTACACCCAAAATAATTATCATAATGATGATGGGGGTTTCTTTCAAAAATTAACTTTCGAAGTCAGATTGTTAGACAGCAAAAACAAACCAAACAGAATATGTACAACAGTAGCAAATGATCATCAACTAGAATACCAGCTTGGCATAGCCCTCACTCTCTTCCCGCAGAAGGTTAAACTTTGTCTGCTGGTACAGAAGACGGGTATTTACTCTCACCTGAAACCAATAGTATTAAAATGTCAGTGAAAGTAGTACACAGTCACATCGTCCTCACAATCATCACATAGTTGTGAACAATAAACATACAATGCTAGTTCCCTGATTCACATGTATTGGAATATAAGTCCAAGTGCTTACATTACACAATTGTTGATCAAATCACCGTATCCAACATTTTCACCATAACTCAACAAAGTAGGTATAATAACTGTCAAGTGTTCAAAAATCTGAGGCCACAAGATCATGGATCTTCTGTTCATCTAGATAGTGACAATGCAGGGATAATGCTATAAGTGCCTAACCTCTAAGAAACTTGAAATGTGGTGCATAATGATGACTTCTAAAAGAAAGGAAAATGTCGAATTTCAATAACAATCTATGAAACTAGCAATCAGCCCAAATTTTTCAGGGTAACCACAGGCAAAGTTGCAACGAACAGCACAATGAGCTGCAAACCTCTTTCGACTTCAAATCTTGTGCCTTTATCTTCACCATTTCGGTCTCCCACAGAAAATCTTCCTGTGGATATGAAGCAGGAATAGAAGTTACTTTCAACACTTTGAAAAAAGTAGCTAAAGATAAACTAACAGATAGATCTAAGAGATAATATGCAAAAATATGTGTAAGTGCAAAACATGAACCTCACAGCGCTCCTGGAAGAATTTCAGTGGGACCAAAGAAGACTCCACAAGCCACTTTGCCTGCAAGGCAAAACAAAGAAACAACACAACATAGATCAATAAAGCAATCAAGACATTATGCACATGTATGCATTGTCACTATCCACATGGAGACAGAGAAAGACAGAGAGAGAGATTGTCACTATCGAAAAGACAGAGAAGGCCCCTTCTTATTCATGCTATTATCTGGGAAACATTTGAAACTCATTGTCAATCAACTAGGCAATCAAACAGCCAAAGGAATTGGGACGCCCAGGGGCAAACACAAGTTTTCACCATCCCATAAAATAAAATTCAAGGATGACGAGGTTATCCAATAACCACCACTATGTTTAAGATTTTGCATTTAACTTTAAATATCCACTTATTTTCCATAACATTTTAATGAATGACCAAAATTGCCTTCATATGAGTGGATATTTTTATTAAGGATCCCATCAGGAATATTTTAAGACTACACACATTGCAGTGTTCATGTCGGAGACAGTGGTTCCCTGAAGGAGGTCTGACAATCTAAAGTTAAGAGGTAATTATTCTGCAGTTGAGCTGCACCTTTAAAGAATAATCTAATGCTAATTCTGAGGAAAAGGAGTATTATGAAAAATGGGGGCTAGTTTGTCCTAATAGTTGCTGCTGAAAGTGCAAAGGATGGAATTCCTATCGCTCAAATAATTCATTGTTTTCAAACCAAATGGTGGTCCTATACCAAAGCTTATTGCATTGCTAGTGTTGGAGAAAGTCAGACTTAAATGTAGGCGCCATTACCTCTTCATTTCAAATTCATAGGTGCAATGGTTTGAACCTATCAAGTTCCATGGTACAGTTCTGCCCACCTAGGTATTGTACACTTCGGGTGTTGTTCTATCCAAAGGCTGCTTAGGCCCACACAATTTTGTCCTTGAAAAATCATCTCTATTTGGATAGGGTATCCACTGATGCTTATAAGTCATCGACCTCCTCTTTATTAAACTGACATGGACCTCATCTCAAGTTGTTCCCACAGTTTTGGATGTCCGACATCCACCACCTCAAGGTGCCGGTATTAAAAATATAGACAGCAACACTGCTACATTTCAAGGTATTGGCCACTTTGGGATACAATGCCCTAACCAAAAACCACTTATAAGTTGCAAGCCACTTCTTTACTCCGCCAATGGGGGACATCCACTCCCAAAAAAAACCCATAACATTTACGTCACAATGGAGCATGTCTAACACTACACCAAATCTGGCTCTCTACAATTTGTTATTTTCTCTTCACTTTTGACTAGTTCAAGGCATTTACACCTGGATTCTAATAAGCAAGTCTTTCATCCCTATAGGAAGAGATTGATGAGCCATCCAGTTCACAACAAACCCACCCTCTTGTCCATCGATGACTAACAAAGTTATCTTTCGGTATACCTTGTATATTTTGGAGATCAGGTTGGTTAGGGATCAAACTTATTATCTATTCAGTTCACCACCCTTCTCATAGCATCTTATGGGATATTTCAGTTTTCATAGTCCTTGACTAATTTCCCTGCCTTCATCCAGATTCCAGTCATGTTTTCGTTTATCACGGAGTTCCAGACTTTCTATGTATTTCTAGGCTGCCCCATTTTTTATGCATACGACTGAATGAAGGTTGCTGCAGCAGCTGTAGTAGGACAGAGGACTTGTTATGATGTCGATGTACTAATTTGTGACTCTCTGAGAAAATACATGAGAGCAGCCAACACCTAGGTAATAGAAAAGAAACTATATTTTCAATGTAGTACTAAGAGATTGGCTTTGTAGAAGGTACTCAGCCTAGGAAGTACCTGGGAGTTCCACCACCCTCTCATGGGAGTTTCTGTTTCACTCTTTCAGCCTCTAGTAAATAAGGTTGTACCAAGAATCACAAGTTGGTGAACCAGGATCTAACTTGTGAATGACATTGAAGCCTTGTGTAGAGCCACAGTTAGCAGTTGCATTGAATAGAAAGGGCAAATCTTCTAGTTGAATTGATGTATCTAAGCGGGAGAAATATGTATTATGGAATTAATGATGAGGATGGAGTTAAATACCTACCAATGTACAAAAGATTAGCCAATATATATATCAGTATCGGCCTTCCGATACTAATATTTTCCAATATAGATATATATTTGCCAATACTAAAAACATTGGCCGATATACCTAATATTTTCTAATATATTATAACCAATATTTGGTAGATGTTTTACAATTCGCAAAAAAAGGGCAAGGTTATGAAACAGGTTCAAAAGCTCAAACAGGAGTTGTAAGCCGACAAATTTTTGCATTCCATAGGTCATCTAATATGGTCTCAACCGATACTGATATTTTCATCAGTTTTCAGGAATGAAGTTGTATTCAGTGAACAAGTATATGAGGTTTGCAAGAATGAGATGTTTTGAGTGCAGTAGGTACATTCCTAAAACCTGAAAGGAGCTTCTACATAGGTGAGCAGAGCATCCCACTGATCTGTTGCAATCTACTTGAGATAAGAGATAAATTTAGTCTTTTTTATCTCAAGTGGAAAATGATTGAATATGGCAACCTGCTATTACTGGGGAATTCTCGATTCGAAGTGCTATGGAGTTGCTTAATAAGCATGGTAGAAAAATGCAATGGTATTAGCTGGAATGGCAAATGAATTATTCCAAAATACTGACTCGTGGCCTTGCTTGCTGTGGGAAACAAGTTGACAACCAAGAAGAGACTGATGCAGATGGGAATTATAAATGAAGCCTCCAGTAACTTCTGCAGAACACATGATGAATCCAGAGACCATTCACTCCTTGGATGTTATCAATCCAGAGAGATGGCCCAGAATGTGCTACAAAGACAGGCAGAGAGGAAAGCCTACAAGTTGGGAAGCAGGAAGCCTGATGGGTTTATTTTGAACAATAAGAGCAACATGTCTTGCAGAGGTATAAGAACTGTTAAAGCAGCCTTGGTAAATAATGAGTATATAGAAGAAAAGTTGATTTTTTTTCACAAATCTACACACGCAGAGACTCTAGCTCAAATTGTCAACATTCAAGTGAAGCGAAATTGCTGTTCCTGCTAGATGTTATTTCTTTTCAGAATCCACTTTCTTATAAAAACTTAATTTGTTGATTTTTTACGCTAGTCACTGGGAGGCCTAGCTATTGGAGTATGTGTACCTATTTGTGTTGAACAATAAATATTGTCAGCCTTAAAAATGTGGTACTGAAAATGGATAACTTACCAGTTTAATAACACGAGCACGGCTTTCTCCAGACATAGTCAACTGCAATAAGTACGAAATTTGAAACACATTAGTGCAAGCAATTGCATTTAATATTAGGAAATACCTTTTTCTGCTAAGTAATATCTGGAAGACATCATCATATTGTATTTATCTCACTCCTAACTTATTCATCTAAAAAAGAACAAAAGAGCGAGCTGCAAACAATATGGTACCATGCACATAACAAATACAATAGTGAAAAAGCATAAAAGATATCAAAACAAATCCATATGACTAATTTACATCAGCTTCTTTCTATAAAACACGGGACTTGCCGAAGGAAAAGTAGCAAAAGTAAAATATCATCTAATGTAAGTAGCTCCTAATAGAAGTGGTATCAATCTGCATATATTAAGTAGAATAACATGCAAGATGCATCAAAGGATTTTTTGGGGAAAATCCTTTAAAAGGAGAAATTATATTACAAGGGAATGAGAAAAAGAACAAAACAAGAATAAAAGAATATCAGTATGACATACAGACACACATAATTAGAACGAATGATCAGTTGATTAACTCTTGTTAATCCCACTAAAGACCTGGCAAACAACTTCCTTTTAAAGCATATGTCAATAGCTTACCACTACAACTAAACCAAATGAATAATTCAACCAACAAATGATGATAGAGAGGATCTTATGATACGTGCTCTATGGCCGTATCGTGGTAATCGACGACGAGAAAGTAAGAACTGAGGGAAGGGGAGTTCTGGCAGAGAAGAAGCGGGAAACCAGAGAGAAGAGAGCGAGAGAGAAAAGAGAGAGACAAGTCTAGGAAAAGGGCAGAGAAGAAAAGAGGGAGAGAGTGAGAGATAAAGCAGACAGAAGTCGGAGACAACAGGAGGGAAAGAGAAGACGTGAGAGTTGAGGCAAATCACTTTTTCTTCCTTTCCATTAACCAATATATTTATAGGAAATAAAGTAATTGAGGAAGAACTAAACCAACTATCTAACAAACTAAAAATAAAGTCCTACACGTGCTAACAAACAAGGGAAAGGGAATAACACAGAGGGGGGAACAACAGCACATGGGAGACAAACAATAGAAAAATAAAAGGCTCGTAACATTGTCACCGTCATCAAAAGAACTTTGTCCTCAAGGTTAAACGTGGGGTACTTGTGGTCAAGCGTTGCGGCTGTTGCTTTTCGCTCTGTTTTGCTTTGTTCCCTTGTCGGGTGTGTATCATAGAAAGACCATCTACGTGTAGCCAAGCAAGCAAATAATACAATTGAGCAGCAAAGAACCAGCACACAGCTTGGCCGTTCAAGTTGATTGGTGCTAGAGGAAGGGTTTGCTCTTGAAATTCCTCCAGCTGCTTCTTCAAAATTTGGTGCGGACAAGACTAGATCAGAATTCTCCCAACAGTCTCCTGTCTACATGCATCGCAGCAGTGTACTCGCAGTTTCTTGCTGTTCAACGGCCCCAGATGTGGGACACCCAAGACAAGCAGTAGCATGCTGGGTTCGTAGGTCATTAGAGTCCAACATTAATGGGATTGCACTAGTGAAGTCATGGTTGCTCATATCAAGGAAATTCAGACTCTTTAAATTCCCAATTTCAGATGGAATAGTGCCCGCTAGTCTGTTGTTATTTACTCTAAACCTGTACAAATTTGTGCAGTTTCCAATATCTGGAGGTATAAACCCTAACAAACCATTCAACAGCAAAAGCAATTTTGTGAGGTTTCTCAATCCAAATATCTCTCTTGGTATTGAGCCAAAAAGCCGATTGTATGATAGATCAAGTGCTTGAAGCTCCTGGCAATTTGAAATGCTTGCCAGTATATTGCCTGTCAGCATGTTTTGCCAAGCAAAGAATATAATCAAGGTCTTCAAATTGCCAATGGCTGTTGGTATCTCACCAAAGAGAGCATTGTTGTCAACTTCAAGGTGAGTCAAAGCTATGCAGTTGGTGATCTCAGGAGCTATAATGCCTAATAACTGATTAACGCTCAGCTGAAGTTCCTTGAGCTTTAGAATGTTGCCAAAACTGCTCCGTATCTTGGCCGCCAACAAATTCTCTGATAAATACACGACTGTCAGCTTTGTGACAATTTGCGGGCCCTGATCAACAGCGTTGTTCAAAGGATTGTTGATGACTGGTCCAATAGCGCACGCTTTAGCTTTCTCAACAGTCTCATTGTAGACTAACTCATGCATGAATATCCTGAACCCAGCACAACAACACTGTCCCTAATTGAAGAATAGAGCAACGGAAGCAAACTCAGCTACTTCATCATCGTCCACATCTCCATACACAACTTTGCTTGTCTCTGTTGATCCCCTGAAAGCAAACTTATCCACCTCCATATGGCCTGCAAGTTTTATTGGTGTAGACTTTGCTCCCATATGGAGAGGGATATTTGTAGTTGCAGAATCGGCGCCCGGTAGCAGTCTCATGGTTGGAAATATTTGTTGTTGTAATGGGGGAAACCCAGCTATAGTTAACTGCTACTACTGATGCCACTGGGGGTGAGCTGGTCCAAGGCCGTGTGGCTGGGCAAACAAGTGGAAGCATTGGAGACACAGCTGCAGCAGGACATCGCTGGCCTGGTGGACTTGGAGTTTGCACTAAAAATTGTTGTGGACGATGCTGCTGCTGATCAGGGGGCCAAAGCAACTATAACATTCTATCCACCAAATTCCTCTGCATACAAAGACTACAAAAATATGTTGTCCAATCCATCCAGGTACCAAATTTAGTAGTCAAATTATCATGAGAAATCATTGGTCCGTGATGCTGCAACAAAAGTAATTTCAACCATTTCTATGCCGGGACATGGTCATTGCAGGGCTGGTTAGAGGCTCTGGCCTCCTACTCACCAGGCAGCAAGTTTAAAACAGCAGCTACTATGATAACCATATCATCAAGGCTAACGGCAACAATCACAACCGGCAAAACATGCTTATAAGCTCATCCAAAATGAGTTGTGTTCGATGAAGGTTTCCGCCAGTGACCCCAAGAAACATGAAAATTGGCAACCAGATTCTCATACTCAGAACCCACATTAGCAACATTATGAGCATTTAGGATAGCAGAGCCTTTAGCATATCCTCCATTACTTTCATTCTCATGTTTGAGGAATAATTCATCACTGAAACTGCTATCAACAACTATGAGTGTAGTGGTGCTCCCAGCTATATAAACATTCAGTTCTGGTCCAAAAACACATAGGGACAATGCATAAGGAATAGACAATCCTACACCTGTCATTACTGTTTCTATCAATTCCCTGAGAATTTTCCTATGAAACATGGTTGTGCAATCCGTTGTACATGCTTCCATATCATAACTTGTAGTTGTGCAGGGGCCGCGTCGAGTTGATGCTAGCATTTGTCCTTCACCCACCAACTCATCCAATGCTGCCTTCAGCGGTTCGATTTCAACAATCCTTGAGGTGAGCAGCATTGGCCTCGTAGGATTGTAGAGGGGAGGAATCGATGCCAGAATTTTGTCCCTCAACGAAGGAATTGCTGGTTTCTCTAGGAGCAGAATTAAGTTGAGGTGAAATAGTTCAGATGGAGCCGTAATAGTGGTAATTAGAGTCATCGTCTGGACAGAGCCACCTTCATCGGTTACCGATAATGAGAACTGGAGAGTTAGGCTTTGAGGAGAAGGGATTTTGTTAGACAGAGTAGAGTTGGTGTGAGTGGTTAGCTGTCGACTCACATTTGGCGTATCCTTCCCTAATTTCGCCAGGCTGGTGGCATCAGGTAATGATACAGCTGGCCATAATAGGAGCTCTCGATGGATCGCCATTTCAGTAGGATGTTTAAGAGGGAAACTAGAGGAACCAGGAGATTGCAGTGGTACCTTCAGGGAGTCTAAATGCTTGAAGTGAGGTAGGCAATGGAAATGCGAGCCTCCCGCATCATTGGTGCGGAAATTTTCAAAAGTTTGGGGTAAAGTTTCGGAAGTGGGAGCCGTGAACAATGATGGAGTTGAAGACAAAGAGGAATTTGTAGTCAGCAAGGGTAGTCGATGAATGTGGTTTGGGCAAGATGGCCAAATTTGTTCTGAGGTGGGAGCATAAATGGCGATTTGAGGTACGGAACCAGCGATGAAAGCAATTTCTGGTTGAAGTAAGGGAAGAGGAAGAACGGTGGTAGCGCCTGGTGGAGTTGGTAGCATTTTGAGTAAGGTTTTGGTTGGGATTTGCAGATGTGGTAGTGGAATCGTGGTCGAAGATGGGATGAACGCAGTTGGATGTAACAGTGAATGATGGAAAATCACAGATGAAGAAACCACAAGTGAGCAAGGATTCACTGACCAGTTTCGCTCGATTATGTTGATCAATGGCAGAATGTCATCAATGGAGTGTTGAATAATCTTGGTGGTGGAAGTAATTTCAACGATTCGTTCGGTATGTTGTCGGATGGCCACCGCCTGTTGCTGGACAGTCACGACAACATTTTTCACCTCCTTCGAAAGTCTTACAACGGCAGCTTCGAGCACTTTGAGAGCTTGTTCTTCGGCCATCGTCTCCTCTGTTTTTGTCTCAATGAAAATACCATTGATGCGTACACAAATCCAGGGGAAAAACCCACCCCAAAAGGACATCCTATGAGGGGGAGGGCCCTCAAACTTATAAGTTGGAGGTTTTGCCTCCAACTTTCCAATGTGGAACACTCATTATTCCTCCGCCTTCAATAACCGCAGACCTCAGCGGCTGCACTCTGCGGCACCTCACTCAACATCTTTCACTCTGCGATGCTTCACTCCACCCCGACGCACCAACAGTAGGTCAGCCCCTCTATAGGTAACCCTTTCCGGTCAGAACCCTCCACAGGTAGCCCTCTCTGGGACGGAGCCGGTCTCAATGAAAGCACCATTTGATCGTGCTCCATGGCCGTATCGCGGTAATCGACTGCGAGAAGGTGAGAACTGAGGGAAAGCGAGTTCTGACAGAAGAGAAGCGGGAAACTAGTGAGAAGAGAGCGCGAGAGAGAGAGAAGAGAGAGACGAGTCTGGGAAAAGGGCAGAGAAGAAAAGAGGGAGAGAGAGAGAGAGAGAGATAAAGCAGAGAGAAGTCAAAGAGAACAGGAGGGAAAGAAAAAACGTGAGAGTTGAGGCAAATCACTTTTTCTTCCTTTCCATTAACCAGTACATTTATAGGAAATAAAGTAATTGGAGAAGAACTAAACCAACTATCCAACAAACTAAAAGTAAAGTCCTATACATGTTAACAAACTGGGGAAAGGGAATAACACAGAGGGAGGAACAACAGCACATGGGAGACAAACAATAGAAAAATAAAAGGCTCGTAACATCTTAGCATGATAACCCTATGCCATCATCAAAAATACTAAGGCTTTGTGAAAATCTTCAGAATAAATTTATTCCTAGCTATCAAAAAATTTCATTTATGAAAACAACATTTGATTCAAAACAAAAAAATAGTTGCCCTCACACAACAAACATATCCCACAACTATAAGAGGCTCAACACAATAAAGTATTTTTCACCCACCAGTACAAGAAGATTCTAATTTGTGACATTATACTTTAGATCAGTCAATAAGAAATCATATTCTGACACACACCAACATAAGAGATATGTCATGATACAAAAAAATTACCTATCACTTTACTTACCACTAAAGGTTCAAAAGCATGAAATTCGAGATCACAGTTCATCACCAAACTCCTTGTAGGATCAGTTAGCTGCTGCAGCTATGAACCAGTTGGCATAGCTAATTTTTTGTGATAATTAAAAGCATTACAACAATCCAAATACCCACGATGAGAACGATAAATATATCCTTATTCACCATATTTTTGATCAACTATAACATCCCCAACAATATTTGTAATTCTAAGTCATCCTTACTACATAACTTTTGAAATTTTTGCCAACCAACCTCTCCTTTTCTCAAAGCTTCTAACCTCAAACAAGTTGCATCTTCTTCACATTGGTGCATCATCACACCTTCATTGCATTTTAGGTGTCCAAAAATGTCCTTTTCTCATCCTCTCTTCAACTACAGCTACTACTAAATTGCAACAGAAGTGTTCAAGTCTTACTATTGGAACTAGCTGGAACTCACAGTTCAAAACAACTCACAAGACAACTGCAATAGATAGCCTGATCAACAACAATCTTAAACACCCCATGATGAAATTTCAAGGTTAAGGTTCCCATGTTGAGTGAAATTTAATGTAAGTTTCCCAAGCAGAGTATAAACTCATGCTAAATATACCAAAAACCTACTCTAAAATTCATCTCAATCTATGACAAAATTTACCAACGAAAATACCTTCAAAGAATATTGAAGAGGCAGGGTTGAGAAGAAATAATTAATTATTTAAAAAGGGAAATGGAGCTCACATCTAGTGCCATTTGTGCAACGACATCCGCAAAATTCGAACCTAATTCTTCAACCGTCATATCTTCGGAGAACGCAACGGCATCCAAAGCTGATTTACACTTCTGAAACGGCAACTCCCCATGAACCTACAAGCCAAAAACATAGGTCGAGCATTAATCAGAAAGAGTAAACACTTAAGCACCAACATATCTTCAGCACTAGAGCACAATTAAATCAGAACGCCAGGAGGGTCGAGAGAGAGCACACCATAGACCAACAGAGTTCGTACAGGAAGCGAAGCATAGATACTGGATTGGGCAATCTGAAACTAGGGTTTCCATTTCTCAATTCTCGGAGAAATTCCTCTGTTACGTATATGCATTCTACTGGAGGGAGGGACATTGCTTTGTTGTGAATTGAAGAGGACAGTATCCAACTCCTCTCTATGAAGCCCTTTGGCTGAGGATTTGAAAGGGATTTAGAGGTTTAATTCGGCGAGCGAGAGAGAGAGATGGGGGGTGGCATCGCGATGAATCGTAGGGGGGCAGAACTCAGTAAAAGTAACGACAAGGTATTCGGAGAAGGACACAGTTGCTGACACAGAATGTCAGGTAGGAGAAGATAATAACAGCAAACTGAATATGCAGGGACTGCAGACAGAGATGTTGAAGGCAGGACCGAGCTTCGAAGTTGGAAGATTCAACGCGAACCGAGATGATGCGCCGGACGCGGTCGTGACAGTTGAGATAATACTCGGCAGGGCATGATTTGATCCATCCGACGGAGCCCTGTGGTAGATATAGAATGACGGGAAGGGTAACGCGGTAAATTAGAAAATGTTTCAATACCACAGGGTAATTACCTTACCCTCTGCAGATTACGTTGTAGGCCTTGGGCTTATTTGCACGTCTGCCGTTGCCATTACTCAGTATCCTCTTCTGTTGTTTTCCTAGTCTTATTTTACATCAGGTAGTCTGCTTGATTTTCCTACGCTTATTTTCCATCGGCCATACTTCCTAGGTTTTTAATTTATATAGCCATCTCGTTATTCAAATTTGTTGGCATTAGCTATCAAATGGTGGCTGTAACATGCCCCACATGATGACGGGGGTGCTACCCACCATGAAAATCATTCGGTTCATAAAAATACGTCGTAGATGAGAAATATGGTGTTAGAATTTAAATTAAGTCATATAAATTTATATATAATTTTTTTCTACACCTTTAAATTTTCTCAAAAAAAATTTAATTTTATAAAAGTATTAAATACGCTATCATAAAAATTAAGACCTTCCAATGTATACTTGATGGGTGCTATGTCCGACAGCCCAAAGAAGTCAGCCCAATACGACTTCGGGCTAAAGGACAAAGCTCACCGGCCCAAAACGCCCGCGTGACCCATTTCGGCAAATATGACTGAGGCCAATTTAGCAGCCCAAACGGTTCCCCAATTAACGACAACGAACGTTAGTTAAAACCGCTGTCGAGATAAAGACTAACCGTCTATCAATTTTTCTAACGGTTAAACGTCACTTACATTCTATAGAAGTCCTTCCTCTCCAACCAAAAGAGACAATTTTTTGGATACCTCTCAAACAAAGTATATAAATACTAAAAAGACGCCAAGAGCACATTCTCTCTCGCTCTTAATCCAATATGCTACTTTAAGAGCACAATCCTTCAGACATAAACATACATTTTGCATCATCTATCTTTCCTCTTATTTAAGAAAAATACTGATTTGAGCGTCAGATGATATACCGAGGAGTGAGTCCCGTCAATCCTTTAACGGTTATTTTGTGATTGCAGAAGATTTGATTAAAAACGTAATGATGTCGGACCAAACTTAATACCCGACGGATAATTTTTTTATCCGTACAACAATCAAAATCTTCGAACGCAATATTGACGCCGTTTGTGGGAACATAACTAGAAGTTTGAAAACCACAATCTCGATAAAAACATAATGAACACTAGAGCAGAAATTAATGCACCCATTAGAGAGACCACTTCATGTGGTAACTGTCCTTCTGTAGTCAATCGAATGGATGACTATTCCAACCCTTGTATACATGCACTTATAATGAAGATGGACAACATCTCCAAGGCCATCTGGACAATTTGCACGCGGTTGGACGAACGGCCAAAAGGGGTTCCATTTTTTGCCTCTCAAACTGTTCTGTCCAATAAGAAGAATAGGAGAAGAAAGCACCCCTCTCAGAAGATTGACCAACAGAATGACTTCAGAACTAAAAAGGCCTGAAGCGGTAAAGTTTTGTTACGACTTGAAGGTCGCTTAAGTTTCTGAGTCTGAGAGGATAACCCTGAGAGGTGAAACCCTCAGTACTCTCTTGACGAGAGGGAGCTTACATTTCAAGAAGGACCCTCTCATAATGAATGTCCTCCAAGAGCTATGAGCCGCCAAATTTTCCAATCTGGACAAAATTCCTCCGAATTGAGGAATTTTCTCAAATAGAAGAGGATGGCGGCTCCTCCCCGAATGGAGGAAAAAGTTGAGAGGATTTGGCAATGTGTCTTTGGAGAAGACATTGGAGGAAGAGCCGTTGACTTGCAAAGATCTCCATTTACAATGAAGATCCATACACACTCGCTTTCACATAAATTCAAGATGCCAATTCTAAAACCATATAATAGAAATTCTAACCCTATGGATCATTTGGACCATTTCAATACCCTTCTAAGCTTTCAAGGCATAAATCAGGTAGTGATATGCCTCTACTTCTCCCTGACATTAAAAGGGGACGTCCGAATATGATTCTATTGGTTTTAACCGAATTCTATTAGGACTTTCCAAGATCTAGTTGATGGCTTTTTATCCCAATTCGCCTCCAGCAGAAGGGAAGAGAAATAGCCATAGAATTTGGCCCGAGTTAAGTAAAGGCCAAATGAAAGTATAAAAAAGTTTCTTGCCAGATACACGGTCGAGGCCAGGAAAATTTCAAAGTTCACCGAAGAGGTGAAGTTTAGCGATTTGTATCCACGTTGGAGCCAGCTAACTTCTTTAGGCCATTGGCTCATAAAAATCTACAAGCCTTCAAAGAGGTCAAGACCATTACTCGAGCCTATATAGTAGCCAAGAAAGCCAATAAAGCAAAACGACAAAGAGATCAGCCCCACCAAAAGACAATACGGGTTCTCGAGGATCAATGCAATAGTAGAAGTTGAGTCAGCACCTAGAAGGGGGTCCAGACAACACGATGTAACTTCCCTAAATGACTCCCACACCAATATTCTAGTGCAGATTCGGAATGAAAAATTCTTTAAATGGTCGAAGGTATTGAAGAATCCTGATGAGAGTGATTTGTCAAAGTATTATCATTACCATCGATGTGAAGCACACAGTACTGAAAACTACAGAACACTGTAGAAAGAAATTGAAGAACTAATCTGGAAGAAACATCTCAACCGATTTCTGCAAAAATGCGAACAAACTTCATGAGGAGCAGATGGAGATGAAATCGAGCAGCCAAGGAATCGAGTGACAGCTGGTGTTGTAAGCATGATTACCACGCGTCCCGCTCGGAATGACATTTTAAAAAATTTGATAATGGCCCCCGGCCACAAAAAACCCAGGATGGAAAAGGGGGATGATGTTATTAATTTTAGTGATAAAGATTTGACTCATATAACATCTCCACATTCTGACCCCTTGGTTGTAAATACGCTCATTTTCGACAATAGTATAGATTATCAATTGAAATGAGTATTTGTTAATAATGAAAGTTTTAAAAATTTATTTTACTTGGATGCGTTCTTTATATTGGGATTAAAAAAAGTCAATTAAGGATCTCAAAATGATCCTTATACGGACTAGATAATGAACCAGTGTCGTACAATGATCCTAAAAAGTACATACAAATTGGGAGTTCTTTATCTGGACCACTCCGAAGTCAGCTTATCGATTTCCTTCGACCAAGTTCCAATGTCTTTTCTTGGACACCTAACGACATGTCAATGATACCGACCGAACTAATGGCCCATAAATTAGGCCTAGATCCCGGTTATAAACCTGTCCGATAAAAACGAAGAAACTATTCGATCGAGAAGTTGATTACTATTCAAGAAAAGAAGTTGATTACTATTCAAGAAAAGGTGAAGAAACTCCTAGATGCTGGATTCATCAGAGAAATTCAATACCTAAATTGGTTATCGAATGTGGTTAGGGTAAAGAAAAGTAATAGTAAGTGGAGGATGTGTTTTATTTTACCAACGTTAATAAAGTCTGTCCAAAAGACAGCTTCCCATTATCAGGAATTGATTTGCTTGTAAACTCGACATCTGGATATGGATTACTCAATTTCATGGATGGATACTTGGGTTACAACTAAATTCGAATAAGCCCAGAAGATGAGGAGCATACACTCTTATGACTGACTAAGGGACATACTGTTATAAAATTATACCATTCAGTCTAAAAAATACCGGTGAGACTTATCAGCGGCTCATTAACAAAATGTTCAAGACACAGATCGGACGAAATATGAAAGTATATGTGGATGACATGCTTGTAAAAAATAAAGTACTCGAAGACCATATTCGCGATTGGGACAAAGCGTTCAACGTCATGAGGGCACACCAAATAAAACTTAACTCAACAAGTGTACATTCGGAGTAACCTTGAAAAAATTTTTAGACTTTATTGTTTCACACCGACGGATAGAAGCAAATCCTGAAAAGATCAAGAATATCTTAGACATGAATCCACCTTGGACAATGAAAGAAATCCAAAAACTAATTGGAAGATTAGCGGCACTCTCCCGCTTTTTGATTAAATCAGCTGAAAAGTATTTGCCTATTTTTAAGGCCTTGAGGGAAACAAAGGCCGCCAACTTTCAGTGGACTACTGAATGTGAAGTTGCTTTCAGAAAACTCAAGAAATACCTCTCACACCTGCTGTTATTAACTTCTCCACAAGAGGGTGAGGAATTGTATTTATATCTAGCTGTCTGAAACTGCTCTGAGTTTGGTCCTGATTCAACAAATGTCTAATGAACAGCGGCCTATATACTATGTCAACAAAATTTTGACCAACCAAGAAACTCGTTATTACCGTGTTGAAAAGATAGCTCTGGCACTAATATATTCAGTTAGGAAACTCTGACCGTATTTTTAGGTGCACAAAATTATTATCCTAACAGACCAATCATTAAAAATTTTTTTACAAAAGCCAAATGTGTCAGGACGACTGATCAAGTGGGTTGTTAAATTGAGAAAATTTGACGTGGAATTTCGACCAAGGTCTTCCATAAAAAGTTAGGCCCTCGCGGATTTTATTATTGAAACAACGACACCAATTTTAGAAACCCTTGATCCTATTGGGGCCGACAACCCCCAAAGTACTCCAATATGGACTTTGTACACGGACGGCTCTTCGATGCAAGTTGTTTGTGGAGTTGGAGTGGTACTACAAATGCCCGACAGATTGAAGATAAAGTATTCAATGACCCTCGAATTCCCAACAACAAATAACGTCACCGAGTACGAGGCACTGCTTACCGGACTAAATTGGCCAGCGAATGTTCGGCCATGAATCTCATACTATACAGTAACTTGAAACTGACTATTAATCAGGTCTAAGGAAATTTTGATATCATCAATCCACTACTTTTCCAATACCTCTCTAAAGTTCATATTTTGATTTTTACATTTGACATTATGAAAATGATTTACATTCTAAGAAAAGAAAATACAAAAGCAAACCGACTAACAACAGCTACGGCAACCGAAGACCCAGAACAGTACGCATGAGAATTATGTGAAGTCATTGAAGTTCCTAGCATCAATAACCTTAAGCAAGAAGTCATGCAGATAACCGGTGCTAATAACTAGATGACTCCTATATGAAATATCAGTCCGACAACATATTACCAAAAAACTCGGATAAAGCCAAGTGCCTAAAAAAGATAGTGGGGTGGTACACCATTATGGATGTGAAGTTGTACCGACAAGAGTACTCAATCCCATACCTACGGTGTCTTACAACAGAAGAGGCCGACTATGCCATCGAAGAGGTACACCTCGATATCTGTGGATTCCACATTGGAGATAAGAACCATACTTTTAAACTCATAAAGTAAGGATATTATTGGCCCACCATGAAACACGATACCATGGACTTCGTTCTGAAATGTGAAAACTGACAAATGTATAGGAATCTTATCCATCAGCCACATATAGAACTCCGAGCTCCACAATTATCATGGCCATTCGCACAATGGGAGTATAACATCCTTGGACCACTTCCAATTGTATTGGGACAAAGAAAATTCATAATCATTGGGATAGATTACTTCACAAAATGGGTTGAAACCGTCCCACTCGTTAGAATTACCGAACAAAACGCAACTAAGTTTGTCCGACAGAACATTGTATGTAGATTTAGTATATCCAAAGTTATTATAATGATAATGGAATCCAATTTACCAGCAAACGTTTCGCAAAGTATTGTACTAGTTTGAATATAAAATTGGTTTATACTTCTGTTGCTTATCCACAATGTAACGGGCAAGTAGAAATTACTAACTGCAAATACTACACAGTCTAAAGACGACACTTGAACATGTTAGGGGTTACTGGGTGGACAAACTGCCATAGGTCCTTTAATCATATAGGACGAGGCCGAGAGAATCGACCGGTGAGACTCCCTTTAGTTTGTTCTATTGGATCGAGGTTGTTATTCCAATAGAGATCAGATTTCCTAGTCTTCGGGTCAAGTCTTTTAATTCACGTTACAACTCATAAAGGTTTTGAAAAAATCTTGATCTACTTGAAGAAGTCCGAGACAAGGCACGGTTGCGAATGGGAGCATATTAACAAAGGATTGCTAGATATTATAACAAAAATGTGAATGGACGACAGTTTGATATAAGAGACCTAGTGTTGTGGGGCATTGAAGCCATCGGAAAAAATGCCGATCGAAATAAGCTCGGCATTTTTAAGAATGGGGTGTACAAGTTACGTACTCAGAATGATAAACTGATTCCTCAGACTTGGAATACCTCCCACCTTAAAAAATATTTTTAATGATTAAATGTACTATTAGGTAAGGTTTGCATCATGAGCAGTACTTGTATCTTTGTAAAATTTATTAATTAAATTTTAGTTTTTTATTCATTCTTGTGTGCTTACTTATTTTTCATTACATTGCGTAATCTAGACTGTCCCTCAGTCAGGTAAAGTTTGTTTACCTGTATCGAGGACCATACATGCTGGTCAGTAAAACTTGGTCATATAATTGAATGACCCATACTTAGTCATGTAACCAAGGGTCTCAATTAAGGCCAATGACTAAAAACTTGGGGGGCTTCCCTAGAAGGACGCATGCAAAGGCTTTCAAGATAATATCGTTAGCTGAATATGGTCCTAGAAAAATTTAAAAAACACACGGATATTTTGACGTCCTTCGGTCAATCTAAGGACAAAAGTCGTGAGTCAAGGTTAACTTAAGTAATACTTAAAGTCAGACATATAAAATGTCCGACTAGTAAAACACATTAAGAAAAGAGAGAGAGTCAACTTAAAAAATGAATTTTCATTCACTGAAAAATTATTACAAGTATAAAAAGAATACAAGTGATCTTTATGAGGAAGGACGAGGCCCAGCAGTTTCTGGCAAAGGCTCCCAAGAGTCCACATCGTCCTTGGGAAGGTACAACACATTGGAATTGTGGCGAGCACTGGCATTCCTCGGATGAAACACAAAAAATAGGAATACTAGTGGCCAGCAGCTAAACAATCTGTCGACATAAGTTGATGCCTTCCCAATTGCTGTGCTCCAACATCTTCGTAATGCCCTCGGGATGGATGGAATCCTGAAACTCACTCTCAATATTAAAGTTCTGTTCTCTAAGGAGAGCATATTTCTACTTCATGTCAGCCATGTTGCGCTCAAGTTGAGAGATACACTTCTCAGCAACCAGAAACTACTCTTTCTCTACATAGTTGTGAGCAAACTGATTGGCAGCGCCAACAAGACAATTGACCATCTCTTGGAACTACAAGAAAAATAAAGCAAGTTAACAAATATGAAGAAGATAATGTGAAATTTAAAGAAGATTTCTGACAGTACCTTGGAGACGGAAATATTCCTAAGAGTTGCATCACCCGTATGAGTTTCCGAGACAACTTGGACTTCGGGACTTGGAGACTCTGAGCCAACCACCTCTACCTCCTCTTCAACTCCTTCAGGCACAACGCTCCCTTCGGACACAGGCACCTGGGGATTAAAACCAGATGTTCTAGCAGCAGGTGTGAGGATTGCCTCAGATTTGACCTCGACCGTGAGATCACCCAAAAGTGGCACGTCTGCCATAACGACTCGACCCTCGGTCTTGACTTCGAGACAGATCTCGGGCTCTGGGAGCTCAAGAGAATGATCCTCTGCAATATTGGCACGAAGTTTAGAAGTGACCACTTCATCCATGTTGGTCACTGAGAGCTCAAGCAATTGCATTCCCTCAGCCTCACTAGACTAAATCTCACTAATCCAAGAAATACCTCAATAAAGGTAATCAGAATATCAAGCAGGGGCTCCTCGGGAAGTAGTGGCAAAACGGTCGGAACCCCATATGTAGCAAGAAGTGGGGCAGGGATCGGCACAACCTCGGTTACCTCCTCAGCACTAGACTCTACAGGCTCACCGCCTTCAACTGGCCCGACGGCCTCAGGAACTTAGGCTGAGGAAGACGTAGAAATTGGGTCCAATCTGATCGTCAGATGCTTCCTCTTTATTAGCTGATCAATAGTGGCATCATCCTCAAAACTAGATTCAACCGAGGCCTCTTTATTTCGAGGCGTTATGGCCAACGGCTCCTTTATTTGAATGCCCATTGAGGCATCCTTGTCCTTGGGCTCCCTGGCCGAGGACTCTTTTATTCTATGGACCTTAACCTTTCTTTTATATTTTCTCTTATAAACAGATTTTCCCGCAAGGGTCTCGGACCATTTAACCACAGGCTCCCACTTAGCTTGTACAAGGGACTCAGTGAAAAGCTAGCGTTCTTTTTATTTTCATTAAAGGTTGCAGCCTTTTTACGAATGAGGTTTGTGAACCTTTGGACTGCGGCTTTCTCGTGGCCATAAACATCGGTCTAAAAAGAAGTAGAAAACTGACCCCACTACGTATAAAGTTTCCATGTAGAAGAAACCGCTAAATAAAAAAATCGGTCATTCTACCTTATTGTGGAGTCAAGATTTCCTCCACTCAAGCCATATTCCAGTCTAGGAGATACAGTGATCCAACCTTGTCCGTGCTAAAAATGGAACAAGACTTTCACAGCCGTGACATTAAAAATCAGGCTGTGAATTCAAGCAAAAAATGCTTAAAGACACAAGACACCTTACACCGTTCGGCTAAAGTCTGGAGATCGGTATATAAAGCTCCACCATTATTTTATAGAACTTTGGAGCCAAAGGAAATCGGATACCACCTTTCAGACGAGTCTCGTATACAGTAATATACCCTTTCAGAGGAGAAGAAGCTCGTATACCAAAGAACTTGGAATCTTATACCGAGCTTAAAGGTACTCAACGTCGGCAAAGGTGAACTTTAGGTGCCATGGAAAATCTCCAACAAGAAAAGGTAAAAGAAATCTTCGAGTGAGAAAGTGGAGATAAAGGAATCGAAAGTATTTCTCAAGCTTTCGACTGCCCATTTATAGGCAGAGGAGAAGGCTTCAAACGGCACCGTTTGACTTCAAAATTCAAAAAACGCGTCTCATCATGACACTGATACGTGTCAACTGCCCATTTGCTCTGCCAAACATCAAATCGCCTAGTAATGATGGTTTACACGTTTTCAATGAGTCGTTTAATATCTGAAGCGACGCAAATTTAATGCAACGATTGACGGCAGGATAAAGACCGTCGAGTTCATTGCTCTCACTCAATGGAAGCCTTCGGACTGAAAGTTTTTATCCGATGAGCTAATAGAGCTCGTCAAACAAAAATTCAGACTCGAACAAAAAGATGCTTTCAGACTTCATACCAGAAAGTTAAATTTCAAACCTCTTGATATGGGGGCTAATAATGAATATAATATCCGACGGCCTAAAGAAGTCGGCCCAATACAACTTCAAGCTAAAGGACAAAGCTTGACGGCCCAAAACGCCCATGCAGCCCATTTCGACAAATATGACCAAGGCCAATTTAATGACCCAAATGGTTCCCCAACTAACGACATCGGACGTTTGTTAAAACCGTTGTCGAGATAAATACTAACCGTTTGTCAATTTTTTTAATGGTTAACCATTGCCCACATTCTATAAAAGCCCATCCTCTCTAACAAAATGAGATAATTTTTTGGATACTTCTCAAACAAAATATATAAATACTAAAAAGATGCCAAGAGCGCTCTCTTTTAATCTAAAACGCTACTTTAAGAGCGCAATTCTTTGGACATAAATATACATTTTACATCCTCTATCTTTCCTCTTATTTAAGAAGGATACTAACTTGAGTATCGGAGAATATACCGAGAAGTAAATCTCACCAATCATTTGACCGTTATTTTGTGATTACACAGAATTTGATTAGAAATATATAGAGACAAGATTAAGCTTAATACCCGACAGACAATTTTTTTTATCCATACAACAATCACAATCTTCGAACACAACAATACTAATATCATAGCCCAAAAAGTCCATAAACCTCTTTTGGGGGAATAAATTCTTAACATATTCTTTCATTTTTTACTATCACTTTATGATTATTTATTACTTGTTTGAATTTTCACAATTTCATCGAGTGAGTTCATTATATTCAACAAACCTGACACTAACATAAGTTTCCGCGTTGCGTCTCAAAACTAACCCCAAGCACCCAAGAGTGTTTGTGGTTTGATTTCGCTGATATTTGTTCCCGCAAAAACCAAACATGACGCACAGTTTGTGGCTATAGCTATAAAAATATAAACCGTGACACGTAGCTAGGATAGACTGATTGGCTTGACAATGGGCTTGGTAGCTGCCTCACCATTCCATAATCATATGCAAGTTCGTCAGATCAAGAGCTTAGCAAATAATAATATACTGTATGTCGTGTCTTATATTTTATATCAAACGAAATAAGATGCTAATAGAACAAATTGTTTGCTCCCCCTCAAATGAGGATGATTATTTTGCCTATCTGAGCATTAGATAATAGGAGATGGACAATCGGAAAAGCAGGAAGTACTGCTCGCAAGTGCGTTTTCATGGCCAGCCTGCCCACCATTAAGATCTATATTTTCAGCAAATATTTTAACAAACAAGGTTCAGACTGATTTGGGTATGAGGGTATGTGGCTTCCTGAAGAATTATCTTGTCAGTGTGTCGGCTTCTCTTCTCTCTATCATCCTAATGAAATTGCGAATGATCGTCTTCCCTTCAGCCGTTATAATGCTTTCAGGATGAAACTGGACCCCCTGCACATTAAGACTTCTACAGCAGTAAGCCATTCATGCTGATTTAACAAATTAAAAGACGAGATAAGAACCACATTGAAATCCAAAACATAATTTGAGATATCACTTGTTCCCACTGGAGATGATGTGAGCAAAATCAGAAATTTGATCAAAATGTACCACAAACAAAGCTTTGACAAAAGTTTACGTCTTAGAGATTGACAAAATTAAAGCCAGTACATGACCCGGCTGATCAGAGACACTAAAAACAGCAAGCATTGTACATGACTTCTGCATCTTTAAGTACACAATATTGGGCTTATAAAAATGTTTATCAAAGACAAGCCCCATTGTTACTTAGTTAAATATTGCAGTACGCAATCTAGTGGTATTTCAGGTACTTAATATTTCCCTATAGCAAGTACAACAGTGAGGTAGGTCATTGTATCACACAAAACAACACATGAGAAGGTGATAACGAGTAGATACCCATAATGGAACAGTGGATATGTTAAGTAATACAGCAGACAAAAAAGATGTAACTGGTGCGCTGCCAAACTAACGTCCAACTCACAGTTTGTATTTTTTTGGGATAACTGTCATCTCACGGTTGCTCTCTTGGGACACACGCAGACATATACTCAAATATGATGTGAAACAAAGGTGGAGGTCCATCAGAGGACCCATGAGGGCTCGAGTACTCAAAGTGTATTTTGCAAAGGAAGAGTAGTTATATCATGGTAGTGTGATGATAGGGGAAAATTTCTGGCGGCGTATCATCTTATCTATTTATCCATACTAACAGGCCTATATATGCATAGATGAATGGATGTAGGACACATCATCGGAGGGTGTCCCAAAATCATTTCCCTCCCCAGTAAGGGTCATAAATAACCTATTAGCATTTCTACTAATGCTTCACTAAAGTACATGTATGGCTTTTGGTTCCCAAAGAGTGATATGAAGCATTGTTGACTGCAGCAATAAAGGACTCCAGCTATCCTCTCCCATATTCCTGAGGTAAATATTTTATCCTGGAAATATAGATAGTTAAGATTATGACAACAAATTAAAACATGTTGGATTCATCTTATTATTAAACCACCAATGATGCCAGGATGAAATCTTTACAGTATGAAGTCTGAGAGCACTCTCACAGCTCCTATCGTAAAGATGGCATTTCTTGCTTAGCCTTCATCTCCATGTGGAGGATTTCTTATTCCAGAAATTTATAGGAGACAGAATCTTTCCTCCAAGCCTGCCTGCCTACTCAAATGCTTCCAAGTCAATATCCAAATTGATGGACTTCAGAAGATTACCATCACTAAAGTAAGTCCCAGTATACTTCCACTAATAATGCAAGACAAACAAGACAAACTTCTACATGAAAATAAACGCCCACAACAGCATGTCAATTCCATGGGCATCGCATGACTATGGAATGAGTAATCAGCAAAGTTTCAGCTTCACAACAAATGAGTTAGCTGCCACAATTTAGCCCCTTGAATTGGGGTAATTAGTTGCTTCCCGACTAACTTGTTAGCAGGACAATTCAATGTTTCAATTGCATTTTCTCAGTCAGAAAGCAATTCAAGTGGACCAGGGTTCCCTCCCCTCCACCCACCCCCAAAAAATATAATATATATATATATTGCTTTTAAATCTGAAGGCAATTAGAGATTGCTCTCATAACTGACTACTGAGTACAACAAATCTGTAGCCTTGAATATTTTCTGATCCTCATTGGTTCTCTACCTATAGTCAGCCAACATTTTACTGGAGCTTATGCTATGGTCTTAGTTATCTTCCGCCAATTAGTTCTGACAAGGCCTCACTTAAAAGGTTATAGGTTTTGCAATAACTGCAATAATTATATCCTAAAGTGCTTGAAAGAAAGAAAGATTTGCCTGCAAATGCTTGTATTCTCTGTGACGAGCAGCCATAATCAACCCATCTTCAGTCCATGCTGTAATCTCAAGTATATCATCAGGAAAAGTATCCCTTTCGATAACAAGGCTGTGATATCTGCCAGCAGTAAAGGGACTGGAACAAATAAACAGGTTATATTTTACCCTTTTAACATGAACACAATGATTATGGACATGGAACTGGCAAGATATAACATGGATATCGGAAACACCAATTCTGTATAAAGGAGGAAACACCAAATGGCAATGACAGAGATAACAATATATAACTAAATGTACATACCTAATTAACTGGACACATGCCACTAATCAAATCCAAAAAATACATCACTTTTAGATTAAGAACAGCACAGTCAAATCCAATTTGATACATCACTTTTCGGTAAAATAACTGCAAAATATTGATTAAAAAGGGAATTTCAATCCTATGACTTCTCTACTAAACTAGAGTCATATTTCAGCTGACCAAAACTAAACAAATTCCTGCTTGAATAACCAGATCCTACCACTGAGTAATCATATCGCAAGCATGGTGCAACAAATCAAGGGAACATTTCGCATCCCCTAAAACACATATTTCATCATTCGTTCCATCTGAATCCAGGTCCAATTTGGTTCTTAGTTTTTTTATTGGTTGACACCGACACCGGTTTTGGAGCCTTTGGTATTGTTCAAACATCATACTAATTAAGAAATGTACACAGCAATCAATGGCAAGTTTGCACCATTTCGCTTGGATATTTGTGGATATGGTGTCACAGGTTTTGAATCTGAGAAAGTTGTGCCAACTCTTAATGTTACAGGTGTAAGCATTCCCGCTTCCTCCAAGAGAAAGATATAGTAGATGGTTCTCCCATTTTACATTTATGAAGATGTATTACTGCATATATATAAATTAAAAGGTTAAATGATATGAGAAGATAGAGCCTCACTTGGACAACCCAAACAACAAGCCATCGTAACCCTTCTCGTCATAATGTACAAATGAACCTTTTCCATGCATCACTCCGCAAGGAGAACGAACAATCTTCCCTACAAGACTAAACAAGGTTTAGATTATCAAGAAACAAAAACAAAGAGCGGGACTTGTAAGTGCTCTCAGAGGAAAGCTACTGAGGGGTGGCTGGGGAAAAGGGCAGATCTATTGGTGATAGAATAGAACCCTCCAAGGATGGAAATATAAAATGAAGAAGCATGCAATATTTAATTGCTAATGGTAATAACTTGAGAATACATGGGTAATAGCGCTTTTAAGTATAATCAACAGTATGAAGTAGGTGATGCCAAGCAATCGGTATGCCACTGTTTAGCCAGTCCGAAGCTGTGGTTTCCGGAGCCACATGATTGGACTCCATTGATTGACAAACCTTGGGTGCCTCACTCGTCGAGAATCAGGATATTTGGAGCCTTGAACAAGTTTAGGCAATACTGGCACTGAACAATTACGTTCTTCTATGTAAGAGCATGGACATCACATCCAGAACCCCCAAAAACCGTCACATGATGATGGAATCTATTCACAGTTGTCACCACTAGATAATAACATCATGTTAAGGTTTCCAAAAAGATTGCTCTGCTATAGAGTGTTACACAATAGGTTCCTTCAATTCATGCATAAGAACTATCACGGATTTACATAATGGTTGTTCTGCAATTGAATTAGGATTGAGTAATTTCTTTGAGCCCATTGGGGCCCCTTTTTTACTATTACGAAATAGTTACTTATCAGGGAAAAAAACAAATAAACTAGATTTCTATCAAAGTTAAGAATTCATACGAAAAATGCTTTATTTATCTAAGTTTGTTTAAAATAATTGCCAAGGCAATTTTTTATAGTACTTATGTTGGATATCACTCTATTCAATTAATTTGGTTAGAATGATAAGGGCATAACTTATCTATGTTTTTTTTTTTAAAAAAATTGGATACAACTATCTAAAAATTATCTTAAGATTTTAACAATTCAATAAATTTTCTGTAGTGGTAATTTATTTTTTATAAGGCAACACCTTAAACATGAAAACTTTACAAAATCAATTGTAAAATACAATTGTTGTGGAAAAAAGGTACTAGAATATTTGAAAAAAGATCATCATTGTTAATTGGAAGTATTTACTCAAGGACCATTGGGTATGTATTTTAACAATGGCCAACCTAGTAGATGGGCCAGACTTGATGCGTATGACTTGGCTGTTAGTGATGACAGCCTGGAAATAGTGGCAAACATAATTAGAAAATAATAAACATATAAATACAAAATGAAGGAAATAATCAAGCATTTACCACCGAAAGCCTCTCCAATGCACTGCAACCCCATGCAAACACCAAGCAAAGGAACAATAGGTCCAAGTTCTAAAACTGTTTCCAACGATATTCCCGAGTCTTGGGGTGTACCTAAAGAAAATAAAAGAAGTGAAACAATTTCGGTGACTTGCACCGCCTATGCAGCAAAAAATAATGACGGCTAAGTGTACCCATCGGTGTGAACACAAACTAACTTCAATACACTCTCTCATCAAATATAGCCTTTTCAAAGAACACAAACAAAAGTTCTGACCTGGTCCAGGAGATATAAGGACACCTCTTGGATTTTTCCTGCAATGAAGCATTAAGAATTACAGCATAAGTACAAACATAATGCGCACTAGAAGAAACAATAGCCCAGATATTCTAGATTGTCTGCAAATATGCCATTAAATCAACAGACAATTCAAATGTTCAGTCAAACGGACTTATTGACTTACCTTTTCAACTCCTCCACGGAGACTTCATCATTTCGATAAACCTCAAATTTACACCCTAGCTCACCTATGTACTTTAAAAATACAACAACAGTGAAGCAATTAACTCAAATATACTTGTGGAAAGAATACACATTTACAGAAAGAAACTGCAATCCAGAACTGACTCCATGCACAAAAAAACAAATGTACAAGTGAAAAGGAAACTAAAAGACAACAACCAACAGTGTACCGGCAAAGTGAAATTGCAGAAGAGTATTATAAGAGTCAAGGATTAATAACGAGAAGGGGAAGAAAAAATGATAATGGTTCATTTTATATCCAAAAACTTTCCTTTGATAAAAAATTGTCAATAAAGAAATCTCCCATACTCCTAAAAATGATACCTTCAGCCCTTCATTTACTTTTACCATTATTTTAAAGAATACTCCATGGGCTCTATTCTATGGATGGGAGGCAGGGAAAGTAAGCATACAAATCTCAATACTCTTACAATCCTTCAGGATGCTTGAAGCCTTAACAGTACCATAGGGAAAAAATGGTGACTCTAGCTCCCAAGGCCACTGACTACTCATGGCAATGATGGATTCAATAAGAAAATTATATAGGATAGCTCACTGCACAATACTCCCACATCACTGGGCCTAGGAAAGGTCCAGTTTACACAGCCTTACCTCTGTATTGGAAAAAAAAAAAGTTGTTTCTCTATCATAATGGAACAATCTTGAATTTATATTGAGGCTCACCTTCAACAAGCGATTTTAAAGATCGAGTAAATTACCACAAAAGCCTACTAGCAAAGCAACTTAATGTATGCCTCACACTATAGTTCAGGACAAAGAGTTCAACTTGGGGACAAAGAAGGTCCAGATGCTCCCAAGGCATGCCGAAGCCAATGAAGAAAAAAAGGATTTGCATTCCGTGGACTTGAGATCAATAGTTTCCAGGGCTTGTGGTGTAAAAGGAGACTAATCCTATCCCGGATTTATTTAACGTTGGAATTCTCTATAGGAAATGAATTCCATAAATGTAAACTTGGAGTACATGCCAGTAGCTTGCTGCAGTACCATGTATAAACAGTTGTGAACACTCTCATCAATGTATTTGATCTAATTTATCCCAGGCTGCTTTGGTTTAACGGTGGAGAAACTTTCATATTATTTATTGGTTTGCCACGAGTTTTTCACACCGCCCAGAGATTTCAATAAGTGACCTGCTAAAGCTTCAATTATTGACGGGTTATGGACGGACTCAATCCTTCCCACATTTCCAATGACAATTCAAGCAGCATATTCCTCATTGGTATTGAGTTTGGGTCACTCCCTTATGAGTCTTATATTTAATAAACGAGGTCATTTAGTAGTTCACTCGGTTTTGATGCGAGGATTTGCTCAAGTGGAGAATTGGAGTATCGCAAGAGATCAATGCCTGATAGACACATGGTAGGATATTCAAGCATGTGTACCATAGCAAGTGTGTCTAAGGTGGCACTTGTGCTCCAATTCGAGTGGTTGCACAAAGGTAGCTTTTGCCTATAAGCCACCATTCTAGCATTCTAGCAAGCGTTCAAATGCTAACCAAGGGTATAAAGTCCTAATGAAATTTTTTAGTTAGATCCGGAGTATTTAAAATAAAACGGTCGTTGCACAAAGAAAAATAAGAGAGAAAAGATAGAATAGGAAAATTTTTGACATCTAGTCGAGGTTCGATTTGAGTTTCATCCTTCACCAAGTTTAGTTATATTGTTTTATCCTTACTTGCAGGATGTTTATCAATTAATTACTTGTTTTATCATTGTATTATACTCTTGTAAGTTGCTATATGTATTGGAGTTGCATTCAATTAATTATTCACACGGGTTGTCATGAATGGCACTCAAATAGGGTTATTTGTAACCTAATATTCATAATGAATATTATTTGATAGTTATCTTATAATTTTTTCCTTATTCGATAAGAGTTTTCCATGTTAAATCATGTTGTGTAACTTGTATACTTAATTACGTATTTTCCTCGTGTTCAATCAAGAGAGAATAATGGTTGACATTAGATGGGGGATTCAGGTTTATTTTTGCTGCACTATAGTGTGAGTGTTTTGAATCCCAATAAGTGGTATCAAAGTATAGATTTTTTGATGCAAAAACAACATTTGGCAACATTGATGTTGAAAGGCTTGCTAATCTCTATTAAGCAATTTAACAAGCAAAATAGTTTTATCATTTTATAAGAAAGAATGGGTATCATGTTGACCCAAGAAGGAACGGAAAAAGCCTTGAAGAAGGACGGACCAAAAAAATTGAAGGATATGGAATGGAAAAATATGAGAGATTTGACTAATTGCACAATCAAGTTATTTCTTATAGAAAACACTCTTTAGTAGGATAAGGCCTTAGTATTATTGGCTTCATTGCTAAACTCTTAGGATCATATAATAACAACGTTATTGTTCGACAAGAATATGCTCAATCTCAATGAAATTGTCTTTTCTTTGATTATAAATAGGTATAGGCAGAGGAAAAGTAATGAGGTTTCGGAAAGCCAATTGGCTTGGCCACAAGCAAGAGGTCGCGAACATGGGACATCAACCGAGATAGCAAATTAGAGAAGAGTAATAGTCGGTCCAAGATCAAGGACATCAAGTGCTTTCATTATGGTAAAAAGGGCTCCATGAAGCGAAATTACTTCAATCGGAAGCAAGAGAAGGAGGGTGGTAGCGAGTAGCAAGAGAAGCAAGATCGTCATGGCAATGATCGGGCTTCTATTGCTACCTATGGTAACCTTCTAGTAGTTGATATGGTGAAGATGCAGAGTTTCATGGGTCAAGAGACGAATTGGGTGATGGATAGTGAACCCTCACTACATGAGACATCAAGGAAGTTTTGTTACCTTCTATACGTATGGGGGCTATGTGATAATAAAGATGGGGAATGATGGCTCATCAAGGTAGATGGCAGTAGGGATGTTAACTTGCGAACAAATAACAAGACTCGTATTGTAATGGGTATGGCATGTATTGGATGTCTAATTAAATTTGATTTCAGCTGGCAAGCTTAGCGATGAAGGCTTTTATATGACGTTCAGCAAAAGCCGATTGAAACTCACCAAAGGCTCCTTGATTATGGCATAGGGAAGCAAGCATTTCTAATACTTGATAGAGATTTTAGTTGCCAATGGCAATACTGAGGTGACCAACGAGAGGGTTAGTTAAGATGGCAAAAGGAGGCCAAGGTGGTGTACCAAAAAGAGCGACCCTAAGATGTCAAAGAGTCAAATAAGTGTGATAATACTCCAAGTATATTGATGGAGAGGAAGTGAATGAAGTGAATTCATTCAACATTACGAATGCCAATGCTAGGATCCACGTGGATGGAAAGTTTCCAAAGGGATAAGAGATAACAGTTGTTGAAGAGGGAGAGGAATTCCCACAAAGTCGTGAGAAGAAGTTATTTCATATTTTAGGTCACTCCTTATAAATCCCACACTTGAATGAACTGATCATTTAGTGGTTCACTTGGATTTGATGTGAAAAGTCTTTTGACCAAAGGATTGCAGTGTTGCAGGAGATTGGAACCCTATGGAAGAATGAAGGGTTGCTTATGTATGTGCACCAGTAGCAGGCATGCCTGAGGAGGCCCTGGGGTGTCGCTCGTGCACCAAATTCAATGGGTGCGCAAGAGCAACTTTTTATATGTGATGTTCAAATGCCAGCCTAGGTATAAAATCTTGATGGAACTTTTAGATTAGATTTAGAACATTCAAAACACAATGGGTGCTGCATGTAAAGATAGAATAAATAGAAGAGAGAAAAGAGAGAGTGGGAAGATTTTCGGCATCCGGTTAATGTTCAATGCAAGTTTCATCATTCGCTAAATTCAAGTATGTTATTCTAGTATTAGAAGTATGACGTTTTACCAATTAGTTAATTGTTTTCTCATCATACTATACTCTTCTGAATTATTAGGTGTGTTGGATTGTATTCAACTAGTTATTCACACGGGTTACTGTAAAGAGCTTTCGGACGGGTTACTTATAACCAAATATTCATAGTGAATATTGTTCGGAGATTATCTCATAACTTTTTTCCTTAATTGGGAAGGATTTTCCTAGTTAGATCTTATTATGCAAACTCTGTGCTTAGTTGCATATTATGTTCGGGAGGAAAAGGGTGTTTAGTGTTAGACAGGGGCTTTGAGTTTATTTGCACTACACCGTGGAGTGTGTATTTTGAATCCATCATAAGTTTTTCTTGATACCTAATTTTCCATTTCACTTAAAAGACAAACAATATGAAACACAAATTATCCAGTCATTCTTATGAAGCTTCCTTCTTCTTCTTCCTTTTGTTTTCTTCCCAACAACTGTTAAACAAATGGAGTAGGTCAAAAACTGCAAACCTGGCAAAGATTGTAAGTGAAGCTATCGTAATTATCAATCACGATAATCGCATTCTCGCACTCCTTAATTGAAATCTTTGCCCTCGAACTGTCACAAGAGGTCACTGCAGACATATTTGAAGAGTATTTGGTCTCAGGGCAATTAAGCCTACCTCCTAATAGCAAAAGAAACAACATAGAAGAAGTCATATAAAGAAATGATCACGAAGCGAGAGGGTTTGTTCATGGATAAAAATGAGGAAGGTTGAGCAATTACGAGAATGTAGTGAGGATGTGGACACGAAAAAGCTGTTCCAGCGCGGAGGAAGTGAAATCTGGGAGGAGAGAAATCGGCTTGATATTACGGGTTTGTGAGACACTGAGGGTTCTATCTGTGAGTGGGCAATCTGCGAGAGCGTTGTCGCCATGGGAGCTGCTGAGCTGCGTCAAAATGTCGCCGGCGAAAGGGTTTAATAGCCCCCAGCAATTTATACCTGATGAAAAAGGCCGTCCGACGGGCTCGAGCTGAGCCAAGCCAACTTGAATAATATTTAGGCTCAGCTCGATTATTTATGTTTTGACTGGGCTCGAGCTAAGCTCGAACTCGAACGGCGTTAAGCCAATCTTTATTCTTTTTTAACTTAAACGTGAGCCGAGGCCAATCACTCACACTAGAAAGCTTGGCATCCTTACAGCTGATAGGTTACGTCTGCCAAAGCACCAGTCGGTCACACTCTCGCGCGCGCGCACACCCTCTGCCGCATACATACACAGAGAGTGAGAGATACAAATTGACAAGACAGAAAAGGCAAAAAAGCAGAAAAATGTAGAAAAAGCCCATATTTCTACGAAACAAACAAATGAAACTGATGTTGGAACCAGGTAGTTCCGAAATCCAAAAAGGCAAAACAGAAATTAACTGACTGCATACCGATTTGAACAGAAGTTGAGTAATCGAGGAGATCTACTGGCCAAGCCCTAGGAACTGTGAGAGTGTGCTCCGTGCAGAGGAAGAAGGATACAGTGATGGATTTGGCCTTGAAGATCGCGGCTTGCACAGCCCAGTTGGCGAATCGAAGAGTCTGCGAAGAAGAATCTGTTGAGGCAAAAGGTCGATGGACAAATTGACGCAAAGTCACACACAGTGAAAGAAAAAGAAGAAGAAAAAGCACACAAATCTTATGTGAAAAATCCTTCACAAACTAAAGGGAAAAACTACGGGACACAAAATCCACTACAAGTCTATTGTGTGAAAAATTGGTTACAAACGTCCGAGATGGAGTATCCGCAACACACCCAAGAATAACAAAGAAAAAACTCTCCAGAGTTAAACAAGAAAATACTCCTTCGTTTTTACTCTTTGTTTTTCTCTCTTCTTCATCACTGGTGATATACTCCTCTCTTTTTTTATCTTTGAATCTCCCACACATACTTTTTTCCACAGTTTACAGTATACATATATATTGTTGATCCGTCGAATATTCTATTCCAGACAAAATCTATTCCTGCCAACAATATGAAGATACTTTGCATAAACGGTACCTTAAAATCACGTATGCTCAGAAAATCTTCTAAGCCGGCACCCATGGACACAATTGGATTTCAAACAAGAAATCTATTCATGCCAAACCAGTATTCCTGTCAAATCTTGCCAACCTGGCAAATTAGGCATTTTGCTTTCTTCCGAAATGGTTAAATCTTTCATTTTGGCTAACCGATAAATCCTGCGTATACCAGTCATTTTGCCTTCACAGCCGGTCAACCCTTTGACCGAAATTCTAACTAGGTAAAATCTGCACTTGCCATTTGCCTTCTTTTGCCGGTCAACTTTTGCCTCAAGGTAAATCCGTGCCTGCCAATGGACATCCTTGGCCATCCCGCTCCTTAGCCGCTGGCCTCCATCAGCCGATCAACTCCGTTGACTGGCTTTTGCTCTTCGAAAAAGTGCTCCGACATTTTTTACTCTGAAAATGCTCTCCACTAGTCAACCTCTGCATTGACAGTCTTTAGTTCTCCGCGGTCAACCTCCCGTTGACAGAAAACTGCTTTCTGATTTTGCTCTCCGCCAAATGAACTCCGTCATTTGCTCTTTACAAAACCTCCGATGACAAGACTTATTTGTTAAGTCACCCACAATGGAGTGACTAATCTCAACAAAATCCAGAAGAGAAATGGAGGAGAGCAGAGTAACAGAGGGAGAGAGAATAAGACAGAGGGAAATGAGAACAAAATACTTTGCTTCCTTTTTCATATATGCTTCTCGGTAATCGAAATTAGGTATTGGGTATAGTAAAATAAGAAAAATAAATTAACAACTAATAGAATCTCAAAATAACTAACAAAATAATAATTGACATGTATTAAAAATAATCCTAAAATTTTAAGAGGGCCCGGATCAACTGAACATTTCATCGTGTCGTCAGTGGATCGGCCGGCTGGACTACTGGGCTTGATGGGCCAAAGTCTGTTGTTTGTGGACTAGCCTCAGTTGAGGTGAGTGGAGCAATTGGGCCGGAAGAAAGGAGGCCCGTAACATTGTCATTCCCATCGGAAATAACCTTATCATCATGGTTGAAAGTTGAAAACTCCTACCAAACGACAGCAACCAATTCCTATGTCGCCTTTTCGGAAGATTGTGACTGCCATTGTACAAGAAGTTGAGGAACAAATTTTCCATGCCAGAAAACCTTCCAGAAACCCAGAAGCCGTGCTGGAGACACCACTGATGGGGAACCCAAAGTCTCTGCAGGTAATTCAATTTGGTGGGCAGTAGGGTCCCCATGGTATTTCTTAAGCAAGGAAATGTGAAAAATATCATAAATTTTTTAGTAGTTTGGTAGCTGTAATCGATAAGCTACGGAGCCAATTTGCTCGATGATATGGAAGGGTCCATAATAATGCTTAGCTAACTTGTGGGAGCGACGGTTAGCTGCTATAAGTTGTCAGTAGGGCTGCAACTTGACGAAAACACAATCATTCACTTGAATTCTCTATCCGTGCGGTAGGCATCGGATTAGTTCTTCATTCCCAACTGAGCTCACTATAAATTGGTTCAGAGATTGCCTAAAATGGTTGAGCGGTCCAGCAGCAGCTCATCAATCGCTACCACCGTTGAACTTCCTTGTACATAGTCTATCAACGTAGGGGGTGACCGGCCATAGACTGTTTCAAATGGTGTCATTTTGATAGAAGAATGCCAAGAGGTATTATAGTTCCATTCGGCCAATGGTAGAAACTTTTCCCTGGTGGAAGGTTGATCAGCAGTAAAACATCATAGATAATCCTCAAGACAGCAATTTACTACTTCGGTCTGCTCGTTTGTCTGTGGGTGGTATGCGTTGCTGGCGGATAGAGTTGTTTCCTATGATCGAAACAATTCTTTTCAAAAAGTGCTCATAAATATAGGGTTTCGATCAGAAATAATGTTTATTGAAAAACAATGGAGGAGACAAATATCGTTAACAAAGATGACTACCAAATAATTCGTCGTGAACTTGCTGCCCTAAGGAAAAAAATGAGCACACTTTGACAATTGGTCAATGACTACGAGTATGATGGTTTTTCCACCAAAGGGAAAAAAGACGTGATGAAATCCATAGAGATGGATTCCTAAATCATACCTGGAATTGGAAGCGGTCGAAGAAGTCCCTGCGGTGTTGTATTTAATGGCTTGACTTGCTAACAAATAGTGCATTGTGACACAAATCGGCGAACATCATCACGCATACACGGCTAATAGAAATTGGTGGCTATCCTGGCTAATGTTCGTTGGAAACTAGCGTGGCCTCCTAGTGGAGAATTGTGGTGTTCCTACAATATCATCTCCTGAAAAGCCAAGTCAATGGGAATGAAGATCCAATCCTTATAGAGTATGAACCCATCTCGTAACACGTAATGCTCAAAATCCTTGGGATGGTCTTTTAGAGAGGCGAAGAAACTGGTTGAGGTTGGATGTAGTATATAATAATTGCATAGAGCGGCTAGCAAAGCCACCACTGGTTTTGATACAGAATATATAGAGTAGCAGGGGCCTTCCAGCATCCTAGACAAACCGTTGGCGAGGCCGTTTTCTCACCCCAATCGATAAATGATCTCAAAATCAAATCCTTTCAACTTGGTGATCCAACGCTATTGTTCAGGAGTGTGCACTGACTAGGTCATTAGAGTTTTGAGTGGCTAGTGGTCAGTTTGGATAATGAATTTGGCACCTAGGAGGTATTGGTGCCATTTCTTTACTACCTCCATAATGGCATATAATTCCCCAATGTAAGTAGAGGACAAATGCATCTTTGGACTCATTTGCCTGTTGAAAAAGGCCACGGGTCGCCCGGATTGTACCAACACTGCTCCAACCCCATTACCTGAAGCATCAATGTGGATTACAAAGTGTTTGGATAAATCTGGTAAGGCAAATACTGGCGTGGTAGTGATGGCTGTTTTGAGGGCATTGAAGGTGTTGCTGCGTCGTGGCTCTAGACGAATGCATTCTTTCTCAATAGGTGTGTGAGCAGTGCCGAAATTTGAGCATATTGAGCCATAAACCATCTATAGTATCCTGTCAGTCCCAGAAACCCTTGCAATTGCTTGACATTTGTGGGTATAGGCTAGGTTTGTACAACATCTATTTTGGCCGAATCTGCAGCCACACCTTGTTTAGATACAACATGGCCCAAATAGGATATGGAGGATCTTCCGAAATCACATTTTGACTGTTTAGTATAGAAGGAATTCTCACGTAGGATCTGCAATACCCATGTAATATGTTGGAAATGTTTCTTCCAAGACGGGCTATATACTAATAAACTATCAAAGAAAACTAACACAAATTTTCGGAGCACAGGACGAAAAATAGCATTCATCTCAACTTGAAAAGAGAAAGGAGCATTAGATAAACCAAAGAATATGACCAAAAATTCGTAATACCCTTTGTGAGTCCAAAAGGCAGTTTTATGCACGTCCTCGGCATGAACCCACAACTGATGGTAGTCTGCGGCGCAGTCTAGTTTGGAAAACACCTTGACGCCATATAATTCATCAAACAACTCATCAATAGTGGGAATAGGAAATCAGTCTCGGATCGTGATCGCATTGAAAGCACGATAATCCACATAAAATCGCCAACTACCATCTTTTTTCTTAATTAGGAGGACGATGAAAAGGGGCTAATACTGTGTCGAATAATTCCCTCCTTTCGCATTTCCCGTATTAGCTTTTCTATTTCCTCCTTCTGAAAGTGATGATAGTGGTATGGCTTAACATTACTAGTAGTGCATTAGGCTTTAATGGTATGTAATGGTCGATTGAATGCTATGGAGACAGCTTGTGAGGAATGTTAAAGACATCAAAAAATGATAAAAGAAGATGACAAAGGGCCGAGGAAATTGCTGAGTCACTAATATGAGGAAAATGGCCCGGAGTCCAGAGAACAGCCATAGTATCTGCTACAGCGGTTTCTGTGACTGGAGCCGCTATTAGCTGGAAATGGGTGACAACTGAATTGGTAAGATCACTTCGTCATAGCTGACTTAGTGACATGGTAGAAATTATAGCCTGGTGCATTCCGTAAAAAGTAAGCGGGGAACCCTTATAATTAAAGCTCATCTACAGGGCTTTATAATCAAACATCACTAGACCAATGGACGCCAGCCACTGGATGCCCAATACTACATCAGTTCCATAAATCGATAGAAATATAAATCAACTGGAAACTGAGTGTTTCCTATTGTAATGATAACATTTGTGCTCAAGCCTTCATATTGTAGCGAATCTCCATTGCCAAGTGTGACATTGAGGTGGTGCGATGACTCTATTGAAAGTCCCAAATATTGAGATAAATGTGTCTCCAAGAAGTTATGTGTGGAGCCACTATCCACCGGAATGACTACTGGATGACCACCAATAGCCCCCGCAACCTGCAGAGTAGTTGGAGCATCTTGGCCTTCCAGTATACGGAAAGAGATAGTTGGCGTGAAATCCTATGCTGGAGGTAAGTGATGAATTCTTTCAGGCATTTCTACTGAGGTCTCCTAAACCAGCACTTCATCTTCAGCAATTGAGATTTCAGACGGGGCAGGTCCCTCATCGTCAGCCAACATACATAAAAATTGAGGGGGCTTATGCCGGTATCCTGGAGTAAAACGTTCATCACAATTGTTGCAAAGCCCCCGTTCCTTCCGTGAGGCCATTTTAACTGGAGTTAATTTCTTTATGGGTAATTTGGGTGGCAGATTTGGAGGTGGTGAAAGTTTAGGTAATATACTGGAGGATGGATTTGGAAATTTAGGGAAGGCTGTCAGTGGAAATTGGGTTTGCTCAAATCAAACTTTTCCTCCACTAATTTAGCCATATAAATGACTTCGGGCAGAGTACTAGGCTTCAGTAAGAACAATTCCCATCAAATGTCATCTTGTAACCCAGAGATGAAACAATTCAGCAGTTAGTGGAGGTAAGTCCATGAGTCCTGGTGAAGAGGGATTCAAAATCATTCATATAGGCGACCACAGTGGGGGATAGTCGAAACTTATACAGAGTTACTTCATGGTTTAGGTAAGAAGAAGGGCCAAACTTGAATGTCAAATCATGAGAGAAAAGTTTCCAAGTCGAAAGTTGATGGGATGCATGCATCCATTGATACCATTGTAAGGCAGCCGCTGACATGTAGAAGGCTGCAATGATGAGTTTCTACTCTGCTAAGGTGCTGTGATATAGGAAAAATCGATTGATCTGGAACAGCCATCAAATCCCATTCTTGTCCGTGAAAAACAGAATTTCTAATTTGGGTAAGCAAAGGTGAGCCGAAATTGGGGCCTCCGATGGCATCGGAAGCAATGGAGGTAAGGTGTGAGAAGATGGTTGAGGAAGAATTGCGGATGGTGACGAATTTGTAGAAGACATGACCAGTAATGGAGGATTTGTGGGAGGAAGGGATGGCCGTTCAGTCCGATGGAGGAGTTCGACGAGGGTTTACTGGATTTGTTCCATACCTTCGATGTGCTGTTGAATTGTGGCCATTACCTCCTTCAATTCCTTCACCGGCATCACGACAGTCTCTTCCAGAGCTTTCAATCGAGTGGTAACACCATCTGCAACATCTCAATGAAAGCACCAAATGATAGGTTTGGCCTTTGATATCGTGGCTTGCACAGCCCAATTAGCGAATCGAAGAGTTTGAGAAGAAGAATACATAAGAGAAAGGGAGGGGAGCAGGGTGACAGAGGGAGAGAGAATAAGATACAGGGAAATGAGAACAGTATACTTTGCTTCCTTTTTCCACATACATGCTTCCCTGTAACTGAAATTAGGTATAGTAAAATAAGAAAAATAAATTAACAACTAACAGAATCTTAAAGCAACTAACAAAATAATATTGACATGTATTAAAAATAATCCTGGAATTTTAAGTGAGGTCAGGTTAGTCGAGCACTTCATTGTGTCGTTAGCGGATCGGCCGGCTGGGCTGCTGGGCTTGATGGGCCGAAGTCTGCTATTTGTGGACTAGCCTCAGTTGAGGTGAGTGGAGCTATTAGGCCTGGAGTAAGAAGGCCCGTAAAATACAGTCACGAAGCGACAGTGACCACAGAGGAAGAAGAAACGGAAACCCTCTTCAAAAGATGATGTTATATTTTGCTTTCTTGGTAATTGAAAAAAATAGTATGAAATCAACTGCCAGGGCTTTCCATTTTATATAAATTATAAAACTGGAAAAATATTTAATTAAAATATAAATAAAATAAACATTTAAGAAAGTATAAATAAAATAGGCCATCGTTGTTCATCCACGAAAGAAACATTTAATTTAAATTAAAAAGAAAAAACCATATGAAGTGTTTCTCGTTCCCCATGCGTTACTCACTCAGCCTAATAAATTATCTCTAACTTCCCCACATTTTATCTAAAATGCTTCCTTCTCCTTCCCTCCTGCCTCATTCTCTTAGATATGTTAAATGGGTCGGATCACTCACAACATGACGTGATCTATCCCAACCCGTTATAAATCATACTAAGCACAACTTATAATAAACAATATTTGACCATATTTAACACAGTTTAGCACTTCAGATTGTGACAACACGGCAGGTTGCTCACAGGCCTTGCTGACCTGTTACCTATTTGAATCATACCAAATTCGTTACATTTATATTTAACGATTAAAGTAAATAAATGGTACTAATATGAGATAATTAATTTAATATCAATTCATTTATTTGCCAACGAATTCTCCATCTCTCATTCTCATGATGCCCGACTTTAATGAGTAAACACAATTAGTTAAAATATACTCATTACATGTTTTTCCATCCCACGATTTTGTTAAGACTCGTACTTTTACTTTCTTAATGGAATTGTTATTCTTTTTAAATCTCTGCCATCCTCTCACCTTTTTTTTTTCAGTAATTTAAAAATTCTAAATTCCTTAAGTTTTACTCCCACTGACAATCTCTCATCCTTTGATTACTGTAAAATCAATCTAAAATTACGAATTATTTTTCAATTCATATTTAATCGTTCGGTATTAAGCCCTATTTTAAATAACTCATTTGCAAGAACAGTGTATGCATCAATAATTTAAATATGGTATTGTTTTATTACTATAATATGCATTTTTAACTCTTAATAAAAATAGTTTAGTTATACAAATAATCAGTGTACCGTTGCTTACTTATATATTACATAAAACAAAAATATACCAATTTTATTCTGAAAATATTATATATATATATATAGGGTCCATCATACATTTAAGCTAATTTAGGCCTATCTCCTCAACCCAATGATGTAAAGTGATGTCCAAAATTGATGGCACGAGTAAGATAAGAATAGGCCCGAAGGCTGGCCAACAGATTATAGCCTAAAATTGAGCTTTATGATCAAAGCCTATCCAAGTCCAAAGAACTCAAATCAGTCAGTTAGGTTATCAAATAGTTAAGATTTCAAATATATATATCCCAGGAGATGGTTAACGTTGAGCTGAAAATGTGGATTGAAAAACACTGGATTGATTTGCCAAGCTGCTAACCGACTCATTATATTCAGCCTATATCCTACACCATAGCCAATCAACCCCTTGACTATGCACAATTTACTTGATTCAAAAGGAGACTTAGAACATGCATGGTGGATGCCAATCTAATTAGTTAATAACTAACGCCATTGTTGGGTTATAGCCTATAAATCTACTACTGCAAATTATTATTGGTTTTTAAACAGCTATAAATACTAATCTCTCACCTCAAGATAGAATCAAACATTCGATATTAGAGAGAAACTTTAAGAAGACTTGGCCATAGAATACTTTGATTTCCTATAAATCAACTGAAACCTCGACAGTACAATCTGGCAATACCTCGACTGCAAACAAAGCATTTTGTAGTTTGTTCTCCAAACACATTATCCTTATAAAAATTCTGACCTAGCTCTCCATACTTTGACTCTCTTTCTCTTCCTCTCTTTCTAACTCGACAATTAAGCCTGAAAAACTAACTTCCTCTAGACACTGATGGTAAAAAATTACCTGAGCAACCACGCAATCGGGTAATTGTTAGAGTCGTCAACATGATATCTATTAGATTGGCAGGGGTAACAACCCAATAGCATCTTAATAAAATTTCCTCTAGTAAGAGATAGAATTTAGGGTTTAGAAAAGAAATTACTAATCTTAGTGACAACGACTTCACTTCCCCATTGAGTTAGGATAAGCAATGAGTGCCATTGATTGATTAAGTTCTGTTACTCAAAGATAATATAATTATTTAAATTTAAAATTTATATCATTAATTCAACCTAAGTGAAAGAAAATCATCATCACGGCTTATTAGTATATCGTAATTACACTTAAAAAGTGAATTACAGTGATATTACTTATATTTGTATTCATTCATATGTTTATATTATCGAAAGCTTATTAAGTATTTCTTTATTACCTAATTTTATGAATGGAAGCCGTTAAGACAGTTATATTATTTTAAATTGAATTATTAGTTCCTAAGAATTTTTTTTGTATCAATGGCTAGAAGAAAAACTAAGCTTTAGACACTTGTATATTTATGTTGTCTAGTATAGATTATAATGTATAATTCACATAAAAAGAAATTAAATTTCATAATAATAAGTAAATGTTTTATATTTTATCTAGAGAAATTTAAAAGATATAAATTATAGAAATTGAAAACGTCGCCATGGGATACATTTGAGAACTAGTCACATTAGGATGTGGCCCCAACATAAAGTTTTAACATCAAAGAAAAGGTTGGAAAGTAAGAAAGTCATCTCTAAAAGAATGAACTATCCCCAACTTGCCAATAGTCCATATGACATACTATTGACATGTCTACTCATGCCGCAAAGGCCTCCTAAGCATCCAATGTAGTGAAGATATCTCAGAAAAATAAAATCCCAATACTCTCAAGATTCTAAACAACATTCTCATTAGAAGGACAATTTTAGTAGCAACACCTCACCTATCATCTGAACTATACAGATACAAGATATTTTTATTCACTACTCAAAATTAAAAACCGTTCTCAATTCAAAAAGTATAGCTTCCATAATCGAAATAGAAGGGAGGATCCAAAGGATAGAGAAGGAAGTCTTCTGAGAGGATGCTATTGACCATTTTGCCCAATTGGGCCGTACCCATTTATCCATAAAATTGGAGGCACGACTTCTCTTAAAATTTTAAACTGCCAACATTAAAACCGTACAATAGAAGTACTAACCCAGTGAATTACCTTGATCAATTTTGTATCTTAATCAGCTTCAAAATTTTAGGCGATGCTGCCATATATATATATATATTTTTAACTATAAAAGGAGATGCAAGGACTTCGTTTTACAGATTATGACCAAGTTTTACACGGATATTTTAGAAATTGGCCAACTATAACTACAACAAGATGAAAGAAAAATAGCCATGACACGTCATCTAAGTCAAACAAGCTCCTAACAAAAGCCTCAAGTGTTTCCTCATCCACTTCAATACAAAAGCCTAAACCGTCTTGAAGTATGTGAGCAAGATGAAAATGAATGCCTTTATGTTGACCATTTAAAACTAAGACATTTTTAGAGTTAGAGGCAATCATTCGAGCCTATATTATGGTGGACGATGTAAACAACAACAGCATCCCAAAGCCCAAGATTATAGATCTCAGCAAGGCCAATCCGAAGGAGGAAAGTGAAGAAATAGTAACACTAAGTACATCAAAAGAAATTACAGTGCCTCGTAAAAATAGATTGATGCCCTGATCTAGGAGTACATCAAAAAATTTGCAAAACTTCGATACGGTCCAAAAGGAAAGAAAATGATGGTGAAATTATCACTCGAGCAACCACGCAATTGGGTCATTGCTAGAGTCGTTAACATGACATCAACAAGATTAGTAGGGGCGACAACCCAACAGCATCTTAATAAAACATCCTCAAGTAAGAGACAGAAGTTAGGGTTAAGAAAAGAAATTACTAGTCTTAGTGACAACGACTTCACTTCTTTATTGAGTTAGGATGAGCAATGAGTGTTATTGATTAATTAAATTTTATTACCCAAAGATAATAAAATTATTTTAATTTTAAATTTATATCTTTAATTCAACCTAAGTTAAAGAAAATCACCATAATGGCTTATTACTATATTGTAATTACACTTAAAATGTGAATTACAGAGATATTACTTGTATTTATATTCATTAATATATTTATCTTATTGAAAGCATATTAAGTATTTCCTTATTATCCAATTTTGTGGATGGAAGCCACTAAGACTACTATATTTTTTTTAAATCAAATTATTAGTTCCTAAGACTCCTCTTTGTATCAAAGACTAGAAGAAAAACTAAGCCCTAGACACTTGCATGTTTATGTTGTCAAGTAGAGATTATAATGTATAATCTACGTAAAAAGAAATTGAATTTCAGAATAATAATAAGATATTTTATATTTTATTGAGAGAAATATAAAAGATATAAATTATGGAAATTGAAAATGTAACCATAGGATACGTTTCAGAACAAGTCACATTACGATATGGCCCCTACCTCAAGTTTCGACATCAAAGAAAAGGTTGGAAAGTAAGAAAGTCATATCTAAAAGGAATGAACTAGCCCCACCTTGCCAATAGTCCATATGACACACTATTGACATGTCTCATCATGCTGCAAAGGCCTCATAAACTTCCAATGTAGTGAAGAAATCCCAAGAAAATGAAATCCCAATACCCTCAAGATTCTAAACAACATTCTCATTAGAAGGAGAAATTTAGAAGCAACACCCCACCTTTCCTCTAGACTATACAGATACCAGATATTTCTATCAACTACTCAAAATTAAAAACCTTTCTCAACTCAAAAAGTGTAGTTTCTATGACCAAAGTAGAACAGAGGATTCAAATGATACAAAAGGTAGTCTTCTGAGAGGTTGCTATTGACCATTTTGCTCAATTGGACCATATCGATTAATTCATCACATTACAGGCACAACCCCACCTAAAATTTTAAAATGCCAAGATTAAAACCATACAATAGAAGTACTAACCCAATAAATTATCTTGATCGGTTCTACATCTTGATTAGCTTCCAAATCTTAGGGGATGCTACCCAATATATATTTTTTTACTTTAAAAGGAGATGAAAGGACTTGATTTTTTAGATTATGATCAAATTTTATATGGATATTTTTGAAATTGGCCTACAATGACTACAACAAGATGAAAGAAAAATAGCCGTGACAAGTCATCAAAGTCAAACAAGTTCCTAAAAAAAGCCTCAAGTGTTACGTCATCAAATTCAGTACAGAAGCCTAAAACGTCTCAAAGCTTTTGAAAAAGATGATAATGAAAGCCATTATGCTCACCATTTAATACCAAGACATTTTTTGTGGAAGAGGCAATCATTCAAGCGTTTATTGTGGTGGGTGAAGTAAACAACACCAATATGCCAAAGCCCTAGATTATAGATCTCAGCCAGGATAATTCAAAGTAGAAAAGTGAAGAAATAGTAACACTGAGTATATAAAAAAAAATGTAGTGCCTTATAAAAAGAGATTGATGCCCTGATCTAAATATCTGCAGAACTTCGATACAGTCCAAAAGGAATGAAAATGATGGTGAAAAATCGCTCGAACAACCACGCAATCGGGTAATTGCTAGAGTCGTTAACATGATATCAACAAGATTGGTAGGGGCAACAACCCAACAGTATCTTAATAAAGCTTCCTCTTGTATGAGATAGAAGTTAGGGTTAAGAAAAGAAATTATTAGTCTTAGTGACAACGACTTCAGATCTCTATCGAGTTAGGATGAGCAATGAGTGTTATTGATTGATTAAATTTTATTACCCAAAGATAATAAAATTATTTTAATTTAAAATTTATATCATTTATTCAACCTAAGTTAAAGAAAATCACCATAGTGGCTTATTACTATATTGTAATTACACTTAAAATGTGAAATACAGTGATATTACTTATATTTATATTCATTCATATGTTTATCTTATTGAAAGCATATTAAGTATTTCTTTATTACCCAATTTTGTGGATGGAAGCTACTAAGACTACTATATTTTTTTTAAATCAAATTATTAGTTCCTAAGACTTCTCTTTGTATCAAAGGCTAGAAGAAAAACTAAGCCCTAGACACTTGCATGTTTATGTTGTCTAGTAGAGATTACAATGTATGCTCTACGTAAAAAGAAATTGAATTTCAAAATAATAATAAGATATTTTATATCTTATTAAGAGAAATATAAAAGATATAAAATATGGAATTTGAAAATGTCACCATAGGATACGTTTCAGAACAAGTCACATTACGATATGGCCCCTACCTCAAGTTTCGACATCAAAAAAAAGGTTGGAAAGTAAGAAAGTCATATCTAAAAGGAATGAACTAGCCCCACCTTGCCAATAGTCCATATGACACACTATTGACATGTCTCCTCATGCCGCAAAGACCTCATAAACTTCCAATGTAGTGAAGAAATCCCGAGAAAATAAAATCCCAAAACCCTCAAGATTCTAAACAACATTCTCATTAGAAGGAGAAATTTAGTAGCAACACCCCACCTTTCCTCTGGACTATATAGATACCAGATATTTCTATCAACTACTCAAAATTAAAGACCTTTCTCAACTCAAAAAGTGTAGTATCTATGACCAAAGTAGAACGGAGGATACAAATGATACAAAAGATAGTCTTCTGAGAGGTTGCTATTGACCATTTTGCCCAATTGGACCATACCGATTAATTCATGACATTAGAGGCACGACCCCACCTAAAATTTTAAAATGCCAACATTAAAACCAAATAATAGAAGTACTAACCCAATAAATTATCTTGATCGGTTCTACATCTTGATTAGCTTCCAAATCATAGGGGATGCCACCCTATATATATATTTTTTAACTTTATAAGGAGATGTAAGGACTTGATTTTTTAGATTATGATTAAATTTTATATGGATAATTTAGAAACTCGCCAACAATGACTACAACAAGATGAAAGAAAAATAGCCGTGACAAGTCATCAAAGTCAAACAAGTTCCTAAAAAAAGCCTCAAGTGTTACGTCATCAAATTCAGTACAGAAGCCTAAAACGTCTCAAAGCTTTTGAAAAAGTTGATAATGAAAGCCTTTATGCTGACCATTTAATACCAAGACATTTTTTGAGGAAGAGGCAATGATTCAAGCGTGTATTGTGGTGGGTGAAGTAAACAACACCAATATGCCAAAGCCCCAGATTATAGATCTCAGCCAGGATAATTCAAAGTAGGAAAGTGAAGAAATAGTAACAGTGAGTACATAAAAAAAAATGTAGTGCCTTATAAAAAGAAATTGATGCCCTGATCTTGGGGTACATCAAAAAATATCTGCAGAACTTCGATAAGGCCGAAAAAGTAAGAAAATGATGGTGAAAAATCGCTCGAGCAACCACGCAATCGGGTAATTGCTAGAGTCGTTAACATGATATCAACAAGATTGGTAGGGGCAACAACCCAACAGCATCTTAATAAAATGTCATAATAAGATATTTTATATTTTATTAAGAGAAATATAAAAGATATAAATTACGGAATTTGAAAATGTCACCATAGGATACGTTTCAGAACAAGTCACATTACGATATGGCCCCTACCTCAAGTTTCGACATCAAAGAAAAGGTTGGAAAGTAAGAAAGTCATATCCAAAAGGAATGAACTAGCCCCACCTTGCCAATAGTCCATATGACACACTATTGACATGTCTCCTCATGCTGCAAAGGCCACATAAACTTCCAATGTAGTGAAGAAATCCCAAGAAAATAAAATCCCAATACCCTCATGATTCTAAACAACAATCTCATTAGAAGGAGAAATTTAGTAGCAACATCCCACCTTTCCTCTGGACTATACAGATACAAGATATTTCTATCAACTACTCAAAATTAAAGACCTTTCTCAACTCAAAAAGTGTAGTTTCTATGACCAAAGTTGAGGGGAGGGTCCAAATGATACAAAAGGTAGTCTTCTGAGAGGTTTCAATTAACCATTTTGCCCAATTGGACCATACCCATTAATTCATGAATTTATAGGCACGACCCCACCTAAAATTTTAAAATGCCAACATTAAAACCATACAATAGATGTACTAACCCAATAAATTATCTTGATCGGTTCTACATCTTGATTAGCTTCCAAATCTTAGGGGATGCCACCCTATATTTTTTTTTACTTTAAAAGGAGATGTAAGGACTTGATTTTTTAGATTATGAACAAATTTTATATGGATATTTTAGAAATAGGCCTACAATGACTACAACAATATGAAAGAAAAATAGCCGTGACAAGTCATCAATGTCAAACAAGTTCCTAACAAAAGCCTCACGTGTTTCCTCATCAAATTCAGTACAAAAGCCTAAACGTCTCGAAGCTTTTGAAAAAGATGATAACGAAAGCCTTTATGCTGACCATTTAATTCCAAGACATTTTTAGAGGAAGAGGTAATCATTCAAACGTTTATTGTGGTGGGTGAAGTAAACAACACTAATATGCCAAAGCCCTAGATTATAGATCTCAGCCAGGATAATTCAAAATAGGAAAGTGAAGAAATAGTAACACTGAGTACATAAAAAAAATGTAGTGCCGTATAAAAAGAGATTGATGCCCTGATCTAGGAGTACATCAAAAAATATCTGCAGAACTTCGATACAGTCCAAAAGGAAAGAAAATTATGGTGAAAAATCACTCGAGCAACCACGCAATCGGGTAATTGCTAGAGTCATTAACATGATATCAACAAGATTGGTAGGGGCAACAACGCAACAGCATCTTAATAAAGCTTCCTCTAGTAAGAGATAGAAGTTAGGGTTAAGAAATGAAACTATTAGTCTTAGTGACAACGACTTCACTTCTCTATTGAGTTAGGATGAGCAATGAGTGTTATTGATTGATTAAAGTTTATTACCCAAAGATAATAAAATTATTTTAATTTTAAATTTATATCATTTATTCAACCTAAGTTAAAGAAAATCACCATAGTGGCCTATTACTATATTGTAATTACACTTAAAATGTGAATTACAGTGATATTCCGTATATTTATATTCATTCATATGTTTATCTTATCGAAAGCATATTAAGTATTTTCTTATTACCCAATTTTGTGGATGGAAGCTACTAGGACTGGTATATTTTTTTTAAATCAACTTATTAGTTCCTAAGACTCCTCTTTGTATCAAAGACTAGAAGAAAAACTAAGCCCTAGACACTTGCATGTTTATGTTGTCTAGTAGAGATTATAATGTATAATCTACGTAAAAAGAAGTTGAATTTCAGAATAACAACAAGATATTTTATATTTTATTAAGAGAAATATAAAAGACATAAATTATGGAAATTGAAAATGACACCATAGGATACGCTTTAGAACCAGTCACATTACGATATGGCCCCTACCTCAAGTTTCAACATCAAGGAAAATGTTGGAAAGTAAGAAAGTCATATCTAAAAGGAAAGAACTAGCCCCACCTTGCCAATAGTCCATATGACACACTAATGACATGTCTCCTCATGCTGCAAAGGCCTCATAAACTTCCAATGTAGTGAAGAAATCCCAAGAAAATGAAATCCCAATACCCTCAAGATTCTAAACAACATTTTCACTAGAAGGAGAAATTTAGTAGCAACACCCCACATTTCCTCTGGACTATCTAGATACCTGATATTTCTATCAACTACTCAAAATTAAAGACCTTTCTCAACTCAAAAAGTGTAGTTTCTATGACCAAAGTAGAGGGGAGGGTCCAAATGATACAAAAGGTAGTCTTCTGAGAGGTTTCTATTGACCATTTTACCCAATTGGACCATACCCATTAATTCATGAAATTAGTGGCACGACGCCACCGAAAATTTTAAAATGCCAATATTAAAACCATACAATAGAAGTACTAATCCAATAAATTATCTTGATCGGCTCTACATCTTGATTAGCTTCCAAATATTAGGGGATGCTACCCAATATTTTTTTTTTTACTTTAAAAGGAGATGAAAGGACTTGATTTTTTAGATTATGATCAAATTTTATATGGATATTTTTGAAATTGGCCTACAATGACTACAACAAGATGAAAGAAAAATAGCCGTGACAAGTCATCAAAGTCAAACAAGTTCCTAAAAAAAGCATCATGTGTTACCTCATCAAATTCAGTACAGAAGCCTAAAACGTCACAAAGCTTTTGAAAAAGATGATAATGAAAGCCTTTATGCTGACCATTCAATACCAAGACATTTTTAGAGGAAGAGGCAACCATTCAAGCGTTTATTGCGGTGGGTGAAGTAAACAACACCAATATGCCAAAGCCCTAGATTATAGTCTCAGCCAGGATAATTCAAAGTAGGAAAGCGAAGAAATAGTATCACTGAGTACATAAAAAAAAATTTAGTGCCTTATAAAAAGAGATTGATGCCTTCATCTAGGAGTACATCAAAAAATATCTGCAGAACTTCGATACGGTTCAAAAGGAAAGAAAATGATGGTGAAAAATTACTCGAGCAACCACGCAATTGGGTAATTGCTAGAGTCGTTAACATGATATCAACAAGATTGATAGGGGCAACAACCTAACAGCATCTTAATAAAGCTTTCTCTAGCAAGAGATAGAAGTTAGTGTTAAGAAAAGAAATTATTAGTTTTAGTGACAACGACTTCACTTCTCTATTGAGTTAGGATGAGCAATGAGTGTTATTGATTGATTAAAGTTTATTACCCAAAGATAATAAAATTATTTTAATTTAAAATGTATATCATTTATTCAACCTAAGTTGAAGAAAATCACCATAATGGCTTATTACTATATTGTAATTACACTTAAAATGTGAAATACAGTGATATTACTTATATTTATATTCATTCATATGTTTATCTTATTGAAAGCATATTAAGTATTTCTTTATTACCCAATTTTGTGGATGGAATCTATTAAGACTGCTATATTTTTTTTTAAATCAACTTATTAGTTCCTAAGACTCCTCTTTGTATCAAAGACTAGAAGAAAAACTAAGCCCTAGACACTTGCATATTTATGTTGTCTAGTAGAGATTATAATGTATAATCTACGTAAAAAGAAGTTGAATTTTAGAATAATAATAAGATATTTTATATTTTATTAAGAGAAATATAAAAGATATAAATTATGGAAATTGAAAATGACACCATAGGATACGCTTTAGAACCAGTCACATTACGATATGGACCCTACCTCAAGTTTCGACATCAAGGAAAAGGTTGGAAAGTAAGAAAGTCATATCTAAAAGGAATGAACTAGCCCCACCTTGCCAATAGTCCATATGACACACTATTGACATGTCTCCTCATGCTGCAAAGGCCTCATAAACTTCCAATGTAGTGAAGAAATCCCAAGAAAATGAAATCCCAACACCCTCAAGATTCTAAACAACATTCTCATTAGAAGGAGAATTTAGTAGCAACACCCTACCTTTCCTCTGGACTATTTAGATACCAGATATTTCCATCAACTACTCAAAATTAAAGACCTTTCTCAACTCAAAAAGTATAGTTTCTATGACCAAAGTGGAACGGAGGATCCAAATGATACAAAAGGTAGTCTTCTGAGAGGTTTCTATTGACCATTTTGCCCAATTGGACCATACCCATTAATTCATGAATTTATAGGCACGACCCCACCTAAAATTTTAAAATGCCAACATTAAAACCATACAATAGATGTACTAACCCAATAAATTATCTTGATCGGTTCTACATCTTGATTAGCTTCCAAATCTTAGGGGATGCCACCCTATATTTTTTTTTACTTTAAAAGGAGATGAAAGGACTAGATTTTTTAGATTATGATAAAATTTTATATGGATATTTTTGAAATTGGCTTACAATGACTACAACAAGATGAAAGAAAAATAGCCGTGACAAGTCATCAAAGTCAAACAAGTTCCTAAAAGAAGCCTCACGTGTTACCTCATCAAATTCAGTACAGAAGCCTAAAACGTCACAAAGCTTTTGAAAAAGATGATAAGGAAAGCCTTTATGCTGACCATTCAATACCAAGACATTTTTAGAGGAATAGGCAATCATTCAAGCGTTTATTGTGGTGGGTGAAGTAAACAACACCAAGGATACCCTTTAGAACCAGTCACATTACGATATGGCCCCTACCTCAAGTTTCGACATCAAGGAAAAGGTTGGAAAGTAAGAAAGTCATATCTAAAAGGAATGTACCAGCCCCAACTAGCCAATAGTCCATATGACACACTATTGACATGTCTCCTCATGCTGCAAAGGCCTCATAAACTTCTAATGTAGTGAAGAAATTCCAAAAAAAAGAAATCACAATACCCTTAAGATTCTAAACAACATTCTCATTAGAAGGAGAAATTTAGTAGCAACACCCCACCTTTCCTCTGGACTATACAAATACCATATATTTCTATCAACTACTCAAAATTAAAGTCCTTTCTCAACTCAAAAAGTGTAGTTTCGATGACCAAAATAGATGGGAGGATCCAAATGATACAAAAGGTAGTCTTCTGAGAGGCTACCATTGACCATTTTGCCCAATTGGACCATACCCATTAATTCATGAAATTAGAGGCATGACCTCTCCTAAAATTTTAAAATGCCAACATTAAAACCAAATAATAGAAGAACTAACCCAATAAATTATCTTGATCGGTTCTACATCTTGATTAGCTTCCGAATCTTAGGGGATGCTACCCTATATATATATTTTTTACTTTAAAAGGAGATGAAAGGACTTGATTTTTTAGATTATGATCAAATTTTATATGGATATTTTAGAAACAGGCCTACAATGACTACAACAAGATGAAAGAAAAATAGCCGTGACAAATCATCAAAGTCGAACAAGTTCCTAACAAAAGCCTCAAGTGTTTCCTCATCAAATTCAGTACAGAAGCCTAAAACGTCTCGAAGCTTTCGAAAAAGATGAAAACAAAAGCTAGTCCATATGACACACTATTGACATGTCTCCTCATGCTGCAAAGGCCTCATAAACTTCCAATGTAGTGAAGAAATCCCAAGAAAATGAAATCCCAATACCCTCAAGATTCTAAACTGCATTCTCATTAGAAGAAGAAATTTAGTAGCAACACCCCACCTTTCCTCTGGACTATCTAGATACCAGATATTTCTATCAACTACTCAAAATTAAAGACCTTTCTCAAATCAAAAAGTGTAGTTTCTATGACCAAAGTAGAACGGAGGATCCAAATGATACAAAAGGTAGTCTTCTGAGAGGTTTCTATTGACCATTTTGCCCAATTGGACCATACCCATTAATTCATGACATTAGAGGCACGACCCCACCTAAAATTTTAAAATGCCAACATTAAAACCAAATAATAGAAGTACTAACCCAATAAATTATCTTGATCGGTTCTACATCTTGATTAGCTTCCAAATCATAGGGGATGCTACCCTATATATATATTTTTTAACTTTAAAAGGAGATGTAAGGACTTGATTTTTTAGATTATGAACAAATTTTATATGGATAATTTAGAAACTCACCAACAATGACTACAACAAGATGAAAGAAAAATAGCCGTGACAAGTCATCAAAGTCAAACAAGTTCCTAAAAAAAGCCTCAAGTGTTACGTCATCAAATTCAGTACAGAAGCCTAAAACGTCTCAAAGCTTTTGAAAAAGTTGATAATTAAAGCCTTTATGCTGACCATTTAATACCAAGACATTTTTTGAGGAAGAGGCAATCATTCAAGCGTTTATTGTGGTGGGTGAAGTAAAACACACCAAGGATACCCTTTAGAACCAGTCACATTACGATATGGCCCCTACCTCAAGTTTTGACATTAAGGAAAAGGTTGGAAAGTAAGAAAGTCATATCTAAAAGGAATGTACCAGCCCCACCTAGCCAATAGTCCATATGACACACTATTGACATGTCTCCTCACGCTGCAAAGGCCTCATAAACTTCTAATGTAGTGAAGAAATTCCAAAAAAAAGAAATCACAATACCCTTAAGATTCTAAACAACATTCTCATTAGAATGAGAAATTTAGTAGCAACACCCCACCTTTCCTCTGGACTATACAGATACCATATATTTCTATCAACTACTCAAAATTAAAGTCCTTTCTCAACTCAAAAAGTATAGTTTCAATGACAAAAATAGATGGGAGGATCCAAATGATACAAAAGGTAGTCTTCTGAGAGGCTGCCATTGACCATTTTGCCCAATTGGACCATACCCATTAATTCATGAAATTAGAGGCTTGACCTCTCCTAAAATTTTAAAATGCCAACATTAAAACCAAATAATAGAAGAACTAACCCAATAAATTATCTTGATCGGTTCTACATCTTGATTAGCTTCCAAATCTTAGGGGATGATACCCTATATTTTTTTTTTACTTTAAAAGGAGATGAAAGGACTTGATTTTTTAGATTATGATCAAATTTTATATGGATATTTTAGAAACAGGCCTACAATGACTACAACAAGATGAAAGAAAAATAGCCGTGACAAATCAACAAAGTCGAACAAGTTCCTAACAAAAGCCTCAAGTGTTTCCTCATCAAATTCAGTACAGAAGCCTAAAACGTCTTGAAGCTTTCGAAAAAGATGAAAACGAAAGCTAGTCCATATGACACACTATTGACATGTCTCCTCATGCTGCAAAGTCCTCATAAACTTCCAATGTAGTGAAGAAATCCCAAGAAAATGAAATCCCAATACCCTCAAGATTCTAAACTGCATTCTCATTAGAAGAAGAAATTTAGTAGCAACACCACACATTTCCTCTGGACTATCTAGATACCTGATATTTCTATCAACTACTCAAAATTAAAGACCTTTCTCAACTCAAAAAGTGTAGTTTCTATGACCAAAGTAGAGGGGAGGGTCCAAATGATACAAATGGTAGTCTTCTGAGAGGTTTCTATTGACCATTTTGCCCAATTGGACCATACCCATTAATTCAAGAAATTAGTGGCACGACGCCACCGAAAATTTTAAAATGCCAATATTAAAACCATACAATAGAAGTACTAACCCAACAAATTATCTTGATCGGTTCTACATCTTGATTAGCTTCCAAATCTTAGGGGATGCTGCCCAATATTTTTTTTTTTTACTTTAAAAGGAGATGAAAGGACTTGATTTTTTAGATTATGATCAAATTTTATATGGATATTTTTGAAATTGGCCTACAATGACTACAACAAGATGAAAGAAAAATAGCCGTGACAAGTCATCAAAGTCAAACAAGTTCCTAAAAAAAGCCTCAAGTGTTACCCCATCAAATTCAGTACAGAAGCCTAAAACGTCACAAAGCTTTTGAAAAAGATGATAATGAAAGCCTTTATGCTGACCATTTAATACCAAGACATTTTTAGAGGAAGGGGCAATCATTCAAGTATTTATTGTGGTGGGTGAAGTAAACAACACCAATATGCCAAAGCCCTAGATTATCGATCTCAGCCAGGATAATTCAAAGTAGGAAAGTGAAGAAATAGTAACATTGAGTACATAAAAAAAATATGTAGTGCCTTGTAAAAAGAGATTGATGCCCTGATCTAGGAGTACATCAAAAAATATCTGCAGAACTTCGATACGGTCCAAAAGGAAAGAAAATGATGGTGAAAAATCGCTAGACCAACCACGCAATCGGGTAATATCTAGAGTCGTTAACATGATATCGACAAGATTGGTAGGGGCAACAACCTAACAGCATCTTAATAAAGCTTGTTCTAGTAAGAGATAGAAGTTAGGGTTAAGAAAAGAAATTATTAGTCTTAGTGACAACGACTTCACTTCTCTATTGAGTTAGGATGAGCAATGAGTGTTATTGATTGATTAAAGTTTATTGCCCAAAGATAATAAAATTATTTTAATTTAAAATTTATATCATTTATTCAACCTAAGTTAAGGAAAATCACCATAATGGCTTATTACTATATTGTAATTACACTGAAAATGTGAATTACAGTGATATTACTTATATTTATATTCATTCATATGTTTATCTTATTGAAAGCATATTAAGTATTTCTTTATTTCCCAATTTTTTGAATGGAAGCTATTACGACAGCTATATTATTTTAAAATCAAATTATTTGTTCCTAAGACTCCTCTTTGTATCAAAGACTAGAAGAAAAACTGAGCCCAAGACACTTGCATGTTTATGTTGTCTAGTAACGATTATAATGTATAATCTGCGTAAAAAGAAGTTGAATTTTAGAATAATAATAAGATATTTTATATTTTATTAAGAAAAATATAAAAGATATAAATTATGAAAATTGAAAATGTCACCATAGGATACGTTTCAGAACCAGTCACATTACGATATGGCCCCTACCTCAAGTTTCGACATCAAAGAAAAGGTTGGAAAGTAAGAAAGTCATATTTAAAAGGAAAGAACTAGCCCCACCTTGCCAATAGTCCATATGACACACTATTGACATGTCTCATCATGCTGCAAAGGCCTCATAAACTTCTAATGTAGTGAAGAAATCCCAAAAAAATGAATCCCAAAACCCTCAAGATTCTAAACAACATTCTCATTAGAAGGAGAAATTTAGTAGCAACACCCCACCTTTTTTCTGGACAATACAGATACCAGATATTTCTATCAACTACTCAAAATTAAAGACCTTTCTCAACTCAAAAAGTGTAGTTTCTATGACCAAAGTAGAAGGAGGATCCAAATGATACAAAAGGTATTCTTCTGAGAAGTTGCTATTGACCATTTTGCCCAATTGGACCATACCCATTAATTCATGAAATTAGAGGCACGACCACTCCTAAAATTTTAAAATGCCAACCTTAAAACCATACAATAGAAGTACTGACCCAATAAATTATCTTGATCGGTTCTACATCTTGATTAGCTTCCAAATCTCAGGGGATGCTACCCTATATATATATTTTTTTACTTTAAATGGAGATGTAAGGACTTGATTTTTTAGATTATGATCAAATTTTATATGGATATTTTTGAAATTGGCCTACAATGACTACAACAAGATGAAAGAAAAATAGTCGTGACAAGTCATCAAAGTCAAACAAGTTCCTAACAAAAGCCTCAAGTGTTTCCTCATCAAATTCAGTACAGAAGCCTAAAACGTCTCGAAACTTTTGAAAAAGATGATAATGAAAGCCTTTATGTTGACCATTTAATACCAAGACATTTTTAGAGGAAGAGGATATCATTCAAGCGTTATTGTGGTGGGTGAAGTAAACAACATCAAGATGCCAAAGCCCCAAATTATAGATCTCTGCCAGGATAATTCAAAGTAGGAAAGTGAAGAAATAGTAACACTGAGTACATAAAAAAAATGTAGATCTTAGCCAGGATAATTCAAAGTAGGAAAGTGAAGAAATAGTAACACTGAGTACATAAAAAAAAATGTAGTGCCTTATAAAAAGAGATTGATGCCCTGATTTGAGAGTACATCAAAAAATATCAGCAAAACTTTGTTACCGTCCAAAAGGAAAGAAAATGATGGCGAAAAATCAATCGAGCAACCATGCAATTGGGTAATTGCTAGAGTCGTTAACATGATATCTTCAAGATTGGTAGGGGCAACAACTCAACAGCATCTTAATAAATCTTCCTCTAGTAAGAGATAGAAGTTAGGTTTAAGAAAAGAAATTACTAGTCTTAGTGACAACGACTTCACTTCTCTATTGAGTTAGGATGAGCAATTAGTGTTATTGATTGATTAAAATTTATTTCCCAAAGATAATAAAATTATTTTAATTTTAAATTTATATCATTAATTCAGCCTAAGTTAAAGAAAATCACCATAATGGCTTATTACTATATTGTAATTACACTTAAAATGTGAATTACAGTGATATTATTTATATTTATATTCATTCATATGTTTATCTTATTGAACGCATATTAAGTATTTCTTTATTTCCCAATTTTGTGAATGGAAGCTATTACGACAGCTATATTATTTTAAAATCCAATTATTTGTTCCTAAGACTCCTCTTTGTATCAAAGTCTAGAAGAAAAACTAAGCCTTGGACACTTGCATGTTTATGTTGTCTAGTTGATATTATAATGTATAATCTGCGTAAAAAGAAGTTGAATTTCAGAATAATAATAAGATATTTTATATTTTATTAAGAAAAATATAAAAGATATAAATTATGAAAATTGAAAATGTCACCATAGGATACGTTTCAGAACCAGTCACATTACGATATGGCCCCTTCCTCAAATTTCGACATCAAAGAAAAGGTTGGAAAGTAAGAAAGTCATATCTAAAAGGAAAGAACTAGCCCCACCTTGCCAATAGTCCATATGACACACTATTGACATGTCTCCTCATGCTGCAAAGGCCTCATAAACTTCTAATGTAGTGAAGAAATCCCAAAAAAATGAAATCCCAATACCCTCAAGATTCTAAACAACATTCTCATTAGAAGGAGAAATTTAGTAGCAACACCCCACCTTTTTTCTGGACAATACAGATACCAGATATTTCTATCAACTACTCAAAATTAAAGACCTTTCTCAACTCAAAAAGTGTAGTTTCTATGACCAAAGTAGAAGGAGGATCCAAATGATACAAAAGGTCGTCTGAGAGGTTGCTATTGACCATTTTGCCAAATTGGACCATACCCATTAATTCATGAAATTAGAGGCACGACCACTCCGAAAATTTTAAAATGCCAACGTTAAAACCATACAATAGAAGTACTGACCCAATAAATTATCTTGATCGGTTCTACATCTTGATTAGCTTCCAAATCTTAGGGGATGCTACCCTATATATATATATATTTTTATTTTAAAAGGAGATGTAAGGACTTGATTTTTTAGATTCTGATCAAATTTCATATGGATATTTTTGAATTTGGCCTACAATGACTACAACAAGATGAAAGAAAAATAGTCGTGACAAGTCATCAAAGTCAAACAAGTTCCTAACAAAAGCCTCAAGTGTTTCCTCATCAAATTCAGTACAGAAGCCTCAAACGTCTCGAAGCTTTTGAAAAAGATGATAATGAAAGCCTTTATGCTGACCATTTAATACCAAGACATTTTTAGAGGAAGAGGATATCATTCAAGCGTTATTGTGGTGGGTGAAGTAAACAACACCAAGATGCCAAAGCCCTAGATTATAGATCTCAGCCAGGATAATTCAAAGTAGGAAATTGAAGAAATAGTAACACTGAGTACATAAAAAAAATGTAGATCTTAGCCAGGATAATTCAAAGTAGGAAAGTGAAGAAATAGTAACACTGAGTACATAAAAAAAATGTAGTGCCTTATAAAAAGAGATTGATGCCCTGATCTGGGAGTACATCAAAAAATATCTGCAGAACTTCGTTACGGTCCAAAAGGAAAGAAAATGATGGTGAAAAATCAATCGAGCAACCATGCAATCGGGTAATTGCTTGAGTCGTTAACATGATATCTACAAGATTGGCAGGGGCAACAACCCAATTGCATCTTAATAAATGTTTCTCTTGTAAGAGATAGAAGTTAGGTTTAAGAAAAGAAATTACTAGTCTTAGTGACAACGACTTCACTTCTCTATTGAGTTAGGATGAGCAATGAGTGTTATCGATTGATTAAATTTTATTTCCCAAAGATAATAAAATTATTTTAATTTTAAATTTATTTCATTAATTCAGCCTAAGTTAAAGAAAATCACCATCATGACTTATTACTATATTGTAATTACACTGTGAATTACAGTGATATTACTTATATTTATATTCATTCATATGTTTATCTTATTGAAAGCATATTAAGTATTTCTTTATTTTCCAATTTTGTGAATGGAAGCTATTACGACAGCTATATTATTTTAAATCAAAATATTAGTTTCTAAGACTCCTTTTTGTATCAAAGACTAGAAGAAAAACTTGGCCATAGACACTTGCATGTTTATATTGTCTAGTTTAGATTATAATGTATAATACATGTAAAAAAATTAAATTTAAGAATAATATGTAAATATTTTATATTTTATCCGAATAAATCTAAAATATATAAATTATAGAAATTGAAAATGTCACCATGGGATACATTTGAGAACCAGTCACATTAGGATGTGGCCCCTACCTTAAGTTTTAACAATAAAAAAAATGGTCAAAAAGTAAAAAAGTTATCTCTAAAAAGAGTGAACTCGCCCCAACTTGCCAGTAGTCCATATAACATACTATTGACTTGTCTCCTCGTACCACAAAGGCCACATAAACTTCCTATATATTGAAGAAATCCCAGAAAATGAAAATCCCAATACCCTCAAGATTCTAAACAACATTCTTATTGGAAAGAGAAATTTAGTAGCAACACCCCACCTATCCTCTGAACTATACAGATACCAGATATTTCTATTAACTTCTCCAAATTAAAGACATTTCTCAACTCGAAAAGTGTAGCTTCCATGACCGAAGTAGAAGGGAGGAGCCAAAGGATAAAGCAGGGAGTCTTCTTAGAGGATACTATTGACCATTCTGCCCAAATGGGCCATGCCCATTTATCCAAGAAATTAGAGACACGACCTTTCTTAAAATTTTAAAATGCCAACATTAAAACCATACAATAAAAGTACTAATCCATTGAAATATCTTGATCGGTTCTACATCTTGATCAGCTTCCAAATCTTAGGGGATGCTACCCTATATGTTTTTTTTAACTTTAAAAGGAGATGTAAAGATTTAGTTTTACAGATTATGATCAAATTTCATACGGATATTTTAGAAATTGGCCAACTATGACTACAACAAATTGATAAAAAAAATAGCTGCGACACTTCATCAAAGTCAAACAAGCTCCTAAAGAAACCCTCAAGTGTTTCCTCATCCATTTCAATACAAAAGCCTACAACGTCTCAAAATTTATGAACAAAATAAAAATGAATGCTTTTATAATGACCATTTAATACCAAGACATTTTTAGAGGTAAAAGCAATCATTCGAGCCTATATTATGGTGGATGAAGTAAACAACACCAAGATGCCAAAGCCCTAAATTATAGATCTCAACCAGGATAATCCGAAGGAGGAAAGTGAAGAAATAGTAGCACTGAGTACATCAAAAGAAATTGTAGTGCCTTATAAAAAGAGATTGATACTTTGATCTTGGAATACATCAAAAAGTATCTGTAGAACTTCAATACTGCCCAAAAGAAAGGCATTGATGGTGAAAAATCACCCAAGCAACCCAGTTGGGTTATGAGTTTCCTTATATATATTTCTATGAATATTATTGTTTTGTCCATTATTGAACAATAAATTAATTATCAAACATTCTATAATAACGTTATCACTATTGATCTAGCTATAGTACGACTATAAGAAAATATATTAATAAAAACTTACAATGAAAAAATTAACTATGTCAGATAATTATATAGTAAATCTATAAAAATCTAATTTTGATATATGAATTTTTGATGATACCAATTCATGTAGAAAAGGCCATAAAATGTAGAGATTCTTCTAAATAACTTAATACTATAATAAATAAGTTAAAATAAATAGATCAAGATAACATATCAGATCTCATTTGATTTGTCCAATGGATAAAAAAAAGTCAGTTATAAATGTATATTTGGGAATAAAATTGGCTCTAAAAAAAATAAAATGATATAAAGTCAGACTTATTATTAAAAATTTTACTCAAAGATGAGACATTAATATGTGGAGACCTTCTTTTGTGTTTTTGAGGTCTCACTGAAAATATTTATGATCTTAATTACACATTACAATTTAAAGTTGTAACAATAAATGTTCCAATATTAGATAATATAGTTTTAAGTATTATACTATCTTAAGTGAAGGAGCAGTTTCATGGAAATGAGAAGCAATTCAAGATTATTATGTTCACTATAGAAACAAAATAAGGATGGGCAATTTCTACTTTATATTTAGAGTGGTGGATTTTAGATTAATATCATGGAAGAGGTTTTTAAAACTTTAAATAGTTTTTCTAAATTTAAGTGAGCCCTTCCAAAAAACAAGCATGGTGATGCACCTTTCCTCTTAAAAATTCCCTATTCTCTCATAAATGAATAGAGATAAAGGTAAAATGAGAGAAATAAATTTTGATTTTTTTAAGAAAAGAATTTTAAGTATGAATTTAGGTAAATTTATTATATTAATTTTCGTATTAAATTATTATAAAATAATATGACGAGTTTAATAATTTATATAAATATTTAAATCTTATAAAAAAGTTCTTATAAAGACGGTGTCACAAATTAAAAATAGTAACACCAATGCTTCTCTTAAACACAAACAATTTATCATAAGGGTCACTACAATGATAGGAGAGATCTAATTGATAATATTTGGTTATAAAAATAACTATCTAAATAATTTTTTATATATTTATATTTTACATTTAATATATATATATATTAATATTTCTTTAAAAAAGAGGGAACATCAATCTTCATTATTTTTGTATCTTAAAATCATAATCATTGAATATAAATCCAATGGTTATAAAAGGAGTAACAGGGGTTAGAGAGAGAAGCAGGCCTCCTCAAGTCCGGAATTCAAACCTTATCCTATTCAAAGCTTAAGAGATTTCTGTTTATCTTAGATTTTCATAAAAGATTTTTAAGCTCATGTCTTATAATTTTATTGACCAATTTATTTACAAGTGTTATCATAATAATAGTGAATAAATATGTCAAATTTAGTTTTATATTTTGTTGTGAGCACAAGTTTAAGATAAAAGTCCAATTTCAAAATATCGATTTGATATGAGGGAGAGCCCCTCAAATTCATAAGTCAACCATTGTAGAATAGACTCCCCGATGTGGGACTTACAACATTCCTCCCTCTTTGACAGTTGCTGGCCTCACGGCCGCACTCTACGGCATTTCACTCGATGGCTCTCATTTTGCAACGTTTTACTCAATTTTTTTAATCAATTCTTCCGCAGGTAACCCTTTCCGATTAGAATCTTCCGTAGATAATCCTCACCGGTAACCCTTTCCAATTAGAACCTTTCGTAAGTAACCCTCTTTGGATTAGGACTGGTCTCAATGAAAACACAATTATTATAAGTACAAGCCCAAGAAGAGAGCTAAATCCCAGAAGAACTGGCCGATAGGAAGGAGAGCTCCTCAAACTTATAAATCAACGCTTGTAGTGCGGGTTTCCCAATATGAAACTCACAATATATTTTCTATAATAAACATCTATTTGCCATAAGTGGAAATATTATAGTAAATTATACATTAATCTCAGAAATACTTTGAAAGTCAGCATTAATATGTATCATCTATATAACATTTTTCAGAACTAATGAATATCTTTAATCACTAGGATTTTTTTTTGTATTATTGTTTAGACCTAAAAAAATTAAATAAATAAAAATAAAAAATCTAATATCTATGTTGTTACATTTCTGGTTCCAAATTGTTGTACGGATTAGAGAGCCTCCGAATTCCTGATCTAGAGCGAATCTCAAGCAGATCTGATCTCCGCCTCTATGAACCTGGAACCTACATAATACAAATTACAAACAATGGTTAGAGGCCGGCGGGATTTCTCCCACCAAAAGCACTCCGACGCCCAAGTCAGTTACTTCCCGCAATAAACAGAAAAGGGGCGCGCGCGTAGAGGCGCATCGGAATATGTAGAGTGTGTGGTGGAGTGTGTAATGCAAGAGTGAGAGATCGATGAGCGTTTAGTGGGAGGCGTGGCTCCCTGAGTGCAGTGCAGCGGGTGGCTAACTCTCGTTGCCTGAGAAGGCTGAGAATGTGAGATCTGGAAGATTTAATCCGCGTGACTTAGAATAAATTATCCCGGATCCAATCCCTTCCCCTGTAGAAGGAGAGGGATTTTATAGGCTCTCTGGATGAGAGCTTTGGATGCAAGAATCCTTGTTGTAGTGATTTGTCGTCCGTTGCCCAGTGACGGCCGCCGGCGTGTCTATTATTGCCTTATGGTAGTGGGGAGACCGTTGTGCCTCGCAGACCACGCCTGGTCTACCTTTCACGCTGGGATTGGGTGGAGAACTGCGGAGAGCAGTGCGATCCGTGGTGGGCAGCGCTGACCTTCTCCTTATTAGCTTACTTCCCCTGCGCTGCCTGCCTTCGCATTGATGAGCTGTAGGCGACGTTTGATTGGCCAGGCATGTTGGGCCACCACGTTGGATTTCCTTACTCTCGGGCTGATTCAACCGTCAGGGCCGTTTCCCTCTGGTTTGGGCCTCACATCTCATGGGCCGCGTCAACACTGGACTCAACACTAGGTCCCCATGCCTAGGTCGACAGTGGTCACGGCCTAGCATGTCCTTCTGGATCCGATTTGTGGTTGCTCAGCTTCCCTCAAGATGTGCCAATGTTTATCGTCTTCCAGCTTCGTGCCTTCCCTGGGCGGTTGCGCAAGCTTTTCTGACGTCGTAGTAATTCGATACCTGGAATGGAAGGATTCACACACCTAAGGTTGCGTCGAATTTGAGAGTTTTCCTATTTCATGAAAGAAATCCATAGGATAGCATGCCCCATTAAATGTTGGAAGGGCGCCAACATGCCCATAAATAAGAGGGCCCTTCGACCGGTGTGGCTCATTCCTTGGCTGACTTTGGAGGAGCAATACGAGGGTCTTGGTTCATCTCGCCTCTAGCGGGAGTCCATAAAGGAATCGGATGGACTAGTTGGAGTCCCAGAGTTTCTGATGAAGATTGTCCTCATGCCTTTATCGCAGGTGGTTCTTCAAGCTAACGAGGGTGGCTCGCCCACTCTGTCAATGTTGCGTGCCTCCCCCAGGGAGCGACGTCCCCCAGTGTGTAGTGGGATCACGGTGGAGCTATCTCGAGGGGCTTCACCTCCGGTGTAGCGCATCGCCCATAGTCTCCACTTCATATGGATCACCGTATGCGCCTTCTGGAGGGGAGGGAAAGGACGGAGTCTCCGTTAGGGGAGTATGGGCCCTTGGAGTCCTTACTGGAGGCTCCTGCCATGGGCGTCGGTGCTACCTTTACGGTTATCATTGGGCTCGTCCACAGGAGCTGGTTGACGCTGATTGCTCTGAGGTTTGGACGAGGCGGTGGAGTTCCAGCGGTGGGATCGTGGGGACCCCACGCGGATCACGTTCCTCCATCCACGCTCCAAGCATCTGGAGCGGTTGTTTCGAGGATCGTGCCACGCGCTACATTTTTTCCCTTTTTTGTACTTTTTTGCCACGTGCCTTGTACTTGTAAAGAAACTTTGATTAATAAAAGTAGTAGCCAGTGCTTTCATTCTTCTTGCTATCATATGGATCTTCCTCCTTTTTTATGGTTTGGTTCATTCCTAGTTGTCCACGGTCTGCTCTACCAGCGTCACCCCTCGAGCCCTAAAGGAGGCCGTTGACGGGGGGACGCGGTGCGAAAAGACTGTTGACGCGTGACGTCCCAAGAAGCTGAACGCTGTTGGCAGGCATTGCGTCTGCCAGATGTCATGGCACATTAATTGCGGGGGAGATCATAGGGCGACGCGCCATAATAATTTTCTTTGGAAAGGTGCATCGCCTCAGGGATCTGCCATGTGGAGGGCATCCGTTGGCTTTCTACCGGCACGTTTTGTTTCAGAATGTTGTCGCTTCAATGGGGCTACTTATTTAAACGCACGTGTTCCCTCCAAAGTTGCATACTCTGTTGCCTTTTCGACGGCGTGAAGCTTCGCGGTGCCTTCGAGCCTTTTCCTCTTTTTCTTCTTGTGTTACGACTTCAACAGAAAGGTCGTCATCATCATCCAGGTCAAGTCTTCTTCCGAAGAGCCCGAGATTGGGATCCACACCTCGAGTATCCCTGGTGCGGCTGCGGCTGGCACAGCGGTAGTGGAGGGATGTGATTCAGAGGCCACTGTTGTGGGCTCGATGCGATTTTTGAGGGCGCCTCCAGGCTTTGAGAGGGAGGAGATGTCTGCGTCCTCGCAGGATCATAGGTCTAGGAGGGTAGATCCCCTGCTTCATCAAGTTGCTAGGGCCGTCGAAGGCGTTGAAGCCAGGGTGCAGGTTGCAGTGGAGAGATAGAGCAGATGAGGGCTCGTGCTGCATACTTTGAGGAGGCGTGGGCTGAATCGAAACTGAGGACGTCCAGGCTTGCTAGTGCTAACATGTAGGCCTGGGCCCACATATTGGCTCTTCAAGAGGAACTTGAGCGACTGCGGGGTTCCTGCTAGAAGAGGTCGGTCCTACACTAGAAAGGAACTTCCAAGACAACATTTGTCTCAGTCGAAGACTAATCTCGATGGAGGATCCGAACTTTTGCATCGGCATCCTAGACTCTCAAAACTCTGATGCCTTGACATGCACGGACCTATCAGAGTATCTAGCTCCAAATCCTTTTGTGCCCAGAGGAGGCCGTTAGTTGTACTTTGCGACTGTGGGCTATTGTAAAAAAGAGTTATTAATGATTCATATAGTGAAACTTAATACTTAACTGCTCGGCTTATTTTTCGTCGCTTGTTATGTTTGAACGATCTGTTCCTTCTTGCGTGTGTCCATCTCAAAAATCTTTTTGCCGCTGTCCCTGGCAATTGAGATCCCCGCATTAAATGTGAGTGTGATAGCCGGGATTCTGGCGGGCAGCTGACACGATATTGATCTGCAATCTGATGAGGGGCCATGACTGGCGCCGCTTGGGACTCGTGACGCTCTCGTTGAGTGGGCACGTGGCTTGGTCATTAAACGATGGCGTCATTTGAGGTTTCCCACACTCTGGCACCTCGTCGCCTATTTAAGCGGCACTCCAGTGACATTCCCTTCCTTCATGTTTCCTTGCGCTGAAGGCTTTTAGACTACCAGAGAGAGAGAAAGAGCAATGGAGAAGAGGAAAGGGTCCCCTTCTTCTTCTCGAGTTGCCCACGTCATTCACCAGGGGGTTACTAACACTGGGTCTGCCCTAACAGCGTGTGCCATCACAGCCCTAATGGTGGACTATGGGATCCCCAACAACTCGGTGTACCTTGCCCTTGGTTCTAGGGGCAGAGCCAACGTCCCTCCAGAGGGCTTCATCTCCGTTTATGAGCACCATCTAAAAGGTGGGCTTCGTTACCCCATGGTGTGTGAGCTCTACATGCTTATTGACGCACTGCGCATTCCCATTGCTAGGCTTCATCTGAATGCCATTCGCTATCTAGTCACTATGTGTGTTTTCAGTTGCCTTCATTCTTACTTGTTCGATGCGAAGGCGGCAAAGGTAATTTTTTGCTTCTCTGAGTTTGAAGACCCGGTTTCGATGTCCCCTCGCTTCAGTTTTTATTTCAAGGGTACCAACCCTGACTCGATGAAGAATTGGAAGAACCGATTCTTCTTCTTGCAAGAGCCCTCGGATTCAAAACTCTCTCGCGAGTGGAGCCCAATTTCTGAGTACTTTGGCGAGACTGTGACCACAGGGGAGAAGAGCGACTTGGCAAAGTTCCTCACCGCGATCCGCTCGGAGATGAAGACATTCTCCGTCCAGGGCCATTATCTGACTAAGGATGCCTTCGAGGCCACAAAGTGGGGATCGGAGTCCGGATAGGTGATTGTTGGCCCAAAGAGGAAGAGGCCTGATGCCGTTGTGCTCCGTGAGGTGTCGAGGGAACTCCCAGAGGAAAGTGTCTTGCTGCTAGAGACCTTGTCCGAGCAGGAGGTTGGGGCTCCTTTGAAGAGGTTGAGGGAGGCTGGTGGCACCTCTACCCGGAGGTCACAGAGGCAGCTCACGGGGGCTCCTATGTGCGCCTTCAGTGGCAATCCGGTTCATGCATCCAACTCTGAGTCACAGGAGGAGGTGTCTAACCGTTCAGCAATTCCGGCTCTCGCACTGGCCGAGTATGGGATACCCATGGTGGGACTTTGTCTCGGCGTGGAGTCCTCCCTGAGTCCTATCGTCGATTTGGAACTGCATTGATCGGCGGCTCAGGATGTGCCGATCGGGGTCATGAACGCTCCAGCAACTACTCGGATCGAGGAAAGCAAAGTGCCGGAGACTATTCTAGGTTTTTCTTGGGCTTTAAAATCCACGGGATCGCCTATCGAGGTATCCCAAGAGGAGTGTTGTCAGGAAAGTGCAGGTGCTGAGGTCGAACTCATCGCTGAACAGGTTGCCGGTTCGTTGAGCGCCAACTTGGTTCTTGAGGTATCCGTGGCGGAGGTGACTCGAGAGTCGAAGCCCCCAAGCCTCCCTTCGCGGCCGGCGATGCCTCGCGCTCCTTGTTCTAATGGGGTGGTTGTCAGGCCTTTTGAGTTTTTGGGCGCGTCACCAGCAGGATGCGGTCCTAGTGGCATGGCTGTGTCCCCGGTGCAGGTATGGTGGCCTTGTCTGCGTGTTGCTTCGCTTGCTGTGATTTTTGGGATTGCTAACTATCTATTTGTCCTCATTGGTCTCTGAGGGATCACCCTTCCTTGCCACGATGTTCGCTTAACTGCTTGACTACATTTACCAAGTGAAGGAAGAGTCCCGGCAGGAAACAGCTCAGTGTGCAAGAATCGAGACCGCCACTTTCAAGGAGGAGAATGAGCTCCTGAAGGCGTGGATTGAGCGGTTGATGCAAGGGGGTGAGCGGTTGAGGGAAGAGAACGCTCAACTGAGGCTAAGGGCGAGCATCTGAGAGAGGAGAATAGGCGGTTGGCGAAATAAGGCAAATGGCTCATGGAGGAGACTGGGCAGTTGAGGCAGGAGGGCGTGCGGCTGAGGGGACGGACCACCTCCAAGATGGATGATATATCTCGCCTCACCACCGACCTTAGGCTGCGGCTCACTCCGAAGGAGATGTGCGTTGTGCTCGACGCTAGATTCTGGGATGGCATCCGCATGTGTCGCCGAATCGTCTCCATTGCCCTTCTGGATGTTTCCATGGGAATTTTCCATCCAGGGAACATCGGCGCCGCTGATATCTTTAACCTGCGAACTTCCTGGGGGAGGCTGGGCCGTCGAGCCCGCAAAGTTAATTCTGCTTCTATAAAGTTCCTCCATTTTGTAATTTAGGACGATGCCATCTTGTAATTTCATTTGTTCTTGATAAATGACAAGCAGCAACTTTCTTTGCGTTTCATACTTTCGAGAGTGTAACATAGCCCTTTGAGTGGCTATATACGTTTATGGCGGTTAAGTTGTGAAGGGATCGTAGCCAAGGTCCTGATCCAGTCCCTTCTTGCACTGTACTCATCCTTCGTCAGAGGATGTCATCGCATCTTGCACGTTTAGTGGGAAGCTCGGTTCAGTAGAGTGGACGTTGTCGCTAGCTCATGGAGTCATGCCAAGGGCCAATTGGGGTTTTCAGGCCACAGCAGCTAGACTCCGGGTCTTAGGCCCTTTTGCACACGGTACATGTCCTAGGTGCTTGGACCCTCTCAGGGCATCGTCACTTTCATGCACTTGGTCCTAGACCACAACCATCGTAGACTGAAGGTGCCTCTTCCTCGAGAGAAGGTCGTCACACGCCTGTCATTTTTGGCCCCTAAGGTTTTGGGGGCCACATATTGGAGACTCCAGGATCCCCCAGCCTTGATGTTTCGACCGCCTGGGTCATTTGGTTCAACACCAAGTTTTTTGGGGCTGAGTAAGCCCTCCGACGCTGAGCTGTGATTTGGTGGTGACCCATTTTAGGTCATTCGGGGCAAAGCCAAGTTAGTGGGCCGCTTGGGGCCCTTTCGACGTGGAGTCGAAGTCCGAATGTGGCCATTTTTGGGCCGCTCGACGTAGAGTCGAGGCTCAAACAAGACCGAGAGTGGGCCACTTGGCGCGAGGCCAAGGTTTCGGGGCCACTCCAAGCCACTCAACATGGGGTCGAGGTTTAGGTATGGCCGCTTGGGGGCTGCTTGGCGCAAGGTCAAGGTTTAGTTTACGGACGGATGAGGATCCACCCGACTTAGGGGTAGTTTAGGCCATTTTATTTTTGGAATGTCATGCATGAAAACATTCATATGAACAATCATTCATAAAGAAAGAAACAGCCAGTTTTATCAAATGGAAACACACAATATGTACAAGCATTTATCATGGTGCATGCGTGTCTTACCTGGGTTTGGAGAAGACCTACTAGTAGTATTTTTTGAGGTTGGCGGCGTTCCAGGTTAACGAGACCAATTTGCCATCTTGTGTGCGTAGCTTGTACGTTCCTTTCCGGAGGATTGTCGAGACTATGAACGGTCCCTCCAGCCAGGGGAGAGCTTGTTCTTGCTAGCGGACTTTCCCACTGCCTCTACACTCCGGAGGACCAGGCCTCTAAACTCGAGCGGGCGCAATTTGACCTGCTTGTTGGAGTACCGCACAATACGCTACTGATAAGTCGTTGTTCTCAAGTGGGTGGCATCTCACACTTCCGGGAGTAAGTCGAGGCATTCCCTGAGCCTCTGGGAGTTGGTGGATGGGTCAAAGCATTTGACTTGCGGGCAGGGGAGTCCCACTTCAACGGGGACGATCACCTCGACCCAGTAGCACAGGTTAAAGGGCGTCTTTTGCGTTGGTTCTCGCAGTGTCGTGCGATATGACCAAAGCACGGAAGGTAACTCACCCACCCTGGAGCCCCCTGCTTCCTCGAGTATGGTCTTCAATCCATGCAGGATCATGCGATTTATGACTTCAACTTGCCCGTTTGCTTGAGCGTATGCTATAGAAGTGTGGATTAGCTTGATGCGCAGGCTTGCGCAGCACCCAGTGAATCACTTACCGGTGAATTGGGTTTTATTGTCGGTCACAATGACATTGAGAATCCTAAAACGGCAAACGATGTTCTGGCGGATGAACTCCATGGCATTTTGTTCAGTGATCCGTGCCAAGGGGACAGCTTCCACCCACTTAGTGAAATAGTCGATGTCGACTATGAGGAACTTTCTCTGTCCGGAGGCCAAAGGTATAAGTCCAAGGATGTTGATCCCCTACTGTGCGAATGGCCACGGAGACGGAAGACTATGTAGCTCCATGTGGGGTTGGTGCGCCATGGATCCATGAACTTGGCAGCTTTTATATTTTTTTACGAATTTCAGGGCGTCATGCTTCATTGTGGGCCAAAAGAGGCCTTGTCACATGATTTTGAACACGATGTTCTTTCCCCAGATGTGCGAGCCACACACACTGAGGTGGACCTCGCACAATGCGTATTCAGCCTCCTCTGGAGTAAGGCACTTAAAGTAGGGAGTTGAGTATCCCCACCAATATAGCTTGCCATCAATGATCGCTTACCAACTCGCTGTCTTTTTTATCCGTTTGGCTTCGCCCACATTCGCCGGTAGCATCCCATCTGCCAGGTACTTGCAATACGGGGTCATCCAGTTGTCGCCCTAGTCAACCTGTAGTACCTCATGAACTGGACTGTCCACACTTTGCGCAGCCAGGACTTCTCGCCTATTACGGGCATATTGCTCCAGGGATCCTGCAGCAGCTTCCCTTGCCAGCTGATCGGTTTTTCAGTTCTCAGCCATGGGGATATGCTCGATCTTAAATCTCTCGAATGCCTGGATCTCAGCTTTTGCTATGGCTAGGTACTTGGTGAGCTAAGGGCTTGATGCCTTGACGACTCCTTGAATATGATTCACCACTAGCTCTGAGTCACTGCGCACGATCAGTGCCCTCGCAGAGCGCTCTTTGGCCAGACAAAGTCCTTCTAGGAGGGCTTCGTATTCTGCCATGTTGTTAGTGGCGGGAAAGGTCAGCGCTACCGAGTACTTGATCTCCGTCCCATCAGAGGTTGTGAGCACAACTCTGGTTCCATTGCCTATTTGGGTCGAAGACCTTCGACATTCATGATCCATATAGGAGTGTCTAGTGAGCCTGCATTCTTCAGGCTGTGTGGTATGTCTGGAGCTAGGGTCACTACTTCGACGATGAAGTCCGACAGAGCCTGACCCTTAAGGGCAGGTCCCGATCGAAACTCCACGTCAAACTCGCCCAGCTCTATCGCCCACTTGACTAGCCGTTCGGAGATTTCTGGCTTTTGGAGGACAGACTTCAGTGGTTGATTTGTCAAAATGACAATCCGGTGCGCCTGGAAATAGGGCCTTAACTTCTGTGCGGAGTAGATGAGAGTCAGGGCGATTCTCTCCACTTGCAAGTACCAGGTTTTTGCGTCCGTCGGTACCCTACTCACGTAGTACACTGGCTACCGTCTCCCATTGCGCTCTCTAACGAGCGCGGAGCTTAGCTCTGTGTTTGACGCAGCCAGATAAAGGTACAGATCCTCACCCGATGATGGTGAACTCAAGAGAGGTGGGCTGACGAGGTACACTTTCAGTTCCTGAAATGCTTCCTCACACTCGTCCGTCCACCGGAATCCAGAAGCTTTGGTTCCCCTGAGTGCCTTGAAGAATGGTAGATATTTCTTCGTGGACTTAGCTAGAAACCGCAATAGGGCATCCAGGTGCCCTGTGAGCTTTTAGACTTCTTTCGCGGTCCGTGGGAAACTCATGTTGAGGATGGCTTTAATTTCCTCCGGGTTCGCTTCTATGCCGCGCTGGGGCACTATGAAACCTAAGAACTTTCCGGAGGTTACCTCGAACGCACATTTGCCAGGGTTGAGCTTCAACCTGTGGGCCTGGAGTACCTAGAAGGTTTCCTCGAGATCCTGGACGTGATCATCGGCCATTCTGCTCTTAACGAGCATGTCATCAACGTACAACTCTACGTTCCTTCCAATCTGGGCCTCGAACATTTTATTCACAAGGCGCTGGTAGGTGACGCTGACATTCTTAAGGGCAAAGGGTATGACCTTATAATAGTACATTCCCTAGTTGGTCATGAAGGATGTGTACTCCTCATCGTTCAGGTCCATCCTGATCTAATTATAGCTTGAATAGGCGTCCATAAAACTCAGGAGCTCATGTCCAGACGTGGAATCCACCAACTGATCGATCCGTGAGAGCGAAAAGCTGTCCTTGGGATAGACTTTGTTCACATCGGTGAAATCCATACACATTCGCCACTTGCTGTTACTCTTCTTTACAAGTACAAGTTGGATAGCCAATCCGGGTACTGGACTTTTCCTATAAATCCGGCATCCAGCAATCTTTTCACTTCCACTTTGACAGTAATCAGCTTCTCAACGGAATGTTCTTGCGCTTCTACCTAATAGGCTTGTGACCAGGGTTGATGCCCAACTTGTGGACCATCACCTCAGCCGGTATCTTGGGCATGTTGGCAGGGACCCATGCGAATATGTCCAAGTTTTTTCTAAGGAAGCTAATGAGTTGGTTGTGGTGGGCCGTAGTAAGAGACCCGCTGATGTACACACACTTTTCGGGATCGGCAGGATCTAGCGGGACAACTTTGGTGGCTTCACCCGATTGGGCTTGCTACAACGTGGCTTTGTCGCGAAGATCTAAGCCACCATCCACACGGTTCGATGCCGTGGGGGTGACTTGGAATAGGTAGCACGTCCGTTCCACCACCTGTTCGCTGAGCACTTCCCCGATTCCGCACGGAGTGGGGAATTTCACCTTAAAATGGGAAATCGAGGTGACGGCCCTGAAGACAGTGAGGAATGGTCTGTCTAGGATGGTGTTGTAAACGGATGGCAGATCGACGACGAGGAATGTTAACTTCTGTTTAGCAATGTGGGGGTAGGTTCCCATCGTGACCTCTAACTTGATCTCCCCTTGCATAGGCACAGGTTCGTTATCTAGGCCGTATAGAGGGCCATTGGCTTCTTTCATTTGGTTCCTTCTCAGTCCAAATTTAAAGAATATATCAAGGTATAAAAAATTTTGAGAGTTTTTATTATCAATAAAAACCCATTTCAGCTAGTAGTTAACCATACCGTCTGAAATGAGAGAAGATACAATAAGGGGATCGAAAAGGGAGAAGGTTACATGTACCATATTGTCGCTACTAAAACTAATGACGTCATCCTTATCCCCAACCCTCGCTCTCTTGTTGCTGGAAGCCTGCCCGGGTTGTGCCTGCTTGCTGCCATTGGCTGGTCTAGTGGAGATCATATTGATCACGCTAATAGTCGTGCGGTTCCTCGAAGGCTCACTTGCCTCACCCTCTGAGGCTGCGGGGGCCTGCTCCGAGCCCTTAACAAACCGTTTGAGGTGCCCATGTTAGATCAAATCCTCTATCTTTTGCTGGAGAGTCCAACAGTTCTCTATAGAGTGTCCCAAGCAGTGGTGGTAATAGCAATACTTCGTCTGGTGCCCACCGTTGGGTCCCTTTGATGCCTTCGGCCATTTGAAAAATTTCTCCTCCCGGATCTGCATTAGTTTGTTGGCGTGAGTATTGTTTAGGGGAGCTAGGGATTTGGGCCTGTATTCCTTCCTGGGCCGTGGTGTCGGCCGAGGTTGCTTTCGGCACTCTTGAGAGCGGTTGTCATCGTTGTGTCACTTCTTTCGGACGACTGGCCTCGGTCCTTCTGGTGGTCAATCCACGCATTCAGGATGCCTAGTCTCGTTGGCCTTTTTCGCCGAAATATAGGCTCGGACGATTGCCTTAGCTTCCCGGAAGGACTGGGGACGTTGATGCATCAAGTGCTTTGCATTTCAGCTCCTCAGAGAGATGGGGGATCCAGCGCGCTTCAGCGATGAAGTGGTTGCGATTGAGAAACCGCTTCAGGCTTTCATCCGACCTCTGACGAAGGCGGACCAGGTGCTAAGGTTGCTTCTCCTCCCTATGGCTGGAGGCAAACTGACTCAAGAAGCAGTCGGTGAGTTCATCAAAAGAACGGATTGAGTTTGGCAGAAGGCCATGGAACCAAAACAGTGCGTCCCCTTTGAGAGTAATGGGGAAGCACTGGCACATCATAGGCTCGTTTGCTCCCTGGAGGGATAGGTGTGTGCGAAAGCTGTTGAGGTGGCCCATTGGATCCTTGCTCCCGTCTTGCCCTTTCAGGGTTGGCATCTTGAACTTGTGGGGGAGAAGTTCGGTCCGAATGTCCATCGCGAAGGGTGACCATCACAGGTCGGCAGAGGATCGGCCAGACTTTTCCTTGAATAGGTGATCCCACATCATCTTCACTTTCTCCTCCACTGGTGGGTCAGACCCTCTCCTCCTCACGTTGATGACATTGCGGAGCTCCATGTGACTCCGCACATCTTGTTGAGCATGCTAGTAGCGGTGACTTCCCGCTCGGGGAGGTTGCGCGCTGCACAAACCTGCGGTTGTCTGCCGCCTCTCGCCGCGAGAGTTTCAGGAGTTGCGCCACTCTGGGCTCTCCTCCCGGTCATCTCGGTTGGGACGACTTCCAACAGTAGTTTGAGCCCTACTACCTGAGGCCGCCTGGGCCTTAGCGTCGTCAGGTTAATCTAGTCTGCCCTTGGGGGCTCTAGTGTGACGTCCTTTTTACCGGGAGGATGACGCTTGGGATGTTTGGGGAGTAGCCCCCATCCACTGCATTCCCGTTCTGTTGCAAAGGGCTTGAATCATCAGTAGCATATTGGCCATCTCGGCGGCTAGCTGACAAGTGTCAGGCTGTGGTTGCTCGTCAACACAACTATCCATTGTGGGGTCATCATCGTGGGCTGCCGCGTCCCTTGCTGGTGCACTGGCTTTGTGCTCTTGTGTTGACCATTTTAGTGTGGGGAGTTGAACATTGGAGGGAGACGTTAGACTTTTCATCGCATTTCCACAGATGGTGCAATGTTGCGTCCCTGATCCCGAGTTGTTGTCTGGATTAAGGAGCCTCCGGATTCCTCATCTGGAGCGAATCTCGAATGGATCCGGTCTCCGCCTCTATAAACTTGGAACCTACATGATACAAACTACAAGCAAGGGTCAGAAGCCTGAGAAGGGGGCGCGCACGTAGAGGCACACCGGAATATATAGAGCGTGTGGTGGAGTGTGTAATGCAAGAGTAAGAGATTGATGAGCGTTTAGTGGGAGGTGTGGCTCCCTAAGTGCAATGCAACTGGTGGCTAACTCTCGTTGCCTGAGAAGGTGAGATCTGGAAGATGGTTTTGGAGTTTAATTCGCGTGACGTAGAGTCAATTATCTAGGATCCGATCCCTTTCCCTGTAGAAGGAAAGGGATTTTATAGGCTCTCTGGATGGGAGCTTTGGGTGCGAGAATCCTTGTTGTCGTGATTTGTCGTCCGTTGCCCAGTGGCGGTCGCCGACATGTCTTTTGTTGCCTTGTAGTAGTGGGGAGACCATTGTATCTCGCAGGCCACGCCTGGTCTACCTTTCGCGTCGGGATAGGCTGGAGAACAGTGGAAAGCGGCGCGAGCTGTGGTGGGCAGCGCTAACCTTCTCCTTGTTGGCTCACTTCCCTTGCGCTGCCTGCCTTTGCATTGCTGAGCTGCAGGCGGCGTTTAAATGGTTGGGCGTGTTGGGCCGCCTCATGGGATTTCCTTGCTTTTGGGCTAATTCAACCATCAGGGCCGTTTCCCTTTAATTTGGGCCTCACATCTCTTGGGCCACGTCGACACTAGACCCAACACATATATTAAGTTACATTTTGGCCATATTTTTCATATCATTTTTTATTAAAAATTTAAAACTGAAATTTAAAAATATGAGTCTGATTTCAATTTGTACATGTTAGGATTGGATAGAATTTTAATTCTATTATTTACAATGTATAAGAAATTATAATTTTTTAAAAAAATAAATTTAAAATATAAATAATACTTTAATTCATTTATAAAAATGAAAATGAGTAGCTTAATATGAATTTTAAATTTTTATTTTTGATATAATATAATTTTTTAAAATATTTTATTTCTAAATTTAGGTAATATATTGTAACTATATATTATTTTAAGATATTTATAGATTACATTTTTTTCATTAAAATATTATGTTTTAAGTTTGTCAATGATATTTTATATACTTTTTTTTTCAAAAAAGATTAAAATAAATTATGGTCGGCCCACCTTTATTCGACCGAAATAATTTAAGATATTCTATGTAATGGTTTTCTGTAACTCATTTATTTTTTTAATTTAGATTTATTAGACTCTTGATCCAATATAGTTATTAATAATAATAATTAATGATTTAATAATTGTAAGAGAGTTTGGGTTAATTTTGCATTGAAACCGAATATGTAGAACTTTTAGGATCATCCGTCGGGTATTTTGATAAATTTTTTTATAATTAATAACTATTTTAATACTTATAAATAATAATTAGAATGTATCATAATATCAGTATGTGTCTAATAAAATAAAAATTAATTAAATTAGTTTAATAAATATTATTAATTAATTATTAAATACTTCTTCATTAACTCAGCCACGTCTTCTTCTTCCTCATCGCCCGGCTATTCCTCCCCCTCTTTCTCTGCCTCTTCCTCTTTTTTAATAAACGGTGATCTTCACTCCTTCACCAATTACTTCCATTCATTTAAAGAGAGAGATAGAGAGAGAGAGAGCGTGCGTGTTTTATCGCTACACCATGCAGAAAGATTACCAGGCAAGTAAATCCTTACTTCTCCTTCTTGTTATAATGTTGCCGAGTGCCTCCTCATAACTCTCGGCTAATCAATCTCTGTAAATGATATCCCAAACTCCTCGTGTCATTCTTCTCTGCTTTTCAAAAATCCTTGAAAAATCTCTAAGTAATGAGTCAATAAATTATTATATATTGCTCAAGTATTGCTGAATTTAGTTTATTACCTTGTTAAATAAGAATATTGATCATTTGAATCAGTTTAAGTTACCGAGTAAATAATAGCAGAGGCTTGAGGAAGATGAACATTACCCGTTAGAAGGAAAAAATCAATTTCCCAGCCTTTTCTGGCTCAATTGTTTATATCTTTAATCGGTGAATTATGCTTATGAAATTATTGTTCTTATTTGATGTTATGCTCGTTGGGGTTACTCCCACGAGGAAAAATATCGAATAAAATTTTCGGAGCAAGCATTGATCGAAATTCTGGAGTGAGAGTTGATCGAAAATTTTGAAGAGAAGAAAAATAGAATGACCGATCTATAGAATGTTTACCGGTTGAGAAAAGAATCCAGTCAACATACTGTTGATCGGTTGAGATTGCGCAAAATGGCCAAAGTGAATAAGGACTGAGGACACTGAATATCGTTCGAAAACTCTGGATAATGGATGAGGACTCTAAATGATGCCCGAAGATATTAGTTTTGACCGAGAACATCAAGTGACGCCCGAGGACATTTTCTCATGATCAAAGAACTATGAATAACGCTCGAAGACATGAAATAAAGTTCAATGACTTTGTCTCATGTCTTGGAACTGTAACACCGAAAGTTGGTCACCTGTAACGTTTGCTTAATCAGCTTTTTTTTTTTCGAAAAGGGAAGTTGATTTCCATAAATAACACCCGATTAGTTGAAAAGGTCAACTCCACCCGACAGGGTGACGATTTGCAGGTTGACGACAATTTGCAGAATTGGTGGTAGGTTTTATCCACACGCAACCTACCTATTGGAACTGTGTATATATATGTATGCATGCTAGGCATGCAAGGTGTGTGCGCAAGTGTTTTGTGAAAGGTAGAAAAGAGTAGTGAGAAAAGAAAAAATTTAGAAAGAATTGTATTCTTACTCTTGTTTTATTCTTAAATTCTTTAGAGGCTTTTGTAGCCAACAACTTATATAACCACTTTCATATAATAAATTTATTTGTGAACTAATTATCTCGTAATTTTTTTATCTTATTTTTTAAAAGGTTTTTTCACGTAAAATTTGTGTGTTCTTCCTCTTTTTCCCACAACGAGTGTGTTTGTGTATTTCTATTCGACTGACAATTTAGCTCCTCCAGTGCTAACCAACCGACCAACCATCCTTTTCCCAACAATGCTTAGCTTAATATTATATTGACAAAATATAAATTTGATTACCCAAACTGACAGTCATTAAATGATGAAAGTGTTATAACAAATGTTGAAATCTGTTTATCATGTCGAGACTGCAAATGATTTCGAACAAATTGTTTATATAATAAATTAATGTGTTCATAATAATAATTGAAGGGTACTAACACTAATGACCCAATGAGAAAGCCAATTTTCAAAGTTTGGCCAATATATCAGAGAAGTACATGAAGTCATTTTGGACCAGTTCAGAAATCCATCCGATGATAAGCTGAAAATTGAAGATAACGGTTGGACGGTTTCTCCCCATCTCATCATAAAGGTATTGAACAGTTGAAATTGAAATATGGATAAAGTTCTATCTATTCAATGATTTTCTGAATGGTTTCTTGGACAGCTGATAAAAAGAGTCAATTGTTTCATAATAACTATAAAATATCCTCTATCCAGAAAGGCAAAAAGAGAACACTCTCTGGGAATCAAAAATAACTTTTTTTTTTGTCTAAGACGCTTCAAAAAAAGCGCAAGCTTCCACAGTTAAAAAATTCATATAATTTTCAATCTTCATTCTCTTACTTCTTACTTAAAAAGGTAGATATGACTTGAGTATCAGAGGATTTATAATATGAGCAATTTTCGCCGTCTTCTAACATCTAGTTTCTAATTGTATTGTATAGAATTCAAATTCAAGAAAATAGAGATCGGATGTGCTTCATTTAGTATTTAGATTCCTAATCTGTTTAATAATTAGGATTCGAGAACGCAATAATAATAAAACTGTCTTTCTCATACTATGATATTTTAAGCTAAATATTGTGTTAACAAAATGCAGGTTTGATTTCTCAATGACGTAAAAATCCATTGTTGAATATGTGACGTGGAGCATCGAAATTTGTCTCCTGGAGCAATATACTGAAGCTACCACCGCTGCTCTATGCTTTGGGTTATAAAACTTAGGAAAGTAAATTTAAAGTTCTTTATCATTATAAATCAGGCTAATCCATATTTTTATTATGTTTAATGCATCGTTGATGATTAAAGAGTTTTTATCCTCTTGATTTGACCCCTTGTAATCAGTTGAGTTGGTTTAAATAAAGTTAGTAATTTGCAAGCTTCATTCAGTGACAGTAATGTCAAGAACTCGGATAAAAATAAGTCTAAATAATAAATAATTAAATCTTAAATTATATATAAATAAATTTTAAATCGAATGTGATATAAATAAATAGACCATAAAATTTCATCATTCAAAAATAGTCATAATAGACAAACCCAAGACTTATCACAGAACTCATTAAACAACCGTTCGAATAATATAAATATGACTACTCCAAACAGTCATAAAGGATGGACAAATTCATATACATATACATATCCATCCAACATACTGATCCAAATATTTAATATAGATCCAAAGGGCTTACATCCAACCAGTCCAAAATAACAAAAATATAACCAACACTATCAATATCCGAACAAATACAATACTTACCAAAATAACTACTGCTGCATCAAATCTCGTCAAACTCCTACAAGGTATCCGAACTCTTTATTATGAAGAGATAAGAAATAGAAAATGTAAACCTAAAGTTCAATAAGCATCGCTTATACATAATAAATAAATACGTTAGATAAATTAGAATGATAGTCCATAAATATATTTCAAAAGTAGATAACTGTATAAATCCAAAAGTCTAATAACGAAAGTCAAATCATAAATTACAAAGTCATGAGGGTAATCTCATACTCAAATCATAACCTGAATCAAATTATAATCCCATCGGGACGAGCTTATAATAAATCACAATTCGGAATCAAATTTCATAATTCAAATCATATCACATCCATACGAAATATATACTAAATGAATCAAAATCCAGATCCAAATCACATACAAATAAATAAATGTCAAAACAAAATCATATAAATCAAAACATATTTTGAAACAAATCACATATCCCAATATACGAAACTAACCCAAATCCCATTCGTGGGTAAACCTGTGAATCTCAAATTGAATCTAGATACAAATTTATGCAAAAATATAAAGTATACATGAAATTGGAGAACCAAAAATCAAGAGACCAACTTAAGAAAAAGATTATACATACACTCGGTAATCTTAAACCAGATCAACCATTATTTAGATCCCCGGGTATGGTCATCTATATACTCTATCTCTCATAAATAATGAATTTGCTCACTATATTTTGTCACCCATAATTTTGGATGCACCTCTCAAGTTTAATATATATATTAGGACGTCCAAATATATTAATTTTTCGTTTAATTTACTTATGATGGCTCTTATTAAATACAAATGAAGTGAGTCAACTACTAATAAAGGCTTTTCCTATTGGCAGGAAAAGGATTTCAAATATCCCTGTCAGAATCAGAGCTCTCCCCATCAGTAGATGAACAAATAACAAATGCAGATCAGATATCATATAACAAAGATAGTGGTCTCAATCTCCAGTCAGCAATATATGGATATTAATACAATGTCCATGCATATTTTGTATCATTTTTTTGCAAATATATTGGTATAAAAATATACAGTATCAAATATTAATTTATTTTTTATAAAAAAAATAAAACCCTTAAATATATATAAATTCAGTACAAAACTTCCAAACAATCGGTAAAACACATGCATGCATGGAAGTAAAATAAATAGGTTAGGTAAAACTTCCATACATGAATATTAAACCTCTAAAATAGAAACAAAACATAATAGACGCTGAAATAAACAAATGATAGGACTTATAGATATTTATCTTAATCTTATACCAAATAGATTTAACAAAAAGATGTACTGATCTACCCCTTCTTTTCTCCATCTCTCATCTTCCTTTCTCCTCTCTCTCACCTTTCTTCTATTTTGCCATGCAAATGCTGACAAACCTCGCAGCACTTGTTTAAATAGTTGTCGACACTCTAGTACCAGGCCCTCAAGTATCCATGCTCGAGCGCGGCCCTTGAGCGTTTGCCTATAGGTTTTCGCACTTTAGGCGCCAACCTGCTGATCCAATTTTTTAAAATTTCATAAGATATAATTAATTTTAAGGCATCTAAAATATCCCAAAATAATGAATATATTCAAAATAAATTAAATAAAAATTTAGGTATTACAAATAAACTAATATATTTTTTTATGCTCTTAAAAATAAGAATAATATTCTAGTAAGTAGAATAATTATTCCGTAGAATTTGATGGATTGGCTTGGACTTAATATCTTGCTTAGACGTCTTGATTAGGTAGCATTGTGTTTAGTCATATGGTATAGTGAGCTGTGCTAGCACCCAATAGGATGGTATGAGTTTGATACCCGATTTATTCATGGATTTTCTTTGTGTTCTTAGCGATGGTTTCTTTGTATTATTTTAGATCGCGTACGTAGCTTTTTTGTGATTTATTATTAAAGTAAATGAGATTACATCAAACAATATAAAATCTATGGAATTTCATTATAGATTATAGTTATTTTTATTTTGATTTTTTTATTCCAATTGATTGAGATCAACATTCATAAAAGAATACTTATAGTTTTATAAATAATGAGCGATAAGATATTAACAAATATCATATTGAGGAATGTTGAGTTTGACATGTAGATTTGAGTTAAATTATTTTATAATCCATTTAGATGTGGCTCCCAGTTAGACCATGAAAATATAAATATACTATATTTTGGGCTTATCCTGATGGGATAGTGAGAGTATTGTTCAATAGATTAATTTCATAAGTGTCGGTATTATGAGATTATAAAATTGATTGATTATCAAACTTATAAGTATCGGTATCTTATGGATATTATCCAACCGTTGGTGGCAAATACTTTATCATTGGTTTATAATGATAAAATAAAATTTGATAAGATTGTAGTGATATCTTATATAGTGGTAATTTCTATTAAGATAAGTTCAATAAAGGTTATGTCATTATCTATATTCGGATTCGATGAAACGACGATTGTGTTCTTGAAATACGATTTTCAGTGGAAACTTTTGATAATTGCCATTGTAACTTTTGACTCGTGGTTACAATGTAACATTGAGTCTTAGATAGATAATAATTGATTGCATATTGTTATCACTTTTGTATATTTAATGTTATTATTTAAAATATTTTATTAATTATTAATATTTATTAATTATATTATTTATTAGGTATTTGACTTATTTTTATATTTTTTTATTTGTTTCAAAGTAAAAATGATCAATAGTGAGTTAGAAAAAATTATACATTTGCTATAAATATTTTCAGGTAGAGATGACTCCAAGGATCTAGCAACATTTATGATAAAAGATGACAAACTCTTTAACCCTTTTAATAGATATGAGACATTTTTATCAGGACTATGCTCTATTAAATTTATATTGTTTATAGATATTTATATTATCACTCTCCTCGAGGAATTGATTTTATAATAGGTATTTTATTTATTATGAATTTATGATAAATATTTATTATTTAAGTTTTTTTAAGTAGTCGGTTTGAATTGAATCAGGTGATTTCGATTCGGATTATCACAATTTCGAATAATTTAATTTTATTCTATACAATATATAAATAATTCTCACAATTGAAATTATATTTCTATACTTTATCCCTATGAAGTGTAAAAAAATATCATGCATTATTTTTCAAATACAAAAATTAAAACATAAAATTAAAATTTTTATTCCATCGGACCCCAAACAATAAAATTATAATCAAGTCTGAAATTTTAATTACAATTTTGAATTCCAAGACCCCAATTCCCGATTCCAAGCGGCAACTCGTGTTTATCTTATAAAATAGAAAATATGTTGTTATCGTTTCTTCATCCAAATCTCTATTCTTATAAAAATAAAGTGACTTATTTTTTAATCTCAAGTACAATTTTAAAGTAAGTAATTATAATTTAATTATTTTTTAAAAAATTAAAATTAATTATTTTAAAATAAAAATAAAAATATAATTATTTATTTAAAAATAAATAAAAATGCAGCCCTATCAACGGCGCTCACTCCGGCGCTAAGGCAAACCGTAAACAATGTGACACAGCGATAGGTGAGCGTGCAGATGATCTGTACCCTCTCCAGCTATCCGAGAATACCCGAGAAGAGCATCATCGACATCGTTGACAAATCGAGGGTTTTCGAGTGATGGATCCAGAAGCGGGAGCGAACATGGATACCGCGGAGCATCCTCGTCACATGATCCGCCATTTCGTCTCAGTCGAAGTCTGCAAGGTTGCAAAAACATTGTTCTTGATTCAATTTCTGTTGAATTCAATTCAATGTGATGATTAAAACGTAAAATTTGACGAAATTTGCAAATGATTGTTGGTTTAATAATAAGGAGCTGGAGTTCATTCACAAGAGCAATTGCACCGTCGGATACAGGCCAGCCGTCTTCTGCACCACTCTCTCTCATCTCCTCGCCACCAACTCGCCTCATCTTATTATGCCATTCGTTCCCCTCCGAGGTTCTCTCCCTCTATCTCTCTCTGCCGATGATCATAATCTCCCTTCATGATGGGTTTGATTGTGTTTTAATTGATTTCAGAGAGATTGAGAGAGAAAGTCGAAGAGGTGTTCAAGTGTGAGTACGAGCTGGTTGTTGAATTTACTGGTTTAATTAGGTGAGAGGTCCGATTTGCCTGAGCCACGTTGTCACTCGTTGATATTTCTTTGAATTTTCATGTGTTCGATGTCCTATCATGTCTAGATGGCTAATTTCCGAGATAATTTTTTTAGGCCTATTTAGGGGTGTAAATGAACCAATATTCTTAAGGCGCTGGCGTTTGGCTTAAGAATATCGCATTAGAGCTCATTCATTGAACTAGTTGAACAAGCTATTGCAAGATTTTGGGCTCCTTTAACAAATGAGTTGAGCATAGGTCATTTATGTTCACGACCAATTCACTTATGAGATCGATCTAAATTGTGCTCAATAAGTGCTTGGTTAAAACATGATCATCAAAGGCTTGTTTACGTAAGGAAAAAGCTTGGCTTATTAGCTTGTTTGTATCCACTTTATAAGTTTAGTTATTCTTGTGAGCTCATTTATGTGCTTCATAAGTCGTTCATGAACTTTAGATTAGGCTCATTTGGGTGTCAAACTTGAGCTTGCTTGAACTCGAGAAGCTGAGCATGTGTAGATTAATTGTTGTAGCATATTGAATATAGTTGGGAGTAGGAGAAAAAGAAAATTACAAGAAATGATTTGTATGATTCCGTACTTGGTTTACATCAATGGGAGGGCGAGGGGAAGAAAATTAAAACATCTTCAACAGGCAAGAATTGCTTCGACCGTCGTTGTAGTGTTAGTACAACTCTGTTTGAGGTGTTTTGAAATCAGCCTGCACCACATTAACGAACAACATTTTAGAATACAACAAATCCTAATGTCCAAAATGCCATTGTATATTTGAAACCCGGGTCTGGAATGCTTTTCAATCATATGAGACTGACAAGATGTAAGCACAAGTTTGTCCAGAGTTCATATTTAAACTATACTTGCAGGTGCAAAGAGTATGACACAACTGTTTTTCACCATCATTTTGTGGCAATAATGGAGCCTTTATATAAAAAGTAACTGTTCTATTAGAACCATTGTTTTAGATTGAATGAGGACCAGAGTTATAATGATGGCGATGCTCAGCCAGGTACTAGAGAATTCAATAAGGAAGCTTTGTTACTGAAGTGAAAATGAGAACATTTTTTCTGAGATTCAACCTTCTCATACATTCTAAATGTCTGACTTCTGTTTTTCCACCTCTCTTGGTTGTGCGCAAATGTGTACATGACATGTTTAAGCATAATAGGACATGTCTCTTTAGAACAGAGTTCTCTGGTACTTAATATACATTGGCCATATCCTGACCAATTAAGGATCAACATTCTTTTGTGCCAGTTGTTTAATTAAATACATTTTAAACATCCCTAGGCCTCCCTTCCCATATGTATTAAAAGTCGTAGCATCTACTAAACATTACAATGTAACTATGATTTGTAAATCAGCTGGAGTAGAGGAGCTAGCATTGGATGGCATACTGATGATAATAGGCCCTACCTCAAACAACGGGACTACGCGGTGCGTATCTTAATCTTGTTGCTTTTCTGCATTTCCCACTAAAAAGGTATGACATAGTAATTAAAAATTATGTAATCTAACTAGACATTACCATAGTATAAATGCTATATTTTCCTGCTGACTGTGTATATTATTCACTCAAGTATTGTTTGAATAAGCTCCATTTAGCAGTATTTTCCTAGTGCCATAGTGGACATCTCTGTAAGTATTTGTTTAGAAAGACTGGTACTGACAGTTTCACGTGTCTTTGTGCAAAGGCAGTCTGCTATTTGAACAATTATGGAGAAAATTTCAGAGGTGGTATCTTTCATTTTCAGAAAGGGGAACCAGCAACAATTGTGCCCATGGCTGGTGTAAGTGTAGCTTAGTGGCTACTTAATCTATTGTAGCATGGATATTAAACCTATTAGGCATCTAGTTCACCATTTTTTTTTAATCTTGCGGCATCTTTGGCTTTATGAGAGAAAGGTTTGCAACATTATTGATGGAAAATTATGATGAGGATAAGCTTTGAGGGATGCTATCATGCTACTATTAAGTATTTTCTACATCTTTCAGAAAATACCTTGATCTTGACTCATTATTGTGGTTTCCATCCAGGATGTAGTGATGTACACAGCTGACAGTCAAAATGTACATTCTGTTGATGAGGTAGCTTTCTAGTGCTTGTTCCTTGGTCTTAGAGGATGTTTGGCATTATTGTTGAAATAGATTTTGGGAAAATCTATTAGTTGGGAAAATCTATTTGTTGAAAACTTCTCCAAAATGCCTCCTAAATAGCTAATTGAGATCGTCTATAAGAAGTTGGGGATTTATTAAAAACAAGTTTCAATTTAAACCCCCAAAAAAAAAATAAAGCACTTTTGGCATATGCTATTAAATTACAGGTTTTCCCAAAAGCATTTAAAAAAGTAATTCCAGTGTAAGGCGGTATGATGAACCATGTATTATCATATAAACGTGAATCATGCTCACACCTAGTTATGACGTGCCAGTCTTGGATGTAATTATCCCTGAAATGCTGAATGCACTCATCTTTCCCTGGTTATGGGCAGAGTGGAAAATGCAGCGTTGTGTGTTACAATATTCTCCATCATATGAACTTAAATTTTCCTGAATATAGGAAGGAGATAGGACGTGTGATCCACCTTCCCTGTCTAATATGATGTGTAAGAACATTTACGGCCCAATATGCACACTTCATCTCATATGAGAGAGGAGTGTGTGATTGAAATTTCCATCCTGAGAGCCCTCTTTGATTAGGCTTTATTGTTCTGCCAAAAAGGAACTATACAAGTAATGAAGTTACCATTTCTGACAATTTCCTATACTTCTGGGAGGAACAGAAGTTAATTCAAGAAATTTCTTTGACGAGGTGGTCAGAAGACAAATTGAAATCAGATGACTGGCAGAATGTTGATCTATTCTTGAATAAGCCTGATTTCATTTTTAAGCAATGTTTTATTTAGAATCTAGTTCTAACCACTGGCCATTACTGCCACTGTGCTCCAGATAACAGATGGAGAGCGGCTTACGTTGACGTTATGGTTTAGTCGAAATGGTTCCCATGATGAGGATGCCAAACTTGTTTCCCTCCTATGCACTCTAGACAATTTACACAATGAGCCTGCTTTACATGTACCTTTTCCAGCGTCCAGCACTATGTATTGGTTCTCTACTGACCATGATTCTGATCACCAACAAGGATGTGATATACGTTTTGCAAGACTTCTGGTTCTTGGATTTGATCTCTATTCTTCTCCTGATGAGAGCTGTTCTTTTGAATCGGATTCAGGGTATGACATCTCAGAACTACTTATGAAACCATTGCATTTGGTTAGGGGAGATGAGCTGTTCACTGTTGAATTCGCCAACGTATTACATGCTCTTCAGGTGATTTCCACTCGACATTTACATTTTTTTGTGTACTTCCAGAGAATGAATTGCAGTGTTTGTTTTGTTATCTTTACTCAAGCGACTGTTGATCCTGACACCAATTTGCTTTATTGAAGAAAGTGGCTGTAGGAAATTATTAAAGCTGTGATGCTGCATTTATCAGAAGTTTGGTGTGAAATTGGGTGAAAGTGGTCAACATGGAATTTTTTTTTTTTTTTGTTCATAGTAACATGGTCAACCCGCCAGCCCTGCCCCCTACAGAAGAAAAAATATAAGTATGGCCATCTAGCTTTTCTACAGCTGCATTGCTCACATATCTATTAAAAATAAAAAAAATAATAAAGTTCCCAAGAGGATCTAGTTGCATTATTGACAAGACAAAAAAAAAAGTCTGTATCTTCACATGATTGCCCTTCTCATAAGTTTGAAGGAATGATGCTGGTGCGACAACCTTGAGGCCAGTCGGTGGAATTGTAGCATTGAGTATAAAGGTTTTGTGAGTTGAAGTTCTGTTTTATTACTTATTAGCATGATGTAGTGCCCACAACTATCTGAAACTGCAAACATATGTGCTGATATTTTCGTTCTGTTCCCACTTTGTCAAAGCAGGTGGTGCAGTTCTACTTTTGGAAAGAATCAGGGCTACAAAATTCAGTGGTTGAAAGGGATATTAACAATGTCATACCATTATCTCTAGCTCAGAGAGAGAGAGTTAATGCACTCAAACATATATTGATGAAAGACATGCAGCTGGCAGAGGCAAGTTTCAGCTATTCTATTTGTGATAACCCCAGGCAATACTGTTTCAATTGGGTAAACTTTTCTGCTGCAATAACAGCATGGGAAGCTTATACTTGTAAGCTGCATGGAGAAATGCTAATGAATTTGCATCAGTGGAAAACCCACCAATCGATATTCACCATTCCATTTGATGGAAAGTGAGGGGTGAACTTGAAGGCTTGTTTAAGGTCTAGAGTTGTAAAATGTTAGTGGTCAAACTAATTCAGGTTTTACATGCACTTGTGATCGCCATATGCATGTCTCAGTGAAAAGAAATGTTGTACATTCTTCAGCTATGAATTTCAAAACGTATGATGTTCAAGAATCCCCTGAAATGGATAAATGTCAAAGAAATATTCTGGATGAAAGCTTAGATCGGTTTTTTAACAAGCTTGGGAATGGTCAAAAACGAGGAGCAGCTGAGGTATGGAGTTGTGCACTTCTTTTCTGCTATTTATGATGCTTATACAGAGGAGAACTAAAGATGTTTCGTAGACAAAAGCTTGGCAAATAGATTTGGTGTCCGGGCGCAAATTACTTCCACGGCGTCACTGGTGAGGTTGTAGTTGTGGTGAGCCTTCTTCCAGTTCTACAGGTAATTATTCGTGATTACTTGCAATTCCAGAAAATAATAGAAAGTTTCATTACTGGTTGATGTCAAGCAACTTCTATAGTGATGAGGAGTAACTCCATTTTGTTTAGAATAGAAGTACTTGATATCAAAGTACAGAAGGCTAGTGGTGATGGCCTATGTATATTCATCTGATAAATAAAAAGAAAAATCATTTAAACAGAGTAATGAAATTCAAGTGTTCTTACAAGCCATCATCATCCAACTTTACTACAGGATCAGTACCTTACCTGGAAAATCCCAACTTGGCTTATTGGTTGGTTGACTGACGATAAACAAACAAAAACTCAAATAGACTAAAATAAAGACATCATGATGCGTGCTTAAGTGGTGACAGCACCGGCAAGAGTGGAATGATGGCGAAAACAGAGCAGAAAACGGAGGGAGGGGAGATCAGCAGAGGAGAAATGGAAAAAAAGAGGGGAAATGATGTGTGTGGCTTCGCTGTGATGAGGGTTCATTGTTGTTGTCTGCAATTGAAGGGAGCAGGCAGAATTCGTGAGGGAGAGAATTGTGACTGAGGTCTCGGTAGATAACCGAGGTGCGAAGGGTCGAGATTCCCAGGACCGAGATGCAGGGAGAGAGGGAGAGAAAAGCAGGAAAAGACGGGGAGAGAAAAGGAGAGGGGAAGCAGAGAGGGAGAGAAGAAACAGGGGAGACATGGAGAAAGAAAATAGAGAGAGTAAATATTTTTCCTTCCTCAATCAACAGAGCAGTGATGACTTTATACAGGACGAGGCTGCGGCCCCATAGCCTAGCAACATAACAGAAAACGAATAATAATCCACGTGCAGGGGCAGGGGCAGGAAAACTAACAGAAAAGGAAATAAACAGAATGAAAAACAAATAGAAAATCAAGAAAGGGGAAAAATAACAGCAGGCTCGTAACATTGCTATCCCCATAAAAAAAAAACCTTGTTCTCAAGGTTGAACGGGGAAAAAATTTGATGAAGTGATACCACCGGTAAACTACCGAGCCCCCTCATCAGCGGAAGCTCGTCCAGAAGCACGCATTCCATGTAGATTTTCCTTCCACTGGATCTCCTTGCACGAGTGAAAACCCAAGGAGATGGGGTTGAGCTTGTTGTAAGACTTGACATGGCTATTCCGCTGGTCAAATGTATATCATCGTCCTTCACAAGTGCACGATCTGATGGAAGCCCAACCATGCATGACATACCAGCCGCAGACAACCATAGCTTCTCCAGGAGTATTTTGATATAAAAATGATCAAACACAGTTGGATTTTTGAAACCTATACTTCCCAATGTAAGGGCTCCAGACAATGCAGTAAGCTCTTGTGTGGTGAAGCCTTCTCTTTTAAAGCATGGAATTAGTCCAGATGCCTCAAAAGATTCTTCAAGTTTTCTCCCTTCAGGGTAAAAAATCTTTGAATCAAGCCTTCCCAACTGAATTTGAATATTATGGCCTTCACCTATTGAGACAGCTCTTGTAGAAGAAGTTATGTAACTTCCTTTTGTCATAATAACAATTCCTACAATTGCGCCACAAGGATCGAAGTAAGCCTTGGTGCATAGACAAAGTACTGAAAAACAACTAAATGAATATCACTACCATTCCTCACGTCTAGGTAACCCATGGGAAGAGATTGGGCACTGCCCGTAAGAATTTGAAGGAACAGTCCTAAACACTTTATGAGTGTCACTTTGTTTGGGAAGGATTTCATCAGATAAATGTTCATTACTGAATACACAGACGCCTTTGGAAAGTCTCTTGCAGACAAACACTTCTCTAGTTGACAAATTGCAGCAGCTATTTCAGTGACATCAATCAAGCACTGAATTACTTCACACTAACCCACATCTAATTTAGTTTGTGATTGCTGCCATTCTAGGTGAAACTTTTCATTCTCTTTCTGAAGTGCTTCCTTAAAGGAGCAATTTGGGTAAGAACAAAAAAGAGTTTTCTTCAGTACTGCAGGATCATTTTCAATTTGCTTAGGAATCTGGATCACGATCTGAGCCTTTCTGAACTGGTGCATAAGGCCCCACCCCATTGCAAGCGAGTATAGATAGCTTCTATTCTGGCAACAATACACTAAAATATAAGACCTCTTGAGAGCATCCCTGAGCTACTCCCAAGGCTCCCGCTTTTCCTGAGACTTCTCAGGTTCTAAAGTCTTCAGCTGCTCTGGCAAGGTTTCTATGCAAGCCTTTTTGGCCATGCTGGCCATGGAAGCTGCCTGCACAATCAAGCCGATCAGCTTCATGGCATCAAGTCCCATTAGCTGAGCGGTATTTGCAACCTCTCCAATGTTATCCTAGGCAGGTACTGATGCAACACCACCCAAGAAAGTCATTTCACCTGTCAACGATGCTGTTAGCCAATAGCTTGCAGCTGTGCATGGCCAACTTTCACATCTATGAGCTGCTGGTAGCACTTGTCCTTTATCCACCAATTTATCTAAGTCTTCCTTCAGCTGCTCGATTTTGGCATTACAAGTCGACAACTCAATAACTCCAGCAATTGTTGAAGCTGCCTGGTGTCCCATTGCTGCCTGCTCGATTTCCACAGCCCTGGAATTGAGCAGCTTGAGCCTCGTAAGATTGTAGGGTAGTGAATTAGAGGTCAGGATTGGTCTACCAAATTGCATCCCAAATTTGTCCCTCTATGGAGGAATTGATTTCATTTCTAAGAGCTGGAATCTATCGAGGTCGAGCAGATCAGATGGAGGGCCCAGTGTAGTAGAAACGGCAATTTGTGCCATCGTCTGCACAGAGTCATCTTCAGTGCCTAGCATATATGAGAACTGGAAGGGCAGATGGAACTTGCCAGAGCAGGCTTTAACAACCTTCTATCAACTATACCACTAAACATGGTAGTTGTGGAATTTACAACTGCTCTAGCGCCCAAGGTGAAGTATCAAAGTAAATTGTGGTTAAGCTCTCAAACCCTTCTGTCACCGGAAGTATCATTTAGGCAGGTGGTAGATGAAACCCATTTGCAGCCATCTTCCTCAGTTCCAGCAATAGCATAGCAACCCAACTTCAGTCTAAACTTATCCAAAGCTTGAAATGAAAAATGTAGGAGCGCCGAGTATGCAAATGTAGAAAAATCACGCAACAAAAAATCATTGTAATTTTTCAGTGATTTGGGCAATGCTAAGAATTGCAACACATTTGGCTGCTTCCCTAGCATGGTACTACCACACCTCTCATATATATCATAATCTGTAGTATCTTCCTCAAGAGAAAAAGAGTTGTTGATTGCAAAAGGAGAAATACTCACAAAGTGGTGCAGTTCCGACAACGTTTGGACAGAGATAATAGCAAGTGTGTTTCCCAAATCATCCTCTGGAAACACAGGTTTGCTGGGTGAGTCTCTTGAATCCACGAATCCTTCATTGTGTAGTATCCATGACTTCACACCAATGAGAATTGGGTGTTTGGCCAAGGGCAATGGCCTTTCGGTCTTTGGCAGATGAGGATGGGAGGTGAGATGGATATCGGTGGGTACGCGAAGCCAAATTGGTGGTGTTTCAGTAGGTTGGGCTAAACTAACAGAGGTTAAAGGCGTGATTTGTGAGGGAGTTGGAGGAACAGGAAGATTTGAGGATGGTACGGTCTGTCGGTCAATTTGGTTTAGGGATTGAAGGAGTTGTTCTGTGGTGAAGGCAGCGGTAGGGTTGCTGTCGTGACATCCGATGGTAAGTTGGAAATTAAGTGATTCATGTAGAAGGAAGGGTGGGATGCTAGACCGTGGTTGGGGAATTGCAGAGGGAGTAATGGGGGAAATATGAAACGTACCCGATGAGGAAGTCACAGACGGTGAAGTATTCAACAGCAACGGCCGATGTGCTGATGAATGATGTTTGCGCTTGATCCTGTTAAGCGTTTGAAGGATTTCATCAAGAGAGCACTGGATTTGTGCTTTGGTGGAAGCTTGGGCAACCATGGCGGCTGTGTGTTGTTGGACGGTCACCTGCACCGTCTTCAACTTCATCGTCAGCTTAACAATGGAAGTGTTGAGTGCGTCGAGTGCTTGTTCGTCAGTTGCGAGCGCCATTTCCTCTGTTTTGTCTCAATTAGAGCACCAATGATGTGTGCTCAAGTGATGACAGCACCGGCAAGAGTGGAATGACGGCGAAAACAGAGCAGAAAACGGTGGGAGGGGAGATCAACAGAGGAGAAATGGAAGAAAAGAGAGGAAAGGATGCGTGCGGCTTCGCTGTGATGAGGGTTCACTGTTGTTGTCTGCAATTGAAGGGAGCAGGCAGAATTCGTGAGGGAGAGAATTGTGACCAAGGTCTCGGTAGATAACCGAGGTGCGAAGGGTCGAGATTCCCAGGACCGAGATGCGGGGAGAGAAAAGCAGGAAAAGACGGGGAGAGAAAGGGAGAGGGGAAGCAGAGAGGGGGAGAAGAAACAGGGGAGACAGAGAGAAAGAAAATAGAGAGAGCAAATATTTTTCCTTTTCTCAATCAACAGAGCAGTGATGGCTTTATACAAGACGAGGCTGTAGCCCCATAGCCTAGCAACATAACAGAAAACGAATAATAATTCACGTGCAGGGGTAGGGGCAGGAAAACTAACAGAAAAGGAAATAAACAGAATGGAAAACAAATAGAAAACTAAGGAAGGGGAAAAATAACAACAGGCTCGTAACACATCACCTGTACACTCATTTCCTTCTTACTTTTTTGAAAAAACAGAAGAAAATGTGAGTTTGTTATCTGGGAAAAGAAAGAAATGAATATGTAGGTTTAAGAAAAGTTGAAGTGATATGATAAAAAAACGGTTTAAAATTATTTATACTTTCAAAGAATACTTCACTAAGCCAAATGAAACAAGGGAGACGGATTCAAATATTTGGCCCTGTTTAGCGGGAGGTGAAACTTTGTTGCTGTACTTCCTCTTTGTCATCCTCCTCTCTCTCACTCTCTCCATTTCTCCCTCTCCCCTCTGATTTTCCCTGCACCTTTGCTTTTGTGTTCATAGAATTTACAAATGTAGAAACATGGAGTGTGATCCGGCTGACATTGGATACGCTGAATGGAAAAACTCACTCTCACATCTGCACTGAAGATTGCCTTCACTGGCCTGTGATCTGAGAGCTTTGATTCACCTCTTGTGTACTCGTGCTGCTTCAGTCCTCTCCCATACCATATTATTCTGTCACACCTGTTTGATACGAGGAAACTGTGTGTGATTTCAGTTTCGAATATCCAAAATGAACCCGCCTTTATTATTCAGTCCTTTCCCTCACAGGTTTCATCCGCTGTTTTCCAGGTTAAATAAAATTGATTTTGATTGTGTTTATTTTGCAAATTCTGTTGATTTTTGGAATCATCAAAATTATATTTCCAATTTTTTGTGTGACTATTTTTTGAACTTAATTCTTAAAACAAATGTTAAAGTGATGCTTTTTTTTTTAATAATATAATGAATGGTCAAAGCAAATTTTTTTTTTGACCTAAAAAATCAAATAAAAATGCTTTTTATAAATAAGAGTTAAATATTATAGTTAGTATTATTTATATATTTACTTGTATTGCAATTGTCAAAAGTAGATACGGATCTCGTTTTGTTTTAATTTTTTTTTTCTCTAAATCAATTATGATAGTTTCGGTATAAATGAATGTATGATTAGGTGTATGAATATAAGAGTTAGATATTATTAGTACCATGCAGGGGATCGTTTCTTCTTGTCCGTTTTACCATGATGGCGACCATAGTATGTATTGGAATTCGGTTGATACTTATAAGTTGGAGCAAATGAAATTGCGCCTTCCTGCCATTCTTGGAACATGCCGCCATTCACAAGCTCAGTCCTTAGCTGCATGCATATCCCGAAAAAGAAAGAAACTATTAATATTTGTCTTTTCTTTTGATAATTCACATCTCAAAGTATGCCATGTTTGCTCTGAAGTAATATTTGGACATGCATACTTTCATACGTTTTGTATTCATCATTTTTAGGAGTTTAAAGAAACGGCAAATATGTTATATGCCCCCCCGCGTTAATTTACCTGATCGTTTTCTAGTAGTTCACTCCATTCTTGAGATTCTACCAGGCGACGAATCGTTTCATCTGGTAGCGAAATTCTATAATTCAGGTCACCCATGAACACTATACGGCTGCACAATGGAATTCATAACTTGATCAATTACTTAATATGGTACCCTAAATCCACAAGATATGACTTTTTGCTACTTTTAAACTAGACAAACAAATTCTTAAGAACTTCATATAGATCTATTTGTGTATTTCTTTTCTGAAATTGTTGCTCTGTGAGATGATAAAATCTACCATATCTCGTTTTCTTTTGGCTAATGAATTCATTAGAGTTCGAGTTTTACCATAATCAGCTTATGTTAATGCAATGATGGTGGTAGTTAAGCTATGAAATGCTGCTAGTAGAGCTTATGTTGATCAAATAGATCATGAGAGAGCTGTATGGTGCTCATAATATGGAGATTCATATTTATCCAACGGTTAGAATTAAAAATTACATAAATGAATATTAAATGGCCATCTAAATTATTTGTTGTAATCTTCATAATTCATTCATCAAACTTTTAGTCCTAATTAATGAATCAATACTAAAATTTACCCATTGAATGAACCATAATAACATCCAAATTATGAAAGCGGACCTTATGTATTCGGTTGTTGGTGCTGTTGAGGATGAACCAAGATCTTACATTGTAAGTGATTAAACAAGAGATCAAATTAGAATTTAAAGAAAAATAACAACATACTCGTGATTTAGAATGTTCTTGGGCAAATCATAGGTGTGAGAAGTAGGGAAGCAGGTTCGGGAGAAGATATCAGAAGCATCGGAGTCGCGGTGCTTCTTATCCCCTTGACTCCCACCGGAAGCGAGGTGGCTACACACAAAGCAAAAGTTTGTTTTGTGCAACTGGAATCTAACCGACACAGAACCCTGCAAATGAGATACCCTCAAATCATTGCTTGGCCTATATAACAGCTCGACATTCAAATTAAATCTTACCAAAGGTTTTTAAGGTAAATTAATTCAAGATTAATACTAATTGCCCCATTCACTTAAAATTCACTTGTAACTTCATTCATTTTATGTAGGACCTGTTAGTATTTTTAAATATATTGTACATTAGTGGAACCCAGATTGATAGATATATATATATATATAGCATGAACGTAATGATTAGGTAAAAGAACCTTATTTCCCATGCAGCCCATGATGCCACAGCCGACGCAGGAGACGCTCAAATGCCGTACGTGGTGGCGGAGGTGGGTTCGAACCCAGACGGTTATGAACAGGCCAACCATTTGCTTGCTTATGATGCAGTCGTACCGCAACCCCAAATTTTCCCCCATTGTTTCCTTGTTCAGAGCTGCTGCTATTAGGTGATTCCATTTCATGCTTACCCTGTTCTTCTCGGCTCCTAAAACAGTCGATGCTCGTAAGGGCACGATCTCTTGAAACCTGCTGAGAAATATCAACTACTAAGAATTTTTAGAGCTGTTTTTTCAATTTTCGAACGCATTCTAAATGGGATCGACATACCCAAGAACGTAGATGTCACAATAGGAATTGCTAGTATTAAGCAAGTCCTCCATGTTCAAGTCATCCGGAGGCGAGACTCCCCCAACATTCCACGTACTCACAAACAGTCTGCAGGAAAATTCGTCAATTAAAAGTCTCCCTCTCTATCTCTATTTATGTATGCAGATAATAAGAAAATTGGGTAGTTTAGCACTCAATTTTTCATAATTCAAACTCAGTTGGGTATAGTAAGATGTATTTGGCCTTATCTTTGAATTGATTGAGTCTGTGTTTTGGCTGTTTGAGCATAGAATAATGTTATCGTTTTGTCAATTTTAACTCTGTTTCTATAGAAAGTGAATACAGTAATTGATTTGACAAGCTTACTTATAGCTGAGGCAAGAGTCTTCATTGAATGAGAGATAGTGGAGGGGGGATGGACTTTGTACCGAGGACTGAGTGCAACTAGGGCTGTTGGCGACCGAGTATCTCATTCTGTGGACTCGACTTGCAACTGGCACAGGCCCCATGATCTTCTCAGTCGGGCGGTTGTGGTTTTTTGTTTGAATTTGCTGCCGGGTGATCCGTCAAGGGGCTATGTCAGAGTGAGTTGAAGTTGCCATTGGAATGGAAGAGAGGAGCAAGGGTGGTTAAAAGGAAGAGAGACAGAGAGAGAAGGCAAACAGAGATGATTGGAGATGGAAACGTGGGATTGCTATAAGAAGGGAGGGTAAGGCATAAGTGACAATTTGTTAACGGGGATTGGGAATAGAATGGATGAAAATTGAGCCTTCCAATTTGTCTAATCCAATCGGTTGGAAACTTTATAGGTTCGGTCATGATATTAAATTATTACGAATAAATACAGCTATAAAATTAAGCCCGATTAATTTTTTTGATGGGACATAATTACAAATAAAGTACCCAATTTGATTCGACCCAACTTGAATTATAATTTTTTATAAATATATATATATTTATTTTAAATAAATACAAAGTTTAAAAATTTATTTTTAATATATTACTTTTTTTGTGTAATTAATATTTTTTACATAAAGATTCTATATTAATATATATAATTACGTAATATTTTGTCCTAAACATTATAATTTTTAAAATATTATATACTTTTGGATGATTTTTATACAAATGTGAAATTTTAAATACACTAAAAATAAAAAAATATCTACTGATCGACTCAAATTGGCTCATGAAATTAAGGCCTATTATATGAGTGATTAGGTATTATCCTATCTAACTTGATTCGTTAATTATAAATTTTTATTTAAATCTAATTCATATTCAATTCAAATTTGATTTTGATTATATCTCACTGGAAAGAGGTAAAAAGAAAAAAAAAAGAATTTCTTAAGTAACGTGATATTATATTACATTAGCCTGTCTTAGTTGAAAGGGAAAGACGCACTCATTTTCAATAATTAGCTACAAAGGCTTGGAAATAAAGCCATTAGGTCTATTTTTTATACGACGACTTAAATGGTTGAATTATATCATAAAATGTAAGGTATGATTACTCGTTTGAACAATTTTTAATTAGTAAAACTGATCTAATTTCACATTTACGGACTTAAAATTATCTTATATTAAAGGTAAAATAAAATTAACTTTAAATAAAAATTAGGGAACATTTTTGCTACTTTCGTTATAAATTTCATTATAATCTTTCTTCACGATTATGGTATATTTGAGTACCGTTGACTTTGTTTTAAAAAATATTGACGTGCATAGTTTATTATTATTATTATTATTATTATTATTAATGATTTTTTCTTTTATTAAAAAGGGTAAAATTCCTTCACAAGAATATGCAAGGTTTAGCATAGGAGCTCGGAACAAGGGACTCAGTGCCGTAGCGTCTGCCCAGTCCAAGGCTAAAAGACTCGGTGGTTCCAGAGAGACCGAACATTTTAAAACCGGAGGTTCGACTTTGAAGCGTTCGCACAGCTTAAACTCGCACACGAAGACCGGACACGAGATCGTGGCTCTGACAGGAGACGTTTCTAACTCTTTAGCAAACACCGAAAATAACTTCTTCTTTATCGTCGAGCATTAATAAAATAGTTTAAGCCTTGGTCCGGTATATTTATCATGTGTACCATAACTAGAAAGCACCTAAACTAGCTAATTAGGCAGCCTACTGGCGAGCACATTTCTTTCATGTGTGGCAATTTCTTTTCAAACTCGACTCTTTGTCTTGTCTCTCTAAGCTGAGAAGCTTCTGGAATGATTATCACCAGCCACAAATTTAGTCGGTTGTGGGGTCGCGGGGGTGTGTGCGTAAAATTTTCGGTCAAAGAAGGTTATAATCGACAGGAGGAATTATGAGATTTCCTTCCGTCTAGAGGCCAGAGCTCGCCAGGTAGGATTTGACTTTATTGTTTTGTCCCACTTTCTCTCTTCTCAAGCAAGGGTGGGTTCCGCTTACAACCACCGTGGCCGTGGCCGTGGCTGTGGTGGTCGAACATAGCAATAATCTATCAACCTATATTCATATAAAACTACTAGTAAAGATATTCGGCTAAAAAATCTCCCCTTCCTGTCTCCATTTAACTGAAATGGTAGCTGCCCACCTTGCTTTTGGAAACATCGCCACAAAAATTTCTCAAAAATCTAGTTCAGATTTTTTATAAGTTAGTTCAGGGTATTTTTGAATAAATTTTAATTCAGAATTTTTTTAATGACAAATGATAAACACTATGACCACCTTTTTTTAAAAAAATAAAAAAACCCTTCTCAAACCCACTCCGAGCAGCCGCCAACGCCACCGCCACGGCAAGGTAGGCAAGGTAGGCGGGGGCAAAGCAACAATAGGGAGTAGAATTAGGGATAAGGTTGTTGAGAGTGGATTACAAGGTTGGCTTTTTCAAAGCCTTCGAGGGAAGGGTTTCACCACCACCACAGAATGGTCTGATTCATGTTCTCCCTCCAATCGTTTTCCAACACGTTGCACGAGTAAAAACGTTGCCTTGATCTAATTGTATGCACTGATTTAGAGTCAAAATCAATGGCAAAAAGAAATTTTCCTACCAATAGTTCATATATAGATATGCCACGTGGAATGCATCATCATGTGAAAATAATTTAAGATGCGGCCGAAAAGAACGAACATTAAATAATTTCAAGAGACTAGCATGTGCTATTTGGCCAATAACAGAAAAGAAGGAACTCTAATATATATTCTATCTGTATATCCTTTTATCCTTATGAAATAACAAGCAAAGGTGAATGATCCTAGAAGGGATACAATGAAATTTTGCTACTGGATCCTCCTAGTGGTTCTTGAGAATTTTGATGGATGAGGTCAACATTTATTTTAGAAATTGTTATAAATAAGAAGTATTTTTTTTATTCAAAATGCCTCGTATGTGCTTCCATATAACCAATTACCATGAGCAAGTAAGTTCTATGCCTTATTTCCAATACTCACGGGCTTGATTGAACCAAGCATCCTTAATTCCACAGTTACAAAGTCGAATGGCTTGTTCTCCCTGGTCAAAATAGGCGGCTGTGAAACTTTGAGAGCTTGTGAGGCGACTAAGCAAAAAGTTTTGACAGCAGTTGAAGGTGTCGGACACTTTCTGAAATCAAACATGGAACAGGAAACTTAGATATTGAAATGTAAAGACTTGCTCTTATCAACGTCTGCTTCTTTTTTACAGGTATGAAAGTTGAAGCATAAAAAGAGGGAAGCTCTCCAATGGGCAGGGGACATATGCCGTGGAAGAATAGTGATTCTGAAAGAGAGCAGCAGTGTTTCACAAAGTTCTGAAGGACTCTTCAGCCAATGTGTAAGAGTTTTAGGGACAATTGCAGAAGGCATTGCCAAGGGTAGTTTGGTGGATACTCTTTGGTGCATAGATCCGAACCAAGGCCTACAAATTAGCTGGCAACTCTCTTTCTCTAGATTACTCTAATGCAACTCGAGGTTCCAGTAGCTGTTATTTGATACTGTAATGGCTGCTGCTCCTGATTAAATGAAGTCGCAGCAGCTATTTCTTACAAAGAAATATAATGATGATTACAACATAAAACCAAACTGGTTTAGAGACGAGTCTGAGTCCAGAAAATGGAACCATTCGGGTCAACATGCTTGGTCAAAGTGGCGGAATTACGAGGCCAATTGCCAGTTGGCAAATGGCAGATAGAACAGCACCAAGCAAATCAAATCACAGTTGTAACGAGGATGGATCGAAAGGGTGGATTATTAGACTTGACAATCAACCCCAGTATTTAACTTACTCACAAGCCCCACAATCCCTGCTCAATAAAGGACACGTTAGCCATGTTTTTGCCATAAAATGCTCCTTGAACCCACGGTTATAAGCATGGTGGTTACAAAAAGGATTCCATAATTGCTCAGAAGAGAAGCAGTCAAACAAGGAACAAAAACAGTACTGCCTCCATAATGATGGGCAATAGCCCTCTATAGGGGCATTGGCCCCATAATGAATATCTTCAACTTTATTAGAAGTGAAACGCCACTAAGAAATTTACAACTCCTCATAAGGAAAAGGGCCAGTTACTCATTGGGAGGTTACACAACCTACCCAAGATAAGCTAAACAACCCTACATATACAAAGCCGTTAGCATAACAAGGGTATAGGGAACCTTTCAATAAAAAGGTTTTTTTCTGTATTCCTATAGAAGATTCAAAAATACTTATTCAAACACAAGTTCTAAGACACCTGAAGACTACATTTGAATAAATTAGAAGCCTGACATCCAGATAATCTCCTCCCCTAAAATAATTCCTAAGAAGAAAAGCATTACCCTCCATAATCTTTTTTCAACATTTTTTCCACCTCAAGCATCATATATTGACCATATCTTCACTTATTTAAGCGTTGGAAGATAAAAATGAGAATTAATTCTGAACTTCTGAACCCTTGTTTTGATTTATAGTGTGTAAGATCAGGGTTAAAAGGTCCAAGAGCCCGTTTCAAAACCTTCTGGTTGAAAATTCAGATCCATGATATGTATTAGACAAGACAATTGAGAAGAAAATATTGAATATGAGGTTGTCATATAATTCAAGGGGACAATATTTAGATTGGGCAAAATTTTAAAGATGACACACATCATGAGGATAAGGAAGCATTTTTCTAAGGAATGAAATGCCATAAAAGAGAGAGAGGTCCCCAAAACATGAACATATACACGTGCTTGTGTGTGCACTGATTTACAGAAGACAGGATACAAATCTATTTATATCCATTTTACTAATGAAGTAATATTCGATCATAGTTCCATAAATCAGAGACAATAGACCATTATTGACTTTGTCTAACTGGAATTGAGGATGTAAACAGTTGATTAAGTTTGTGAAAAGTTTGATTCACTCAAGGAGAATGATGCCAATCTTTTCTTGTGATTACTTTTTTTTCTAGAAGTAACTATGAACGGTTTTAATTAACTCGGATTCAAACTAATCATTTTCAGCTTGGCCCAATGGGTGACATATGGTAGACTATTTTGATGGTATTTGCCTTTACCAAGCTCGCAGTGACATTAATTTGGGCATTACATTTTGACCACGTTTTAAGCTTGGTCTCCATATCCTTAAAATATTAAACAACTCAGAGTTTCTGAGCATCAAAGTTTGACATTATATGGAAACAGCAATCAAGCTTTTAGTTTTGACTAATTTGAAAGCTTCAAACATTCATGTTTGACTTGAAATTTTTTGGATTACTAATGAGTTTTTATGGAGATTTTCAAATTTGTAGCTTGCCTATTTTAGTGAAAAAAAGTGGTCATTTAACAAAGTTAAACTACTTTTCCTTGTCAGAGCCACACCTATTATACTTACTTCATATAAGGGTGTGTCCTTACTGAGCCGAGAAGCTTTGTTCACACTTAGAGCTGGGTTAAGTCTCCAAACTTTCATTTGAGGGAACTATCAAAGCTTTTTTCACCTCGTCAAACAGATCACCACACCTCATTTTGCCCTTTGTGAAGATCAGCCAAATGGACTCTGACTCGTGTAGTATATTTCTCTTGGAGAGCCTTATCTTCTTCTAATTTAAGGTTGGTCAATAAAGATTGGACTCATCCGAAAGTTGCCAAGCCGAATGGTAAACGATGTTGAAGTAGAGGGGATAGATTTACATCTACGAATATGAATGCTTGTTCGAGTACGTAGTGTTATATACATCAATAACAGTACACTCTCATTATGTCCTCTAAAATGGTGTTACAAGTCTCCAAGGATCTCCACAAACAACTTTAACTGCAGTGAGCATGACAACAGAACTTTTCACATAATGTCTGCAATCCTAATGTTCGCAACAGATTGCAGGGACCTTCAACAGTTCAAAGAAAGCGTTGGGCCGATAAAACGACTACAACAGATACTAAAACTGCCTTACCAATTCGAACCACCATCTGCCTCGTGAGGTTGGTAGAAATCATTCGGCTTGACAATGTTGACATCCTCAAATTCATTATCATCTGGAAGCAAGGCAACAAAGAAGAAAATGGGTTCAAGTCACACTCAATAGTAAAGTGTCAACAATGTTGCATGGCTCGAATGAAAATGAGATGCAATTCAGACTGGAAAATTAAAATTACTACAAAGCATAAAAGGTACTCCTCAACAAAGTCTCATCCAGCACCCCAACCAAAAAAGAAAAGAAGGGGAAAATATAAAAGTAAGAAGAAGCTAAAGTAGAAACAGAGACTGCTGAGACTGACGTTATGCTATAACTATTCAACAGGATCTAATTTATCGTCCTTAAAGGGGCTTCTTATTTCCCAAACAAATCCTCCTACATCTATATATAAACACTGGTTTATTAAGAATACACAAAAAAAGCACTTCGAATTGTTGATTAATTGCTAAAAATGGATTTACCTGGACCAATACATGGCATTGGCAGGACAAGGCATTCATTACAAAAAAATATATATATTTTCCTAATTTCTAGAGCTTTCTTGATTGGTTCAATAATATAAGTCAAGGGATATCTTTTCCCAAATCCTCTCACTTAAGATGCTAGCAAGGGCTCATTCACAGATAATTTCTGTCAGTTTGTTTTGACAAACATAATAAGAATACCTGCATCTAGAATGACTCGATAGTGACCATATGGATTCTTGAAGGGATGCTTCAGTTATACGGATGTACTGATTTCTTTACATACTAAAGCTAAAAATTTTTACACAGGAAAAATTTGACAATCTACCCTGTTTGTTATTCCGCTCATAGAAACAGCTTCAGACTGGTTGTAATCATACATGGCTCAGCCATACCACCAGCAAATTTACTCACGACATGGTCACGGCATGGTTGCTGATGATCAATATTGTACTATACCAGCTGATGGCAAATATCTCATGTAGAGTCAGGAAGTGTACTCTACCAAAAACTTTCTGTGCAGGAACTCTAACAGCAGATAGTATGTACATAGATGCTTCAGTTTCAATGGTTGTTGGAACAATTCTTGTCTAACCTCACAATGGCTACATGATTAGGTTTTCTCTAAAAGCGGATAGTATGTAAGTAGATGCTTCAGTTTCAGTGTGTGTTGGAACAATTCCCGTGTAACCTCTCAATGGCAATATGATTAGGTTTTCTCTTTCTCAACACAGTGATCTATGGTTTGTTGATGATCATGATCATTTGTCATGTTCTATCGCTATATTCCAAAAGGTAAGATCGAGGAGGCAAGACAACAAAATGCCCTAGTTGATACTCAATTTTGAAATTATTATAAGCCAGACCAAAAAAAGAGAAGCAAAATGCAAGCTTGACAAGAATTGACCTTTTCTCAAGGTCAATGCCACCACAGCATCATTTTCAACCTGCAAATTTGATGAGATCTTTTAGAAGCTTCCCCAATATGAAACAGCTAATATAAAAAATTCTACAACAAAAATGGCATATCACATCTAAAACACTGGAAAATTAATGACCAAAGAAAGCAAAAGCATCTCTTCCTTTTTATCTTGCCACGAGGACTTGCAGGTCTCTGGATACAGTTAAACAAGGCTCTCAGATACTCTTAACTAAAAAAAGCCATACTATGATTATCCAACGATCAAAAACTCTTTCACTACCTTCTGATCAGCCAAAGTCTTTGAATCTTCTAGCACTTCACCAGTTTCTACTAGGATCAATCGCTGATCATTAACTGGTTGATCAATGAGAGCTTGCAACTTCTGCTTTATGTCTAAGATTGTTTCTGTGGGATCACACTGCAGGAAGTAGGTTGTCTTACTGCGCTTAGCACGGATATACATAGCCTATGTTAACAAGTTAAGACACAGAATTATTAGAGCTGAGAAATGGCCAGGCAAATATGAAAGCTGTATCTCTTACTTCACTATCAGACAGATAAAGAGGAAGGAATATAAAGAGAATGCCGCAGCATCCCATCATCTTCACATTTAAGTATATTGGAAAGTGTAAAAGTGGAAGAACTAAAAAAGTTGCTAAGAGCAGGAGCAGAATGACTGGAAAATTGAGTCACCATGTTTTTTCAAGTTTTTTACTTCACAGAAGCAAATGGAAGGCAAGAAATCAAAATTAGCAGAGACAGATCGTGAAGAGTGCTGAACAGTGAATACAAGTGTGTCAGCTGTAGAAGCTCGCTCTTTGCAGAAGCCCGAGGAATCAAGAGGGCTATTTGATTAAAAAAAAAATCCAAGAGAAATTTTACATTGGACAATGGGAATGAAACAGCTGAAGTTCTGCTGGGCAAGGTTGTTTGGGATTCTGAAGGTAATCAGATGACCAATGAAATTTTAACAAGCCAAACAACTAGTATTAGTAATGAATTTCAATGAGATTCCAGTTCTTTGACTCTCATTTCCGACACACACTGGCTTATGCATGCTTACTCTACATACAAATGGATATACTGGCACAATTTGAGTTTTTCAAACACACCAACTCAATTCAACCTCATCACATGGTGCCTTTATAATCGCCATGTCCAACGGAATCAAAGCGCATAATATATTTAAATTAGGTAGGATATAATTGTTGGGTTTGGTCACTCCCTTATAGGTAACCCAACAAACTAATTTGTCCTCGGAGGATTTTCAGAGAACAAATGATGGAGTGTATTTATCAGAATGAAAGTTCGGAGAAAACTGACAGGTCAATAGAGGTTGACCGTATGAGAGGCCGGAGAAGGAGTTGACCGGCTGAAGTAGAAGGCTGGCTGAAAGGCAAAAATGCCAGTCAACTCTGTTGACCGGCTAAAGGAGGCAAAAGGCCATGAAGGCAGACAGGTGAAAATCCGAAGAAGAATGCTGGTCAACTAAAAGAGGAGGCCGGCTAAAAGGCGTGCGAAGGCCTTTGATGACCGGCCATGGAGACAAAGTGCAATGCGCAAGACTTTACTGGTGGTGTTACCGGTATGGAATAGCCTGCAAATATGGCTAAGTACACAGTGGCGTCCCAAGACATGGACTGTACACAGTGATGACCGAGGACATAGGATGTTCGAGGTCGTTGTCACTGCCTGGAGACCAAGGAACGCCAGAGGACTCTGTGATGGCCAAGGGCACAGATGGTTCGGGGACTTGAGTGCGGCTACGACAGAGGACGTCGTGAAAAGCTGGCAACACATTGCGGACAGTTGGCTTTGTACAGCAGGTAGCAGATTTATCAGTGCATGCGCCGTCTGTGCAGGTGACAGGTTGTAGAGTTGGTGGGCAAAGTTGTTGGTAGATTGCAGAGTTGGTGGCAGCCGTTTGTCCACATGCAACCTGCCTATTGGTAAATGGTCTCCGGGTAGATCAATATATATATGCATGCCAGACATACGGTGAAGTATGTGTGAAAACACCAAGGGCTGTGGGCGCTGTGCGCCGGGCCGCTGTGTGCGGGGGTGAAACGACAGTCGTCGTTTTACCATACTTGTAAAATGTGTGAGAAGAGTGCACCATCAGTGAAAGGAATAAGAGAGAAAAACAGAGAGTGAGAAGGAGAGTTTCCTTGTTTACTCTGAAGAGATTTTTCTTAGTCGTTCTCGGGTGTATTGCAGATACTCTGTTTTTGGATTTGTGTAACCATTTTACATAGTGGAATCTAATTGTGAACTATATATTCTGTGTTTTTTTTCCTTAATTGAGAAGGAATTTTCACGTAAAAAATATTGTGTATCTCATTTATTCCTTATTCTTATTAAATGGTGGCTGATGATGACTGGGGGTTTGGGTTTTCCGCTACTACCGGATCGGGTGGATCCTGGTGTCGAACCCCAACAAGTAGTATTAGAGATGGTGTAATACTAACAAGTGGTATCAGAGAGATAGCTGAGATCGGCCCAGGCCTAGAAAGGGCTACTTGTGAAGGGTGCTGATCAGAAAGGGCTACTTGCGAAGGGTGCTGATTAGAAAGGGCTACTCGTGAATGGTGCTGATTAGAAAGGGCTACCTGCAAAGGTGCTGACCTGTTGTTGGAGCAAAGTGAAGCATTGCAAAGGAAAGCCGCCAAGGTCTGCGGCCGTCGAAGTGGAAATTTTGGTGTCATCGTGGAGGAGTTTGCCATTTAGTGTGGAACTGGAATGAATAGTAAAAGCATAGCCGACCTTAGCAAGGCTAAGGGCGGAGCTGTGTAGGGCCAAGGGCGGAGCTAGCAGAGCCAATAGCAGAGGGCCAAGGGCGGGGTTATGCAGGACCAAGGGCGAAGCCAGCAAGGCCAACGGCAGAGTTGAGGTGGCGAAGGCAAGGGAAAATGATTCGACCGCGGGGAAAAAGCTGAAGGGGAGTTGGACTACTCCAAGTTCAGTGGAGTAGAAGAAGGTATCATTCTGTGGACGCCAACGTCGAGTTCCCAATTTAGGGGAAGTTGTCGGATGGTAGGCGATGACAGTCGTTGGGTAATGGTGAAGGTGTTTCCCACAAGGTCATGAGGAGAAGTTTGTTGAGTCTGGTCACTCCTTTATAAGTATGACAAACTGGTTTATCATTGGAGGATTTTCGAAGAGCAAATGATGGAGTGCATTTGCCAAATGGAAGTCCGGAGAAGACTGGCCGGTCAACAAAGGTTGACCGTATGAGAGGCCGGAGAAGACGGCTGACTGAAAGGCAAAAATGCCAGTCAACTCTAGCAAAAGGCCATGAAGGCAGACGGGTGGAAATCCGAAGAAGAATGCCGGTCAACGGAAGGAGGCGGTTGGCTGAAAGGCGTGTGAAGGCCTTTGGTGCAAAAGTGCCGGTCAACTCGGAGACAAAGTGCAATACGCGAGAATTTACCGACGGTATTATCAGTATGGAATAGCCTGCGGATATGGCTGAGTGCATAATAGCGTCCAAAGACATGGGCTGCGTACAATGACGATCGATGACATGGGATGTTCGAAATTGTTGTCACTGCCCGGAGACCAAGAAACACTAGAGGACTCTATGATGGCCAAGGGCACAAATGATTCAGGGATTTGAGTGCAGTAACGACCGAGGACATCGTGGAAAGCTGGCAACACGTTGCGAACAGTTACAAAGCATGTAGCAGACTTGTTAGTGCATGCGCCGTCTGTGCAGGTGGCAGGTTGTAGAATTGGTGGGCAAAGTTATTGGCAGATTGTAGAGCTGGTGGCAGGCGTTTGTCCACACGCAACCTACCTATTGGTAAATGGTCTCCGGGCAGATTAATATATATATGCATACTGGGCATATGGTGAAGTGTGTGTGAAAACACCAAGGGACCTTGGTGCTGGGCACCAAGGGCTGTGGGCACTATGCGCAAGGCCGCTGTGTGAGGGGGTAAAGCGGTGGTCGCCATTTTATCACACTTGTAAAATGTGTAAGAGGAGTACACCATCAGTGAGAAGAATAAGAGAGAAAAACAAAGAGTGAGAAGAATGAGAGTTTCCTTATTTACTCTGGAGAGATTTTTTAAGTTGTTCTCGAGTGTGTTGCAGAAACTGTCTCTGGATTTGTGTAACTATTTTACATAGTGGAATCTGTTAGTAGATTATGTGTTCCATGATTTTTCCTCTTAGTTGAGAAGGGATTTCCATGTAAAAAATGTTGTGTATCTCCTTTGTTCTTTGTTCCTACTAAATGGTGGCCGATGATAATGGAGGGTTCGGGTTTTCCGCTACTGCCAGATCGGGTGGATTCGGGTGTCGAACCCCAACCAATGGTATTAGAGATGGTGTGATACCAACAATAATGCGACAGGGTAACAAGTGCAAGCAAGGAAAAATCAATTCCGTGTGATTTCAAAACCGGAACAGTAATCCAAGGTAATTGGCAAACAATTTAATTCGATATACAGCATTTGCAAGATTTCAACAGAATTCCGCACACACCGCAGCAAAGGCGATTGAATTTTGTGCACGAGGACATGGAAACCAAAGTTGACAGAAGAAGGAATTAGTGGAACGAGAGAGAAACTACCATTATTCAGTGACAGAGTGCTCGATTATGGTTGCCAGGCGAACCCTCGCTGCTTTTCTGACGCCTTCTTCCTCTTCAAGGTCACCCTTCGGAATTTTGACGCTGAGCAACCACTCGCCACAGAGTAGCGCACAAGCTCCGCCAGGTGAGCGGCTGACAGGTCGAACCTGCCGATTGCGTAAATTTGCAGCCAACGCTCGTGATTGGCACGTGGATTAATAAATTCACTTCACACCTTTAAAATTCTTTTAAATTATATAATATTTATATAATTTATTTATTGTTATATAACTTTATTAATATAAATTACCAGATGAAATGTTTATTAGTAAAAATATTTTAATAACAACTAATTTAATGTTGGCAATCTATTTTGCAATTTGGAATTTACAACTTTCCACAATACAAATTTAAAATTTACAAATTTAGACTTCCATAATTGAACCCTCTTATTATTCTTTCGTCTTTCTTGCATTTTAGCTTTTAATTGCTACAAGTAGATCCATTAATTACTAGACTAAGCAATAAAATCTAATTCGGCATTTTCGCTAAATTGTTTAAAAATCGATAAATCTCTAATTTGTTTAAGTTTCAAATATTTAAGGTTCAAAAGTAGCATGGTATGATCTTTTCCTAGTACCGAAAATTATAAAATAAAACTTTTCATTATGTAAACTTTTTATCCAAACCCTACATACTATAAAGTCAAATAAGAGATTAAATGGTACATAACTCATTTTTTATAATATTCTCTAATACTGAAATCAATAATATTTCATAGAAAATGTAAAAGTAGTAAGAAAAAATAAAATATAAAGTATTGATTAATTAATAACCCGAATATTCCACGAATTTTTTTGAATCTTAAATCCTATTATTTGATTCCATGAGTGTGACCATTTAGACATGAATCCACTAACCTAGCCCAGACAGCTTATATGGAAAACCTCAAACAATGATAAATATAAATTATTTATCATAAATTCAAACATTCATCGATATAAATGAGATCATAATTAAAACATTAATAAATATTAACCCTCTAAAAATATAGGATAAACAAAACATCCAATACATCTATCAAAATCAAGGGATGTACTTTTAAGTGTAAATATCAATCACTCTACAGAAAAAAAAAAATCAATAATAAAAGAAATATTTTTTTACTCTCATAAACCACTTACATTAATTCCATGAATTTCATTTGGTACTCATGGTATCTCTTTAATTTGGAGTTAAGAAAATACAAGAATGAACTAACTATGTAACAAGTAATAAATTATTATCAATAAGCATTTCAAGATATAGTATCAAATTTATAAAAAAAAATAAATAGCATGATACAATATATTAACTATTATCTGAGACTCAATGTGATGCCATAGCTACAACCACAACCCAAGAGTTATAAAACTAGCTGTATATCCGGGAAGTAATAGTGATTTCTTTAAATCTAAAATCAATTTAATACAATGCCACTAATGTACAAGATAATAAAACTTTTTTGAAACTTATTCTACCATAATAAGCCAAATATCGCATATTTATATTTCCAATGGTTAGGTAAGTCTCACGAGATTAATTGACATTAATGGTATCCTCTAATTGGATGTCGCTTGAAATATTGTTATATAATTGACATCACGATTATCACTTATTCATATTATTATGAAATTATTTTATTATTAATGTCATTTGTTGATTATTTGATGACAATTATTATTTTTCTATATGTTATATATTGTTGAAAATTATTTTAATGTAGTTCCTTCAATAACTTGATATCTTTCTATAACGCCCTATATATGAACCATGATATTGTTAATATAATTTAGATCAATTTAAAAATAATTATATGATAAACATTTATAAAAAAAATCAAAATTAACGATTTAGGTTTGACGCTGGATGGGCATCCGACCTATATCTCGTGCGCATTTTAGATAGAATTTATGCGCTTGAGGAGCACCTCTAAGATACTTATGCGTATTTTGGGTAGCTTGTGTGGTGCTTGAAATGCACCCTACAGTATTCGTGCATGGTTTTGGTAAATTGGTTGGTACCTAAACCGCATTTGATATAGTGCTGATGTGCAAATGAGGTTGTCATGCAGTGCCCAATATGCATCTATTGGATTCTCGTGCACCAATTATATTTATAAGGTCCTGTGTACTATTTTTTTGATCATTTTACAGAAGAAAAATGAAAGAATAAAAAGAGAGGGAGAAGAGGGGAGAAAGAAGAAGCGGAGAGAGAGAGAGAGAGAAAAAGAATTAATGAGATTTTTGAATCTTTAGGAGTCAAATTTATTAGATTATAAGATTAAAACAAGTATTCTATACACATTCTTTGGCTTACTTATAACTATTTGATTTTATCTACGATTATTGTTCCTAGACGCAAGCATGTGACCCTTTACCTGCCTACTTTGAGTATTATGGCATACATGTAATTTTTATCAAAAGTTTTAAAATTTTGTTTGATTTTATTGAATAATTTTGGAAGTTTGCTTGTTCTTACATGGCATACATGTAATTTCGACATTTGTACTTATATATATACAAGCTAAATTTTAAATTCATGATTTGTCATATTTCAAACCCCTTTAAAATTAGACTTAAAGACCTATAGGATTCGGATAAAAGATATCTAAAAATTTAGTTATTGCATATTTGTATTTGAATTCTCATTTGGTTTTTATTTTATTTTTATTTGAAGTTTATCATGTAATTTTATTTATCACAATCTTTTTATATATGGGATTATTTGTATTAGTTGAAATTATTCAAGTCAAATATCTTGATTGCTAAATATTTGTTTGACTCATTTCCTTGCATGTTATTTGGAGTTTGAGAATATTCTATTATACATTTTAGAGATCGGACAGGATGAGTCAAATCCTATGTCCTTATGTTTTGTGGACTTTCACAAATTTGAGATTTGGTTTGTTCAAATCAACTCATCTTTGGCATTTTATGTCAGATTTTAGTATATTTTAGATAAAAAAAATTTAATTTTCAGATATGATATTTTTACTATTGTTGACATTGGTCAGAATTATTTACCGAGCTTTTTATTAACTCATGTTATTTTCTTTTTGTCAGAATAGATGATTAAAGGATATGACTCTAGAGATTAACAAAGTTAGAAATATTAGTGATTTTCAGAGTGTAGTCAAAATTGATGTTTTTTATTTTATACTCTAAATATGCAATCAATTGTTTTGTTTTGATTTACCTGGGCTTTCAAGGCCATACTTTTTCCTGAGTATTGATGTATAAGGATTTGTAATACCTGATTTTCGTTTGATTTAAATTGATATTATTAATTAATTTGGGTTGATTTGAATAGATTATAATATATCTTTGCATAGTAGATTTGAAGAATAATTGGAGTTGGAAGTAGGCAACGTAACGCCTGAAGCGTTCTTGTTGCCTGCCTGAGTGCAGAATTTAATGTAGGAGGGCTCGAGGAGTGTCCGAAGTAATGCTCAAGCGCTGATTTTCGTGGGGGTAGTGGTCATGGTGCGCTCAAGTAGTGCTTATCCACCGATTGTCTATTTAAGAAGCGCATGCCACACTGTTGAGCTATTCGTGCGGGAAAGAAAGAGAAGAAAAAAAAAAGGGAGAAAGAGGAGATAGGAAGAAGAGAAGAGGTATATGTCTTGTTTGGACTATATTTCGATTGGATTATACTTTAAGTATGAGAGCACCTTTGGACTTTTTCTAGTAGGCATTTGGGTTTGTGATTTATACATTTTGAATGTATTTATAGAGCATGTTTCTAATTTTAGATATTATTATTTATTATATTATATATATTTTTTTTTTGGTAAGTATTATTATATTATATAGATATTTGCTAAACTTTTGACTTACGTTTTACTTTCTTATCCCTTCAAATTAGTGGGTTTGGATACATTGTAGAAGTTTAGATATGATTTGATTGCAACCTTGTCTATTTTGGTGAGTATCAGTTTGTAAATCGGATTGTATCGGTATTAGTCATATTTTGGTATTAAGAGGCCATGGGTTTTGGTTTATGGTTCTGCACTGACAACAATTGGATCATTGTGTATGTTGGATATATATGTGGTTAGTTTGTCCCTCTCTTACGGCAATATGGAGCAGGTTGTATTTATTTCTTTGTCTGAATGGGTTATTCAATGAAATCCTGTGATTGATTTGTGTCTGATGTTTATTACTAATTGTTGAGGTCTTATGGGTCTTTATTAGATCATGCCAAGAAATAGAAAATTAATTTGGTCATTGTTAATTCATTTTGGGTCTTAAATTTTATAAGTTATAATTATTTAGATCTAATTTTATCCGAATTCGTGATAAGGAATGGTATTAGAGAGAAGAGTCGTAGGGAGAGGTGTCATAGGTTAATTTGAGGAACCAATTGCTTAGATTTTTGTATAATAGGTATTATTATGGCAAATAATAGAGATTCAGAATGTAGAGGATCAGGTTCTAACTCAGAACATATTTATTTGGTTATGATGGGTCACATGAGTAACATTATAGACTAGATGATCCAACAACAAGATGAGAACTTAGTCGTCATAAGAAAGATGGCCGGTCAAGGGCAAGGTAGGACGCCCTTCGACCCATTTAAGAGCGAGCATGTTCTAGAAATTTTGGAAGAATTTGATTCGATAAAGGCTAAAAATTGGATTCAGCGAGTAAAGAAGGTGTTTGAGATGATCGATTGCCTGGATGAAGACAAGGTTAAGTTTGCCTCCTATAAGCTAGAAGGCGAGGCAAATTGGTGGTGGGCAACTCAGCATTGTATCTTTGGAATAGAGAATAAAGAGATTTCATGGGATATTTTTGTAGAGGCGTTCATAGAAAAATTCTTTCTGTCCAGTGTTCAAGAGATCAAGGAGGATGAGTTTAGATGGTCGAAGTAAGGGAATAAGACCGTGGCAGAATATGATATGAAATTTATAGAGTAGTCCCATTTTGCTCCTGACGTGGTGGTGGATGAGGCCTAGAGAGCTTAGAAGTTTCTACAAGGGCTCTAGGATTCTATCAAGAAGCAGCTAGTGGCCCTCCGTCGACGGACCTATAGTGAAGTGTTTGATTAGATCCTGCTAATTGAACAAGAGCAATTGCGGAAAAAATATTTTAAAAGGAGATCAGAAGGTCAAGGCCAACGTTTAAGGGCTGGAGGCTCCCATTCGAGGTTTAAAGCCCAAGAAAAAGGAAAGTCAATTGGGTTGAAGTCATCGACACTGAAGCCCCAATTTATGAGGTCGGTATGTGAATTTTGCGAAAGAAATAATACTAGGAGGATGTGCTACCACCAGAATGGAGCGTGTTTCAATTGTGGTCAAATGGGTCACATGGTGAAGGATTATCCAACCCCTTCTAGGCCTCCAGATCGGAAGGCGACAGTTCCTGGTAGAGCTTTTGTGGCAACGACATGAGATGCTAGGGCAGATTCGTCTGTGGTTAAAAGTAATTTGTAAATCTTTGATTTTATGGCGCATGTTTTGATTGACCTTGGGATTACGCATTCTTTTGTGACTCCAAAGTTTGTTTGCAATTTGTATGTGCCTCCTTAATTTTTGGAATGTGCATTGATAGTATCTATCCTGATGGGTAAGTCTTTATTGGCCAATATTGTATATCCCTAGTATCCAGCCTAGATTAACAGAAATGAATTGTTGGTGGATTTGATTTTTCTTAACATGCCAGACTTTGATATTACTTTGCAAATGGATTGAGTGGCATGCAATCACCATAATGTTGATTGCTTCAATAAGACTATTTTGTTCTACATTCCGAGGTATAAATTTTTTAAATTTCAAGAAAGAGTCAATAGGGATATGATTGGATTGATTTTGGCTTTACATACAAATCATTTGATGAAAGATAGGTACTACACTTATTTGACGTATGTAACCACATTTGGGAGTTATAATATGGCCGTTGCGAAAATTATTATAGTATGTATATTTGAAGATGTCTTTCCGAATGATCTACCTGGTTTAACTCCCTAATCGGAGATTGAATTTGCCATCGATATTGTGTTGGAATTTGCACCTATTTTGAGGGCTCCTTATAAAATGGCCCCATCTGAATTGAATGAATCAAAATAGCAATTGCAATATTTTTGGAGAAGGAATTTATTCGGCCAAATGTATCACTGTGGAGTACTCCAGTGCTTCTTGTGAAGATGAAGGATTGATTGATGCAGCTATGTGTGAATTATCGGTAATTGAATAAGATCACGATCAAGAATAAATATCCCCTCTCAAAAATAGATGAATTGTTCAACCGGTTACAAGAGGTTTGGGTCTTTTCTATGATTGATGTACGTTTGGGGTACCATTAGTTGATAATTTAGTTGGAGGATGTATCCAAGATGGGCTTCAGAATAAGATATGTCCACTATGAATTTTTGGTAATACCTTTTTGGTTAACAAATATACTAGTAACATTTATGGATTTTATAAATCAGATCTTTTAACCATATGTGGATTAGTTTGTGGTGATTTTTATTGATGATATTTTGAATTATTCAAAGAGTTTTGAAGAATAAGCGACTCATTTGATGATTGTGTTACATATTTAGAGAAAAAAAGTAACTGTTTGCCTAGTTAAAGAAATATGAGTTTTGGTTGGAGGAAGTGTCATTTTTAGGGCACATAGTTTCTAAATGTGACATATCAATAGATCTGAAAAAGGTTGAAGCAACGGCTAATTGGCATGGATCGACTAATGTTACAGAGGTATATAATTTCTTTGATTTGGCTTGTTGTTACAGACGATTCGTTGAAAATTTTTTAAGGATTGCAATGCCATTGACGCATTTAATGTAGAAGATATGGTCTTTATTTTGGATGAGGATTGTGAGAATAGTTTTTAGGAATTGAAGGATAGATTGACTTCGGCGCTGATATTGTCGATCCCAGACGGATTGGGAGGCTTTGTGATGTATTGTAATACTTCTAAAAAAGACTTAGTGCGTGTATTGATGTAGCATAGCTAGGTGATTGCCTATGGGTCAATGCAGTTGAAAGTTCATGAATATAATTATCCTACCCATAATTTGCAATTGGCAACTGTAATTTTTGCGCTAAAAATTTAAATGCATTACTTGTATGAAGAGAAATTCGTAATATATTTGGATTATAAAAGTTTAATATATTTATTCTCAAAGAAGGAATTGAATATTCGGCAACGTAGGTAGATGGATTTATTGAAGAATTATGATTGTTGAATCTAATATTAGTTAGGAAAGGCAAATATTGTTGTCGATACTTTGAGCCGAAAATATTCAAGTATGATGATCCATTTGATGATTAAGGAATGAGAGATATTTGATTGAATGAAAAATTACACTATTTTGTTGCACTCTTAAGAGTCGAGGATGATTTTGTTGTATCTCCAAGTACGGCTTATGATTATGGAGAAGATTAAGGTGACTTAGATGAGTGATCAGTATCTGATAGAGATTACCAGAGATTTAGGTAATGAATTGCAAGTAGATTTTAATATTTGGGTGGATGAAAATTTTTAATTTCGAGATAGAATTTGGGTTCCTAATATTGAGGAGTTGAAGGAAAAAATATTAAATGAGACTCAAAGATTTAAGTATACGATTCATCTCGTAATGAACAAGATGTACTAGGATATGAAGAAAAAATTTCTAGTGGCGAAACATGAGATGGGAGATTACGACATTTGTAGCAAAGTATATTGTGTGCCAACAAGTTAAAACTAAGTATGAGAAACCTTCAAGATTTTTGTATCCTCTATTGATTCCCAATTGGAAATGGAAATATATCACGGTAAGTTTTGTTTCGAGTTTGTTTAGAATAGTGAGAAATTTGGAAGCCATTTGGGTGATTGTAGATAGGATGACGAAGTCAGCTCACTATTTGCCGGTCAGGATAATCTTTTCAAGGGCTAAGTTGGCACATTGTACATTACTAAGATTATAAAGTTGCATGGTATTCCTACTTTGATAGTTTCTAATCACGATCTAAGGTTTGTGTCTAAATTTTCAAAAAAGTTTGTATAAGGAATTGCTTACCAAGTTAAAATTTAGTACGTATTTCACTCGCACACAAATGGTCAATCAGAGAGAACTATTCAAAGTTTTGAGGATATGTTGAGGAAACCGTGTTGAAAATGAAAGAAAATAGGGACAATTATTTACCACTAGTAAAATTTGTGTATAATAATAGTTATTAATTGAGTATCAGAGTAACCTCTTTTGAGATTTTATACGGACAGAGATGCAAGTCACTTATCAATTGGGAAGAAATCGGTGATCGTAAACTTTTAGACCCTGATATTATTCAGGATATTTCAGACAAGATTAAGATTATTTGGGATTGACTAATTGTTGTTCAAAGTCGTCAAAAGAGTTATACTGATTGAAGGAGATCTAATTTGAAGTTTGAAGTGAGTGATTACGTATTTTTAAAAATATCTCCTGGGAAGGGAATCTCGAGGTTTGGAGTGAAAGGTAAATTGAAGTTGAGATTTATTAGACTGTTTGAGATTTTGCAGCGGGTCGGAGAAGTAGCCTATAAATTGGCATTGTCTCCGCATTTGGCAGATTGCCATGATATTTTTCATCTTTCTATTTTGAGGAAGTACGTATATAATTTTTCGCATGTGATTGAGTACAAACCATTACAAATTGATGAGAATATGATTTATATTATGGTTTCGATTTAGATTTTAGATAGAAAGGATCGGATATTGTGGAACAAGATGATTCCATTGGTTAAGGTGCTTTGGATGAACCATTTGATTGAGGAAGGAACTTGGGAGCATGAGGATGATATTTGAGAGAAATACCACCACCTATTTGAATATTGAGGTGTATAAATTTTGAAGATGAAATTTTTATGAAGGAAGAGTTATAATACCCGATTCTTGTTTGATTTAAATTGATATTACTAATTAATTTGGGTTGATTTGGATATATTAGAATATATCTGTGCAAAGTAAATTTAAAGAATAATTGGAACTAGAAACATGCAACTTGGTGCATAAAGCACGCCCGATGTGCAACTGATGCAAAATTCAGTGTAGGAGAGCTCAATAAGTGCCCCAGGTAATGCTCAAGCTTTGATTTCCGTGGGGCAGCACCCGAGGTGCGCGGGGGTGGCACTTGTGCGCCTATTGTCTATTTAAGAAACACGCATCACTGTTCAAATATTCGCTTGGGAAAGAAAGAGAAGCAAACAGAGAGAGAGAGACAAAGAGGAGAGAGGAAGAAGTAAAGAGATAGTTTAAAATATCTTTTTATCAAATTTATTTAGGTCAAAGTTGAGACAAGTGTCTTTACATTCCATCTTTGGTCTGTTTTTGTATTTGATAAGCTTTGCTCACGTTTAGAGGTTTTAATATACATGTCTATTATTTTTACTTATTCTATTTGCTTTCCATGCATACCCTTTTTATCGATTCTTTTGAGGTTTTGTTTGGATTTTGTTAATATTTAAGGGTTTTGTTCATTTTATGAATAGATGGATAAATATTTAAGATATAATATTTGTGTATTAGTATATTTGTGCAAAACAAATTATGAAAACATGTATATAGGCCGTCCATATGGTATCCATATATCGACACTGAAGAGTATATAGAGTCTAGGGTTCAGGCTCTACATTTATGATTCAATATGATATGTGACTATTTTTTGACAGAAAACGTTTTGTGACCTTCCATAGTGAAAGCTTAGACTCCCTTTTTCTCCGACAGAAAAAGGTTGTATAATATATATTATAAAGATCTTTCTCGTTTGTGTTTTATGAGAACCATCGTAAGATAATTAAACGAAACTAATATATTCAAATATCCTAATATATTAAATAGATTTAAGGATTGTATCCGACTCCACGGGTGGCAAAACATAGAGGCTTTGTTCCTTGTCTACAGGAGATAGTATATAGATGGCTCTACCTATGAGTCTAAATAGAGGGTGATATTGCTCAAAATTATCGAGAGTATATGTAACCATTTCTCAAATTAGCCACTCGGCCTTTGGTTCTCCAATTTGTACATATTTTAAATTTTATATGTTTTTATATTAATTTGTATTCAGACTTCGTTTGAGATTCACATGTTTACCAACAATTGAGATTCAGTCAGTCTTGTACGAACGGTTATATAATTTTGCTTTAAATTATGTGATTTCGTTTTGAATTATGTTTCGTTCAAAATTTATCCTATTTGGAAGATCTTTCAATTGGATTATACTTTGATTATGATATTACCCTTGGACTTTCGCTGCTAAGGATTTGGCTTTGTGATTTATATGTTTTGAAAGTATTTATGGACTCTCCTCTTGATTTTAATTTTTATTGTTTATTATATTATATAGATACTTACTAAACTTTTGGCTCACATTTTTATTTTTTATCCATTCAAATTAGTAAGTTTGGATACATTGTATAAGTTCAAACATGATTTGATCGCAGCTTCATCAATTTTTGTGAGTATTAATTTATAAGTCAAATTGTATCGATATTAGTTGTATTTTGGTATTGAGAGACAGTGGGTTTTGGTTTGTGGTTCTATATTGAGAATAATTGGATCATTGTGTATGTTGATATTTATGTAGTTGGTTTATCCCTCTCTTAAACAATGTAGAGTAGGTCATATTTATTTTTGTCCAAATGAGTTATCTGATAAGGTTTTGTGATTGATTTATGTCTAATGTTTATTACTAAATGTTGAAGTCTTATGGGTCTTTGTTAGATCACACCCGAAAATAGGGATTTGATTTAGTCATTATTAAATCATTTTGGGCCTTAAATTTTATGAGTTATAATTATTTAAATCTACTTTGATTTAAATTTGTAACAGAATTGCCAGATCATATCATTTATATTTTATCATTTATAATTATGATATGTGAATGCTTTAAGACTTAAGGTTTTTCGTGTGGTTGGATTCAGGTAGTGGCCATAGAACGGGTTGGATCCCCACATGCCAAATGATTACCATAATGATGATCACCCCCATAAGATCGTAGGGAAAGTTGAGTTTTTAGATCACTTCATTGTTAGTCTCACACTCATTGGCACGTCATCCAATGGCATGCTTGTGCGGAGATATCAAGTAAGGGTCGGCTGAGGGTCATTTGATGCTCGACCAAGAGGCAGAACTCATTGGAAATTCATACAATGTTCGTGCGAGGTTAGCCAAGCGTCAGTTGAGTGTCAACCGAGCAATTGAACTCACTGGAGGATAGTGTTAGGTTCACATGAGGGTCTGCTGAGCGAATGTCATTCTAACGAACCAAAATTATCTCCACATGATTGATGTAGGATAGACAGTCGTGCACCAATGCCAGTGGGAATATTGCATGGAGGGGTCACGTTTGATACTTATAAAGAGTGCACATGTGCCAATACTACTATAAAAGACCTACATGCTCTGCTAGGGTTAATATATATAGAATTTTTGAGTCTTTTGACTGCTAACATAGAGAAAAAGAAGATGAAGACAAAAAATAAAGAAAATAAATATTTACTTATCCGTTTGGGATTTAATTGTGTTCCATATTTCACTGACCTAAGGTATATTGTTTTTGGTATTGAAAAAAATATTTTGCTTGTCATTTTCTTCTCATTCACTCTTATACCCTCTATTACTTAGATTTATTATTATGAAGTGTTTTATCATTATATTATCAAAGATTTTTATAATCACGTCCCATCGTATAGTAAATAATTTTTGGATTTTCAATCCTACTTATCCATTTGGGATTCAATTGTGTTTTATATTTCACTGACCTAGGATATATTGTTCTTGGTGTTGAAAAAAATATTTTACTAATTATTTTCTTCTTATTCACTCTTATATCCTTTATTGCTTGGATTTATTATTATAAGGTATTTTATCATTATATTATTTGAGGTTATTATAATCAAGACCCATCTTATAGTATATTTTTTTGGACTTTCAATCCGACGATTGTTTTTCTCATTTTTAAAAGGATTTTTTTCATGTAAAATATTATACCTCATTATTTGTGTTTCTTATCATGTGATATATATTGTCATATCATCTCCTCATAAGTTTAAATAAAAGGCTAGAAAATGATTTTTTGCATAAATTAGTTCTCAATTTTGCAAGTAAAATTTTGACCACTACAACCCAACATATATTGAATGGATTAAACTAGTAACTTCACCATTGAAGAGGACAACAAAGAAGGTGCTGGAGATACACTTCATAATGTGGTAAATTTGGTTTCTGGGGAGATTGAGACCTTTCAGTGATTCAGCCATGAAATCCCATTGAAGTTGGACATATGCTTCAGCTAAATCAATCTTGAAAGCCAGGCCAGCATTCTCTTCTTTTGCATGTACAAGTGAGTGAACAATTTCCTGAGCAACTAGGTTGCTCTGGGTGGTTGATACGTGCTCTATGGCCTAATCGTGGTAATCACCGGTGAGAAGGTGAGAGTGGTGAGGAGAGTTCTGGCAAAGAAGGGTAGTAGGAAATGCAAAAGAGAGAAGGAAAAGTAGAGAAAGGTGAAACGCAGAAAGCAGGGAAAAGACAGGGAGAGAGAGAGGAGAGAGAAAAGCAGAGATAGGGGTAGGGGTGACTGTGAGAGAGAGGGTAAGAGAGCAAATGTTTTCTCCCCCTCATTATTGTAGCCATTACCCAATATATAACATCACAATCCAACTAAATCAGTTAGAATTCAATGAAGAATCAAGATAGTGGGATCCAACTAAAACAGCAACACATCATAGGGTAAAAATCGAAAACCGCAAAAGGGGAGACCAGACAAATTAAAAACAAGAAAATGAAAACTATAAGGCATGTAACATTGCCGCCCCCATCAAAAACCTTATCCTCAATGTTGAATAGGAAGAAATATTGGTGACTTGTTGCAGTGGCCCCCTAGGTAGCTTTAGCAAACAAATAAGTCCTTAGGTGGGGCAAAGTGTTTGAGAAGAAGTGCAGGACGATCACTTCAGCGTCTGGAATTTGCTGTGGATACCAACTCATTTCCTTCATGTCACCCGGGTAAAGTAGGATAGCCTGGCCATTGAATGACTGATCAACTTTACCTTCCCATGCTGTAAGGAGTCCCTGTTCTCTTTGTGGCATGAGCACGTGTTTTCTCATATTTATATTCCCTTCGTTGCTCCAATAGAGAGCAAGGGCTCTCACTGCATCATGTTGAGTGGCATACATCTCCAAGTAATTGCTATATAGATCTCCAGTCCAAGCAATTTCCGCCAAAGAGAATAGTTGTTGATCTAAAAGCTCAATAAGAATGGTAAAAACTGTGTCATTAGCAGGAATAGGGATGGGCTTCTGTCCCAAACAAAGGTAGCAGAAGGAAACCATAGCTTCCATGTTTTTCAATAACTTCCTTTCATAGGAAAGGTTGAAAATAGTTGGGAACGTAATTCGGGAAATCATGAGGGTCATGCAACCCAGCATTCTTTGGAAAGATGGCTTTTCCACCACCGAGAGGGACCACATATCATCTAAAACCATGAGGGCATGTTTGGTTGAGGGAATTGGGGGGAAAAAGAATTGCAATTTCCGCGGAAATTGCAATTCCTCCGTTTGGTTGGCAATTTCCCGGGAATTGCTATTCCCTGGGAATTGCTATTCCCACAAATGTGGGAATAACAATTCCCACCATTTACATGGGAATTGTTATTCCCACACATGTGGGAATAACAATTCCCACACACACATATATATATATATTTGTTTTATTATTATTATTATTATTATTATTATTATTATTATTATTATTATTATTATTATTATTATTATTATTATTATTATTTTGTATTATTATTATTATTATTATTATTACTATTATTATTTTGTATTATTATTATTATTTTGTATTATTATTATTATTATTATTACTATTATTATTTTGTATTATTATTATTATTATGTATTATTTTGTATTATTATTATTATTATGTATTATTATTATTATTATTATTATTATTATTAGGTAATATTATTATTATTATTATTATTTTGTATTATTATTATTATTATTATTATTATTTTGTATTATTATTATTATTATGTATTATTATTATTATTATTATTATTATTATTATTATTATTATTTTGTATTATTATTATTATTATTATTATTATTATTATTTTGTATTATTATTATTATTAGGTAATAATAATAATATTATTATTATTATTATTATATTATTATTATTATTATTTTGTATTATTATTATTATTATTTTGTATTATTATTATTATGTATTATTATTATTATTATTATTTTATATTATTATTATTATTATTATTATTATTTTATATTATTATTATTATTATTATTATTTTGTATTATTATTATTATTAGGTAATATTATTATTATTATTAGGTAATAATAATATTATTATTATTATTATTATTTTATATTATTATTATTATTAGGTATTATTATTATTTTGTATTATTATCATTATTATTATTATTATTACTATTCCCACCTTATTCCTCATACTATTCTCCAAACCAAACAATGGAATACTAATTCCCACCTTATTCTATTCCAACAACCAAACATAAGAATAACAATTCCAACTCTATTCCCATCCATTTCTATTCCCTGGAATAACTATTCTATTCTCACCTTATTCTATTCCAGCAACCCAAACGTCCGGTGAGGTCTTCTCTCCAACGTTCCATTCCCATTGCAATTTCTGTTGCAGAATTCCAATATTTGCACCCCTATAAATGGCCCCTGATAAAAATTTCCATATGCTTGATCTTCGAGTTGCCACATTTGGAGACTGTGCTATTATCAGGAACAAGATCCTATTGGCAAGGTAGCTGTGGAGTAGCGCCTTCCAAAAGCAAAGTAGCTGACAGATAAATAGGAGTGGCCGAGTGTACACTTGACAGTTTTCCCCTAGCAAACAAGTTGCCAAAGGGAGCATTTCATTGACAGTTCCTTGAGGTGCCTCTAAATCCAAGGGATTGTTCAATTGTTCAACTATACACATACCAATCCAATTAAATCGCCAACAGCGGATGTGATGGTATCTCTTCCCAGATCTTGCAGTGGGATTTCGGAGTTGTCCATGTCCAACAGGGGGTGCAAAGTGGGAGAATGCACTTTCTTTTTGAACACTAGCAAAATAGGCTAGAAGGCAGTGCTTTTCTTCAACTGCAACCTTAGCATTAAAGGACAGGTCTGCTGAGTTAGTAAGCTCTTGAAGGTGATGCTGACCGTTACGCTTTATAGAAGGGAAACTGTTAAATACCTTCAGTATAGTAGATGACCCAGACAATTGTCCAAGAGACTTAGGAGTGAATGCATCTTTCCCTTCATCACATCCATCTCCACAGTGTAAATCTCTCGCTGGAAGGATTCCTTGCACCAAACGTTGGTTCCCATCTCTTCCAGCAGAACAATTATAACTAGGTCACCAGGCACAGCACTTTCTTCCAGACCAGCAGTTATAATATATTGGTATATCCAACAACACAAGTTATCCTCCATGTACCTGTAGTCTTGTGGAAATCCCACATCATCAAAGAGAAGCGTAAACATGTACAAGCTGTCAAGATGGTGAGAAAGGAAATCAATGATTCTCCAATTGTCTTGGATGTGGTTCTTGGATTTAGGCATAAAAGAATAGACCATATCTGGAAACATTATACTATTATGAATGAAAAACATAGGGAAATTGTTTCCCACCAATTTGCAGGTCCATTCATTGGTAGAGAGTTGCACAGCCATTCCTCGGGGGTCTTAAAGGATCTCAGGACGTCCTCGCTCATGGAGGACAGTGGGGAATCAATCAGGAACAGGTTCGAAGAAACCAGGAGCCCGTAGGAAATCGAAACATATGAGGTAGGAAACATCATGCATAGCCTCAAGAAAACACGTAGCACTGGCTCCTCTGGCAAGTTCAACTCGTTCAGGAATCTTCTTCCAGCCAAAATTTGCTAGTTTCACCAATTGGTAATCCTCCAAGTGACTGGAATCTTGAGTAGGAGTGGAGAGGAGCTGACCAACGCAAGCCATAACCTGGTCCTGTGCAACCATAGCACCACACACGGCAGTCATGGAATTCAAAACAGTCTCGGCACCCCAGGTGAGATATCGAAGTACCTTGTGGTCAATCTCTCCAAACTTCATGTCACCAGAAGGAATATTTATGCAAGGAACAATCAAAATCAAATGGTGGTTATCGAAGTATCTTTTCTTGGATCCAATAATAAGATAGCGACCCAACTCTAGTAAAAATGTATCCTAAATTTGACATGCCCATTAGAGGGAAGCCAATTGTCCAAACGTAGAGGAAGCACGCAAAAGAGAGTCACATTTTCTTCGTCAATACTTGAATAACAACAGGAAATCATACAAAATCAGCTTGAATTGCAGCACCTTAGATTGCTTCACATGCATGATAGTACCATCCCTCTCATATGTACTATCACTAATAGTATCCTTGGCAGTCTTATAAGAGAGATCAGATGTTTGAGTTGAAATACTCACCGAGTTGTTCAACTCTTGCAACATTTGGACAGGAATGAGTGCAGGAGCTTTGTTCTGGTCCATTGGTCAGAAAAAAATCGTCGGGCAAGTCCCCGAAGTCCATAATTTCTTCAACATTTGGACAAGTACGAGTGAGAATTTTGGCAAGGGGTGAAGTCATGATCTGTGAAGGAGTTGGAAGGTTGTGTAATAAAGGAAGATTTTGCAGAGGTGCGGAGGGAGGTTGCTCTTCGATTTGAAATCAGGTGATGCATGTGGAGATGGTTTCTCGATTCGAGTCAAGGAAGGCAAAATTTCAGTGATGGAGGTTTAAATTTGTTCAATAGTGGGAAGTTTAGAGGCGATACCTGAGACGTGTTACTGTACAGTCGCCTCCCACTCCTTGAACTCTTTTGACCTTACTGATTAGCTAGGGGTTGAACGGAAATATGGAGTTTTTGTGGAAGGAAAACAAGGATAAGAGGACAGGGGTATAATCGAAGAGGAGGTTGGTCGCGATGGGGAAATTTCAGAGGGCAAGGGATGGTATTCGCTTCGTTGTCATTCGATTTGGACCAAAGATTGATAAAGTTCAGTGATGGATGACCGGATTTGTGCTGTGGTGGAGGCCATGGTAGACTAGTTAGCAACAAGTCGGTCGGTAGCCCGTCGCAAGTCCTTCATCGCGCTGGCAAGCCTAGCAACGAAAGGAAGCTAGCTTGGACTGGGCTAATAATTTTATTAGCACAGGTCTCAAATGTTGGACTATGACTTTGGCGATGACCTTGAAGCCATATTGCAAAGGGATAAAGACCTGAATTGGTTGAGGGTCTCATGGTTGTGGACTTCGGAAATGAGGGCAAGGAGAATGGCAGAGATCCTCCGGAAGATGGTAGTGCTGAAAGATTTCAGTAACAGAGACATTAGGTCCAACTTAATGACATCCCGGGATTTTTTGGAAAACACCGCCTGAAAACTGCCAGGGCCAGGTGCTTTGAGTGGTTTCATGAAGAAGAGGGCTGTCCTCACTTCCTCCATGGTTGGAGGAGTCCCCAACTCTTCAAGCTCTGCAGGGGCAGAGATAGGCCACCTGGTGAAGGATGGTGTCCTGGCCATGGGAATGGAAACCAAAAGACTGCTTGTAATGATCCACCACCATTTCCTTAAGAGCCTCATGATCAGATTGCCAGACTCATTCACGTCTTTCAGGGCCGTCACTCTATTCTTTCCCCGTTGGTTTAAAGTAAATGAGTGACAAAATTGTGTTTCTATCTCCATGTAGGATCTAGTCCACCCTGGATTTTTTAAGTGAGAAAATTTCTTCCCTCTCCAGGATTTCCTTGTAGGTGGCCTGAAGCTCCTCTACCACTCTTCGGAGCTTGCTCGAGTCGACTCTGCATAAAGTGCCTTGAACTCCCTTGATGCGTTTGGACGTTTTCCTTTTCTCATGGAAGATATTGCCAAATTGCAGCTTGCTCCAGCATTTTAATTTGTCACTAAGGAGTTTGAGTTGGTGGGTGGTTGGGCCGCACAGATTCTCCTAAGAACCCTTCAAAATATCCTTGTAATTTGGATGTGTACAATACATGGCTTCAAACCTGAATGGTTTGGTCACAGAGAGGGGGGGGCTCAGTATCCTTCAGTATCCAAAAGGATAGACACTTGTCAGAGGAGACCCTGAGCAGGTTGGTGACCATTGTTCCCTGGAATCCGAGGTTCCACAGAGCTCTATCGAGGCACTTGCAGACTGAGGCAAGAGGGTTTCCCACAACTTAAGCTTGGGCCCTTTGCAGCCGGCATCCGCCAGGCCACAACTCACCACCCAATTTTGGAACTAGAGGCAATCAGCATTTCACGGCTGCCCCAGATGCAAAGGTGGACAACCTGGTCAAGGATGGCAAGGATTTCCACATCAACGAGTGTTTGATGCCAAAGGACACATATTCCACTTGAGAAGCCTCTAGCCTAATTGATGGCTGATATATGGAAGCCCAGTCTGTAGGTGATTTTAGCGGCATTCTTGCCACTGGTTCTCGGTTCAAGTATAGCACAAATATTTGGATCCTGGTTATTCTTGATGTCCTTCACTTCTAAACCATGTTTTGGTCGAGCCGGAACAGTTCCATAAGACGATCCTCCTTAGGAAAGATTAACGCGTGGTAGGAGTTCTGCCTCTCCCATGGCTTCATCGTTAGAAGCTGCTACTGGCTCTTCTGTCGCAGCATCCAGAAAGACGTGTTCAGGATCCTCGCTTTGGGTCCATCGATTCACAATTGAAGAACTCCTCCATCCCTCCTTGTTTGGCATCAGGAATGTTGTTGAGAGGATCTGAGGGCTTGGCTGGCAGAGAATTATAGAGGCTCACCAAGCTCTCCGGAGGGAAGGTCTTACTGGAGTTTGCTGGTACAGCTTCCTGGTGTGTCTTTGATCTTTCTCCAATTCCCTGTTTGGTGGTGTTGGGAAGGGATGCAGGATTCAGGAAAAACCATGAGGATAAAAATGACAAGTGTATACAATAAAGAGATAGGAGAGAATTAAAATACACACAATTTTACGTAGAAATTCTCTTCTAAATAAAAGAAAAAAACCATGAGATACTTAGTCTACAAATAATCTCACTATGTAAGTATTGGTTACAAAAACCCTAACTACACAAGTCTTTAGAGAGCTGAGGACAGAGCAATAGCAAAATACAAGAGTAAAAATGGCTACTCCTTGTATTCTCTCTTTGTTTTTCTCTTTCTCACTTCATTGCTTACGCACTGCTCTCCACTCTTTACAATTCAGCACACACTCATATATATATGTTGGCCGGAAGGAAGTCGTCCGTACAGAATGATAAATAGAGAAAGGAAAGAGGAAGAAAAAGCACACACCGTTTTATGTGGAAACCCTTATGAACCAAGGAAAAACCACGGAAGCAGAGTCGACAGCAAATCCACTATCTGAAAAATAGGTTACAAACCTCTAAGATGGAGTATCCGCTACACACCTGAGAATAACAAAGAAAAACCTCACCGGAGTAAACGGAAAACACTCCACTCTTTTACTCTGTTTTTCTTTCTTCTCCTTCTCACTGGTGGTGCACTCCTCTCTTGTTCCTTCACTCTTGGACTTTTCCTCCTTGCACTTTACTGTGCTCAGATGCTCTCACTCAACTCTCTCACCACACTACATGCCCAGCATGCGTATATATGGTGGTCTGTCCGGAGACCTTCAACCAATAGGTAGGTCGAGTGTGGTCAAAGGTCTGCCACCTACTCTGTAACCTGCCAACAACTTTATCCACCAACTCTGCAACCTGCCGCCTGCACAGACGACGCATGCACAGCAGGTCTGCCACCTGCTCTGGTGTCCAGCAACTTGTTGCCAACTGTCCACGACGTCCTCAGTCATTGCTGCAGTCAAGTCCCTTGGCCGTCTGTGCCCATTGACTATCACAAGAGTCTTCCGGTATTCCTTAGTTGATTCCATACCAGTAATACTAACTAGTAAATTCTTCCTTCTCATCTGGTTAACTTGTTGACCGGCAATCTAAAGGCGTTCCAGTATTTTCTACTCCGAAAATACTATCAGAAAATCCTCTCTCGATTTCCTTTCCAGCCTTAACTAGTCAACCTTCCGTTGACCGGATCCACAGCCATCCGATTAACCTCCCGTTGACCGGATCCGGTCAACCTCCTGTTGATCATCCTGCGCAGCCATCCGGTCAACCTTTCCTATTGACCATCTTCTACTGCTATCTGGAGAACTTGACCGTTCTCCATAGCCATCCGGTCAACCTCCTGTTAACCGTTTTTGCCTTCCAGCCGGTCAACGTATGTTGACCGGCTAATGCACCCCTATGACAAACTTGTTTGTTGAAATCACCCACAAGGGAGTGACCATATTCCAACAAACTTCCCCTCACGACCTTGTGGGGGATACCTTCGCCTTTACTCGCGATCCAATCGCCCTTTGCCTTCCTGGCAGCCTTCTCCTCAATCGGGATCCGGCGTTGGCCTCCATGGCCTCGAATGACACCTTCCTCCGTCCCACTGAGCTTGGAGCAATCTCACTCCCTTTCAGCTCTTTTTCTGCGGACTTGCCATTCTCCATTGCACTCCACCTTGGCCGTCCTCTCCTGCCACCTTGAGCAATGCCCCGTTTGGTCACCTTGGCATTTTCTTTGGTAGTGCAGGCCTTCATCAGATACCGCCCTGATGTCCTGCTTTCCCTTGCCATCAGTGAGGCGCCTTTGGTGAGCTTCCACTGGCCGTCGCCAAACGCCGTCATGAAGCCTTTCTTATTAAGCTTCCCGGTTGAAATCACATTCAACCTCAGATCTGGGGCATGGCGCACACCTTCCAGCACGAGCTTGTTTCCGTTGCTTGTGCTCAAGAAAACATCCCCAATGCCAATAACCCTAGACAAGCCACCGTTACCCATCTTCAACACCCCGCGGCCAATGGGCGTGTAACTCCCGAAGTGGGACTTCCTCGGTGTCGCATGGTGTGAGGCCCGACTGTCCATCACCCAACTCGTCTCCTGGCATGGGCTGCTCCGTGCTTCCCCTGCGTGGACCACCAGGAGGTCTCCGCAGAAAGCAATGGTCTCCGGATCGTCAGCATGATCCCTTTTCTCCTGAGAATCGGTTCTGCCCTCCTTGTCCTGCATCCTCCGCGAACAGTCCTTCTTTATGTGGTCTTTCTTGCCACATAAGAAGCAACTCCTCCCTTCAAGCTTACTCTTGCTGTTGCTCCTCTCCATTCTGCCACCTCCGCCTCGTTCCCTCGACTGTCCTCATCCCCGACTGCTGGTCGCCACCAGAACACTTTCCCGAGAGCTTGAGGCTTCACCGCTTTCCCTCCGCTTTGACTCGTTCATAAAAAGGGAAGTTATGACCTCGTCCAACTTCATCGTGTCCTTCCCGAATAGCAACGTCGTGACGATATGATCTTACGAGGCCGGCAAGGATGCCAGCAACACCAACACTTTGTCCTCCTCCTTGATCTTCTCATTAAGGACCGACATCTGCGTTACCAGTCAGTTGAACTCGTCCAAATGCTTCTCGAAGCACTCACCTTTCGACAACCGCAGGCCATTGAACTGCTTCTTCATATACAGCCTGGTTGTCAAGGACTTGGACTTGTACCGACTCTCAAGCTTTTCCTAAACCTCGGCCGGATCTGACAGTCCGAGGACCTTCTGGAGTGTGTTATCCGCCAAACACAACTTAATGGTAGAGTTGGCAAAATCCCTCTTTTCCTGCCACTGGTCCTCAAACAGTTTCTCCGGCTTCTCCTCCTTTTTTCGAAGAGTTATTACCGTTCCTTCCTGGGTCAAAATATTCCTCACCCTTTCCTGCCAAAGGATGAAATTATTTTGCCCATTGAACTGCTCCACATTGAACGTCACATTCTTCGTCGACGACGCCATCCAATCGACGGTTCACGAACCAGTCTCTGATACCACTTGTTAGCCGGAAAGAGGTCATCCGAATAGAATGATAAATAGAGAAAGGAAAGAGAAAGAAGAAGCACACGCCGTTTTACGTGAAAACCCTTATGAACTAAGGAAAAACCACGAAGTAGAGTCGACAGTAAATTCACTATGTGAAAAATAGGTTACAAACCTCTAAGATGGAGTATCCGCTACACACCGGAGAATAATAAAGAAAAACCTCACCGGAGTAAACAGGAAACACTCCACTCTTTTACTCTCTATTTTTCTTTCTTCTCCTTCTCACTGGTGGTGCACTCATCTCTTGTTCCTTCACCCTTAGACTTTCCCTCCTTGCACTTTACCGTACTCAGATACTCTCACTCAACTCTCTCACCACACTGCATGCCCAGCATGCATATATATGGTGGTCTGTCCGGAGACCTTCAACCAATAGGCAGGTTGAGTGTGGTCAAATGTCTGCCACCTACTCTGCAACCTGCCAATAGCTTTATCCATCAACTCTGCAACCTGCCGCCTGCACAGACGGTGCATGCGCAGCAAGTCTGCCACTGCTTTCTCGGTGTCCAAAGACTTGTTGCGATTGTCCACGACGTCCTCGATCGTTCTTTGCGATCGAAGTCCCTTGGCCGTCTCGTGCCCATTGGCTATCCTGGCGTCTTCCAGGTGTTCCTTAGTTGATTCCATACCGGTAATACCAACTGGTAAATTCTTCCTTCCCATCTGGTCAACTTGTTGACCGGCAATCTAAAAGCGCTCCAGTATTTTCTACTCCGAAAATACTATCAGGAAATCCTCTCTCGATTTCCTTTCCAGCCTTAGCCGGTCAACCTCTTGTTGACCATCTTGCGTAGCCATCCGGTAAACCTTTCCTGTTGACCGTCTTCTGCTACTATCCGGAGAACTTGACCGTTCTCCACAGCCATCCGGTCAACCTCCTGTTGACCGTTTTTGCCTTCCAGCCGGTCAATATACGTTGACCGGTTAATGCACCCCGATGACAAACTTGTTTGTTGAAATCACCCACAAGGTGGTGACCATATTGCAACAATATACATGTGCTCTTGGCAACCACCTGCTTCTGCAAGGTGGTGGCGTATACTGCAAAGCCTGTCACCTACTCTGCAAGACACCCTTCTGTCGGGAGTAGTTAACCTGCTTTGTGAATCAGTTACCAACTCTGAAAGTTAACTTTCTCTTTCTGCAAAGTTTGTTGTCATGCAGACTTTGTAGGTCAGCCTTTTTCAGATAGGTTATCCTTCGTTGACCTTTCTTGTGATTTTATCAGTCGGTAAGTCTTCACTCCTCCGACCTTGTAAAGCCGTCCAGAAGTTCTACTCTAGATCTCCCCCAATTCTGGCCAAATGAAAACCACTCTCGCCTACTTTCATTTTGGCCAAGTGAAAACACTACAATCTTGTGTAACACTCCAGAATTCCACTTTGAAATTCCACTCTGAAATTCCAACCCGATCACATCGCCACACACACAGCAAACACAACAATTCTTTCCACACAAGAGTGACCTAAAATTGTGGCAAATGTGTTTTTGGTATATTTGACATGTCGTTGAGTGCTTGGATTTCAGCATTTGGGATTCTTTTGTGGTTCACGTCAATGGTGCTTTTAGAGGCGCCGAGTTCTGTTGATTACCTTGGGTGGGTCTGGTGAAGGTAGCTGCTCTCCAGATGCTGGAGGCTTTTGTGTGAGCCTTCTTCCTGGGTGGAGTAGTTGGACTTGATTCTGCTTCACTTCCCTTTGTTCAGTCCTCTCTGATGATCTTTCCCGGTCTCCTTGTCCTGGCTTCCTTCCAGTAAGTTGGCTAGGGCGTTGAATCTGGATCCCCAAGCTTCTGGATTGGCGAAGCCTTCCTTCTCCCTGGTCTCAGCAACCCTGGTTTTCCTCCTGGTTCTGGTAGGAGCGTGAAGCCAGGGTACATAAATTCCTCCTCCATCAGTTTCTTGATGCCCTGTTGTGTTCTTTTGGGATAGGCCCTCTCTAGCAGTTGTCTCTGTCACGTCCACAGTAGCTGGTTGCAGGGAAACTGTGGAACCACAATCCCTAGTAGTTATCTCCCCTGCACGACCACAACGGAAGCAAATCTCCAGCAGTCCTTCCTATACTGTCATGTGGATTTCTCTATCCACCAAGAAATAGGATATTAGAACCATATTTGGTTGTTGGAATAAGATGAAAATAAAGTAGGAATAAAATTTTTATTCCCAGAAAATAGATACTCCTCCGTTTGGTTACAAATTTAATTTGAAATAAATATTTTTGAGAATATTTACTCCCACATCTTACTGTTATTATTATTATTATTATTATTATTATTATTATTATTATTATTATTTTATAATAATAATTATTATTATTATATTTTATTATTGTTATTGTGTGTTATTATTATTATTTTTATTATTATTATTATATTTAATTATTATTATGTTTTATTATTATTATTATGTTTGTTATTATTATTATTATTATTACTATTACTATTATCATTATTATTATTATCACTACTCCCATCTTATTCATCATACTATTCTACAAATCAAATAAAAGAATATTAATTTTCACATTATTCTATTCTAACAGCCAAATATGAAAATAACAATTTTAACTATATTTTCATCATATTTTATTCCCTGGAATAACTATTCTATTCCCACATTATTTCATTCCAACAACCAAACGTACTGTAGGATTTAACTTGATGCATACAGGTTCTCCAATTAGTTTTTCAGCAAACCAATGGATGGGTCCGTAGTGATGAACCGAGAGGCCAGCAAAACTTATTCAGACCACCGCCGACTTGATTTCTTTCTTGAAGGTCAAATTCCGGTTCCTACAGGGGCATAGTTGAATATTGTTAGAAAATGTTATTTTACTTAATTATATTATTAACTTTCATTTTAGTGCAAATATTATCAAATTTATATTATCCAAATTATCATATAAATTTCTAAAATTTACCTTCCATTTAAAATTAATTTATACTTCAAAATTCTTTTGACATCACTGTTTTAAATTTATAGAATAAAACTAATCCTAGAATAGAAATCAAAAATAAATAAATAAATAAATAAGTGAGGTTTTTTGGATAGCTAACTTGATATTTTTAAAGGACGTGATATTTTATTAAATATACAAAAATAAATAAATGGTTATGATGAGTATTGTATCAAATGGGCCAAAGAAATCAGCCCAAAATAATTCTAAGCTAGAGGACAAGTTTCAACGGCTCAAACCATCTGTGCGACCCATTTCAGTAAATTTGGCCAACACCCTTAAGAAATCCAATTTTGTGATCAGACCGAAATCAATTTAACAGCAATAGCGGTTTCTTACACTTATCTCCTACAACCTTAGGCGTTTGTTGAAACCGTCATCAGGATAAAACTAATCCATCCGTTGGTTTCCTAAACGGTTCACAAGATGAATCAACTGTGACCCAACATCTATAAAAACCCATCCTCTCCAACAGAAAAGGGATTGAACATTCAATACTTTCTCAGAACAAAGAAAAAGATAACTTTAAGACGCCAAGAGCGCGCTCTTTCTTTCTCAATCTAAGACGCTTTTACAAGAGCACAAGCCCTCGGATAAAAACATAAACATTCTTACATACTCTATCTTTTCTCTTATTTAAGAAAGATATATTGGGGAGTGGCTCCTACCAATCCTTTGACTTTATTTTGTGATTAGACAGGATTTAGGTTAGAGACGTACAGAGACCGAGCATGTTTGACGCCTGATAGACAAAATTCAAATCTTTATATCTATACAACAATCAGGATCCTTGGACGCATCATTAGCGCCGTCTGTGAGAATGTGACTAAACGTCTGATAACCACAATCTTAATAACAATATAGTGAATACTAGAGTACAAGTCAGTGCACCAGTCAGAGACACTACTTCATGTGGCAATTATCCTCTTGTAGATAGTTGAATGGATGACCATCCCGATCTTTGTGTGCGCATGCTTGCAATAAAGATGGACGATATCTCTAAGACCATCCAGACTATTTGCATACGGTTAGAAGAGCGACCGAAGGGGGCTCCATCATCGGCCTTCCAAGCCGCAACATCCAGGAGAAGGAATAGGAGAAGAAAACACCCCTTTAAGAAGATAATCCAACAGGATAATCTTGAGACTCAAGCAGCCTCGAACAATAAAGTCTCGTTGCGACTTGAAGGTCGTCTGAGATTTAGAGTTCGAGAGGATAGCCCTAAGAGGTGAAACTCTCGATACTCTCGTGATGATAAGGAGCCTACATATCAGGTAGGACCCTCTTATAGTGAACATCCTCAAAGGGTTGCAAGCCACCTAATTTCTCAAACTACACAAAACCCCTCTGAATTAAGAAATTTTCTCGATAAAAAGAAGATGGCGGCTCCTCCCTAAAAGGAGAAGAAAGTTGAAAGGATTTGGCAGCGTATTTTTGGAGAAGGCACTGGAGGAAGAGCTGTTGATTTGCGGAGATCTCCATTTATAATGGAGATCCATACACATTCACTCCTACATAAGTTTAAAATGTCGGCCCTGGATCCATATGACGAAAGTTCTGACCCTATGAATAATATGGACCATTTCTATATTCTTCTAAACTTTCAAAGCTTAGATGAGGTAGCTATATGTCTTTACTTTCTCCTGACTCTAAAAGGAGACACCTGAGTATAGTTTTTTTGACTTCAATTGAACTTCATCAAGACCTTCTAGGATCTAGCCGATGGCTTTCTATCCCAATTTGCCTCCAGTATAAGGGAAGAAAAGTAGACATGGCATTTGGCCCAGGTTAAACAAGGGCCAAATGAAAATTTGAAGAAGTTCCTGACCAGGTTCACGACTAAGGCTAGGAAGATACCGAAGCTCACTCATGAGATGAAGCTTAGTGCTTTCATATCTACATTAGAGCCTGGTGACTTCTTTAAATATTTCGCCCACAAGGACCCGCAGACCTTCAAAGAGGCAGAAGCCATTACTTGAGCCTATATAGCGGTCGAGAAAGTCAATGAAGTAAAACGGCCAGAACAAAGGGACCAACTCCACCAAAAGACGATGGAAGGAAAGAGAAAAAATATGGACAACATGGGTCCCCGAGGACCAAGAAAGCAGCAGAAATCTGAGCCAACACCAAGAAGGGAGGTCAAACATCTGGATCTAACTCCCCTAAATGACATTCGCACCAACATCCTGATACAAATTTATGATAAAAAATTTTTCAAATGACTGAAGACATTGAAAAATCCTAATAAAGGTGACCAGTCGAAATATTGTCACTATCATCGGTGTAGGGGCCACAGTATTGAAAACTGTAGGACACTACAAAAGAAAATTGAAGAGCTAATCTAGAAGAGACACTTCAATCATTTTTTGCAAAGACCTGGACAGGTTTCCGGTGGAGCAGATGGAGATGGAACCGAGCAGCTAAGGAACCGAGTGGTAGTTGATGTCGTGAACATGATTACTACGCGTCCTACTCAGGATAATATTTTGGATAGCTCGAGAATGGCCATCGAACACAAAAGACCAAGGGTAGAATATAGGGATGATATTATTAGTTTTAGTGATGAAGACTTAACATATGTAACGTCTCCGTATTCCAACCCCTTGGTTGTAACTGTGCTCGTTTCTGATTGTATTATAGGCTACCAATTTAAATAAGTATTTATTGATAATGAAAGTTTAAAGAATTTACTTTATCTCGATGCATTCTTTAAATTGGAATTAAAAAACAGTCAATTGAATATCTCAGATGGACCATTATACGGGCTGAAAAACGAACCAGTACCTGTGTAAGGGGTCATCCAACTAGAAGTCACGCTGGGCAGTTATCCGAGGATGTCCACTAAAATACTTTTCTTCTTGGTTGTAGACCTTCCGTCGGTCTACAATACTATCCTCGAACGTCCCTGTTTAACAACATTTAGAGTAGTGACTTCAATCCCACATTTGAAGATAAAGTTTCCGACTCCATTTGGCATTGGAGAAGTCTTAGGTGATCAGATGACCGGGCAGACATATTACTTACCTCAAATTACTCAGACGGCCACCTGTCCATCAATCGAAGACCTTGACTTCCATGATAAGACTACATTATTGCAAGCCTAGTTTGGAAAGTCAACAGATCAAATTCCTTTGAACCCCAATAATCCAAAAAAGTATATACAGATTGGAAGTTCTTTATCCAAACCCCTCCAAGGTCAACTTATCAATTTTCTTTCACAGAATTCAGACGATTTTTCCTAGTCGTCCAACGACATGCTATGAATATCGACCGGAGTAATGGTCTATAAATTGGGCCTAAATCTTGGTCATAAACCTGTCCGACAGAAATGAAGAAATTACTCGATTAAAAAATTGATTGCCGTTCATGAGGAGGTGAAGAAAATGCTAGATGTTGGGTTTATCAGAGAAGTTTAATACCCGAACTGATTATCAAATATGGTCATGGTGAAGAAAAGTAATGGAAAGTGAAAGATATGTGTTAATTTTACTGACGTCAATAAAGTTTATCCAAAAGGCAACTTCCCATTACCAAGGATTAATTTACTTGTAAATTTAACATCTAGACATAGACTATTTAGTTTCATGGTTATGTACACGGATTACAACCAAATTCAGATGATCCTGAAAGACGAGCAGCACACAACGTTTGTAACCAATCAAGGGACATATTGTTATAAAGTTATACTCTTCGGTCTAAAGAATACCGGTATAACTTATCAACGGTTCGTCAACAAAATGTTTGAAGCACGGATCAAACAAAATATGAAAGTATATGTGGACAACATACTCATAAAAAGTAAGGTGATCAATGACCATATTCGCAATCTAGACGAGGCCTTCAGTATCCTTCGGGCACACTAGATGAAGCTCAATTCAATTAAGTGTATGTCCGGAGTAACCTCAAAAAATATTTTGGATTTCATTGTTTCACATTGAGGAATAGAGGCAAATCCTGAAAAGATTAAGACAATCTTATATATGAATCCACCTCGGATAATGAAAGAAGTCCAAAAATTAATTGGGAGGCTAGCAGCACACTCCCACTTCTTAGCTAAGTCAGCCAAGAAGTACTTGCCTTTTTTCAAGGCTTTGAGGGAAATAAAGGCTACTGACTTCTAGTAGACTACCAAATATGAAGTTGCGTTCTGAGAGCTCAAGGAGTATATCTTGAACCCATTGTTGTTGACTTCACCCCAAGAGGGGGAGGAACTATATTTATATCTGGCTGTGTTTGAAACCACTCTGAGTTCTGTCCTAATTCGATTACAGTCCAATTGGCAGCAATATGTATACTATGTCAGTAAAATCTTGGCTGATTCTAAAACTCGATATTCTCGTGCCGAGAAGATAGCTTTGGCGCTTGTGTAGTTTGCCCAGAAACTATAACTATATTTTTAGGCGCACAAAATTATTATCCTGATTGACAAACCACTAAAAGAAATTTTACAAAAGCCAGATATGCCAAAATGATTGGTCAAATGGGCTATTACGTTGGGAGAATTCGACGTAAAGTTCCGACCGAGGCCATCCTTAAAAGGCTAGGCCCTCGTGGACTTCATTATTGAAACAACGACCCCATTTAAAAAACCCTTGACCTAACTAAAGCCGATGGCCATCAAAATATTCTAGCATGGACTTTGCAAATAGATGGCTCTTCAATGCAAGTTGGTTGTAAAGTTGGAGTGATACTAAGAATGCTTGACGGGTCAGTGATAAAGTATTCAATGACCATCGGATTCCCAATAACGAATAATGTCGTCGAGTACAATGCATTACTTGCTGGACTTGGCCAAAGAATGTTTGGCCATGAACCTTATTGTCTATAGTAACTCGAAACTAGTTATCAAAACTGGTTATCAATCAGATCCGAGGAAATTTTAAAGTCAACAATCCACAGCTTTTCCAATACCTCTCTAAGTTCCAAAGTTTGATATTAACATTTGACAATGTGAAAATGGTCCATATTCTAAGAGAAGTAAATGAAAAAACTGACAGGCTAGTGAGGGTTGCAGCGGCTGGGGACCCAAAACAATACGCACGAGAAATGCGTAAAATCCTTGAAGTTTCAAACATTAATAACCCAAAGTAAGAAATTATACAAGTAGCCGATGCCAACAACTAGATGACTTCTTATGTAAAATATTTGTCCGACGGCATATTACCAGAGAACTCGGATGAAACTAAGCGTCTAAAAAAGACAGCGGGCTGGCACACCATTATAGATAAAAAATTATACCGATGTGGGTACTCCATCCCATATCTATGGTGTCTCACACCAAAAAAGGTTGACTATACCCTCGGAGATGTACACCTCGGTATCTATGAATCCCATATTGGAGGCATAAACCTTACTTTTAAACTTTTGAGGTAAGGATATTATTGGCCTATTATGAAGCACAACACCATGGACTTTGTCCAGAAATGTAAGAACTGCCAGATGCATGGAAACTTTACCCATCAGCCACATGTAGAACTACGAGCTCTGTAGTCACCATGACCGTTCACACAATGGGCGCTTAATATCCTGGAACCACTTCTAATTGCATCCGAAAAAAGGAAGTTCATAATTATTTGGATAGATTACTTCACGAAATGGGTCGAGACTGTCCCACTTGCTAGAATAACATAACAGAACGTCACCAAATTCTTTCGGTCGAATATTATATATAGGTTTGGTATGCCTAAAGTCATTGTAACCGATAACGGCACCCAGTTTACTAGCAAGTGTTTCACAAACTACTATACTAGTTTAAAGATAAAGTTGGTTCACACTTTCGTCATTTACCTACAATGTAACAGACAAGTAGAAGTTACCAATCGCACAATACTATATGTTTTGAAGACGAAGTTTGAGAATGCTAGGGGCTCCGGAGTGGACGAGCTCCCATCCATCCTATGGTCGTATAAGACGACACCCAGAGAGTCAACCCATTAGACTCCCTTTAATTTATGCTACGGGACCAAAGCCATTATTTCAATAAAAGTTGGACTCCCCAGTCTCCGGGTTGAATCTTTTGATTCATACAATAACTCACAAAGGCTTTGAAAAAACCTCGTTCCACTTGAATAAATCCAAGACTAGGTGAGGTTGCGGACGGCAACTTGTCAATAGAGGATTGTAGGTACTATAATAAGAAAGTGAAGGGATGCCAATTTGAAGTGGGAGACTTCATATTATGAAACATTGAAACCACTGGAAAAAATGCCAATCGGAACAAACATTTACCTAATTGAAAAGGGTCATTCCTAATTTCAACCATTCTTAGAAATGAGACATACAAATTACGTACTCAGAAAGGCAAACTAGTCCCTTGGACTTATAATACCTCTCACCATAAAAAATATTATCAATAATTAAACATACGACCAGATAAATTTATTCATTCTTGTGCTTGTTTGCCTTTTTATTACATTGCATAATTTAAGCTGCCCCTAAGTCAGGTGAAATTTATTCACCTGTCTTGTAAACCAAACTTGATAGTCAGTAAAACTCAGTCATGTAATTGAGCGACCTGAACAATGTTGGTAATTAAAACTGGGTTATGATACCAAGCAGCCCAGATGAGGCCAAGGGCTAAAAACTTAGCAGCTTTCTTAGAAGTATGCATGCAAAAACTTTCAAGGCACTATCATCAACTGAACATGATCCTAGAAAAACTTAAATTAAACACACGAATACTTTGATACATTTCGATCAATCCGAGGAACATAAGCCGTGAATTAACAATGGCTTAAGTAATATTTAAAGTCAGATATCTAAAGTGTCCGACTAACCAAAACACACTAGAAAGAGAGTCATTTAAAGGAAGAGCCTTCATTTATACTAAAAAATAATTACAAATATATATATATATATATATATATATATATGTACACAAGTGATTATTTTGAAGAAGGACGAGGCTGAGAAGTTCTTGGCAAAGGCTCCCAAGAGTTCACATCATCATTGGAATGGTACAACACATTTGAGCTATGGTGAGCACTGATATTCCTCGAATGAAATACAGAAGTATGAACACCAGGGGTCACAATGTGGACAATATGTCAGCATAGGTTGACACCTTACCAGTAGCTACGCTCCAACATTTTCTTGATATCATTCGGACGAATGGAAGTCCGGAGCTCACTCTCAATCTTAAAGTTTTGGTCTCTAAGAATGGCGTATTTGTGCTTCATGTCAACCAATTCATGTTCAAGTTGAGAAATATGTTCCTTTGCAGCCAAACGCTTCTCTTTCTCTTCATAATTGTGAGCCAAACGGTTGGTAGCACCAACAAGACGATTGGCCATTTCCTAAAGTTGTGAAGAAAACAGAGCAAATTAACAAGTATAAAGGGAACAATGTGAATATTAAAGAAGAGTTTGGGCAATACTTCAAATATGGAGATGCTCCCAAGAGCTACATCACTTGTGGGGATCTCTGAAACCACTTGGACATCGAGCTCTAAGAACTCTAAACCAGCCACCTCTGCCACTTCATGAGCTCCTCCAGGAATGACATCCCCCTCGGACTCAGGCACCTGGGGGTCGGAACTAGATATCCCAACAATTGGTTCGAGAGTTGCTTCAGGCTCGGCCTTAGGCATGGGACCCTCCAAAAGCAACACGTCTGCCACAACGACTTGATCTTCGGTCTCGACTTCAAGTTGGACCTTGGGCACTGGGGCTCGAGCGAATGCAACTCTAAACTTCAAGCATGAAATTTCGAGGTGACCACTTCAGCCATGCTGGTCTCTTGGAACTCAAGTAATGGCATCCCCTTAACCTCACAAGACTAAATCTTACTGATCCAAGACATGCCCTCAACAAAAGTAGTGGAAATGTTAGGCAATGACTCATTAGATAGTAGAGACGGAGCGACCGAAACCCCAGGAGTTGGGGCAAGGATCGACATAACTTCAGCCACCTCCTCAGCAACAGACTTCGAAGATTCACAGCCATCAAATGGTCCGACGGCTCCAGGAGCTTGAGCCAAGGAAGACGTAGAAGTTGAGTCCAATATAACCAACGGGCGCTTTCTCCTTACTAACTGGTCAATGGTGGCCTCGTCTTCAAAAATAGACTCGATTGAGGCCTCTTTATGTTCAAGCGCTATGGTCGACGGCTCTTTTATTTGAATGGTTTTCGCCTTCGAAGCTTCCTTGTCCTTGGGCGCTTTGATTGATGTTTATTTTATTTTTAGGGCTTTTTCCTTTCTTTTATGTTTTCTCCTACAAACGGATACTTTCGGCAGAGCCTCTAACCCCTCAACAACAGGCTCCCATTTAGCCTAAGCAAGGGATTCGATAAACAATCATCGGTTCTTTTTGTTTTCATTAAAGGTTGCATTACTTACCAAAAAAAAAATCATTAAAGGTTGCAGCCTTTTCCTAAATAAGGTCGGTCAACGCTTGGACCGCCTTTTTCTCATGATAAAAAATATCAGTTTGAAAAGAAGTAGAAAGCCGACCCTACTTGTTACAGAGTTTCCATCTAGGACGAACAGCTAAGTAAAAAAATTGGTCTTTTCACATTTTCATGGAGTTAGGGTTTCCACCACTCAAACCAAACTCCGGACTCGGAGAAATTGTAATTTAGTCATGTCCATGCTGGCAACGAAATAAAACTTTCACGACTGTGGACGTTAACAACAGGTCATGAATCCTGACAAAAATACATAAAAAAATAAAATACCTCACACCATTTGGCTGAAGTCTAACTATTGATATATGAAGCTCCACCATTATTTTGTACAACTCTTGAGCTAGTGAAAATTAGAAACCACCTTTTAAAAGGATCTCATACACAGTGATATAACATTTTGGTGGAGAAGAAGTTCGTCCACTTACTCTAGGCAAAAGATATATCAAAGAACTCAAAATTTTGTACCGAGCTAGAAGATAGTCTACACCGGCAGAAGTCAAGATGGACTGAATATCTTCAACACCGGGAGCCATTAGAATGAAAAATCTTTGACAACGAACAAAAAAAAAAAGGCATGAGGACATTTCAAATGAAAAGAAGGTGGACGAAGGAATCAAAAGTATTTGGCAAAGGCTCGGAGGGCTATTTAAAGGTTGCAACCTTTTCCTGAATAAGGTCTATCAACGCTTGGACCGCCTTCTTCTCATGATAAAAAATATCAGTTTGAAAAGAAGCAGAAACACGACCCTACTTGTTACAGAGTTTCCATACAGGACGAATAGCTAAGTAAAAAAATTGATCTTTTCACCTCTTCGTGGAGTCAGGGTTTCCACCACTCCGGCCTTAGAGAAATTGTAATTCAGTCTTGTCCATGTTGGAAATGAAATAAAACTTTCACGGCTATGACGTTAAACGCCAAGCCATGAATCCAGACAAAAATACATAAAAAAACAAGATACCTCACGCCATTTGGCTAAAATCTAACTATTGATATATGAAACTCCATTATTTGGTACAACTCTGGAACCAGTGAAAATTAGATACCACCTTTTAAAAGGATCTCATACATAGTGAAATAACATTTCGGTGGAGAAGAAGTTCGTCCACTTACTCTAGGCAAAAGATATATTAAAGAACTCAAAATTTTGTACCAAGTTAGAAGATAGTCCACGTTGGCGGAAGTCAAGATGGACTGAATATCTTTGACACTGGGAGCCATTAGAATAAAAAATCTCCGACAATGAACAAAAAAAGGCAAGAGGAAATGTCAAATGAGAAAAAGGAAGACAAATGAATCGAAAGTGTTTGGCAAAGGCTTGGAGGGCTATTTATAGATGGAGAATAAGGCCCAAAACGACACCATTGAATTTAAAATTTAAAGTATGCGCCTCATGATGATACTGACATGTGTCGACCACTCATTAGCTCTACTGCATGTCAAACCGTCCGATGTCAGTAATGATGACGTACGCGTTTCCAATAAGCCGTGTAGGATCTGAAGAGGCGTGCATTTAATGCAGGATTGATGGCAATGATATAGACCGTCAGGTTAATTGCCCTCGTCTAATGGAAGCTTTCGGATTGAAAGTTTTTGTCCGACAAGCTAATAAAGCTCGTCGGAGTTGACTTCGGCCTCGAACAAAAGTTTTCAGATTTCATATCAGAAGAGTGAGTTTCAAGCCTCTTGGCATGAGGAATTAGTAATTAGTATTGTATCCAATGGTCCAAAGAAATCGCCCAAAACAATTCTAAGCCCAGAGGACAAGTTTCAACGGCCAAAACCATCTACGTGGCCCATTTCAACGAATTTGGCCAACACCCTTAAGAAGTACAATTTTATGATCAAGTTAAAACCAATTTAACAGCTATAGTGGTTTCTTACTCTTATCCCTTGACCACCTCTGACGTTGGTTAAAACCGCTATCAAGATAAAGCTAATCCATCCATTATTTCCTAAACGATTGACAAGAAGAATCAACCATCACCCAACCTCAAGAAAAACCCATCCTCTCTTACAAAAAAGGGATTGAATATTCAATACTTTTTCAAATAGAGACAAACGATAACTTTAAGATGCCAAGAATACACTATCTTTCTCAATCTAAGACTCTTTTACAAGATTACAATCCCACGGACAAAAACATACACATTCTTACATCATCTATATTTTTTCTTATTTAATAAATATACTAATTGGAGCGTCGGAGAATACACTGAGAAGCGAATCCCACTAATCCTTTGACCTTATTTTGTGATTGCACATGATTCAAATTAGAGATGTATGAAAACCGAACACGTTTGATGCCCGATGGATAAATTTTAAATCTTCATATCCGTACAACAATTAGAATCCTCAGACGCTTCAGGTTGGATAGATATTATGTTATTTAAGGGCATTCTAAAATTGTCCACCAACGTTTCTCATTGGAACAAAAAATAATCAATTTGAACTTTTCTTGGTCGGTAAAGCTGCAAAATCATGATAATTCAATTATCTCTACGTTTGTAGAAACATTATTATCTGGTTCATTCCACCAAAGAAATACAAAGAGCAACAGCCATGCCCATCACCAACGCTGTCAATTGGGTGACGCTGCTTTTCAGACCAGACGCCCCGTTGTTGTTCATTTCCGCCAGCACCCCAGCAACTGCAATATAGATGAACCCACCAGCCGTGAATCCCTGCAAAAGAATTACAAGACCCAAAAAAAAAGACAAAAGTTAACCAGCTGAAAACATTTTTATAAGCTACTGCAACTTCTTCTATTTCTTCCACGTGGAACATTTATCATATTTCCAGAAAAACAAGTGCCTGACCGCCTACGAACTGAAAAAGGTTACCTCAATCAGTGATGAGTACCCTGGGTCATGTCCGAGGAGCAGGGCCTACAGCAATCCCAGCAACTGTAGTCATCAGTGTTCCAGAAAAGAAAGTGACAGCAAAAATGTGATTGAATGTCAGAGGAAGCATACACACCAGAGCAGTTCCTGCTAGTGCTACCAGCGCTGAGAGGAAGTTGAAGAAGAGGGCTTTCGACACACCAAAACCCGATCTTACCAGGATCCCAAAATCCCCAACCTGTATAGTCAAAGAGGAACCATTGACCCAGCAATGGTGACGCTAGGAATTTCACAAATCCAAAAGGATGCCATCCACATTAAACAAAGTATGGCAGAAGATGCAAGGTCCGGTTATCACAACAGTCAAAAAACCTAAAATGAAAACAGGTCATTTTGGGGCTAGTTTAATTGCAGGAAATAGGTTTTCATTCATGATGTCCAATTTGTCTCCATTTCCACAACTAGTTTATTGATAGATGATGGGAAACCGGTCTCCAATTGAGAAACCAAAGACACTTTCCAATTGTTCATACATCTACATGCATCAAATTGAAAATTCTCCTACATCTGCAAAATATATGCTTCTATTTATATTTCCCATCATCCATTTATATCTTACTGTGTAGTTATTTGAGTTGACGCGCAGCTGACATTTAACATTTAATGAACTGGGATCATATTTAGATACCGATATTCATATCCCATTTTTATATGAAGAACCAATAAAAAGAGATAGGAGCAAAGAAGAGCCCGTAACTCAGCAAGCTAAATCGACAAAAGTAATGCCAAACTAATTCAGGTGAACTTTTATAACGCAAATTTGCATAATAGCATGACAAACTAATTCAAACTCTTTATTAGCACTAAGCATACACAAAAGCAGAAAGAAAATATAGCCGTTCCCTGGAAGAAAATCTAAGCCTGTACAAGTTCTCAGGACAATGGCACCAACTCTCTCAATTCATCCTATTTCATCAGATTGGGATGGACTTCTCTTGCTTTTAGCATAACAGGCATCCCATTAGGGGCCCACACAATGGCTACATGTCACACCCCGCATCCACTGGATATATTCCGGGAGTATCCTCAATACTTTTCCTAGTAAGTTTCCTTTCTTCATAACCACTTATTGAAGTGCAAAACAGATACCGAGTGAACACAACCATTGATTAATGGCCAGGCCTGCAGCATCACCATGGGAAGAAAACAAACCTCTTGGGGAAGCTCATGTGCAAGCAAAAAGAGAGTTCGAGACCACCCACCAACAGATCCATAGAGCAAGAAAGCACTGCCTAAAGCCATGCCATCAGTAAAATTGTGCTGCAGTGTCAAAACATGTAACATCACGGTTATAGAATCATTCATCTAGAGAAAGTAAAATCAACTCAATTTCGACTAGTTGAGCCATTATGTAACAACTTGTGCATGAATAGTCAAGGACAAATACTCACAACACCGTCAGAGAAAAGATTGAGATAGCCAAATACAAGATTTGATGGCGGCTGAGCAGGTGTTTGTTGGCTCATAGTAACACTTGCAGCATCTATATCGGACTTGCCATTTCCTGGCTTGACCTTTCTGGTTCTCTATAGATCACATCATATCAATATTTCATTTCAATAGGAAATTTGAAACTCTGAACCAAACAACAAATGCATTACACTTCTTATGATTACAGTAAATATGCTCAAGTATTAGGAGCATAAATCTGCACTGTGAAGCAAAATTTTACTGATTTATACTTCAATAGTTGAAAAATGGAACAAAGATAGGCATGTCAAAGAAGAAAGAAACAACTTTTTAGTAAGCGAACTTATGAATGCTCGACACATTAGTTACTGCTCTGCAGACATGGTAACTGGCCAAGCCATGAATTCAGTCTAAAGTCCACACTGCAAAATATTGCACATCCTGTGCAAGGATCAGACTTGTGGAGAGGGGAATCTCAGACCAATGTAAATTTCTAGGTTTCAGAAAATTTTGAATATACTGTGTTATCTAGTTTCAAGATCCCGAGTACAATGTTCCATACAAAATTTTAAGTACAATGAACAGCAAGGAATCCATGAGTAATTTTTTTTTTTTTTTTTTTTTTGGGGGGTGGAGGGAAGAACATGCTGCAATGTTGAGCCGTTAATGTATAGTAAATTTTAAACAAACAAAAAATATATCAGACAAAACAGAAAAGGTTAATGTTAATGTCTGTTAAGGATAAGGGAAAAGACAGCCGAACTTTTTCCTGAGGGCCATCTTTCTTCTGCAATAAGTGAAGCTCAAAAAGAAATAATACTGAGACTTGAACAAGCCACCAAAAGACACGGCAACAACAGCATCCTATCGACTCAACTATGCCTATCCTTACTTCATGTGTGGCTACTGTCAATAAAAAATTGTCTTTTTTTTTGTTTTTTCCTTTGTGGTGGAGGGGGGGGGGTATCTAGACTTGAACAAGCCACCAAAATGACAAAGCAAAACACAGTCCCATCAATGTCACTATGCCTATCTTTGCTTCGTGTGTGAGTACTGTCAATAAGAATTTGTCATTTGTAAGTTTTTTTTCTTGGGGTGGGAGGGGGTGGTACTGAGACTTAAATAAGCCACCAAACACAGTCCCTCCATTTCACTGTGCCTATCTTTGCTTCATATATGGATATTGTCAATAAGATTGCCTTTTTCTGGAGAGGGAATATCATTCCCTGGTCCTGAAGTATTAGAGTTGAGTACCCAAACAGTATATCATCCTCTGATAAATTTCTGAACCATATTTTATATATCTAAGAACTATTATTAAATTATATATGTATAAAAACCAGATGATCATTGTTTTGTCATTTTAGAACACTTTGTAGTATAATCTTCAATGGCAGTTTCAACAGGAAAAGACCAGATCATACCAGAAGCCAATTTTTTCCTCAAAAAGTTCAAATAATAGCAATAAAATCAAATGGACAAATCCAGAGAAAAAAGCCACATTGACCCAGTTCAGATTTCAATTCTAATCCAACTAGTGAAAACCTCTATCACAATGCCAACCACCCTCCACAAATATTCTTAGCTGACCTTTTCCAAAATAGATTCAGACCGTGAATGTTGTTCTCCTTTATCAGATGCTCTATCCAAAATTTTCGCTTCAGATGATTGTGGTTGCAACTTGTAGTCAACGTCATCATCATTCTTGACTTTTTTGATGCTTTTATGACGGTGTTGATGGCCATGACTCCATGAATGAGGCCCTCCAGATACCTCTTCAATATACCGAACCAGCTTCTCCACTATAAGAAAAAGTACAATTCCAGCTGCCACAACAAATGTATTACCATCAGCCATTTCAAGGCAATCTTCCTGATCATTGTGTAGATAGTTAAGGTAGTCACCCTGGCAAAACCCACTTACCCTTTTGAGTTTTTTCTTTTAATCATTTTAAGTTACTTATATACTATTAGATGAGTATATTGCACAATCTATGTCCCCTTAGCATTTTGAATACAAAATTAAGAATCCAAAACAACACCCCTGCCCTCCAAATGCTTACTGCAAGGATTTTACACAATGTAATACATGTGTGCCCTCTGCCTAGTTTTTGGAGAGTTGACATTTCTTATTTTTTGCATCAGAACATAAATCCACTTTCAATGATTAAAATATCATACCTAGGCAATGGCGTACATCAACAGTACTTTTAACATGAGCACAGAATTTTAACTAAAAGGCAAATAAAAGAGACCTGAAGTACAAGCATAGATCAGAAAAACCAAGAATGAAGGGAAATGAAACTCTGATAAGATATATAAGTGCAATATGTGACACAACTTACACAAAATAGACAGTCCAATTGAAAGATCTTTTAAAGAATGTGAATGTGATTGTTGCAGTCCAGAATCAACATAATAATGGGCATGGTCATGATGGGGATCATGTGAGTGACTGTGCTCGCCACCTGCAGAGATATCATTTAAAATGAATGAGAAAAGTGCTCCAGCAAATCACATCTAGAATGAGAAATGCATGCAAATTTGATAACCTAATCTCAAGATTGAAATTCTTCCTTTATTTTCTTGCATCCACATTATAGACCAAAAACAAGGTAATTTGCATTTCCAACAACTTGAAAGGTGTGTGTTGGACACATGCGTTGAGGAATTTAAGGCTCTATCCTTTTGCCTTCTGTGCCCCCTCCCCCCCCCCCCCCAAAGAAAAAAACAAGCAGATGAAGGCAACAAAAAAGCAGCCACATTAGCTTCACCTGAAGATACACTAGCTGCCACCCCGGCCCCCCTATCTTCCCTAATGTAACCGTAGCCACCAGTCTACCTTGCAGCTCGCCTTCTCCACTTCTTTCTGCCTTTCCCCCTTTCATCTAAACTGCTTAGGCTTTTGCTTGTAGTATTTGACTTTACGAACTTTAAAACTGCAGAATGTGTCCATTAGCCAATTTCTTGTGCTAAAAATATTTCTGCTCATGGATTCTGGTTTCTGAAATCAACCACTACATAACAGTCTTCTAGTGAGTGAACTTGAATGGAACATTGAGCTTAACTTTAATCTGGAACTTATTGCAATTATATACTGCTCTGTTCACAAAATAAGCTCAGCCTTTTTCTGAAATAGGCAGATTTCGAAGACAAATATAATACCGTCATCATCAGGGAGCTTTCCTTTTAGGACCAAGAATGTGTGTTCAACTCAAGCCCTTATAGCTAATGAATTTATTATTCGGGTGCAAGAAGATGCTATATGTTTGGATGACCCCTAACTGTTTTGATCCATCCTTAAGGATAATGCATTCAGCTGTTCCAGCATCTTTCACTGATTATATCAGCTACTGCCCTACTTTCTTCAGAGCCAATAATTTGTGCATTCAGTAGTACAATGGATATTGGTTTATGTTTTTTGGCATATCTAATAGATTTCATCTTGTCTAGTTGTAATGTTTATGTTTTTGAGATTGATTCATCCATACCAACACTTAGGTGTGCATGGTTGAATTCTGGGTTATCAATACATTCCAAATAATAGTCTAGGAGAGCCGCCATAAGATCACGGATTTTTGTTTTCCAGCACAGGAGGATGGTAGATGTTTTCTCTCCCGTGAGGTTAAGGGAAGGATATAGGACACCATTGTAGACAGCCAAGATGAGATCCCTAATTAAGGGGAAAAAAAAAAACTTATCACTGCCAGCACCAATCCCATCATTAATACTTAGGCTTCAGAGGTGAATCCCCCAGGTGATGCAAGTTGCAGTTATCAAGATCCAAAAATTACTAAAATCACATCTTGACTCACCTCAACTCAAGAATTTGTCATGAAAATATGTAAACAAAAAATGCGTTAAAGAGTAATAGCAACTTCTGTCACAAAGCTTGCAATCTAATTCATGGAAAACTATGTAAAAGGGCATAAAAATATATGACACCAAAAGCATGTGGCAATTGGTGCAGAAACGCATCCCCAAGCATAGCGCCAGCCTGCAAACACAACCAAATAACCAACTAAATACAAAGAACTTTAACTAAAAGAACAACGTAAGAGACACATAAAAAGCAGTATAAAATGGAATACATAAAATACATGTACCCTTTACACTGCACAAAGAGCACTCAACTACAACTCAAATATGCAAAATCATAAACATCCCATCCCACAACTTAAATTTGAGTTCACTTTATAAGGATCTGATCTAAGTGCGAATAAAGAAGTGCATTATAACACCTCAAAGGGGTTGGGTTGTTAGCTAGTAGATAACTCAAGGTGTCACAAATGACATCATACACAGATGGAAGAGTACACGAGTGTAGCTTGGACCTAAATGCAATATCATGCACAAAAACAGTGTGGGAGCCACCTCTATGGAACATACAAGCCACCTTCAGAATTCCACACCTCTAAGGGAAGGTCCAAGCACTGGCAAGTACATCAAAGAATTAAGCAATAGAGATTGCATCACTTTGTCTTACATACAAATCGTGAAGAATTTCAGATCAATTAGCAAGGACCTAAGTGAATTTCTTGGGAGCAAGAAAAGCTCTACCCTTCTTTGGTCTTCCCTAAATTAGGAAAAGGGCATGAAGGGGATTGCTTGAGCCATTTAAATATCACTCTCCCCAACAATGTTACATATGAACCAATGATTTGCGTTTTGACACGGAGATAAAGGGTTGAATAAAGTGGCGCCCTAAAATGAACAAACGACAACAAATTTATGCATAACAGATAGTCTATTGGGACTTCATACAATGGGCAGTTCTGGTCACCAGTGGACATGATAATCATGCCAACATTGCTACAATCTTTTTCTTTTATCATAAGTTAGGGGAAATCAAAATTAAAAGTGATATACGTATCAGGGAGGGAAAGGGCAATTAACCCTATGAATGTGCAGTAGAAGATCCATATTGTGCCATTGTACACATGGATGATGGTACTAAGAACACTAATACAAGTGACAGTAGCACAATGAATCTGCAGTTCCAATTTTACTATAACTAACAACATGAGCACCATGATAACTGAAAGAGCACATAATCAACACTAGGAAATTATAAAATTTCAGATACATAGACAGGTTGAAGAATGCTTACCCCAAATGCAGCCAATGAATCAACAATTGACGGCGATGGTTTTCCTTGTACTGCAGTAGTAAAAAAAAAAAAATCAAATTTCTTCTTCACATGGATATCATAAAACGAACAGCAATACTAAACAGCAAGACCCGCCTCATCAATTCTTCACTAGCCATGGAACTTGGTAGCAGATATCACGAAACTCAGAAGAAAGTCGGTAAGCATGTAATAAGGCTAGGCAACTCACCAAATATAGCTGGAATAATCATTAGGGAAACAAGAGAAGCCATGCTCACCAAAAGTGAGCAGCCAATTGCATGAACCCAAAGGCCTGCAAATGCAGTAAAAAATAACCAGTAATTATAGACCATAAATAAATGAAACGTGGAAAAATCATATCCTATATATTAGCTACATAGCCACAATATGTATCTGGAGGAACATTCAAGAATATCTGTTCTTTCTGGAAATAAGTGGCCTATTAAAGATATGTCCAAGCAACATCAAATTGACTGCATGTTAGTTAGTAACTGAAAATCTGCAAAAAGGAAGCAAACAACCCAAGCCCCGTCAAATTATAATTGAAGAAGATATTCAAAAAAACAACTGCAAACTAGTTAAGAAATTTTGTTTTTTCGTCCAACCGAACATCAATCTGACTGTAATTTTCTCGATGAAATAGCTGAAAATGGGAAGCAGAAAATCAAGATGTTTTTTGAGGGTGAAATTTGACCATGGATAGAACATCTGAATTACACCCGCATGGAAATGCAGCCAACAGACCAATACGAGACAAAATGTATCCTACTTAATTAATGGTAAAAATTACTGATTCTGCAGTATTCAAATCAAATGAATTCTATTCCATTAAATCTCCTCAATTTCAGTGAATAAAAACACACTTTACCGAGAAACGACAACCCATTATCAAATCAATATAATCGACGCAAGACGAACCAAACAGCTCAGTACCAAGCGAATTTGAGCAACCACATTTCCTAAAGGGATTCAAGTCAATCTGAAGATCAAGCCGACGAATTACCTAGACCTGACAACGCCGAAACACTGCCTAAGTGATGATGGTCATGTTCATGGAAAAAATTGGGCTCATACAATTTCAGATCCTCCTCCTCAGCCAATTCCTCCGGAAGCTTCTTCGGCTCGCTAATTGTATTCTCATTCCCATGATGATGATGATCGTCATGTCCATGATTGCAACTGTGATCGGAAGCAGGAGATAGCTGCCCACCGCACAAATTCAATACAAGAGAGGAAACGAGCAGAAGCAATATGATCTTTGTACTCACTAAAAACACCATTTTCGGCGGAAAAAGAAACTGAAACAGCAATTTAGGACGAGGAGGCAGGGAAATGGAGTATAAATTTCGGGAAGGGTATAGTGAAATTAAGGGTTTTTCTTTGTGGGGAAGTCGTCAAGAAGGACGTCGCTTGCAGATTCCTTCGAGTGTGATGAAACAAACGGCGCAGAAGAAGAGGACGATAATGGCGATTATGATGCCGAATGTCAGCACATCCATTTTCCCTTATTTTTGTGTCAAGCTTTTAAGGACCATCGTCCTCCCTCCCACATTGAACCAAAACAATTCGCGCAACGATCACCCACAATTCATGATATTTCCCACAGTTGGACAAAAGCAAGTATGAAAAAAATTAGAATTTTAGGCTCATATTTTTTTCCCATCTACTCAAAAGACATTTACTATAACCACAACAAAACAATCAAAGTCATGAAAATATAAATGATATATATACTTATTTATAAAACTTCAAAAACTAATCAGTTTGAAGAGAAAACCCTCTCAATATCTCATATCAAGTTATGGGTCCGAACTTCTTTTGACTAATATATTAAAAAGATTATGGGTGAAATTTTTAAAAATTTTCATGAGCATATCATCAAATGAAATATAAAATCTCTTAAATGATTAATGACTTCTAAATATAATGCTGCTCATTAAGTCTTGAAAATCTCGATCACTTGTAAGGCTTTCTCTTCATTGAAGGAAATTAGCCTTTGTGTTTGCCTAAATTTTAGAAAATTGAATCCCTCTATATATAGCCAACAGTTGATCAAAGCAATTCAAAAAGGTAGATAGTGTGCTGGAAAATCAATTTCCATGCAAGCGTATTTCTCGTGGCTATATTGTGGTTTGCTTTTAAAAATCTATAGCTTGAGCTCAATTTGGCAAATATCTCATGCATCTACAGTATACGCGCTCAAGTCATCATCAAATATCAGTCCAAAATCTAAGTAATTTTACAGCACACATCAAGCAAACATTTAAGATATGTAAAAAAAGATCAAAGTATATTATTTTATAATGTAATATGTTAAAAAAAAATTCTAATTATTGCGACAAGATATATATTGATGCATATCTAAAATATGGATTTTAGCTCTAGAGAATCTGAAGTAGGCTCTTGGACATTTTGCCTCGAATTTTACACACCATAAACCAAAATAAGAGTTTTAAATAATTGAGATTGACTTTTTAAATTATCTTCCAACGTTTTTAGTCAGCAATAGGCTTATAATAAATGAGTTAGGAAAAAAGAGAGAGAAGAAATGTAAAGGATTGAAAGTTTACGCCACAAGAGATGTGGCTTATGAGGAGTTCTAAAGGATAAGTTTTATTTGTTTATTTTTTTGTCCAAAATGAGTGGTGCAAGATCGATGTTAACTTGTAGAGATTGTATGAATCAACGAGTATTTAGATACTTCAAGATTATGATCCATTGGATTGTCAGAAAATGAGATGCTTGACCTTAAGATTGCAATATCATTAGATATCTTTATTATGCCATAAGGTTTGTGTATATAGGACAGCAGGGTCTATTCTAATCTATTCAAAGAGTTATGATGAGTATAAAACACATTTGAGAATTGTGCTCCAAACACTCCGACAAAGGAGATTATATGCTAATTTGAAAAAGTGTAAATTTTGGCTTGAAGAAATGATATTCTTGGGACACGTTATTTCGAATTAAGGTATTTTAGTTTATCCGAAAAAGATTGAGACCATTCTTGATTGGAGCTGACTAACGAAGGTAATGGAGGTTCGAAACTTTCTTGGAATGGCAGGTTATTACCGAAAATTTATAAAAAAATTTTCTTACAATTGCCATGTCGTTAACCAAATTGACACAGAAGGAAATCAAGTTTGTTTTGATAAAGGAATGTGAACTCAACTTTCAAGAGTTAAAGACCTGGTTAATAACCGCCTCGATTTTGACAATTCCAAAAGGATCCAGTAGGTTTGTAGTTTATTATGATGTATCTAAAGTCGGATTAGGTTGCGTTTTAATACAACGTGGGAAGGTGATAGCTTATGGGCCAAGGCAATTGAAGACTCATGAAAGAAACTACCCGACTCATGACTTAGAATTAGTGGCAGTGATCTTTGTCTTGAAGATTTGAATACACTATTTGTATAGTGAGAAATTTTTGATATACTTTGATTATAAAAGTCTCAAATATTTGTTCCCCCAGAAGAAACTAAACATGAGGCAAAGACGATGGATGTATTTTCTAAGAGATTATAATTACAAGGTACAATATCAACCTGAAAAAGCCAATGTCGTGGTGGATACTTTGAGTCGCCAAACCAGCTTGGTGGCCAACTTGAAAATTAAGAAAATGGAGATATTCGAGTGCGTGAAACAATGTGGTATTAAGAGACATTCTCAAGGCAGTTGGATGATTTTATCATATTTTTATATTCAACCTGAGATATCAAAGAAACTCAAATGAATGATCCATTTTTAGTAAATACTGCCAAAGATTTGAGTTAAGACTTTAAAGATGATTTTAGTATTTGTGTCAATGGAGTTTTGAAGTTTCGAGATCATATATGCGTGCTGGACATCAGAGAGTTGAAGGAGAAAATCATGAATGAAACCTACAATCCAAATATACAATCTACTCATAGATCAATAAGATGTATCAAAATTTAAGAAAAATTTTTTGGCGAAAGAACATGATGAAAGAAATTACAACTAATATAGGAAGATGCCTAACATGTCAACGGTTGAAAGCCAAGCACAAGAAATCACCCGGCCTATTACAACCAATGCATATTTCTAGTTGAAAGTGGGAAGACATATTAGTAGACTTTATAATGGAATTACCGAGAATACGAAGTAATCATGATACTATTTGGGTTATTGTTGACCGGCTTACAAAATCGGCGCATTTCCTAACTGTTTGAACGACCTTCTTAAGAGATTAGATGTCTAGGATGTATATTAACGATATAGTTAGGCTACATGGTGTGCCAGCGTCTATTGTGTTTAATTGAGTCCAAAATTTGTCTCCAAACAATCAAAACGAATTATCTAAATTCTAGAGGACATTCTAAAAACTTCGATTTTAGAGTTGAAAGATAATTGGGATGATCACTTAACATTGGCAAAATTAACTTACAATAATAGCTATTAAACAAGTATTAGGATGGCCCTATTTGAAGTTTTGTATCGAAAAAAATATCATTTCTTGATCCATTGGTAAGAGATGGGCAATAAATAGCCTTTGAGACCGAAAATTATTAAGGAGACGTCAGACAAGGTTAGGTTGATTCATGAAAAATGGAAGGTAGTCCAAAGTAGACAAAAGAGTTACGCTAATCGAAGGAAATTAGAGCTAAGTTTCGTGGTCGAAGAATATGTCTTTTTGAAGATATCACTATCAAGGGGAATCTTGAGACTTGGGATCAAGGGAAGATTAAATCAAATGTTCATTGGACCCTTTGAAATCTTAGAGAAAGTCGATGATGTGGCCTATCGATTGACTTTGCCACCCAGTTTAGAGGAGGTGCACAATGTTTTCCACATGTTAATATTACAGAAGTATGTTTATGATTCAACGCATATTATTACGTATAAACCGTTGATGATTAACGAAGATATGACATACGTTGAGGAACTAGTTTAGATTTTTAGGTCATCAAGATTAGGTGCTTCGAACGAAAATTATACCATTAGTCAAGATCTTATAGAGGAATCACTTATATTAAGAGGCCACGTGAAAGTGAAAAGACAAAATTTGAGATAAATATTCACACTTATTTAACCAATAAGGTATGTAATTATTGTTAAATTTTGAAGACGAAATTTTTATTAAAAAAAAGAGTATTATAATAAAATTTTAAATTTATTATAATTATATTTAATGAAGTTAATATAATTAAAATTAAGGTCAAATGACGTAAAAAATTAGATTAAAAGAGTCAAATTATGCCAGTTAAATATGAGTCAAATACATGCCCACATCTAGGTTTGAGCCTGAGCAGTGCCTTATGCGTGCTCAAGTCAAAAAACAGAGACCCTATGCCTAAAGAGCGCCCGAGTCGTACTTGAATGCTAAATCTAGAACTGTGGTACCTGAAACTCGCCTGAGTGGTACTCGAGCACCACTTAGTTATAAATGGGACACCGCATTCATTTCTATCATTTCAGCTATGATTTTTAGTGTTAGAGAGACAAAGATGAGGAGAAAAGAGAAGGGAAGAAAGAGAAAGCTAAGAAGCTCGAATTTGAAGTGATTTAAGTTAAGATTTGAGTAAATCTAAGTCAACGTAAGAGTACTCTAAATTCCTCATTCTGTTATTGCTAATGTTTACCATTTCTATTGAGTATTTTTGTTCAAATGCTCGTCTAAATTATGATTTTAAAGTTTATATATGTAACATCTTAAATATTTTTTTATTATTTTAAGAGAATAAAATTGATAAATTAATTTTAATAATTATTCTTAATTACTTTAGAGTTTAAAATCTTACAGTTAGACTGATCTTTGGGCTTAATAAAATTAGAAGAGTTGGATTGATAGATTATGCTTAAATGCTTGGGCTAGTAACTTTAATTTAGATTAGTTTGTGAGTAAAGTTAAGTTAATTAGAAACTACTCTAACTGAATTAATATTAGATGAGCATTAATGTATCAAATTTATTGATTAAAAATATAATTAAATTAAAAAAAAAGTTAAAATATTAAAAAAGTTATGATTAAAAGTTTAAATATTATTGTAATGATAATAAGATAACTAATATTCTTTAGAGGTAGATAAATATGTAAATATATATAATAATATATATAATATAATAATAATAAATATAAATAATAATAAATATTATTAATTATAATAATAGTAAATGAGTGGTAATAGTAAATGTGTTAATAAATAATAATAATAATAATAATAATACAAAAGAAAGAAAGAAAACGGGGGAAGGAAGAGAAAGGAAAGGAAGAGAAAGGAGGGAAAGAGAGAAGAAGAAGAAGGAAAAGGAGAAGAGAGTGGGAGGCGCGGCGGAGATCGCGGCGGCCGGAGGAAGGTAATGGATTCTCCAAATGGAAACTTAGTGGAACACCAAATCAACCCCTTCGTTATTTAAAGAGAGAGCGGTAGAGGAAGTGGGCAGGAGGTCGCTGCAGTGAAACCCTAACCATGCAGCTGATGCCGTCGCTGCTGTTCTTCTCTGCTGCCGCTGCTAATCGCCATCGTGAATTTGGGCCGAAGCCACCGCTTCTGCAGTCAAAGTCGCCGTCGTTGGTTAGTGTCGCCGCCGTCGTCGATTGGTGCTGCTGCCGTCGTCGCCGGAAGAAGAGCAACAAATTGAGGCAAGTAACAATCCTAATTTCTGCAAGTAAATTCTTCTCTCCTTCTTGTTGATGTTATTCCCTTGCTTGCATGTTGTAATTTTGTGGGAATCGGTTGCATTCTTGGTTAAGAAGTGGAAATGGAAAAACAGAGCCACGGCTCTGTTAGGCAGAGGTTTGAGAAATCGTGAGGGTTTTGCGATAAATTGGAGTGTAAAAATTTAGTGGGTGTGTTTTCCAAATCCTTATTTCTCATACGGAAAAAAAGGAAAGTTAGGGATTTTCTGATATTCTGTAAAAATCGAATGGAGTTAGGAAACAGAGCATTTTGCCCTGTTTTGACTGTGCGGCTCAAGCACAGTAGATTAATGGCGACGAATAGCGATTAGTATATGGGGTATGCTGATTTTTGGCGGTATATAGTATAAGACGATGTATGTATGTATTATAAGCTACCTGCGGCGTACGTATATATACATACATATGTTACATTGATGCGTATATGTGTGCAGGCGTGCGTGTGTTACCGTGGGTAATTGACAAGTATATATGTGATGTGTATAAAAGTAGGCCCGTGTATATATATATATATATATATAGGTATGTATATTTGTATGCAAGGATATGGTTATGAATGAAATATATATGCGTGTGTGTGCGTGCGTGTGTGTTAGTATGTATATATACACAGGAATGTGTGAATGTGTCTATATATATATATATATATATATATATATATCTGTATGCTGGCAGATACGGACGGCAATGAATAAGAGTGTGTACTGGCATTGTAAGTGTGACGTCTGTATATTTGTGTGTGTATAAGTGTATATACTACAAGTATGAGTTGGGAGTTGTTAAATTGCTGCAGTATGCGTTGGAATATAAATATACATGCCTTCAGGGGTATGTGTGTGTGTATATATATATAGGAGGTGCATGTATTGTGTGTGTGCGGGTAAGCAGCGTGTGCTGCTACTGTGTGTGCGTGTCTGGGTGTGTATGTATCAGTGTGTGCCGCGGGTGCATTGCTGTGTGGTGTGTATTGTCTGTGGCCGTGAAAGTGTGAGTGTGTGGATTTGGGAGTAAGTGTAGCCATATATGTTTATGTATTGAAATTATTGGTTGGAAGAAATTGATGTCAATTATTACTTTGAGTGATCATTTGTAGAATTAGCCAAAATAATTAAATAATGTGAGAAATTGTGACCTTGTTTCGGTAGCGTCAAGCCTTAGGGATAAAATTTGGGACACTGGGTGAATTAAAAATAATTTAATAAAATATTATGGCATTTGATCAAATACTCAAATTTTCCTTGAACTTTCTCTTACTCCTATAATAAATGATTATTTGTATTGACTTTGATCGGATGTGTATATTTTATTAAAACTCTATGAATAAGTAAAGGAGAGTGTATGAAGACTTTACGATATTCGGACGAATAAGATTTCGTGAGATGTAGAGTAGTCTATTTTTTTTACAATACTTATTCCATTCCAGAGGTCAGGATCGTTGATATTAAGGAGATACTTATAACTCAGTGATCATCGTAGATGATAATATTAGGGATATCATTAACAAAGGATATCGGAGATGGTATGAGTATGCTACGGGTATAACCTTTGAGATGACTGTAGGGGTAGTGGGGATATCATGGATATCGGGTAACCCATGGTATTTACTTAGCCGTTGAGGGCGTAAATACACGACCTTTGATTCACTATGATAGAATAAAGATTAGGGAGATTTTTGCTAACTCGTACAGCTATAACCTCAAATTAAGCTAATAATCAGATTCTTATTATCTCATACAATTGGTCGAGGTTATTATTATTGAGGAGGGATGCTTATAACTTAGTGACCATCATAGATGATAATATCAGGGATATCATTGGCGAGAGGTATTAGAGATTGTATGAGTATGCTATGGGTACAACTTCTAGGAGGACTTTAGCGGTAGTGGAGATGCTATGAATACCGGGTAACCTCGTAATATTTACCAAACCATTTGGGACCTAAATACGTAGCCTTTGGGTTACTATGGAAAAATAAGGTTCATGGAGCTTGTTGTTATCTCGAATCGTGGAGACTATCGTTATTTCGTATAATTTTGGCCTTGTATTGAGCTAATAATTGGATTCGATGGAATCCACGTTGCATTCTTGATATTTAATCGTTCATATGGCTTCCGGGTGGGGACACGATATGTTATTGAGTCTCGAACAGTGATTGATATATCACATGCTATTATTAATTTTATACAATTGATATTATTATCAGATATGCTTATTTGTTTTTCTCTATTGTGGATTATATTTGCTTGTTGGGTATTCGGCTCAATCTTATAATTTATTAACTCTAGAGTAGACAAGTCGATATTAGGCCAAAAAAGCATATTGTCATGTAGACTCTAGATAAAAGTGACTTCGAAAATTGAGACTTCCACGATAAGAGATTCGAGATTATTTATTGATTAATTGATTTTTAGATATTTATCGGGTTTTTATTTATGAGAATTCGACATTACGGATATCAATACTATTTCTATTTCAAGTAATTTATTATTAGTATCATGGATGTTTGATTAATGAGGCAATTATGATGATCATTCATGGTGTTATAAATGTTAATGATACAATGATTTTGAGTTCATTTAAATTAATTGATATTATAATTTATAATATGTAATTGATAATTTCAGATAATTCGGATTTTTTGCTTGGATGGTCCAGGCAAGTTCGAGGACTCAGGTTCGATCGTTACAATATATGTATGTTAAGCATACATGTCCATATTTCATGATTTTGTAGAAGCATTTCATAAGATTTCATATTTAAGTCAAGTATAGTAAATATATATACTGAATTTTGTGATATGACTTCATGTATGTTCTGATTTTAAATTATGATACTTCTCAATACTTAAATTTCGTATATAAGCCCTTGTATACCCAAAAATTTGGATTTAACCTTCTGCATGTACTAAATTTCTGTATAGAGATGCTCTGCATACTTAAGTAATCTGTTGAGAAAATTAATAAACTAAATTTTTACACTATTTACTGAACTGTTGCTACATTTTAAACAGTTCATGCCTCAAATTTGTATATTAGTCCACTTATACTTTAAATTTTACAATATATATGTTTTTGGCTTGTAATATAATCTACATGTTTCAACAATTCGAAAAATCAAACCCTCAATGTGAAGTATTAAAGCTAATGTTGCAAAAATGATCATGTTTGCTTATTTTTGCTATATTTTTTAAATATTTGCTAAAATTTATGGTTTAAATTCATGTTATAATTTATAAAGGTATTAATTTATCAAGTATATGCTTTATGGAAGTTGGAATATATATATATATATATATATATATATATATATATATATGTTGGCATTTAAAATTTGAAATCTTAAATTATGTGTTAAAGATGCACATTATGCTAAATTTTCGCATTAAGTGCTGAATTTCGAGTTTTCAAATTTTCAAACTTTCAGTTAATGTACGATCAAGTTTCTATTAAGATATGAGTATGAAAGTATAAATTATGGAACGAAATTCTATAATATGTCAAGAATTATGATTATATTTTCTAAGGGTGAAAACATTAAGAATAAAGAAAGTTTAGAATTTTCATAAGAATTAATAAATTAGACTAAGAATTATTTCAGCGAGTTGTATTATTTGGCATGTCTTAATATATTGTAGTAGGATATCGATTTTTAACCCTATATAACCATGAGGTTAAGAAGCAGCGTCTAATATTGTCATAGGGTGATATGTAAATGACCCATTTCTGGATTTTAAATAGACACGTATGATCTTTGATTGTATAGGAACATATACAAATCGGTCTTCGATAGTCCGTCCCTTTAATTTATAAGGCCTACCAATCTTGATCCTTAAAGAAAAGTAAGATTTAAGCTTGATTTCGTGACTAAGAATAAGATAAAAAATTTAAAAATGAATCACGTAAGTTTTCAATACAAATTTTATACCTTTACATGCAATCACGATTTATATTCCTTCCATTATATATCTAAATTTAAAGTCTGTATATTATTTGTATAAAATTGTGCCTTACTGAACATTTTACTCTATTACTGTTTGCTAACTCTTTAGATGAGGTGTATGAATATTTGTTGGATGAGTAGGAGTGAAGGCCGAGAAGTTTTAGTTTATATTCTCATGAATGATTCCTATTGGTTTATATTTTTGGACAATGTTAATGTATCTAATGGATGTAATGTAGTTAATTTCAGTTCTAGGCCTCGATTTGTAATGTAATTTGGTTTTCGAAAAATGGTTAGAAGCCTAAGGTGTTGTATTGCATTATCTGGTGCTGGTTTGTATGTCATGTTAACCTTGGATAGCTTTTATATGTATTTGAACTGTGGTATTTTGCTATAAATAAATCTAATTTCTAAGTCAGCAAATCAATGATATGATACCAGTTAATGATGTCAAAAATTTTAGATTCGTTCAGTTGACCTTATGAAGAATTTAGCTTTCACAGATTTTTGTCAGGTGTTATTTTCAACTTTGGCAAGCATTTTACCTTAACATAGTCTGACATTGTCTTGTATTTAGTTCGATGTCGATACTATCGTTGTCGTGGCAAGGCTTTTGGGTCCTGTGAATATCGACTGGTTTGGTATTTATTTTGAGTCAGTCATATTATTGACGGGATTTCATGTCCGATTGGACAAGTGATCATACTATTGATCAATTTGATAATTAAAGAGATAATTAATTATGATTAAGATAAATGACGGGATTTAGGACGTGGTCCGTCTAGCCATGTAAATGAACGTTAACTTAGCGATTTTGAGCGATTTGTTGACTAGAGTAAAAAAGTGAGGCGATGTTTCCTTAATTAGCCTCTTTTAATATACATTTACGAGTTGATTTCTAGTGTAGCCATATTTTATCTCTTTCAATTCATCAGTAACTCGGTCATCATGTCACTTGGTCATCAAATCTGTCAATAAATCCTTCGAATCTAATTAATGAAGGTCGGGACCCTAGATTAAGCGGTTGATAATTCAATCTCTAACAATGGTCAGGACCCTAGATTAAGCAGTTGATAATTCAATCTCTAACAATCTAGGCCTGTCATTTTGATCTCAACCAATAGCTGATAAGTTAGAACCTCTAAGGTATGAATCTCAAAAATATCATTTTAATAATAATTAATTTAATTAAATTGATAAATTTTTAAAATTAATTAATATTTTTTGTTAAAAAATAAATTTTGGACTAAAATAAGTTAAATTGAGTGGTGCCTAACCTACTCTTGATCTACATATGAATATATTTTAGATAGAATGTCAGTATTTGATATATGCTCGAAAAGCATTTGTGTATATTTAAGATAGAATATTATATTAAATATGCACCTGAAGAGTACTTATACATTATGTGGTTATAATTTAGTATTTATAAATTTTTTATAAATAGCTACATTGGTAGATTTTATTTCATTTCTACTAAATTTTTTAGAGAAGAAAGATAAAAGGAAAAGAGAGATAAAAGAAAAAAAGAGAGAAAAAGAAAAAAAAAAAAAGAAATTAAGGTGAAAATAAAAGAATTTTTTTGATAAAATCAAGTGAAGACAAATTCATTCAAACTATTTATTTCTTGTAAAGATTTATTCTTGGTCTCTTCAAGTATTTCTTATTTTAGATATTTATACATATGTTATTTTTATATTTAAAGCAATTATATTTTATATACATATTGATGAGTATTATATCCAATGGCCCAAAGAAGTCAGCCCAACACAGCTTCGGGCCAAAAGGCAAAGCTCAACAACTCAAAATGCCTGCACGGTCCATTTTAATAAATATGGTCGAGGCCAATTTAACGACCTAAACGGTTGCCCAACTAACGATATTGAATGTTAGTTAAAACTGCTGTTGTGATAAAGACTAATCATTCGTCAGTTTTTCTAACAGTTAACTGTCACCCACATTCTATAAATATCCATCTTCTCCAACTAGGAAGGACAACTTGAGACTTACTAGACAAAAGTATTCAAAGACTAAACAAAGGCTAATAGCGCACACTCTCTCTTTTAATCTAAGACGCCACTTTAAAAGCGCAATACCTCGGACATTATATACCTTTTGTATCATCTATGTTTTTTCTTATTTAAGGAAGATGCTGATTTGAGCATCGAATGATATGTCGGAAAGTGAGTTTTACCAATCTTTTAATTGTTATTTTGTGATTGCACGTGTTTTGATTAAAGCATACGAAAACCGAAGACGCCTTAACGTCCGACGAATAAATCTTTTTATCCGTACAATAATCAAAATTATCAGACGCAGTGCATATAATTCTACTATTATTTTATAAACTTTTATGAAACACACGTTTTAAATCCTTTCAAATCCTGTTTAAAATGCTATTTTGTATAATAATAGTTTTGCATGCTTTTAAATTGTATTTAATATTCTTATATATCTCTAAATTTTAAATATATATCTCTGTATGTCTTAAATGATCACAAAAATATTCATACATATTTTATATTTGAGAAAAATTATATAAATTTTATTAATTTCTTATAATTTTTATAATTTAATTTCCAGATTTCTAAAATATACATTAAAATTCTTGTATTTTTATGTCTTTTCACTGCATGGCATATATTTAAAAAAATAAAGATAAAGTCTATATAAATTTTGATTAAAAAAGTTATTTTCTTCAATATAAAAAAATAAAAAAATATTTCTAATTGAGTAAAATTTTTAATTTGACTAAATATAAATCATCATAGAAAATTAGTAGAATATATTTAGATATATCTAATATATTATTATTAAATTAAAAATCAAACTTATTACCCGTATGTCAGAAAAGCGGGATTTAACTTTGACTATTGGGAGTATATGCAGTCAACCGACACAAAAGTCGTAAATAGTAAAGTATGATATTTGATTATGTCGCAAAAATTATCATTCGATCATCGTTTAATTAGTAAAGTTATCGATCCTTAATTCTTTTATGTATTAACATAATTTTTGCTTAATTTGTATATTTTTATAACTTTGACATATTTGATCATGAGTATGCAAACTTAGCTTGATTTTGATATGTAAATATTTTGGTCTACATGGTCATTGGTTTCACCTTTTGCATGAGATTTACTTAAAAATTAACATTTATCAATATTTAAGAATTTTAATCATATCATAATTCTAGCATATTTTATTCAATATATATCAATATATAAAAATATATGTCTTATTGAGTTTAGGCTTATTCTTGTATTTATTTTTGTTAACATTCCATATCAGTGAACTTGTATTATCTTAAAAAGAGATTGGAATTAAGAAATTTGCTGCTCAAAATTAGTTTTAGAGTGCTAAAAATGTTTAAATCTTTTAACATTTTGGCTAGAACAAAATTATTGATTTCGTTGTTACTTTTCAATCATTTCGATTAATATTATGTCTAACCAATGATTTTGTTATATTGATAATATTTAAATTTGATTTCAAATATTTAGATATTAGTTTTGATACTTTGATTTTTAATAAATGTTGTTGCGTCCCGGGCCCAAGGTTGTTGTACGGATTAGGGAGCCTTCGGATTCCTAAGCGCGCGTGGGCTCGGGAAGAAGGATCCGGTCTCCGTCTCTCAGAACCTGGACCTGCACAACACAAACAACAAACAAGAGGTGAAGGGTCTGGTAGGATTTCTCCCACCAAGGCCACTCCGACGCTCAAGTCAGCAAATTCCCGCAATTGACGGAAATGCGCACGCTAAGGTGGTGCGCGTAAAAATGCTGTAATGCGTAAGAAGAGCTTATGTGATGATGAGTAGAAATGCAGCGAGCAGGTGATGGAAGGCCTGGCTTCCTTGGTGCACTGCGATGAGTGGCTAACTTTCCCGCTTGACGGGATGAGAAGAAGGAGAGCGATTTGGTCCAATCCGCTCAGAGGATTGGAGCCTTATGGAAGCTGGATTAGAGCTTGGGATCCAAGGTTACCCTTAGTCGCAAGATCGCAGAACCAGAAAATCGTTCTCGGAGTTGGAATCCGAATTCAGAGCCAGAATCATCCCCCCCTTTCTCTGGAGGGTGAGGGTGCTTATATATGCCTCCTCCCGTTTGGACTCTTGGGCACCAAGACGCCCGTTGCCTGGGTCGTTGCGCCGTTGGTCGCAGTCGTTGACCGCCGGTCACGCCGGCTGTCCTGATAGCGTGCCAGGCACGCTGCTGTGCGCTGTTGATCACGCTCGATTTTCCTTGAGAGAGGAGTGGTTGGCCGTCTGACAAAGGCGGATGGCGTTGGCGTGGCGCCCGGCCATGCCTCTATCAAGGCCTTCCGCCTTTCACGCTTGTTCCCGGTGACGCATTTAATGCGCTGCAGGTTTCCGTTGGTTTCCGCTGGCGTGACTTCGCGCCTATTCCCCGTTGGACTGGGCTGACGCTTTCTCGCGAGCTCCTCATTTTCTCATGGGCCGCTGTTTGCTTTATGGGCCTGGACCTGTCTCATGGGCCGGAACATGGGACCCAACACTAGCCCCCCATGCCTGGGCCGGCCAGTGGTCGGGCCTGGCATGTCCATTGGGCCCACTTCCACGGCCTCTGCCCTTCCTCGTGCCGCGCCACTTTTGTCGTCTTCCCATTTCGCGCCTTTCCCATAGCCAGGGCAGGCTTTTCAGGTGCTGTTGCGACCCGTCACCTCGCCCGGCGAGATTCGCGCGTCTTGGGTTTCGTCCGACTTGCGGATGCTGCTGTTGCCCGAAAGACGTTCACTGGATGCCGTGTCACGCCGGGTGAAGGGATGGCCTGTGTTATATCTATAAATAGGGGGGTCACTCGAGCGAGTGGAGTTCATCCCTTACCAAAGAACTGGAGAGGCGATGAGGAGATTCCGGCTTTGCCCACCCCTCGTGGGCACTCGAGAAGGAGTCGGATGGACCACTTGCACGCCCGGGTTCCCTGACGGAGACCGTTGTAGTCCAAGCCTTGTGGCTTTTTTCCTTTGCTAACGAGAATGGCTCGATCGTCCTGCCGTTGTCATGCACCTCCTTCTTGGTTGTGGCTTGGCTGGCTGGGCGGGATTCTTTGACTTCCTCCGAGTATCTTCTCCCGCTTCTGACGGCTCTCGGAGGAGAAGTCTCCCGTGCGCCAGGCCGGTGCGACCAGCCATAGAAGGGGTGCGAGGTAAGTATCCCTCCGGGAAAGCTGGGCTTGACATCGGACTTTCCCGGAGTGCTTGACTTCAGTGCTTCCTGTACCCCGGTGGATTGAATTCTGGAGACTCCCACCACCGGGATGCTCCACTTCTGCCCGATTCGCCCGTGCAATTCCACCGGGTTACGCGCCGCGTTCGCGGGCTCTCCTAGGGCTTCGCGAGGGAGACATACCGGGCTTCGCACTACAGTTTTCTCTTTCTCGCAGCTTCATGGTTGCGGTCCTTGTACTTTACAAGAAGTATTTAATAAAAGAAGTAGCCCCTTTCTTTTTTCTTCTTTTTTTTTTGTGTTTAGCTTTTGTCTTGCCTTTGTGAATGCGTTTTTCCATTTCCCGGGCGTATTGCCCTGAGGGTCCACGTGTCATTCCCAGGAGCCCGTGGGGTCTCTGTCAACCGTCATGTCCCTTGAGACGGCTGGCGCATTTAATGCCTGCCAGCCATTGAGACTTCATTTCATCTGGGGAGCGTGCGAGTTTTCAGGAACTTTCCACGCGGCAAGCCTTCATTTGCCCTGCTTTAAATGCGTTCTGATTTTTCGGATTCGCCGCCTCTTCGGGAGAAAACTTGCTTATTTAAACGTTTTCCCCCGACTTTTGGCTCCCTTCTATACTTGCTCGTCCTCTGGTTGTCTTGACCTTTTGCGCTCGATCCCCTGCTGTGAAATCGAATGGCGGACTTTTCCAGCGACTCAGAATATTCTTCTCACGAGTCCGAATCCGGCTCCCACGGCCCCGCTCTTTCAGGATCGGGCGCCTTTGGAAGCGCCTTCTCTGAGGCCACGGTTGCTGGCCCTTCTCGGAGTCGAGGGACACCTCCACGGTTCGCAATGGTCCCGCCGCGAAGAGTGGTCGCCGCGGGCGAGGTGGAGCGGCTCAGGGCCCGTGTTGCACACTTGGAGGGCGCCTGGGCCGAGTCTGAGGCTCGGGCCGCTCGTCTAGCGGACGCTAATGTGGGGGCGCAGGCCCGCATTTTGGCCCTTGAAGCGGAGCTCGAGCAGCTTAAGAAGCGGCATGAAGCTGAGGTCGCCGGGTTGCAGTTAGAGTTAGGGTCGAGGCTTCATAACGAGGGACCGAATCCGATCCGGGGACGGGCCCTACGGGGCGCCGCCCGGGTATACTGTAGGGTGGCCTTGGCCGGAGGATCCAAACTTCCGCGCAGTGTCCTAGATCCTCGCAACTTGCGTATCCGATCTCGTGGTCGTTGTTGGGATTATCGCGCCCAAAATTCTTACGCTGGCCTCTGGTTCCATAAATCTTTGATGTCAAAGGAGCACTTCTTTTTCCTGTTAGCGTTGTAACAGAAATATTTTGTCGTAATGAGAACTCTGCCTTTCGTATTGTTTCTCCTGTCGGATTTTCTGTTCCTTGGCTGTTTTTCTCTCTTCTCTTTTTTTTTTTTTTTTTTTGGCGCACGTCAATTGGGGGCTCTGCTATCGTGAGCCCGCATTTAATACGGCGGCGCCAACGCGGGTGCTAGCTGATCCCCTGGAGGGACGTGTCTGCTAGCCTGTCGCCTAGCCATCATGGCACTCGATTGGAGTTCTGCGGTGTGCTGGGATGCTGCCACGTGCCTCAACCTCCGCTGGCGGTGGCAATTCAGTTTCCCGCCTCTTTGTTCGGCGTTGTCTATTTAAACCGGACGCCAATCGTTTCTTTCCTTCCGCTGACTTCTTCTTCCTTCATTCTTGAAGTTCTTAAAAACAAATGGCAGCGAAAACAGAAGGCTCTTCTTCTTCCCGTGTCCGCAGAGCTGTACGCCATGGTGTTCGCAACACCAGATCGATTTTGACTGAGGCGTATATAGCCTCCCTTAGGGTAGACTATGCGATTCCCGGCGAGCTGATTTCCCTTGCTCCTGATCCTCAAGATAGAGCCGACGCCCCTCCAGAGGGTTTTATAACAGTTTATGAGTACCATCTGAAGGGTGGACTTCGTATTTCATTGCACTGCTTGCGCGCATGCGATGAAGTCGATGCACTGGGAGTTCCCATGGCCAGGCTTCACCCTAACGCCTTACGCTACCTGGTGTCTCTGTGCGTCTTCGCCATCATGCACCAGTGCGACTTTGACGCGAAGGCGGCCAGGGTAATTTTTCGGGCCTCGGAGTCGGAGGATTGGATATCGCTCACCCCCAGGGCAGGATTCAACTTGCGTGGCACAAATCCCGACTCCGTTAAGGGCTGGAAGGAGCGCTTCTTCTTCCTCCAGACGCCTTTCGAGTATGAGCTTCCGAGAGGGTGGGGCCCGATCTCGGAGTTCTTCCTAACAAGCCTACCGATGAGGACATCGCCGAATCCTCGGCCGATCACCGCCCGTTCGGTCCGAGGAGGAGAACTTTAAAAACGGCCACTACCTTACCCCTATCACGTTTGAGATTGCCGGATGGGGACCTCCCGCCGGGCCGGGCGGCGGGCCCAGGCAGTCCGGGGAGGTCCTAGAGATACGGAGACTCATCCGCGGCCAGCGATGCTTTGCGGAGGAGAGTTGTTCTCTTGCGTTCTTGGCAAAGGATGAGGAGGACGGCAGCCCTCAAAAGGTTGAGGGAAGCAAAAGCGCCTCTCGAAGGAGGTGGAGAAGGCGAGTCGTCGGTTCTTCACCAAGGGAAGTTCGGCTCCGACGAGATCTGCCGGGCGCGTCGCGAAAGGGAAATCCGTACCTTCGTCGACTTTCGATCGTGGAGCCATCCGCTCACGAAGTCGGCGAGGTCGAGTCTCTACCTGCCGGGACCCTCCCCTGTTTGTATCTCGAGCGCGCGTCGGGGACGTTGTTGTTCTGGATAGCCCTGAGAGGCCATCGGTTTCACGCACTGAGCCGGCGTCGGAGGCCAGGGGGCCTGCATCGTTGCCAGCTATCCTTGTCGAGCCCGTCTCTGCGTACGGGCCTCCTGGGATCCTGGTGGTATTCTCAGAGGCTGGGACGGCTCCTGCTGCTGTTCCGGAACAGACCGACGAAGGGGAAGCCGGGTCGCGCTCGTGGCAGGAGCCCCCGAGCGTTCCTGCGGCTGCAGTCCTTCCAGTCAGCCCTCCTCATGCAGTCGAGGAGACGGAGCCCCAGGGAGTGGCCCCTTTGGATGAGCCTGCACGGGTCGCATGCTCAGCGGTCGGCGACGCTCCTGCGGCTGATGTGGTTCAGACTAGCGAAGGGGCGGCCGGGACGTCCTCGCGGCAGGAGCCTGCGAGCGCTCCTTCGGCGGCCAGCCTTCCAGCCAGCCCTCCCCATGTTGTTGAGGAAGTTGAGCCCCAGAGAGAGGCTCTCCTGTGCAGTTTCACACGCTTCATGCGCGCTGAACATCTTTTGGTACGGTTGTCTCCTTCTGGACTTCTTCCCTTTGCTGTCCATTTTGGTCATGCCTCTAACTTTCCTTCTGCGCAGGCTCCCGACGATACTGTCCCCCTCGAGGTGCGCGCTGACTCTTTCCGCGGCAGCCTTGAGCGGATCATCGTTGACGGGCACCATCTCGCCCGCGGCAGTCTGGCTCAGATCGCATCCCTCACTGAGGAGGTTGGGCAGCTGCGGCGGAGAGTGGCACAGCTGGAGGGCCTTCTTTCTGCAGCGGAGGACAGGATCACTGGGCTAGTCGTAGACGCGGTCGGGCAGCACTCCCCTTCAGAGTGGCGGTCGGCGATGGATACTCGCTTTTGGGACGGTATCCGCTTGTGCCGCAGGATCGTCTCCCTGGCGGCTCCTCACGTCCCAGCCGGCGTCCTTCATCCAGGAAACGCCGGGGTAGGAGAAGCGTCGCGCCTGAAGACGTTCCCTGAGGAAGCGGGCCCGTCGAGTCCTGCTGATTAGCTTCTGTCGCCGTTGAGTTTCGAGTTCGGTTTCTGTTGTTGTATCATGCTTGTCGCTTGTATAATGTCTGTATAAATGAGAAGCTTTTGCTTGCGCTTCGCGTCCACGCTTCCCTTATCATACAGCGTTGCTCGCCTTTTGCTTTGCTTTACTTGTTGGATCATGCTTCGCGTTTGAGTATTGGGCCCTTTGGAGCCGTTTTGATTAAGGCCCTATACAGGCGCCTTCTTGCGTGGTGCTCGTCCTTCGTAAGAGGATGTCGTCACAGCTCACACGTTTGGGGAGCTCGATCCGGTAAAGCGGATGTCGTCGCGAAGCCCCCGGAGCCTGCGAGGGCTAGCGCGCAGCGGTCAGGCCGCGTTAACCGGACTCCTGGGTCTAGGCCTCGGTCGCGTATAATTGCGGGGGGTGTGTCGCTCCTGCTCAAAGCGTTATGAACACCAAGTTGAGGTCCTAGCCCACGACCATTGTAGACTGTAGGTGCTCTCTTCTGTGCAAGAAGGTCGTCGCACGCCCCCTAAGGTTTTGTTGGCCGTAGAGTGGGGACTCCAAGAGCCCCCAGGCCTATGGGTCTTGACCGAACGGGTCGTAGGCGCGTAGCCTTTGGAATGGATCGCCTGGATCCGGTGTCTCAGCCCACGGCTGGACGCCACCGGGCTGACTAGCACGGGGCCGAGTCTCTGGGTGGCCTCTGGGGCCTTTTGGCGCGAAGCCATGGTGAGTAGAGCCGTCCCCAGGCCATCTAGCGTGAGGACGGAGTCCCGTGACGGTCTGCTCTGGACCGCCTGGCACTGAGCCAAGGACTGGTTTTACGGACGGACGCTTGTCCTCCCGACTCAGGGGCAGTCTAGGTCGTTTGATTTGATTATGCAATGCATGCCATCAATTCACACGAATGAATATGCAATATGACAATAAGAGTGATAATGTTAACCAAAAGACAGAAAACATGCTCAAGCACTCATCATGATGTATGCGCGTGCGACTTACCTGGATCGCCGCTGCGTCATTGATAATATTTCCTTAAGTTGGCGGCATTCCATGTCCGTGGGACAAGTTTGCCGTTCTGGGCGCGTAGCTTGTACGCTCCGCTCCGGAGGATTGCGGAGACGAAGAACGGCCCCTCCCATCCTGGGGAGAGCTTGTTCCTGTTCGCGGTCTTTCCCGCTGCCTCTACGCTCCGGAGGACCAGATCTCCAACTTCCAGTGGGCGTGCCTTCACCCGCTTGTTGTAGTATCGCGCGACTCGCTGCTGGTAGGCAGCGGTTCGGAGCCGCGCGGCGTCCCGAACCTCTGAGAGCAAGTCCAGACTCTCCCGAAGCTTCTGCGCGTTGGTGGTTGGGTCGAAGTGTTCGACCCGCAGGCTTGGCATTCCCACTTCTACGGGAACCACTGCCTCAACTCCGAAGCAGAGGTTGAAAGGCGTCTCCCTTGTTGATTCCCTCGTAGTCGTTCGGTATGACCATAGCACTGATGGTAGCTCCTCAACCCAGGAGCCCCCTGCGTCTTCCAGTCGGGTCTTTATCCCATGCAGCAACGTGCGGTTGGTAACCCGACTGCCGTTGGATCATGCGGGTGCGCCACGGATGTGTGCACCGGCTTGATGCGAAGGTCGCGGCGATTACTTTGTAAAGCGTTTCCTAGTGAACCGGGTCCCGTTATCGGTCACCACAACCTCGGGATCCCAAGCGGCAAACAATGCCTTGGCGGAGGAACTCCGTCGCATTGTGCTCGGTGATCTTAGCGAGTGGGGCAGCTTCCACCCATTTCGTAAAATAGTCGATACCGACGATCGTAAATTTTCTCCATCCAGCCGCCATTGGGAGTGGACCAGTAGTATGTCCCCCCCATTCTTAACGGCCATGGGGACTGGAGATAGTGCAGCTCGGTGTGCGGCTGGTGTGTCATGTTGCCGTGGACCTGGCAACTTTCACACTTGCGGACGAACTCCATAGCGTCTCGCTTCATGGTGGGCCAGTAGAAGCCCTGCCGCATGACATTGAATGCCAAGTTCTTCCCGCCAATGTGTGATCCGCACAGCCCCAAATGTACTTCTGCCAACGCGTAGTCGGCCTCCTCTGGGGTAAGACATTTCAGGAGGGGAGCTGAGTATCCCCGTCTGTACAGCCTTCCGTTCAGAATCGTGTACCATCCCGCCGTTTTCTTGACCCGCTTGGCATCGTTGGCGTCTTCTGGTAAGGTTCCCTCCGACAGGAACCGTATGTACGGCGTCATCCAATTACCTCCCGTGTCGATCTGCATTACTTCTTTGTCCTCGGCGTCGATGCTGGGTGCGTTTAGGACTTCCCTGGGCTCCCTCGCGTCTTGCTCTGCGGTTACGCGCCGCGTCCGGGGCGGCCCGGTCAAGACGTTCGTTATCTGATCTCGGGATATGCTCGATCTCGAATTGACCGAACTCAGGGATCAGGGTTCTTACTTTCGCCAGATACCTCACTAGTTGTGGGTTCGCGGCTCAAGTTCCCTTTCACCTGTTGACCACGAGCTCGGAATCACTACGCACGACCGGCCCGCGCGGAACACTCCCTCGCCCGGTCGCAGGCCCGCGAGGAGGGCTTCATATTCTGCGTTGTTCGTGGCCGGAAGGCCAAAGTAGCGAGTATGTGATCTCCATGCCTTCGGGCGTCCTTAGCACAACACCGGCTCAGCTGCTGCACAGGTTGGCGATCCGTCCACGTTGAGAGTCCATACGGCGGGATCTCCGTCCGTCTTCTTCTCCGCGTTGTTGTCCTCTGCTTGCTCAAGGCGTTGCCGCTTCCGACAATGAAGTCCGCGGGCCTGCCCTTTCCACGGCCGGTCGCGGCCAGGAACTCAGTGTCGAACTCCCCGAGCTCGACAGCCCACTGACCCGGCCGTAGGACGTCTCGGCAAACGCAAAATCGTCCTCAACGCTGTGCATTGCTAGCACGACGATCCGATGTGACTGGAAGTAGGGTCGCGGCTTCATGCCGCATAGGCGAGTGCGGCGCCATCTTTTCGGCGTGCGGATAACGGGTTTCTATGTCCACGGCACACACCTGCTCACGTAGTACACCGGGCTTTGTTTGCCTTCATGTTCCGCCACTAACACGGAGGCCGAGGGGCGGAAGGCCCCGTTGCCCGTAGAGGTAGAGATCTTCTCCTTCGCGCGGTGAGCTCAGGAGCGGCGCGCTGGAAAGATAAGTCTTCAGTTCCCTGAATGCTTCGTCGCATTCTTCACTCCATTTGAACCCGTGTGACTTGGTGCCCCTTAGCGCCTTGAAGAAAGGCAAGTATTTCTCAGCTGACTTGGCCAAGAACCGTGAGAGGGCGGCTATCCGCCCTGTTAGCTTCTGGACTTCTCTGATAAATCCTGCGTCCAAGAGCCTCTTTACTTCTTCCCTGATGGCGACCAACTTCTCGACGGAGTGGTTCCTCCGCTCACGGGACGGGTTTTCGCCTCGCGTCAAGGCCCGGCTTGTGGACTATGACTTCGGCCGATATCCCGGGCATGTCAGCGGAGCCCCATGCAAACACATCGGAGTTGGTCCGTAGGAAGGTAATTAGTCTGTCGCGATCTCCGGGTTGAAGGGATTTCCCTATGCTGACGCACCGTTCTGGATCGGAGGGATCGAGCGGAATCGCCTCAGTTTCCTCCCCTGATTGGGCCTGTTGGAGCGACGTCTCGTCGCGGAGGTCCAGGTCTTCACTTGGTCCGCATGGTGTCATAGGACTGATTTGGGACAAGTAGCACGTCCGCCCCATTTCTTGATCTCCGAGAACTTCTCCCACTCCCCAAGGGGTGGGAAATTTCACCTTCAGGTGTGGGATGGACGTGACGGCTTTGAAGGCCGTCAGGAATGGTCTGCCGAGTATGGCATTGTAGACAGACGGAAGGTCGACGACGAGGAACGCCAACTCGCGCGTCATAGAGCGCGGGTGAGTCCCCATCGTGACTTCCAGTCGTATAATCCCTTGCACTGGAACAGGCTCGTTGTCCAAGCCGTATAATGGTCCGTTTGCTGCCTTCATTTGGCTACGTTTTAGTCCCAGTTTGGTGAACGCGGTAAGATACAGCAAATTTTGTGAGCTTCCATTATCAATGAAGACCCGTTTCAGCTGGTAGTCATCTCCACCAGCAGAAACGAGGGCCGATACAACAAGGGGGTCAGTATGGGGGGAAGTTACATGCGCCATGTCTTCGCTGCTAAAGCTAATGACATCATTTCTAACCCCTAATTTCGCCCGCTTGCTACTGGAAGCTATTTCCGGCGGTCCGTGCCTGGCGTTTGCAGCGTCGGCGGAAGAGATCATGTGGACTACGCCGGCCGCCGTGCGGGCTCTTGGTGGCTCGCTGGGTTCTCCGTCAGAGGGGGCAGGTTCTTGCCCCGAGCCTTTCACGAATCTCTTCAAGTGTCCTCGCCGGATCAGATCTTCAATCTCCCGCCGCGGTGGTGCGGCGTTCTCGGTCGAGTGCCCTGACGGCGGTGAATGCTGGCAAGACTTTGTCCGTCATTTGCCGGCTGGGACCCTTGGGTGTCTTTGGCCACTTGAAGAATCTTTCATCCTGGATCTGCATCAGGATGTTTGTGCGGCTATCATTCAGCGGGGTCAGAGAGGCCCTGCTGTAATCCTTCTTAGGCCCCGGCGGGGGCCGCTGTTGCTTTCGGCGCTCCATGAAGCGCTGGCTGTCGCCGTCCCTCTTTCTTCCACCAGAGGCTCTGGAGGTCTCCGGGGGCCGATCCGCCCGCTCGGGGCGTTTCGCTTCGTTGGCCTCTTCGGCCGTGATATACGCCCGGGCAATGGTCTCCGCCTCCCTGAAAGTCTGCGGGCGCTGGTGCGACAGGTGCTTGAAGAAGTCCCCCGCCGCCAAAGTGGCGACGAAGGCGTTGAGCTTCAGTTCGTCGGAGAGGTGCGGGATCCGTCGCGCCTCAGTGATGAAACGGTCCAGGAACCGCTTCAGGCTTTCATCCGTCCTCTGGCGGAGGCGGACTAGGTGCCATGGTTGCCTCTCCTCCCGCCTGCTGGAGGCGAACTGGCTCAGGAAGCTGTCGGCGAGCTCGTCGAACGAGCATATGGAGTTCGGGGGGAGGCCATGGAACCAGAGTAGCGCGTCGCCCCTAAGGGTGACGGGGAAGCTCTGACACATCAGGGCCTCGCTTGCCCCTTGTAGAGTGAGGTGGGTGCGGAAGCAGTTGAGATGGTCCATGGGATCCTTGCTTCCGTCGTATCCCTCCATGACCGCATTCCGAACTTGCTCAGTGGCGGGCTGTGTCCCGGAGTCCATGGCGAAGGGCGACTGCGGAGATTGGCGAGGAGGGCGTGGGCTTCTCCTTGCGCAGGGTGTCCCACAACACCTTGACTTTCTCCTCCATCGAAGGATCCGTAGAGCCCCCTCGCGTTGAGGACGGCGCGGAGCTCCGTGTTCCCACGGGGTTGCCTCCGTGCTGTCGGGGTGGCGGCTCTGCATGGGGAGGCGCGCTCCCCATTGGAGCCGCGGCCGGTGGCCTCCCGGGTGCCACGCGAGTTGCGGGGAGCGTCCTTCAGGGCTGTCCTCCTGTCGTCATCGGCGTGGCGCTTTCCGCCTCGTTCGGCCGTTTCCACCGGGGTGCGGGCGGGCCGCGTGGTCGTGACGGTTGGCTCGCCTCCTGCGAGTGGCTTCTCGGCGCCTTTCTCTCTTGGAAGTAGAGGCCTGAGCCGCTAGAGGGGCAGCCCCTGGCACGGCGGTTCCGGTGTTCGCGCATACGGCGAGGAGGATCTCCTTCAGGGCGTCTAACTCCGCGGCCAGGTGGCGGGTGCCCGGCTCCGGTTGGTTGTTTGCTTGGTTCCCCGTGGGGGGAACCCCATCCTGGATGGTGGTCTCCACCATTTGGAGCACCGTTTGTGCTGCGGTGTTTACTTCGCTTGGTTGTTCAGTGGGGTAGGAAAGTGACACTTGGCTTTGTCGGGTTCCCACAGACGGGCGCCCGATGTTGCGTCCGGGCCCAAGGTTGTTGTACGGATTAGGAGCCTTCCCGATTCCTAAGCGCGCGTGGGCTCTGGAAGAAGGATCCGGTCTCCGTCTCTCAGAACCTGGACCTGCACAACACAAACAACAAACAAGAGGTGAAGGGTCTGGTAGGATTTCTCCCACCAAGGCCACTCCGACGCTCAAGTCAGCAAATTCCCGCAATTGACGGAAATGCGCACGCTAAGGTGGTGCGCGTAAAAATGCTGTGATGCGTAAGAAGAGCTTATGTGGTGATGAGTAGAAATGCAGTGAGCAGGTGATGGAAGGCCTGGCTTCCTTGGTGCACTGCGATGAGTGGCTAACTTTCCCGCTTGACGGGATGAGAAGAAGGAGAGCGATTTGGTCCAATCCGCTCAGAGGATTGGAGCCTTATGGAAGCTGGATTAGAGCTTGGGATCCAAGGTTACCCTTAGTCGCAAGATCGCAGAACCAGAAAATCGTTCTCGGAGTTGGAATCCGAATTCAGAGCCAGAATCATCCCCCCTTTCTCTGGAGGGTGAGGGTGCTTATATATGCCTCCTCCCGTTTGGACTCTTGGGCACCAAGACGCCCGTTGCCTGGGTCGTTGCGCCGTTGGTCGCAGTCGTTGACCGCCGGTCACGCCGGCTGTCCTGATAGCGTGCTGAACGCGCCGCTGCGGCTTATTTGTTGATCACGCTCGATTTTCCTTGAGAGAGGAGTGGTTGGCCGTCTGCAGACAACAGCTGATGGCGTTGGCGTGGCGCCAGCCATGCCTCTATTGGCTAGCCTTTCCGCCTTTCACGCTTGTTCCCGGCGACGCATTTAATGCGCTGCAGGTTTCCGTTGGTTTCCGCTGGCGTGACTTCGCGCCTATTCCCCGTTGGACTGGGCTGACGCTTTCTCGCGAGCTCCTCATTTTCTCATGGGCCGCTGTTTGCTTTATGGGCCTGGACCTGTCTCATGGGCCGGAACATGGGACCCAACAAATGTATTTTTTTCTTACATATGATTTGAAATTATTTAGTTCTCTATATTCAAAACTACTTTTAGATATGGTTTTTAGATCGTGTGATTTGATTATTATATTATTCGACAGTTTAATGATATTTTTTATAGATTCATATCTTAATATCGGTTTAGATTTAAATTGATAGAATAAAAAATTAATTTTTAGATTTTAATCTAAAATCAAAATAATATAATTATCAAGATTAAGATAATTATGGGTTTTAAAATAAGTTAATTTTGATTTCATGATTAAGAAAATGTTACAGAACGTTATTAAAGAAAGTCATAAAATATTTTTTATTTTATTTGACATTTTAAATTGAATACTTTTGTAGTTATAGGTTCGAAAAACATCAGCGGGACAAAGAGGATCGGGTTTTACCTTAACCAAAAGGAGCACCTCACCGTTATAACTAGAATAGCAGATGTGATAAATAGGATAGCCCATACATTGTAGAATTTGGAGTCGGTAGTCATGAATCAAGGGATTGCTTTGACAGCATACAATCATTTGACCAATAAACGAATCCCAAAATTTTTGGGTGATCCAAATCACACAAATGTTGATGTTGGGATCTAGAGAAGTGATAAAGTTTTTGAAATAATTAATTACTCCAAGGAAGATAAGGTGAAATTCATCTCTTATATGATTGACAAAGAGACAAATCATTTGTAGCTTATGAAAAAAGAGTATCTTAGGATTGGAGAACTAGAAAATCTCGTAAAATGTGTTATTGGATGTATTTTTGGAAAAGTTTTACCTTACAAATCTAAGGGAATAAAAGGATAATGAGTTTGTCCAATTACAATAGTAGAATAAGATTATGAGCCAAATTTACAGAGTTGGCTTATTGTACCCCGTACATTGTCCCAGACGAGACAAGAAGGGTAATGAAGTTTTTACGAGGATAAAATGACAATATCCGCAAGCAGCTAGTGACATTATAGCTAAGGACGTATAGAAAAGTCTTGAATTGAACTTTGTTGTTTGAGTATGAGTTGAAAAGGAACAAATTCTTTAAGAAGAATAGCACAAGTTGAGGAAGCCAAAACTTGGAGTCAGAAGAATTCCACAATAGGTCAAAAGACTTTTTTTTCCACACATACTTAGAATTCAATTATTACAACCATAACAAGATAATTAAAGCTATGAAAATATATATAACATAAATTCTTATTGACAAAAGGAAACTTAAAAAGCCAATCAGTACGAAAGGAAAACTCTCTCGGCATCCCAAGTTAGGAATAAACAAATCAACTATAATGTCTAGTATAAAATTAGACCCTTATAGCCCATATCCCTTAAAATATGGTTCCTATCAAAGTCTCCACTCTCTGGGGTATTTATCCAAGGTCTAGACTCCTTTGAACTAATATATTTACAAGGTTACGGGTAAGATTTTTAAAAACTTTTACAAACATATCATCAAATAAAATATGAAATCTTTTAAATAATTAGTGACTCCCTAGAATATAATACTCCCAATTAGTCTTGAAGAACTAGGCCATTAGTAAGGCTTTCTCTACATCAAAGAAAATGAACCGGTGTGTCAGCCTAAGTTTCAAAAATTTGAATCCCTTCTATACATAATAAATAGTTTGTTAAAGCAATTAAAAAATGCAGATAGCGTGCTAGAAAATTAATTTCTATGCGAGTGGATATCTCGTGGCTATGTTGTGGTTTGCTTTTGAAAATCTATGGCTTGAGCTCTATTTTATGAATATCTTGTGTATCTATGGTAACATGCTCAAGTCATCATCAAATATTAGACCAAAAGCTACCTAAGTAATTTTTAAAGTACACATTAGGTATTAGACTACACTGACATTTAAGATCTGTAAAAAAAGATTAAGATATAATATTTTATTACGTAATTTGTCAACAAAAAGTCCTAATAATTGAGACAAAATTGATACGTCATAGATCCAAATTTCGAATAGATTTGAGTCAAGTTGGTTGCCTGAGTCTGACTCCATCCATTGAGTTTGGATCCTACACATCATAACTACAAACTGGAGGTCAGGTGACGGTAGGAGGTTGTCCTATCATAAATACTCTGACGTTCAAATCAACAAATAGCTTTCGAATTAAAAAGGTAAAAGTATTTTAAGAAAATGCGAAGAGTATTTGAGATAGAGAGTGTTCTCGTTGAGAGAGGCTTTATTAGCTCGTAAGAAGCGTTGCTCTAAGCACTGTGTTTGCTGGGAACGTAGTAGCCAAGAGAGAAATGGAAAGAATTTGTCGTCTGAAAGCGTGTGAGCTTATTGTGGGTGAATTAATGCGTACCCTAGAGTGAGAACTCAATGGCCTTTTATAGTCGTTGTGTTGGGATACCTTCCTTGTGCAGAAGAACTTGATTCTCGCGTTCTATTGAGATTGCTGCCTTTTCTAGCTTGGAACCTTTATGACAGTAACGATTGCTAAATTGATTGCTTCCCTTCTGTATTCTGTAACCGCTAGGGTTTTCAGCAGATAGGAAAATAATTCTGACGCATTTCTTTTTGAATGCGCACTGAATCTATTGATGACCGTTATAATAAATATTACATTATGTAGAGAGCGCAAAATTAAGGAAGAGGACCATTGCTGGTCGAAAACGGTCGTGTGGGCCAAATTGAGCTTGGCCCACTAGAGGTCTTGCTCTTCAAACGGTCAATTGGTTTTACTTCCGATCAAGGAAAGTGTTGACCATCTTAAGAGCAAGTCATCCGTCATACTCTTGGGCATCTCTTGGCTCATTTAGCCTTTTGTCACTTATCAAAAAAATCATTTAGCCTTTTGTCCAGTCAACGTTAATGGCGTGCGTTGACCGTCCAATTGTAAATGGGCCGCTGTGAATCTGAGCCGTTTCTTCTTTCTGGGCCAACTCATTACTAACGTACCCATCAAAAATATATATTGATATATATTTAGATTATGAATTCCAACCTTAGAGAACCTGGAGTGGGCTCTAACTTTCAACCCCAAACTAGAATAAAAATTTCAAAGGATCGATACTAACTTTTTAGGATATCCTCCGATATTTAAATCAATAATAGACTTCTAATAAATGAATTATAGAAAAAACAAAGTGTAGAGGATTAAAGAATTAGGTTTTGAGAAAATATTTTTTATGGGGAGAAGATGTTTTGGAGGACAAACTCTAAAGCTTTTTTGTACAGGCTAAGTGTTACGAAAATAATATTAAGTTATAAAAATCTTAGGGATCAACAAGTAATTAGACGCTCTAAGATTCTGATCCATCGAATTATCAGATAATTAAATGCTTGATCGCAAGATTTGTAACTATATGATTGCAAGATTATCATATGCATTTACTTGTTATAGGGTTGTCTTCGTAGGAATGTGGAGCCGATTCTGGTATTGGTTGAGTAATTTCTCATAATTGATTATTAATTTTTTATAGAGTTCTCCATCTTTTCTCAGTAATTAGCTTCTTTCTACGAAAATAATACCATCAAAATTAACGGCGATATCTATTAATGTAACTTAGTGAGCAACTCTCTTTGATTTTAGGATCCACTCGCCAAATCTATGGACGTGGATTTAATAGGTAATTTCAAATGATTTACTAATTAAAATCCTGATAGTAAATTATATCTCCTTAATTTTAGGATTCAACTGCTATGAAATTGGACGTTGGTTTAGTGAGCAGTTTTAAACAGTTTTGTTGACTAGAGTCATAATATTAAACCATGATTCCTTGATTAGCCTCATCTAATCTACTTTTGTTGGCTAGTTTTTAGCGCAAATATATTATCATTCTTTTAGTATTTTGATAACTCAATTATTCGACCATCAAGTTTATCGTTAAATCTTTCAAATCTAAGTCAACTTTTGGAGGTCCATACCATACACCGGGTAGCTAATAGTTTAAAATCTGACAATCTAGATCCATCATAGCGGTCACAATCTTAAGATTGGCAAGTTTGAACTAATCTAAATAATTAATATAAATAAGTCAATTTATTTTATACTAGTCCTATACCTATTTATTATTTTTTTTCTAAAATTTGTAATCTAAATTCAATTCCAAAATTTGGCTTTTACTTGAATCTAAACCTGTAAGACATAAATAAAAGCTAATAAAAATTTACCATTATCAAATTATATAGCCATTCTCATAATTAGCCGTGCTCATGCGAGGTGGGGCTCTGTTCACATCTTCTAGAAGGCTGACCCACCTTGAAACACCACAGGAATCTTCATCAAAACCCGATGGTCCCACACAGGGACTCGGTGACCCCCCTTTGGAGCATGGACCCACCCATCGGACTGTGATTTTGAACATTGAAATATATTAAAAAGACATTTAACATCCTAACCCCCCCCCCCAAAAAAAAGAAAAGAAAAAAAAAGCTCAAATAATATCAATTAAAATAGCAAAAAAGAAAAGTAGGAGAATCTCCATTTGATATATTGAGAAAAACATATTCACATTTAGATTTTTTAAACAGTTAAAATTGTGTACTACAAAATAAAAGATAAAGATAAAAATACATTGTTGGAAGGGAAACCTAATAAAAACATTTTATTTTATAAGTTAAGGTTAAAAATATCATAGAACCACTCCCATTTAACCATTTAAATAAGCATTTATATTTAAATATGAAATCTCAAACAAAAAAATAAGTTACATTCGGCTGTCTATATTTAAAATTAACTGTTCAATTTTTCAATATAGGTGAAGGAAGAAGTTCAATTTAAACATTTATAAATTGAGTGTTTATATCAAAACAAAGAAATCTATTAATTTTTCTCTGTTTTATCGCTCTTCCATTCGTGTAAGAGTTCATTTAGAGTTTTAAATTAAGCATTTGTTGCTATTGTTAAAATTTCGGTAACAATACACTGTATTATGCTATATTACTCCATTCAAAGTAAAATATTAATTTTAGTATACGATTATTAAATGATAAGTTAAAAAAAATATATCATATACTTAAAAAATTAACTCAAAAAATATTTGAAAATATAAAAATATTATTTTGTTAATATAGATAATCAATAATAATAGTCTAATATGTTATATATATATATATATATATCTAAATTTAAAATGAAATTTAATTTTAATATTTTGAAAATACGGATAAATGGGTGTCCAAAGAGGTTGAATGGTGGGAGAGGGACAGGAAGTGAGGGCAAGTAGAAAGAGAGTGGAAGAAAGCAGTAATATTATTTATATATTTATTTATATTAAAAATATTAAAAATGAGCGTGTATTTTATTTTATATATATATATATATATATTAATAATTTTAATAAAATAAATATATAAATGGTTATATAAATATTATTTTTTGAAAAAAAATTAAGGAAAAAATAAAGAGGAAAGGGGAATGCGCTTACTGAACCGAGAGCCGCACTGTCGTAAGTTGAACATTCTCTCCCCCTTCCCTCTGTCTCTCTCTCTCTCCCTGTTTTCGCTCTCTTCAAAATTGAGGAGGCTAGGGTTTTTTTTTTAATCGAAGGCATTCGTTTCACTTACCAAACAACACAGGCACGCATCGGCTTGTGTTGTTTCCTAGGATTTGTGAGAATCTTCAAGTGTAAAGTGATGGGCTGTTCTTCAAATATCAAATGGCGTCATCATACTCACAAACCCTTAACCCCAATTCACTTCTTCACGGTTTTCTGCCTCCACTGCATCTTCTCATTCGCCTCCGAATCAGACAAATTAGCACTCATCGAGTTCAAGAACTCGGTCTCCGACTTGTCTGGTGTGCTATCGAGCTGGAATTTTAGCGACTACGATCACTGTTCATGGTTCGGTGTTTTGTGTGGCTCGAATTCTCGAGTCTTGGCGCTTAATATCACCGGTGGAGGTAATCAAAATACCTTTCCTTGCTCTAAGATTGATCAATTTCCACTATTTGGTTATGGGATTCGGCGGAAGTGTGCGGAGGGTAATGGCGTTTTAGCGGGTAAGCTGCCTTTGGCTATTTCCAAGCTTACCGAGCTGAGGGTCTTGTCGCTTCCCTTTAATGAGTTCAGTGGTGAAATTCCTAGTGAAATTTGGCGTATGCAAAGCTTGGAGGTGCTTGATCTTGAGGGAAACTTGATAAATGGGTCTTTGCCGGTATGGTTCTCTGGTTTGAGGAACTTGCAGGTTCTTAATCTCGGTTTTAATATGATTGAAGGGGAGTTACCGAACTCGCTCTCTAATTGTGCGGTTCTGGAGGTGCTAAACTTGTCCGGTAATCGGCTTAATGGGACCGTTCCTGGGTTTGTTGGTCGGAAGAGGATTGTTTCTTTGTCATTCAATATGCTTCATGGAACAATTCCTAGTGCTATAGGGAGCAATTGTCAGAAACTCGAGTTTCTTGATTTGTCTGCTAACTCTCTGTCTCATGGGATTCCTAGTTCATTGGGAAATTGTAGTCAGTTGCTGCTGCTATTGCTGCATTCCAATATGCTGGAAGATGCTATTCCAGCCGAATTGGGTCAATTGAAGAAGCTTCAGGTTCTGGACGTGTCAAGGAACAGTCTCAGTGGATTGATACCTTCTCAGCTTGGGAAATGTTCTGAATTATCTGTCCTTGTGTTGTCCAATACTTTTAACCCACTTCCAACCACTGGCAGGTATGCTTCAGATGCATCTGGTTATGGAAGTGATGATTACAACTACTTCGAAGGTGGATTACCAGCAGTGGTTGCAGCCCTTCCAAATCTTAAAATATTATGGGCTCCACGAGCAACTCTTGAGGGCATGTTGCCAAGAACGTGGGGTTCTTGCATCAGTTTGGAGATGCTAAACTTGGCGGAGAATTTTTTTACAGGAGAAATCCCAGATGGTTTTGCCAGTTGCAAGAAACTGCATTTTCTTGATTTAAGCTCAAACAGGCTAAATGGGGAGCTCAATGATAAACTTCCTGTTCCTTGTATGACTCTCTTCGATGTTAGTGGAAATCTGTTGACAGGCCCCATTCCGAGATTTTATAACAGTACCTGTGAGCTTCGGCCGTTGGTATCCGGGTATGCATATGGTCCAAATGACCCATCTCACGCCTACCTATCATTTTTTGCCAGCAAAGCTCTGGGCGGTGAACCATTCTCATTGATTAACAGGAACAGTGACATAGCTGTTATGCATAATTTCGGCAGCAACAACTTTACTGGCACTCTCCACACGTTTCCAATTGCATCTGACAGATTGGGGAAGCAGATTATTTATGCATATTTGGCTGCAAAAAATGGATTGAGCGGATCTTTTCCTGGAAGTTTATTTGACAACTGTGATAAGTTGGGTGCAATAATTGTTAATGTTAGCAGCAACAACATATCTGGTCGGCTTTCTGCTAGCATTGGTTCCATATGCAAGTCTCTCGTGCTTTTGGATGCTTCTGAAAATCTAATCAATGGGTCCATTCCCCTTGGTTTGGGGGCACTGGAATCACTTGTTGCTCTTGACCTGAGCAAAAACATGTTGCAAGGTCAGATACCAGTCTCCATTGGTCAGATTAGTGGTTTAAGGTTTCTCTCTTTGGCTGATAATGACTTGACCGGGAATATCCCATCTAGCTTGGGGCAATTGCGTTCTTTAGAGGTGTTGGATCTTTCATCCAATGGCCTTTCTGGTGGGATTCCAAAAAATTTTGAGAACTTGAGAAACCTGTCTGTCTTGCTGCTGACCAACAATAAACTGTCGGGGCAAATTCCTTCTGGGTTGGCAAATATGAAAACCCTTTCAGCATTCAATGTGTCCTTCAACAACTTGTCTGGGCCACTGGCCTCAAATAGGAACTTGATTAAATGTAGCAGTGTCCTTGGTAATCCTCTTCTGGGATATTGCCCTATGTTCTCTCTAACAGTTTCACCGTCCGCTCAACAAGGTGCAAATGGGGACATGCAAAACTATGCTGCTTCTCCTTCAGAAAGTCAAGCTGAAAGCACTCGGAGTTCTGGTTTTACATCGATTGAGATTGCAGCAGTAACATCAGCATCAGCCATTTTCTCAGTTCTTGTAGCTCTCATTGTTCTTTTCATTTACACCAGAAGATGCAATAGAAAGTCCAGGATTCTCGCGTCTGTGAGGAAGGAAGTAACAATATTTGCAGAAATTGGGGTGCCATTGACATTCGATATTGTTGTACGAGCGACCGGGAATTTCAGCATGAGCAATTGCATCGGTAATGGTGGTTTTGGAGCAACTTACAAGGCAGAGATTTCCCCTGGAGTTCTAGTTGCAGTAAAACGACTTGCAGTGGGCCGATTCCAAGGAATTCAGCAGTATCATGTAGAAATCAAAACCCTTGGAAGGCTTCGGCATCCTAATCTCGTGACATTGATTGGCTATCACGCCAGTGAGATGGAGATGTTTCTCATATACAATTACTTGCCAGGTGGCAATTTGGAAAAGTTTATCCAGGAAAGATCAACACGGGCTGTGGATTGGAGAATCCTTCACAAAATTGCCTTGGACATTGCCCGAGCTCTCGCTTATCTTCACGATCAGTGTGTTCCCCGTGTTCTTCATCGCGATGTTAAGCCGAGCAATATCCTGCTTGATGACGACTACAATGCTTATTTGTCAGACTTTGGGTTGGCCCGGCTGCTCGGGACCTCAGAAACCCATGCCACGACGGGAGTGGCAGGAACTTTTGGTTATGTTGCTCCAGAATATGCAATGACTTGCCGTGTTTCTGATAAAGCCGACGTATACAGCTATGGGGTCGTGCTACTTGAGCTATTGTCGGACAAGAAGGCCCTTGATCCATCGTTTTCTCCTTACGGTAATGGATTCAACATCGTTGCTTGGGCCTGCATGCTACTGCGACAGGGGCGTGCCAAGGAGTTCTTCGTGACTGGGTTGTGGGATAATGGCCCCCACGATGATCTCGTGGAAGTTCTGCATTTGGCTGTGGTTTGTACCGTTGACTCGCTCTCAACAAGGCCTACAATGAGGCACGTGTTGCGGCGGTTAAAGGAGCTTCAACCTCCTTCTTGTTGACATGAAACCCCCACGTTATGAAATTTGATTTAACATAGCAAAGATGTAGATTTGAATCGCTATTGTAATTTGTTCCCTCTCCCCTAAGTTTGGATTTTTTTTTTTTTTTTTTTTTTTGGGGGTAGTTACCTAAGATTCAGTTCTGTTATTTTATCTGCTCTCCTTGTAAATTGAGTAAACTGTTATATATAGTTTTCCACCTGATTTTTTCCTTATCATCTCCTCAGTGGGCTTTCAGCTGTGATCTGCAAAACATTGCGGATGTTTGACTTCCATGTTATCTACAGTTAAATGTAAAGTTAGTGTTTTTAAATTTGTTGAATCGAAGGATCTCAAGAAGTGCATGCTCACCTTCACATTCATAATGCTTCTGAGTAGATCGTACAAGTATAATCCTTAGTGGGATGACATGATTTACTGGCATACTTCCCAACACTTGGTGGTTGAATCTATAAACTAATCATTGAGACCTCATTATTAGGAAATTCTCGACCTTGTTTTCGTTAATAAGTTGAGATTGAAGGCTTCGAGGTCCCTACATCCCAAAGCCCTCATCCTCTAAGTTACCAATTTTGCCAGATCATGGCTCATTGTGTTTAGTATATCTGAATTTATTTAATAATAAATCCAGTTTTTTACCTTATGGCACACAAATGTTTGTTTTTTTTTTTTTTTTTTGTTTCCCATATAAAAAGGAATGCTTAGTATAAGATATATGGAGTTTGATTTTTACAATATAAAACATAATTTTTACAGTTAAAATCTATCTCTTAATTAAAATAGAACAATTATATTAATGTAATATATTAAATACTGGTTTATATCTTTCTTTCTAACTTCAATATTTAGGATGGAAAACCATTAATTCATGGTTCTCCTAGTTTGCACAATGATTTCATAAAATTTTCCAAATTTACTCCCAAATATCTCCCTTTGCCTCGAGTTTGAGTCAACTAGTGAGTTTTCTTTTCATTTTCTCAATTTTCAAAGACGGAACAGGGAAATAATTCATTCGATCCTAATACAACTTGAATATGGAACATGTGTGAGGGCAAATTTATAGAAAAAACTGATATTGATGATAAATGGACTCCCCCCACCTCCGTGAAACAAGAGGCTCGTTAACTTTACCTTCAAACAAGAGGCTTCATGCGTTGATTCCAGCACAAAAGGCCAAGTCTACATAACAAAGATGAGCAAAGAACAAACTTTCTAACTCTCTTTGAGGGTTCAAACTAATAAACCCGCTTGCTTTTCCCTTTTCCAGACCAAACTTTGTCTGTTTTGCGAGTCCTCTCTAAGAGGGCAGTCTTTTAAGTACCACTAAAACACTACAAGGGAGAAGGGCTAACGACTATGCGCCTCAAAGGGTGCTCCACCTCACCGCCACCAGCATGCTTGACAAACTCGGCCGGGGTGAGAAAGCTTCCATGGCAAACACAAACAATCCTCACATCTTCCCCTTTCTTATACCTGTAAAGAAACCCTTGTATTCGCTTTCCCATTGGCCCGTCTCCGATGGTGGACACACAAGGCATATCTGACAGCACCTTCCTCATGTTCTCACTCGTTCCGTAAATGGACACTCCAAGTCTCGTCGCTGGCTTACCCATTACAGATTCAGCCGATTTGCCATCACCCGAGCCTGCTCTTTCTATCGGAACCACCGGCTTCTGGTAACTAGAAGCTGGCAGCAAATGAACGCTAGTGGGTTTTTTTGCTTCGGACTTGTTGGCTTCTGCAAAAGGCCAAAGTAATAGTCATACTCCCAAGAGATCAACATCATGCACTGGAAAAGCTATGGTTTTTTAGGCCTATTACTCTGTTTCACGAGTTCAAACCATGCCAGATGTGGTTCATTGTATCTCTAAATAGTATCGATGAAATGATTTTTTTTACTTTGTATTAGAGCTATTAGGAAAACAACTTCCACAAAGACAATAACGTAAGGAGAAACTAATAATTACAAACTACGAAAGGAAAGATTTACACTAGTCACTATCTGGTTAACGATCCCAACTCAGTGTATTCTTAGTCTTGCAGCTGGAGACTAGGGAGGAACTTGCCCTGAGATCGATTAATAATCATAGAGCAGATATCATGAATCAAACCCATATTGTTAGCTTGGATTTCTCATTATTTGCCACATTTCGACAGAGTCTAGAGGCACTAACGCCGCATATAAGTCTTCTAGCATCTGTGTGGACTTGAAATTGTAATGCAACATGTGCAGCAATTAAACCAGAAGCCAGGACACAAGGATTTTGTAAGAACAATAATAATAATTATTATTAATACAAAGACAATAAAGTAGCATCAGTCACATAAGTTGCGTTTTGACAGGTATAAATACAAGAAATTATATAATACATGAGATACGTTCTGTCACTTTGCAATATTAACTAATTATTGAAAGGCATGCAAACATCACATATCACAATAACCAATCAATTGAATGTATGTCTTACAATAATTAATAACACAGTAGATGAATACTGACTCCCTGTGCCTCGTATAATTTCTTTCAAAGAAAAAAGGGGTAATGATACCTATTAAAGACAGATTCCACATGTTACTGTCTAAAACCAGGCAATTAACCAAGACAGTGTTAGGGTTCGCGGGGCAAGGCCAGTCGGACAAATCCGAGTCGGACAAAAAGGCGCAACGAAAAACCCGAACCCCCTGTTAGTCAGTCGGCCACCTATTTAGTAGGATACAAAGAACAAAAATGCATAACTTTTTAACGTGGAAACCCTTCTCAATACGAAGGGAAAAACCACGGGACAAACTCCAAACAAGCCTCCACTATGTAAAATTGGTTACAAGTACCTCCGAAACAGAATATCCGCTACACACCGAAGATAGAATAAGAAAAAATAACTCAAAAGTAATGTAACTCTTTTTCACTCTTATCTCTCTGTTTTTCTTCTCTTATTCCTCTCACTGGTAGTGCACTTCGTTCTCTTTGATTTTACAAGTATAGCGGCAAACAGTAAACGCCAAGAGTTCCATTCTGTACTTTGCACAGTTCCACTGCCGCTCTCTTCGCATCTTTTTGAAACGCCTGGTATGCTTTTATAGAGACATTGACTCCAAATCCCATTTACTTAACTGTCTTGATCTTACAGATGATTTGTCCCACCTTGTCTTTTTCTGCGACTTTATTAGTTCTGTGCTTTTTCAGACTCGCATATTCTGTAAGTTAACCTACTCTAATCAGACGGCGCATACCCTGCAGGTCAACTACCTACTCTGTAATACATATCAATTCTGAAAAATCAACTGCTCTGCAAATCAGCTACCTGCTTTGCAAGATTTATCAACTCTGGAAGGTCAACTGCGCACCACTCCAACCCTTGACATCACTCTTGCAAAAGCACTCCGGAAATCAACTCCGAAATTCCACTCTGAAAATCTTCTCCTGGAATTTAATTCCGGCCCTTTCATTCCGGAATTCCATACCAGCCCATTCCTGACAAACAGGCATTTTTCATTCCGAAAAAAGTACATCAGCAATTCCATTTACCGGTAAATTCATACCGGTTAATCCAAACCGGTAAATTTCATACCGCAATTCCAAAACCGATAAATTCGCCACTCCAAGATTTGCTTTCCTTAACAAATGGCTATATCCGAGATTTGTCCACCTTAGCAAATGGTCTTCTGGTCATTTACTATAGCCAGTTTGCAGCACTCCGAATTTTGATGACGTTTTCGTTTGTTGAGCCTCTCATAAGGGAGTGATCAAACCCAACAGGCAGTCTACAACCAAAGAAAGTGAGAATAAAAACCTGAATTTCATGTGCATTGCTCCATTAATAGGACTTCATTTGACTAAACCCTGAGAAATCTACTACACAAGCCATCAGCATAGCACTGACAAAAAACCTAAAACTCATGAAGCCCACAGCTGACACCATTACACCCCTAACTTGCCTCCCATCATAAGGATTCTTAAGTCGAACCAAACATCCTTTTTGCTTGTCAAGGCATGGGAGGGTTGAGCCTTGGCGACAAGCACAACTGTAAGTTTACTTCATTATGAAGTTGGTCACGGGTTTTGAAACTCCGACTAGAAAGTTTCAGATTCGAAGCAATTTACTTTGAAGTGCTATTTTACTTCAAGCCTACCGAAATTCTATCAAAAAGATGTGTCACAATTTTGACGGCCCAACCCATTTTTTTCCTTATTTTTTTTTTGCAATGAGTGGGACACAAAAATTGTGTCACATTGTCCCTTTTAGCAGAATTTAACGGAGTTACAGTAGGAATAATGTTGAACTGTATACTATGCGTCCCTTCAACTGCTATTTGGCAATCCTATCAAAGGAAATTCCTCTACAGATTTAATCACATTCTCCTAAAGAAGTCAACATCTGATCTACCATTATGAGAAAAACTCATCAAGAATTTGTTGGGTACAACTTCGACCAGGCTGATCCATCAGCCTAATGAGTCCATGATTGATAGGCCCAAAATAGCAAGAAATAAGCGAGCAGCATTCTATCCGTTAGGCCTAAACCCAGACAATATGGCATCCAATAGTGATCTAGTGTTAGCGAGGATATGTCAAAATCCATTAGATAGTCCGGTGATTATTAAGCGAAATATAACCCGGTTCAAATTAGATGCCTGAATGGTGGCATATCAGGGTGACCAATCGAGTGGTTTGTCAACTTTGTGATCAGCCTAACCACTCAGATCGCGGCTGGTTATTTCTCTTTAGGAAACCACTAACAATTGACATCGTGGCTATAAATGTGCGCCTTTTCTCCTAAGAGGGGATCGAATCCAAAAAATAAGGAAAACAAAATATATCCTCTAAATTACTTGTTCTTCTGTTATTCAATGGAGCTAAGCCCTCTACTTCCATTCTTTTATTTCCTTTCTCTCTCCCATATTCCACTTTTTTGGGAATCATGTTGATTTAGTCGTTGAAAGATATTCAGAAGAATGAGTCTCAATTCCTTCAAATTTCTTATTTTTAGTTGTGATGTGCGAAATCTGGATTAAATAGTTCGAGAGACATTAAATTTTTTAAAATCAAATCTAGATTTTTGGTATACATCTTTAGTGTCGTCTTTAGAAAACAAATCAAGTAACTTGTTCATACTTAAACAAAATTACACCCACATAGATCCACAAACCAACAATCTTTAACAAATAGATCATGATGACAAATACAATTGCGCATGAACAATTGAGCCAACTGCTATGGGGCATCCCCTCTCACCACATCCTCCCTGGAGAATACAGTCAAGGAAGCTCTCAATCACCAACCACACCGAGCATTGGAGCCAATATTGCTCAACTTCAAGACTTGTTGAGGATAATGAAGTCCCTTTGGGACATATTTGAGGACACATGGGATTTTAGGGGTCATTCCAACCAAGAGAAAGGGTTATGCAGCAATATCTCCGAATCTTCCTGGCTTGACAGACACCAGGAATATTTGTTAATCATTTATAGTTGAGAACTTTCCTCAATGCTAAGAGGATTGCCTCCGCGGATAAGGTGGAGGAACACATTAAAAGGATAGAGCCGAAGGTTTTTGAGAAGGCTTTGGCAGCCAAAAGACAAAACTAGATCGTAACCCATTTACTTTTAAGGTAGAGGCACATGCTCCCCCGTATGTTTAAAATACAAATGGAGAAGCGGTATGAGAAAAGTGTTGATACGATAGATTACCTGGACCGCTTCCACAACCTGCTCACCTTTTAGAATCTGGAGGATGCAACACTATGTTTCTATTTTCCTTTAACTTTAACAAAGACGTAAGGATTTAGTTTTCCAGGCTAAGACTAAATTCTATGGAGACCTTTCAAGAACTAGTCACTTAACTCTTGTCCCATTTGTCCTATAGCCGGATGGAAGAAAAGCAACACTGACACTTGATTAGGATTAAACAAGCTCCTAACTAGAGCTTGAAGTGTTGTTTTGGCCTGATTCAGTGTCGAGGCTAGAGGCATCTTAAAGCTTACTAATAAAAGGTGAAGTTCAATGCCTACAAAACGACATTTTAATTAGGTGACTTTTTTAAGTTGATGCTTCAGCAAAACTTCAATACGTTCTTAAAAGTGGAAGCTATTACCAGAGCCTACATAGTGGTTGAGGAAACAAACGACGCCAAAAAGCCAAAGTGTGCAAACTATAAACAATATCTGGGTTAGACTGAAGGTGACAAGAGGTGGAACAGCAACAATCATCAAGCTCAGGACTGTTAGAAACCACAGAGAATAGAGCTAGATCCTTGCTAAGAGTTCAAGTCACTATATCTCACGCTGCTCATCGACACCCAGACTAATATTTTGATATAAATTCATAATGAGAAATTTTTAAAATGACCCAAGCCAATTAAAAATCTAGAGGGAGGATATTAGTCTAAATACTGCTTTTACTATCAATCCCAGCACATAATATCAAAGATTGTCAGACATTACAGAAAGAAATTGAGGCCTTAATCCAAAAATAGTATCTCAAAAGATATATGCAAAATCCTGAAGCCACTTTAGACAAAGGCAAATATGATAAACGGCCACCAGAGCAACCATGTAATCGAGCAATTGCCGGGGTCATTAATATGGTATCTATAAGACCCATCATCGAGGCAACTCAAGTGCATCCAGATAAAACTTCCTTAAACAAGAGAAGATAGGGATGGTGAAAGAAATTATTAGTTTTAGTTATAACAATATGACTTATATAATCACTCTCTACTTTGATCATCTTGTTGTATTATCACTCGTTTCAGACGAAATTAAAGATTACCAATTGAAATAAGTTTTTATTCATAGTGGATGCTCAAAAAATACTCTATCTTAATGTATTCAAAAAGCGAGGATTAAAATGTGAAAGAGGACTTTTCGTTCCCAAATTGCACCAATGTTTCGACCTCCACAATAAATTAGCGGAAGCAGTATAAAATCAAATATTCAATACACGTAAAGAATATTTGTATCTAGATGATAAGAGTAATACGAGTATAAAAATAAAGTAACAATAATAATAAAAAGACAAGTTTTTTAGTGACGAAGAAAAAACTCGATACCCACGGTAATCGAGAAAAACCCTCCGGGCTTCAACGACCAAGGAAGAAATGCACTATAAAAATCAACTTATAGATTAGGTGGTAACGACACGCTAACCTAGTTGACTTACTCCCGTCTTGTGATCTCTATCAAGGAATTCCTCTCGTGCCACCTGAATTGCCACACACAACCAGATCCCCTTCTTCAACGTACCGACGTCACCAACGAAAGTAGAAGGATAGATGTGATGGATTGATAAAGAGAAAGTGGTGAGAAAATCGCTAGAACATAAAGTACAATGAGAAAAGATCGGTTTTCTCAATTAAAACACGTTTAATAGAGTGGAAAATGATTTTCTTTCAAGTGAGACGGCTCCAAAAATATCAATCAAAGGTTAGGGTAACTGATTATAGGTATATATTTATAGATAGCTCAAAAAACGTATTAAAAAATGTTGCCCGTTGCTGCGGCACTTGAGCGTGGCGAGCGCACGTAGGGTTTTGTGAGAAACCGTAAGTGAGCTCAAGCTTGTAGCGAGCTCACGGTAAGCGTAGAATTTCTGGATTTTGGGCTCGAGCTTGTGGTGAGCTCACGGCGAGTTCAGGAATTCTAAATTTTGGGCTCAAGCTCACAGCGAGCTCATAGTAGACATAGTATTCTTCAAAGCCAGAACGGATAGACATGGAAATATGTTTCGACGAAACGCAATCCGATATCGACACACGATTATATAGGGTCATGGAATATGCCAATCATAAAAATTACCCTAACAATCTCTCCATTTGGAAATTCTTTGACAAAACATATAAAGTAAAAAAAATACAAGTGAAGCACGGGTTCAGACACCACCGAGATAGAACCCATGTACACGAAAATCTACTCCTAGTGAGAAAAGAAAAAAATATAAGTAACTATAAAACTCTATACATGAGTTGCTGTGTCAATGCTGTGACTGCTGTGCCTGATACTATAGCGATATTGCCTGGTCAAACATGGTTTGTACAAACAGACATAATACAATATGATATAATATAATGACAAAAATAGTACAAAGCCACAAAAATAATATAAATCCAAGAAGAACTCCCCCTAACAAATATCAAGATAATCTCCCCCTTTTGTCACGAATTACCAAAGCGTAATGGAGCTTACTCTTCTTGATCCACAATTTTTTACCATATTTTATGATATTACTTAAGTTTTTCACTTGATCATTTAGGTGTTGGATGTGGAGAATGAGATGCTCTATCTTAGAGTCTTGCCGAGACTTATTTTGTCGTAATGATACGGGACAGTGGGGACGAATATGGCCAATAATTCCACATCCATGACATATTAGAACGAATTTAGCATGGCTGTCAGAAGTGCATATTGGCTTCCTAGTGCATTTAAGACCAAACCGTTTCAAACTTGTGAAGTTTTGAGATTCTTGTGTATTAGTATTTTTTTTTTGGAAAACCTCTGGACAATTTATCAATATGAGCAAACGAGGGACTGTTTTGCCTTGGGAGGGACGTGGGTTGGACAAATATAATTTTAGAATTACCAGTGACTTTCAAGTCATTTTCAGAGTAACCTAACCAAATTTTATTTCCTCTTATTTTTTCTAAACTGGGCATATGGTCCAATTTTTTGGAGCTATTTAAAAATTATTTCAAGTCATTTCGATCAGCCTCTAAATCAGATTCAAGAGTCGTGATTTTTTCAATAAAAGAACTTTTCAGGTTCTCAACTTTTTGAATTTTTGTGTCTAATTCGGATTTTAGAGCTAATTTTTCTTTTTTCATTTTAGTTAGTTTGTGTTTGAGTGACATATTCGTTTTTTTAACTTGAATGCATTATTTAAATAATTTGTCATAAGTATCCTGAAGGTCATACAGATCAGATTCTGACTTATTCTCAAAGTCATCGGATAGCTTAACACTTGCCTCTAAGCGATTATCATTTTCACACATTAAGGTCACAAAGGCCATGTACTTGACAGGGCCATCTTCAGAGTATTTTTTAACCTCTTCTTCTTCGTCATCGCTCAAGGTCATATTAGCTTTATAGGCTTGGTCTTATTGGCGTTTAAGGTTTGGGCATTTTGCAAGATAATGACCAAAATCTTTACACTCATGGCATTGAACACTTTGGGTATTTTTACATTTGGATTCTTTAAATTCACGTCGACCTTTCTTATCAGATTTTAGAGTTCGTTTTGAAACCAAATTTAGTAAGTCAGATGAAGATTTATTTTTTTAATTTTTTTTTTAAAAATTTCTAACCAACGTGGTAAAGTCTTCATCGCTATTTGACTCCTCATCGGAGTCACGATTTCTCTCTTCCCTAACGGATTTTAAGGCAATTGATTTTTGCTTCCTTAACTGTGGAAGTGTGTACTCATAAGTTTGGAGGGATCCCACAAGTTTTTCGATCTTCATTTTATTAAGGTCTTTGCTTTCTTCGATAGCGGTGACTTTAAATCTAAATCGTTCAGTGAGCGATCTAAGAACTTTTTTAATAACTCTATTGTCAGGGATTCGTTCTCTTAAACTAAATGTGAAATTCACAATATCATTTAATTGCGCATAGAACTCATCGAACATTTCATCATCTTTCATACGGATTTCTTCAAATTTGGTTGTTAGCATTTGTAATTTTAAATTTTTTACAAGTTTGGTTCCTTCATGAGTTATTTCAAGTATTTCCCACGCGTCTTTTACAGTCTCATATATAGATATGCGTTTGAACTCTTCGAGAGATACGGCCATAAAAATGGCATGTAATCCCTTATTATTCCAATCACACACATCAAATTTTTTCTTTTGACCACAACGACAGAACTTTTAGTTCATCACCACTTTTGGGTGGAGTCCACGCAGTTTGGGTACTAGCCCACACGGACTCATCCATAGATTTAAGAAAGGCTCTCATCCGAATCTTCGAATAGGTATAGTTGCTCCCATCAAAGAAGGGAGGTATGAAGAGCGATCCACTCATATACATCTAGATCGGGGGTCGTGGATCGGGGTAAGTCTCTAATACCAATTGAAAAAGGACTTTTCGTTTCCGAATTGCACCAATGTTTCGACCCCTACAATAAATTAGCGGAAGAAATGTAAAATTAAATATTCAATACACGTAAAGAATATTTGTGTTTAGATGATAAGAGCAATACGAGTATAAAAATAAAGTAACAATAATAATAAAAAGACAAGCTTTTTGGTAACGAAGGAAAAACTCGATACTCACGGTAATTGAGAAAAATTCGCTAGGTTTCAACGGTCAGGAAAGAAACGCACTATAATAATCAATTTATATACTGGGTGGTAACGACGCGCTAATCTAACCGACTAACTCTCGTCTTGTAATCCCTACCAAGGAATTCCTTAGATTTGCTCATGGCAACGGCACCGGATGCCTTCTGCTTTTCATATCAATCTTTCCTCTCGTGCCACTTGAATTACCACACACGATCGGATCCCCTTCTTCAACGTACCGACGTCACCAATGAAGGTAGAAGGGTAGAGATGATAGATTGATAAAGAGAAAGTTGTGAGAAAATCGCTAGCACATGAAGTACAGTGAGAAAAGATCAATTTTCTCAATTAGAACATATTTAATGGAGTAAAAAATAATTTTCTCTCAAGGGGACGGCTCCAAAAATATAATCAAAGGTTAGGGCAATTGATTATAGGTGTATATTTATAGAGGGTTCAAAAAACGCATTCAAAAAAGTTGCCCGTTGTCGCGGTGCTCGAGCCACTCGAGCTCATGACGAGCTCACGACAAGCGCAGAGTTTTAGGATTTTGGGCTCGAGCTCGTGGCGAGCTCACGGCGAGCACAAGGCTTTTGAATTTTGGGCTCGAGCTCACAGCGAGCTCACGACAGATGCAGTATTCCTGGAAGTCAGAACGGACAGGTACGGAAATATATTTCGATAAAATATAACCCGACATCGACACACGATTACATGGGATCACGGAATATGCCAATCATAAAAATTATCATAACAAAATGTAATTAAATAAACTCATAAGACGGACTACTATAAGAACTTGATAACGATTCTATCCAAATTAAGAAAATCATGCACCTAAAAGTTACAATAGGAATGCATCTTAGAATGGCCTTTGATAGTGGATCTCTTTTTGGTTTATAATGTAATACTGGGCCGACCATGCTTGATGGCATTTAGAGTAGTTACTTCCATCTTGCATTTGAAAATAAAGTTCATAACTAAATATGTGGTCAAAAAAGTTAAAGGAAAGAAAGCCACTGGATAGAGCTATTATTTAACACAAATTAATGGTTTGGTTGCTTCACAATCGATAGAAGAAATCAATTTCCAGGATGAGGCCTCTCTTCAATAGGCTCAACCTAACAAGTCACCACTTTAGATCCCTTTAAATTCGACAAACATAAATAAATATATCCAGATTGGGTCTTCATTGGATCAGGATTTGAAGCAAAGATTTATAGACTTCTTGCAAAGCAATGTAGACATCTTTACCCAGATACTGACAGATATGCCAAGGATTTCGATAGAGATGATGTGCCACAAGCTGATCCCATTCCTGGGAGCAAGCCTGTCAGGTAGAAAAGGTAAAAGTATTTCATAAAAAAACTCGTGGCCATTAGAGAAATTAAAAAATTAATCGATACCCGCTTCATTAGGGAGGTAAATTACTCAGATTTGTTATCTAACATTATCCTGATAAAGAAGAGTAACGGAAAATAGAAAACGTGGTTTGACTTTACAGGCATGAATAAGGTATGTCCAAAAGGTAATTTTTGCACCCCATGATAGACCAACTAGTAGATTCGACATCCAATCACTAACTACTAAGTTTCATGGATGTTCACTCAAAGTGTAAACATATATGGATGAAATCAAAAGATCAGAAGCCTACTGCTATAAAGTGATGACCTTCGGTTTAAAAAATACTAGTGCCACATACAAAAGGCTTGTGAACAAGATTTCGAACAACAGGTTGAAAAAAAACATGAAGGTGCACTTGTCAGTGATGATATTAAAGTTTTAGCAGAAACATTCGACATGCTTAAGACATACCAAATAAAGTTGAATCTATCCAAGTGCGTCTTTGGGGTAACTTCCATAAGTTTTTTTTTTTGGTTTCATAGTCTTCCAATACGAGACAAAGATCAATCCAGAGAAGATTAAAGCCCTCATGGACATGGAACCTCTTTGGACAATCAAAGACATCTAAAGGTTGATTGGATGACTCACAATCTATTCCAATTTATGGCTAAGTCGGCTAAGAAATACTTGTCATTCTTCAAAGCATTGAGAGGAGACAAGACAAATGGTTTTTGGTAAACAAATGAGAGCCATCAAGCCTTTCAAGACCTAAAGGAGTATTTGGCACATCCTCCTTTGCTAACTTGTCTTGAGGAGGACAGGGACCAATACATTTACTTAGCCATGTCAAACACAACATTGAACACTATTTCGGATAGAGAAGAGTCAAGGGTACAGCCACTGATATATTATGTTAGCAAAATCTTAGTCGATTTGAAAATTTGATATATATATTTGGAGATGGCTGCTTTAGCATTTAGTTTTGCTACAAAGAAGCTTTGGCCCTGTCTCTAAGCTCATAAGATTATGATCCTAACTAACCAACCCTTTAAAAGGATCCTACAGAAGCTAGAGATTTCTAAATTTCAAATCAAATGGTCAATTGAGTAGGATGAGTTTGATATAAAGTTTTAGGTCTGACCTTCCATAAAATATCAAACCTTGGCAAACTTTATTGTCAAAACAATGACCCTAGTCTAAGATGAACTGGTTCAAGAATCCTCAAGGGTCTTTGCTCAATGTAGCTTTACCAAGAGGTACCCTCCATATAGATGGAGACTGGTAGTAGAGTTGGAGTAATCCAAACATCTCTTAAAGAAATCAAAATCAAATACTTAATTTTATTCAAATTTTTGGCAAGCGATAATGTAGCCGAATATGAATCTTTACTAACTGGTCAAAAGTTAGCCAAAGAATACTCCGTTAAGAATCTAATCATCTATAGTGACTCTGAATCGATAGTCAATTAAATATTAGCTAATTTCAAAATTGTCAATCTAGAACTAACCAAATATCTCTACAAGGCCCAAGGCTCTTTTGTCTTTCCTATAAGTTTGAGATCATCTATATCCACAGAGAAGATAATTGAAAAGCCGATCATCTCTCTAAGAAAGCTATATCAGGTTGTTTAGAACAATATGCGAGAGATTTGTAGGAGATACTCTAAATACCTAGTAAAGAGGAATAGGATGAAAGTGTCGAACAAGACAACTTAGATGAGCCATTATATGGAATACCTTCAAGCTGAAACACTGCCAAATGATCCAGCAAAGGCTAAGTGGATTGCAAAAACCACAGGTTGCCATATTATGGTGGACGAATCACAATACTGAAGGGGCTATTCAATACCTTATATGCACTCTCTAATCCTAGTGGAATCTGACTATGCCGTCAAAGAGGTGTGTCTGGTGCATGTGGTGTGCATATTCGAGAAAAGAACTTTACCTTCAAAGTCATAATATAGGACTATTATTGGCCAACTATAAAAAAAGACACTATAAAGTTTGTTCAGAAATGTGATAACTGTCAGATTCATAGCAACGTCCCAAACTAGTCAACATAGAGCCCTAAGTGTTGCATGCCACTGGCTATTTACGCAGTTGTGGTTAGACATGTTGGGTCCCTTTCCCTTGGCAACTAACCAACATAAATTTACAACCATCACAATTGATTACTTCATAAAATGGGTGAAAGTCTCCCCACAAGTCAATATTACGAAAAGAATGTGACTGAATTCTTACGCCAAAGTATCATCTATAGATTTGAGATACTAGATGTCACAGCACCGAACGACAATACTCAATGTTGGGTAAAATTTTACTAAATACTACCAAGGTTTAGGTACCCATTTGGTCCACAAGTTGATCTCATATCCACGTAATCAACCAGAAGATTATCAATAGTTTGAAGACTAAGTTAGATAAGGCTGGGAGAGCATGGATAAACGTACTCCTTTCTATGCTCTGAGCATATCGAACAACACCAAGGGGAGCTACTCAAGAGACACCTTTTAGCTTGTGTTATGGAATGGAGGTGGTAAATTTGGTAGAGATAAGCTTGTGAGGTTACTGGGTGAAAATTTTAGCTCTTGATCAAAACTCACAACTCCAGAGACAAAATTTAGAACTCCTGGAGGAAGCTAGGGATGCAGCCCTCATACAAATGGTGGCCTACTAGCAAAGAATCAACTAGTGCTACAATCTAATGGTGAAGGCATGAATGTTTAAAGTTTGTGATTTGGTGCTAAGGAACATCAAAGCCACCAAGAAACTTGCACATTGAAATAAGCTACCCCTGATTTGGGAATAGTCATTTCAGTGTCCACAATACTTTTGAATAGGCACATAAGTTACACACCTAGTATGGAAAGATAGTCCTGCATACTTGAAACACTCTTCACCTAAAAAAAAATTACCAATGAGAGTGCTAACCTAGGAGCTTATAGGTAATCCCTCACTCTGATTTGTATGAACAATGTAAAGGTTTTAAACATTGTCCAAGTTTACATGCATATATGCATAATTGAACACTCATAGGTATATTGATTTATCCACAACTGACTCTGAGTCAGATAATTGATTTCAACACTCTCATATGTTAAAATGCGCTGACTTACAAGGGCGGTCATGGTATAGGTTTAAGAATACCGCATGACCCCAAGCATGGTCACACTCAAAGCACTCAAAGGCTCGGGGACTTGAGACCGAAGCTTTTGAAGCCCTTTTGAGAAGTCAACTAATAGGCAAGTTGAGATTCTACAAGATTCAACTACAAACATAGTCACCCAACTATTTAAACCTCAGCGATAGTACATGTACTAAGTGACAATAGACCCTTCTAAAGGATGCACACGATCAGTCATACGGTTGAGGATTAGGGACTTCTCTCACTGGCATTAATAGTACAATGACTTAGTTGAGAATAAATTCAACAATCACATGATCAATGAGCTAGAACTCATACACCCGGAGGCTAGACTCCATGATGTGCATTCACGAATGAGAATCATTTTTTGTTAGGTTGTGATTCAAGCAATTAAAAAATGTACACTAATATAAAAGTTATAATATTCATTTACAAAGTTGTAGGGCAATGTTATAAATCAAGAGATGAGATATTTAAGAACATTTTCCTCTGGTAAGGCTCTGCCCCAGAGGTGGCAACTTAAAGATTTGACCAGACCTAAAAATCCTAACTTTAAAGGCCATAACAGCCTCAAAGTTTCTCTCACCTAAGACCCTAAGAGGAAAATTAGGAGCTACCAGAGAAGTTATCATCTTATAAAGATTAATTCCCTCTTACAACGGGCATTCGATAAGGAACCAAATTTCTCTAGTCGAATATACCTTCTAAGCTTATTCGTGAGTTGTAAACAGCTAGTCCGTTGTCCCTCAGCAATATGCTTCATAGTAAAAGCGTGGTGGTTTGCCCTAGTAGCCCTATGCCCTAAAGAATTGGCCATCTCCTCAACAGCAACAGTTTAGACTTCACACATGTCATTTTGACTTTTTACTTCTCGAGCATGTTGCTCCCACTCGGCTACTTCTTTCTCAAGGTTTATCAGCTCACCCTCAAAGCTCGTTGCCCTAGCCTCGATGGATATGACCCTATCCTCTAAGGCTTTAATAACCAACAGATTGACAAAAGACCCCAATAGGCGCGTCACTTCTTATTCCAAAAAACAAAACATATGCCTAACATGGTCCACAAGGTCCAAAGATTGCACGAGAACATATTAGCAATAATCATGAAGGTAATAGTCAAATCAAATTTAGGGTAAGGAATGTACCTCTCGGAAGAAGGACCTCTCCGGTAGAAGGATCGGATGAAGAACCAATGACACCAAGGCCTAGAGAGACTAAAGATATTACACAATGAAGTGGCAATACCAGCTGAAACATGGGGCTATCAAAATGAAGAACTCCCTGTGAAGATTTAACCTCCTTGCTCCCCAGAGGAGATACAGAGTGCACTTTAATAACCCTTGCAACGAGCAACGGGTGAAGAAATCCCCCATGAAGCCCCCCTATTCTAAGGAGGTGGTGTGAGTGGTCAAAGTCTGAAACACCAGTCCAACTATGGAAGGGGTGCTAAGAATATCAAGATTCTCATATCCAAAGATGATGGGAGCAGCTATGACCAGCCTACTCCTACATATAGAGAGGTGTGAAGAGTCGTGCTCCTCATCCAACACCACAAATGGGATCCTCTTGTTTGTGTGCAAAATAAAACAGTCCCTTGAAAGCCCTCACTGGAGAAGAAGCGAGAACTAGAGTCTAGGACCAGGCAGCCTCCTCAGCTCTCATCTCGGCTTCACACTCAGCAAAGGCAGTACCAATCTCCCTTTATCCTCCACCAATGACAGAAACGATTGGAGAAGTTATGGGATTGTTGCTTGAACGACCTACTCTGGGGCAGACACTAGAGGATGTCTCCAAAATGATTCCTTTTCTCCTTTTCTAGGGATGAGGAGGCAGATAGGCAACTGTATTGCCCCCAACAACTGTTTACCATCCCATCATGTCCAAAGCAGTGGCAGTGAGGAAGTTGTCCATCTTACGTAGCTCGTTAGCATGTTATTTTATGACAGCCGCACGGGCTTCGACGCTAAAAAGCTCCCTCTCACTAATTGATCTAGAATATACCAAGTTCACATCAACCCAATCGTTTGATAGCACTCAGTTAACCGACACTTTGGTGAAGAAGAACTAGCGTTTCCAATTCTTCACATAGTCAGGATTTCCTCTGCTTATCATGAACTCCTTTCAAAGAGTCAATGAAACCCAATCATTTTCCTAGCGTTGGCGTCCATCTTAAGCTGATGGCATCAAAAGAAGATGCACAAAACCACTGAGTATCGGATGGCATTAGGATAGAGCCTTACAATAAGGATCCAAAAAGCATCAATTATTTTAGCAAATTCCCTAACTATTGGGATACGGAGCCTATATTTTAAATGGGCCTCTAGACGGTTATGAAACCATTACAAGGAAATGGCGCCTTGTCCTCTAGCTACGGGTCGACATAAGGAATAGCAGAAGAAATGTTGTACCTATTGTAAATGCAAGTGACCTCAAGCAGCGACATAGAAGAAGCAATATGAACAACGCCTCGAAGAGAAGAACCTCTAGCAGAACGATAAGCAATTGATAATGGCAAGGGACAATTATGCAACTCTAAAAATTTTAAGGTCCTCAATAAATTATTCTAAAGGCATAATGGTAGAAAGTGAGGTCCCTTGAGTTTAAATGAAATAAGATAGATACAATAGAAGAATTTGAATAGATACTCAGAGGTAAAGCAGAAGCAACACATTTAGATGAAAATGTCAATCCAAACGATACGCATGTCTAAAAATCATTCGCTTCAAGATAACACGTTCAAATCCATTAAATTTCCAAAATGAAGCACTTTGATGATTGCCAAAATAAGCACTACGTAATCAAGCCACACATTAAGGAGGAAAAAAATCAACAACTAATGCAGCATTAAATGCTCTATCAGCACATCGTTTCAATCACAGTTGGCAAGATGACTTCAACGTTACCCCAATTGCTATCCAACTAGTCATTTGAATCTTATGAAATGGAAATCCAACTAGTCTAAAAAAGACAAACAGGTTAAGCTCTTAAAATTTCTATTTAGTTAGCTTAAGGGTCTCAATTTGTCAAAAAGCAAAGTTGTTAGATTATATTGAAGTCAAGAATTAGTTGTTGACTTATTACTCGACATATTTTCAAGTTTTAAGACCAAGACCTAGAAATCTAAATTTGTTGATTAGTTAAAACATTTTGTGACTTCATATTTTCGTGTGGATGTGCACAAGTTTAAATGCAAAAGAACAGAATAACGGTTACGATCTAAACATGAAAAATAATATAGATAAGGTTTTTATTCATTTTCGGTGGCAAATATACACAAGTTACATTTTAAGATGAAAACACTGAACCAAATAGCTAGTAACAAAAGAAAGACTTCAGAGTGGTGGTCATCAACAGGAGTCACAAGATCATTATGCCTTGCTCCTATGGTGACTCATCTGAATGGAGAGGGCAGCACTCAGATAGATGGCCCTCGCTAAATGATATTAGTCAACTGAATGCCAATAGGGGGTGTATTCTGACTCATATGCTAAAACTATCAAAGAGAGATGCATGAGCAAGGATGAACCCAGAGGCATTATGTTCCCCTAGCACTTACTCTGGTAGAAAACTAATCTGGCCGACAATATTGTGTAAAAGAGAAGACCCAAGATGATTCTCCCCACTAAAAAAAAAAGAAAGAAAGAAAATCAGGATGGGCTTTGTTACTTGCACCTGACTGGATATCATGGAACTAATACTTTTTCTGTCTGGAACATAAGATTCACCAAGCAAGAATAGACTTGAAAAATTCAGCTAACTTTTAAATGGCTAAGGCAAGGACATTAGATAAAGAAGATAAAGTAAGAAATTAGTCCCTTTTATAGCTGAAAAATGAGCCAAAAAATAAATTTTTATGGAGCAGTGATATTAACTAACCCATGTGATAAATATTCATAGATATCTGCCAAAACAACAAGGCAACAAGCTAAGTGATTGATATGAGTACTCAACAAAGACATTCACTAACCTCAAGACTAATGGGAAGTGACGTTTGAACAGTCTCAAAGGCTGGACAAATTTGTTCATTTCTTCATTTGGGCATCCTTAAAGCTTGAATTCAACCTCCTAATTTAGGAGGCTAGTGTTGGGTGCAATATCAATTGGGTTGGCCCAATCCATCATTCTAGCAAGCTCATAGTTGATAGGCCCAGAATAGCAAGAAATAAGTGAGTGGTGTTCGACCCATTAGGCTCAAACTCAAATAATACGACATCCGGTTGTGATCCAACACTAGCTAGGATAAGTCCAGATCCAGTAGGTAGTCTATTGACTATTAAACAAAACATAATCTGGTCCAAGTTAGACACTCGAATGACAGCATATCCTGGTGACTAACTGAGCGATTTGTCGACTCAGCAGTTAGTCTATGCATGGGTATTAAAATTGACAAATAGTGTCAATCGCCTTCAGTCGACCTACTATCAGAACATGCATAGTAAGACTTGAACTAATCAGTTTTCAATTAGCATAACCACCCATATCGTGGTTGGTTATTTCTCTTCAAGAAACCGTTGACAACTGATGTTATAATTACAAATATGCAACTTTTTCTCTGAAAAGGGGGATTGAATTTGGAAAATAAGGAAACATAGTATAGCATTCTAAATTACTTGGTTTTTTTTATTGTACAGAGCCAAACCCTCTACTTTTACTTTCTCGTTTTTTTCAATCTCTTCCATATTTCAGTTTTTTAGAAATCATATTAATTTGAACGTTGAAGAATATTCTAAAAGGTAAGTTTTAATTTTATCAGAATTTTTATTTTTAGTTATGATGTATAGAATTTGAGCTAAATAGTTTAAGAAACAAATCTAAATTTCATCTATGCAAATTCAAATTCTAGGTATGCATTAGAATTAAAATACCGCATAAGACACCAAGTAATCACAGTATCTGAGATTTCAAGTGCAAATTACGGCTACCTACTAATTCGAATAGAAGAATCATCCATGGGTCCTAAGAATAGAAGAAACAAAAAGATTACTGGAATGAATACCATGAGCAATTGGGCTCTCGAATTCCATAATCCCGGAAGATCCACTTCCCTGAGATGCAGGGGAGCCGTAGGACAGTGGCCGCCGAGGAAAGTTTGCAGAAACGCCGCCGCCCCGCACCATTGCATCTCCCCTTCCGCCATTGGGTTCGGACTCACCCACTTTAATACCGTTAGTCCAAGTGGGCAGCCAAACATGGCGGGGAAGCCCATTATTCTTCTTCCCGTCAATTCCATTAGCTTCTTCTCCATTTTCCTGACACCTCGCTGCCCGCAAATTCTTCTGCTTCTCAAATCGCTTCCTCTTGGCCTCCATGCGCCGAAGCGTCTGCAACTCCTTCCTCTTCCTCCACTCCTCATCCGACTCCGTAGGAAGCGAACAGGCGCGCGTGAGCGGCGCGTGATCATCAGACGCCAACCGCGTCGTTTCAATGTCTCTGATACGTGGGTTTAGGAAATCGGGAATTGAGGATGATCGGATCAGATTTTCGCCCATTTTGGGGTCAACCCCGAATTGACCGTTCAACGAAAGCCCAAGACCCAGCTCGATCTCTTCGCCAACTTCTTCCTCCGATTTGACCACCCGCTGAATTTTATTTATAGGGGCCGTGAATCTCTCGAGTAAATGTCCAGAAAACGGGTAATTGCCCGTTGGCAAATCACCGCCGCCTTTCTCTGTTTCCGACATTCTTGTCTCTCCCTTTGCTGAGATTCGATAGAAAAGAAATCCGAATCTTTCAGAGATGCAGAATAGAGTAGAAAATGACAGAAAATCAGAGAGAAAGGAACTCAAAAGCTAAAACTCCTGGATATGATCTTCGTTTTACCATTTTGTCCACACTGATCCTATATTATTCTGAATCAAAATGAACAGAATTCCAAAGTGCCATCACAAACTCCCCCTCCGAAACAGAGAAAGGAAAAAGAAAAACAGAGAAAGGTCGCCAAAGGATGGGGAATGAGGCAGCGAGAGAGGGAAACGGGCACGGCGTGGAGAAAGTGAACTGGGTTTATGTCAATTGGATGACAAGAGCGGTGTAATGACAACAATGCCCACGACACGAGGAACGGAAGCTTATTGGGTAAAGACACGTGGAGTGAATAAAACCTCCACGTAATATTCGAGGCGTGAGACTTCAAACGGAAATCCACAACGAAAAAAAATAACAATAATAAAAATTATATAATAGGATATATAATTATTTTTAAAAAGACTTAATTATTCTATAATTTCTAAGAGACAAACTGTCTGACAGATAAAGGCACTAGGACCTGACACGTGTATGCGAGTCCGCCTTGATGGGATGTGAAGTGGACACGTGTATATTAATTTATATATCAATTTATAGTAAAATTATTATAATAAAATATATGCAATGTAAAATTTAAAATACTTAAAAAAACTTATTTGTTGCGTTACGATTAAGCGGCCCGCATATGGTAGAGATGCGAGAGAAAGCGTCGATCCCGTCGTCGAACATGCTCGTGAATGATGTGTTGGATACGATATGAGGATTGAGGCCGGATGTTTTACGTGGAAAACCTCCTCCAATGGGGAGGAAAACCATGAAGGCTCGGGCGCTGTAAAAGAAACTTCATTATATGGGTTGGAGATTTCTGAACGGTTGTGAGGTTAATCAGCCTGCTATCTCTCGTTTTGTGTTTTTCTCCTAAGGAAGCTATCTTTCACCATGAGAGTCTTTTACCCTTCTCTCGAGGAGTTAAGCGTAGAGAGAGAGTGCCGGTTGAAGCTTTAGGGCTTAGAGTTGTAGGGCCTCAGCTCCTCTCCTTGGAAAGGGGGTCTTGCTATGTATTTATAGTGGAAGCAGAAGCGTTGGGGTAGACACGTGGCGTCCATCCAACGGTTGATGAGTGGGTCCATGGCTTCCTTTAATGCGGTGTGTGTGAGGTGGCATGGGGTCGGCCTTATTGCAGATCTGCGTGTGTCGGTGTATAGGATCTGGATATCGGCATTGATTTGACTAAGCGTCTTGCTGTTGATCTGGCGGCGCGATGGTTGCGAGCTTTCTTGAAACACAGCAAAGCAGGCTAATTGCCGGCATTCCCCGTGTGTGGCGGGCGGTCCTCGTCTAGTTGAGAGACTCCTTGTAAGCTCGCGGGCTTGTGAGGAGGAACAGCTCTTGTGGGGCCTTTTGGGGAAAAGTCTAAGAGATTTTTCCTGGCCGCTCGGACAGTTGTGAAACTTCTTGGGCTCTCGGCCCTTGGGCCTTTCGCTTGGGCCATCTGATCTCCTCTACTTATGAAAGTGTCTATGGGCTTCTTTGTATGGGCCGTGCTTTTATGGGCCTTCATCACGGGGCCCAACATAGCCCCCCCGTGCTAAAGGACCGAGGTTCTCGGTCGTTTGGTATGAAGTCGTCGATCTCTTTGGAGGCGTCGATCGTCGAGAGCGTGCGTCTGGTGGCGAGTCTGCGTTGACCTTGGACGGTGGTTGTCCTCGGATCTCTTCTCTAGGCGCCGTTTCACTTTCTGGAGCATTAAATGCGTATCCCTCTTTCGATGTGACGCGCTATCGGGCGCCTTGGGAAGGAAAGATCGCGGACTTCGAGGCGAATGGCACATCGCGTGTGCGAGGGTAATGAGTACGTTTTCCGTACTCTAGGGTTTATTTAAACCTCCCGTTGCCTTGGTTTTTTCATCTTCGCGCCTGTTTTCCATTTCCTTCTTTGTTTGAGCTTCGTTTTCTCTTCCTTTCTTTGGTTTCCATGGCGCATGGAGTGAGAGACATTGCTTCCACGGTGACGCTTGATAAGCTCATAGAGATCCGAGCTCAGTATCAGATCCCTGAGTCTATGGCTATGATGATTCCGGAGCCGCATGATAGGGCGCTGTACCCTCCGGATGGCTTTATCACCGTTTACGAGGCCCACCTTAAAGACGGGCTACGGTTTTCCGTTCCGGTGGAGCTTTATGACATTATGAGGGCGCTTGGCGTGCCTCTCGCCAGGTTTCAGCCGAATGCGATGAGGTATCTGGTGTCCTTGTGTGTCTTCTTCCGATGTTATGAGAGGCTCTTGAATGCTCTTACGGTCAAGGTGTTGTTCCGCTTTACGCAGAACCTTGACTGGATCGTGATGACTCCCCGCCCGGAATTTTCTTCGCTATGTGGTGGCAACCCGGATTCCACGAGGGGGTGGAAGGACAAGTTCTTCTTCCTTGGCGTTTACGAGCACTGGGCCATTCCCACTACATGGGAAAATGTGGCCAGCCAGTACTGTTCTGACCCCTCAAGGGAGGAGCGGAAGGAAGTGAAGGCGTACACGGACTTGGTGCTGGCCAATTTGTGGACCTTCCATTTGAACAAGCGCAACACCTGGCTGGCCACTGACAAGTTTAGGGAGGCCAAGTGGTTACCGCGGGACGAGGCTCCCCGCTCAGTTCCTCTCGTAACGGCCAGGGAGAGACCGAGGACTGGGGGACCCGCCGCTGAGCGCTCCTCGAGTGATGATGAGGACTTTGACATTGAGGGCATGAGCGACGATGATGTGGCTGCTTCTCCGCTCACGAGGCCGGGGACCGGCTCTTTTTCTGGGTCCTCGAAGCCTGGGGGTCTCGCCTTTACTGCTACTGCTAATCTCTCGGCCGGGCCCTCAAGAGCTATTGCGCGGAATAGAGAACTTCCTGGGACCCAGACCTCTTGTGATGATGATGATGATGACGATATCCCTCTGATTAAGAGGGCGAGGACTGGAGCCTCTCTTCCCGGGCCTTCGGGATCTGGCGGTCTCGCCTTCACTTCCACTGCTGATCTCCCCAATACACCCATGGAGATTCTTGCTCCGAGTGCGCGGTCCTCGGATATCCAGGCCCCCAGTGATGATTTGATTCCCGGCGCTCCCGTTACTTTGCCTGGTGATGTCTCGGGCAGGATTGATCACCCTTCCGAGGACATAGGAGGCGGGAGTGCCGTGAGGGACTCTGAGAGGGGGTCGTCAGCTGGAATGATCCGAGAGATGGTGGAGATTGTGGATTTGAGTGTTGACGAGTCCGCGCCTCCCGATCCTTCTGAGCGCCCTGTCGTTGTTGAGGCCGAGCGGTTGTCTGAGGCTCTTAGGGGCACTAACTTCGAGGCGGACCTTCAGGTGGCTTTGTTAGCTGATGAGTCTGTGTCTGAGGCAGCGCCCACGGGGCTTAGGAGCGGTCCGCAGGAGCCCGAGACCCACGTGGAGTGTGGCCCAGGGGATGACCATCTTGTTTCTAAGGTAGCTTGTTGCTTCCTTCATTTCTTTGCCCTTCATTGTTCATGCCTTGATGAACTTTTCTGTTGCAGCTCCAGAGCTTGATAGCCGGCCTTAACGGTTTGGTGGGAGTGATCGCTCAATCCCGCCTGGAAGTGAGGTCCTCAAGGGCCGCTCAAGAAGTTGCACAGCGGGCGGAAGCGGAGCTGGCCGGGGCAAAGGAGAAGATTGCTTATCTGGAGGCTACCGTCAAGGATCTGCGGCTAAGGCAGAGCCTCCTTCGGGAACGGATCCTTCGCCAGGAGGAGAGGCTGAGGACGTCCGTGCAAATCGCTGACATGGCTCCTGTACTGGACGGCAAGTTCCGGGACGGTGTTCGCATGTGTCGCCGAGTGGCGCGATTGATTTGTCCGCGGTTCCCTGTGGCCGTCCTCGATCCCAGGAATGCTGGTGCCTTGAGCATGGAAGACTTGTACGGCGTCGATGGTAGGCCCTTCCCTGGCCCTCCTCAAGCAGGGCCTAATATGGAACCTCTTACACCTGAGGAGGCAGTTCCGGTGGAACAGACGGGATCTTCGGGAGCTCATGAGGCTCAGAGAGGAAGAGGCCGAGCGGCACTCCCTTGACATGCTGCCTCCTTGTTCTTTATTTTGTTTTTTTGCTTTTGTCGTATTTGTACAGAAAATCTCTTTTTTGTGAATAAGACTTTGTCCTTTTCGCTTTAAAGCTTCAGACGTTCTTTTTGTGTCTTGTTTGTACGTGTGTTTTCTTCTTCTTTTTTTGCGGCGCGTTGTCCAGCGCCTAACTTTTTGTTCCAAGCCGGCGACTCCCGTCAGGTTTTTGACCCTTTGCCTTTTTGGACTTGGGCGTTCAGCCTTTTCAGGGACTTCGAGCTCTCAGCCTTCTGGGCGTATTCTTGTCGTCCGGTTTCTAGGACCGTTCGGTCACAGCCGAGTTTTTGAAATGACCTCAAGGGCCCGGCCTCTGGGACCGCTCGGTCACAGCCGAGTTTTTGAAATGACCTCAAGGGCCCGGCCTCTAGGACCGCTCTGTCACAGCCGAGTTTTTGAAATGACCTCAAGGGCCCGGCCTCTGGGACCGCTCGGTCACAGCCGAGTTTTTGTTTATTGAACGCCGTGAGTTGCTGGCTGCTTCCTGCTACTCCGGGGCCACGCCCGGGTCTTCGCAGGAAGCGGTAGAGGAGAGAGTATGGGAACGCTTCGTTGTAAGGGTAAAAAATGCACGTTTTATTAATGCATATTTTTCTTACATTGAGTGGCCTCCATGGCTTTTTGTCCTTTTCCTTTTTTCTCTCTTTTTTTTTTAGCCCGCGTCCATTATGGCGTTGCCCTTCGAGCGGCGTGACTGGCTGCTTCCTGCTGTTCCGGGGCCGCGCCCGGGTCTTCGCAGGAAGTGGTCGAGATATCCTTCCGTTGCCAGTCGCTCGAGTTCCGCCTGGAGCTTTTGGTAGTCCTCGGTGTCGTGGCCGCGGCTGCCATGGTAATGACAGTATTCCCACTGGTCACCTCCCTCCGGGTTTTTCAACGCCTTGGGCCATCTTAGGAACCTTTCGTCCCTGATCTGCCTCAAGATGTTGGTGGAGGAGTCAGTGAAGGCCAATGGGTCTAAGCGTTTTTCTTCCCCAAGGACCATCCACTCGGGTTTATCGCGCCCGGACGGTCGTTGGGTCTTCTGGTGGGCGCTCGCCCTTCTCCTTTCTTCCCTTGTCTTCGGGGGAAATTGGTCTTCTGGTGCTGCTGGCTGAGTTGCTTCGCCGGCCTTGGGTCCAAAGACAGTCTTCCAGAGCCTTCTGAGCCCCCTCCTTGATGGGGCCGGACTCATGGACTTCTTTTTGTTGAGGTAATCCCTCGGCTCGTGAAACCCGCTCCGATTGCATCTTCGGAGCGCCGTGCGTGTGCGGCGGGCTTTCGGGCGTGGGCTCTAGAGTGTTCTCTGCCTTTTCTTTGGAGGCTGCGGGCCCGGCTTGTGAGGTCATTCACCTTCGCGCCGGTTTGCGCACCGGTGCCGGGGCGCCGCTTATTCTCGCCCCGACGGGAGACACTCGTCGTGGCGGTCTTCTCCTCGGGTGGGCGACTTGCCTTGTCTGAACATCATTGGGGCGTTGCTTGTTGTTGGGGGGTGGGAAGCCGTGAGTTTTTTGTTCTTCCTTCCCACAGACGGCGCCAATGTTGCGTTCTGATTCCACGGGTCCGCTATGGCCGAGAGATGCAGAGAAGCGTCGGTCCGTGGAGTCGGCAACCACAAGTGAATGATGTGTTGGATACGATATGAGGATTGAGACCGGATGTTTTACGTGGAAAACCTCCTCTTGAATGGGGAGGAAAAACCACGATGCTCAGGGCCTGTAAAGAGCTTCACTATATGGGTTGGAGATTTTACAGAGTACAGTTGTGAGGGTTAATCCCTTCCCTATCTCTCGTTTTGTGTTTTTCTCCTAAGGAAGCTATGCTCACTGGGAGTGCTTTTTACCCTTCTCTGAGGAGTCAAGCGTAGAGAGAGAGTGCCCGGTTGAAGCTTTAGAGCTTAGAGTTGTAGGGCCTCAAAAGCTCCTCTCCTTGGAAAGGTGGTCTTGCTATGTATTTATAGTGAAAACCGAGCCGTTGGGGAGTAGACACGTGGCGTCCATCCAACGGTTGAGGAGCTGGTCCACTGTCTTCCTTTAATGCAGCTGACGTGTGGAGAGTGGCATGGGGTCGGCGCCGCTGCAGATCCTGCGTGTGTCAGGTGTATAGGATCTGGATATCAGCCTTGATTTGACTAAGTGTGCCCTGTTGATACGGCGACTGGCAGTAGTTGCAGGCTTTCTTGGAAACCTGCGAAACAGGCTAGCTGGCATTCCCGGCCATGAGCGGGCGGTCCTCGTCTGGTTGAGAGACTCCTTGTAAGCTCGCGGGCTTATGAGGAGGAACAGCTCTTGTGGGGCCTTCTGGGAAAAAGTCTGAGAGATTTTTCCTGGCCGCTCGGGCAGTTGCGAAACTTCTTGGGCTCTCGGCCCTTGGGCCTCTCGCTTGGGCCATCTGATCTCCTCTACTTATGAAAGTGTCTATGGGCTTCTTCATATGGGCCGTGCTTTTATGGGCCTTCATACTGGGGCCCAACATTATTGAAAGATGAAGAGTGAAGAGTGATTTTTTTTTATTCATGCATGTGAATTTTTTTTAAATAAAATACTTAGCATTTAAAGATATTCTTTTTTTTTTTTTTTGGTAAGAATGTAATATCTAGTCAATATTTATGAGTATTTTAGAGATATAATTCAAATCCGTGAGAATTCATAGTTGATTTATTTAAAATACACTTAACCAATATATTTAGTGACACTTTAATCGTTATACATTTTTTGGTTATCTTATTTTTTTGTTAGACATCGGTATGTCTATGACTCTAATCCATTATGTCAACTCAAAAAACTTTATCGACTCACCTTGTCCGCGTCTGACCCAATATAAAAAAAGGAGCCATTCCGAGGTGAAAAGAAGGTCTAATCAACTGTTAATATATACATCAATACTTGACTCCAAATGTCGCTCATTGGTCCCCCAAAACACCAACAAGAGCATTCAAACTTAATTCACTTGGCATGTGGAAATGACGTTTGATAACTAAGGAAAGAGAATTTCTTAAAGAATATATGACTAGACAAAATGGTCATACAAGAGAAAATTTTAGGATTGGAACAATTTTCTCTTGACTATAGATATGAAGTCAATTACTTACCAATTTCTCTCCTAATGGCTATTTTTGACATTTAATCTATAAACACCTCATCGATCCTCATTAATAGCGATCCAGCTCTTAAAGAAAAGAACAAATTGATAAAATCCTCTATGTCTCTCTATTTCTCTCTCTCTCGCACCCTCTCATTAAACAGACACCATCAAACTTTCGTAACTCTACAAGGAAAATAGCAAACCTTTAATCCCCAAGGTTGGAATTATTACAAATTCCTTACAAAGAGGTCATTCATTACCAAAGAGATCTTAGCACTTTGAGAGTAATGTGCACTCCACACTCCCTCAAGCAGAGTTCTCATTCAGGAAGAGCACCAACACCCCTCTTCGTAAATATCAAATTCCATTTTGCACTTAGGTCATAGGGGATTTGTTGTCCCGAAATATTATAAATCTTTCATTGAGTCCATTGTAGTGCTCAGCATTTCACAACCTAACCCACACAAAAGTAGAAGTCCCATGATCAAATTCAATGATCTAATGATTTATTTACTTTTCTTGCTTTCTCTGAGTATAAACTGATTTAATTTTTAGAAAGAACAACACTACAATAAAATTGAGCCCTTGACTTTATTGTTTCTAGTGCATGGAATTAGGGTTGCTGCATTCTAACTTGAATATCGCATTGATCACCATCCCTAATGAAAACTCGATTTAGATACATGCTATTGGTGCCATCAACTAAGATTAACTAGTTGACAAGACTAATCATCTCAAAACAAAAACTATAATACAAAAATGGTAACAAAAAACACCTGCTATCATAGCAGGTTCGAGTCAGTGAAGCTTCTTATCAAAAGTATTTTTGGGGCATGAATTTGTCACAAACCTGATAGAGCAGGTAATAATCATGATATTAGAAATGAAAATGGGTCATAATAATTATGATCCAATAACCAAAATTATGTCAACTATTATATACTAACACTATGAATAAGACAATCACATATAATTACTGTTACCCTAACAATGGCCAAACTATTATTATTCGACTTCAAAAATAATATTATACATATTCAATCCATTAATCACTATAAGAAAAAAATATCAAAATAAAATACCAAATATATGAAAATAAAAAATCATATATAATTTTATAGTGGATACCACACCCAAAATTCAAAATCAATCCTATTTAATGCATTAAATATGAAACAAATCATAATACTATAATTACAATTTTAACTAAAATCCTCTCGTGATCCTCTATCTAATATTCCAAGAACCAAATACCAGCTATTCTAGAAGAATTTTTAAAAATATTATAAACGTAAAGTTAATAATCAACAAAATATATATATATTTATATATATGACATAAGAATATATATGTATAAAACAAGTATAAATGTTAATAAATAATAAACACATATGAGAATTTAAAACGTCTAATTTTTAACAAATATATTCTAAAATATAATTTCATGTGAAATACTCAATATATACAAATATACGAAATATGTGAAGTGTACAAAGATATAGAAAGATCAAAAACAAATGTAAAAACATATCTAAAACACATGAAAATTAAATGATTATGTTGAAAACATGTGAAAATTTAAAAATCAATGACCAATGAATCACATATTAACTAATCAAAAAGCAAATTTTGAATAATGGAATATACATGTTACTAATAGCCTGATACTAATATAGTACTATTCAAAATTCGTAAATGGATTATCTATAATACTCTATAAATAAGATCAAATATTATTTTTTTTACCCATGGATAATAGATGTATCTTTTGAGTTTTATATAATATATTAAGATATATTTAAATATAATTTATTCATAATATAATAGTTCTTATTTTGTTATGACAGGGAATTTCATATCACATATTCAATTTTTTTTCCTAATCAAGGGGAATGTAAAATCTTTATTCTATTTTAAAAAGTAGAATTCTCATCAAATATTTATATAAAAATAATATATAATATCAAATACTCAAATGATTAATAATTTTCTTTACAATATCTCAAATATAACTATAAACTTTTAAAAATGTCCAATTATTCGGTAAAAATAAGTATGCATGTAATAATATTTAAAATGGGGCAAAAAATGATGATATATATATATGTATATATATTTAAATAATAATTAAAAAAATTGAAAGATTTTAATAACAAACTAAATATTGAGCTTAAATATACTTACTTTAATATAAATATTTATTAGATCTAACTCAAAATAATCTCAAGCCTTCTATCATTCACCTCTCTTCTCTTCATCTCTCTCTCTCCTTTCTTCGCCTTTCTCTCTTTTTATATGAAAAACGTCCAAAAGCAGGCCAACATAGAAGCTTGACTACACCCTATGCCAAACTTATTGCTTGACTACACTAACTAAGAAGCGCTAGGGCTTGAGTGACAATGTTGTGAGAGGAACAATGTGAAAGTCATGGCATCCAATCCAGTAGTGCCAAAATCGCCCTCCAAATATCGTCACCCTCAATCAATGAGGTCCACAGATATACACTATAATCATAAAAGTCCCACCCAGGAGAAGCACCATAAGGGTCGAGACCCCACGATGGTAGGCAACTAAGGCCAATAGCATGGCTTGCACCAACTTCAAGACTATCCTTGACACTCATAGACTAAGGTCCACAATTGGGGTCAAAGAGTGGATCCAAAGAATAGATTAGAAAATATTTAGGGGCATAGACTTAGCGAATGGGGTGGAGGCAAGTACCAGTAATCCTTTCTTAGAATTAATACTATGATCTCCTTACCAGAGAAATTCAAGGCTTTTTAAATGAAACCTCATGACAATTATTTTCACACTCTGTTGAGATTTCAAAGGCTTAGCGATGCAGCCCTATGCCAAAGCTTCCCGATGAAGCTAAAAGAAAACATGCATGCATGGTTCTATAGACTAAATGGGAGCATCATCAATTTCTTTGAGGAACTACTCTGGAGTTTTTTTTTTTTTTAATCCCAATTCTTGTTTGATAGGAAGCCAAAGAAAGACCCGTGGCACTTAGCCAATGTGCACCAAAGGTGAAATAAAGCCCTAAAAGACTACCTCCATAGGTTCAACATTGAGATGTGGGCTATTCCCAACCTCATTTACAAAAACCAAGATTGAGATATTTTGCAGTGCCCTGCAAGAAGTAGAATTTTGCAAGGAAGTCATGATGAGGAGACCCAACTCCTATGAAGAACTTGAAATAGGGACCAATCATTTATCCTATCAAAGAAAGCTAATGTTGCATGGATTTCTAACCAGTTGACTAGAGATAGACTCGATAGCCCAAATAGGTTCAAAATTGAAGGAAGTTCTCAACCAGAAGTGCATAACTGATAGCACAGAAGGCAATCGTCGCAAGAGCTAGAATGATGAATGCATTTTATCCACTTAGCAAAACTTGCACCAAAATCCTGATACAAATCAAAGATGAATACTTGCTCAGATGGGCAAGCATGATGTGCAAACCTGAAGTAGTTAATCAATTTAAATACTACCTCTTCTATCGGGGATCTAGACACAATACCAAATACTACAAGAACCTCCTTAAAGAGATTGAGGCCTCATAAAAGGAGCTTTCCGAAGAAATTCATCCAAGAAAGTCAAAGCCAACCACTGATGGGAGAAAGGTAGAAGCGAAGCTGAAGCCCCTACAAAACCGAGTCATTATTGGTACGATAAATATGGTTGGGGTCCAACCTAAAGTAGGAGCAAGAACCGAGAGAAAGAATCGAGGGAGGGTGGTCATAACATTCACCAATGATAATTACGATCAAGTAACCTCCATCATTTCAATCCCCTTATTGTATAGGCTCATATTTTTGATGAAGCAAATGACTACCATCTAAGCAAGAATTTTATAAATAATAGAAGTTCCAGAGACCTTCTATACTTTGATATCATCACTCACCTAGTATAAACCCAGCAATGGCATTGACTGTTAGAAGGGCCTTTAGACTATAAATATCTTCTCAATGCTTATTTATGAGGATCTGACTCTCAAAAAAGAAGTTGATATTATTATCTCTCTATAATTTTTAAAATATCTATGTGATTTATTTTGGATAAAATTATTATTTTGGGTATATTTATTATTTTACATAAATTGAAAGTGATGAATATAATAATAATAATAATAATAATAATAATAATAATAATAATAATAATAATAATAATAATAAATGAGGAAAAAAAGGGAAAAGGAGAAAAAAATAGAAAAAGGAGGAAATAAGATATATCGGTTAGAAGCAGGAGGAGGAAAAAAGGAAAGAAAGAAAAGAGTGGAGAGAGAGGAAAGAATAGAGGAGGGTTTCGTGGGTGAGAGTAGCACGGCGGAGGAAGAATGAGAGAAGAAGGCAAAAGGAAGGAGAAGAAGGGGGGCACATGACAAATAGGAAGCAGCACAGGTGAAAGCAGTGTTGCGTGGGAGGAGCGCGTGGTAGAGAGAGAAGGGCGCGCACAACGAGGAGAGAGAAAAGTGCAATTCAGATACCTTGAAACATTATTTTTTCGATCCGTTTCGTATAAGGTTTAGGCAAAAATCCTTTAATCCTATCCTTTATTTGATTTCATGTCTAATAATGTTTAACTACTGTTTAAAAATTTTACTAATATATATATTATTTTTATATACTGAATCTATTTATTTTAAACATACATATATAATTTACTAGTCGATTCGAAGGTTTTGTTGAGTTTTATGACATTGGAAGATTTTTTGGCATCCGAAAGCCATTGTGTAGGAGCTTGGCCAAGAAGCAGTGGTTTTGAGTTATATGGATCCGAAACCTCACAGGGTAGAATGAGATTTTAGCCGGCCGAGAAGTAGGTGGTAGAACGGAGGTGATGAAGGGTAAGAATGAGAGTATATTTGTGTAGGACTGTGGTGGTCTAATATTTAGTGAACTGTTATCTGTGTGGGACCATGGTGGTCCAAGACTCGGTGGGTCGATATATGTAGGACTATGGTGGTCTAATACTCTAGAGGGTCAATATGTGTATAAGGACAGGGGAATCCAAGACTGGTGGGGTCAACATATGTTGTACTATAGCGGTTTGAGACTCTAGTGAGTCGATAAGTGTATAGGGATAAGAGAATCCATCATCCTAGATATATATGGGACCATGGCGGTCTGAGACTCTAATGAGTTGATATGAGATAATCGAGAGTTATATGTCTAAAATATAGTCGAGCTAATGGAACCAATGATGATAAGGTGGCGAGAGGTGCAAACCTAAAACTATAACCAACAATGATTAAGAGATGGCCAAACGCTATAAGTCAAAAATATAGTTCGGCTAATAAAACCGATGATGATATTAAATTGGCTGAGAATTATATGTCGAAACTATAGTCGATAATGATAATGAGATGGCTGAGAGTTGCATGCTAAAATAATAGCTGATAATGATATATGATGGCCTAAAATGTAACCGTTATGAGCTCTCATTCTGATTTATATGTGCTATTTTTTACATATATATGATGATACTTTTTCAGCCTTCGACTCACGTTTTCTATTTTCTTCCCTTCAGAGTAGAAGATTTGAAACTCTGTAGGAGTTGAACGAGATTTGACGAGACGTCACACGATCTGGTGAGGTTGATACCTATTATGCATTTGATCGCATCAGTTGTATTTCTCTATTATTTTGATTGAGTCTATTATGGATTTTATTTTGGACATTGAAATTGGTCGAGAATAGATCTTTGAACTGCATATTGAGGACTGTTGCATTTAATACATATATGTAGATGAATTATTTTGTTCGAATACCTCTCTTATGATATTTTAAAACAGATCATATTTATATTATCCAAACGATTATCCGATGAAGTCCTGTGAAAAATTGATTTTGTCGGATCCTTTATTTTGATTTATCACAACTGAATTTTAAAATTTTTAATTTATTATTAAAATTATTTAAAATTTTTAATTTCATAAATAATAGTTAATTAAGCCCGCTTAACTTCGGGTCATGACACTCACTCTTGCCCTCTCATTGAGTAGACTTTGTTAAACTTATAACTCTACAAGAACAAAGCCAACCCTTAACCCCCAAGGTCGTAGTCATCACAAACCACTTATAAAGGGAGCATTTATTGCTACAAAGATCCTAACAGCTCTGAGAGTAAGGGCTATCCATACACTCTTGACCAATGATCCCAGATAGGGAAAATGCTAACATCCCTTCTTTGCAAAGACCAAATAACATTTGCACTCGGGTTGCAATGGACCTATCTTCCCAAACGGTCATAAGTCTTCCACTGAGCCCATCATATCACTTGTCCGTTCACGGCCTAACTCACCTAAAAGCATGAGTCAAATAGTTAAGCTTAAGAATTTATTAATCTCTTTTTTTCCCTACTTTTACTATCCATAAATTAATTCAGTTATCGGAAGGGGTAACTTAGGAGTAAAATTCGAGTTCATTGACTTTATTATTTATAATATATAAGATTACAGTTATTATATTTGGATTCAAATCTCATTTAATTGATTAATGCTTCAAGTATAATCTGAATTTAAATATGCCAAAAAACTTCTTTTGTAAAGTTTGATGGGTGCAAGTCAAGAAAAGAATAATCCAACTAGAAAATGAAAATGACAGAGGATAGCTTCAAATTTTGCTTTGTCTGAAGTTTAATCAGTTTTTGTTTAATTTAAGCAAACTAGTGGATGCAATCGACGGTGTGGATGACGTTGGAGGAGTAGGTGACTTGAGATGGAAGGGGGTGTTGGGTACGTGTTAGGACATGGAAAAAATAAAAAAAACGTTCAAACATATTTTTGTAAAATTATTTTTGAAATAATTTTGAATAATATGATAATTTATTATCATTATAATTATTTTTTAACATATATTCATTATAAAACAATATATTATTAAAAATATATTTAAATAACTAAAAATAATTATTTGCATCACTAAAAAAAGTAAGATAATACAGCCCAATAGGAGAGCAAAAAGCGTCAGGGAAATAATATGTCGTGGGGCCCGCGCGGACAAAAATCATCCAACTTGCAGGAAAATGTCAGCAAGATCTGGTGAATGACACGTGGCGAAATACAATTCAAAGGTACACGTGGTTTGTGACAAGTTGACGAAAGGGACAGCTAATCTCTAACCCCACCAACTTGCGTGGTCCACGTGTCTCGCATTGAAACATTAATCACGGAGGAATTATATATACAATGCTCAGTTGACAATAACGTTGATAATTAAAATGTGTACAATAATTTTTAAAGTATATATTAATTACGAATCATAATTAAATACTAGGATAATCTAATTTTTCAAATAATTAACTAATATTATAAAAAATAATATGGTAAATTAATTATAGTGTATAAAATTTTTATAATTAAAATATAGCATAAAAAGATTAGCCAAAAAAATAAAAGAGATCCAATAATGAGGAACCGAATCAACAAGTTGCGGGTCTACAAGGAAAAGACCAAGACCGAGTCAGGGGTTTTGACTGCTCCACAGCTACTCAAATGCAGAGCAAACACATTATCTTACAAGCAATCAAAGAGATAGGGAAAGATGTATTTGTTTTTCAATGGCCTGTCGCCGATATAAATCCTTATGGAAAAGGATCTATTTATACTTAAATGTCCTAAAATTTTAAAGCAATGGAAGTAAAAGATGCCAGTTGAATGACATTTCATGGCACCAACAAATTCACTATTGTTGCAATCACCCCCAACAAGGGAGCTACTAGTGGCCCACTAATTGTGCCAACCACGGAAGAACCCCGTCATGGTGAAGCCGCAAAATTGTTGTAGACAATGAGAAGTGAAAGTACAAAAAATGTAAAAGCAAGGCCCTTATTTATAGCCCAAAGATATCTAAAAAAATATATATTCTCAATCAATTATTGCGCTCTTAACATAAGTGAAAAAGCACGTTGTGCTAACGTGAACAATCAAATTTCGACCCCATTAAAAGTATAGCGGAAGCAATATATATAAATATCCGATACACGTAAATGATATTTATTTCACGAATCTTAACGAATGATAATAAGCGTCATAATATATATAATGATGAACAATAATAATAATAACGCGATTTTTGGTTACAAGTAAAAACTCGATACCTATGGTATTGAGAAAAACACCGGTTTTTTTGGCCAGAAATGAAAGACTATGAAAATCAACTTACGAGGCCAAGGTGGTAGTACGGCTAATCTGGCTGACTCTACTCCCGTCACGTGATCCTGCCAAGGAACTCCTTGGATTTGTTCGCAGAACGGGCTCCCTCCTTCCTCGTCTTCACGTCAATCTTTTCTCGAACCACTTGAATTGCCGATCACGAACGAGTCTCCTTCTTCACGTACCAACGTCTCTAATGAAGGTAGAAAAATGAAAGTTTGAATGGAAAAAGAAAAAGAAAAATGGTGAGAAAACTTCTTAGATCATGAAGCTCAAAGTTATATCTTTTGGTTTTCTCAAGAGAAGCTAAATCAATGAAGCATATAAGGCTTTCTTCTCAAGTTTAATGGCTTCACCAGATGTCAACAAAGGCTGTGGCGTGCTTAGGGTTTTAGGAAAATAAGGTATAAATTTATAGTGGAGCCAAAAACGCGTTCAAAAAAATCTGCCGTTGCACCGGCGCTCGAGCGAGGCTCGTGCGCGCAGCGGGCGGCCGTAGAGTTTTGTGGGAAACCCTGTGGGTACTCGAGCGGCTGGAGGGCGAGCAGCGAGCGAGCGACCTACTGGTTTTTCGGCTCGAGCGGCTAGCGAGCGACAGGGGAGCGGCCACCATTCTGTTTTTTGCGCTCAAGCGGGAAACGAGCTCATGGCGGGCGGGCAGGCTTTGGATGGGCTCGAGTGACTGGAGGGCGGACCGAACGGACTTTAAACTGACAACCCACAACTCGACATCGATACAATAAAATATATGGTCACGGAATATACCAATTAGACAAAAGTCTCTAACAATAAGTGTTAGTCTTAGATATTTGAGATGTGATTGCAAATCAAGATGCTTGGAAAAGCTACATGATAGGCTTGGAGATCTCACATCTCATGGAAAGGCAAATCAACACTATTAGTGCTAACAATTCATAGGGATGCAACAAGTAGTCATGTCAAAAATAGCCAAAGTGGCATACCTATGAACGACGGGGCAATTGATGACCTCACAAAGAAGGCCAAAAGCGTCACACGCACTAGGAAACAAAAAGCTCATAGAAACAAATCCAAGAAAGATAAAGGAAAACCTATTCATTCATTGTACGAAGTAGAAGTACATACAAAATGTTTCAAGGGAGGTGCTGCAGTCCGGTCTAGATTTCTCAAGAGTTGACTCTTTGTTGGGATATAGAACCAACTTGGAAGGTCTGAAATTGGTGGGGTGAAGGAGTTCCCGTAGGGATAATCATCAAGCTAGCTTCTGACACTCCAGGAAGCCTGAGACACGCAAGTCCGCCAAACAGATGAACTTTCGCATCTTGACCTGGAGATCATGCCCGCAACCTCCTGCCCCTTACTCTCAAATGACAGGTGAAGGAGCCTAGCCTCCACACAAAGGGACTCAAGCTGATCCAGATTGGCTGTAATGGCCATGCTAGCCTCCTTGGGCTCACTCTTCAATGACTACAACTTTCCAGGCTCGTGAAACTCATCTCCTTGGCCTCTTGAAGCCTTGTTGAACGATTAAGGAGCTCGCCCTCCAAGGCCTCAATGTGGAAACTAAGCTAAAGAGCCTCACTCGTCACCTTCTCCCTGAGCCAGCTAGCCTCAGCGATAGCAAAATCAGAAACGCCAACTTAGAGACAACCCCCTCGGCCTGTGAGTCATACTAGTGACTTGAGAAGAACAAAAAGAAAGCATAAAAAACAAAGATTCATTAAGAGACATTCAACCCTATGAGGAGACGAACTCTCCCAAGCCCTCAGCTCGATAAATTGCTTCAAACCCCAAGAAAAAAATGGAGTAGCTTTTGTTGGGATATGAGATAGTAAGATGGAGTATTGTAGTGTTCACACTTGCTTTGCGTGCGCGGTGAAATGGTTGATGGCAACCATGGTCAAAGGGTGTCTATCGATCAAAATGTGTGGATGAATGGCGATCTGCTAATCTGGCTGGCTTTCGTGGTAAGATGAATACTCACATCACTACAAGAAAAATAATATTTTGTGACAAAAAATTAGTGACAAATATTTTTTTGTCACTATTAATAATCAACATGTATAATTTAGTGACAAAAATATAATTTTGTCACTAAAATTTTAAAAATATAAATTTATAAAAAATAATTATAAAAAAATATATTTTAGTGTTAAATTTAAAAATAAGTCACTGATAGTTAAATAAGTATTTTAATATTTAAAGTTTAAAATAAAAAAATATAATAATAATAATAATAATAATAATAATAATAATAATAATAATAATAATAATAATAAATATTAACGGGAGAGAGAGAGGCGAGATTTCTCCAATCGCCCTCGACAGTTTCTCTCCCACCTCTCACAAATTTTTCCCTTTGCAACCCTAACAGCTCGCGCATCTCTCCCTCCCCATGGCCAGCAGCGATTCTTCCATATTGCTCAATTATTCAGCTACAACAAACTTTTGGTCATGTCTCCATCCATAATTTCTATATATACGGCTCTTCTCTTCCTTTTTGTGGCACTGATTCGGACGACATTGGCAGAGAGAGGTAGAAAAAGCAGAGAGCTGTAGCTATGAATTCATTTCATCTGTATATCTGATACTGTTTTTTGTTTGTGTAGAGGCCTAGATTTGATTAGAAGAAAGAAACGATGTCGTTGAGGCCGAACACTAGAACGGAGGTTCGCCGGAACCGGTACAAAGTGACCGTTGATGCCGAGGAGGGCCAACAGCAGAGAGAGGTTAACATGGTTGAGATCCATAAAAGCAAAATGGATGAGTGCTTGCAGAAGAAGCGTCGCTAAGTCCTTTAAGTTCAACAGTTTTCTGCCTTTCTCCGCACTCCTAACGTTGAAAAGAAAGTATATGCACTTATTCTTTTCGGAATTTCACTTTTTAAAATTTCTTTCTGTTTAGATCGATTGATCATTATGCAATTAATTAATGATTAGTGTGCTATTTAGTGTTTGATCTAGGTTAACTTCTTAATTTTAAATATGCATTGTTTAAAATGTGAGGTTTTATAGGCATTGATGTTCGATCTGTTTCCTTTCAAGGCTGTCATGCATCAGCGTGTGTCATTGTGTTAATTTGCCTATTTCTATGCCCCTTGGTCATTGTGTTAATTTTTTGCGCAGATAATGCTGGAGTCATTGTCAACCCCGAGGGTGAGATGAAAGGTAAATTTTTTCAATGTGTTGTACTTTATTGCTGTTCTAGTTGTTTACTTATCAGCTGATCAGCTGCAGTCCAAGATTTTAAGGCGTTTATTTCAGCCTGAGCTTTAAAATTTGCCAAATTAGCCATGCACAAGGGCAGTGCAGCATAATTTCTTCTCCTCGTGGAGTTATATCCTAGCACCCTCATTAATCAAACTTCATAGTTCAATGAGTTTTTAAAACACCTTTATAATTTTTAAATTCTTCTCTATGATCTTCTTATGCCAATGTCAGTAAATTCAATTGGCTCACATTCTCTAATTTGACCCTTCAAAGTATGAGGTTCGGATGCACTGCAAGAGTTAGGATGTGAGCCGTCAGCCATTCATTCGAGTTGATGAGTTTTAGTTTGTTATGGTATGAAATTAGAAATTATCATGATTATATTATGGAAATTTATCGGGTTTAGGCCCATGCTTATATTTTAGAATCAGTTGAGATATTTTATTATATCTGATTCATGATTCTAATTAATTTATTACCTCCTTTATGATGATTGTAAAGTATGTCGTATTTATATTATCTGGATGGTTGTTCGATGAGATTTTGTGATGGTTTTAATTTGTTAGGTCTTGTGTATTTTGGTTTATCACACCAAAAATAGTTTATCACACCAAAGGAGAGGTACTTTGAGTTATTTTGGATAAATAGTTGGCTAAATATTTGTGTATGATAAGTACTATATTTGCTTGGTAATAGAAAATTTGAGCTGTGGAGACTTGAGTTTAAATCAGAATGTCGAGTTGTAGAGTTTTGAGTTTGGATTGGAAAGATGATCATCTGATTATGATGAGTCATGCAAGTGGCATAGTATATGGTTTGATATAGCAGTTGAATTAAAATTTTATTTGGGTTTTTGCATATATATGAAGATTTTATCAGAATTTGTAATTTTTTTTGAAGAAGTAGCGACCTTAGATAGTGTCGATCTGAAATCTCACAGAGTAGAAGAAAATTTTGGTCGGCAGCATGATAGGTGACAAAGTGAATCAGTCTAAAATCTCATGGAGTAGAAGGAGGTTTTGGCCAAATAGATGCAAGCGAGAAGTGATCATCCTATTCGATTGAAGACATGAATATTCTTTAAATTTGAAACTCACAGATGAGGATCAAGAAGCTCAAGTCAAGCCAACTCGTTTCTCTTCGCAAGAGAAGCTGTGGATTTAACGGTGCCCAAGCACTGTAGAAGATAGAACAATGAAGTGCAAGTCTGATTTTATTGGCAGCGAAAATGCTGATCGTGTAGAGGTTTGAAGCTACGGGTGGAGTAAATGGAAGACTCAACAGTTGTCCTTTCCCTCTCATTGCTATGATCGGGTGGATAATCATCTCCGCAATTCTTTCATCGTTGAAGAATCGATGGATGAAGGTTTTGAGGTTTGGCCTCCTAAAGCAATACTCGGGAAGATATTGAAGACTTTGAAAGCTTTGTTGAAATGTGATAGTAGCTGAAGACTTCAAGATTCAATTTGAAAGAAGTCGATACCGTTCTGACTCTTAACACATGGCGAAGAGTTAAACTAGACGTTGTTCATTGAGCAGGAGCAATTTTGGGAGAAGCACTTTCAGAAGAAATCAAAGTATTGGAGTCAGAGCTTGAAGGATACATTTGTTTATTCTCCAAAAGACAAGCGAAAGGAATGTCAGATGAAATAAAGTCTTCCTTCCTGAAATTCGAGGTTGCAAGATTAGCCTACAAGTTTTGCAGGAAGATGTGCACGAGATGAGTTTGCTTCGTCAGAAATGGAGTCTACTTCAAATTGCTGCTAGATATGCTATTTGTCAAGGGATCATTCAAATTCCAAGCATTCGGATTCCAGACGTCCAGATAGAAGACGGATGGTTTCAGGCAAAGTATTTGCAATTATGGCTCATGAAGTTAGACTTGGATCCCTTGTTATGGAAGATTGTTTCGGTAAGTCTGTCCCATTTTACATCTCGGGATATGAATCCTCGGAGTTCCAAGGAAGAATTAGTTAGAAGGCTTAAGAATTGATTTCGGCATTTCTTGCAAGTCATCTGCTGAAAGACGGGTGCTAAGCTCATTTCACATATATGGTCATATTTGGGAGTTATTTTGTGACTATTGAAGATATTTTGATCATCTGCGAGTTTGAAGATATTTTTTCAGATGTTTTGGTCTGCATCATTCCCAGATCAGGAGATTAAATTTGTTTTGATGTTGTATTTGAATTTGTGCCTATTTTGAGGGTTCCGTATTGGGTGGTCCCATTTGAGTTGAAGAATTGAAGCAGCAATTGCAGAATTTGTTTGTAAAAGGTTTTGTTTGGCCAAGTGTCTTGACGTGGGGTACTTTAGTGCTCTCTAGTGAAGAAAGATATGGATTGATGGATTTATATTTTGATTATTTGGGAATTAAATATGTATCAGCTCTCAAGGATCAAGGATTTGTTTGATCCATTCCAAGAAATTTAGGTTTTCTTTAAGATCATGTTGTGTTCCGGATATCATTAGTTGAGAATTAAGTAGGAGGATATGCATAGAAGAGCTCTCAGGTCAAAGTGTGGCCACTGTGAAATCTCAATGGTACTTTTTCGTTATCCAATATTTTTAGCATTTTTATGGATATTATCGATTGAATTTCTGGTTGTATCTGGATCAGTTGTGATGACTTTATTTATGGTGGATTTATTTGTGATGATTTTATTATCGATGTTCTAACTCATTTGAAGAATTTTAAAGATTATAAAACTCGATTGGGAAATCTGTTACAAATTTTGGGAAAGCATCATCTTAGATCATGCTGGTTTTTAATATGACATTTGGGAATCTGAAGAAGATGGCTGTATTGTCAAGTTGACAAAGACCGACTATAGTCGTGGGAGTGCTGAGTTTCTTCGGTCCAGTTGGTCATGATGGGAGATTTGTTGAATGTTTCTCGAGGATTGAAATATCGATGGCACCCTTGGAATAGAAGTTTTGAAGTGATGCTTGTAAGAAAATTTTTCAGTAATTAAAGAATGGATTATCATCGACGTCGATTCTATCGATCCCTTATGGATCGGAAGGATTGGCATCATTCAGCGATACTCTTAAGAAAGATTTAGATATGTTTGGATTCAATATATCAGGTTCCTTATCTAAGACAAGTTTGGAATGTGGCACAGTCTGGAGGATTTTGCCTGAAGATGCCATGGCGAGGATGCTAGAATGAAGATTGGGCTAGAGGGATTTCCTCTCTTTGCTGTCAAGATTGGATTTTGAACGAAACCTCTAATTGTAGGAGAAGCTTTTATGAAGATCAGTGGTAATGTCCTTTTTGGATGAGCCAACTTGAAGTTGGAAGAGATCGAGCAGGCAATCTCAAACATTCTGCACAAAGTATTTTCTCCATTGCACATTAGAGAGAAGGCATGTTTTTGAGAATTCTATCATTTGAGTTTCAGCTGATTGGATGACAATTTGGAAGCTGATTGGATAGAAGCTCGGGAGAAAATGAGGTCATTTGCAGTTGTGATCGAGTTGGAGTTGTCCATGTATAACAGGAATCTCGAAGACTCTCCACCTAGTAGAGTAGAGAGAGAGTTTGATGGCGGTTTGATCACGAGTCGTGACAAGATGGGTCTTATGCCTAAAGAAAGAAGTGAGAAGAAGCCTCCGAGATTTTGTTCAGGTTTGCCTCAAATAGCAAAGGACTTAATGCTCATTGGATAAGATTAAGCTAGCTGATAATGGATGAGCTAATGAAGTCGGCCTATTGCTTATCTATCAGGATATCATTCCCGAGATTAGTCATTGGCATATTTTCGAGATGAGAAGATTGTAAGGTATTCTTACTCTAAGGCTTTGGATTTGATTTAAGGATAATGATTGATTAGAGTGACACAGCGAAAGCATATAGTCTCGTAGCTATCTATCACAAGACTTGATTTGAGGTTAAAGTAGGAGATCGGAATTGCAATTCGATTGGAGGTTCAAAAAGAATAGTCTTATATTTCTGAAAGCTTCTTGAAGAGTAGATTTTTGAATTTTAGATTCAAAAGACAATTGCAAGTAGGCGTTTATTGAGACAATTGAAACTTTTACCAAATTAGAGAGGTGGCCTATAGATTAGCCTTTCTTCTAAATTTGATGGATAAATGCAATGTGTTTTATATGAATGATACTTTGTATGTGATTTGGTTGAAATCGTTCTTGATCGACGGAAAGTGTTTTAGGTTAAAGTTATGATTTTGATTTCAGAATAAGAAGGATCTAGTGTAGAGGAATAAGATATTTCCATTAGTCATTATACTTTCAAGGAATTTTCAAGTTAAAGAAGTGTTAAGGGATTTCGATGAGGAGTCTGAGAGAATACACCTATTTGTTGAAAATCAGATTTGGAAAATTATTTGATGAAGGAAGTCTATTGAGAAGACTGAAGATGAAGTTTGAAATAATATCCTCATTGTATGATAATTGAGGTAATAATTAAAATATGTAAATTTTGAGAACGAAATTTTTGTAAGGAGGGGAGAATATAATATCCTGAATTTTTATTCGGGTTAATTTAATACTAATTGTGATTTTGTGTAATTTAGGTATAACAAAATTAATTAATATTGAGAAATTTTGGAGGATATTTGGATTGGTCGAGTTGGGGTCCAAGGTGTGCCCGTGCTATTACCTAAATATTGGTTTGAATTTTGAAATAAAATAAAAAAAGTAAAATAAATAATAATAATAATAATTTAATAATAATAATATAATATATTTGTATATATTTTAAAGAAAATGAAAAAAAAAAAAGATAAACAGTGATTGGATGAGGGTTCGGGGAGAGAGGAAAGGAGGGAAGAGAGGAGAAGAGAGGGGAGAGAGGGAGGGCGGTGCGGCCACCACTGCCATTGTCGCCGGAGGTCCAGACGCCAAAACAGGAAGCCAGCAAAGCCCTCTTCATGATACAACCCTCCATTTCGTGCTCTGGTGTGTGTAGAGAGAGAAATCGGGAACAGAAGCCAAAACGGTCATCGTTCGTTTGCCATTATTTTCGAAAGAAATCGGTGAAATCATGGTAAGTAAATCTTTCCATTCTCCCTAAGGAGGTTGATTTTGGGATTGCATGTGTTGATTTTGTAGAGATCAGTTGGAATTTGATGGGTTTTGTGAAATAGGCGTGGTGGAGAGAGGAAGCCGTCGTCAATTAGCTGAGTCACCATCTACCACTGTCCGTCGCCGTCTACCGTTGACTTTGCTGCCTCTGTGCTCGGAGCCGTTGCCCGTACAGAAGTCAGAGCCATCGCCGATGATCGTGGAGAGAGAGAAAGAGGCAAAAGCACGCGAGAGAGAGGAAGGGAGGAGAGAGAAAGGGCCGTGAGACGACTAAGAGAGAAAGTGCCGATTTGGGGACTTCGGACCTCCTTTCTTCAAATCTGTAAAGTACGAGGTCCAAACAAGTATCTGTAAACATCCTTTTTAGTCTAATTTAATATTTGATGTATTTTGGACACTATTTAAAATTTTTACTAACATGCATATCATTTTATTTGCCCGATTTATTTAATCTGTACATACATATGTAGTTCATTGGCTAATTTGGATGTTTATGGATTGGGTTGATAATTTTGGAGGGTTTAACATTTTTCTGAAAGCCCAAATAATTATTTGGATATGATATATTTTTTATATCAGTATATTTGTATGAAAATTAACATGCAACCTTACATAGGCCGTGCAGTCACATGCACGTATCAGGTTGTGATCACTACATTTGAACATGCATTGTTAAAAATTCTAACCAACTCTCGACGGGAAGATATTTGTTATTTGTAAATCCCTTTCCGCCGGTAGGAAAGGTTTAGAGTAGTGATCCTTTCCATTTGAATAATTTAATTTGACTTTTGGATATATTCAGACATTCTAATATATATGATAAACTTGAGTATTGCACCTAAAGTCGCGGGTGGTAAATAATAGTGAGCAACCTTACCCATGACTATAAAGTACATGGATAGGCATACTTGATGGCCCAATATGCATTAGATTTTACCTAAGGTTATCGGGATCATGTGTAACCCTTTTTCAAACTAGTTTTTAAATAATCGGAACCCAATTTGATGCATGATTTGTATCTCCGTATTTATTTGTATTGGACTTTAATTTGGATTTAGATCTTGGACTTGGATTTGAAATTTATCGATTTTGCCCTCAGTTAGGCCTTAGTATATCTCGTACAAATGATTTTAGATTATATATTTTGATCCGGACTTTTGAAATATTTGTTACGACACTGTTTTGCCTTCTTTGGATGCTATTGGACCATCCAGTTATCAGATTCTGCCCCAAATCACAAGTTGATCGGGCCTTGGATTTGGACTCGGACTTGGATTGGACTTTGAAATTGGCGAATTGCCTATTGAAATTTTATCCGGATCACTTCTGTTTTGTTCATATATATATAGTTGTCTCGATGAAGACTGTTTTATAATTTAGATATTTATTTTGGATTTGGATATTTGATTTGGAGTACGAAACTACTATTAAATTTTGGATTTTGGATCATGGATTTTCTATTGGATTTCTTTTATCGGCGATTTAGATTTATTCTGTTATTCGGAACGGTTTTTATCCAATTGACATTCCCTTTGATTTATTAAACTCTTTTTTTTTAAAAAAATTGACCGTTAGGACCATTTAGAGTAGAAGGTTCAGATGCACTGCAGAAGTTAGGACATGACCCATCAGCCATTCATCCAATTTGATTAGTTTTAGTTTGTTATCGTGATTGTATTATGAAAATTGACCGAGTATAGGCCCACGGTTATATTTTGAAATCAATTGGAATATTTTATTATGTCTGATTCATGATTTTTGTTAATTTATTACTTCATTTACGATAATTGTAGAGTATGTTGTATTTATATTGTCTGGATGATTGTCTGATGAGGTCCTGTGAGGGTTTTGATTTGTCAGGTCGTGTGTATTTTGGTTTATCACACCCGAATTTTAAAACTTGTATTATCTGTTAAATTTATTTGAAACTTTTAAATTTTAAAAATTATAATTAATTATTTAAATTGACTTTATTTGGTCTCGAATTTGTGACAGTATGAGAACATATAATGTAATGAGAACAAAGCTGATAAGGTTCGAGACAAGGAGAGCCCTTGGTCTCGGTCATCACCGAGGGTGATGTCCGGTTGGTGTGTGAGGAGGACGAGGTGGTCAACCTAACCAAGCATAAGTCTAATTGGGCAGTGGACACTGGTGCATCACTCCACACCACATCACGGAGGGAACTCTTCACCTCATACACTCTGGGTGATTATAGAGTGTTAAGGGTTGGCAATGAAGGGATATCCTGAGTCATAGGCAGAGGTGATGTATCTCTTGTCACGAACAATAGAACCCGATTGCTACTAAAGGATGTATGACACGCCCCGAACATCTAAATAAATTTAATTTCAGTAGGCAAGCAAGATGATAAAGGGTTCTACAACACCTTCTGTGGAGGGGTATGGAAACCGACTAGAGGTCTCTAGTAGTTATCCATGGAAAGAAAGTCTCCGGCTTATATGTGTTGCATGCCTCCGTAGCGGCCAGAGAGGTACATGTTGCAAGTAGTGAGGAGTCCTTGGACTTGTAATACCATCGGTTGAACTAGATAAACGAGAAGGGACTGAATAGTTTGGTTGGGAGGGACCTTCTCTGATACATAAATGAAGCTAAGCTAAAGACATGTTCTCATTTCCTGGCGGGGAAGCAACGACGAGTCTCGTTTCATGGAGACTTGTACATCAAAAAGGTCGAATTTCTTGAGTTGGTTCTATAATACCCCGACATTTCGGGCAATATGTTTTAGGTTAAATTGATGAACATTATTAATTATGATCATATTTTAAAATCAATATTGTATAATTAAGTTAAACTAATTTTTCAAAAAATCAAGGCATATTTTAATAAATCTTTCTCCGATTAAATTAGAAAATATGATATGAGATATAAATATAATTATATAATAATAATAATATTACTAAGTAATATACATATTTCCTTCACCTTCTCGATTCTTCTACCCTTCTTTCGTTTCGACCTTCTCCCACTCCCATGTTCCACTTCATCTCTCTCTCCTTCTCGTCTCTCAGTCTCTCTCTTGTTCGAGAATCCTCTCTCTCTCGCAATAGCTCCAATAGAATAACCGTCCGAATCTTCAGTCAACCCTAACCTAATCGCCTCCGTGTAACAGCCCAATTCCATCTATCTCCACGGCAATGGGTCTATTTAAACCCCAGTCCAAAGAGGTTGCAAGGAGGAAGGAAGGTGTGAGCAGTGTGAGGTGTTCTCTTCTGATGACCTTGCTGCCGTTGTCGTTGTTGATTTCTCTACTATTGTCGTTGTCGACCTTGCTGCCGTTACCGTTGTCGATTTTGGCTACTGTCACTGTGACTATTCAAGGCCGCCGCTACAACAGAAGCTGAAGCCAAAGCCGCTGCTAACCTTAGTCGTCGCTTCAGGCAAGTGAATCCCCTTTAATGTCATTCTCCTCTATTGCAAGTGGTTTTTCCTTCACTGTCATTCCTACTCTAATTGCAAACAATTCTTCTGTTATTTTGAAACCCATCTGTTCTATCTCTGTATTGAATAAGTGAAGCATGCGGAAATTGAATCAGAAAGTGAAACAGAAGGCGTTACTCTGTTTTGGGATTACCGATTCGGAACAGTGAATTGATGAGTCCCATGGAGCTATGGTTTGGGATTAATTCATGTTATGAATTCGTTTGCTTGATTAAGAAAAAAAATTGAGTTTCCTATTTGTGTGTCGGATGTGGGAATTGGGTGAGAAAATAGAGCTTTATGCTCTGTCGGTTGATGTTGGGTCGATTCTGTATTTTATACGGAATACGGTATACACATTTGTACGTGCAAGTACGTGTGTTGGGGTATGAGTATGTGAATGTATATATATATATACATATTTATTATGTACTGTGTTGGTATATATGTACGTGTAAATATACGTGTACAAGTGCAGGTGGTGTGTGTGTTGTCAAGGTGCGTGATGTGTGTGTGGGTGTACAAGAGCAATGTGTGTTGTGTAGCCGTGAGGGTGTGTGTACACTATGCGTGTGTGTGAACTACTGGCAGAGTTGTTGCCGTGTGCGTTCTGGTGTGAGTGTGTTTTGTGTGTGTGAGGGGGGTATGCGGCAGTGTGAGTGAGTGGTGAAAGCAGTGGGTTGTGCTAGGCTGAGGTGAGTGCAGTGAATGTTAGCCACATGAGTGTGGGCGTGGGTGTGTGGCAGAGTGTGTATGTTGACAGCAAGGGTGTAAGTGGCCAGGTGTGTGGGAATGTATTTATTTATATATATATTTATATGTATGTATGTATATGGATATATATGTATGAATATATATATATATGTGCATGAGAATAAAGATGAAAAGGTGTGTAGAGAGCATTTATAGTTTGTCTATGTTGCATTTAAAAATATATATGGGTATGTGCTTGGAGTTATATATGTATATTGTATGGTGATTTTACTAAGAGTGCTGGTTGTAGAATTGGAATCAGTTGATTTAAATGTTAGCCTTAATTATAGGTATCGTATCGAAACAATATGGAAGAATAGTCAAATAGTAAATTAAGCAAAATAAATTATATCTCAGTTTGAGTTTGTCTATTCTTCATTCTATAATAAAGTCCTTCGTGTTAAATTTGATGGCGTGAGTATGATCTTTGTCAGCACCGAATGAAAGTTTCATCATTGTAGTTGCAAAGTTTCCTTTGCGTTATACTTGATCACGTGAGTATTAGAATTGTTGGCTTTCTACGGTTAATATTGAGGAGAGTATATGAAAATATTAAGGTATCTAATCGAATGGATAGTTACGGTACTTTAATGTGGTCTACGCTTATCCGATACTGATTTTTGTGTCCTGGTGGTGTTGAGGTACATTACATAGATTGGCGGGATGCTTATGGCCATGTGACCATTGTAGTTCATAATATCGAGGGTATCATGGCGGGAGATCTTGAGTTTGACATATAAGATATCTTCCATACCTGGTAGAGTCGGAAGAGGAGCATGATTGTAAGATCATCTGTACCTGGTTGAGTTGGATGATGACCATACTGGATAGCCCGTGCAAATACCCAGCTATCGGGAGATAAACACACCCTTTGGTTCACAATGGTGGAATAAAATCCAGGAGTTTCCTTGTGATATTCTATGATTGTGAGTACCGTATAAGTTGTGTTAATAGTATCCTTGTGTTGGATCCTATAATATCCAGGTTCAGTGAAATCCATATTGATTATCGTTATTATTATGCCGGTCGTTCTCACTAACATATGGACTAGGGAATCCCCACTCATCCTTAACATCAGATTCTAGGGGATTATTGTTAGTTATTGGCACTTTTGTTATTTTTGTGATATATAGGTCAAGTGTGACCTATCTTGCTTAGAGTCATGTTTACGACATGTGATTTTATCGGATATAGTAGATAATTAGAGTAATATTGAGACTTTTATAATTTGATATCCGAGATTGTTATTGTTTAGCATTTTTTATTATTATACTTGTTGAGTTTTGGCTCACCCTTGTATTTTCTTGACTCTAGATTGAGTTAATTGCATAGTGTGGACTGTGGAATCCTACTTTTGCTACAGGACTTTCAGGTAGAGCTATTTGTGAAGGCTAAATACTATCTCTCAGTGGGAGACAATCTAGATATGTTTTGATATAAGTTGAGTAGTTTTTCTCCATGTTGCGACCTGCGATCCTTAGTAGTTTTTATTTCAGGATATTTATATGGTGTATTGATAAATTTGATAGTAGCTTAATTAATTTGTATTATCATTATGGAAGATTATGAATGATTTTAAATTTTAAGATTTTTCAGTGTGAGCGGTTCAAGCCATGCTTGAAATTTAAGGTTTGGGTCGTCACAAGTTCACATCGATATATGCAACCCATTTAAGGAGAAGTCGCTCGGATGAGCACTATACTTCATCACATTATAGACGATTATTCAAGAAAGCTATGGGTGTATCCGCTAAAGGCAAAGGATCAAGCCCTTGGTATTTTTGAATACTTTCACGCCTTAGTGGAGAGGCAAACGAGGAAAAAATTAAAGTACATTCGGAGTGATAACGGTGGTAAGTACATCGGTCCTTGTAATATGTACTGTCACTCTCATGGTATTTGGTATCAAACGACCCCACCGAAAACACCGCAATTGAATTGGGTGGCTGAGCAGATGAACAGAATGTTGATGGAGAGAATTCACTGTGTACTCTCAGAGGCTAAGCTCCCCAGATCTTTTTGGGAGGAAGCTTTGAAGGTAATGGCCTATATTATCAATCGATCTCTGAGCGACCCGTTGAATGGAGAAATTTCAAAGAATGTGTGGTCCAGTAGGAAGGTGTCCTACAACCACCTGCAAGTGTTTAGGTATAAGGCCTTCATTCACATCACAAATGATGAAAGGAGCAAGCTCTAACCGAAGACGAGGGAATGCATCTTCCTTAGTTATGGGGAAGACGAGCTGAGTTATCGGCTCTACGACCCAATTGAGAAAAAAGCTCATTTGGTCGAGGGATGTAGTATTCATTAAAGATGAAATGATAGAAGATTTTGAAAAGAAGACAAAGGCCCCTTCCAACAATGACAACAGCCAGCTTGCTAATACAAGCCTTGAGTTTGTTTGACCGAAACTGGTTCATTAGGAGGTCAGTGGCCATGATATTACTAAAGAGGATGGAGATTGAAAGACTCCAATGCCCGATGAGAATGGGGGTGACATCACTCCTCATGATATTGTCGTGCTGACCGAGACCATCCCACTCCAGTGATCTTTAAGAGACCGAAGACCCTCTATTCGTCTATCGGCCGATAAGTATGTATTACTCATAGATGGAGGGGAGCCTAAGAGTTTTGGGGAAGCTATGAAGGATGAGCGTAGAACAGAGTGGATAGAGGCTATGTAGGACGAGATGAGTTTACAGCACAAAAATCACACCTTTATGCTGTTACAGTTGCCGAAGGAAAAGCAAGCGCTAAAGAACAAGTGGTCTTCCACCTAAAGGTTGATGAGAACAACCCAAAATCGCAATATAAAGCAAGGCTGGTGACGAAAGGCTTTAATCAGCGGAAGAGCATCGATTATGACGAGATGTTCTTCTCGATTGTAAAGATGTCTTCAATTTGGTGATACTCGAATTAGCCGCAGTTCTTGACCTGGAAGTGGAATGGCTAGATGTGTAGATGACATTTCTAACTAGTGACCTTAATAAGAAAATTTACATGGGAAAATCGGAGAGATTCCAAATCAAGAGGAATGAACGATTGGTGTGTCATTTAAAGAAGAGTATGTAAGGGCTGAAACAGGCCCCTAGACGGTGGTATAAAAGTTTGAGTCTGTCACGATCGATTAAGGGTATCGAAAGACTACTTCTAACCACTATATCTTTGTGCATAGGTTTTTCAAAGACAACTTTATTTTTCTTTTACTTTATGTGGATAACATGCTGATTATCATCTGAGATAATTCTAGAATCAAGGAGTTGAAGCAGCAGCTCAGGAAGGCATTTGCCATGAAAGAGTTGGGGTCAGCAAAGCAAATTCTAGACGTCTGGATATTTCGCGATCGTAAGGTAAGGAAATTGTGATTATTTCAAGAGGGCTACATTGAGAAGGTGTTCCGGTGTTTCAACATGGAGAAGTCAAAGCCGATGGGCACTCCATTGGCCGAACACTTTAAACTAAGTAACCGGCAATATCCTTCATCTGATGATAAGAAGGAAAGCATAAGAGGTATACCATACTTCTCAACCGTAGATAGCTTGATGTATGTTATGGTATGCACTAGACCGAACATTGCTCATACCATCGACACAGTTAGCCATTTTCTGTCGAACCTAGATAGAAGTATTGGTACACGTTGAAGTGGATACTGAGATATCTCCAAGGAACTTCCAAACCGTGCTTGCATTTTGGAGATGATAAGCCGCACCTGGTCGGATACTCTGATACCGACATGGTTGGGAATGTTGACTCCCAAAAGTCTATCTCAGGATACATGGTCAAATTTGCGGGAGGAACAATCTCTTGGTAATTAAAGTTGTAAAAGTGCGTTGCTTTCTCGATTACCAGGTAGAGTTTATTACTGTGACAGAGGTAAGCAAGGAAACTCTCTTGATTACCGGTCTTGAGGAAAAGTTTGTTATGATATGGGTTATTCCTGTATGGGCTCATATCCGGTTGATAGGGCGATCGAATGTGTGGCCCAATACTCACATAGGTACAATACTGAAATGAAGTATTATGGTGTTCACGAATGCTCCGTGCGTTCAATGAAATGGCTGATGGCAACCAAGGTCGAAGGGCGTCTAGCCGGACTACTGAACTGAAAGGCAACCATGACGAAGCCAATAATGAAGGATGACCAGTCAATACCAAGTACGAAGGCTGACCGGCTGGACTAGCGAGACAAAGGTGACTAATCAGACTGTCTAGTCCGAAAGGATACCAAAATGCTAAAATCTAAAGGAAAACTAAACTGCTTGAAAGATGACTGACTATCGGGCATCTTTAGGGTTTAAGAAAAGCACAAAAAAAACTCCTTTTAGAGTTTATAAAAGGGGAGTGCGTCTGAAAGAGAAAATAACAGCCCATCACTTTGTAAAATTAAAGAGACCAGTGACCGCCGTTAATGAGAAAAAATGAAGAAAAGAGGAAAAAAAAGAGAGAATAAGGTTTTCTTTCTCATGGTTTGAAGTTTTCTACTATTGTTCAGGTCCATTGATAAAAGTCATTAGGTTTTTGTATTAGGGTTTATATAACCAAATTTTATATAGTGAAGATTTGTTGACTTGTAGTCCCGTGATTTTTTTTCTTGTTTAGAAAAGAGTTTTTCACGTAAAATTACTTTTATCTTATTTTATTTTGTGATTGTCTTCCTACGTGTTGTGTTTAGTTATTGTCGCCATTCATCTTTCCTTATCGATTCATTCAAGCTGGCGGCAGTTACTTCCTACAATTTTGGGTTGCTTAGAGATCTCACCATTGTAATAGGTTAAGGAACAAGAGGTGGCAGGACCACAACATTCTCAGGCCAATCCGAAAAGGGGATGGTGGGTAGAAGCAGAAGGTCCCTGGCAAGAGGCAGCAACACTCGTGCTAGCTGCAAGTGCCTCAGTGGCAATAACTTCATTGGCCTCCCTCGAATGAAACTTGACACTGATGCACAACAGTGGCTGTGGAGAACTCTGTGGAACGAAGAGATAAAGAGGGAAAAGTAGGGAGGTGGGTTTCTGACAGAGAGAGAAGAAGTCAATAGAAGAGAAAGAGGGGACCAAAACACAGAAGGAGTTCGAGAATATTCATTTCTTACTTCACTTGAACAGTAACAGACTTTATACAGTGTTGGGGCAAAGCTGGCTTGTGCAGCAATAACATATCACATGTACAGTACTTGAAGAATAACATATCACATGTGCAAAGAATAACATATCACATGTACAGTACTTGAAGAATAACATATCACATGTGCAAAGAGGGAATTTATATGCAGCAAAAAGTGAAACAGAAAATGAAACAATTTCTAATAAATAATACTATCTCTAAATTAGTTGTAATCTCTAAATTTAAAGAAAACCCGAGTGGCTCGGGTACTGCGCCGGACGGCAACTTCAGAGATCCTAGTGGTAGCGGTTTGAGGTGGTGGTGCAGCTTCGGAGGGGGGTTCGATAATTCTTAAACATTGCCGTCCCCATAAAAAAAACTTGTTTTCAAGGTTGAATGCTGGAAAGTCTTATAGAGCTTAGCAATGTCTTCCCACGTGGCCTCCTCAGTGGTCTACGTGCTCCATTGAACGAGCACTTGTGATAGGATGTGATTGTTGTGGAGAACCTTCCAAAATCCTAAGAGCCGTTTGGGATGCAAAAGGGTTTGGGAACCGAACGCTGCAGGTGATAACTCAAACTGATGCTCGTGATCACCCCGACATTTTTTAAGTAGGGAAAAATGGAACACGTTATGTATCTTTGACTGTGCCAGCATCTCTAATCGATAGGCAACAACACCCACACGCTCTAAAATACAAAATGGCCCATAATAGCATTTGGCGAGCTTGGTGGATTGTCGATGGGCAACCGATGATTGGTGATATGGTTGGAGCTTCACGTAAACGAAGTCACTGATCTGAAATTCCTTATCCAATTGTCGGGCATCCGCTTGATTCTTCATACGAAGTTGCGCCCTCTGCAAATTTGCCTTGATGCCCGTAAGAGTAGTGGTACAAGTTGTGAGTAGCTCGTCGATGACCGCAATAGGAGAGGTGCCTTGGACGTAGTCAAGCAGAGATGGGGGTGGACCCCTATATACTACCTCATAGGGACTCATTTTGATTGAGGAATGCCAAGCTGGTTGTAACTCTATTCCACCCATGGTAAATATTAGACCCATGAAATCGAGTGTTTCGCAGCAATGCAGTGAAGGTAATCTTCCAGGCAGCAGTTAACAACCTCGGATTATCCATCCATCTGTGGGTGGTAAGGGCTGCAGGTGGATGAGTTGGTGCTTTGGGATTTGAAAATCTCCTTCCAAAATATACTCATGAAAATGGGATCTCAATCAAAAACTATATCAGAGGGAAAACTGTGTAGTCGGCAGATATCCTTCACAAAAATCTTAGCAAGTTGGCCAACCGTGAATTGGGTTCCAAGGGGTGAGAAATGGACGTATTTGGAGAGGTGATTGACCACAACGAGTATAATGGTCTTGTCGCATGACAGAGGAAGATAAGTAATGAAGTCCATGAAAAGAGAGTCCCATATCTTACCCATGATGGGCAACGGCTGGAGCAATCCTTGCAGCACCATAGTAGTGGGCTTGATCTGCTGACAGACCCGGCATTTGGAAACAAAGTCCCATACCTCCTTACACATCTGAGGCCAATAAAATGTGGTTGTGATGTGGGCAAGAGTTTGTTGAACTCCTACTTGCCCCCCAAGAGGGGAATCATAATACTCATGTAATATCAATTGTTGTCGAGCAGACTTGTCGGGAACTAGGATTCGATTTTTGTAGAGGATGAGTCCATCTCTCTAGGCATAATTCGCATGATCTCCTAGATGCTCCTAGATGGCCTTGGCGAATTGTGCTGAAGCTGGCTATCACAGGTAATATTTTTGCAAAGCTGCCAACAATGCGATTACTGGTTGTGATACTACTTGGAGAGCCAAACATAAGCTGGCTGGGATTCTGGAGAGGGCATCGGCTAGACCATTTTCACGCCCCGGCCAATATACAATGTCGAAATCAAAAAACATTAATTTAGTAGTCCAATCCCGTTGATCCGGAGTGTGTATAGGCTATGTCAGTAAGGTCTTGAGGGGTTGATGTCCATCTAGATAATGAATTTGGCACCCATAAATACTGGTGCCATTTCTTCACTACCTTCATAATAGCGTAGAGCTCTTTCATGTAGGTGGAGGAAACTTGGAGATTTGGGCAAATTTGTTTGTGGAAGAAAGCAATGGGGTGACCCTCCTGCAGTAGGACGGCTCCAATGCCTTGTCTTGACACATATGTTTGCATCACAAATATTCTAGAGAAGTCCGAAAGTGCTAGCACTGGTGTAATTGTAAGAGCAGCCTTAGGGGAGTTAAAGGTGTGCTCAGCTTCTGGAGTCCATAAGAAGGAATGTTGTCATAGTAAGTGGGTCAAGTGAGTAGAGATTTGAGCACAATGTTTGACAAATTGTCAATAATACCTGGACAGCCCTAGAAATCCATGAAATTTTGTGATGCTGGTTGGTATCAGCTAGCTTTGGACAATCGCAATTTTTGCTAGATCCACCACTCGGAAATAATGTGACCCAAGCAAGATGGTGAAGTTCTCTCAAATTCACATTTGGATTGTTTAGCAAAGAAGGTGTTAGTACGCAGGATGTGCAAAACCTGCTCAAGGTGATTGAGATGTGTGTCCCAAGAGAGATTGTATACTAGTATGTCATCAAAGAAGAACAGCACAAATCACCTCAACACCGAATGGAAGATCGTATTCACTTCGGATTGAAACAAAGAGGGAGCGTTGGATAACCTGAAGGGCATTACCAGAAATTCACAATGCCCTTCAAGAGTGCGGAAAGCCATTTTGTGTATGTTTTCAGCATGGATGTGCATTTGGTGATACCCCGCTTGCAAGTCTAGCTTGGAGAACACTCGAGCCCCGTACAATTTATCCAGTAGCTCGTCCACTGTTGGTATGAGAAACCGATCTTTAACAGCAACAGCGTTAAGGGCTCAATAATCCACACAAAATTGCCAACTCCGATCCCTTTTCTTGACAAGTATTACTGGTGACGAAAACGGGGTTGTGCTAGGTCTAATAATACCCTCATCTAGCATTTCTCGGATCATCCGTTCCATTTCTACCTTCTGAAAATGGGGGTACCGGTAGGACTTTACGTTTGCGGGTTCAGTGTTTGGTTTGAGGGGAATGCAATGATCGGTGGAATGATGTGGTGGTAACCCATGTGGGATGGAGAAAACATTAGTAAATGCTGAGAGGAGGCAACATAGGGCTGTAAGGATGGTGGAGGGAATGTTGGAAGGTAAATGATTTGGAGCTAGAAGTGAGGAGGAAGTGGTTTCTAGTGGAGGGTTTGAAACATTGGTGACTGTTAACTTGAAATAAGTGGCGGCATAATTAGTCATCTCGTTGCGTCGAAGCTGTCCCAAGGTCATGGATGATATTGTGGCCAATTGGAGCCCATGTAAAGTAAGCTGAGATCCAACATAATCAAAACTCATCTATAAAGCTTTATAATCAAGCAATACCAGGCCAATGGTGGCTAGCCATTGTACCCCAAATACCACATCAACCCCATATATAAGTAATAAGTAAAGTTCTACTGCAAACTTGGATTGGTCCGGATTGACGAGGATGTTGGAGCATATGCCCTCGCACTATAGAGAGTCCCCGTTACCAACTATAACTTTAAGGTGCTGCAAGTTTCAATGGTTAATCCAAGATTTTTGGCGAGCCGAGTCTAAAAGAAGTTTTGGGTGGAACCACTGTCCACCAAAATGATGACTAATCGGCCAGCTACTCGTCCTTGCAGGCACAGTGTGGAAGGAACAAAATGACCTTCCGGAGCATGAAGAGAGATGGTTGGAACGGCAGTGGATGTTGAAGGAAGGGATTCTGAGTCAAGAGGAATTAATGCCAGTGGTTCCTGAATAATAGAATTGTCCTCAAGCAGTAGCATCATCTCTGCGATTGTACTTTTGTCTTCTACCAGCATACATAGGAACTGTGGCAGTTCATAGTGATGTCCCGGTGTAAATTTTTTGTCACAATTGAAACACAACCCTTGATCACACTGAGACGCCATTTCAGTTGGTCTTAATTTCTTGATTGGTAGTCTTGGAGGAAACCCAAAAGAATCAGTTGAAGAAGATCGAGATTGGTGTTACCAGGTTATGAACTGGTGGCTTGGAAATTGGGGGTCGGTGAACAGGGGAGTGCCCCATATCAAACTTCTCCTCCACCATCTTTGTAACATCCCGAAATCCTGAAATTTTTTTATCGGACTAAATTGAAATTATTTATTATTTTCGATAATTTTGGAAAATTTGGGCATGTGAAAAATTAATTTAATATTATGAAATTTTGGAAGAATATCCGAAATTGATGGGTCGATGCCGGAGTGTGCCCATTCGATCGTTCGGGTGTCGAATTAAAGTTTGGGATTAAAAGAAACGTAATATATATATATATATATATTATATATATATATATATTATATAGTAATAATAATAATAATAATAATAATAATAATAATAATAATAATAAGTTAAAAGGGTGAGGGGAGGCAGATTCGGGGAGGAAGGGGTTTGCGAAGAGAGAGAGAGGGGCGAGGGTTAGGGTTCGTTGGTGAGAAAGAGAGGGGCGGACGGTGCCGGCGCCGGTGGCGCAGGGGTCGGCAGCGGCCGGCTATGGCCATGCGAGGTGGTGGCTGGCCGGGCGTCACGGTGGAGCAGCGGCAAGCGCCGTGGGAGCCCGGTGAGATGAGGAGCTCACGAAGGAGAAAAGGGGGAAATGGAGGCCTTCGGGTCCGATTCCGAGCTCGAGCTAGTTGGAGAAAATATAGAGCACGTCGAGGCAAGTGTTCTCATACTCACTATTTGTTATCTTGTGATTTTTACTCGTTCTCCATCGGGTATTATCGTTCCGATACCCACCCAAAATCTGAAGAATGTGTAGCCCATGGATTATGTTCAATGAATATGTAGTTCTTTGTCCAATTTGTGGTCCGAATCGACTGATTTGGTATCGTAAAACCCTAACCCACGCCCGGATTCGGGTTCACTGCTTTCCCCTCCGAATTATGTTATTTCGACCTCAAAATATGAATCCCCACGTCCGAAATGCATATATATGTCGGCCGCGGGCTCGATTGTACACGTTTCGACCCGATCGCGGTGTTCGGGCCCTCTAAATTGGCCCTGACACTGTTCATCCGAGTGTAAAGAGGAAAATTGCATGTTTCCACCTTCGTTGTATGTTGAATCGATCCCAAAAGATGAATCATCATGTCCTAATTGTGCATGTGTATCAACCGGACGTCCGATCTTGCAAGTATCGAACCGTTCGCGGCGTCCGGATACTCTAAAATCCCCCTGACACTGTTCACCCGAGATTAAAGTGTAAATTTGCATGCTTTGCCTCTATTTAATTGTGATGAAACTTATGCCAAATGTTGTGTTAAAGTGTAAGCCCCAAAAATGTGTATTTGGGTACCAGAAGCGGGGAATGAGTCCCGGAGGCTCCTAAGGTAATATGTGATCATCGGAGGTAAGAAATCCTAATATCCCTTGTGAATTTGGAATGTATTGTTAGGAATAAGGGAATTGAGTCCCATTGGATATTGTGAACCGTGATGTGAATGGAAGGAAATCCACATTGAGCCTTGTGATGATGTAATCTCCTGGATGGAGATGTGTGTGATGATGTAATCTCCCGGTTGGAGATAATTGTGATGGGAATGAGATTTACCGAGATTTGATCGTATGTGGCAAGCATGGATTTTCCTCTCCAAGTGTTGAACCTAATCTTGAAACTAGGACCCTGAGTCGTAGGGATAGTATTCTTTAGTATACCATATCCATCGCGGTGTGAACCCGAGGAATACTTGGCCACGTATTCCGGCCGCTCGTGGGAGCGGGTGATGTATATGATACGCTCTAGGAAACTACTGTGGAAGAACGAGGATTGCCCCCCGGTCCCCGGGGTGTGGGCGTGTCTGGCGGACGCTACATATTGAGATGTAGTCGTCATGATGATTGTTGCATGGATGCAACCGAGGGTCGTGTGCTACCGACCTAAAATAGTAGCCGTGGCTTTAGAATGTGTAGCGAACACATTCCTGTCCTCGTTTTCTCGCATCGTTAGTTAGTACGGTCTACTAGCCGGGGGTCCGCAAAGATGATGTAATAATGAAAATGGATAATATACAACCGAAGTAACCGTAAGAACCATGTGAAACCAGCGATTCAAGATGTAATCATGAAAATCCCGTGAGAATTAAGTGATTCCGAATGATGACCAATCAGTGTAACCGTGAAAACAGTGAGAATCAATTGATTCTGATTAATAATCAATCAACGAAATCGTGAGAACCGTAGGAATCGAGTGATTCCAGATGTCCCCTGTTCCCTCTGATGATTCACGATTGTTGAGATTTCATGTTTTTCCCCTTTCAGTTATTGCCTCTATTGCTTTCTATTGTGAGTAGTGTGTTATGATTATACTTGTTGAGCTGTACGCTCACTCTTGTTGTTTATCTTTCCAGATGAGAACACTTAGCCGACGCCGGATTAGTTAGCGCAAGGAGAGGCTTGCATTGATGAGTTTAGTTGGACATCAAGTGTATTGAAGATTTGGTCATATGGTTGTAATGAAATGTAGCAGCCACTCATGGATGGATGTGGCCTGTTATTATTTTGTGGTTTTGTTATGCTTCCGCAGATTGTGATGATATAGTATGCTTCCGCGTTTGTATTGATATATTGAGTTTTGTTGTATTTAGATGGCATCTCTCTAGATCCTGTATAGTTGATAGGAGTACTATAGTGGAGCCATGGATGATATGACAGATATGTGATTCTGTGTGGTGTGTTGTAGGCTGTGTATGCCTTTTGATAGATGTGTGCTTGTACAAGGTGATTTTTGAACAAGTTGTATTTCGGTTTTTTCGTCCAGTTGCAGAGAAAACTCTGCCGGATTTTCTGTAGAGTCCATAGTTTAATTATGGGCGTAGGGTTGTGTTGCCATTGATGGAGGTTATTCGATGGAGAATAATCTGGTCCGTCACAATCTTAGCCATACCAATAGCCTCTAGCAAAGATATGGTTTATGCAACAAGAGCTCTCGCCGTATATCGTCTCGTAGGTTTGAAATGAAACAGTTCAACAGATTCACGGTAATGAGGCCGGAAGTGCGTGAGGATAGTGTCTCGAACTCAGTCACATAGGTGGATACAATCAAGGTTTGCCGAAGCTTGTAGAGCGTGGCCTCAGGGTTTAAGTATGTGGATGGCCCGAATCGTAGCTCTAGGTCACGAGAAAATAACTCCCAAGTGGAGAGTTGTCTGGTGGCGTACATCCACTGGGGCCATTAGAGAGCCACACCAGACATATAAAATGCAGCAATGATCAATTTATGCTTGGGTGGGGTTCCATGATAGTGGAAGAAGCGTTCAATCTAGAAGATCCAGCCAGGCACGTTCTCCCCAAAGAAAAACGGGATTTCGAGCTTAGGAAGACGAACAGAGGTGGAGAGTTGAAAATTGATTGCTGCATGTGGAAATAGGGGTAAGGTATGAGCCGTCTGGTGGTTAAGCAACGGTGGATTCACTGATGGTGAGGGCGATTTGTCGAGTCGAAGAAAAATTTCAGAGAGTGATTTTTGTATATGCTCATTCGCAAATGAATTAGAGGCAATATCTTCGCCATATTGTTGTACAGTCGCCACTACCTCCTTCAAATCTTTCAAAAGGCTTGCGATGGAGTCTTTGAGGGCCTTATAGCGCGTTGTCATTTCCTTTGCCATTGTCTCAATAAGAGCACCTATTGATGCACAACGGTGGCTGTAAAGAACTCTATAGAACGAAGAGAGAAAAAGGGAAAAGCAAGGAGGGGAGTTTCCGGCAGAGAGAGAAGTCAGTAGAAGAGAAAGAGGGGAACAAAACACAGAAGGAGGAGTTTGAGAACATTCATTTCTTACTTCACTTGAACAGTAACAGACTTTATACAGTGTTGGGCTAAAGCTAGCGTATGCAGCAATAACAGATCACATGTGCAGTACTTGAGGAATAATAGATCACATGTGCAGAGGGGGATTTTAGGTGCAACAGCAAATAAAACAGAAAATGAAACAATTTCTAATAGATATATACTATCTCTAAATTAGTTGTAGTCTCTAAATTTAATAGGGACCCGAGTGGCCCAGGCACTGCGCCCGACTGCAGCTTCAGAGGTCTCAATGGCAGCGGTGCAGCTTGAGAGGAGGGTTCGATAATTCCTGTAACAGACACCCTCAGCAGCTGGCTGAGTTGGAACCAAAAAAGACTCGATCATCCTCTTTCTTAGCAGAGGCTCTTCGGCAGCCTCCACCTTGGCAGCAGCCTCATTGACAAGACGGTCCATTGGCTCCTCAATGATGGAAGGAATAGCCTTAGTGGGGACAGCAGAGCTCCTTCCCCTCCTACTGGCAGGTGTGCACGACGATGTAGCCACAACTGCCTCCACTTCCAAAGGGCTCATTTTTGTGTAGGTGAGTGCTCCCTTCGTCAACATAAAGGTTGTCGTCTTTTAGATTTTCTTGGCATAAATAGATCAGGTCCAATTGCTAACGGATTCCTGCTAGAGCAACAAAGTCAAGATTGCCACAAAACTCCAAGTTCATCAATAGCATCCCAGAAGAGAGACGTCGTCCCACGAGATTCTTCAAGGACGCAACTTGTCTTTCTAGCCTTTGACAAAGTTAGGATTGCGACCACAAAACCCCAGGCCAGGCCTTGGATTGAGATAGAATTAACCAGTCTTGCCCTTGGAGATGTGAAACACTTGGTGGAAAACTGCTGAAGTTAGGGCCACCTTGTATGACTGGAAGAAAACACAAAGTGACATCACAGTAACTCACCGCATTAGGCAAGAAGCACATCAACGGGACGTTAACAGCATTCATAATTTCCATTATCCCTGGGCAAGGGGGGACCTGACTTGATCTTCTACGCTATCTCCTAGACAGTGATAAATCCCTCCGGACGGTTTGTGATCGTGAAGCTTAGGCCCAGGAACCATGACTTTGTACTCGTCGGGGAACTCGTAAGTCTCGTTGCAGAAAATATGGTTTGACGCATCATCACCGACCGCATCGACAAAATAGAATGCATCCTTAAAGAGCTAGCATTAATGTTAGTGGAAAGAACAACCTCCATGAGTAGAAAAATAAGGAAGTTTAGAGATACAGGCTCAAAGAAGACAAAAGAAGATTGACAAAAACAGTATGAAGCCCTAACCGGGCGTGCGAACACTCATTTATAGCATGGCATGAAAGCAACTGAAGGGTCAGGCACATCTAGATATCACATCAAAATATGAAAAATTCTGGAAGGCGAGAAGACATGGGAAGTCAAGAAGATAATCTAATTATGCCCATAGTCAAGGGTCTTGTCAAGGCACGTGAGAGGAAGGGACCAAGACGATCCCATTCAAGCAACTTCTCGGAATTGGTTTGGTCCTAGAATTTAGGCAGCTAGGCTAGTGTACTACTGACCCAATCAAGAAATAAAAGGTATACTAAAAGATAAGAGAAAACGAAATTAATAGTAATAGAATACACCAGCATTTAGCCTCATGCACTACCCAATGGTCCTCTAAAAAGCCAACATAAGAATTCAGAAGAAATTCATATAACACATTTAATAGACATGTAATAACTTTAAAAAGAAGATTTATAGAGGGCTATACAATGGGATAATAATATTATAAGAGAATTTCAACATTGGTATAATTATCTCATATCCTAAAATATATAACCATTAGTAATTAACACCTTCCTAGTATTTACTTTTGACCTCATTTATAATTATCCGGTACATTAAAAGGAAACAAACTATAAGTGCTCTCTATCTCTCCCTCACTCTCACTTGCTTAAACTTGGACTCCCAACTCTAAGAACAAGAGCCTTCAATCTAAATTGCTAGTTCATATTTGTTAGAGATATTTGTCTAATTGGCATATTCCGTGACCATATGTATTATTGGATCAATGTCGGGTTGTGGGTTATCGGTTTAAAGTCTGTTCTGTCCGCCCTCCAGTCGCTCGAGCTCATCCAAACCCTTTCCGCTCTTCACTTGCTCGATTCCCGCTCGAGCCTAAAATCCGAAAAGGTCCCTGGCCACAGCGCCGAGATCCGCCGAGCCAAAATTGATAGGGTGCCCGCTCACTGCACGCCCTCTGACCGCCCGCCGAGCGCTCTAGCCCCGCTCGAGCGGCGGTGCAACGGGCAAAAATTTTAAACGTGTTTTTGTGCCCTCTATAAATACACACCTTATATTTTTGAAACCCTAAGCACGCCAGAGCCTCTTTTGAGAGTATTTGAGCCATTCTACTTGAGAGAAGAGCATTCTTCTTCCTTTTCATCTTGCTCCATTTGAGAAAATCGAACCTACTGTGCTCTACGTCGTTGTGCCTCATGTTCTAACTGTTTTTTTCTCTTCGTTCCTCTTTATTGTTTAAACTCTTCCATCTTCCTACCTTCGTGGAGACGTCGGTACATTGAAGAAGGAGATCCGATCGTGGTTGGCAATTCAAGTGGCACGAGAGGAAAGATTGGCGTGAAGACCGGAAGGTATCCGGTTCCGTTGCCGCGGATAAATCCAAGGAGTTCCTTGGTAGGGATCACGTGACGGGAGTAAGTCGACTAGGTTAGCGCGTCGTTACCACCCGGTCTGTAAATTGATTTTTATAGTGCATTGCTTCCCTGGCCGTTAAAGCCCGAAGTATTTTTCTCGATTACCGTGAGTATCGAGTTTTCACTTCGTCACCAAAAAACGGGTCTTTATCATTATTGCTCGTCGTTATTTATATTGTGCATGCTTGTTTTCTCGTTAACATCTAGTTCTAAATATCCTTTACGTGTATTAGATATTTATTTATTGTTGCTTTCGCTATAACTTTTCGGGGTCGAAACTTGATTGTTCACGTTAACACAAAACGTGCTTTTTCAATATTGATTAGCCATAAAGAGATGATTAACTCGCTCAATCAATGGCTATAGCTCTAAGAGGGAAGTGTGAGCCATACACCCTCCATGGACCAAGATCCCACCATGGGCAAGTTTAAGAGCCCATTTGCTATAATGATCAAGTATATCTTGGCACGTAGGCTATAAGAAATTGGATTTCCAAAGACTATACATTTTTCACTTAGTCTACTAAAGTACTCAGCCTCTCTTATAATCACCCACCAAAAACAAGAGTCCCTTGGATTTGGTAATATTCTTCCCTTCATTGTTTTTTTGGAGCATATTTTGACTAAATTATCAGAAGAAATAACACAGAATAAAAATCCAAAATCTTTAATTTTATTATTTATAATGTGTAAAATTATAATCTTTAATTTTGACTACATTTGGATTCAAACCCCGCCTTCGATAATCACTATCTCGGATAAGATTTCAATTTATATACATATCAAATTTAATAGTTGGGAGACAGTATCATAATAAAATCTTTGTACATTCACCATTTGGGTTATGGGTTTCTAAATTTTTATGCATAGCATAATATTGGGTAATATTAAGAAGTGTTTTTTGATCTGATGCAATAAATAACAAAACTAATTTTGTAAATTATGTAAAACCAAATAATTATTCATCGGATATACGTTTTCTCTGCATAGACAACTCGCATGAACACATACAATAAAAACAGATAACATTTTATGTTAGTTTTATTCCAACAGGTTTATCCAATCCGGTTTAATTTTTTTTCTCAGTAAATTATTTTTTAAAATTTTTCTAATGGTTTCACTGCACGGGCCACCGATGACCAACTAATACTCCGGAAAAACAGCGCAAGATGTCCATATTGGGCTTCTTAATAGTGGGCTTTGTAGTTACGAGATTGATGGCCATTAAGCACATTCAGGCCTTTGTAATAGGCTCAAAGTGGGTTGACTATGAGGCCAGTGCAGTCGAAATTTTTTAATTGGGCTTCAACGATCTGGGCTTGGGCTTTAACTTGGACGTACTCGTCGGCTTGGTTTTCACTGCCCAATTTTTTTTTTTTTTTTTTTATTAACCATATTACATTTAACTATTAAATATATTGAAATTTTAGTTGATCATATATTAAAATAAACTATTAGCTATTGCGCTATTTACGCGATTAACAATTTTTTTTTTCACCAAAATAGTATTTTTTTTTTTTTGTTGTTTTACGAAATAATATTTTTATTTTATTTTTAATATTTTTAATAAAAAACGTATTAAAAATTAAAAATCTAGAGAAATTCAAGACACCCTAAAGAAAACAGAAATAATCCAGAGAGTATATTTCATGTTATTAGAACATATTTAAATAGGGGTGAATTTATTTATTAGGCTCATGTAAATTTAAGGGACGTAATTTTATATCAAAAAATAAATTGCCAAGATTAATCATCATCAGTTAGTTTCATCCCTTTATTTTAAATGTAAACTTAGGTAGCCTAGTTTTACCTTTTGGAGCTTCCTGAATATGTTATTTTTAATATATTTAAATATTTATTAAGAATTATTTTTTAAAATTTTATATTTATTTTTATCGTTAATATTATACGATAAAAATCATAATCATCCCAATAAATTATAAAATTCTTAATAAATGATAATAATTAGCTCAACAATACATTTGATATTGGATAATTAGCATCAATAAGTTTGTTGGTAGTGATATAAAATATTTTTAAAAAATATTTAATAAATTTAATTATTTTTCAATCATATATGACACGGCCAATAGGATATTTTTATTATATAACATGGTCAAACTAGAATGAAAAAGATATGCAATGTCCAACTTCTGATATATAGAGTTTTAACATATTGAACAATCGATCTTCATTTTCTTATATATAAGTTTATTCTATTTGTATAACATTTTAAATTGTTATTCTCAAAAAAATATATATTCTAATCAATAGAATAATATTCTTTAGTTTCTCCATATATGATAAAATAAATTTTAATAATATGACATGTAAATTTTGTATGAAATAATTTATCATTTAAAATTAAAGTACATTAAGATTTAAATTAAGAAATAGTAATATTGTTACGTGATGACTATAATTTATTAGTTAATAAAATATTAGATTTTATTTGTTTTCATTTTATAATTATTATTTAAATTATTAAAAAAGGTAGTATCACATCGAATAGTATGTTAGGATATTTTTATCTACTTATCTGCAATTATTTTTACACGTATATTTTAAACCTATAATCTTTCGCTATAAGATAAAGGCACTTTAAGTAAATGATATACTTTATTGATCCTTTCGATTTAACCTTAAATCGTATTGAAAAACTTATAATCCTATACCACTTAAAAATACTATTTTAGTTTAAATTGATGGTAATTGATATTTTTTATATTTTTGCATGCGTTGCTTTAGGTGTATAATATATTTAAAATTTTCATTAGTATGATATTTTTTATATATATTTTTTTACAAATGGTCTTTTTTTACTATTTACTAATTTAATTTTAAAAAGTTATCATATAGTTTAGAATGTTTCATAGATAATGGTTAGAATTATGAGTAAAGGCATTTAGGGTATATTGTAAATTTGATATTTTATAGTCATTACGTGATGTAACCGGTATATAAGTATCAAAATAGTTCTTTCAAATTAATTTATTTATGAAACTAAAAATATAATATGTAATAAATAATAATTAAATTATAAAATGATATTATTAATATATGACTTATAGATTAAAATTAATAATACTAATACTAATAATAATAATAAAGTTATATGGGTGTTATTTGTCATTTAGTAAAAGAGTAGAGAAATTATAAACTTAAATGAAAAAGGATAAAAATATTTATAATTTACGATGTTTTAGTTTTTTTATTATATATATGTATATATTTATATGATGGGTCGTATATGATACGGCTCAATCGTGCTTTGGGTTAGGAGAGCACGGAGGGCGTCGTGCCTTGATCTGAGAGAGTCCGTAACATTAGCACTTGCTTAACACTACTCAATAGCGCTTACATCGGATCGTATCCTACCAAACTATGGGCAATATAGCCTATACTACTTTTGAATAGGAACATACTATGCATACCAAAATACACCATCTTTTAGAAATGTTATAATATGAAATCCATCTAATCTTTAGCGATTGAAAAGTGACTCGCCGCTGCCGTAAGTAGTTGGTGGTGGCCCAATCAATGAAAATTGGATTTACAGCAGTAAATTTTCTCCCGCATGCTTGTGAAGCAGCCCCCTTAGGCACGACAATTCATCCATCAAAAGGTGCACATTGAGAGCATTCATGAATGCGCATGCGCCGGATGCTAGGGTTTTGATTTTAGTGCGTGTATTCACGTATGGCAAGGGGTCAAGTTTTGTTAGAGTAAATCATATTCAAATTCATTTTAAAGTCATTGCTCAAACTCAATCCCAATAATTATATTTACATAAAGATCAGCTAATTTGCATTAATATATCAATTATTTAATGCTTAGTTTTCAAGTATGTAACAATTATTTTGTTCATAGTATATTTTTATAACCCCTATGATATAACAATACTCAAAAATTTGATACATTGATCACTTAGGATATGGTATAATAGGTCAACAACCAATCACAAATTCCTAAACTAGTGTTCTCCTGCAGTATCGTAAAAAATTTTATGTGATTTAAATATTTATATAAATTATTAAAATTATTATATTATTTTATAATTTTATGACATGAAAATAAATATCATAAATATACCTAAATTTATATCCAAAGTTATTTTATAGAAAAACTTGGAACTAGTTTTTCCTCTTTCATTATTCTCATTCCTGCTTCGTTATTCTCATTCTTCATCATTGTTGTTCTTCCTTCATAAGAATTATAAAATTTATGATAGAAAAGAATAATCAAATAATTATTCTGAGGGATTTGTTTATATTCAGATCATCAAGAAAGTTTTAAAAATTTCAACCAAACCCAAAGCTGAAAAATTGTCAACTCATTATCTAAAAAAATTGATAAGCATTATCCTCCACTAACTATGGGCATTTCTATCACTTATAGAACTAAAAGAGAATCAGTTCCTTAATTATCAAAATATTTTTTCCAATATTAAAGATTAGGCTATTTAAAAAAAATTCTGATAAAATGTAATAAAATCATACAAGATTAAAATTTTAATTATTTTAATAATTTATTAAATATATACTGTATTACCTAGTACAATTATTACATATGATTCTAAGACTATGCCATTATCTACACCTTTGTTTTGTATATTTTAGTGATTTATCTATTGAATACGCATTTTGTTTTTAATTGTAAACTTCCCAGAAGCACGTCTAATTAGTTTTGAGTCTCAGAGGTTAAGCCAAAGAGCCTTTAACTTTGGGTATAGTGTAGCAAGCTCGGGTTTATGCTCTATAAAGTACTGTATTTTATAATTTTTTTGATTATTTTTTTATTTAAATTTCATTAAAAATTTTACTAAAAAATATTTACAAAACATAATGCATTGAGGAGTAGGATCCCAGGATATACAATATAATAGGAATGGAAGGCTATACTTGACAGAACAAATGGTTAGGAATGTAACTTTCAAATATTTCTGAAAATATAATATTTTTTTTAATTGACAAGAGTCTTCATATTTGATTGAGTAATTTTTTTAATAAACTATTAAAATTAATAATTTTCGATAGGTGGGTAAGTTTTAACATTTAGGTGAGTGGATTTTTAAAAATTATTTAAAAGTTGAATAGTTTTTTGTTAGTCAATTAATTTTCAAATGCTGTTTGTTGGCTAACAAAAGTTGTATAATTTATTATTATTATTATTATTATTATTATTTAATTGAAGTTACAAATACCTGTGTTAAATAGGCCATGCCTGGTACTAAAGGTTGACTCTAATGATATAGTACTTGCTAGTGAGGTTAAAAGGTCTCATACTATTAATACAAGTACGAAAAATACCTATTCATTAGTCTTCTACTAATTTAAAGTCTAAAACTCTGAATTACTATTTATAATGTTGAAAATGTAATCTGACTATAAGTAGAGAGAAGAAGTTTTGCTCATATTGTATTTTCACTAACCGGTTGCATTCTATGTCGAGTCCATATTAACGAAAGTAAATCCCATCAATCACCTTTACTGCTACTTGCTTCTATTATTAAAGTGGATAATTTTAACATTAAATTGAATGGTTCCCCTGAAATTTGACTCCAATGACACCATACTTATTGGTAAAGTTAAGAGATCCTGTACCATTCATGCAGGTATAAAAATATATGCTCGTTGATCTTTAACTAATTTAAAATTTAAAACTCCAAACTACAAATTATAATATTGAAAGTATGGTTTGACAGTAAATAATGAAGAAATTCAATCGATATTATATTTTTACTTACTAGTTGTATTCCATGTCAAGTACATAAAAACGAATGCAAATTTTATCGACCACCTTTACTGCTATTTATTCTACTGTTAGAGTGGGTGGTTTCAATATTAATTGTAGTATATATAGGTTATATATTATATATAAATTGTAATAGATATGAGTATCCATTTCTTCTGTAATGTTAGTATTCCATATTATTATAAAATTATTTAAGACATACACACCCCATGTAAATTTCATGTGGAGATTCATAATTGTAGTAAGGCAAGTTAACATTGAAAGATTTGTCCAATATTTTAATTTTTTTAAAAATATATCTAAATATAATGTTAAGAAATTTACTATTTTAATAATTTTAATATTTATTTAAAATTTTTTATAATATATTTATATAATATGTTGATATCATATCATAGATATCATAATCTTTTTGAAAAAGATAAATCATTTCAGTAAATGATAATAATTAATTTAAGAGTAAATTTTTAACTGTGTAATGAATACTTATAATTTTATTAATTACAAAATAAAATATTTTTAAAAAATATTAAAATATTTAATTATTTTTTAAAAAATATTTATATTTAATTTAATTGTTAAAATATTTTTATTATAAAATATAATAAAAAAATAATACACGATCTCTAACACCTGACATGTCAAGTTTTATTTTGTTGTGGAAAATGGCAGACTGGGCCATGCGGTGCCATGGACAACACGGCCCATTTAACGCTTCTAGAAACAAACTTCTCTTTTATTTTTTCCTTTTATCGTTATTTTTCTGTATCAATTCCCTTGGGCAATACTCTGTTTCCACCATAAAATGGTTCAGACTGCTGTTCAGTTGGTCTCTGTTTTCCCTGTTCAGATTCCTCCTGTTTTTTTCCCTTAATTCATAAGATTCCGGCGCCTGAATTCCGTTTGTTGATTCATCGTGCCCAGTTTCATTTCGTCCACAACAATCTTTGGCCGAAATTAGAAATTTCCGTTGAACAGAAACTGAACAAATTCGAGAGGATGTAATGCCATGCTCTTGACGAAGACAATCCGTGCAGATCGTGTTTTGCCAGTTTCTGCGTTCCTTGAGTAATTCTTTGGTAGCACCACCTTTGCCCGCCGCCAACAATTCTGCTCGCCGCCCGTGCGCTTCTTTTTTTCAGTCAGCAGCCGGCGGTCCAGTTTTTCCCAATCCCTGCTTCAACCCAGTCCCACAATTCCGTTTCTCTGTTCGTCTTTACCAAGCGCCACCACTACCACAGCACAAAAAACGATTCTATTTGAAAATTTTCTGTCTACCAGTTCATTGATCTCATTCCCTATCTTGTTACTTTATTGCTTTAGATCTCAGATCTTCCTTGCCATGTTTGTCCGGCCGTTCGGTCATCGGAAAAGATAACATTTTGTTCTCGTCGTTGATTAAAAAAAAACTCTTTCCCTAGGTTGATTAAAAAGATGTCTCATTGTCACAAGTTGTTGAAGAAGATGCCCATTTGTCCCGAGTAGTTGAAAAAGATAGTTTTCTACACCTAGTTATTGGAAAAAGGCTGTCTAATCCCGATACTAAATAACGCGACAATATCCGGTGGCCCGAGAAGTTATCCACTCTCTCATCAAGGCCAAAGGGCGCAATGCTGGTTTAGCACTCAAGATTGATTTTACCAAAGCCTAGAGCAAGATCAGATGGAATTTTGTTATGGACACCATATCCTTTCTCGATCTTCCCACCAATCTCAACAGGCTCATCATGAAGTGTGCATATCAATTCTGACCTCTGCAGTCAATTAGAATGGCCAAAGTTTAAGCTCCTTTCTATCCTTATGTGGCCTTAGACTAGGGGACCCTCCGTCCCCCTGCATTTTGATACTTTGCATGGGTCGCCTGTCTCATCTTGTCAATCTGGCAGTGGCTACTGGCACATGGAAACCAATAAAGGAATGTAACAAAGGTCTGACTTTTTCTTTTATCTTTTTTACAGATTATCTCATTATGTTCTTGAAAGCCGCAATCAAATAAGCTTACACAGTCACAAAAATATTGGATACTTCATTTTTTAATCATCCGGAGAAGGGATCAACCTTCAAATCTCCAAGTTTTTTTTATATTTTTTCTAAGGCCATCAATGACCTCTCCGGGAAAGTCCAGTTGGAGAATCGCTTCAAGAGGCTTAAGGATTTGGACAAATATTTGGGCTTTAGGTTGGTACATGGCCAATTGAGAAAAAGAGCATAACATAGCTGTCTTGAAATGGTCTATGAAAAATTCTAGGACTACAAGACGATATATCTTTCAATGGTTAGTTGAGTTACCTTGTTTCAAGTTGTTACTCTAAGTTATTCTTGTTTGGATATGGATCACTCCCATATAGGCTAATATCTGATTGGCAGGACAATGGGTTTGTCCAAATATACATTGGTACAATACTAAGAAAAAGTATTATTGTACTCACTGAGTAATAAAAGGCCAATCGGCTAAAAAGAGACCGGCTGAGCGGCAAAAAGTCGGTCGGCTGAGCAGCAGAAAGTCGGTTGGCTAAAAAGGAGACTGGCCGGCCAAATAGTAAGGAGGTCGGGCTACTGGAAAGGCTGGTAGAGGGCAATGATACAAAGGTCTAGAGCGGCCTGTCTGGAAAACTGATCATCTACAACATCTGTGCAGATAGCTAATCTTGCAGAAGTAGAAAGTTGACTTTTAAAGTTGGTAACAAACTTCATAGAACATATCAATTGTAAAATTTACGGCTGGAAGGCAACGCTGCAGAATAGGTGACAAACTTTTGTAGGGCACGCCACAAACTTGTAAAGCAGGTATCACCCAGTGCTTTTGTATATATATATATGTGTGTGTGTGAGTGTGGAGAGGGTGAAGCAGAGAGAATAACAAAGAGTCGCTATTTTTACTCTTATACTATATTCTTCAAGGGTTTTTGTAATCAAATTAACATAGTAAAATTTTTGTGGGCTAAATATCTCGTGGTTTTCTCCCTCCTATTCAAAAGAGGGTTTTCACATAAAATTGTATGTGTTTTTTGTTCCTCTTCCTGTTGTTAGTATTTATTGTTATCACTCTTTCCCCTCGATTTCTCTGTCTTATCGGCGTTATTTTTCTCGAACAAGTGGTATCAGAAACAAGTTATTAGTGCCGATTGTTGAACGTTGTTGGAATCGATAGAGGCCGAAAATAAGATGATTTGTTGAAACGGCACAAACTATGATACCTGGTAGAGTAAGATGTTGAACCTACTATTTATCAAATCAATGCACCTTCCAGTGCTCGTCACTCAAAAGCTTAAGGCAAAATCGGAAGATGATTGGGCTTTTAAGCATAAGTAGGTGTGCAACTATATTCGGCAGTTTGTGGACGCAATGTGTATGACCACATCAGGAGTGAGACAAATGTAAAGACACTGTGAAACAAGTTGGAGACACTCTATACATTCGAGACTGGTAATAACAAATTATTCCACCTAATGAAATTAATGCAGGTATGAAACAAGGGTGGCTCGTTTATTGTCGACCACTTGAACGAGTTTCAAGGATGTGTGGACCAGTTGAACGGAATGAGTATTAAATTTGAAGATGATGTGTTCGGCCTGTGGCTCTTGACAACCCTTCAGAACTTGTGGGAGGTAACAAGAATCACTATCACCAATACTGTGCCAAACAGTATGGTAACACTTGAGATGGAAAAATGAGTTATACTGAATGAGGAGATGAGATGACGGTCACAAAGGACTTCCACCTCTCGGCACTCTGAAGTACTAGTGATTGAATCACGGGGAATGAATAAGGGTTGTAGTCCTAAGTTTGGGAAGAAGGGTCATAGTAAGTCTCGGTCAAGGTATCAAAACCTCATGTGCCATTATTGTGGAAAAAAAGGCCACATTAAAAGGTACCGTTATAAATGGAAGTGTGAAAGTGTAGATAAAGAAAACGGAGTTGAGAAGGGATGAGGTGATGAGAAGGCATCGGTTTCAGTCGTCACAGAAGGTGATCTCCTGTTGACTAGTGATGTGGATGATGTAGTAAATGTGGTCAAGTAGGAGACCGATTGGGTGATGGATACTGGTGCATCCCTCCATGTCACATCTCGGAGGGGACTCCTTACACCTTACACATTACACCTTACACTCCGGGTGATTTTGATGTGTTGAAGTTGGGAAATAAAGAGACATTCAGGGTCGTTGACTGTGGCGATGTGTCCCTTGTCACCAACAATAGGACCCGACTGCTGTTTAGGGACGTTCGGCACATCCCTGATATTGGTATGAATATAATTTCGGCCGAAAGACTTGATGATAAGGGCTTCTGCAACATCTTCGGTGAGAGGGCATGTAAATTAACTAGAGGATCTCTAGTAGTTGCTCGCAAAAGAAATGTGTCTGACCTATACGTGTTGCAAGCCTTCAATATGGTCGAAGAGGTAAATGTTGCAAGTAGTGAGTCCTCGGATCTGTGGCACAATTGGTTGGGCCAACTGAGTGAAAAGAGGTTGAGCAACCTGTCCAAGAAGGGCCTCATCTCAGGTATAAAGGAGATCAGCTCGAGAATTTGCCCTCATTACATGACGGGGAAGCAACGGCGAGTCTTATTTTGTGGAGAGTCGTCCACTAAGAAGGCCGAGTCGCTTTACCTGATACACACCGATGTATGTGAGACATTCACGGAGAAGTCATTCGAAGGAGCATGATATTTTATCTCGTTCATTGATAATTGCTAAAGGAAGTTGTGGGTGTACCTACTTAAGACGAAGAATCAAGTCCTTTGAGCATTTGAATATTTTCATACTCTGGTTGAATGGCAGACGGGAAGAAAATTGAAATAAATTCGAAGTGACAATGATGGCGAATACATCGGAGCATTTGATACTTATTACAGGTTTCATGGTATTCGGCATCAGAAGACATTGTCAAAGACGCCATAGTTAAATGGGGTGGCCGAGCATATGAATCATATGTTGATGGAGAGAGTCAGATGCGTGCTTTCAGAAGAAAAGCTCCCCGAATTATTTTGGACGGAGGCCTTGGGAGCCGCTACCTATGTCATCAATAAATTGCCGAGTGGCCCATTGAATGGAGAGGTTTCAGAGAAAATGTGCTTTGGAAAGGAACCACTTTATGATCATTTGCGGGTATTTGGGTGCAAGGCCTTCATACACATCCCAAATAAAGAGAGGACAAAGTTGAAATCGAAGACAATACAATGTGTCTTGCTAGGCTATAGGAAGACGAGTCAGAATATAGACTATATGACCCAACTGAAAAGAAATTTGTCTGATCAAGGGATGCAGTGTTTGTTGAAAATGAAACCATTGATGATATCAGCAGAGAGAAGAAAGTTGAGTCAGACAACAGTCTGACCGAGAAGATGGGTATTGAAACCGTCCAGTCGGCACCTCTTTGTCAGGAGGTTGATTGCCAAAGTTTGGCTGAAAAAGGTAATGGAGATATACAAACGTTTGATAAAGATAAGGATGGCGACAATGTTATTGAGTCGGTTGAAATCGTTCCTGTTTGACGATCTTCAAGAGACTGACGACCATTTGTTCGCCTGTTGGCCAGTGAGTACATATTGCTTACTGATGGAGTGGAGCTGAAAAGTTTTGTAGAAGTTATGGGAGGCAAACACAATGCGAAATGGATGGAAGCCATGTAGGACGAGATGAGTTCGCTATATGAGAACCATACGTCCGAGTTGGTTAAGTCGCCAAAGGGAAAGAAAGCCTTAAAGAATAAGTGGGTCTTCCATTTGAAAGCTGGTGAAATTGGCCAACAACCAAGATACAAGGCAAGGATGGTTGTGAAATGGTTTAACTAGTGAAAGGGTATCGACTTTGACAAAATATTTGCCTTAGTAGTGAAAATATTTTCAATCCAAGTGGTGCTCGAATTGACCGCTATTCTTAATTTGGAGATAAAACAATTGGATGTGCAGACGGCGTTTCTCCACGGTGATCTGGAGGAAGAAATTTACATGGAGCAATTTGAGAGATTCTTGGTTAAGGAGAAGGAACATTTAATGTGTCATCTAAAGCAAAGCCTGTTTGGGTTGAAGTAAGCTCCGAGGCAATGGTACAAGAAGTTCGAGTCTATTATGGTCGGTTAAGGCTACTGGAAGACTATGTCGGATCATTGCGTCTTTGTTTAGAGGTTTTTTGAAGATGATTTTGTTATTCTCCTATTTTATGTTGGTGATATGCTAATTGTTGGCTATAATACCTCCCGAATCATTGAATTGAAGTAATAGCTCAAAAAATTCTTTACCATGATAGACTTGGGGCAAGCGAAGCAAATTTTGGGTATTAGAATATTTCGCGACTGTAAGGTAAAGAAGGTGTAGCTGTCACAAGAAAGCTATATTGAGAAAGTGCTCTAATATTTCAACATAAAGATGTCCATGCCAGTGAACACTCCGCTGGCCAGCCACTTTGGATTAAATAGTAGGCAATGCCGATCCTCCGATGATGAGAAAGTAAGCATGAGAGGTGTTATGCACTCTTCGGCCGTGGGAAATTTGATGTACCCCATGGTGTGTACTAAATCGGACATAACTTAGACTATCCATGCTGTTAGCCGGTTTCTATTGAACCCCGGAAGAAAGGGTTAGTCCACCGTGAAATGGATTCTGAAGTATCTCTGAGGAATCTCTAAGATGTGCTTGTGTTTTTAAAATGACAAGCCCCACCTGGTTGGATACACAGATGTTGACATGGCAAGAGATGTTAACTCCCGAGAGTCTACTTTGGGATACCTGATCAAATTCACCGAGGGGTTGTTTCTTGGTAGAGAAAGTTACAAAAGTGTGTTACTTTATCAACAATTGAGACGGAGTTCATTGCTGTGACAAAAGCTAGCAAGGAAATGTTATGGATGAAGAAATTCATTCGGGAACTTAGTTTCAAGTAGGAGAGATATGTGGTACTTAGTGACAGTCAAAGTGCAATCCATTTCTATAGGAACTCCTCATTCCACTTGAGATCAAAGTATACATTGATATTCGATATCATTGGGTGAGAAATGTCATTGACTCGAAGTTACTGGCATTTGACAAACCGGATTGAGGGGAATGGGTCAGACATGATGACCAAGGTATTGTGAAAGAAAAAGTTTGAAGTTTGTCGCAGTATGGCTAGAATGACAGATATTATTCCCCCACGGTCGTGAAGAAAAGTTTGTTAGGACATAGGTCACTTCCATGTGGGGCTCATATCCGATTAGTAGGATAGCGGGTCTAGCCAAATATACATGAGGGCAATACTGAGGAAAAGTATTGTTGTGCTCACCGAGTCGTAAGAGGCCAGTCGGCTGAGAAGGGACCGGCCGAGCAGCAGGAAGCGGATTGGCTGAAAAGGAAACCAGCCGACCAGACAGCAAGGGGGCGGCCTCCTAGAAAGGCCGGCCGAGGGAACTAATATAAAGGTCGAGGGTGGCCTATCTGAAAAGGTGGTCATCTGCGATGTCCATACAGATAGCTGACTCTGCAGAAGTAAAAAGTTGACTTTCAGAATTAAAAGTAAATTTTGCAGAGTAGGTCAATTATAAAGTTATGGCGTGCTGCAAAGTAGGTGACTGACTTTTGTAGGGCACGTCACAAACTTACAAAATAGCCGTTGCCCGGTGCTTTTGTATATATATGTGTGTGTGAGCGTGGAGAGGGCAAAGAAGTAGAGATAAAAACAATGAGTCGTCATTCTTACTATTGTACTCTATTCTTCGAAGGTTTTTGTAACCAAAGGATTTTTGTAACCGAATTGATATAGTAAAATTATTGTGAACTAAATTTCTTGTGGCTTTCTTCCTCTTATTCGGAAGAATGTTTTTACGTAAAATTATGTGTGCATTATTTTTCCCTATCCCTATTGTGAGTGTTTATTATCGCTCTTTCCTCTCAATTCCTCTGTCTTACGGGTGTTATTTTTCTCCAACATGTAAAATTGTGTGTGCTATTCTTGTCTATGAAATACAAATGCACATATTATCTTTTAACACTTGTGACCAACATAGTCACCTAAAAAGAAACTTCTTATGAGGGGACTGAAAGATCCAACTAGTGCGAGATAACTAAAAAGGACACCCTAGAGTTTGTGAAGAAATGTGAGAATCGTCAACTCCACGATAATCTTCACCACCAGCCGTCCACGGAGCTTAGATCCCTCCAAGCTCTTTGCCCTTTTGCGTAATGGGGGCTCGATATTATCCACCCATTTCCCATTGCGATCGGACAAAGATAGTTCATTATCTCAGGTATAGACTATTTCACCAAATGGGATGAAACCGCCCCGTTGGCCAAGACCACCGAGTATAATGCACTGGAATTCGTTCATCAAAGCATAGTGAGCTGATTTGGCATTCCCGAGGTCATCATGATTGACATCGGAATCCAATTCTTAAAAAAGTGCTTCAAAAAGTATTTCACTAGTTTAGATATTAGATTGGTTCACACTTCAGTGGCATAACCCTAGGCAAACGGATAGGTTGAAATCACCAACCGTACGTTATTCCATGATTTGAAGACCAAGCTGGATGACGTAGGGGGCTCTTAGGTGGAATAAGCTTCCCTCGGTCCTATGGTCATACTAGACGACTCCAAAGGAACTAACTAGCAAGACACCCTTCAATCTCTGCTACGGGATTGAGGCGGTAATACTGGTTAAGATTGGGCTCTCAAGCCTCAGGGTTGAAGCATTTGATTCACTCAGTAACTCCCAGAAGATCAGCGAACACCTGGATCTATTGAAGGAAGCCCGTGACACAGTCAGGATGCATACAGCTGCTTACCAGCAATGAGTCGCTCGCTATTACAATAAGAAAGTGAAAGTACGGCAATTTGACATTGGAGACATGATCTTACGAAGTATAGAGGCTATAGGCAAGGCAATAAACCAGAACAAGGTTTTCCTGAATTGGGAAAACCCGTTTCTAGTCTCAACCGTTCTGCGGAATGAGGCATACAAGCTCCGAACCTAGAACGACAAGTTGGTCCCACGGATGTAGAACGTGGTCCACCTAAAATGCTACTTCCAGTTAAGGCCTAGATAGGTCATTTGTATGACATGAAGTATGCTTGTAACGTTCATTGTAATTAATAAAAGAAAATTCATTTTTTAGTTTGCTTAGTGCCATACTTTTCTTTTCTTTCTTTTCCATGTGAATGCTTGCGTGTAGAATATATGAAATAAACGACCTACACTTTCCCTAACTCAAGAGGATTTTTACCCATTCGTAATTAAATCTTAGTCATCTAGGCGGGCCGTAAGTGATGGAATTAAACACTGGTCATCCAAACGGCTCATAAGCGGTCAAATTAAATACTGGTCATTTAAGCGGGTCCAAGCGACTCGTAAGCAGTCGAATTAAATCCTGATCATCCAGGCGGGCCATAAGCGGTCGAATTAAACCTTGGTTATCCAAGTGGCTTGTTCGCAATTCGATTCTAAACCTTAGAGGGTTTAAACAGTACACGCGACAACCTCCTCCTATAAGAAATAGCGTGATCAGTCTACAATGGTCAACAATGCAGGGGCAAGGTATTATGTCCAAAAGCTAGCCACCTAGAGTCTAGACAGTGCCCATGCATTACGGGGTACAAATCATTAAGGTATACTCGTGTATAAAAGCAATGTCTTGAGAGCAAAGGGCCCATCTCCGAGCAATAAGACCTTGACGGTCAATGCTCCAAGTTGATAAGCTCAGAGGCCACTCGATAAGTTGGCCGGTCAAAATGCACATCAGGCAGTAAACAGACAAGGCAAATAGACTAAATTGCGACAAGAATACTTTTTTTCATTAATATGCTCAAATATACAAGAGGAGGTCAAAACCAAAAATACAGAAATGCTGCTAAGGAGCAGAGCTCCTAGGAGGGTGTGGGAGAAGCCCTTTGTTGCCCTGTGCAAAATCAACAAGATTCCCACGCAGCTATGCACCACGGTTAGCAAGATCAGGGACGCTAGTTGGAAAATTGGGATCCACGATCCTAGCAATGTGGTGACTAATCTGGACACCATCCCAGAGCCGGGCCCACAGCACCTGAGTGACCTCTTGAGGATGCAGATGGATGGTGAGCTCATTCTCTAATCTAATGATTTACACTCTGAGCTCCGCCGCAAGCCTCTCCGCCTAAGAAGCTCTCTCCTGATAGCCTGCTGATTGCGCCCTAAGCTCCAACAGCTCCTGCTCAAATGTGGCTTTTTCTTCTTGGTACTGCTGAATTTGGGCATCCAACTGGTCCATCTCCTCCTCTATCTCAGCGATCTCCTCATCGTGGTCATCGATTATAGCATCTCTCTGGCACAGGCCCTTGCACACTGCCAATAAAATCTTCTCCGCCTGCAAATGGTCAAAGAAATTAGGCAGCAACGACTCAAAAAAAGAAAAGGAGAGGTTCAAAAAGTTACCACAAAGACTCTTCGTTGTCATCTTAGCCATCTCCATAATCTCCAAGAAGAACCTGCTGAAGAGGGACCTGGGGGTGGGCTCCTCCTAAGACTGCTCTTAGGAACTTCATCGGCGGGCTGTGTCTAGAAGGCCGGGAGCAGTGACCTCCAATGTAGGCACAACGGAAAAGTCAACTACCCCAGTAAGAGCTCTAGCAGTTGACTCTCCTAGCTCAACGAATGGCTCCATGGCTGGCTCCTCTAGCTCAGTTGGCAACGCATTAGCGGGATCTATTCTGGTGGTTCCAGGCAGTGGCTCCATCGGCGCAACTTGTGCCGCCTAGTCCTTCTGATGCTATAGCGCAGCAACAGCGCCACTTGCAGTGGCTTGCAACATGGCCTCATACTGCTCCACAGTAGCCTCTACCACGGAGCACTCTCCGACTCCAACGAATTGTCCGGCTCTCATGTAATTCGGCTCTGTGGAGGACGACGAAGAAAGCTCTATCGTTGTAGCCCTCTTTTGTCTTGGACTATTGGGGGCATCACCAGTTGAAGGTGTGCCAGCTGCATCAATGGCAAGAGTGCCAGCATTCCTCTTGCATTGTGAGGCCGCCAGCGGTAGAAATGTGATCCTCTAGACTGGAAAATGAGGTCCTCAACGAGCCTTCCTGGCTTTCTCCCTGAAAACCAGGTGATCTCTCCTAAACTCAGAGAGATGGTCCCTTACCAGCCGCAACAGTGGCTCTACAGCCGCCACTTCTTCCTGCTTGGGCTTCCCAGTGAGTGTACTGGAAACCTTACCCCAATCTCGGAATAAGGGCTTTGAATCAGTGACGTGCACAAAAAAGAAACGATCCTTCTAGTTCTTAAGAGAATCGTACATGGCACTGCTGATGTGGAGCTCTCTAGGGGACAATGAGATCCAATCCCCACTCTAGGTGAATCGAAGTATCACCCTCATGGCTTCCACCGTCAGCATCTATGAGTGGTGATGGAGGAAGATGCACAATGAGTAAAGGAATCACACGACATTGGCATAGAGCCATGCAATAGGAACCCTAAGAACCGTAAAAATGTCAAGCAGCTCCTCTGGGATAAGGATACGAAGCCCACTTCTCAGATGAGCCTTGTACACGGTGATGCAGCAATTAGGAGGAAAGCAAGCCCTGTCCTACTCAATGGGCATCACAAATACAATCTCACGTGGGATGTTGAACTGAATATATAGATCTCTTACATCACCAGTAGAAATCACATAGGCAAACTCTAGAACAGAAGGCGCCATGGAAACTGGAGTAAGAAGAGCAGAAAAGATTTAGAATTTTCAGAGAATGAAAGGATGAAAAATTTGAACGGACGAATAGATTTTATAAAGGCATGCAGCCATTGGAGTAAGGCAGCGCATCGACAAGGTGCACCCATCATTACAGACATGTGCCACTTCCAGAGAGGGCGCAGTTGAATTAGATTTTTCGGTGAATTAATTATTAGGATCGCAAATTCACGGAATGTTGACACATAGCAAACGTTTTGATTGACAGTTTGGTGGCATGATGGTACGTCGATTCAATCCCTAACAGTTTTTCAAATTCTTACCAGGATGGTCAACAAATCCGATTAATGCTTTTCTTCTTGCTCAATTCTCCGAATTCTTACCAGGACGGTCAATAAATTTGGTCAACACTTCCTACAGCCCAGTACTTTAGATTTTGGCGTTACGGTCAACAGTTGGAAACAACGCGACCAGTAGACTGAGAGCCACGGCTAGTTTCCTCATCAAGCTGTCTCAGACAGGTTTCCCAATCAGGCGCATCCCATCGTGAACATGTTAGAGGCCGAAATCCCAAACCACCAGTATGGGAAGCTAGTGATGGGGATGTCAATAACAGGCTGAGCCACAAGGAAGGAAATGGCCCAGATCCTCAACAGCCCATTTCTGCCTTAACAGTTAGCGCTACTATTGATCGGATGAAGAGCAAGTAGGTCCACTGAGGCCCAAGATCTGGACGGCCCATCAGAGCCCAAGTTGGTCAATACTTTCGTTAACCGGAGAAGCAATTAGTAGACTGGTTGAGACCCAGGACGCATGCAACACAAGCCTAAATTGGCCCATGTATCCATCTTCGAGCCACAACGGTTGTCTACCCTAATTTTTCACATATTCAAAAAAGGCAAGTTTCACTGTAACGATCACATCCAGAATCAAAGCACATCCCAGGATAAAAGTGCCAGAATCTACGCACGGTCTGCTGAAAACCCTAACAGTTACAAAACGCAGAAGGAAGGAGATTATCCTCCTTGACCGTTATAGCCAAAAAGGCACTCACGCCCACGAAGGAAAAGCAATAATCCCCAACAGGGTACGGGCATCAAACCCCTCGGTATGAGGAAGGCATCATAAAGCCAAGGCTATAAAAGGCCATGGAAGCTTCCTTCAAAGGCACGCTTTCAATCACGCCTTTCCTTGCCCACCAAACGCCCTCAAGCGTACAAAGCTCTTAGATACTCGAGCATCCCAACACACACTCTCTCTCCACTACTAGTTCCCAGCGAACTCAGCGTTTAGAGAAACTGCTTCTCACGAGCAACTACAAAAGCCACTCTTCCTACGAGTGCATTTCCACTTACAAACACACTCATTGCATCCATTTTTGCATCCCTTACATTCATCTTCTATTCTCAGAAGGTAGATTATTAACTTGAGCGTCGAAATATTTTTGATAGCACCAAATTTCTCCTTCACCTGATCTCCTGTTTAAAATTGTGGTGTATAGGACCCAAAACTCAATGAACGGAGACCAGAACTCAATGGACTATTTGACCCGAATTTGTTCAAATTTGGATACATGACGCATCAAATAGCAATCGATGAACAAATATACTATGATGAATGTTGAAATCTATTTCGGTCACATTTGACTGAAGTAACGAGTGATTTTTGAACCAACCACTTAGATGTTATACTAATATGTCCATATCAATAAAGTAACTATTTTATACTATAATATCTTGAAGTTATAGAAATCAGGAATGTGAATTGAGAAATATTGAAATCTAGCTATTTCATAATGAGCTATGGTTTCAAGTCACATTTAAGCCACTTATTTATATAATACATAAATACATTTAAGATAGTAGTATTATCCTTTTTTAATATAAAATATATAGTTTAATATTATATTATTAAAAGTTGTGCTTAATTATTCAAATAGTAGAAATCAAGGAACGATGAGTAATGATGATTATACAAAATTGTCTCAACTATTCTGGGCTCAAGCCGTTGAAAGTTTTGGTCTAATCGTTTATATATTAAATTCATGCATTTATGTATGTATAATGATTATTTTTATACTATAATATGTGAAATTATTATTCCATTAAATAAATACATTTTTATTTACTTGAAAATATAGTAATAGAGTAACAAAGGAAGGACGATGATTATTGAGTCAGCCCCAACCTTGCTACCGACAGGCTTGGCTGTGCCGAGAGATATGGGTGGAAATTTAGTCCTTGAATTTATGCTAATGCATGTTGTTATGGATATGTAATTAATCAATTGCTGGAATAAGTGAAATGATAGGAGTCGGATACTTAGTGTATATATGAATTTTTTTATTCTTTCCAATAATAAGGTATATTGTTTAATGTGAATGGACGTTTTTGTCTATGTAACCATTATATATCATGGTATCGAGAGATACTACGTGAGGGATGCTGAGTTTTACATATTTAGAGAGTTAGGAATTCTCTATTTAGATAGGTGAAATTTTTTTTAGGCTAATTCTTACATAGAGAGTTAAAACTTTTCATGGACTAGTACATATATTAAGAGATAGGCATTTTCATATAGGATTTGGTTGAGATGTGTGCATACTCGTGGTAATAATGTCATAAGAGACGATAAATTTTGTCACATATTAAACTTAGGAGTGCCAATTATTTTGTGATAATTGACCAACCATTAGAGATATGAACATATGACTTTTGATTCGCAACTGCTTTAATTTTTTTTAAGGGTATAGTTATTTCTTTATATAGTATTGCTCTTAGTATTCTATAAATACATTCATCACATTATGTTGTACAATAATACACAAAAAATTCAACATATACATCTACTCTGACAATTTGGGTAGTATTTAAATTCAAATCGATCTTAAAATTATGTTTTTCATTCTTCAAGAAAATGAAAAATAATATAAATACTAACATAGCTTTTATGTTGATGTGTATACCAACAGTGGGCTGGCCCCAAAAGTCAACGGAGGCCCAAAATAACGGTCAACTCTCTAACCCAGTTGGAGAATAGGCCCAGAAGCTGAAAAGTCCATGACGGTTAACGCTGGCGTTGACCATCTGGGCGGCCAGCTCGCTTGCAGACGGTCAACTCAAACGTTAACCGTCCACGTGCTATGCATTGGGCCCAAAGGGGGCTTCTCTACAGTATTGGGCCTGGTCCATTCGAGCCCGTAATCCATTAGGCGGCCAGCAACGGTTCTCCAGGCATTTCTCACGATCCCGACTGGCACCAAAAAGGATATTGACAATATTGGCGCCATTCACATAAGGAAGGCGCCAGATTTTCCCAAGTCCTTGCCAACCTGGGCTCTCCAACGGTAGCATGCACAGAAGGAAAGTGTCTGGATTGGAAAGCTGCTGGCCGCCTCAGAAGGAAACTATCCTTCACAGCCTGGCAATTGGCGCCTGCTCCGAAAGGCAACCCAGTCGAGAATTATACAGCAGATCTCTCCTTCCAAAGAAGGAAGATCGCCCTCTCAATCATAAATAAATCCTTGAATTATCATTCAGGGTACACTTTCAATTACTCTCTCAATTGCATACGCTTTTTGCAACACAAAACAAGTGTTCTCAGTGAATTCCTTTCTTGGCCATTGAAGCTTCCAAAATTGCCCAAGCTTTCTGCTATGAAAACATATTCACCATCATTCCTAAGGCAAACAAGCGTGCCTCTCACGACCATTTACTGCCTTCCCACCTCCCAGATTCAAGAAGGCGTCTGTATCTTCCTTTCATCTGGGAAAACACACTGTTTCTCTCTTTCTCTCAATTTCAGTTTCATTCTTTTGAAGACTATTTTACTAACTTGAGTATCGGAGTGTTTTCGGTGGGACAACTTTTCGCTGATACACTAACCTCCTGTTCTGTTTAGTAGTGTGCAGGATCCAACTCAGGGAACGGAGCCGGAACCACATCAAGAGGATCACCCGAATCTATTCGAAGTTCAGATCCAGAGACGCATTATTGACGCCGTCTGCGGGAAGCGCTTACAAAAGCTACCCACAAAATCTGCACAAACACTCTTTTTTACCTTCTGATCCTGCAATGGTGAATACAAGAGCCCAAGCTAATGATCCCGCTAGAGATGCTGCTAACGCTGACCAGGACCACGCTACTAGTGCCATGGTCAACGGGGCCACCGACGGAGTTTCACCGCCTTATTTTCAACAACTGGTGGAGCAGATGCAGGCCAACAATCACCTGCTCTAGTTACTTTGCGCTCAGAATGAGCAACGACAGCAGGTGGCTCCTCCAGCAGCCATCCCAGCACCTGCCACCAAAAGGGGTGGCCAGAGGAAGAAGAAGCCGGCCAAAAGGCCCGTGAAAGCCAGGGACAATTCGGCTCCAGCGTCCTCCCGCATTCCTGGCCAAAACAGGCCTGAATAACGCTCCGGGAGCACGTCTCAGCTAGAAAGCTCAGAGAGAAGAAATCCCCGATACTCTCGCGCAGAAGACAATAACACAGTCCAGGAGCGAGCCTCTAGGACTGCCAGATCCACTGGAGGCAACAGCCGACTGGCTGTCGAACCCTCCAGGGACAAGACAGAGTTGAGGGATTACCTTAACTCCAAAAGATTAGCAAATGCCGCTCGCACCAATCCACGAGTGGACAAAATCTGGAACCGTGTGTTCCAGAATGAGGAACGCGCCGTCGACTTGGACCGATCTCCTTTTACTGCGGAAATCCTGAGCCGTCCACTGCCAACGAAGTTCAAGATGCCGTCCCTTGACTTATACGATGGGGGCAGTGATCCGGTTGACCACCTGGATCACTTTCGCACCCATTTGAATCTACAAGGGCTAGAAGACTCAGCGATGTGCCGCTGTTTTCCGCTCACGCTGAAAGGAGATGCCCGAATCTGGTTCCATCACCTCCCTTCAAGCACCATCAGCAATTTTCGTGAGCTCATGGATCTCTTCCTGGCTTAGTACGCCTCAAGCCGACGGGAAGAGAAGCAGTCGTGGCATCTCTCCCACATAAAGCAGAACCGGGAGAGAACTCACGGCGTTTCCTGGATCGTTTCGTGGCGGAGGCCAGAAGGATTCCCAGGATCACCGAAAAGATGAAGCTGGACATTTCATCTTTGTGCTTACTTACGGGGACTTTTTCAAGCACCTGGCCCACAAAAATTCTCAGACTTTTCGCGAGGCGAAATCCATCACCCGGGCCTACGCTGCAGCAAAGGAGGTCAACGAGGCAAAACGTCCAGAGAGGACGGATCAGCCTCGGCCATTCCCTGGTGAAGGGAAGAGAAAGTACGGTGGCGGAGAACACTCCCGCCAGAAGCAGCGCCAGACTGGACCTCCAGAACATATAGACTACGGGCCAACCAGTTTCACACCTTTAACAGACACGCGCTCCAACGTCCTCATGCAGATCCGTGGAGAGAAGTTCCTAAAGTGGCCAAAGCCGTTGAAGAAAGACTCTAGAAATCAATCGAAGTACTATGACTTTCATCGCTCTGCTGGCCATTCAACTGAGGACTGCAACACTTTACAAAGGGAGATCGAGAAGCTGATTCGCAGAGGCCACCTCACTAGATTTGTCAAAGGTCCTGGACAGAGCTATAGAGCAGCTGGCGAGGAGGGACAGGAGCAGACTCCACCCGAAATCGGGTGACAGCGGGGGTGGTCAGCATGGTTGTAAGGTTCTCAAAACAAAAATAGAATTAATATGAGACTAGAAATATCTCCCAACATAATATTAGAATATTGGATAATTAAATAAAAGAATTCGGTTAACATCCGGGACTTTTAATAATGGAAACGTCACCCAAAGCTCCGCCGCTCGCTGTATGCTCGATTCCGCTCGAGCCCAGAAACCAGGAGCCCTGCCGCCTGATGAACGCTCGAAGCCCGCTCGAGCGAACCTTCCAGAACACTCTGGAAATCTCTACCGCTCGCCTGGCGCTCGAGCGGAGCTCGAGCGAAAATTCCAGAACCTTCTGGAATGCTCCCGCTCGCCAGCCGCCCTCTAGAACCCTCTAGAATCCTCCGCCGCTCGCTGCTCGCCCGAAGGGCGCTCGAGCGGCCCGAGGCCTATATAAAGGCCGCCAGCCAGCGGGCAGAGGGCAAGCGCGGGGAGAGGAAGAGAGAGAGGAAGAGAGAGAGAGGAGGAACCATGTGAAGAAGAAGGAAGGAAATGGAGACTCTCGAGGCCGATTCCGAGTTCAAGCTAGTTGGAGAAAATATTGAGCACATCGAGGCAAGTATTCTCATACTCACTATTTATTATACTGTGATTATTATCGTTCCGATACCCTTCCAAACTATGAAAATTATATCGTCATGATTAATGATGAAAGAATATTCTAAAGTAATGCTAAGAAATGAATCACTACATCCCGACTACGCAATCGATCTCATGAAATTCGATCCGTCCAGAATGACCGGATCCTTTAACGAAATGTTATTACTGTTCATGAGAAGTAAATGGAAAATATGCATCCTCTTGCTATGAAAACTATGATTAATGAATATTTGAAATTGAACAATTCAAGAACGGGCTTCGGAGGACCCCAATATGATTGGCTCATCAACAGTAAGGAAATCTAATTCCTTTAAATAATTGTTGATCATGCTTATAAAGTGACTTATGAAAAATGCTAAAAGTCCCCAAAGGAAGATAAGAACGAATGGGAAAATGAAACGGAAGGAAATCCACAATGGATATGTGATTAATGAAACCTCCCGTGTGGTGGGAGAAATGATGAAATCTCCCATGTGATGGGGGATATAATACGTAAGACTTCAAGAGAAGATAAGAACAAATGGGAAAATGAAACGGAAGGAAGTCCACAATGGATATGTGATTGATGAAACCTCCCGTGTGATGGGAGAGATGATGAAACCTCCCGTGTGATGGGAGATATGATATATGAGATACGGTGGACTTTCCTTCAAAGAAATTATGGAAAGGGAATGATGAAACTAGGACCATGGACTCTTGGATGGGTAGTATTCTCTGGTTTGACACGTCCATCTCGGTGGAAACCCGAAGAATACTTTGGCCACGTATTCGGTCGCCAGTGGAGGCGAGTGATGTCCGTGTCACGCCTCGGGATACTATTGTGGGAAGAACGAGGACTGCCCGGTACCCCGGGAATGGGGCGATACGATATGGCACGATGTGCATGACGATATGGTATGATGAGATGTACACGACCCCCCGGATGGGTCGTTAAAGATAATCCCTCACGGCCTTAGATCATGAGGTGTATCATGATCCTTTCCTCGTTCTCTCGCATCGTTTGCTAGTACGACCTACTAGCCCTGGTCCGCAAAGATCAAGGTAAAATGAGAAAGCATGATTCAAACGACAATTAAATGTTCCAAGACATGGTAAACGGCAAATCGATACTCCTAAATGTTCCTTCCCTCTCATGTCTCATGATATTTCAAATACATGTTGCCCATTGTCATGTTCACAGTTTGACAGTGACGTATGATTATACTTGCTGAGCGATAAGCTCACTCTTGCTATTTGATGTTTTTCCTCCAGATGAAATCATTCAGGTAGAACAAGGAAAGGCTTACTCGACAGGACCAAGCAGACAAGTTCAACAAGGACTTGAACATTGAATTTGACATGAACAACCACTCGGGATATTGGTATGGTTTGTGGTTTGAATATGCTTCCGCAGTTCATGGTATTATAGTATGCTTCCGCACTTTGTTTTGATGTTTCACGGTTGAGGTTATTAGACGGCATCTCCCTAGGTCTAATACAGTACGATCAGAATACTGTATTGAAGCCATGAATAAATTGGCAAAATTGTGAGATCCTGTGAAAAGTATGCTTAGCCTATTTAACCAAGTTGTATATCGGTCTTTTGTCCAGTTATAGAGAAAACTCTGGACAATAAAGTTTTATTGACGAAGGGTTATTTAAGGAAAATAACCTGGTTCGTCACAATGGTCACCACCCGACCCGCTAAAAACCCATCTGGCAGCGAGGAGTAGCAGACTGAAAGGAAGAAACAACGCATGGCAAACAACTCTATCAATTTCAGTGACGATGATTTAGCCCATGTAGTGTCCCCCCATGCTGATCCCCTCGTTGTATCCGCGCTCGTTTCAGACGGTAGTGTACACTACCAGTTGAAGCGAGTATTTATCGATAATGGAAGTTCTCGTAATTTGCTTTACTTAGATGCTTTCTTCAAATTAGGCCTAAAAAAGAACCAACTGAAACTGGACGAAGGCCCATTATACGGCCTCGACAACGAGCCTGTGCCCGTTCAAGGGACCATTCAATTAGTTGTTACCTTGGGCACGTATCCAAAGACAGCTAGTCGCACTCTCACCTTCTTGGTGGTCGACTTACTCTCAGTAGACAACGCTATACTGGGCAGGCCGTGTTTGACAGCATTCGGGGCGGTTACCTCGATTTCGCACCTCAAAATGAAATTTCTAACGCCATACGGTGTCGGAGAGGTGCTGGGAGACCAAATTACCGGACAAACCTACTATATGTCGCAGATTGCCCCAAGTGGCAGCGTTAAAACGAGTGGGGAACTCAACCACAGAGACGAGGCTATCCTTCAGTAGGCGCAGTCCGGTGAAGCCACTGATCTAATCCTACTGGACCCGGAGAATCCAGAGAAGTGCGTACAGATCGGCGGCTCACTCACCGGACCACTACGCGATGAACTGATTGCGTTCCTGCGAAGGAACGCTGACCTTTTCGCTTGGACTCCGGCGGACATGCCTGGAATCCCGGCAGAAGTAATGGTTCACAGGCTGGGGCTTGACTCCAACTGGAAACCCGTTAGGCAGAAGCGGAGGAACCACTCCGTCGAAAAACTGATCGCCATCCGAGAAGAGGTGAAGAAGCTGCTGGACGCAGGCTTCATTAGAGAAGTCCAATATCTAGACTGGCTCTCTAATGTTGTTTCAGTAAAGAAAAGCAACAGAAAATGACGGATGTGCGTCGATTTTACCGACGTCAACAAGGCCTGTATAACGGACAGCTTTTCCTTGCCCAGGATTGACCTGCTGGTTGCCTCCACGGCTGGACATGAGCTACTCAGCTTCATGGACGCCTATTCGGGTTACAACCAGATCTGGATGAGTCCGGAGGACGAGGAGCACACTTCGTTCATGACCGATCAAGGCACCTGTTGCTACAAGGTGATGTCTTTCAGACTCAAAAATGCTGGAGCAACTTACGAGCGCTTGGTTAACAAGATATTCAAAAAATAGATTGGTTGCAACATGGAGGTCTACGTCGACGACATGCTCGTTAAGAGCAGGGTCACTGGCGACCACATCCGCGACCTGGAAGAGTCGTTCGAGGTACTCCGTAAGCATCACATGAAGCTGAACCCAGCTAAGTGTGTCTTCGGAGTGGCTTCCGGCAGATTGTTGGGCTTCATCGTCTCCCAACGAGGGATCGAGGCAAACCTAGAGAAAATCAAGGCGCTCGCCGACATGGCGCCACCGCGAAACGTAAAGGACATCCAGCGACTAACTGGGCGGCTGGCAGCACTGTCCCGCTTCCTTGCGAAATCTGGTGACAAGTACCAGCCTTTCTTTAAAGCCCTTAAAGGAACGAAATCCAACGGGTTCCAGTGGACAGCGGAATGTCAAACCGCTTTCGATGAACTAAAACGATACTTGGCCAGCCCGTCGTTGTTGGTGTCACCTAAGGGCGGAGAAGAATTATATCTTTACTTGGCAGTTTCGGAGGCGTCCCTGAGTTCTGTCCTTGTGCACAAGGACTCTAACGCCCAGCGGCCAGTCTACTACGTAAGCAAAACGTTGACCGGCCCAGAGACCCGTTACTCGCACGCAGAAAAGTTAGCCTTGGCACTAATATTCTCTGCGCGGAAGTTGAGGCCTTACTTTTAGGCCCACCAGATAGTAGTTCTTACGAACCAGCCGCTGAAAAACATCTTCCAAAAACCCGACGTTTCTGGACGATTAGTAAAGTGGGCTATAGAGTTGGGCGAGTTTGACGTTGAATTCCAGCCCAGGCCTGCTATGAAAGCACAGGCGCTGGCTGACTTCATCGTCGAGACTACAACCCCAGTTCTCAAGGAACAGCCCGAAGTGAACGCAGAACTGCCTATCGGAGTTCCAGAATGGATACTCCACTTAGAAGGATCATCTACTAACACGGGCAGTGGCGCTGGAGTTGTCCTTACAACTCCTGACGGGTTTGAAGTGAAATACTCCCTCAGACTTGACTTTTCGGCAACCAACAACATTGCCAAGTACGAAGCCTTACTAGCTGGCTTACGATTAGCTAAAGAGTGCTCCGCCAGGAGGTTGGCGGTTTACAGTGACTCAGAGCTGATTGTTAACCAGGTTAACGGGTGCTTCGAGGCAAACAATCCTCTCTTGGCTAAGTACTTGGCGAGAGCGAGGAAGGCTGCCCAGGGTTTCGACAAGCTAACCCTGCTTCACGTTCCTCAAACTGAAAACTGGAAGGCAGACCAACTGGCCAAAGCCGATGCAGTTGAAAATCCGGAACAGTATTCAAAGGACATGCGGGAGATCCTGAATGCTCCTAGCATTGAGAAGCAGGAGGCCATGCAGTTTTTCGAAGCGGAAAACTAGATGACACATTTCCTCAACTACCTGGCGGACGGGTCATTACCAGATGATGTAGAAAAGGCCAAACGGATCAAGAAGACAGCCGGCTGGTACACTGTGGTTGACGGGCGGCTATACCATCGTGGTTACTCAATCCCATACCTTCGTTGTCTAACTCCTGAGGAGGCTGACTACGCCGTAGGCGAAGTTCACCTCGGGATTTGCGGGTCACACATTGGCGAGAAGAACTTGGCTTTCAAGATCATGCGCCGAGGTTATTATTGGCCCTCAATGAAAAAAGACACGCTGGAGTTCGTGAAGAAACGTGAAAGTTTTCAGCTTCACAGCAACCTTCACCGCCAGCCATCTGCGGACATGAAGGCCCTTCAGGCCCATTGGCCCTTCGCGCAATGGGGGCTCGATCTCCTCGGCCCGTTTCCCATTGCAACGGGGTAAAGAAAATTCATCATCGTGGGCATCGACTACTTCACCAAGTGGGTCGAAACTGTCCCACTGGCCAAGATAACAGAACACAATGCCTTGGAGTTCCTCCGCTAGAACATCGTCTGTAGATTCGACATTCCCGAGGTCGTAGTGACCGACAATGGGGCCCAATTCTCGGGAAAGCGATTCACCAAGTATTGCACCAACCTTGGCATCAAGCTGGTCCACACTTCGGTGGCATACCTCCAAGCCAACGGGCAGGTAGAGGTTACAAACTGTATGCTCCTCGGCTGACGAGCTCCCATCCGTCCCCTAGTCTTATCGGACAACCTCGAAGGAACCAATGCACGAGACGTCCTTCAATCTTTGTTACGGGACTGAGGCGGTAATTCTTATCGAAATTGGGCTTCCAAGTCTCAAGGTGGAGTCCTTTAACCCACAAACCAACTCCTAAGAAATTAGGGAGCACTTAAACTTGCTAGAAGAAGCCCGTGACGCTGCGAATACGGACACAGCAGCCTACCAACACCGAATCGCCCTATACTACAACAAGAAAGTTAAGGTGCTGCAATTCGATGTGGGGGACCTGGTCCTACGAAGCGTCGAGGCCACGGGCAAGCTGGCCGGCCGCAGCAAGCTCTCCCCTAATTGGGAGGGCCTTTCCTTGTCTCCGCTGTACTGCGCAACGGAGCTTAAAAACTCCGAGGCCAGGACGGGAAATTGGTTCCATGAACGTGGAACGCAACCCACCTCCGGCGCTACTTCCAGTAGCGGACACAGGTATGTAACTGCATTATTGTTTGTACTCGCCTGCTTGTTTTAAGTTTGTGAAAAATAAGTGTTTACTTAACATCTCTCCTATGTGCGTGTGCAAGTTTTCTTTGCAAGTTACCCAACCTAGACTGCCCCTAAGTCGGGAGGGTCTTCACCCTCTCGTTAAACCCTGGTCATCTAGGTGGCCCATGAGCAGTCTAAACCTTGGTCATTCAAGTGGCCCACGAGCGGTCTAAACCCTGGTCATCCAGGTGGCCCATGAGCGGTCTAAACCTTGGTCATCCAAGTGGCTCAGTAGCGGTCGAAAAACCTTAGGGGCCTTACGTAGCACACGCAAAGACCTCCTCCATGAGGGGGTAGTGTGATCAATCAGCGACGGTTGAAGGGAGAAGCATTTCTTCTCCAACATTGGCTACCCAAGTTATCACTTGTACGGCGCCACCGGGCTGGTTAACACAACCACCTGCCCAACTTAAGAACGTTACTCCTTAGGCAGCCAGCCAACGAGGTTGGCCACCCCACGCAACAACCCTCTCTACGAGGAGATAGCGTAATCATGTAGCGACGAGAAGCATTTTCTTCTCCAATGCTGACTGTCCAAGTTACTGCTTTGGTAGCACCACAGGGCTGGTTAACACAACCACCTGCCAAACCTAGGGACTTAGCTCCTTGGGTGGCCTAGTAACGGTCACCGGCCAATTCAGTTGGCCGCCCCGTGTGACACATCATACAAACACAAAAAGCAGTAAAGATCAATGGACACCAACGGAATAGAATTCCCTTTTTATTGCATTAATTGTCTCACACGATTACACAAGTACAAAAACAAAAAGCTAAGGAGTCGGCGGCCTCCTTTGACTGTCCCGGGGCTCCTCCTCCTCCACAAGATCATCCTTGTACTGTACCCCGCGGTTTCCTAAATGAAGGAACTAAACGGGGAAGTTAGGATCGATCAACCTCATGAGACACCGACAAACTTGAACCCCCTCAAACATCCGGGCGTGCAGCATGCCGTCAAGCTCATGGGGGCGAATCCGGAGACCCAGCTTGTTCTCCAGGGTGGATATCCGATTAGCAAGCCGCTTCTTGTTTGCCTTGCTCCGGTCTTCCTCCTCTTTCAAACGGACAACCTCAGCCTTCAGCTCAGCATTCTCCGTCTCCATGTCCGCCAAGACAGCCTCAACGGCAAGAATGCTCGCGGAGCTCCCCTCCTGAAGCAGCCAGCCTAGCATCTAGCCAGGCGATCTCAGCATCCCTGTCCGCAATGATGCGATCGCGTTGCTCCACCTCCCGGAAAAAGGCTGAGATCAACCTCCTTGACTGCACAAGACAAAAGCAAAGTGTAAGTTATAAATACAAGAAAAAAAGAAGTGCAAGGAGGCCATTACAGGAATCGTACCTCATAAATCTTCCTCGAGGGCCTCTCAAGCCTGGACTCTAGACCTGGCCCAGTTGGCAGTGGACCAGGCGGCGGTGGACCAAGAGCATCCTCTCGCGCCAAGCTAGCCTCTGCCTCATCCAGAATACGATCCAAGAACACATCAATCTCACCCATGGCAGCTGCGGGCTCCACACTGGCAGGCTCCAGAGCGACTGCAGCGGGCTCCTCTCTAGCAGCCTCTGGAGTAGCTGTCGCAGGCTCCTCTCTGGCAGCCTCTGGAGTTGCTACTGGAGGGTCAAGCCCCGTTGTTGGCTCCTCCACAATAGTCCACATGGCCGCCGCCGGTTCACAAACCGGCTCCTCCATTGACTCCATCCACGCGGTGCCCGGAACCACTCTTGACGCAGGCTGCGCCAAGATGATTCCCCGTTCGTCAACCGGCCAACCCTCGGGGGTCTTTTCTCGTCCGGCAGAGCTCCCAGCACCACTGCAAATCCCAGCGGCGACGTAATCAACGAGCGATGACAACGACGAAGGCGTCTCTAGCACCTTCTCAGGTGGTGCACCGATAAACCTTTCGTCGGTGTGTCGCATACGGATGATTACGTCCCTGGATTCTTTAGGGTTCATCATCCTCATCAGAGGCCTTGGTTTTTGAACCAGGGACGGCGGTCCCCAGTTTACCTTCTTGGACTCTACCCAGGAAACCAAAAAATCCCGGATAAAATCGGTCGGGTTCTCCTTTATTGCCTTCAGCAGCCACTCATAAGCCGCCTACTCCGCCGTAGACGGCGTCCCAAAATACGCCTCCGGAACCTGGCCCCACTCCTTCGCGATGGGCTGGCCGTCCCCATGCTCACGAAGAAGAACCAATTCTTTCAGTTATTCAACGAGTCGTGAATGACTTTATTAATCTTTATTCCAGTACGGGGGCGATCGATATCCACTCTCCCCCTTGGTTTACTTTGAACAAAACCCTAACACCGGACATCTTAAATTCTGGCCAAGTTTTCGAGTAAAAATGCACATAGTGCAGAGATACCGGATAGCGTTGGCGTGAAGCTGGGCAATGGGTACTCGCAGAGCCTTCATAATCGACTCCAGTTCTTCCGGCAACGGCAGGCAGAGGCCACTCCTCAGATGGGCCTCGTAAACAGTAATATGCCCCTCCGGAGGAGTATAGGCCCTGTCGTCTTTCCCAGGAACCCTTGACGCGATCTCCTTAGGAATATCGAACTCGACACACAGGGCTTTAACGTCATTTTCTCTCAAGACGGAGGCGAAATCGGTGACGGAAGCCATGGCACTCAGAGGACTAGGGTTTCTGGAACGTCACTGAAAAACGGGAAAGAAGAAGACAAAAGACTGAATGCGTAAGTGATTTCAAATTACGGAAGGCAAACTTAAGCGTCAAGCATGAAACCCCTCATTAAGGACGCTGTCAGTCCTGCCACGTGTCGCTTCCCTACTTGGCCCTACAAAAGGCTGATCTCTGGCGCATTAATGGCCAGAATATCCGCCCAATCAAAGGGAAACACGTGTCGCTTTCCGCCCTATAAATCGGCTAAAGACTAGCAAAAAACACTTCCAGAATTAGCCAGGACGGTCAACAATTCTGGTGCTCCAGAATTGACCAGGACGGTCAACAATTCTGGTGCTCCGGAATTGACCAAGGCGGTCAACAATTCTGATTTTCGGAATTGACCAGGATGGTCAACAATTCTAGTTCTCCGAAATTGACTAGAACAGTCAAAAATTCTAGTTCTCCGGAATTGACCACGGCGGTCAACAATTCTGGTTCTCTAGAATTGACCAAGATGGTCAACAATTTTGGTCAAACTCTCCTTCACGCCTTTCACGAAGTTCCACGGGATCCTCAGAGCAGTAAGGGGCATCCCATCATAAACATATTGGAGGCCAGATTTCTGGCAACCAGCATGGAGGGCTAGTGATGTGTATACCAACAGTGGGCTGGCCCCAAAAGTCAATGGAGGCCCAAAACGACGGTCAACTCTCTAACAGCCCAGTTGGAGTACAGGCCCAGAAGCTGAAAAGCCCAGGATGGTCAACGCTGGTGTTGACTTGAGCGTTGGAGTGTCAACGGGGGATAGCCTCCCGCTATCCTTTGACATCTTATTTGTGGTTTGTGTTGTATAGGTTTCAGATTATCAGTGACGAAAATCAAACTCGATCCAGATTGACCCGCAGCGAAAGATTGGATGCCTCTCTAATCCGTACAACAACCGAAGACCCGGGACGAAACATTGGCGCCGTCTGTGAAAAATGCGACAAAAAGTCTAGCATCTCCTCTCAACACTCAATCTCGTATGAAAACGCGATCAACACCCGTGTTCTAGCCAGCACATCGGCTGAAGATATCACCTCCTATGGCTACGACCCCTCATCGGGTAGCCATGCCAATAGCTGATTGACACCATATGTACGAGTGCTTGGAGTACCCTCGTCCTGACCGTCTGCACCCGTCAGAAGATGTAATACTGGGGGCTTCACTGATCATCTTTCAAGAGATCTAAGAAAGTCAGCATCCTCAAATGATCAATCGGCCCAATGACCTCAGGACGCAGGCGGCACTCAGTATCTATCTCATTAACCGGACGACCTCGGTATTTGGGAGGATCTGAGAGATGGGGCCCACTCCCAAAGAAATGATCAATCCAGTTCCAAGGTGCCAGGCCAAAGGGGCCAAGTCGGGCAGGAAAGCTTCCTTCAAAACTTACGCTTCGCTTCTGCCCTTCACTCTTCAACTAAATAGAGTATCTCGGAACCCTGCAAAATGCAAAAGCTCTCCAGCACTCCGTTTCTCTTTCAGCTAGCCTGTAGCAGTTTTTTGAACTGAAGAGCTCTCCGGTGTTCTAGTCGAACTGAGAAGAATTCTGGTGTTCTAATCGGATTGAGGAGCATTCCGGCTCTTCTGCCAGTCACCTTCGTTGTTAGATCTCTCCGGCCTGCCGGAACTCATTGCCAGATCTTCTCTGACCTGCCAGAACTCATTGCCAGATCCTCTCTGGCTAGCTGGAGCTCTCGTCGTCGGATCTTCTCTGGCAAGCTGGAGCTCTCGCCGCCGGATCATCTCAGGTCTGCCAGAACTCTTCGCCATTAAATCTTCTCTGGACTGCCAGAGCTCTCGCCGCCAGTTCTTCTCTAACTTGCCAGAGCTCCTCGCTGCCAGATCTTTCTGTCCTATCGGAACTCATCGCCAGATCTTCTCTAGCCTGCCATAGCTCTTCGACACTAGATCTTCTTCTGCCAGCCGGAGCTCCTCCGTGATCTTCACCACGCAGCATCGCTCCAGTTAGCAGGCCGATCCTGCTGCAACCCATTGCACAGCAGCAACACCTTCTAAAAGTTAAGGCAAAACTTGCACTGGGGCTCAACGTGCTCGACCCACTACCCATTGCATCGCAGAAAACATCATCCTATTAAGCGTTGCATTGGTTCAGGTCACCTGAGGTAGCATCAGCCGACAACGGGACCCGAACAACTGGCCAATAGGCTACCTAGCACGGCAGTAGCACGCTACCAAACCACTTCATGGCAAAGGACCAAATCCCACGGAGCATAGGGGCCATAGGCCAAGGCGCCTCGATGACCCTCCAAAGTGGTACACATAGACCATACAATCGGAGCCTTAGGCAGGTCCCGAGGGCATAGCACGTCATTCAGCAACAAACACCAATGACGATTCCATGCCAAATTTAGGTAAGTTTTGCATATATGATACTACTTGCTTGAATCATATTTTCGTTACTAGGATAGTAATATTATCTGCTCATACGAGTGATTGCATAACACTGCATAAATTCATGCGACCTAAACTATCCCTAAGTCAGACGAATTTTTACCTGTTCGTAACTAAATTCTGATAATCCAAGTAGCCCATAAGCGGTTATAATTAAACACTAGTCAAAGTAAATTATGATCATCCAAGCAGCCCATTGGCGGTCGAACTAAACCTCGATTCCGTCACCAAGTGGCCCATGTGCGGTCAAACTCAAAACCTTATAGAGCTTTTCAACATGAGTGCGGTGACCTCCTCCCGAAGGAGAGAGCACCATCAGTCAACGACAGTCGGTGGACTAGGACCAGACTCATGAATGTTATGACATCCTCAAATATGACCGAGCAATGACGGTACATGCGGGTGACGACCTAGGCTAGCAAAAGCACGGCAACAATAGCCTTAAAATTTAGTCGGAAACCGCACCTTTCAGCGCCATGACCTCCTCTTGGGACGAGCACGACCAACCAGACGCATTCGTCAAGGCAGAAGGTTTAGATGACAACTGCGTCTCCTCAGGGCCACGACTTCCTTTCACGGGAACGATCGAAATCCAGCACAAATCATTACCAGCAGCCCTAACACTCTACTAGAAAACAAAGCGGCATCTCGAAGAGGGAGTCACTAAGATCAGGATCCCAAGCTTGACCATGGTCACGGTATTAACCCATTTGCTCAACCCGAGTGTCAAAGGATCCCTAATTTCAGCAATTGAGCTTTCTAGGGGCTCCTCACTCCTAGTCCAATTGGCTGACTTGCCAACAACAATGCACGACGAGAAGAGCCCTTCCAGGGAATGCAAGGCACATCCTATTGCCACAACTCGAACGATCAGTTATCTTAAGGCAAGTTGCCTCTCGACCTCTCGAGGCGCGTCCTTACAGTGAGGAGATCTGATCTCGAGTTTGAGATATTCCCTTGGCGCACTCCTAGATCTTGCCGAAAACTCGGATTGCTGGCCATCAGCACCGGTCAACAAAGATTTTCGGCTCTGAACTGCTATTCGAATTCTAGTACTTCTTGGGTCAGCGGATCCGATCAACAAAGATTTTTGGCTCCACATTGCTCTCCAGATTTGAACACTTTGCCGGTCAATGGATCCGATCAACAAAGATTTTCGGCTCCACATTGCGCTCTAAATTCGAGAACTTTGTCGGTCAACGGATCCGGTCAATAAATATTTTTGACTCTGGTCTGCTTTTTAGATTCGAGTACTTCGCAGGTCAACGGATCTGGTCAACAAGAATTTTTGGCTCCGCACTGCTCTCTGAATTTAAGCATTCCGCTGGTCAACGAATCCAGGCAACCATCATGTCCGTCTTCACTCTGGTCTTTGGATTCAAGCGCTCCAGTCAGCGAAACTGATCAACAAAGATTTTCAGTTTGCACTACCCTCCGAATTCGAGCGCTTTGGTTACCAGATTCGGTCAACCAGCTTTTTCGACTCTGTACTACTCTTCGGATTCGAGTGCATTGGTCAACAAAAAAGAACAACCATATTTTCGGCTCTGTTCTACTCTCCGAATCAAGTGATGCGGTCAACTAAGCTGGTCAACTATCAATCTGATTCCATTCACTCTCCAGAGTCAAACTTTTCGATCAATGAATCCATGTCAGACTTGAGGGGACAACATGACGAATCTCGTCCCATCATAAACATACTGGAGGTTGAAAATTCGGTCCACCGGCTTGTCGGGATAATGATGGGTCCAATAGCCATGGGCTCAATGGGCCAGGCCCCGTAGTAAGCCCATAATCCAACATAATTCTTTTAAAGTAAAAGTCCCATATTATTTTTGGAGGAATAGTGTATCTGTAAATCTCACTAAAAAAGTAAGCACCCTTAAGCTTTAAAGGACAAGTTGGAAAAGCTCGAAGAAGCTCCAAAAGCTCCATAAGACTCAGATGGCTCGAAGAAAGGCATAGTAGTTACTAACTAATCTCCAACAATAGCGGGATGGCAGCCTCGGTGAAAGGCGTAGCCATAACTAGCCAATCTCCAACGAGAACGAGATGGTGGCCCGGAGGCCACCAGCCCTCTTCTAGCCATGAGGCCATTAGCCTTCCTCTTGTCTCTCATCTGGAGGCCATCAGCTATCCACCGCAAGGAGGCTCTCAGCCCTCCTCCCATTCGAAGGCCATCAAGGGGCTCTCAACCCTCATTCCTTCCGAAAGCCCTCAGCTCTTCATCCTGCAGTCAAGAGCCCTCCGACCTAGGAGCTCTCCATCCCGAGAGCCCTCCATCCTGGAGCCACGAGACCTCCGTCTTGGAGACAGAAGCCCTCCATCCTAGGAGCCATTCGTCTCAGAGTTAGGAGCCCTCTATCCTAGAGCCAAGAGCACTCCATCTCGGAATCAGGAGTACTCTGTCCCGGAGACAGAAACTTGCTGTCCAAGAGTCAGCCCTCCGCTCAAGTAATTAGGATGTTGACTCACCAATACAACTTAGTCTTTCTCCACAAAGCCACCATCTGCAGGCGCACCTCTAAACCGCCCCTCTACCGGGCACACATCTAAACTGCCCTTCTATCGGGCGCGTCTCTAAATCGTCCTTTGCGGGTGCACCTCTAAGCCTCCCTCTACTAAGCGCACCTCTAAGCCGCCCCTCTACCGGGCGCATTCATGGAGCTTAAGCCTCCCAAGACATCCCTCTCACACTCCCCTCATCACTGCATCTTTGAACTTCCACCACGTTTATCGTTAATCGTACATTCCTCCATTTATTGCAAAAAATTTCTAATTTGAGTGTCGATGTGTCAACAGGGGATAGGCCTCCGTTGTTCTCTAACCTCTTATTTGTGATTTGTATTGTGTCGGTTTCAGGTTATCAATGACGGAGATCGGACCCGATCTAGATTAACCTGCAGCGAAAGATTGGAAGATTTCCTAATCTGTACAATAACCGAGGACCTAGGACGCAATAATTTTATTTGAAAAAAATAAATTTTTAGTGATATTAAGTTTTGATAAAAAAAATATTATTTATATAATTAAGATATCAGTTTTTTTCCTAAATATGAATAAAAGAGTTTTCATTATTTATTATGAATAATATTCTGAATAATTTTTTATATTTGGATGAACACAATTTTGTTTACATCTCAATCAAGTTTTCCAATTTTATTGGAGTCTTTTAGAGAAACTGTAACCATAACTTTTACACAAAAATTCTATAAAAGAGAGATGAAAATGAAGACAGAAAAATCAATTTCAATTTTTTGAGAAAAAATGCTAAAAAAATATATTTACGTAAGTTGATAGTATTTAATTCTATACTATTAAATTATAAGATAATTTAATAATTTAATAATCTATAAAATTATTTGAATCTTATCAAAATTTACACAAACGTATGCAACCCTTCTCTCCCACTCTATACCCCAGTGTTGATGGAAAACGATGATTGATGTAAGTCCCACATTAAGGAGCTCTCTTCAAAGGGAATGACTTATAAATTTAAGGGGTTCTCTCACTTATTAGGTGTGCCTTTTTGGTTAGATCCTCTTCTTGAACTTATGCTCGTAATATTTGGTATTCTCGTTAAGACACCTCTATGTCTAAAAAGGGTTACCTGTGTAGAGTTCTAATTTACAGAGGGACAGACTGGCAAAAAGGTTGAGTGAAGTGCCGCTAAGTGAAGTGCTGCCAAGTTAAGGGAGTACAATGATGTAAATCCTACGTCAGAGAGCCCTCCTCAAGGGGAATGACTTATAAGTTTGAAGGATTCTCCCACTTATAAAATCTACCTTTTTGGTTGGACTCTCGCTTTATACTTGTGCTCGTCTATTTTGTGCAATGATCCCATCTTGATTAATGGACAATATAAAAATCAAATCCTAACAGTTTAATAATCCCGATCTGAGATCTCAATAAAAGTACCAATTGTTATGAGTACAAGTTTAAGAAAAAAATTCAACCCAAAAGGTACATCTAATAGGTGAAAGAACCCTTCAGATTTATAAACCCTTCCCCTTGAGGAGGGCTCTCTGATATGAAACTCGCATCAATGACTCATGTTTAGTTTAAGCATATATAGCTTCTGCATTTCCTTTAGTGTTGTCGGTTTTGGTTTTTTTTTTTTTTGTTGTCATTTTTTAAATATTTTTTAGAGAATTAAACAAAATGATACTGGCTGCTGGTTTCAACAATGGTTTTAAGAGAAATGGCTATAAGTGAGGGTCTAATTAATTGATCATACTTAAAAATGTTATATAAATAAAAAAAAATTAGACATAAATTTATTGATAATTAAAGTGAAATTTTTATATCGACCCCATTAAATATCTTTAATTGACCATATAAGATTTATTTATTGGTTAGCCTGATTGAACTTAAAAGAATTCTAGATTTGTCCCTCGGAGGAGGGCTTTAATTGTAGGGAAGGACTAATTTCATAGGTGATGAGGAGGCCTACATCTCATATTTTCAACCACTTAAAATGGACGATGAATATTTAGTCACTTTTAAAAATTTTACAACATTTAAATTTGATTATTTTATGGTCAAATTTATACCATTTATTTTTAAATAAATACATAAAATTGTTAATAAGCAGTTGTTGTTTCTTAGCCATGCGAAGAAGCCTCCCTTGATTTGTTTTTTGTGTAGTCTAAAGTCTAATGGATCTACAGGTAAGTAGGACAAAAAAAAAATATTTAATCGTTTTAAAGCATTCGGGAAAAAAATTATTTTAATAATATTTACCTATGATAGATTCAGTATACCCAACTCAAGAAAAGAAATCACTCAACCGCTTTATCTTATCCACGAGTGGTTATCATCGACGGTTATTAATAGATAAAAATAACCATCCTCTAATTTTATAAATATCATCATTCTAAAGGAGAAGGGGATGAGAAATGGGCCAACTTGGCAATAAAAAATTTTCCCTCCAGAAGGCACTTCATGAACTCCTCCAATCAAGAAAATGCTAACCCTCTAATAAGGAATTCAACCCTTCATTATAGGAGGCAATCCATAAGACTTATCCTCTTTTTAGAGGTATCTCTATTCATTTAGGATGCCTGCCTTTAGTACCTTTAAGTCTCCCCTCAATCGGGTGTATCTCCAAGCCACCATTCTTTCGAGCGCATCTGAATGCTCAATCCACCACTACATATATCTACACATTCTCCTTATATCTTTTTATTTTTTTGAAAAGATATCTGACTTGAATATCAGATGATATACGGTGGGAGCAATTCCCATTGTCCCCTAACATCTCGTTTTTAATTATGTTGCGTAGAGTTTATATTCGAGGTTATAGAGACCAAATTCGCATCAGATAAGCCCAGCGTAAAGATTTGATTTTTAGCTCCCTAATTCGTAGGATAATCCAAATTCATAGAATACAACAACCTGTTATTTTCATAAAAGAATTTCACCATTTTCCAATTTCAATCTAATTCTTCCTATAATAGCGGCGTTGCACGGACCTATTTTGCGAAGTGAAATCTTTTTTATTTTTTATTTTTTATTATGTTTTCTTTTTATTTTTTGGAGTTAACAAAAAAAAACAAAAAACACTAAAATAAAAAAAAGCAATGTATCCTATTTTATAAAACAGGATCCCTCGTGAGTATAACTGCGAGGCGTCATCATCCGGCCTTCAAGAATTCAGTAGCGGCTCATGGCGTAATTTTCACCATCAATATTTGTGCCGGAAACTCTGCGTATCATATTAATGGAAACATTAAATGGCCGGTTTAAGCTAATTGACTTGCTGAACGTAATTAATTACGGCTCAGTCGAAATCTTTATGCCGGAAAGCGGTGGTCCTCAGCGTGGTGAGTTTTTGGATGCGTTAAAGAAATCCGACGCTGACGCTGATGCAGATGGTCCCTCGCTCTCTCGCTCCCACAGCTGCAGCTGCCTAGCCTTCGGTGCGTCTCAAGTAGCTATCAAACCCTACGTCACAACGACATTGCTCTTCCTACGCACGCCTCGACTTTTCGAAAACCAACCCCCTCGTCAAATCTCCTACTCTGCATCTACATTCTAGCTAGTAAGGAGTGATAGAGACAGAGAATGACGAGAGAGATAAAGGTGTTTCAGTGCAGTTTACTGCGATAGATCTTTCCTTCAATCCTGCTAATTATCTCTCTGGATTTTCTGTCTTCTGCCCTTCTTCCTCGAATGGATCGCAATGCCTTTCATCTTTATATATCTATATAGTTCCTGGGGTTTCGTCATGTATTCAGAGTATATAGTTACGTGGGTGAAAGGACATGCTTGGGGTTTCGGGAAATGGAGGAGAATTAACTGAGGCACAAAGATGATGTTGAAATGCAAAGATATTTTTAAGTAACTAAATTCCTACTTACCACATTTTTATAGCAATTAACTTAATTAAAATCTATAATATATGTTTCTTTTTTAACTAAAGGGTTACATATTCGATTGATAATCATAAATTTATTACCCCTTATGAGTTATAAGATAGGTATATATTTAATATTTTCGATTGAAATAATATCTGTACAGAAAATTTTATTAATTAGACTATAAAATTATTATAGGTCTTATTCTGATATTATTAAAGCAGTTGATTGCCTCTATTGGTGGTATGTGAGGCTAATTAAGTTCATTTTCTCTACTGACTTTGGATTTCATATATAGTTCATCTAATCACTAGTACATGCAATGACTACTCATAGTTAAAATTATTGTAATCGATTAACTTCCCAATTGTGAGGAGTCATCAACCAAAGTAGAACCAGATTTAGGAACTGTGATTACCTAGCATATACTTCAGTTTTTAATCCCATTTCTCGGCTCAATGTTGTTTGTGTTATTGTTTATTGATCTGTATCTTCCATTAAAGTTGTTGGGCAGCTGTTATCTCAAAATCCTAATGGCGATGCTCAGTAGACCTGATTAGAACAGATTTACTTTATCAGTTTAATACGGCCAATTTAAAATTTTAAATGATTTAATTAATATATATCAATATTATTGATAGATGTAGTAAAATAATTAAGCCCAATTAATTTTTTTGTGCCATTCATGATTACCGATAAAAATGACCCATTTGTCCCGGCCTAACCCGGATTATAAATTGTTTTGATAAATATATAGATTTATATCAAATAAATGCTAAATTTAAAAATTATTTTGATATATTATATTTTGTTAAATAACTTTTTTTTTTCAAATAATTTCTGTTTAAATTTATAATTAAACAATACTGTAGCATAAATATTGTAAATTTTGAAATATTTCATATTTGTTTGGCATTTTTATGTAAAAATAATTTTTTTAAAAATAAAAATATTTAAAAATAAAAAATACCTAAAAACCGGCCAAACCGACCTATTTTGAGTTATTGATAAGCATGGTTATAGTCCTTTAGCAAATGACCAGGCCTTATCTAACTAGCGGCCATAAATTTTTACATAAACACTGCGATAACCTTGTTTATTGTATTTATTGTATTGGTTGATTATTGCTATATCAAAATTGGCATCACCATCACTTTTTTCTTTTTTTAAGATATTACACTTTCTTATAAATTTATTGAATGCCATTATCGTAACATTTTTTAATTATGGTATTATTTTTTTATGCTGCTAAACTAATGGGGCTACACCAACTTGATGATTAACTACCCAGAAAAAATTAAAAAAAAAAATAAAATAAAATAAAAGATGTCCTCAAGAAAGATAATAAAATTGGATGTATTTAGAAGATTATTTCTCAATCTTTTTATAATAACCAATAAAATAATGACATTTTATAAATTTATTCGTAATACTGAATATATCTGTAGTAGCTATAAATAGCTATTAGACCAATCTAGTTAAGGATTGACTGTTATAGGATTGTAAGATAATTCTTATTTACACTTTGTTAAATTTATTGTTCTAATAACTATTTGATTCTGATGACTATAATTTATATAGATTTAGCTATTAAATATATATAATATTCTAAATTATTTTAGTATATTGTATTAAATTGTTTTAAACTACAAATCAAAGTAAAGATTTATTTTAGTATGTATCATCTATCTCTCAAATACAATGAATATGTTTAAGAAAAATGAGACGAGGAGTTCTACATCGCACTGACACAATATAAAACTTATGCCGTAGATTTTTTTGTCATTTTGATCAAATTAAACAATTAAAAATTATTTTATTTTGTTTTAATTTTAAAAAAAATTATAACTATCAAATTTGATCTAAACGTTTGATAATCGTACAATATAAGCCCTGTATTATGTCAATATGGTGCAGGACCTAGTGACTAAAGAAAAATATGCACATGCCAACGCAATGAATTTAATTTGATTGACACATTTAATACGACAGATAGTGAGGGATGCCACGTGGCAAAATATCTGCCGTTGAATTTCTGGTTGACTTTTCAAATGATGCCTGCTTTGTTGAAATCGGACATCTTTATCTTCTTCGAATTCTCTTCAACCTGTACGATGGAGGAGCTTGTTCTTGAGCTCAGCAAATCAAGTCCAATCGCGATGACGTTGAGTGTTGAAGATTAGCCTTTGTTAGCTGCCTATCCTCTCTGATCATTCGATGCCTAGATCAGACTTGCCACGTCATGAATAGTTGAAGTTGCAGTAGTTCTACTGTAAGTTTCTCCCTTTGCCCTAATTCTATATTAGGTCGATCGTGCTTATTCTCCTTCAATGGTATGAATTCAATTTCCTCTACCTAAACTAGATGTGCTTGAGATCCTCTTCTCACTTTCTTTCCTTCTTTTTCCTTTTTAATTCATTAAAATTGTACTGCCGCACTTTGGAGATCCACATTAGGTCAAATTGTTCATTCCTTTTTTTTTTTTAATGAATCGTACAAAATTTGAACTTGCTGATTCCATTTGTTTACGACCTAAAATGAATTAACCTCACAAAATCATTCAACAGATTTTTCATTTTTTTGGGTCTGCGATGCTTCGAGGTTGATGCATCCGACTGTGTGGTGTTCAACCATTTAATGGAAATTACTCACATTTCTTCACTCGTATCTGGAATTTTCACCCTGAATTTTCGTAGTGAAGGGCGCAGTGGCAGTGGGGTTGCAGGATTCATCCTGCTTTGTACTATTCGAGGTGGATAGAGTCGATCATGGCGTCTTGCGCCAAATGGATTGCCGCCCTTCAAGAGAGTAAGTCCTTCCGCATCGATTGACGGTGACTTATTTCCTATCCAGATGATCTCAAGCTTTGGAGAAGAATATCCTTCTACAAAGAAGGAAAGCGGCGATACTTCTTCATCATCGTCATTATCATGGCTAAGAGCAAAGGATCCGAGAATAGTTCGAGCCTCGCGTCATGGAGGCAAGGACCGACACATCAAAGTCTTCACCGCTAGAGGATTGAGGGATCGGCGGGTGCGGCTTTCGGCGTCCACTGCCAATCAGATCTACGACCTTCAAGTCAAGCTCGGGCTTAACCAAACAAGCAAGGTTGTCGATTGGCTGCTCGATGCTGCTAAGCAAGAAATCGACGACCTCCCTCCTCTCCAACTCTCCAAAACCTCTGAATTCATGAGTTCTTGCTTTCTACCATCGTTCAGCAAAGGGATTAACGTAAATAGCAACATTCATTTTCATCATGATTATCTTCGAACCGGAGATTCGGTTGAATTGTCTAGATCAAATTCCTGGGTTGGTCACTGTGCAAGAAAATATGCTCAAGATATGAAAGAAAAGGCAGCTGATGGAATTATACTTCAAGGTCATGTTGCCGTACCGGCTGCTGGTTTGTTGCCGTACATGGGTTTTCAGTTGCACCCTTCGAACTTTTCTTCGTCAACTCTTCCACAAGCACTAGATGATTCGGCTACCGGCTATTCTTTCGCTAGTGCTAGTGTCTTACCGGCGCCGCCTCCATTTTCACTTCCTTTCGGATCTCAACTTTTTCTGTCTACTCTGCAGCCTCATCATACTGCTGCTTCTGCGGATCACTTCAATCCGAAAGGAAAACAAATTCTGAGCTTGCATTACACGAAAAACCTTTTGCCAATTGCTTCTCATTCTCCATTTTATACCGCTAGCCAAGCCATGGGACCCTGCAATTTCAGTATGCCTTCCAAGAAGCTCGTCAATTCCCAGCGTGCTGACAAAATTGATCTTCTTCCACATAACGATGGTGAGTTCCCTCCTAAGTGATCATCGTATATGTGCTTACGTAGGGCAGATTTACACAAGTGAATTTCATGTCGATGAAGGTAAGATGTAGGATGCTGGGTACGTAGTACTTCATTATTTATATGAACAGTGTGGGTATTAATTTATTGATAAAATAAGGCTGCACCAACGACGAAGTCTGCAGTGATTTTGGAACGGCGCATGCCAGGTTTGCTCAAGATTTATAGATAGATATATTGAAATTTGTCTATTGAATGGCATTTGTATTTTAAAAAATATTATTTTTCCTTTTCGAGTAAATATTATTGGACCTTGCTAGGACTTTGAATGCCATCGTTCTCGGAAAAATTTGTTGCATATATACACGATGATGAGTGTCGATTGTCATAATTCGTAACAACCCATCAAATGTCAGATGGTAATCTAACATCAAATAATATTAGAATTAAATATTAGGAGGGGATCCAAATAATTAGTCCAAAATTATATGATACCTATAAAAAATACTCTTAAATATTATAATATTTGAAATTCATCTAATATTCAATTATTATCTGATATGCAATCGACTGGTAAGTATTAAAAACGTTTAAAATATTAATTTTTCTTTATATGCTATTTTATTTTATTTTATGACCTAGAATCCATATAATTATTGTCCAAATCAGTGTGCAGAACTCAAAATTTTGCGTAAATGATAGCATCAACTCAAAAACCCTAGAATCCATATTTAGTTTGTCATATGTTTCTAAAATGAAAAGTATATATTTGATCAAACAATAATGTTTTGTCAAATACTGATTACATTAGTATTCATCCATAGCATAATATTTGAACATAATGAAAAGGGGAAAATATCTTAAACTTATACATTAAAATCTTATAGGTCAATAGAGACAACGTAATATAATCCAAGCATATACCAAAGTTTACAACAATAGCCCATGCTTTCAACATGATCTTTAAAAGACTTTGGCCGTAATCCTTTTATTAATTGATCGGCAATCGTAAGCTTTTTATGAAAATATTATATTGATACCTTTTGTTTTTAATTTTACTTTTAACGACATAATATTTAATTTTTATACATTTAGTATTATTTGAATACTTGTCATTTTTATATAAAAAAAAAAGGCTACTGTATAATTATCACAATAAATCTTTAACAACTTTCAAATGATTCATGCTAAAATTAATTTGGCATCTTTCAATCAGGGCAACAATAAAACAAATATCTAGTTTAGTACAAGTTATACATACATCAAGATTCATATAGTAAACTCATAAGGAATATCTTTCAATTGTTTATATTTATATTCAATTTTTATGCATTTATTATGTTTAAATTTATCACTTTTTTGGATTAAAATGACACTGGTTGTACGGTTTTCAGTTTTAAATGTTTCTAGAACATTTTTAATTGAGTTTTTTTAAGACAATTCTAATATTTAGCATGACCAATTATGAAATATTTATATTTCTATCATGTAAAATACCTCACTAATATCTTTTATTTCAAAGTTTTTGAAATAAAAAAATACTAGTAGCAGGTAACATATTATCAACAAATGGAATCAAGAATATAAACTCTCCCATTGACTTTCAAATATATATACTAATCAATGATATCTTTCTTAAATTTCAAGAACAAAATTGTATCATAAAACCTAAAATACCAATATTGGGAGGTTTATTTAAGTCCACATAATGGCTTTTAAATTTGCATACTAAGTTATTCTTTTCCTTAAACTTGAAAACCTTGGGGTTATTCCATAAGAACTTCTTCATTTAAACTCTCATTTAGAAATTAATTTTAATATTTATTAAGTGTAATTCTAAGTTGTAACATACAACTAAATTTATATTGATTCTTAATGAGTCTTTCTTAGAGATCAGAAAAAATACATCTTTATAATCATTATTTTTTATTTGAGTAAAATTTTTGGCCTCAAATCTGGCTTTACATCATTCGATATTATTTCTAAAGTTATGTTGGATCTCAAATATCCATTTACAACCGATTATTCTAAATTCATTGGGTAATTAAATAAGATTCCAAACTTCATTTTGATTCATTAATTTTAATTCATCTTTTATGAAATTAATCTATTTAATAAAATTTTTATATTTTATTGCTTGTTTATATGAAATTAGATCATTAATAGTCCTTATGTCAATTTATAATTTTTGTAGATATATCATATGATCATCCAAAATAGTTGATATTATGTCCCTATAAGATCTCCATAATACTATTTTTTTTTTTATAGTTGTGCTACAACCGAATCAATAGTAATAATTTTATTATAACGTGTTTGATTATTAATTTATTGTTTAGTAATATTAGGAATAACAGTATTTGTATATGATATGGGTAAAGAAACATATATTCATTCTTCTCGAATTTCTACATTTTGTAAAACAGTACTCCCGTTATTGTCACTATCATTAATGAATTTGATATTTTATGTTTTTATAATTATTATATTATAATTAGGACGGTAAAATTTATATCTTTTAAATTTTTTTAGATAATTATTATTCATTAACTATTTTGAAATTTAATATCTTTTAATGGGGGTAATTCTAGCACCCATTGGACAATTTCAAACATATAGCTGTCTAATGCTCAATTTTTTACCAGTATATTACCCAAAAAGAGCATTTGCAGTTACTTTTCTAGGAATCCAATTTAAAACTTAAACAATAATCTTAAGGATTTTGATTTACAAAAATTTGAATAATATAAAATTATGTACTTACTTCAAAAAGATCGTTTGCAATTACTTTTGTAGGAACCCAATTTAAAATATAAATAATAATCTTAAGAATTTTTATTTATAAAAATCTAAATAATATAAAATTACAGAATATACATCTAATAATATTTATTAAATTTTGATTACGCAATTTAATAATACCATTCTATTGTGATATGTTTTGCATAGTGTATTGAGCACATACGCTTTTTTAAGAGCTTATCAAATGGGTTAGTACACTGTCCTATTCTACTATATCTATTATAATATATACTATCATAATATTACCACCTTTGTTAGATATAATGACTTTTACTTTTTATCTAATTATCTCTCAACCTCATTGATATATACTGTTAGAGTTTCTACAACTTGAGACTTTTTATATAGTAGATATATATACTGATAATGAGAATAGTTGTCTACAATTGTGATGAACTATTTCTCTCTATTGATCGAAGGAGAATCAAAATAGCCACAAATGTTAGTATAAATAATTTTAAGAATTTCATCACTTTTTATGGCTTATTTCTAATTGTGTTAAGTTTGTTTTTCTTTAATACAATTCGTACACATGTCACATTTTAGTAATTAATTTTTTGGCAATTAACCTATACACATGTCACGATTAGTGAAATCAAGATTTGACAGAATCCTATCTTTCATTAATTTTTTAATCCTTTGTCTGAATATATAACTTGGCCTGTTTGTGCTTTGCTTTTCAAGAAAATGGCATGAATCAACAGCATAACTAAGTGACACGAATCAAGATGGTGGTATTCATATGCTTTGCTTTTCAAGAAAAATGAAACGTTATACAAATCTTCAAAACCCCAAAACTAAAACACAGGAGGCAGCAATCTTAAAGGACAATCAATTTTAGCGCTAATTTGTAGGAATAAGTAATGATCTTTGCATTTAAGGTTGTTGGGCCCCAATATAAAGGCCCATAAAAATACGGCCCAGAAGAAAGGCCCAAACGAGAGGCTCAGAGTAGAAGCCAATGGCCCAAAGACCAAGACTGCAGCAGAAGCCCAAAAAATCTCGTCCGCTCATAAGGAAGCTCGAGCACAACACTAGCTATATCCGAGTACACAGACACAAAAGGGACCGAGAGCTTTGGAAGCCCTGTTGAGTCGCAGAATCACTCGAGAGGTCGAAAAGAAACTCCCGGACTTTCCTCAGAAGATCCTCCAAGAACAGCCTCCTCTTACGAGTCCGCGAACTTACAAGGAGCCACACTCAGTGACGAGAACTACCTATGCTCAAGGATGCCAGCTAAGCGCTTTCGTCGGTTCCCAAGAAAACTTGCAACCACTGCTAGTCGCCGTCTCAATAGGGCACGCCTAGTCAAATCAAAACTGACGCACCTAGTTCTGCCAGCGGCGCTAGCCGCGTGCCTTACCGACGCACGTCAGCAGCATTAATGAGGCCAGTGGGACGCAGCACAACGCGTTTGGGCCATCCGATGGCTGCCACGCGTCACCTTCCCAACAGCCTGATTTCTCCTATAAATACTCAGCGAAGTCCCTCTCAGAAGGGACCGGACTCTTCTCCCCAAAAAGGCAAAGCAAAAAGATCCCCAACGAGAGTGGCAAAGACTCCCAGCGAGCATAGCCTTCTAAGAAAGAAACACAAAACAACGACAAAGGAAGGGATTAACCCCAACGCTTGTATTTTGTAAAGACTTCAACCCAACTAGTGAAGCACTTTCAAGGCCCTGAGCCTCGTGGTTTTTTCTCCCCATTCACGCGGAGGTTTTCCACGTAAAAGATCCCGTCTCAATCTTCCTCTTATGTCCTACACTAAACTTACTTGTGTTGCCTGGAAACCACGGATCAGATTGGACCCCGTGGATTCAGCGCACCAGCTAACCATGGATCCGACTGGACGTCGCGGATCCAGAACGCAACAAAGGTGACGTGAAAATGTATAATTAATGTATTTAAATATATTTTTACTAATATCTTATCCCATTTGTACAACTAGATTATTCTATCTTAATATTACTGTTGTATAGGAGTAGTATTCAAGTGTATGTACGTCAAAATTTTAATTATTTTTTAACAAAATAATTGAAAACTTCACAAATTTCTAACATTTTATATAAACTTGTTTCAACTTTATAATTTGGAAGTAATTGACCCATAATACAAATTTGTAGAATCCCTAGGCACATCGAATCTCTCTCCGAGTGACGATGTCTTTCCTCCAACATTGAAGAATCATAAGCATTCCGTACTCTTTATAACTATATAAATATTAATATTTAAATAAATAATTATAATTTAATTATTTTTTAAAATATAAAAAAATTAATTAAAATTAATTATTAAATTATAATTATTTATTTTAAAATAATTGATTGAGATATGAAAAAAAAAAAAAAAAACCTCTATCTTTTTTAAAAATGGAACTATCTTCAACCCCTAGCAGGAGACCCCTAAAATCTAGCGATGTTAGCCTGCAAATAGAGTGAGGGTTAATGGGTGATTTGAATAATCGGACTTAATTTTAGAGATGGCAGTGGTAGCATAAGTTTGGTTTCACAGACGCCCCCTTTATCTTACATATGATCCATATTTCAATATTAAGAGACCTAACAAAATTATTGTTAAGATTTGTTTATAAAGGTCATTCTAAAAAATATTCAAATAAAGAATAATTTTCTGTATATACAAACTAATTATTTTATTTTTAATTTTTAACAAATATCTTTTAATATTCAATTTAGATACAAAGATTAAATTACAAAAAATTTACTGGAACATGAGTCATATATTTTACAAAACCCCATTTCTGTCAACATTGTATGTCTTATTTCAACTGACTCAACTTATAACTATTTGGACGCTCTGGAGACTTTAATTAGAGGCCACGCAAATTTCCAAAAATGTATGTTTTTTCCTCCAAAAATGACTTTAAGTTAGGGAAAGTATTCAACACTTATCTAAATTAGTGGGTCATTGAGCAGATCCCATATTAATCCCAAGACGTTGGATTTCAATTAGAAAAGTAAATGCTTAAAATTAAAAAACTTTTCGGCCAGATAATGGTCAAATCAAAAGTCAAATGAAACAAATATAAAAATATAAGGCCGGAGAATATTCAAGAAATTTGTAGAAACAATTAATATAAAGAGGAATGAGCCAATTTGAATTTTCAGCATTACTACCACATAACAAAGGAAAATTTTCAAAAATATTTTAGACAAATCTAAACAACCACCGGTAGCAACAGGAGCTTTGACATTAATTTTTAAGACAATGAAGCTTTTATTTTGGCTTGAATTTTGGGTTATAAGAAATCTATATATTAAATAAGAAATATAAATATTAGAATTTGAATGGAATCATCAAATATTAAAAAAAATTTTAGTAATATTTGATTCAAAATATATGTAACCCAAATACTAATCTTTTCCGTCAAATCAAAACTTTCTTTTATAACTACATTTTTTTAAAATATGCCCCAATTTCTTACAAAAGTAACATTTGATATTGATATCCTTTTTTGAGCCCTAGTTTTGGAATGTACCCCATTTACTCAGCCTTTAAACTTTTTTTGGTCCTTTTTTTTTTCTTTTACTACCATAACTTGTTAGATTAACTGATTAGTATCATTATTACTTGAGAAGCAGAAACTTATTCTTATTCTATTTATTTTTTATTGTGTTATAGTGAAATTAGAATGATTTACATTGAGAAGGTAAGGAGTTGATTCATAATAAATTAAACAAGAAAAGACACATTCACATTTATACCTAGAGGCTTAAGTTTTGCAATAGGATTTGTTGCGTTCTGGTTCCACGGGTTCGAGAGACGCAAAGGTTGGGGACGTCCCAGCCGGATCTCTCAGAAAGGCTCGTTGATGAGGGCTGTTGGATCCGAGAGGTCCGCTATGGCCGAAGATGCAGAGGCGCGTCCCGACCGGTCCGTGGAGTCAGGCAACGAATGATGTGTTGGACACGAGATGAGGATTGAGACCGGATGTTTTACGTGGAAAACCTCCTCTTGAATGGGGAGGAAAAACCACGAGCCTCAGGGCCTATAAAGAGCTTCACTATATGGGTTGGAGATTTTACAGAGTACAGTTGTGAGGGTTAATCCCTTCCCTATCTCACGTTTTGTGTTCTTCTCCTAAGGAAGCTATGCTTGCTAGGAGCCTTTCTACTCTTCTCTGAGAAGTTAAGTGTGGAGAGGGAGAGCCCGTTTGAAGCTTTAGGACTTAGAGTCGTTGAGTCTGGAAAGCCCCCCTGGAAAGGGGGTCTTGCTGTGTATTTATAGTGGAAGCAGAGCCGTTGGGGAGTGGACACGTGGCGTTCATCCGGCGGTTGAGGAGTTAGTCCACTGGCTTCCTTTAATGCAGCTGATGTGTGGAGAGTGGCATGCGGACGGCGTCGCTGCAGGTTCTGCGTGTGTCAGGTGTACAGGATCTGGATATCTACCTTGATTTGACTAGGCGTGCCCTGCTGATACGGCGACTGGCAGTAGTTGCAGGCTTTCTTGAAAACCGGCGAAATAGGCTAGCTGGCATTCCCGGTCGTGAACGGGCGGTTCTCGTCTGGTTATGAGTCTCCTTGTAAGCTCGCAGGCTTGTGAGGAGGAGCAGCTCTTGTGGGGCCCTCTGGGGGAAAAGTCCGAGAGATTCTTCTTGGCCGCTCGGACAGTTGCGAAGCCTATTGGGCTCTCGGCCATTGGGCTTCCTTACTTGGGCCGCGTCTCATGGGCCGTGCTTTTATGGGCCTTTATATTGGGGCCCAACATAGCCCCCCATGCCAAAGGACCCGAAGTTCTCGGTCGTTTGGCATGAAGTCGTCGATCTACTGGAGATTTCAGCCGTCCGAGAGCGTGTGCCCTGGTGGCGAGCTCTGCGTTGACCTTGACAGGCGGCTATCCTCGGACCTCTTCTGGGCCGCCGTTTCACTTTCCTGCTGGAGCATTAAATGCCGTATCCTACTGATGTGACGTGCGATCAAGCGCCTTGGGAAGGAAAGGTCGCCAGACTTCTGAGGTGAATGGCCTGTCGACGCGTGGCAAGGGTGATGAGTACGTTTTTCCGTACTCTAGGGTTTATTTAAACCTCCCGTTGCCTTGGTTTTTCCATCTTCGCGCCTGTTTTCCGTTTCCTTCTTTGTTCGAGCTTCGTTTTCTCTTTCTTCTTTTGGTTTTCATGGCGCCTGGAGTGAGAGACATTGCTTCCACGGTGACGCTTGATAAGCTTACAGAGATCCGAGCTCAGTATCAGATCCCTGAGTCTATGGCTATGATGATTCCGGAGCCGCATGATAGGGCGCTGTACCCTCCGGATGGCTTCATCACCGTATATGAGGCCCACCTTAAAGGCGGGCTACGGTTTTCCATTCCGGTGGAGTTCTATGACATTATGAGGGCGCTTGGAGTGCCTCTCGCCAGGCTTTAGCTGAATGCGATGAGGTATCTGGTGTTCTTGTGTGTCTTCTTCCGATGTCATGAGAGGCTCTTGAATGCTCTTACGGTCAAGGTGCTATTCCGCTTTACGCAGAACCTTGACTGGATCGTGATGACCCCCCGCCGCGAATTTTCTTCGCTATGTGGTGGCAACCTGGATTCCACGAGGGGGTGGAAGGACAAGTTCTTCTTCCTTGGCGTTTACGAGCACTGGGCCATTCCCACTACGTGGGGGAAGGTGGCTAGCCAGTACTGTTCTGACCCCTCCAGGGAGGAGCGGAAGGAAGTGAAGGCGTACACGGACTTGGTGCTGGCCAATCTGTGGACCTTCCATTTGAACAAGCGCAACATCTGGTTGGCCGCTGACAAATTCAGGGAAGCCAAGTGGGAACCGCGGGACGAGGCTCCCTGCCCAGTTCCCCTCGTGACGGCCAGGGAGAGACCGAGGACTGGGGGACCAAGTGCCAAGCGCTCCTCGAGTGATGATGAGGATTTTGATATCGAGGACATGAGCGACGATGACGTGGCTGCTTCTCTGCCTACGAGGTCTGGGGCTGGCTCTTTCTCTGAGTCCTCGAGGCCTGGGGGTCTCGTCTTCACTTGCACTGCTAATATCTCGGCCGAGCCCTCAAGAGCTGCTGCGCGGAACAGAGAGCCTCCTTAGACCCAGACCTCTTGTGATGATGATGATGATGACGATGTTCCTCTGATCAAGAGGATGAGGACTGAAGCCTCTCTTCCGGGGCCTTCGGGATCTGGCGGTCTCGCCTTCACTTCCACTGCTAATCTTCCCATTACACTCGCGGAGATTCTTCCTCAGAGTGCGCGGTCCTCGGACATCCAGCCCCCCAGTGATGATTTGGTTCCCGGCGCTCCCGTTACTTTGCCTGGTGACGTCTTGGGCAGGATTGATCATCCTCCCGAGGACATAGGAGGCGGAAGTGCCATGAGGGATTCTGAGAGGGGGACGTCAGCTGAAAGGATCCGAGGGATGGTGGAGGTCGTGGATTTGAGTGTTGACGAGTCTGCGCCTTCTGACCCTTCTGACCGCCTTGTCGTTGTTGAGGCTGAGCGGTTGCCTGAGGCTCTTAGGGGTGCTGACTTCGAGCCAGACCTTCCGGTGGCTTTGGTAGCTTATGAGTCTGTGTCTGAGATGGCGCCTGCGGGGCTTAGGAGCGAGCCGCAGGAGTCTGAGTCCCACGTGGAGTGTGGCCTAGGGAATGACCCTCTTGTTTCTAAGGTAGCCCGTTGCTTCCCTTTTTCTCTTGCTTTCCTCCATTCATGTTCTGACGAACTTTTCTGTGGCAGCTCCAAAGATTGATAGCCGGCCTCAACGGGCTAGTGGGAGTGATTGCTCAATCCCGTCTGGAAGTGAGGTCCTCAAATGCCGCTCGTGAAGCTGCACAGCGGGCAGAGGCGGAGCTGGCTGGAGCAAAGGAGAAGATCGCTTCTCTTGAGGCCACCGTCAAGGATCTGCGGCTTAGGCAGAGCCTCCTTCAGGAACGGATCCTTTGCCAGGAGGAGAGGTTGAGGACGTCCGTGCAAATTGCTGAGATGGCTCCTGTACTTTGCTGGACGGCAAGTTCTAGGACGGTGTTCACATGTGCCGCCGAGTGGCGTGATTGATCCGTCCGCGGTTCCCTGTGGCCGTCCTCGATCCCAAGAATGCCGGTGCCTTGAGCATGAAAGACCTGTACGGCGTCGATGGTAGGCCTTTCCCTGGCCCCCCTCAGGCAGGGCCTGACAATGAGCCTCTTACGCCTGAGGAGGCGTTCTGGCGGAGCAGACGGGAACTTCGGGAGCCCATGAGGCTCAGAGAGGAAGAGTTCGAGCGGCACTCCCTTGACACGCTGCCTCTTTTTTCTCCATTTTGTTCTTTGTTTTGGCATACTTGTACAGAGAATCTCTTTTTTGTGAATAAGACTTTGTCCCTTTTGCTTTAAAGCTTCGGACGTTTCTTTCGTGTCTTGTTTGTACGTGTTTTTTCTTTTTTGCAGCGCGTTGCACAGCGCTTAAGCTTTTTGTTCCAAGTCGGGCGACTCCCTTTTGGTGTTTGACCTTTCGCCCTTTTGGACTTGGACGTGCAGCCCTTCCAGGGGCTTCTAGCTTTTAGCCTTCTGGGTTTATTTTTGTCGCCTGGCCTCTAGGACCGCTAGGTTACTGTTGGGTTTTTGAGTTTTGACCTCAAGGGCCCGGCCTCTGGGACCGCTCGGTCACAGTCGAGTTTTTGTAATGACCTCAAGGGCCCGGCCTCTAGGACCGCTCGGTCACAGCCGAGTTTTTGTTTGTTGAACGCCATGAGTTGCTGGCTGCTTCCCGCTGTTCCGGGGCCGTGCCCGGGTCTTCGCAGGAAGCGGTCGAGGAGAGAGTATGGGAACGCTTCGTTGTAAGGGTAAAAAATACACGTTTTATTAATGCACATTTTTCTTACATTGAGTGGCCTCCAAGGCTTTTTGTCCTTTTTCTCTCTTTTTTTTTTTTAGTCCGCGCCCATTATGGCCTTGCCCCTCGAGCGGCGTGACTGGCTGCTTCCTGCTGCTCCGGGGCCGCGCCCGGGTCTTCGCAGGAAGTGGTCGAGATATCCTTCCGTTGCCAGCCGCTCGAGTTCCTCCTGGAGCTTTTTGCAGTCCTCGGTGTCGTGGCCGCGGCTGCCATGGTAATGGCAGTATTCCCATTGGTCGCCTCCCTCCGGGTTCTTCAACGTCTTGGGCCATCTTAGGAACCTTTCGTCCCTGATCTGCCTCAAGATGTTGGTGAAGGAGTCAGTGAAGGCCAATGGGTCTAAGTGTTTTTCTTCCCCAAGGACCATCCGTTTGGGTATATCGTGCCCGGACGGTCGTTGGGTCTTCTGGTGGGCGCTCGCCCTTCTTCTTCCTTCCCCTGCCCTCGGGGCAAGGGGTCTTCTGGTGCTGCCGGCTGAGTTGCTTCACCGGCCTTGGGTTCAAAGACAGTCTTCCAGAGCCTTTTGAGCCCTCTCCTTGATGAGCCCTCCTCTTCTTCCTTCCCCTGCCCTCGGGGGCAAGGGGTCTTCTGGTGCTGCCGGCTGAGTTGCTTCACCGCCTTGGGTTCAAAGACAGTCTTCCAGAGCCTTTTGAGCCCTCTCCTTGATGGGGCCGGACTCATGGACTTCTTTTTGTTGAGGTAGTCCCTCAACTCGCTAGGAGCCCGCGCCGACTGTTGTCTTCTGAGCGCCGTATGGCGCGGGCTTTCGGAGCGTGAGCTCCTAGAGTGTTCGCCTGCCTTCTGCTGGAGGCTGCGGATGGCCCTTTTGAGGCTGTCCACCTTCTGCGCTAGTTTGCGCACGCTGGTGCCGGGGCCGCCGCTTATTCTGCCGCCCGACGGGAGACACTCGTCGTGGCGGTCTTCTCCTCGGGTGGACGTGCTGCCTTGTCTGCTGAACATCCTTGGGGCGTTGCTTGTTGTTGGGGGGTGGGAAGCCGTGAGTTTTTTGTTCTTCCTTCCCACAGACGGCGCCAATGTTGCGTTCTGGTTCCACGGGTCCGAGAGACGCAAAGGTTGGGGACGTCCCAGCCGGATCTCTCAGAAAGGCTCGTTGATGAGGGCTGTTGGATCCGAGAGGTCCGCTATGGCCGAGAGATGCAGAGGCCCGTCCCGACCGGTCCGTGGAGTCAGGCAACGAATGAGGTGTTGGACACGAGATGAGGATTGAGACCGGATGTTTTACGTAGAAAACCTTCTCTTGAATGGGGAGAAAAACCACGAGGCTCGGCGCCTGTAAAGAGTTTCACTATATGGGTTGGAGATTTTACAGAGTACAGTTGTGAAGGTTAATCCCTTCCCTATCTCACGTTTTGTGTTCTTCTCCTAAGGAAGCTATGCTCGCTGGGAGCCTTTCTACTCTTCTCTGAGAAGTTAAGTGTGGAGAGGGAGAGCCCGTTTGAAGCTTTAGGACTTAGAGTCGTTGAGTCTGGAAAGCCCTCTGGAAAGGGGGTCTTGCTGTGTATTTATAGTGGAAGCAGAGCCGTTGGGGAGTGGACACGTGGCGTTCATCCGGCGGTTGAGGAGTTGGTCCACTGGCTTCCTTTAATGCAGCTGACGTGTGGAGAGTGGCATGCGGGCGGCGCCGCTGCAGGTTCTGCGTGTGTCAGGTGTACAGGATCTGGATATCTGCCTTGATTTGACTAGGCGTGCCTCTTGATCGGCGATCGGCGTGAGTTGCGCTTTTCTTTCTTAGCAAATGAAATAGGCTAGCCTGGCATTCCCGGTCGTGAACGGGCGGTTCTCGTCTGGTTATGAGTCTCCTTGTAAGCTTGCGGGCTTGTGAGGAGGAGCAGCTCTTGTGGGGCCCTCTGGGGGAAAAGTCCGAGAGATTCTTCTTGGCCGCTCGAGCAGTTGCGAAGCCTCTTGGGGTCTCGGCCATTGGGCTTCCTTACTTGGGCCGCGTCTCATGGGCCGTGCTTTTATGGGCCTTTATACTGGGGCCCAACAGGATTTATCATTTCTAAAATGTGTTCTTGTGTCCTATGATTACAATCAAACGTTATAGTTGTAAGCTAAGCAATCTATGTTCCTGAAAGGGACTAATCAAAAGATTGAAAATATTTTTTAGTAATTTTTAGTAAATTCATAATTATATTAATTTTAAACATCATTGACTTGATATTATTCGCTATACTTGTTTGGACAAATATTATGTTTAATCTAATTTGTCTTTCTCATAAGTTAGATAGGCACCTTTTTTTCATACTACTTAAATTAGTAATAGTAGTGGATTTCTCAATTTTGAATGCCAAATCAAGATCTAAAATTCTAAGATTAAATTAGACTCGTGCAAAATATTTTGAGAGATCTATCTCATTAAAGATTGAAACAAATGAAGGATGCAAATGAAACAGAACAAGAGTAGACACTTTAATAATAAGAAAATGTCCCAAATTAGTACTTTCAATAAATAAACATGTGGAGGAATATGAATATAAAACATATTGTTGTGACCCACCATTGGTTATAATTACAATACACATATAAGCCATTATGATAATTCCACCTTAGATATAAATAATTAATGACGTAAATTCTAAATTTAAATAAGTTTATTATATTTGGATAATAAAACTTGTTCAACCAAGATTATTGATTAATAGTTTCAATTCAATTAGTTAATCATATAGAAGTGGTGTATCTTAAGGCTAACCATAATATTTTATGATTGATTAATTGTAACATGTAAGATTATAAAATTATCAACTTAATATATGAGATATGTGTATTAAATTAAAGGATATCAAACATTTTAACAAGCCACTTTAGTAACTGCTAACGAATTCATTATTTAGATATTACATCATGATTATAATTTTGTAACAATAATGTAAAATATCTACACCAAAATGTTAGTACATAAAACTACGCATAAAAGATGCCACTTGAGCGTCATTCATTTTAAAAGGAAAACAGCAAATATAAAACTTTTGGCACGTGTACGTGTACCAAGCGCTCATTGGGCACATACATGCTATAATGTGTGTACACGTATGCATCATGCACGCCTCAAGTTCAACTGTTTTGTTATCTGCATAGGTATATGCATCATGCACACGTATGGTCTAACTGCTTAGTGATATGTGCATGTGAGTGCATTACATGTATCTCTTTTGTACACATCAATGCATTATGCATGTCTCGAGCACAACTGTTATGTTGTTTGCATACACATGTGCATCATGCACACTTAAGGCTCAATTGTTTAGTTATCTATACTCTTTCATATATTACGCATGTGCCCATAATAGGCATCCATTATACGTATCTATAATTATCTTCTTTTGAGAAGATTTGAAATCGGTAACCAAACTCACACAAATTACAAAAAATACAATAGGACAGTAAATTTAACTTTAAAATGATTATAAATATATGATTTACTTACAAAATTGTTGAAATCTAGCACAAATTCATATTTCATGTATAAAATTTGAATAAATATCAAAACAATATATAGTCCGACACGGTATCTTTGAATGAGAAAAAATATATGTAATGACAATGATTAGATTATCTTGAATAGAAATACTATGGTAATTCAAACTCTGCTTCAATGCCACATATAAGACTTTATGAGAAGAAATTATATAAGAGATCGTTGAATTGTTATATTATTTTATAACACAAACTGTGAAATTTACCAATAAATATACCCGAATCTATGCTAATTATTCTTACCTTGAAGAATTTGAAATTGATTTTCTTTCCTTCTTTATTTTCTTTTTTCCTTTTGAGTGTTGCCGTATTTTGCGAAGAACAATGCCGGGTTATTTTTTAGAGAGAAAATTTTGAGTTTTATTATATTAAGAAGAAAGTTAAGACTTACATTATCTAGAAAATAACATTTTTTATCCTTTAAATATGATAGCTATAAAAATAATTGATTTTCTAATTATAAAAATTTCATTTTTTTTATAAAATGTTAAATTTATTAAAAAAAAATAACTTCTATAACAAACATAACAAAATTAGACAGGATCATAACATTTAATCATTTCAACTAATTAGTAAATATGTGGTGCATTATTTGAAAAATTTCTAATAATAATGATTATAATATTATAAAATAACCTGATACCATGACTATTACACAATTCACCAACCAATGGATGAGAATTTGGTACCGTCGTTCTGTTTTATTCACACTGCTCATTTTAATAACGGTGAAATTCAGCATCGTATAACTGTGTGGAGACAAACGAAGATGGATCATGCATGCATGCAGAGCTGAATCGTTTCAATGGGATCAGCAAGGCAACCGATATCATTATCCGGGGTCACGATCCCTGCTCCACGAAGCACATATTTCACCTCCAAAATTGGTATTTTTTTTAAACACAAATTTTACAGAAAAAAATAAAACTAAATATGGGACCAAATCCTATTCTGCGGATCATGATCCGGCCAATCATTATCCTGTTATCTTTGCCGGTACCCGATGCTGTGATGACAAGCACTTTGGCCAGATAGTGGAGGGAGAAATGGGCATGGATACCTAAGCTTGTGTTAGGATCCGAATACTGAATTTAAGCTGGATCCGCCATCCACATCCCAAGGGCTTTATTATTCCAGCAGGCACTAAATGGGCAAAGTGGTCCCGGATGTTCTCGGCCCAGCCCATTTTTGAATAGTGGCTTGCCCAATGCTTATGATATTATCTCAATATTTTAGTTTCTCACTGTACTCAATCGATGATTATAACTGATGCATACATCGAATCTAAATAGTCGTCTAAATGGAGTTGAGTTGGGCTTTCGGATTTTAGTATCCGGATTTTGCACATCGTACTATATAATAAGAGACTAACCCCATGTTTGGTTGGAGGGAATAGAAATTCTATTCCCTCCTTATTCTTGGTGGAATTATTATTCCACCATTTGGTTACACTTTAAGTTGGGAATAATAATTCCTGAAGGAATAGTTATTCCTTGATTACAAGGAATAACTATTCCTTGATGCCACTAGGTTTTTGTTATTCCTAGTTAGGGAGGAAAAAGAATTCCCACACAATTTTTTTATTAACCCAAATTTGCCCTCCATTTTGCTGCACGTTTTGTTGCCCAGAAACGCTAACGCCCTCCTCGCAGACGTCCTTCCCTCTCGACACCATCTCTTCCCTCTCGCCACAGCATCTTCTCTTCTCTCTCGAAGCCAAACCTCCATCTCTCGACAACCTACCTTCTCTCTCTCGCAACCAATCTTCCCTCTCTCGAAACCCTAACTTCCCTGTATCTCGAAATCGTCTCTCGCAGCCACACTCCCTCGAAACCATACGCTTCTCTCTCTCTGCTACTTTCGCATTCCGATTGAGCATCTGTCCGAAGTTGAGGTATGCGATACTTTCGTTTGGAATTAATCGTTTTAGATCGATTTCGATCCATACTAGCATTTGCCTGTGAGATTTTTCTATTTTCTGTTTTCTGGCTCCACTTGGATTTCGATTTGATGCAATTTCACTGTCCACCGGAGGTGGATTCCAATTCCGATTCCGATTGAGCAGTCCAACGGAGGCGGGGCTTGGGATCGGACGTCATAACCACACAGTCACCGTCCCCTCCCAAATTCTGTCTAGTGAGAAACAGAGTGACAAAACGGCGATGTATTAGACTTTCTCTCTGTCTTTAGAAGAGTAGCAATATTCTGCCGAGAAATCCAACACAAACGTGCCGTAATTGTATACACAAACAACCAATATTCTGCTTTGTTTCTTGTTACTCTGTACATTGTTTTTTGTTACTCTGTACATTGTATACACAAACGTGCGGTAATTGTACATTGTTTCTTGGATCTGCCACCAACTAGTTTGAGTTGTTTAGTTTGTTTCTTTCTTCTTTTCCGGTTTTGTATTAAGGATGGGTTTCACCAGACATTTAGATTTAGGGATCTAGATCCCATGGACCATGATGAAGCTGTTTAAATTTATTATTATGCTTTATTTCATATCTATAACCATGGTGAATAGATATGCATGCTGTTTTGTAATATCAACTCAACTAAATGACAAGATGACTCATGAATGTGATTCTAAAATTTTATAGAGTCTGAATGATATTTTGCTTTTCAAATTGCTGCAAGTTATTGGAATTTCTCTTCGCATGCTTCATTTTTCCATTCCTGGGGCTGACTGATTTGCTTAGATAACAAAGGAAGTAGTTTGGTTCGCATAGAGGTATGCTTTTTGTTACTTTCTGTATCTTTTGCTTTCATTATTGTAGGTATTTGGGTCCATAAAATATATTAAAAGCAAAATATATCAATTGAAGTGATAACAATGGATGTGGGCCACTAAGCCTGAAGAGGCAGTGAGAAATAAGCACATCACTGATAAGCTGAAAATAACATCTAAATTGTGGTCAATATTGCACCAACTAGGACAAAGTAATCTGATTTTATTTTTGAGACACTATGAGGGAGATTAGACCTAGGAAGAGGCAATCCTCTGGGACAGAAAGATATATAATGAGTTGGAATTGAACAGAAAAAAAAATCCTCTTGTAAGATGATCGATTGAACCAAAGCCATGACTGCTCTGAGACTATTTCTACTCCATGGCTTGCTTCCTGCATGAAAGACTTGCTAGGGCACATTAGTCCGAACATGGTGTTTCTTCAGCACTTATGGTTGTTAGTAGGGATGGCAATATTAGATACAACACGAAATGATAGGGTTTGGGTGGTTTTTATTAAATTGGCCCGTGCCAATAACGAGCTGACATGTTTATAATACGAAATAATTGTGCCATATTTTATTTTGACACATAAAAAATAACACGATATGATGCAATTGATAAGCGTGCTAAGTTAATAATTTTGGATAAGAGGTTAACACGATACGGCACGTATAATCTGTTTAATAAAAATGTTGTATTTGTATTTGATTTATTAACATGAATATTAGTAGTGTTGTGTTCGTGTTAGCATATGCTCTATTATACTCATATCTCGACACGCACAAACACGACACATCAATAGAGACTGACACCCGTATTTGTAAGCCATGTAACAACTAGAGAAAGGATTTCGCAAAGAGAAGCCTAAATTCAAACGGCACACTGCTGCTTGTGGGGTTGTATATTCTTTACAGAAGTTTATCTATCCTTTCTTTGTGATTATTTCATTACCTGTCATCGCTGCCTGTTTCTTATCACATGTGACTACCTTCATCTGTCTCTGGTTTACATCTATCTATTCACTCTTCTCCATAATTCTCAAATTATTTACAGAGTATTCTGAGGATAATCTACACAAGCTCTATGTCTCAAAAATACTTGAGCATGCTTCTATGTCTCAAAAACAGACTGAACTCTCAAAAACTGCTTCTATGTCTCCATCATCAAAATCAGGATGGGTGATATTCACCGCAATTCACTTGTGAGCATGCTGGAGAGTAGTAGGTGGGAAGTGACTATAGATGGGCACTGGATTGCAGAACTGGAGGCTTTATTGTTCACCACCTTACTGTTCATAATATTTATATGAACGATCTTTATATAATATTTTTGAAATTGGAACTACGATGTAAAATTCATCTTTCATATAAAGTAAAAATCTTTCAGATTTTTAAAAATTGGGGTCTCCAATTTTTTTTTTTAAAAAAAATGAGATTGATAAATATAAAAGTCAAAACCATGAAAAATGAAAGTCCCTGAAATCACTTTCATTTCAGGGATTTTGGTTATTAATTTAATGACATAGGCAGTTGTACAACATAGTACTTGATGACACTAGCTCTTGTACAACAATCACTTGACTTGTATCTATTATTTGTTATTATAGTTTATGGATCAATTACACTCCAACGAGAAAAAAAAGAAGATAGTGATCATTATAGTCCAATGGATTATAGTTTGCTGTACCTTTTGGTGGTATTTATATGTATTAGGTGCAATTTTAGTTGTTGGACAGCCTAAATATACTATTACGAGATCTTATAATCTTGACTTCTATAGAAAAAGAGAATACATCAACAAAATCATACATGGTAGTGATACCACTTGTATTAACATGTTGAGGATGTGTAGACCCGCATTTCTCAAACTGTGTGAGCTGTTAAGGACTAGTGGGGGACTTCGTCCATCAGAACACATGCTAGTTGATGAACAAGTGGCAATGTTCTTACACATTCTTGTACATCATGTGAAAAATAGGGTGGTTGCACATAATTTTTAGAGGTCGGGTGAGACGGTGAGTAGAATATTTAATAATGTGTTAGCCGTAGTAATACGTCTACAAGCATAACTATTTAGCCGGCCGGAACCTATTTCTGAGAATTGCACGGACGAGAGATGGAAGTGGTTCTCGGTATAATACTTATTTTATATGTTTGATATTATATTGAAATGGCAAATATAACAACCATGTCGTTCTACTTCGATATGTTTTTATAGAATTGTATAGGCGCTTTGGATGGAATATACATCAAAATAAGGGTACTTACTGCAGACAAACCTAGATATCGAACTTGAATGGGAGATATAGCTACAAACGTATTAGGAGTATGTACCCGTGACATGCAGTTTACATATGTCCTATCAGGTTGGGAAGGATTTGCAGTAGATTCTAGAATTTTACAAGATGCGCTAAATAGAATACATGTCACAATCAGAAAAAGATAGCAAGAGAAGATGGGAGATCCATGAAGACGAAGCTCTTGTTGCTAGTATGGTTGAGTTATATAATACCGGTACTCACAACGCTGACAATGGTTTTAAGTCAGGTTACTTACTTGAGTTAAGAGGATGTTATGACAAAAATTGTCAAATTCATCTTTGAAGGCAACCCTACATATTGTTTCTAGGATAAAGACGTTGAAGAAGGATTGGAGTGTTGTATATAATATGATAAGGGGTACGAATACTTTCGGATTTGGGTGGGATGATTCACGAAAAATGGTTGTTGCAGAACCACACGTGTGGAATGCGTACATATCAGTATGGTAGTTGTTTTTCATTTTTAATTGCTTCTTAAAATTACTTATTAATCTAACATCTATTATATATTAACAATGACTGTGATATACTTTGTGTTTGGATGTAGAGCCACAAGGGAGCTGCTATCTGGAGAAAAAAATCGTTCCCATATTTTGAAGATTTGTCAATGATCTATGGTAACGATCGTGCAACAGGGGCAGATGCACAAGTTACCGAGGACATCATTGTTGAGCTGCAGCGTAATGAACCAGAGAACGAGCAGGGAGCGTGAATGATGTTCCAGAAGTGGGGATTGAAGACTTACTTGGCACTAATGATTCACCGGGTCAAAATGTACCGCATGTGTCAACTCCAACTGAATCAAAGACATCCAAGGGAAGGAAACGGAAGGCCAGTACAGATATGACAAAAATAGCTGATTCTATTATCCACGCAGCTGATTCATTAACTACAAATATTGGGAAGCTCGGTGAAATGTTGAGCAAAAGTTTAGAAAATAACACGTAGGAGCAAGCGACGCAGTTATATAATATGTTGGCTGAAATTCGTTCATTATCGACGAGTGAAAGAAATGCAGCATATATGAAATGTATGCGTGATCCGACACTAATGATGGGCCTACTTAGTATTCCACCGGATTAAAGATTGAAATTTATTAAACAATTTGTACTTTAAAACATGTGATTATCAAACAATTTAAAATTTTTCTTTTTCTACTACTCTAACGTTGTAATGAATGGTTGTGATGTTTTGAAAAAAGTTTAACATGCCGGTTTGGGGTTACGTGGTAAATTATACGTAGTTTTTGCATGGTAATATTTTTTTCAGGAATGCGATTTTGTTATTTTTATTTGTATATATTTTAATTAGAGTATGATGATATTTTTAAATTTTTATATTGTAAAAAAATTATTTTAATAATAAATTATGTATATTAAATAATATGTATAATAAATATATATTATATTATAGTATATAAAAAATATGATAATTATAATATGTATAATTTTCTGTATTATTTTTATAAATTAAATATATATTATATATTTATTAAATATGTATTTACATGATACAATAACATAGTATATTAAATAATATTTCATAATAATATGTACATAATATATATATATAATTATGTATGTGTATGTCGTATAATATATATAAAAATATGTATATATACACGTGTGTTATTTTATATAATATATTATCATAATTAATAAGGATAAAAGTGTCATTCCGATAAATTCTCACCTAATTCCTAATACAATTCTACAAACCAAACATTGAAATACAAATTTCTAACTAATTCTATTCCAACAACAAAATATTAGAATAACAATTTTCAACTCTATCCCCATCTAATTCTATTCCCTGAGAATAACTATTCCATTCCCACCTTATTCCATTCCAATAACCAAATATGCTGTAAAGGATACATAATTTATTATCCGATATATTATCTGATACTTCAATCATAAATTTTTCTTAGACAATGAAATATAAAGGCAAAAATTTAAGATAAAAGAGTATTAAAAATTGGAGGAACCGATTCCATGATTTGTGAAATTTTGTAAGTGTTCAAAGAATAAGAGCTCGGTACTTGCTTTTTTAGGCCTCCCCCATCATTTCAAAAAATTGGGTTAATTTATAATTTTGATATTAGCTTGTAGCTGTTTCATATAAAAGAATAATTGTTTATTATTTTGAGCCATTATACTAATTTGGAATTAAATTGTCTAAATTAATACTTGTCCGTTGAATGTATTAATTACTTATTTAATTCAATCGTTTATCCCTTGATTTATGAAATAATTTGTCAAGATTAACAATACAGCTTATTTAACTATCTAACAATTTGATACCTTCATCCTCAATATTTTTAGCAATTTGGCATTTTGGTTACTCAGTAATTCAATAATTCTGTCAAATATCTTTCTAATTTAGGTCCAATAATTTAACTGATCAATCCATCTTTTTTAATTTTTTATTTTTAGGCCATATAAGTTAACAGGTCTGGTTAGTCTTATTTTACATAATACCAAACATTGACCCTTAATACTGGAGATTAAATTCATGTTTTAAATATGTTAGAATGAGAATCTGTGTGGTCTGTTTTGAACATTCTCCACGTGCATCTTTCCAATAAGAATTTCAATCAATGCATATTTATTGCCATCAAATCTTGTCAATTAATGTTTGATTTTTTATATCTCTGTAGCGATTCTCTATTGGTTTGACATCTTTTCTTTGCTCAAATACATGTTATTTTATAGCGCAATTTTTAGCTATAAACAGAAACATTCTCATTCAATTTTCATCCTAATCTTTCGTCTTGAAATCTAATAGAGTTTCTTATACTCGAAAGATTGAATACTCGAAAGATTGAAAAGAAGAGAGTACGTTTGGATGCTTTGGAGATTCTTTAAGAGACATTTCCAAAGACTATTTTAGTTACCATTTTTTTATAAAAGAAGTTATCTTAATTTTCTCTTTTATGTATTATTTTAAATTGGATTGATCTCTCATATGGGTAGCTGCCTCTGATACTCTTCTCTATCCGTGGTGAAGCCTCTAGGCTCTTAACAATTTGTTTGTGAGACCATTTAATTTATTATCTCTGGGCTTTTGTATTGTGGCATCTTTTAAGCAATAGTATTAGCCAAAATAAAATAACTAAATACTGTATTGAGGAAAGGCAGTGAACATTCTAAACGCTATATTTCTTTACTTGGGGTTCACCAATTTCTTGTTTTTTCTTCAAACCAAATAGTTTTAAATCTTTCATGTAAGAATATATTTTGTATATGAACATATCCATGAATAAAAGAAGGATTTTAATTTTCTCGTTTAGGTTGTGGTTCTTAATATATTACTTTCCTATTTTAGTATTGGCTTAATCCATACGAGATTATAAATTGTTAAGAATTTAGATTAATAAAATTGTCGAATAAAAAAATTTTCTTCAACTATCAATTTTGATACTTTTGAATCTTCAATTAAATCTTCTGGTATAGATTTAATTATTTAGCATTCTGACAACTTGACTTTCTAACAATTTAATTTTTTGACAGTTTGAATTTCTTACAATTCAGACTTCTAATAATTTGACCTTCTGAAAAGTCAAAATATTTAACTAAATGTTTAGAATTTAAGATTAAAAGATTTAGCTACGATAACTTAATTAGGTAATTAAACAGCTTGTCAATTTGACCTTACCCAAAAATTTAAAACCGAACTCCAAGATTGAAGTTTAAGCCATATATAAAAGTCTTTTAATGAAAAAGGACTTATGATCGGTCCCTAAAAAGTGTGATGTGGCTTAAAAGCCCAAATCTATCCTTGCTACCCCAAGTATTCGAGGAAAAACCCGAGGCTAACGTGATTGAGGGAATTTGGATTTTTAGACAAGCTGAATGTTCAGAGTATAATTTCGATAGCTTGTTTAATGACATCATGATGATCATTACTTCTATAACAGAAATGACCCATTAATTGCGCATACAATATCATAGCATGCGTTTGTAAATTACATTATTTTTGAATAATTTTAATATGTAGCATTTCGATTTGTAAATTAAAAGAAAAACATGTTACCATCTGATCATTTGTTGAGAGTAAAATGTGCCATTAGGATCATTGTTGTTGTTTAAAATGTCTCGTTTGCAATTTTGATTTTCACTTGAATTTCAAGTGTCTTTCACTTTTTTTTTTTTTTAAACTCAAACCACATCTTCTTCTTCACTTTTCATCAAAGAACCCATATTTTTATTTTTTTGATTGTCAAGTTTTTAATCTCTCATGGCTAGACGAAACCCCTTGAAGAAAGTATCCAAAATTGCTTTTTGTATGACCAAGGAAGATATACTAGACATTTACGATAGGTGTAATATGTCTCCTATCATTCCTTTTCAAGTTTCCTCATCTAAAGAGAAAGTTTATTATTCAAAAGATGGCTTTATTACTGTATATGAACCACATATGAAGGGCGGCCTTTGGAATTCCTTTGGCAAGGAATTTCGTAGAATTAATGAAGGATCTGAATATTTTAGTTGCCTATATGAATCATAATGTCATTAGATATATTGTAATTCTTTGTGTCTTTTTTCAGTATTTAGATATTAGACTTGATACCTGAATAGTTAAAATTATTTTTTGCTTTATACAAAAAACAATCGAATTTCTTTGACTTAAAGAAAAGAGTTCAAAATAAGTGGAGAAAATCTAAACTTGGTGAAGAATTGGAAGGACAGTTTTCTTCATCAAAGGTTCTAATGATTAGGATTTGTCCAATAGATGATGTAATGTTAATGCCACCTTTTTCGGTTTTGTTTTTTGTGAACAAATTTGCTATAACTAGATCTCAATCTGATCTGATAAAATAGCAAGTAGTCGAGATTTGTAGGGCCTGTACTTTTCTATCCTAAGTTGTCTTAAATGCTTTTCATTTGTATGCCATTGTTGGAGGATAAACTCTTGTTGATATGCCTTCTCGTCCATTGAAAAAGAGGAAGGACATTTTTACTAACTCTTTTCCTAGGGTTGAAATTGTTTAGTTTGATGCTCTTCTAGTACTTTTACTAGCTTTTCATCTGAATGATAATGAGATTTTAAGGATTGGTGATGAAGTTTTTGAAGAATATGTTACTGAAGTTGGGGCCTAGACGATAGCTAGGGATCCACTTGCCTAGCAACTCCAACAATTGTCTCTTCTTCAACCGATCTTTTAGAAAAGATGTTTCTTTTGAATTTTAGAGAAAGGATCTATGTCGTTCCTTCGAGGGAGGATTATAGTTTGTTGTATTATTCCTTACATAGTATTATTCCTTACATAAGGATGAGTTAGTTAATATTCCTGTCATTGCAAAATATGGGATTCCAACCGGTTTTGGTTCTCTTGCATCTATTAAACCAATGCTTACTCTTTTTGCAACTTGAGATACTCCTTTCACATCAAAGAATAATTTAGATATTATTAGAGAGTTTGTAGTTCATTTTTTGGCATTATCTCCAACTTTCATAGGTTTTGAGGCTTCACATGGAGCCTGATATTTTGAGATTTTTTTGTATAATATACCATGTTGTAAAATAATGAACTCCAAAAACTTATCTGGAGTTATCCTAAAGATATATTTGGTCAAATTTAACTAAATTGTTAAATATAAATGTAGCCATATAGTGAAAAAAAATAGAATTCAAATTAGTTTTTTAATAAATATGTAATAACTAAATTTATATGCAATAATCTCACAGTTAGTTAAAAAAGTTATCTCAAAGGAGAAGTTTAGCCTCAGGACATAGAATAAACAGCCACAATCATTTCAAATATCATCCTATATGGATAGATTAGGGTTTAAGCCTAGTAACTCTAGTGCCCTCCCATGTCGTTCCACCCTACTGAAGCTTAGAACTAGAAGCGAACCCGGTGACAACCTGTGTGCGTATGTAACGTGCAAACATCTTCCTCTGAAGAACAATGTCATTCTTTCCTCGAATTATATAATCAAAGTTAGAATGGTATACTCAAATTCAGCAAATGATGGAATACGAATCAAATATCAAATTATTGTCCATGTCTTAATATTTATCTTTTTTCTTTTCTCTCTTTCCCTTACGAGTGTAAAACTGCTCTTGATTTATCCCAAAGATCTAAATATGAGTATTTATATCCATGGCTGGCATTAGAATGCCGAAGGCAAGAATGCTGTAGTGTTCATGTGCCTAACGTGCGCAAATCAAGCGTGACTAGTTAGTTCATTCCGTACATATGTGCTTATATTGTGCCTATTTTTTTGTGTCACTGAAAATTGTTCACTCATATGAATTCTTGCACGAATATTAAGTGAATTCTTGCATAAAAATTGAGTAAATTCTCGCATAAAAATCTAGGAAACTATTAAATGGCATGTTCAATAAATGTAAGCGGGCAAAGAAAATCAAGCTACAGCATCATCTTCAATGCCACAAATAAATTCTAGTCAAACCCTATTTTTTTTCTACGTTAGATATGACAGAACGAAATTTTGTTTCCATTTTGTGTTTTTAATTTTGATTGGTTTCTGTCGTTTTCTGGAAAGAGATATTTAAGTACAACGCGAAGGGGAGTACCTAGATGTGGTAATAAGATATGAGAGTAGGGGGCTGCGACATGCTCAGCGTCGTTGCTCTTCCGACGTCAATGGGAGCTGTCAGGCTCAATATCTGACCACTTTGGTTTTTTTAAAAAAATTATAAAAATATATTAAATGTTTTTTTTTTTTAATATCAAATACAAAAAAAATATAAAACTAAAAAAATTTAAAAACGTTTTTTTCTATATATAAAATGTGGCCGTTAAATTTTTCAATCCAATGGCCATTTACGCGTCGGAAGGAGCTGTGACACGTACGGGCGTCACGGCCCCCTCAATTTAATAAGATATTTGCCTTCTTCTCAGCTGGTGTTTTCATATCATTCGTGGTGTCATATTCTTGTTACTTGGACTTTGCCCAGTGTTAGAAACTGATTGAATTGTTAACTGAACTTACCTTTGATATCAAGCATCAGTCGTCCCTTCAATTTCGTGAAATGGCAAGTGAAGTAAGATTGTTAAAAATGATTGCACGACCAGCCGATGGTATCACTTATACTTTCTAGGTTAGATGTGATGAGTGATAGATGAAGTTCTAGATTAATGAATCAGATCTTATAATAATAAACATATACACGATGCCACAGAGATGAGGAATATTGGAGATATCTATCGCATGATGGATGCATAATGATCTTTAGATCTATTGGATTTAAAGACCCACATTTTATATTCAAAAAATTTGAAAAACTATAAATAGTTATTATTATTTTTTTATAATTTTTAAATATCAAAATACTCATATTATAAAAAACTTAAGACAAAAAATACAACAATTTATATAATTTTTTATTTTTAAATATATAAGTTGGTGGTCCTTTGATTTTTCTTCTAAGAGTCCCAAATGGTCTATTGCTGTTCAATGCAATAGTGCCCAAGAGTGAATACGTCGTCGGTGGAGAAAATTCCAATGAAAGAATGTGGGATTCCTCAATAAGAAGATGTGTAAAGACTTACCAATGTCTGAATAACTGTCATATCTAAATACTATGTGTGTTAGAGCGTTTATTTGCCTTATCGTATTCCACCACTACATGTATTATTTTATTGATGTTGATTGTAGGTTTTGGTTTAAAATTCATTAAAATTCATTGGTCCGCCCTCCACGCGCTCGAGCACCGGCCTGTGGACCGCCCGCTCGCTGCCTGCCCGCTTTCCGCCGAGCACATAATCCGAATGGGGGCCGCTCGATGCTCGCTCACTGGCCGCTCGAGCCGATAAACTGAACATAGGCCGCTCGCCGCCGCCCCATGGCGCCGAGCGCCTCGCAGGTTTCGCCAAAACCCTACGGCCGCGGCCGCCGAGCCCGCTCGGCGGCGGCCCAACGGGCTGATTTTTGAACGCTTTTGGCTCCAATATAAATATGGGACTTATATTTTTGAACCCTATGAATTCTCGGCAGACTTGATGTGCGTCTTCTTTTGAGAAGAAAACCCTCTCATGCTTCAAGATCATTGTTTCTTCTCTTGAGAAAACTAATCTCTACAATATTGCTCTACAAGTTCTAAATAGTTTTCTCACCCACCTTCTTTAGCCATTGAAAGTTTGCCTTCTACCATTGTCAAGACTTTGGTTCGTGGAAGAAGGAGACTCGTTCGTGATTGGCAATTCAAGTGGTTCGAGGGAAGATTGACGTGAAGATCGGAAGGAGTCCGTTTCGTGCCGCGGGCAAATCCAAGGAGTTCCTGGTAGGGATCACGTGTCGGGAGTAAGTCGGCTAGGATAGCGCGCTACGTTACCACACAGCCGTAAGTTGATTTTCATAGTGCATTGCTTCCCTGGCCGTTGAAGCCCGGAGTATTTTTCTCGATACCGGTGGTATGAGTTTTCACTTCGTCACCAAAAATTGAGACTTTATCTTTATCGCTCTTAATTATTGCTTGTGATTGTTTATATCGTGCATGATTGCTAGTCTCATATGCATCTAGTGTTAAATATCTTTTACGTGTATTAGATATTTAATATTTATTGTTGCTTTCGCTATATATTTAACGGGGTCGAAACACGTTAGCACGAAACGTGCTTTTTCAATTGGTATCAGAGAATTCATAGTGTGGCACCGAGGACGAATATGACCTACTTTTCCACACGCATGGCAGGTAGGCACAAATTTAGGTCTGAAAGAATTATTCATAGACCTTTGATTGAAATTTTTGAAGGTCTTGTAAGTGTTTGAAGATTTGTTCATGACCTTTTGATTATATGAGTTAGGCAAATGTGTTGGGACAAAACTTTTCTCCACATATTTAGGCACAGTCTTAATGACTTTGGGAGTGATAGTATTTTTGAGTGGAGGTTTTGTAGTGGGGAACAAATACGCTTTTAGGTTGTGGACCATGTTGGAAGATTTTCTCTCAACATATCCCAAACCCTTTTTATTTCAAATATTTTCCCAATTCCCAACATATGATCAAGTTTTGGGTTCCACTTAAGAATTTTTCGGATCCTCTTTAGTGTTCTCAAGCTCCACTTCTAGAGTCTTAATTCTAGTGATTAAGGAGCTGTTTTGACTTTCCAAATCAAGACGAATATCAGTGGCATCCTTTAATTTCATTGCAACTTCATCCTTTTCTCTTTCCAGGTTGATGAGTTTACTGTTTAAGCTTTTATTCACTTTCTTCACTTTCAAACATTCCTTAAAAAGTTTATCATACACTTCTTGAAGCCCATCAAAATCATCATCAGATTCTTCATGAGAGGAATCTGACTGTTCTTGAGATGCACTTGTGGCTTCGTCACCGTTGATGATAGATGTCATTAATGCCATATAATTTATTTCATCATCCTCGGAGGATTGTTCACTGTGATTTGAGTCATCTTCATCATCCGTTAGAGACACATTTAAGGCTTTTCCTTTTTGACGCTTAAAATTTGGACACTCCGTCCGGATATGACCGAAATCGGAGCATTCATGACATTGGATTCCTGGAGATTTCTTGGTTTTAACATCTCTCGTTTCCTTTTTGTCCTTTTTGAATGGATTGTGAGACAAATCAGTACTTTAGAAGGTCATTTGCTGTTCTTATTTTTGAAAAATTTCTTAAAATTTTTAACGAACAGTGCAAAGTCCTCATCACTACATGATTCATCGTCTGAGTGACGATCTTTCTCTTCCTTTACTGTTTTTGTGGCAATTGATTTGTTTTTCTTGGATTGAGGAAGAGTGTGCTCATATGTTTGAAGAGACCCTACCAGTTCTTCTATTTTCGAGTTATCTAAGTCTTTGCTTTCTTCAATGGCAAGAACTTTTGGTCTAAAACGTTCAGCCAAAGATCTAAGTACTTTTCTGACAATTCTATTTTCAGGATTCGTCACTAAATTGAAAGTAGAATTCACAATGTCATTCAATTTAGTATAGAATTCATCAAAAGACTCATCATTTTTCATGCGTATTTCTTCAAACTTAGTGGTGAGCATTTGCAATTTTGAATTTTTGACTAGTTTCGTACCTTCACAGTAATTTCTAAAATGTCCCACGCTTCTTTAGATTTTTCACACATAGAAATACGTTTAAATTCTTTTGGGAAAACAGCCATAAATATAGCATGTAACCCCTTACTATTCCAATTGCATGCATCAAGTTCATCTTTAGTCCACAATGACACAACTTTTGGTTGGTTATCGACGGAACTTGTGGGTGGCGTCCACCCAATTTGGGTACTAACCCAAACTCGTTCATCCATTGATTTCAAAATGCTCTCATCCGTACTTTCCAAAGATGCATAATTGCTCCCATCAAAATAGGGAGAAACGGACAATGATTGACTAGAATGCATCTAGATCGGGGTCGTGGATCGGGGTGAGTCTCTGATACCAACCCGCATGTTAGTCGGCAACTCTCACTGAACGGAAGTCGCCTTGACTCGTCGACCCTTCCATTTCGTCTCTTTTCATTGACCGCGGTTGGGCGTGGGTCATCACGAGTTTGATTGCTCCGTCAATCTTGTTCAAGAATTTTATTCCAATATTCATGCGATCACCGCTCGTTCCTTTTCTACTTTCGTGCGCGGGCACAATTGCACATTCCATATCATTGCCGCATTTTGATCTCCCACGGGTGGCCCATCCCACCTATCATTACTCTTCGGCGCAAACCCGCCTCGTTTAATGAGATTGCCTCCTTCCTTCATGGTGCCTCTAGAGTGGAATGGCAAAGCATTCACCTTCTACCTCCTCTCGGCGCCGTCGTGAGCCGTATCATCCTTGTTCACTTCTCCTCCCTTTCCGAGAAGGCATTATTCCTATATGCTTTGTTGAGTGGTTGACAATATTACATCCCATTTTTGTTACTCATACCTTTGGGTGCCTCATTGGCAAACTTCTTCGGCCTCGGACACCCACTTCTACCTTTTGGGTGCCTCATTTGCTCTTTGGTCACATGGCTCATTCACCCCGTTCGCGAGACTATCATCCTGTGCCTCCTCCTCGCAAAGGCCCCATCACCTCCACCACTTTTGCCATAGTTGGTCACATGCCCGTCGGCCCATTATCCCCTTTTGGAGCTTCTTCCCAGATGAGCCTCTCCTCCCAAATGCCTCCTCCTCCTTACCTCGCCATTTTTCTACCTCCTCCTCGTCCTCTCTTTGGCTCTTCGGGGTCGAGATCTGGTTTCTTTGGCCATCGAGGGGAGCTTGGGCGAGATGTACTTCTTTTTGTTACGTATTCTTCCCAAGAGCGGATTCTTGCGTCGCAATCCCAAATATTTGCTCGTTTTGATCGTTTGGATGGTTGGACACTCGGGCGGGTCTCTCGGCTCGTTTTGATCGTTTGGATGCGTGGTTGGACACTCGGGAGGCTGCTTCAGCGGGGCCGGCGACCTCTCCACCTCCTGGCGATTCTTAGTGATCCCCTCTCTTTGGCTCTTCGTGACAAAATTCGTGTTTCTTTTGCCGCATCTTTGATAGCCTCGAGATGTACTTCTTTTTGTTAAATATACTCTTTTGTTAGGGGAGTTTTGCTATTTATGTTCTTTCACCTCCCTTCCTTCATGGTGCCCGTCGAGCGGTCAGCCGATTACCCTCCCAGCAGTCCACGAACCTCTCCTCCCGTGCCTCCTCTCAATGGTGCCCTCTAGAGTGGAATGGCAAAGCATTCCTGACCTTCTACCTCTCCTCTCGGCCTCGGTGGAGCCGTATCATGCTCACGAACCTCGCTCCCGCCTCCCACTTCTCCTCCCTTTCCGAGGGAAGGCATTATTCCTATATGCTTTGTCGAGTGGTCACCTATTGACTTACCCTCCCATTTTGTTACTCATATTATTGCAAACTTCTCCGGCGGCATGAGGCAAATCTACCTTTGGGTGCCTCATTCATGCCTTGGGGGCTCCTGACACCCATTCGCGACTATCCTCGCCACCGCTCAAAAGCCCCATCACCTCCACCACTTTTGCCCATAGTTGGTCACATGCCCGTCAGCTTGCTATCGACCCTAAGGAGCCGCTCGATGAGCCTCTCCCCTCCCGTGCCTCCTCCTCGGCCGACGAAGGCCCCTCTCGCTCGCATCATCCTTTCCCCGACCTGGCCGCCTCGGTCCCTCCACTTCAGACGGATTCCACCTCCCCTCCTCAGCCCGCTCCGATGGGCCGATCTCTCGCCTTCCGACCGCTGAAGGCCTCAGATTCTTCCCAAGAGCGGATTCTGCGTCGCAATCCCAAATATTTGCTCGCTTTGACTGCTTGATGCGCGGTTGACACTCAGCGGCCGCGCCTCAAGCTCGCTTTGATCGCTTGGATGCGCGGTTGGACACTCGTGAGGTCTGCGATCAACGGCGCGCGACATTATGGCACTCCACCTCCCGCGATTCTTGTGATCCCCTCTGGCTCTTCGTGACAAAAAGGGGGAGATCGTGGTTTCTTTTGGCGCATGCCGATAGGGGAGCTTGGGCGAGATGTACTTCTTTTTGTTAGGGGGAGTTCGATTTGATATACTCTTTTTGTTAGGGGGAGTTTTGCTATTTATGTTCTTTGTAGACGTGCTAGTCACTTATTTGTTATTGATGTTATCTATTGACTTTCTATGCGCGTATCTACTCTCTCTATTGCATTTTAGTACTGCATGCTGTATCTATTATTGCCTACCTCATTGTTGTTGGTACTAACCTTGCTTGACCAGGAAACTGAAGTGACACAGCAATGGGTTTTTGCCATCACATCGCCTCAGCTGCTCTCGTTTAGCTACTTAATTTTCTTTGTATCTCTTTTGTATCACTAGGCGTAGGTTTTCATGTACACGGGTTTTATCTCGGTGGTGTCTGAACCCGTGATTCACTTGTATTTATTTATTTTCTGAGTTTTGTCACGGAATTACCAAAGGGGGAGATTGTTAGAGACATTTATCTTATTGGCATATTCCGTGACCATATGTATTATTTTATTGATGTCGGATTGTGGGTTGTCGGTTTAAAATTCATTAAAATTCATTGTCCGCCCTCCACGCGCTGAGCACCGTCTGTGGACCGCCGCTTGCTCGGCCTGGCCCGCTTGCCGCCGAGCACATAATCTGAATGGGGGCCGCCGATGCTCGCCACTAGCCGAGCCGATAAACTGTAACATAGGCCGCCGCGCCGCCCCATGGCCGCCGAGCGCCGCAGGTTCCGCCAAACCCTACGGCCGCCGTCGCGCCGAGCCCCCGCTCGAGCGGCGGCCCAACGGGCTGATTTTTGAACGCGTTTTTGGCTCCAATATAAATATGGGACTTATATTTTGAACCCTATGAATTCTGGCAGACTTGATGTGCGTGCCTCTTTGAGAAGAAAACCTCTCATGCTTCAAGATCATTGTTTTTTCTCTTGAGAAAACTAATCTCTACAATATTGCTCTACAAGTTCTAAATAGTTTTCACCCACCTTCTTTAGCCATTGAAAGTTTGCCTTCTACCATTGTTGAAGACTTTGGTTCGTGAAGAAGGAGACTCGCTCGTGATTGGCAATTCAAGTGGTTCGAGGAAGATTGACGTGAAGACCGAAGGAGTCCGTCTAGTTCCGTTGTCATGGGCAAATCAAGGAGTTCCTTGGTAGGGATCACGTGTCGGGAGTAAGTCGGCTAGGATAGCTGCGTCGTTACCACCCGAGCCGTAAGTTGATTTTCATAGTGCATTGCTTCCCCGGCCGTTGAAACCCGGAGTGTTTTTCTCGATACCGTGGTATCGAAGCCACTTCGTCACCAAAAATCGAGTCTTTATCTTTATCGCTTTTAATTATTACTTGTGATTGTTTATATCGTGCATAATTGCTAATCTCGTATGCATCTAGTGTTAAATATCTTTTACGTGTATTAGATATTTAATATTTATTGTTGCTTCCGTTATATATTTAACGGGGTCGAAACACGTTAGCACGAAACGTGCTTTTTCACTATGATAATTTATTAACTTATAATAATTACTAAGGTTTGTGTAAGTTTAAGTAGGATCTAAATATTAACCCTTTTAAGATACTATTTATGTCAAACCTAATACAAGTATGATAAGCGTAGGTGGTTAAAATAGAGTAAAATCTAAAACTTTAGGCAAGCCTAATGCAAGTATGATGAGTGAACATGCTTCGATTAGGTAGATGTCTTGTGCCTGGTGCAAGTATGTCTCATGCACATGCACCAATCACTCTATAAAAGAGAATTTTGTTTTGTTTCAACCCTTTTTAGCTCGAATTCTTAGAAGAAGGAGAAAGAGAAGGACAGAAAATAGAGAAAAAGATGGAGGATTAAAAGAAAGTAGATTTTAAGGGGAACAATTATAGATTTTTAAGATTTTACATAATGCAGGTGAATTGCATGCCAAATTCATCATTTTGTTGAAATTTCTTAAGTTATTGAAGAATATCCTTATAACATGTCTCTTAGTTTGCAGGAACTATAGATGATGTTTACCATGAAGCTAAGTAAAGATATTTTGCATTCAATTTTAAAAAATGTAAGTTATTTCATAAAATTTTTTTCATATTTCTTTCAAATGAATTATCATAATAAATTGACAAAAAGTAGTGAAGAAGAGTGTTGAAGTCAGTTATGGAACAATAAACTTAAATCTTACATGTAATAAATACAAACACGATGCTGTAGGGATGATATATCCTTTTTAGTAACATTTGATACTCAATTTAGTAAATGCATAAGGCAAGCTATAACCATGAATATGAAGTGAATACCTCTTTTGTGTGAAAAATGTCAATGAAGGAATGCAGGATTCCTCAACAAGGATATGTATGCAGATATTTATGAAGGGTCAGTTGTAACACTCAAGTATTAATTTTGGGTAAACATAATAATTTATGAGTAACTCATAATAATTATCAAGGGCAGTGTAGGTCTAAACAAAAATCAAATATAAGCTCTTCTGAGATGGTGTATGAGTCAAACTTGATTCAAATATGATGGCACATACATTTAGAATAGATAGTAATATGAAGCTTGAGGCAAGATTAATACAAACACAATGAGCAAACATGCTTAGATTAGGTAGAAGTTTAATGTTTGATACAAGTATGATTGTTACATGTGCATTAATCACTTTATAAGAACGGACTTTATTTCATTTTGGTTGATTTTAATCCAAATTTCAAGAGAATAGAGAAAAAAAGAAGGAAAGAAGAGAGAGAAGGAGAGGGAGGAAAAAAACAAATGAGATTTTGAATAAAATACTAAGAAATCTTTATGATTTTGAATAATGTAAGTAAATTCTAAACCTAATTCTTTATCCTTTTTGTAGAAAATTTAAAATTCTCTTCAAGTTTGCCTAAAATTTGAAATTCACAAACTTTTTCTCCATGCACGTGTTTTGTATATCTCTTATGAAGTTTATCTTACATAAATGAGGATAATTCTTAGATTTCTCAAATTTTAAATTTTTTTTCTTTCATGTTCATAATAATTATTTTAAAATTTTAAATTTTCAAAATAAGGTAGTATGAAGCCCATCTTTGGGTTATAACAATAAGGCCCCTTTTCTAAGGATTATATGTCTACAATCCATCCCTGAATTTTAGTAGTAAAGTATGACTTATTTTACATAATTATTGTATAAATCACCTTTTATATATTCACCATAATCGATGTAGTTCATCACTGACATTTGATTTATATTTATTTTTGTCTAAAATTTGTATCATCTATTCGTATACCTTGTGCAGCGTTTGGTCGAGTCACTATTTTAGATAGGTTTCCTAGATAATTGTTGGCAGCATCAACAAACTACAGAAGCAATATTCATTTCATTCGCATTTCATACATGATCTCGATATTTGTTTCTTTCACATTTCATACATAATTTTGACATTTTTTCTCTTTGTATATTCTAGTGAATCATTTATTTATTAATATTTAAATATATACCTGGCTAAACTTTTAATTCACACTTACAATTTACCATATTTTAAATTAGTAGGTCTAGATTACTTAATAGTTTAGGATTGCTTTATGTTTGTCGGGAGGATCTTTGTGAAGAAGACGTGAATTATGTTATTGAAACACGTATTTGGAATACAATTTTAAGTGTCTTTGAATATTTATGGCATATATTATTGATAAAGCGTGGCCCAAGGGCTCTACTTTGGTGTGGTCTTTGTATCTTCATTTTTAAGCAAAACTTTGTTTTGGGGATGTCGTTAGTATTTTATTATTACGATGAGCAAATACTAAAAGTTAATGGTTAAATAGAATAAATTTAGTTGCATCCTAAAATAATTATAATTATTTATATATAAGATTGTTAATAAATTTTGTATAGCATCAAAAGTCAGAGTGTTTTTGAGGTCAAATTTTAATTTTGATGTTTTGAACAATGATTGGTATCAAAGATGCACAATGGTAATGATTTTTATTATCTTGGGATGGTTCAATATTAATATAGGTTACATGATTTCATATTTGATTAAAATTTTATTATTTCTAACTCTTTTTCTTATAATAGGGTTTTATATTTATATTAATAATTTTGGTCGTAATACTAACTCTGCATTCTAGAGAGCAATTGACAGAGGATGTAGTATTAGTAATATAAACTCATATATAGCGAAAGTTAAATAGATTTCAGCCTATCTTATTTAGCAAAAATTATTATCCGGTCAATTTGTTTTACACGTTATTGAATCGTCACTTCGTCTTCTCAACAGTGATATATTCTTCAAGAAAAAAACGGAGATAGAGAGTTCTTTTGGAAAGAACTTTGGCATATAGTATATTTTATAAATGTGATAGGATGATTATATATATAGTCTTGTAACATTGACAATTGGTTATCTTATGGTGCTCAACAACCACAATTCATTGAAGCGTGTAATAAGCTTGCTTTGTTGCAAGGTTCACTACAGGCACCCTTTCTACTCCAAAATTCAAAGCACGTAGAAGAGTGGTTCTTTGAGCTTCTTGTCAAAAGAGACAGAAATGATCTCTCAATTGAGATTCTAAAAGCCAACTCTGTGTCTTTTATCAAGTAAAGAATAGGAAGACACAGAGATCTTTGCCTTATTGTGTTAAGAGAATGTTGGTTTTCGGCCATTTATAGATTTGCCTACACTTATTTCTTTCTATATAAAGGGTTTTATTTTTATAGAGGAGCTAGGCTTGTACTGGTAGTGTCAAAGACGGCACATCTGCATAGGACCTAGAGCCACAATGATGATTTGCCTTTCGACCAATGTCATGTCTCCTTGTTTTTCACATGCCGATTGACACTTTAACAATCATAAACATCATATATAGACATGGTGTGCACATCAACTGTCAATCAAATAACCAACTTTGAATTTTTGGTTTTCTTGGTAATGTTGACATCTCATGCAAGCTAGTGTGGGTTCAAGAGGATGGTCGATGGTCCTATTATAGGCCCACTATGACACTTTGGCTATCTTAAACTTCAATAATTCGGTCATCTCGATCCCGATATATCGACACTCTTTAGTTTAATCATTCTGATATCTCAGCATTTAATCATATCAATGCTTTAAGCTCTCATCCTTAGGTCTACTAAGTTTTGGACCCCAGCTATATATGGTGGCCTTTCTATTTTATTATTCGACCTAATGCATACTCTAGATCTAGAATTAGACCTAATAGCATTCAAGATAGGTTTTTGATCTCAACAATTCGGATCTTATACATTACAATCCAATACGAGAGTTTGAAGTGACGTGATTAATTTATTGGTTTATTATCTGATACTCAAATTAATAAATATTTTTAATAAATGAGTTATATAGCGTGTGAGAAAGAGTATGGAGGTTTGAAGGGTAAGGCTTCATAAATGTTTTATGAGAATGAGATATTTTGGACAACAAGCTTTGAACCTCTTTAATGTTTAATCTTAAATGCAACGAATCTTGTGTTTTAAAGATCTTAAGGATTTGTAGATAATCAGATCTCAAAGTGTTAGATCTATCAAAAAATACCATTAAATTTCTAAGGGGTTTCATATTTATTGAGGTGGGGGTAGTTATCTTGGGTGGTTTGTGCTAGTTTTCATAGAAGACAATGGTGGTTCTTTTAAACAGAAGTTGCTAGTGGTTCCTCTAGAGATGAGTTACTGCATATTTTCACATATGGAGTTGGTTATTATTTCAATCTGTTGCCTAAAGTGACCATGACTATTTCTACCTTTTGAAAGGACATTTTCTAGAATTATGGGTGTTATTAATGAGTTATTGTCAATGAATATTAAATTTTGGTCAACTATGATGAGTAGGTTGTCCAGCTTGGTATTTAGGCTCTCTTCAACTTGCTCTTCTGAATCAATATTCGCTATGCTCTATTTTAGTAACTGTAGTCTGGCTTCTTGAAGTTTGTAGTCACCCAATCAGACAACACTGAATCATCCGGCCTAGTACTGAAACTTTCCTATCATGATTTTCAAAGGGTTACACTTAAACTAAGTTACCATCAAATCTATACTTGATAGTTGGCCTTTAAATTCCATCCATAGTCTTGGTTGGCAGGTTTGGGCCAGTTGAAATTTTTACTAGACCCATCAATATCCATTGATCTGCATTAACATGCCTTGCAAGACAATCATACCGTGCATGATAAGATATTATTTTTGTACAATCTTATTTTATTATTACTAAAATGCATTACATTTGTCATATTTTTGTATTATTTATTTGTATCATGAAATCTCTAAATTTGAATAGTTCAATTATAAAATTATGATGAGATTATATTTTAAAACTCAAATCTTTTAAAATCTCAAATCTTAAAAATTTTTTATTATAAAATTATTAAGATGAGATATTATTTTTCTAATTAAATCATTTCATATTATGCCAATCCACTGAACAAAGTGACTGAGCTCAATATTACTTTTGTGGATATTATGGTTAATTTATAGGTGCATATTAGAGAATGAATCACTAAATTGACTCAAAATATTGAATCTTCTTATGAAAGCTTTTCCACTTGTCAAATAAAAATTCTCATGTAAAAGTTGTACAACTAATCATTAGACTTGAGATATTTTAGTACTTTATGTGCATATGATTGTATCTTAACATTATCAAATGTGTTCAATAAATGCATACATTGATGTAATTATTAGGTATTAATACATATTTAGATCCGAATTATTGTATAAATTAGGAATCCAATTGTCTTCCGCTTTGGGTCGAATTGAGGCAAATTTAATCTCCATCTCTAAAAACCTGGATTCTGTGCAATATAACGAATAAATAAAATATCAAATAATTTATAGGACTCACTCTCAAATTTATTATCCGATACTCAAATTAGAAACATTTCTCAAAAAATAAAAAGATGAAAGGAGGATGCAAGATGTGATGATGCTCGTATGTGGGAATAGTGAGTAATATCGAAGGGTTTAGCTCCGATAATGCGCTCGACGAGGAGCGACTTGGTAAATGGAGGAGAGTTAGGCTCCGGTGTTGCACTCGACGAGGAGTGACTTAGTGAATGGCGAAGGGCTAGGCTCCGGCGGCACGCTTGACGGGGAGTGGCTTCGAGAGAATTTGCTCTAAGAGAAGAAGAGAGAGAAAGAGCAAGAGAAAGTATGCTCTCTATTAAGATTGTTTCTTAGTTTGCCTCTTGGGTATCCTCAGGTTGCTCTCCTTTAGATCGCTTCTTGGATTTTTCTCTCCCATCTCTAGTGGTAGAGAAAGAATATTTATAGACGATGGCTTGGCGTTGCTTTGGTACCAAGGATGGACAGTTATCGTGCTGGGATTCACAAGCTGTTGGTCGTTGATGAAAGCCTTTGGTGTCAACTGTCATTTTACGATGGTGGTACGACCGTTGGTGGTCATTGCCGACATTTGTTAGACATTTTCGGAGGGTGATTTGTCAAGCCACCTCAGCGTTGGAAGCGACCGCTAGTGGTAGTGTCCTTTTTGCAGCGGGTAGGCGAGTGTGGCAATCCCCTCTGAGTGTTGACTTTGACTACAAATGGCAGGTACCTGCCATGTCGGCATCCTCTGCACAATCCAAGCTGTCATTGTTGTTGTTGAATTGGATGGTTCTCACATTGTGATTGGTCAAGCCACGGGGGGTTTCCTGTTAGGTCTGGTCGGTCTCTATCTCCACCAATCCACTATATGCCGGCCGTGGCTAGGCCTTCTACATGGCCTTTTAGGCTTCGCTCTTCACGGGACTTTGCTGGTGAATGGGCTTGATTTTGGATCGGCCCATGGCATAGTAGGACCCACCACTAGCCCCCATGTTAGGTGACTTGGCCTCGCCAGTTCCCGGTATGTTGGATGATGGGATGTCTCTAGCCGGGCCTGCTCATGTGTTCCTTCTCAAGACATTCCAGTGCTAGTTACCGAGAGTCGTACTTCTTTTCTAAGTGCCTTGTAGCTTTTCATATAGAGACACGGGGATTCGGTGCTCTGTTTGGAGAGATCTTGGCATTGCTTCAAGGTTTGGCTTTGATTATTTGTCGATTCCCCATTGATGACGTGGCAGGTGTGCCTCATTAATGGCTCACCAAACTTCTTCTTCAGCTATAAATGGAGGGACTTCTCGTGCTTGGCTTCATGGTTCACTTCCACATCAGCCAAATGGTGTGAGAGTTTAGAGTCGGCATGGGTCCTTTGTTGTCTCCCACTAGGATTGAATGAAATTCTGTGAGATTCAAAGAAGTGCTTGAAGCCTGTCGTGATGCTCCTCTCTCGACTTCTTTGATGTTGTAACGAGCGTGGTCCAATGTAGGGCTATCGTTATCTTCCTCCTCCTGTTGGTGTTTGGTTGTCCTCTTCTTAAGGAGTTTTGAAGGGCAGGCGTTCCCCTTGATGTGCTCTCAAATCTAGGAAAGTGGCCTTGCCTTCGATCCCTCCTCTTAGGGTTGCTTCTGGATGTGATGGAATAGGTACTTTTGGAGTCTACTCAGGACTCAGCTGTCATTATCGTGTTAGATCTAATTCAGTTCCAATGGCCTTGGTCGGTCTCGATGGAAAATGCCCAGGTGGGAGGCCTCTCGTGCAGGTTGGTGGCATCTAACATCTTGTTCTTGCAAGGGATGGCTTCCCATTTATCTCCTAGGGCGCCCGGTCTTTGGTCGAGATGCTCCATGGGAAGATAGTCCATGGGTACACGGCTGTAAGGTGCTTCTTGTCTCAGCTATCTTCCCCGAGCCTGTCTTTTTTGAACCAATTTCAGAGCAAATGCCATCAAATCATTGTTCCATGTATTTTTTTCCTTTTTTGTTACCATGTACGACCGTTGATATAAATTTTGTACTTTATAAAGAAATTAATAAATGGAACTATTGGGTATTTTCTTCTCTTTTCATTGCATGGCTCTGATACTTTTTTGCACTTTGACTGATTTGAATATTCTATTGTTACTTTCGACCACTCGGTCCTTGTCAGTTTGACTGTGCGGCCTTGCTGGTAATTTGATCTTTTGGCAGTTTGACTCCCGGCAACTTGTCCTGACGCTTGATTGAGATGCAGCCGATCAAATCAGCCTCGAGTCTGCCAAGGCCGCATGTCATCAGTCTGTGATCTAGGGAAGTGATGTGCCAGGTTGATAGCTAAGTGGCATCATCGTTGTTGTATTAATCGAGGCATCATAGTACATTGATTGTGATGGGATGCATTGTGTCATGTGTCATTATGACGTTGGTGAAAAGATGCATTGTTTCCTACCTTCAAATGACGTTGTTGCTGGCGCCAACATTGGCTATTTAAGCGCTAGCCACCAACCATTTCTTCATTGCTCGGCTTCCACGGGGCTTCTATCTTCACTTTGCCATTCTCCAACTTTTTTTTTTAAATGGGCGGACAAAACCTTATTGATATTCCAACTTTGTTTGCCATGGGTTGCGTAGCATCATCCTCCTCTTCCTCTAGACCTTGGTCTGTCGGGTAAATTGATGACGGGCACTCGTTGGAGGAGGCTGGAGAAGAGGGCCTGTTGAATGGGTCTTGAGTTTGTCGGGCCTTCTCGATTGACTCGTTTACATTTTTTAGAGGTAGGGCTTTTGCATTATTGCGGTCTATGGTTTTGCTTTTCTCCATAGCCTTTTCCTGATCATCCTTTTTTGTTTTGGTAGCAACGGTGGAGGGTGTCCTGCATGGCAAAGGAGGTTGCTCGTTCATGGCTGGATGAGTAGGTGCGCCAAGTTAACGCTAACACTAGGAAGGCATAGTTGGGCTTGGAACGGATCAACCATTTCACCTGAGCTCTATATGAGCTTGAGGCGATCACAAGGGCTTGTGGAGGCCTATGCCTGAGCCCTAGATCGGATTGCCTCTCTTGAGGACGAGCTTCAGAGGACTTGGGGGAGCTTGTGGACTTTTGACACGAGAATGCCTAACTCAGAGTTGAACCCTAGCCCTTTGCACTACTAGGGAATGGTTGGGGGTCTACGTCGGGCGAACCGAGCAGTTCAAGACCCCAAGATGATCGTCCTAGTATGCCATAGGAATAGATAGGATCTTCTTTTTGCCTTCTTGTATTTTGAGGCCGATAGTCACCTTTGGATATATATGCTGGATCTTTAATGAAATATCTCGATTATTCTAAGTAATGTTGCATGATGCGTGTTGTTGAATTTAATGCTGCCTTCTCGATTACCATCGTGGGAGACTCGGAGAAGGATTGAGAGAAGCCGATGACGGATCTCATTTTGGCACACATCGATACATTTAGGGAGCTAGGCCATTGGTTGATCACGGAGGCCTTTGCTGGGGTCCAATGGGAGCCTTACTCTGAGGGGGCTGACGTAGCCCCGGTGCTGCCTGCCATGTCCATGAGAAGGCATGGAGTGCTTGTCATTGGGGAGCCTACCGATAGGGCTGCCAAGTGATGGGAGACCTCATTTGACTCCTCTTCTAGCAATGATCAAGCTATGCTGGAATGGCTGCGGAGGTCCAAGAGGCTATAAGGAGGATGGTTCCTGCCCTTGCTTCCTCACTGAGCCAGGCGTCTGGGCCTTTTGAGTCGGCTGAGGAAGTTGAGTCCTCCAAATCTCCCATATTGGTCGTGAGTGACTAGGAGGGTGCTTGAGACGAGCCAATCTCATTGTTGACTCTGGCCTAGTATGGTGTTCTTACTATTGTTGTCTCCTTGCACGAGGAGCCCATACTGTGTATCTTCCTGCTGCTATTATTGAGGAGGCTCCTTATGACAACTGGGTAGCGAACGTCCCAGTCGGGGAGACTGATGAGGCCCACGTAGTGGAAGGAACCAAAATGATGGAGGTTAACACGACCGTTGGGACTGAGGAGGCTGTCGAGGTGCATCATCCTGAGTCTTCGGAGCTTGGAGTTTCAGAGTCAGTTGAGGCTACCAAAGGGCCTTGTCCTGTATCCTCAAAGCTTGAAGTCCGAGGGTAGATGGCAATTGGGGTGGCTACTAGAGTTGTTGAGGAGGCTACCGAGGAGGTCATTGAGAAGTCTCGCCCTGATCCCCCGGAGCTAGGGATTTTGGTGATTTAGGAGCTTGAGGACGAGGCAGAGATTGAGGAGGCATTTCATTCTGAGCCCACAGAGCTTGTGGTCTTTGAAGCAGTCAAGGCCGCATCGAGTCATCCACCATTGGAGAGGCCATCTCTGGCTAAGGTATTTCTTGTGCACCTTCTTGTTTCTTTTCTTTACTTCCATGCCATTCAACCGACTGATTCATTTTCTTGCAACTGTAGGAGAGGGTCCATCAATTAGCCGCCTTTGTCGATCGCTTGCCCCAGACCCATGTCGACCTGGAGGAATTTAGAGCTGTGGTGGGGTAGGCCTCCCGTTTTGAACTCAAATTGTCCAAGGCTCGCGTGAAGATTTCCTCGAGGATTCATTGCACATGTTGGAGCGGGATCGTGCATGCCTTCGGGATGAGATCCTGCCGCTCAAGGGTGAGCTCAAGACGTCTCTTAGTCTGGATGAGATCGAGTAGGCTGTGGATCGTAGGTACTGGGTTGGCATGCATCTCTGCCAATGCATAGTGGATCTCATGGCTCCAATCTTTCCAATCTCAATTTTTCATCCGGGGAATGCCAGTGCTCAGTAGCGGTTAGATTCGTTTGACTCTGCCAATGATACTATCGAACCTTTATCTAATCCACCAGGGAGCCCCCAACCCCTAGATCATCCTTCCTCTGGGCAATAGGCTAATTTTGTACTTTTCTTGGACGGATGGCCCACTTTGTATATTCTGATTGTTGCAATGAAATAAGTAGACCTTTAAGGGTGTCGTTATTGGTGTTCATGCTTACATGCCATGTTTTTCTATTTATTTTTTGTTTCAACTCAACTAGGCTGATTCATTTGCTTCATTCGCTTGGGGAATGTCATAACACTTTTATTCTGCGTGGGGGTGCTCTTTCATTTGGATGGGACGTCATTGCACATTTGTGAGCCTCACTTGGGTCATTAGGGTTTCATGGCTGTAGTTGCTGTGTCGGGTGGTGTCATAGGCCGTTGTCCACACACGATTATTAGTGCTCAACCCTTTTAGAGGGTGTTATAGCTATTGTCTTTCAAGTACTAACTTGCTGACCTTTGTCAAATGATGATTATCTCTCCTTCGGGAGGAGGTTGCTACACATGCTGTGAAAACCCCCGTTGACTCTATCACCGTAAGCCCCATGAGCCATGGTGTTTGACTGTGCATGAGTCGCTTGGTGGTGGGATCGAGGTTTAGAATTCGACCGCGTGTGGACCGTTCGGTAATGAGACCAAGATTTAGGAGTCAATCGTGCATGGGCCACTTAGTAATGGGATCAAGGTTTAGAATTCAACTATGCATGGGCCACTCAGTAATCGAGACTGAAGTTTTTTGACCATTCGTAGGTTGACGCATGGGTAAATTTTCATTCATCCAACTTAGGGGCAATCTAAGTCACTTGATTTTATGAGACAACAAACAAGCATTCGCATGGGCAATCAAATATAAACAAACAATTATTTTATTAATGAGATCATGACACATGTTACAAGCACTCCGAATGATACATGCTAACCTTACCTGGGCTCAGTTGAGGCTTACAGTGATACTTCTTGAGGTGGTGGCATTCCAATTCCTTGGGACCAATTTGTCATCCTGGGTGCGTAGCTTGTATGTCCCGTTCTGAAGGATTGTCGAGATGAGGAATGGCCGCTCCCAGTTCGAAGAGATCTTGTTCTTGTTGGTGATTTTACTCATTGCCTCTACACTACGTAGGATTAGGTCGTCTACCTCAACCGGTGAGCCTTTACCTTCTTACTATAATACCTTGCGATTCACTACTTGTAGGATGCCTTTCGTAGGCGCGCTAGGTCTCGGGCTTATTCGAGCAAGTCGAGGTGTTCCCTTAGCCTTTGAAATTGTTAAAGGGATCAAAACATTTGACCCGTAGGTTTGGCAGCCCGATCTTAATTTGGATGACCGCCTCAATTTTGTAACATAGGTTGAAATGTGTCTTGTGAGTCGGCTCCCTCGGGGTCATCCTTTATGACCATAGGACCGTAACTCATCCACCTATGAGCTCCTAGCATTCTCTAACTTTGTCTTTAACCCGTGTAGCAGCCTTTTGTTCATGACTTCCACCTGCCCGTTGGTTTGGAGGTAGGCGACGGAAGTGTGAATCAACTTTTTCTGCATGCTTGTTCAATACTTGGTAAATTGCTTCCCAGTGAATTGGGTCTCATTATCACTTACTATGACCTCGGGGATCCTACGCCAACATAGGATACTTTGGGGGATGAACTCTGTTGCATTCTACTCGGTAATCCGCACCAATGGGGACACTTCAACCCACTTAGCAAAGTAGTCGATACCCACTATAACGAACTTCCTCTACTTGGATGCTAGGGACAGAAGGCTGAGGATGTCGAGCCCCCATTGGGTGAACGACCATGACCATTATAAGGCTTGTAGCTCCATGTGTGGCTGATGTGACATGCTTTTATGGATTTGATAGTTCTCACACTTATTTATGAATTCTATGGCATCGTATTTTATTGAGAGCTAGTAGAGTCCTTACAGCATGATTTTGAACGCGGGGTTCTTGCCTCCGATGTGTGAGCGTAGATACTGAGATATACCTCACTTAGTGCATACACTGCGTCTTTTAGTGTGAGACACCTCATCTAGGGGTTGAGTATCCACGGTGACACAACCTCTAATCCATGATGGTGTACTAGTCAGCTATCTTCTTCATGCACTTGGCCTCCTCTGGGCATTTTGGTAGGGTGCCATCAGTCAAATATTTTCTATAGGGGTCATCCAGTTGTCATTGTCAACCACTTGTAATACTTCATGCTAAGGGTCATTAATGGTTGGGACGGTTAAGACTTCTTGTATGTTTCTAGCGTACTGTTCCAGGTTCCTTATTGCTGCCGCCTTTGCCAACTGGTCTGCTTTCTAGTTCTCTTCCCTCAAGAAATGGACTACTTTGACTTTGCTGATCGCTTGAGTCAAACCTCTTGCTCTAGTGAGATACTTTGCAAGTAGAGGGTTCGACACCTTGAAGTTCCATAGGATTTGGTTAATGACTAACTTAGAGACGCCGTAGACAACCAGCAATCTAACCGAGCACTCCTTTGTTGGTCAAAGTCTGATGAACAGTGCCTCATATTCAGCAACATTGTTAGTGTTGGGAATTTGAGGGTTATTGAGTACTTTATCTCCAACGCGTTTGGAGCCCTCAGAACCACACCTGCTTTGCTGCCGGTCTGCATCGATGATCCATCAACATGTAAGGTCCAAGTTAGAATCCCTGGCTGGTTGGCATCTTCGGTGAGATCTATGGCTTCTGTGATTGGGGTCACCATTTCAACAATAAAGTCAATGAGGTCCTAGCCCTTCATGGCCGACCATGGTTAGAACTCCACGTCAAACCCACCCAATTTAATAGCCCATTTGACCAATCACCTAGTTGTGTTCGGCTTCTGTAAGATTACTTTCAATGATTGATCGATCAGAACGATGATCTTGTACTCCTAGAAGTACGTGAATAGCTTCCTGACGGAGTAGATGATGGTTAGAGTGATTCTTTTGGCATGTGGATAATGGGTTTTGGTATCCGTCAAGACCATGTTGATCTAGTACATTAACTGATGCACGCGGGACTGTTCTCGATCAGGACTGATCTTAGTGCTATGTTAGAGATTGCTAGGTACAAATACAACACTTTGCCTTCTTAAGGTGAAGTCGGGAGAGGAGGGTTGGAGAGATACTCATTGAGTTCTTAGAAAGTTGCCTTGCACTCGGTCATCCATTGGAAGCTAGTTACCTTGGTCCCCCTCAAAACTTTGAAGAACGGTGGTTACTTATCCGCAAATTTCACTTGGAATTGGAAGAGGGTAGCAAACCTTTCGGTGTGCAGGACATCCTTTATGGTCTGAGGTAGACTCATGTTGAGGATATCCTTTATGTTCTCGAGGTTTGCCTCGATTCTCCATTAAGAAATGACAAAGCCCAAGAACTTTCCTAATGTCACACCGGATGCATGCTTGACTAGATTTAGTTTTATCTGGTGCGTCAGGAGGATTTTGGAAGTCTTGCTCAGGTCGTGAATATGGTTGTCAGTGGCTTTACTTTTGACAAGTATGTTGTTTATGTACACCTTTATATTCATATTGATTTGGGCTTCAAACATCTTGTCCATGAGCTGCCAGTAGGTAGCTCCGATATTCTTCAGACAAAAGGATATGTTCTTGTATTTGTAGGTGCCCTGGTCGATCAAGAAGGAAGTATGCTCTTCATCTTCCGAACTCATCCTGATTTAGTTGTATTCTAAGCAGGCATCTATAAAGTTGAGCGGCTCATGGTCGAACATAGAGTCCACTAGTAGGTCGATTCTCGGTAACGGAAAGTTATCCTTAGGGTATGCCTTATTCATGTTTGTGAAGTTGATACATATCCACCATTTTTCATTACTCTTTTTGATGACGATGACATTTGACAGCTAGTTTGGATATTGAACTACCTTGATTAACCTTATGTCGAGTTGCTTATTCACTTACTTGTGGATGGTGATCAATTTCTCGACCTAGTGGTTCCTACACTTCCACCGGATGGATTTGTGACCAAAATTGTGGCCTAACTTATTGACCATTATTCCGATCAATATCCCCGGCATGTCGTGAGGAGTCCACACGAAGACGTTAAAATTCTACCCGAGGATGCTTATGAGCTAATTACGGTGGGGACTTGACAAGGAGCTCTCAATTTGCACGTACTTCTTAGGGTCGTTGGAGTCCAAAAGGACCTGGTCAGTCGACTCACTTGACTGAGCCTGTAGTAGGGTAGTCTTGTTATGGAAGTCAAGGTCTTCGATGGATTGGCTAAGGGTCGCCAATGCAATTTGGAACAGGTAGCATGCCCGGCTGGTTATCTGGTCGCCTAGGACCTCTCAATGCCATACGGGGTCAGAAACTTTATCTTCAAGTGGGAGATCAACATTACAGACTTGAAGGCCATCAGGCAAGATCATTCTAAGATAGCGTTATAGACCGATGGAAGGTCCACCACTAGTGTGAGGTTCTAGATTCTTAAATATTATAATTAGAAGATAATTAAATTAATATAATAATATTTGGCTTAATTTATATAAAAAAATTATGTTTCAAGACTATAAGATGTGTTGGCGGGTGAAGGTCCACCGTGTGCTTGAAATCATGGGCCAGCGCAGGCACGCTCGCTATGTGTCGGCCGGCACCCGGGATATAAAAGGCCATGAGCGTTTCATTCAGCTTATTTTTGGCATTCCTACGCATGAAGAGAGAGAGAGAGCACAATGAGAAGAGAGAGAAAGAAGAATCTGAGGTTTCCAGGTCTGATTCCGAGTTAAAGCTAGTTAGAAAAGTAATAGATCGGGTCAAGGTAAGTACATTCTACCATTTTCTCTCATTTCTTTGAACTTTTATTTCATTTTTTTCGGGTATCCTCATTCCGATACCCGATTACGTTTATATTTTGTATTACCCAAGACTTAAACATGTAAATACTTTGATTTTATGTCCAATTAATGAGATTTGTGCGGTATTTCACACCCGAAAACCCTAACCCGTGCTCAAACCACTTTTACTCATTTATTTTAGATTTTATACATGATTTGATTTTAGATAATTGAAACCCACGACTTGAGCAAGAAATTTTACCGATTCAGTGTCCGATTTTTCATATTTTGTGAGGTTTATACACACCGGAATCCTAACTCGTGCCATGCACCTTTCCTATTATTTTCTTCTAAACTTATGCATAAAATAGACTTAGAAAATTGAACCTCGGTTTATGAACATGATTAATTTGCATTTAATTACATATATTATGGATATATTAATTTTGTATATTTTGAAAACACGTTATAAACTATTTGTGAATAAATTTATCATTCGAAAGCTCTAAAATTGTATTTGGCCTAATGTGGTAAGAATTTTCTAATTCTTTTAAGTTCTAAATAATTTATGAATGAAATTGAGATCATTTGAGGAGTTAAGCTCATAAAAATATGAAAATATGTATCCATACAAGCTTTATGGAAAAAGATTTATAGAAGGATATTCTGCAATTAAGTGAAGAACTAATAAACCATTCTCCAATAGAGTGAAAACAAAGGATTGATGGGCTTAAGAGCATAATTCTCTAAGAAAATAAGAAATTAAAAATTTCGACTGAGGAATATTCATTAGATAGTATATTTTGGCATGCCTTAATATATTATAGTGGAAGGTGATTGTCTACTTTGGTACCGTGTGCGGCTATGGCCTTGTTTATAGGGATTGTATATAGATGACCCACTTCTAGATTTTGAATAAGAGGAGATGGCCTTTGATTGTGTAAGCCCGAATACAATCCAGGTTACGACCGACGATTCTTTTAGTTAATAAGGCCTACTGGTCCTGGTCCACAATGAAATAAGTTTTCAGCATGACTTAATGATTAAGAAAAGAAATGGGAAAGAATTAAAGAATTTTAAAAATATCATAAAAGCATTCTTTTATATTCATAATGCATGATCACTCATATGCCTCTATTTTCTTCATATATGCATTATTATATTTTGAATATGAAATTTGCATGTTCCTTATTACATTGTGTCTTACTGAGTATTTGGCTCATTCATTACTATTTTGCTACCCCCCTCTGATGATCAGCATGAATTCATACCCGACAAGGAGTAGAAGATCAGCGCCTAGCTTAGGGCTTGGGATGATGCCTTTGTATTTTTAGAGGATTGTATATTTTATATTTTTGATATAGATGATGATTCTTTTGGGATCAAGAGGATTGTATATATATGTTTTATTCTTTTATAATTTTATTATAGCAATGATCTCATTCTTTAGTTAGAATATGGTATTTTGGATTATGGAATACTTCCATAGGTTTGTGAAGGGTATTCTGAGGCTTAATGGTATCTCTCTATTCCATCTTGGTATTCGGAGTTATAATGTTGGAGCCACATATATATTGTAGGCGATTTTTGGATTCTGGGTTTTGTGACTGCATAGATTTATATGCATGTTGTACATGATATTGTACAGGTGTATTAGGCCGACGATCACATTACAACCGAATTTCTACGATTAAAAATATGGTACATCGTAGTTGGTATCAGGGAAGAGTTGGTTCGAGAGATGCCTTAGGATTTGAGTTGATTGACCATAGTTGAGGGCTAGGTTAATTTTATTTGATCCGAAGTATAGGTTGAACTCCCTATTTAAGTAGTTTCGTTAAGATTGACATGGAAATCTAATTCTATTATTTATGTTTGATGATAGGGATTCGGGATGTTAGATCGAGGAAGAAGCTCTGGAGCTAGTTCTCATCCAAATTGTGAAGAGGAATACCTAAATATTATGGAAAGGATGGCCGACATTATGGAATTGATTGCTCAAGGACATCGGCAACCTGAGCCAACTCCAGTCCCCGCTCCAGCTCCAGCTCCGCTCCAGTTCAAGTGAATCCGGGAGTTACGGCGTATGACTGGATTCAACAATGAAAGGGCACCAAAGTTTTTGGGAGATCTAGTCCCAGTCAAAGCAGAGACAAGGATTAGAAAAATCGAGAAGATCTTCGCAAATATTCGCTGCCCAAAAGAAGACAAGGTGACTTTTGCAGCCTTTAAGTTAGAGGGTGAGGCCGACCATTGGTAATCGGTGCAAAAAGGAGCCATGGGAGTCCCTGAGGACTAGATCACCTGGAAAATGTTCAAGGAGGAATTCTTTGAGAAGTATTTTTCGACCAGCCTACGAGAGTAGAAGGAAGGTGAGTTTTCACGGCTACGGCAAGAGAATTGGACCATGGCAAAGTATGCAGCCAAGTTTATGGAGTTGTCCTAATACGCCCCGCACATAGTTGATGATTCGGCCAGGAAAGCCAGGAAATTCCAATCAGGGTTGAGGGACGATATCAAGAGGCAGTTGGTCACGCACAAATTACGTAATTATAAAGATATTTTAAGTCGGGCCCCCATATTTGAGAAGGAGCTTGAGCAACAGCAATATTTCACAAAGAGATTCAAAAATCAAAGAAGCTTGGCTGTTGGCCGAGGCTCGGGATCTGGAGGTCCTACGAGGAGGACGAAGCCTGAAGACAAAGGAAAGAGGAAGGCAGAGCATCCAGCGGCAGTAGCAGCACCAAGTCCACCGACGACTGATAATGTTTGTGACTATTGCAAGAAGTTCCATTGAGGAAAGCCATACTTCAAATAGATGAGAGCTTGCTTTAATTGTGACAAGATTGGCCATATGGTTAAAGATTGCCTTACTTTGAGGAGGCCGGTGGAGAAGAAGCCGATCATTTTGGGGAAAGCCTTTGTAATTATGGCTTGAGATGCGGAGGCATCACTGAATATGATAGAAGGTACTGTCGCCATCTTTAGTACTCCTACGATGTTCTTCTTGGATTCAGGCTCGATCCATTCCTTTGTTTTCCCAAGTTTTGCAAGTAATTTATTATCCCCTCCGAGGATCTTGGATCATATTTTGGTGGTTTCTACACCCTTGGGATCACCGGTGGTTATGAATATCTTATATTCTAGATGTCAAGTCTAGATTAATGGGTTGCAGTTGATGGTGGATCTAATTTTGCTTGAGATGCATGATTTTGATGTGATTTTGGGTATAACTTGGTTGGAGATTTATCACACCGGTGTGGATTGCTTACATAAGCAAGTTTACTTTGCCATTCTAGGATGTGAACGTTTTATTTCCAAGGCGTGGTGCGAAGGAGCCATTGTGTTTTATTTTGGCTTTACACACCCGTCATTTGATGGATTCTGAATATCAAGCCTATTTGGCTTATGCTTGCACGATTGGGAGTCAGAGTGTGCTGGCTAAAGACATCCTGATAGTTAGTAAGTTTGAAGATATTTTTCCCAAAGATTTGCCAAAGTTACCATCTAATCAGGAAATTAAATTTGAGATTAAGATTGTTTTTGGTTTGACACCAGTCTCGAAGGCACCGTATAGGATGGCATTTGCCGAATTAAAGGAATTAAAGCAGGAGCCTCTAGACGATGAATTTATTCGGTCGAGCGTATCTTCTTAGGGTGCCCCGGTGCTATTTGTCAAAAAGAAGGATGGATCGTTATGGCTTTGCATTGATTACTAGGAGCTGAAGAAGATCATCATTAAGAATAAATATCCTTTGTCGAGGATTGATAACCTATTTGATTAGTTGCAAGGACCACTAGTATTTTCTAAGATTGGTCTTCGCTTGGGACACCACCAGTTGAGAATCAAGAAAGAGGACGTAGCAAAGATAGCCTTTCGGATGAGGTATGGGCATTACGAATTTTGAGTTATACCATTTGGGTTGTCAAATGCCTCTGGTTTTTATAAACTTGATGAATCGGAGTTTTTAATCCTACTTAGATAAGTTTATGGTGGTATTCATTGATGGTATATTGAATTATTACTTACCAAAAAAAAGATATATTGATTTATTCGAGGAGCTATGATGACCATGCCATACATTTAAGGATTGCACTCTAAATGCTTAGGAAGGAGAAATTATGTGCTATGTTAAAGAAGTGTGAATTTTGGCTAGAGGAAGTTACATTTTTTATCATGTTATATTGAATGGAGGAATTTCTGTGAACCCGGAGAAGGTTAAAGCTGTTATTAATTAGAGCCGACCGTCATCGGTGATCGAGGTCCGGAGTTTCCTTGGGATAGCGGGTTTTTTTTGATGTTTGTGGAGAATTTCTCCAGGATTGCTATGCCACTAACCCGCTTAATAAGGAAGGATGTTAAGTTTGTCTAGACAAAGTAATGTGAGCAAAGTTTTCAGGAGCTGAAGGACCGACTGACATCCATCTTGATCCTGACGATTCCAAAAGGTTCCGGTGGATTTGAAATTTATTATGATGTTAGTAGGACAGGTCTGGACTTTGTTCTGATGTAGTGCAGAAAGGTGATAGCCTATGGATCAAGGTAGATGAAGATTCATGAGAAGAACTACCCAACGCACGATTTGGTGCTTGCAGCCGTGATTTTTACTCTGAAGATCTTAAGGCATTATTTGTATGGTGAGAAGTTTCTGGTATATTCAGATCACAAGAACCTCAAATATCTCTTTTCCCAAAAAGTATTGAATATGAGATAGAGAAGATTGATGGATTATCTAAAGGACTTCGATTGTGAAATCTAGTATCAGTAGGGTAAGGACAATGTGGTAGCAGACGCTTTGAGTCGTTAAGTGTGTTATGCGACCTATTTGGGGATTAAGAAGATGGAGATGTTGGAATGCATAAGGCATTGCGATATCTGGAGATATGCCCAAGGGAATCGGATGATCTTGTCACATTTTTGTGTCCAGACGGAGATATTGATGCGAATCAAGGAATAGCAGATGAATGACCTCTTAGTCGACGTTGCTGGAAATTTGGACCAAGACTCTAGAGTTGATTTTAGCATTGAGTTGACGGAGTCTTGAGGTTTTGGGATCGAATTTGTGTGCCCAATGTCGGAGAAATGAAGGACAAAATTATGAAAGAAGCTCTTGGTCCAAGTACAAGATCTATCTAAGGATTAATAAGATGTATCAAGATTTGAGAGCAGATGTTTTGGTGGAGGAATATGATGAGGGAAATCATCGCCTTTGTGGGGAAATGTTTGATCTGCTAGCACTTGAAGGCCGAGAGCTAGAAGCCATCCAGTCTTTTGTAGCCTTTGCTTATTCTTAATTGGAAATGGGATTGTCGAGAATGCCTAGGAATCATGACGCCATTTAGGTGATTGTCGACCGACTTACGAAATCGGCACACTATTTGGCTATTCAGACGACTTATTTGAGGGACTAGTTAGCCTAGACATATATTAATGAATTCATAAGGTTGCATGGGATCCCGGGACTATTGTGTTAGATTGAGACTCGACGTTTGTCTCAAAATTTTGGGAAAGCTTGCGATGTGAGTTGGAGATGGATTTAAAGTTCAATATATCTTATCATTTGCTAGACGGATGGACAGTCTGTGTGAACCATTTAAGTTTTGGAGGACATGTTGAGGGCTACGGTGATGGAGCAGAAGGTTAACTAGGATGATCATTTCGCCTTAGCGGAGTTTGCTTATAATAATACTTACCAGGTGAGTATTAGAATATCCAAATTTGAGGCCTTATAAGGAAGAAAGTGCCGATCGCTGATTCATTAGGAGGGGACAAGCAATAGGCGGCTTATGGGGTCGAAGATTGTTAAGGAGACATCCGATGAGATCCGATTGATCCATGAGAAGTTGAAGGTAGCCCTGAGATGACAAAAGAGCTATGCTGATCGGAGGAGATCGAAGCTGAAATTTGAAATCGGAGACTTTATCTTTCTGAAGGTATCACCGTCGAAAGGCATATCCAGATTCGGATTTAAAAGGAAGCTGAAGCTAAGGTTTATTGGCCCATTCGAAATTTTGGAGTAAGTGGGTGAGGTGGCCTATCCATTGGCCTTACCACTGACTTTGGGCGAGGTGCACGACATTTTCATGTGTCCATGCTCCAAAAGTATGTTTATGATCCTACTCATTTCATCGACTACGTGCCTCTATTGATCAACCAAGATTTGTCGTACGTTGAGGAGCCCCTGTAGATTCTAGACCATAGGGACCAAGTGCTTCGAATGAAAATGATTCCTTTAGTCAATGTTTTATAGAGGAATCACGCCCTGGAGAAGGCTACTTGGGAGAAGGAGGATGAGATCTAGGAGAAATATCCCCACTTGTTTTGAGGTATGTGATGATTCTTAGGACCTATTAATTTCGGGGATGAAATTTTCTAAGTGGAGGAGAGTTGTGAGGTTTTGAATTCTAAAATATTATAATTGGAAGATAATTAAACTAATATAATTAAGATTGGTTTAATTCATGTGAAAAATTAAGTTTCGGGATCGTAGGATGTGTGGACGGGGGAAGGCCCGCTGAGCGGCTTGAGCAGCACCGCAGGTACCTAAACCCGTGGGCCAGCGCCGGCCCGGGATATAAAAGGCTGCGAGGGTTTCATTCGGCTTACTTTTGACATTCTCACGTATGAAGAGAGAGAGAGAGCACAAGTAGAAGAGAGAGGAAAAAGAATCCGATGTTCTTGGGTACGATTCTGAGTTAGAGTTAGTTAGAAAGGTGATAGATCGGATCGAGACAAGTGCACTCATACTTTTTTCTCTCATTTTTTTGCATTTTTATTTCATTTTCTTCGGATATCCTTGCTCCGATACCCGATTAAATTTATATTTTCTATTACCCATGACTTAAGTATGTAAATATTTCGATTTCATATCCGATTTGTGAGATTTGTGTGGTAATTCGCACCCAAAAACCCTAACCCACACCCAAACTGCTTTTACCAATTTATTTTGGGTTTTATACATGATTTGTATTTAGATAATTGAAACCCACGACTTAAGCAATAAATTTTACCGATTCAGTGTCTGATTTTCCATGTTTTGTGCAATTTATGCACACTGAAACCCTAACCCGCACCTTTCCTACCATTTCCTTTAAAACTTATACATAAAATTGACTTGAAAAATTGAACCCCGACTTATGAACATGATTAATTTACATTTAATTACATATATCGTGAATATGTTAATTTTGTATATTCCGAAATCACGTTATGATTGTTTGTGAAGGAATTTATTGTTTAGAAGTTCTAAAATTGTATTGACTTAATGCGGTAAGAATTTTCTAATTCTTTTAAGTTCTAAATGATTTATACATGGAATTAAGATCATGTGAGGACATAAACTCATAAAAATATGAAAATATGCATCCGTAGAAGTTTTATGGAAAAAGATTTAAGGAGGGATATTTTACAATTAAGTGATGATTTATGAACCGTTCTCCAATAGAGTGGGAATGAAGGCTTAAGTTTAAAAGTAGAATTCCTTAAGAAAATAAGGAACTAAGAATTTGGACCGAAAAATATTTATCAGATAGTATATTTTGGCATGCCTTAATATATTATAGTTGAATGTCGTTGTCTACTTTGGTGCCGCATGTGGCTATGGCCCCGTCTATGAGAATTGTATGTAAACAGTCCACCTCTGGATATTGAATAGATGAGATAGCTTTTGATTATATATGAACAAATACAATCCTGGCTATGACTGACGATTCTTTTAGTTAATAAGGCCTATTGGTCATGATCCACAATGAAATAAGTTTTCAGCATGATTTGATGATTAAGAAAGGAAAAGGAAAAGAATTAAAGAAATTTAAAAAATATCATGAAAGCATTCTTTTATATTCATGATGCATGATCACTCATATGCCTATATTTCCTTCCTATATGCATTATTATGTTTTGAATATGAAATTTACATGTTCCTTGTTATATTGTGTCTTACTATGTATTTAGCTCACTCTTTACTATTTTACCACCCCCTCAAATGATCAGCACGAATTCATACCCGACGAGGAGTGGAGGATCGGCGCCTAACTTAGGGCTTGGGATGATGCCTTTTATATTTTTGGGGGATTGTACATTTTGTATTTTTGGTATAGATGATGATTCTTTTGGGATTAGGAGGATTGTATACATATGCTTTGTTCTTTTATAATTCTATTATAGCAATGATCTCATGCTTTAGTTAGAATATGGAATTTTGGATTATGGAATGCTTTCGTAAGTTATTGAAGAGTACTCTGAGGTTTAGTAGCATATCTCTATTCCATCTTGGTATTTAGAGTTATGATATTGGAGCCGCATATGTATTGTGGTGATTTTTGGATCCTATGTTTTGTGATTGTGTGGATTTATATGTATGTTATACGTGTGTATTGGGCCGATGACCGTATTGCAACTGGATCTCTACTAGATTTTCGATTGAATATACGGTACGTCACAACTAGAAATGTGAGCATCTTGGAAGTCATCATGGGCTAGGCCCCCAGCATGACCTCCAATTTTTGCTGCTAGAGTAACATGGGTTCTGCCACTCTAAGCTTTCTTCTCGCATCTCGCAGCTACAATGACCCTCCAGCCCCGTCTGAGCGCTGCTATTTGTGGCCGCCTCGGCCTCCGTGTCGTCAAGCCACGGGGTCTTCTGGACCGAGTGCCTCTGTTTCTAACTTTTTTGCTTCGAGGCCAAAGCTTGAGTGACAGGGGGAAGGAACCTCGACTGCTGCTCGTTCATACAGGCGCACATCGCCTGGAGCATCTTATGCATGTCTTCCATTTGGACAGCAAGCACGGGTACATCCATCTCATGCCGCTCACCCACATGGCTACATACTGAGGGTTCGTTGCCTTGAGCGGCAATGTCCCTAACTGGCATGCTAGTTTGGATTTTAGTGTTGACCATTTTTTTGTCATGAATGTGAGTGTGGTGGTTAGTGGTTAGACTTTTAAATCGTTTTTCACAAATGGTGTCAATAATGCGTCTATAGATCCAAGTTATTATATGGATTGGGGAGCTACATGATCTTCCACATCGAGTCAAATTGAGGCGGGTCTATTCTTCGTCTTTGAAAATTTGGGTCTTGCATAACACAGCGAACGAACAAGAGTTCAAAGAATTTATGGGACTCACTTCTCTATTTATCATCCGATAATTAAGTCAGAAATCTTTCTTAGAGAATAGAAAAATAAAGGAGGATACAAGATGCAAGGATACACTTATGTGAGGATAGTGAGTAGTATCGGAGGGCTTGGCTCCGGTGATGCACTCGACGGGGAGCGACTTGGTGAATGGAGAAGGGCTAGGTTTCAGTGGTATACTTGATGGGGAGCAGCTTAGTGAATGGAGAAGGGCTAGGTTCTGATGGTATGCTCGATGGATTGCGGCTTGGAGAGAGGTGGAGGGTTAGGCTCCGATAGTGTACTCAATGTGGAGTGGCTTCGAGAGAATTCACTTTGAGAAAGAAAGAGAGAGACGGAACCAGAGAAAGTGTGTTCTCTATTAGGATTGTTTCTTGGTTTGCCTTCTTGGTTTTCTCAGGTTGCTCCCCACTAGATCATCTCTCGGGTTTTTCTCCCTTGTCTCCTGTGGTGGAGAAGGGATATTTATAGACAATGGCCCACGTTGCTTTGACGCCAAGGCTAAACAGCTTGTCGCATCGGGATTCGCAGGCTATTGGTCGTTGGCGGAAGCCTCCAATATCAGCTGTCATTTTGCGATGGTAGTGTGACCGTGGGTGATACTTACTGACATTTGTTAGATTATTTCAACGAATAATTTATCAAGCCACCGTGGTAATGGCAGTGGCCAACAGTGGCAGTGTCCTTTTTATTGCGGGTAGGTGAGCTTGGTGGTCCCCTCTGAGTGTTGACTTCGACTAGTAATGGCAAGCGCCTGTCATGTTGGCGTCCTCTACGTTGGCCAGATTATCATTGTTGAGTTGGAGGGTTCCCACACCATGATTGGTCGAGGCGAAAGGGGCTGCTTGTTGGGCTTGACCGGTTTCTATCTCCACCAGCCCACTATATTTCGGTTGTGACTGTGCCATCCGCATGGCGTTCGGGCTTTGCTCTTTGTAGAGCTTTATTAGCGGATAGATTTGACTTTGGATCGGCCCATTGTATAGTAAGACCCACCAGGTATAATAAAAAATATATGAAATTAGAAGAGTAATTAATAAAATATTTATCACTATTAGTAAAAGGAGAGATATTTGTGTAATTAGTACAATTAATAAGTCTTAAATTCTTAGCCAAGTTGGATTATAAATTATAAATGAGCTTTTAATTTTGCTTGTTAAATTATTTATTTAATATCATTTATATATGATATAAAAATTAAATATGGACTGATATTTTTTTATACATAAATTTGTTCAGTGTATAAGATGTTAAAATGATTAAATTTGTATGGTAATTTTTATAAAAAGGTTCAATAAGGATGGTCATTTATCTATTTCAACTAAACGGACATAATACATTAATAAGTCTTATTCTTGATCGGTGTAATCTATTGATTAGTTATTATGAATAATTAATTCATGAGAAATTAACTGTATTTATTTCATTTTTGACTAATAATATTTTAGTCTGTCATATGAAATTCTTTATTTTTATACTACTTTGATATTAAGCTTGATGGGTCTCACATCTTTTGTGCACTTTAGTTGGTACTTAAAAATTTGATTGGTTAAATGTTAACCATATTAAATGTGTTATATATATAATTAACCACTTAATTAATTCCATAATTACATTTATAATGGAGATTAAAATTATATATATAAAATATTAAAGGAAGCCACAATAACTCGCTCTTAATTAAAATAGGGAAGCCTTCAAACTCTCCTTGATGAAAATTGGATAGCTCCCTCATTGAAGCAAGTGGGAGGGGGGCAGTGCAAAAGGCAAAACAGACCCACAACAAGAAAAAAGTGGGGCAAAGTGCTCCCCACTATTTATTTAGTTCTTCCTTTTAATATATTTTTCTCCACTCATTTTATAATAAAATATCAGCTAATTATAAAAACTAATAAGTTTAGAGATAAAGTAAGTCTTGATATAGGTACGGATACTGTAGAGATTCAACATTTTTACAGCTAATTATCGTAGACTTAAATGATATGTTTTACATTAATTTATATTTTATTGTATGTATATTTTATAAAAAATTAATATTATATTATTTATTATAAAGATTAAAACTTTATATATAGTATATTACTTTAATCAATTATAATATATCACGTGAATTCAGATTGATATACAAATTAAAGAGTCGCATCATCTTACTTGAATATTTGAACAATAATCGGTCCGATATTTATAATATTGAATCTAAATTTTATGCACCATAATAAAATAAATTAGAAGTAATTGGCATATAAAATTTACTTTTTGATATATTCTCCAACATTTAAATCAGTGATCTTTTTATTCATATTGAAAAGATAATGAAGAAGTAAATACTAAAATTTAAAGATGATGGGGATGAATGTGAATATGAAGAGCATACTTTTTTTTTATGCACTCAAATGATTGAGTATTTTTTTCTTCCTTTTGTTCCCCATTACTTGGGAGAAGACATATTTATAATTTGGAATCTTGTTCGACTAATCAGTATTTGAAATCTCTACGCGTGCACAGTGCCGTTTCAGATTAATTATGATGAGGTATTGCTTTTACTAGTAACTGATGTCCCAATTTAATGAGGAAGCTACCAGACTAATAATGATGAGACTATTTCAGTCGTTTTTTGGATCGGATCATGAACTGATTAATTATTACCTTGCAATTTCTTTTTATTTTTTGGTAATTGGCTGATTGAATTATACACTTCAGTTAATACTATACGGAGTTATTGTGTGATAGATTGAATTTAATTTCGTCACTTTTTTGTCTGGTCCACTCAAAAGTTAGATATTAATCCAAGTTTGTGTTGAGTTGAACCATCATGGCCCATGTCCATCAAGTTAAAATCATTTGTCATAATATTAAAAATTAGAAAATTTTAAAATTTTACCGTGCTTTCCACGTTTATTTCTTTGCAAATTAATCAAAAAGACAAAAATACTCAAAAAGATTGTGACACTTGACGTGCAATGAAGGGTGTAACCTGACATATTGGGCAGCTCCTTGCCACAATCCATACAGAGCACATGGGCAGTAGATGGTTCATCACGTGACCATCCATCCTGGCCCGTGTGGGGACGCGCACATGCATGCTGCAGTGCACACTAAGCCTTTCCAGGTTATTTCTTGGGAGTCAGCTCATGACATTGCACGTCGTCGATCTTATACATTACTATTTTTAATCTGTATTATATGTGTGTGGATCTTATATATTACTATTTTTTTATTTTATATTGGGTGTGAAAATATCATTTAAAATAAGGCTGACCTGACCTATCATAAATAGCTCATAGATAATAAATTCATGAAAATATTTGAATCAACTAAGTTGTCAGAACCAAATTTAGATAACAGAAGTCAAGTATTGATCAAAAATGAATTTGATCGAATTGTCAAGCAATAAAACAACCACACTATTGATTATGATAATAATCAAAATTTTGAACAATCAGACGGTAAATTGAACTGAATGATCAATATTGTCGAACAGTTAAAGGTTACATTAGCTCATCAATTAAATCGAGAAAGTAATTAATATAATTAATGGATATAAATTAAATTCAAATTATATTAAAATGCTGGACTATTTAGTTCCGAGAAAAAATAATCGCTCGAATGATGAACAATCATTCCTATTTAGTGAATCACTATTGATTGGTAATAAGGTCATAAATATGTTAATTTTTTCTAAAAAGAGTAAGAAAAATTTAAAATATAAGCACAAAATTCTAACCCTCTTATTATTTTAAACCCTATAATTTACGGAGCCAAACCTTTCATTTGTCACTCTCTTATATCATCATTTTTTACTATTTTCTCGTTTCTTAAAAAAGATTAGTGACTTAAATATTAAAAGATATTCTAAAAATAAATTTTATATCCTTTAATATCATATTTAGCATTATGGTACGTGTAAGAAAACTTGATTGGCCGTTTTGACGTGACTCAAATTATTATCTAAATTCAATTTATACGAACCCACGTACAAATTACCTAGACACAAAACGGTAAGGAGAAGAGAGAACTAAAAGATAAACCAGTTATGGCCATATTAATCAATGGAGTGAGATATTTGGGGTACACATATTTATAACTTTTTAAATATTTTAGAATTATATATATAAATAGAACAATACATCTAATAAGATAGCTAATCTTTGATTTTCTTTTGGGACAAAATGCCAAAATAGAGGGAACTGTTCAATGTGAAAACTTGTTTTTACTTTTTTTTTTCCCCTGCAATTTCCTTTTCCTTATTTTATTCCAGATTTGCTTTTTTTTTTTTTTAAAAAAAAAACCATTCATCTATTTTCTCTCAAATCTTGCTTATTTGTCACAATTTAATATTTACTGACATATTTCAAAATACTTAAATTTATGCTGATTTCACCCCAAAAAAAAAAAAAAAAATAACTGGCAGATTATGCCTATTTTGTTTCCATAATTTTGCAAATTATCTGCAAAAATACAACGCAATTGAGAAAAGCGAAGAAGTAGGCGGTTCTTTCTAGCGGGATCAGAATTTATAAAACGAGGGTGGGAGATTTTTCAACACAAAAAAATACAAGTAATTTGGGGTGGGTCACTTCCAAATATAAGCCACATAAATCTGTCATTTGGTATATGTTTGATAGATTATTTAAATATTTATTATTCTTATATATTTAATTTTAAGTCAGTATCCTTATATTATGTTTAATAATTAAGATGTCAGGTAATTGTTTATAATTAAAATTAAGATACAGTGAAGATGATGGTTGCCAAATTTAAGGTCCAATAATTTCTTTTCCTAGATAAAACAATTTTCTCCTTTAAAATCTTGCATTAATCATTATCATACGGATTGTTTACTGTATGAACACCGTTTTGGATTTTCTCAATCGGCCATTCAAAATGCGAGTAAGGACAGATGGTTTATTCAGTAAAATAAATAAACGAATTAAATTTAAGTGAAGAAAACCTTAATTTTTTATTTTTATTTTTCTGTGGTAGCCGTACGGATGAAGAATCAGAAAAGAAGATACACAGAAAGCGGTTCAATGCAGGAAGAGCAGCATGCCGTGGACAGGGCGGGGCAGGGCAGGGCAGACTGAACACGTGATTATGCACGGAATCTGCAGAACACTGAAAATTGTCCCACTTTGGTGATTTAATTATGTTAACCCTAAATCATATAAAGATCAATCAATCAACATTTTAAATAATTTTATTTTATTTTTTTAAAAAAATGTCTGCTATTTTAATACGTAAATAACTGTGTGTTTTTAATATTTTATTAGTATCAAAACTATGCGCATAAGTGTGCATTCAATAACTACATGATTGTGCCAACAATTTGATTATAAAGAGAATTATAAAATAATAATGACAAGAGAGAAGAGACTGCGCCGCATGAAAATCATGACCTTGATTTTTTTTGGAAAGTTCAACATTAAATACACACGCTTGATCTATCGTTCCGAAAAAGTCTGAATTAAGCTTCTTAAAATTACAATCGAGAGTGATCATCAGAGAGAGAGAGAGAGAGATGGGCCCTCCTTCTCTAGGGAGAAGGAAGACGAGGCGGGGAGGAGGGTGAGTGGAAAGGCAGTTTACTGAAAAAATTGAAGGGAGAGGGAGGGAAGGAGAAATTACTTACTGGCCAAGGAGGCGGTGAAAAAACAAAAGAGCTGAAAACTCGCCTTCACCACGATCTTTAGATTGCCACGTTTACATCTGACTACTGGACTCGCTGCCGTACATCACTTCCCTTCCCTTGGTCGACTGAATCGTTTCGACTCCGTGGCCGTGACTCGGCGGAGAAGGAGTCGACTCAGTGAGATGTTATTACCGTTGCTATTCATCACGCAGCCTGCCGCCAAGCTGAGGTGGCGATAAGCGGGCGAGTATGCCAGCCAAGCATGAGACAACCATTGGTCTCCTCCACCCTGTAGCCGTCGCCGCCGGAAAGGAGAGCCAGCAGTATACTCGCCTGCTTGAACGCGTTGGATCCCAAATGAACCGGCTCAAACCCGGCAGATTCCATCCTGGCACGCCACTGAGCCAGCGCCTCGTGCCTCTCGACTCGTTCTGAGCCTTCGCAGGCTACGATGTTGCAGATCTGCCTTCCCAGGAACACCTCCGACATCACCAGGTCCTTGCTGTTGGACTGAGTCAACGCGAATCCCTCCAGCGAGTCGAACAGGGTCGAGTAGTAGTGCAACGCCTCGTTGAACCTGTCCAAGAACACCGGCCCGTTGTGGTTCGCCTCCTGCTCGACGATCGTCACAATCTTTGGACGTATCGCCTTGACGGTGCTCAGAACCTTCTCGATCGCACCTGGCTGAGCCAGCAACCGGTGGAGCTCGAAGACTGAATTCACGGCCACCGTCTCGTCAGCGCCAGGTCGGATGTCGAGCATCGATGGCTCCAGATCGGCCAAGCTTTCGCAGACGAATTGGTAGTGGAACTCTACGCCGATCGCGTCCGCGAATTGAGTTAGCTTCCATCCAACCTGCTGGAGAGCGTCGGGGTTGTCCGGCTGCGGTGGTCCGATTTCGGTCAATCGGAATGTTGGTGGGCCGCCGGGCCGCAATGCTAGAGCTTGCAAGAGTGCCGGCCACTGCGTCCCCTGCTTCATGCTGAAATCAATCACGTGTACTTTAGCAGCGCCGGCAAAAGCCTCCAGGATTGCCTGATTCGCCGTGAAGTGTGCGAATTTGAGGTAAGGGCAAGTCTCGTAGAAATGCATCTGAAGAATATCGGAATAGGAAGAATCGATCGAGGACTTCTGAGGGTAAATCTTGTAGATCCGTCGAGCAAGGCCTTCGGCAAAATAGGTCGCGACTTTCTGCATCGCACCGGCCTGAGAGACGGCGAGCAAGCTAATCCGCTTGACGAGAGCGTCAGCAATCTGCAGGTTGTCATTCTGGACCGCCTCGGCGCACGCCATCAAAGTGTGGACCAGCCTCACGCCGGCCTCCTGCGAATCAACGAGCACCAGTGGCCGAGCAGGCTCCGGCACAGATCCGTCCGTCGCCTCCGATTTCACCGGAAGAGTAGAAATCTGACCACTATCGTACTTCAATCTCTTAAAGCTGCCTTCTATCTGGAAATCGGGTGTCGGGCCTGAGGATTTGCAGGCGGCGATTCCTGGAATCGCTCTTAAATCGTACTCGGAGTTGTCTTCGTAGAATTGCGACTGCTTGGCGGAGGAGAATATTGAGGACTGGGGGTGCTGCCCTAGAATAGGGCTTTGAATTGAAGAAAAAGAGCTGTTGGGGTCGGAGGTCTGGCAGGGATTGAGCTCATAGAGCATACTCTCCAGCCAACAGGAAATATCAGAGGGATTGTAGTGGATGGTGTCGCAAGAGAGATGCGAAATCCCGTCTTCTTGGACGGTTCCCATGGCCATGTCAAGCTGCACAAGCTTCTCGGCGACATCCGCCATGTCCGATGACTTCACTTGGTAGCCCAAAACCGCCAGCTCCTCATCCATGCTCCCATCCCCTCGGCCCTCGTCCCGCATCTTGCCCTTGGAGGAGCAACCCTCTCCTCCTGTTAATGGATACTTCCGCCCCGATTCCTGGTGCTCTCTCTTCATCGTTTCTACGCGTGTTTTTAAATTCTTCCTGTTATCGGTTACAAAGAAAACAACCACGATCAAAACATGCAGATTTTGATCATCGGTGGTTGCGGGTGGGATGCTGAGTTTAATTGATACGGTGAAGTCGAGGAAGCGCTGGTGTAGTCTGTCCGCAAAATTCTTTTGCTATTGGAAGATGGAAAGGAAGCGCTCGTGTTGGGCGCGAGCTCCAAAGGAGGAGGAGGAGCATCAGCAGCAGCAGGAGGAGCTGCAACTGGTAGAGATAAGGATGAGAGAAGGTTGCGCTTAATTATTGAAATATTCAATTATATTTTCCATATATTTCAATAATTCAGTACCACCAAGTGTAATTATTTTTAAAAAATAATGTTTATTTCTCTCTCTCTCTCTCTCTCTCTCTCTCTCTCTCTCCGTCTAAACTGCAGAAAAACATCAGAAAGAGCCGTGGCAGCACCGCAATGCTTAAAAGGGGAAGCTGTTATCGTCCTCTGGCTGGACCCGCAAGGCTGCGCCGTGTGCTGCCCGTCGGATTTTCGGGCAGGTCCCCTCTTTTTTTTTTTTTTTTTTTAATTTTCTTTTATTGTTTTTTTATTTTTAAAAAGAATTAATAAAATAAATATATAAATTTTTTGCTTATATAATAACATTTAATTATAAATTATTTTATATATTTATAAAATCTAATCATTTCTAATATATATTTTAAAATATATAATTATAAAATTATTATTTTATAAATTTATAAAATATAAGTATAAATATATATATTTATTAAATAATAAAAATTTAATCTATTTTATAACTAAATTTATTTATATTTATATTTTTATGAGTTAATATCTTATAAAAAATTAAAATATAAATTAAGATATAAAATTTGAAAATCAAAAGGAAAAAAATGAGCCTGTCCAACGGCAGAGGGCCACAACACAGCCCCTGTCTCTTTTAATTGTGTAATCTTATCATTTTTAAATAAATAAAGAACATATCTTTTATATATTTTAATAATTTATTATATTTTAAATTTTAAGCAATAAAATTCAAATTTTAAAAAATTATTTAAATGTTACTTTTTGATGGGCACGATTGGAGTGGGCCCACCCAAGAAGGTGATTACCCCAGAAGAATCGTAACCCATTAACCCAAAGACGGTCAATACCCCAGTTGACTAGAGAAGGTCTTTAGGCAGTCGGGTGTGACCGAAACCAGATGCGGCCCAAGTCAGGAGCGGCCCACGAGTTCTTTCCTACGCATAACGGTTATCTGCCCTAATTGGCCGCAATATTGAGAATCTCTCCAAATGGAAGCCTCCTCTAAAATGAAAGCCTCCAAATCAGTGCACATTCCGGAAGGAAAGCCCTCAAATTAGTACACGACTCACAATGAAAGTTTCGACATTCATAGCATACAACATCTCCACAGAGGAAAAAATCCTCCCTCCCGACCGTTATAGTTTTGAATGGCGCCTACATCCACTCGATGGCTGGAAAAGATCCCCTTCAGATGGTTGGTAACCCATCTTATCGCTTAAGAAAGGTGTCGAGATTCGATGGCTATAAAAAGCCCTAGAGACACATTCCAAAGACATGCTCTCTCTAGTACTCAAACTTGTGCGAACAATCCATCTTTTAAGCAACCAATTGCTATTCTTTTTACCACTACTTGTTCTCAACAAACCTAGTGGTTTGAAAAGTCACTCTCCATGAGTGCACTACGACCTAAAGTTACTACACATTGAGCGCACATCCAAACTAGACTTACAAATTTTCTTCCCAACTTTAACTCTAACATACTCTATTTTTACCTTTTTCATCTTGGAAGGAAGATTACCGACTTAAGTATTGGAGGATAAATCTGAGAGCAAGTTCTACCTTTTTTCTTTGACTTCTCGTCTTTTATTGTGGTATGTAGGATCCAAGTCATGTAGGACGGAGATCGAACCCGACGTCAGCACGAGCCCAAGGAGTAGCTGAACCCAAATCCGTCTAAGAGTCGAATCCAGAACGCATCACTTTTTGATATAGAAGATAATATAACATGTCCCCCTATAAGGCTCTATCGTGGGTGGGTGTTTTCTTTTTAAATGGTTTTTTTAAATGAGAAAATTTTCACATATGAGATATAAATTTTAAAAAATTATCTATGATATATTTTGAAAATTTGACTTAGAGAGCCATGTAGTTCTACTAGGAGATTCGAAAAGTGATATGTACAATCTTCACAACTTCAAATCCGAATTCTGTGCCCTACAATAGAATGAACGAGAGGTAAGATGTATACGAGATTTACTCCTTAATATATCTTTCGACATTTAAATTAGTGATCTTTCAGGATAGATAGAAAGATAATGAGAAAATAGATGCAGGAATTGAAAGATGATGGGAATAAGAGAGGATTTGGAAAGCTATGCTCCACTTGGTGCGCCTGAATGTTCGAGTGTCTTTTGCTTCTTTTCTTCCTCCCCTTTCTTTTATTTGGAAGAAGATGTACTTATAGGTGGGAGTCCTATTCTGCTCGACAGCATTTGAAATCATTGCACATATTTAGAGCCGTTTTGGAACAGTTGTTTGAGAGGTGTTATTTTGGTATGTAATTGTTATCCCGATTTAATGAGGTAACTATCTAGTATTAACGATGGGACCATTTTGATTGTTTTTCGGATCAAGTCATTAATTGGGTCGTGATTATTTTTCTATTTTTAGTAATCGACTGCACGAATTAAACATTTCAACTAATACCTCTGGGAGTTATTATTCAATTGTTTGTGCTAGTTTTGTTTCTTCTTCGTCTGGGCCATTGAAACCCTTGGTCTTGATTCAAGTTTGCGATGGGCTGATCCACCTTGAACCATACTTATCACTAGCCCCCCACATTAGAAGATTTGAATCCAAACTCCCAGTATGTCACTGAATGTATGCCAGCTGGTGTGCTATCAATGTGCATCCCTGCTGCAGATATTCTTCTTATCAAGGGTTTTATTTGGCAGGATTTAATTCTATACTTGTAATGACTGTGATTCGTTATCTTCTTCGAACCAATAGCCAGCTGGGTCTTCGTTTCGACTATAAATTGAGAAGTCTTTTTTAGTTTGCATCATGATGCACTCCTTTTCTCATTCAGTTGTATGACTATGTCATACTTGCAGTTGTGAATAGGTGACACTGAAGCGGGCGGAGGAGTTACTTCAAGTTCCAAGATCGTAACCCTAGGAGGCATTTGAAAACTGTTTTGATTACCCTCATTTATAGAAAAGTTATCTTAATTTTTCTCTTTTATGTTCGTTTCCAAAACCAGGCCTTCGAGTTGTAACAAGGGCCTCAGCCCTATGATCCCTCTTGAGGTGATCCAAGCGGCTGTTGTGAGTATGGGCAGATGATTTTTGCTTTCTTTTCCTTTCTCTACGATAACTTTGAAGTTACCAGAGAGGAGTTTTTATTATTCGGGTCATTGTCCTATGTCTTTCTTTATTTTACCTGAGTTATACTTTTATTATTTTAAATTTGTACATCGTGAAAGGATTTGACAAATGGAACTTCTCGAATGATAATTCGTTTTCTCTGTATGGCTTCAATATGTATGTATTTTATGAGTAATTGATCCTAAGTGGAGTGCCGACATGTGCTTGAATGTCATTTCTCGTTCCTTAATTTCTAACAATCTGATAATTTGAACATCTAATAACTTAAACTTCTGATAATTTGACGCGCAATAATTTAATCCAAACAAACATGGGATTAGCATATTCATGGATTAACGAAGTTGAATTTAATTAGGGTTTAATCGTCTAATCGTAATTAATTGAATGACAGAGTCACCTATGATAGTTTGCAGCCTTCAGAAGTATCGCGTCTAGTCATTATAGTTGGCTCAGTGAGATGGACATACTGAAGCGCCTTTGTGTACTGACATGTGTCTTGGCCATTATGATGATGGAAACCTTTGCTGAGTCTAGACGACACCATTTTGGACTAGAGCATTTGCCAATTTAAATTCTGACACTCCTTTACTTTTTCATATCTTTGTATTCCATTTTTCTCAGTCCCAATTTGCTTTCCATTTTTCTTTATTTCCATGGCTCCTCGAGCAGCTTCCAAGGGTGTTACTGAGATTCCGTCCAACCTCACAATCAAAAATATGCTGGATATTTATGATATGTTTAACATTCCTATTGCCATTTCCTTACAAATTCCTTCACCCTCCAAGAGGGCCTGTTTTTCGAGGCTCGACTTCATTACTATTTACGAGATTCATTTGAAGGAGGGGTTATGTATTCCTCTTGCAAGGGAGCTATATGAGATTCTGAAAGCTCTAGAAATTTTCCATGGTGTGTCTCTACCTCAATGCTATTAGGTACTTAGTCTCCCTGTGTGTTTTTCTTTGCCATTGGGGACTTTGTCGGGAAGCTAGGGTTGTCAAAGTCATTTTCTGGTTTAACTAGGAGAACAATTGGATTTCTTTTACTCCTTGAAAGAAATTAAAATAAAGGAAATTTGAATTCAATAAAAAGTTAGAAAGACCGATATTTTTTCATTGTGGTCCCTTTCGATTGGACTCTCTCTAATAATTGGCAATCAGTTAACTTAACCTATTCTGGTGATGTCTTATAAATTGAGACTTTTATGGATAAATCATTAATAGAATTAATAGTAGAAAATGTCATCTTGCTTCAAAAGACGGGCAATTTTTTGACTTAACAGGCACTCACTAAAGTCAATTGGGAGATTAGGGTTGATGGTGAAGCCATTGCCAATATGAATCCTTGCAAGTTTAAGAAAAAATTGGGGAAACTTTTTATTTGAGATTCTCCAGAAATAGCGACCGGAGAGACAAGTTTTCAGGCTACTAGTTCCCCCCATCTGTCATCCTTTGATGACTATGATAGGACTATTGATGAGGGTTGTAATGAGATAACTATGTTTGAGGCTAGTGGGTCATCTCGGAAGCCAGAATCTTATCTTTTTTCATTGGGTTGCCCAACCTTTGAAGAGGTGCTCGAATTTATTGAGGGTCTTGAATGAACCGATTGCTGCTCCATTCATAGTCCAATACGGGATCCCTATTTTTGTTAGCTCGTTGCCCGATGATCCTGTTTTCATGCTTTCTGCTGCTTTGGTTACAGAGTCCAATAATAATGGAGGTGCGACATAGGCTTTTCCTGTTGTCACCCTAGAGACTTTGATGGGTATTCCTAATCTCACCATTTTTGGACCAGAGGTTTTGAAAATTGAGGAGGTCCCTCATGTTGATACCTCACCGTCTGGGCGACTGAAGAATTCAGATGCGTTTTTTACTCCCCTTGGATTTGAAGTTCCTCGTTTGCATTGTATCCTATCCCTTTTATGCTGGAGGACTCTACCCATTTTCAAGTTTGGTTTTCCTCCAAGACCCTCTTTTCAGGAGAAATATTTTATTAGTGAGGTATCATATATATAATTTTTTGTCTGTAAACATCCTCCTTACCATTATTATGACCCACTGATTATTTTGTTTTGTTCAGCAATCACAGGAGTTGGTACGCTTGATCAAAAATGAGATGTACAAACACGATATTGAAATTGCGGGCCTATCCTTAGCCTATGTCAACGCTACTATGCTTAGGGAGATGGAAATCTAAGTTGAAGCTACCATTGTTGAGGTCGAACAAATCTCAGATCGGGCTGCTTACCTTGATAGAGAGTTGTCCGAATGGTTGTCGAGATCTTGGAAGTTATCAGATGAAAACACTGTAGCTGTGGATCAGATTGTCTCACTTAAGGATAAGCTACAGGAGGTTGAGCATCGTTTAATTTCAGATGTTAGTTTGACTATTGATATTTAGAATAAGCGTGCTCAACTAGAGAAAGAATTGAGGATATGCCTTCGGCCAAAAGAAGTTAGGCCTACTCTTGATGATAAATTTCAGGATAGATTCTCTCTCTACAAGTGGATCGTTTCTTTGGTTGCTTCTGATTTACCTTTAGGCTATCTTGATTTATGGAATTTTGAGATTTCTTAGCATTCTGACATTAGGGATCTCTCGAAGTCTGGTGAGGATTTGTCGCTTAGGTCTTTGTCTGGTTCCCAACCTTAGGATGGTCGAGGCATCCGTGCTTAGGTAGTGGACAATGTAGAGGTTATCTCTATATATTGAGCTTAGCTCTCCATATTGTGAATACTTGTATATTTAATAAATCAGTGACACATTTAAATCATTGCCACTGATAGTATTTTTATTCATATTGAATTTTTGTTCCACATATTCTTCATTTGTTGGTTAGGCAAGGTCGTCATTATTGTCACACTTTGTTGGACCTTGGTTTGCTGACAATATTTGACCGATGTTGTTAATTCCCATGGAAAAGTGTCATACTACTCATACTGAAAAAGCCCCCTAAGGTTTTTATATTTTGCTATGTGATTTGACCTCTCAAAAAGTAATCAAACTTTTGTCCTTAAGGCCCCGAGCCTTTATACGATTATCGGTGTTTGACTATTTTTTGGGTTACTAGGTTACAATAACCAACGTCTTGACTTTGTTTTTGAACAAGCTATTTCAATAGGTAAGGGTTTCACTTGATTTAGGACCAGTCATGGTCACTCAAATTCATACAAGTATACAAATGAATAATTAATGTAGTAAACCAATGATAATTTTATTGTTATTAATATGGTTAAGTATATCGTATAAGCACTCCATATACTACATATAGAACATATCTTTATCTCGTTTGATCTTGGAAGTGGGCACACTGATAATATTTCTTGAGGTGGAGGGTGTTCCATACCCTCGGGATCAATTTTTTTATTTTGGGTGCGCATCTTATATGTACCGTTTCAGAAGATGGTTGAGATTAGGAATGGTCTTTCCCAATTGGGGGAAAACTTATTCCTGTCGATGATCTTATCTATAACCTTTATATTCCTTAAAATTAGATCACCTACATCAAATTTCCCTACCTTCATCTTTTTATTGTAATATCGAAAAACTCGTTGTTGGTATGCTATTGCTTGTAGCCTTGTCGTACCCCAAATTCTTCGAATAGGTCTAGTTTTTATCTCAGAAGTTGGGAGTTGCTATATGGATTGAAACTTTCAACTTAGAGGTTGGATAGTCTAATATCTACCAAGATAACCGACTCCATCCTATAACAAAAGTTGAAAGGTATTTCTCGGATTGGTTTACTAGGATCGTCCGGTAAGACCACAACATAGATGTGAGCTTATCTACCTATGAGCCCTCTACATCTTCCAATTTCATCTTCAACCCGTACAATAGGGTCTAATTTATTACTTACACTTGCTCGTTTGCTCGGGGATAAGTAATAGAGGTATGGACCAGTTGATTCCCAATCCTGTGCAGTAATTGGTGAATTTTTTCTACTAGATTGCATTCCGTTTTCAGTTACTATAATTTTGGGTATCCCAAACCAGCAAACAATGTTCTGGTGTATTGTTTGGTGATTTTTGCCAATGGGAAAGCCTCTACCCATTTTGTAAAATTGTCTTTTATAATTATGACGAACTTTTCTTGTTTGGTGGTAATGGAAAATGGGCCTAATATATTGAGCTCCTACTGTGCAAATGGTTAAGGCAATCATAGGGTCCAAAGCTTGGTGTGAGGTTGATGAGAGACGTGACCATTGATCTGATAGTTCTTGTATCTCTTAACAAATTCGATGGCATCTTTTTTCATCATTGGCCAATAATAACCTACTGCATGTCCTTAAATGTTAGGTTTTTGCGTCCTATACGTGATCCACAGATTTTGAGTTAAACTTCACTCAATGTGTAGTAGTCTTTAGCTGGTGTCAAGCACCGCATATAGGGGATAGAATACCCTCTTCGATACAGTTTTCCGTCTGTGAGGGTGTACCATCCTGCCATCCTCTTTATGCACCTAGCTCCTTTCGACTTCTTTGGTAGAAGACCCTCTTTAAGATATCTTTGGTACGGAATCATCCAAATGTTGTTATATGAGATTTAGAGTAATTCTTTTGGGACTTCTATACTTAGGGTCACGAGGACTTCTCTTATCTCTCTCGCATATTACTCAGTATTCCTAAGTGCATCTAATTTTGCCAACTAATCTACGTTTCAGTTGTCTTCCATCGAAATGTGATGAACTTCCACATTATCGAATGACTCCAATAGGTTGTTTACTTTGGCAATGTACTTCGCTAGGCATGGATTGGACGCCTCAAAATTCACAGTCACTTGATTGACGACTAGTTCTGAATTATTGTGGATGATCAGGCCCATGATTGCATGTTCATTTGCTAGCTTGAACCTGACCAATAAGGCTATATATTTTGCCACCTTATTAATGGCCATGAACTCGACTTTCATCAAGTACTTTATCTTTGATCCTTCTAGAGTTATCAAGACTACTTTAACCCTACTTCCTTATTGGGAGGATGGCCCATCAATGTATAAGATGCATGTTAGAGTCTCCTTAAGCTAAAGTTCATCTTCATTCTTCTCGAAGCCATATGAAATTTGGGTTTCCATTTCAATTACGAAGTCTGCAAGGTCCTAGTCTTTTATGTATGACATTGCTCAGAACTCTTTATCAAACTCACCCAATTTTACAGCCATTTTACCAAATGTGCCAGATACCTCATGTTTCTATAAAATACCTTTCAATGGTTGATTGGTTAGGATGATGATCTTATAGATTTGAAAGTATGGTCGAAGCTTTCTTGCAAAATTGATCAAAGCCAAAGCGACCCTCTTGGCATGTGAATACGGAATCTTCTTATCTGTCAGAATTTTACTGACGTAATAAACCAGCCATTATATTTTAGATTCTTGTCTGATCTTGACCGAATTTAACGCTGTACTGGATATGACCAAATAAAGATATAAATCTTTGCCTTCTTTTGGGGAGGATAGGAGCGGAGGGTTGGCAAGATTTTATTTTAGTTCTTAGAAGACCAATTGACACTCTTCTGTCAAGTGGAAACCATTCACCTCAATCTCTCTCAGAACCTTAATGAAGGGAATATACTTCTCTACAGATTTTGCTAGAAATCGGTAGAGTGCAGTGGGTCTCCCTATTAATCTCTGAACTTTTTTCATAGTTGAAGGAGGATTCATATTAATAATCATTTTTATTTTATCTGGGTTTGTCTCAATTCCCCAATGAAATACTATAAATCCAAGGAATTTTCTAAAAGTTACTCCAAACATACATTTTGTTATATTCAACTTCATCTGATATGTTCGGAGTATTCTAAAAGTCTCATCTAGGTTGCAAATATGGTTGTCGGATAGTAAGCATTTGACGAGTATATTGTCCATATACACCACTATATCTCTTTCTATTTGAGCCTCAAAATCTTATTTGCCAGCCTCCGATACGTCACACCTACGTTGTTTAGGCTGAAGAATATAGCCTTGTAATAGTATGTTTCTTAATGGCTCCTAAATAAGGTTAGTTTCTCATCTTCCGAATATATTCGGATTTGGTTTTATCCTAAGTAAGTGTCTGTAAAGTTTAGTGGTTCGTATTTAGATGTTGAGTTTACCATTAAATCAATTCTTAGCAACAAAAAGCTATCTTTTAGGCATGTCTTATTCATGTCGGTGAAGTCGACATCATCCACGATTTTTTATTTCTTTTCTTGATGAACATAACGTTGGACAGTCAATCTAGGTGTTAGATTTCCCTCATGAAACATGCATCGAGTCACTTTTTAACTTCTTCACTCATTGCAATGAGCTTCTCTATAGAATGGTTTTTTTGTTTCTACCAAATCGGTTTATGTCTAGGAATTAAGCCTGACTTGTGGACTATCATATCTATTGGTATTCCTAACATGCATGTTGGATGCATCTACAACTGGAATAGAGTGCATGAGATCTGCTCCAGTAGTATCGAGGTTGAAGCATGTAATAATCTTTCAGAGAAGATTTGGATGAACACCGAAAATCTATTAGAACATGGGGTTAAGCAAGTTATGGAGGTAGATTTTGAGTATCAATGAAAACCAATCCAATGTGAAATATGCAAGAAAATCGATCATGAAAATGATCAATGCAAAATCCACTAAGAAATATATACATACGGGTGGAATTCTTCCAAAAACGTCTTATAAGTCTGGTCAGTCGAAATATAAGGAAATGGTAAATACCGTCAATAAACTCACACTCTGTACTCCTGGTAAATCACTAGCTATAAAAAAAACCCATTTAATATTTTACAAATAGTTGATGATTTAGGTGCCTTAAAAATGTCAAAAATTTCACATCGCCTGTGTGGAGCTTATGAAGAATGAGACATTGAATTGGTTTTTAAAGGAAGGCAATAGGCTAACATCAGGTGGGTATTCCAATGGCACTTGCTATCAAGTTGAGACTCAAAAGCGTCCAAAACTAAAGTAAAGTATTAATCATGTCAACCCAAATCAGGAAGGTCTTGTACTCTTCATTGGATAGCTCTATTCTAGACTTCCAACTTTTAAGAAACAATGTTCGCCCGATAAAAATCTATGAACTATTTGCAATACATTTCTCCATCATTTCTTTATCGAAGAATTGAAAGAAGTAAAAACTTTGCTCATTTTCAGTGAAATCACATATTCTGAATCTATCCCAAATTTTCCTAGCTATGATATTCACAATATGAAAATTTAGGGATTTATTGAGGAACTACCCTATAAGAGTGACGCCCTAAAAATTATTTTGGACCACATTAGATTAGGAAAGAAATCAGTTTGTTAACAACGGGTTGATCCGAATTTGTTGAGTTAATGAATAGAATATAACATTCAATATATGGTGGCCCGTGTCTAGAATGGGCTGATCCGAAACAAATCCATAAGATGGTGGACTATGCAGGACAGCAGGGGGCTTAATTTGCCTATAAAGAACAGACAATTGGGAGGAGATGGTCAAAGAGGGATTCAAACCTTTTCTCAAGGTGAAAATCCTTGTCCCTTATTACATGACATGGGGAATCCACACTTTGACTAAGGAAAAGTGGCTTATTATTTTTCAAAATAGGGGTTGAAAAATTAAGAGTAGGGGCCTCTCCCATAGCTGAAGGATTAGCTAATCCCCCTTCACCATTACTCACGGCATCCTTCTCAGCCGTATAAATTTTGGCATACATAGAAGATACCATAGGTTCAATCTCCTCAACAGAGGCTGAGAAAGCCTAAAACGTTTCTTAAACAACTCATCATAAACTTGACTAGAAAAATTAGATCCTAAGCAATTTTGTTTATTCATATGAGGTGTAACTTCATTGAGATCTCGAGCAAGTAGGATTAAAAACAAACTAAAAGATTGAGGCAGAACATATTTTGGTAGTGGTGGAGAAGAAAAAGAAGAGGAGAGAGGTGGGAAACGTTCAAATGACCAAAGAGAAGGTGTTGAGATGGGTTTAGGATTAAACGGCAAAGGAATAAAAGTGGGCTTGGTGTTGGTAGAGGTTACTAGCGGAAGGACCGTGTTTGGCGGGGATGGAGGGGAAGAAGAAGAGCGTGAGTTGAGCAAGGTAGATTTCTGATAGGAAGCAACGGCGGAAAGAGGTGGTGGTGGAGAGGTGGCCGAGGCATGTGGAGAGGGTGGAGGAGGCGGGGGAGGAGTGGCCATCGGGCCTAGGAGGACGGCCTTAAGGCTAGTAGAGGCTGAGGAAGTTTGAATAGGACATTAAATGGGGCAGATTCTTGATAGAAGGGGGAGCCTACCACAGTCCATTATATGTATTATCTTTAGTTTCTTTTTTAATATTGTGATATTTTTATAATATCATCATGTTTAGATTATTTATTTATTTATTATTATATTTTAATTTTATAAATCATACATTAAATGCTTAGTAATTCTTATCTATCAAATTCTTTAAAAAAATTTTATTAATTACATTCTAAATATTTTATGTTTTTTTTTTCATTTAGCATATTTAAATTTTATCAGTTGAGTAAGAAATTAAAAGGTTCTAAAAATTTTGAAAAGAAAAAATTTTAAATAACTTCTTATTAGAATGAGAGGTAAATATATGTTAAAAATTTGTCCTTTTTTATTATTCACTCTTTTTATTTCATGAACAATAGTTTTAGAGATATCATTTAATAATTTTGAAAATAATTTCAAACAAAATAACGTCGGTCTCTTCATCTATTTTTAATGCTGAGTGTGCTAATACAATTTATGAATAAGTTGATAATTATTTAAAATATCCTATTGGCAATTTTAATAGGTTGATATTATTAAATAATAGAAAACATTTATGTGTAATTTTCGATCAGGAGAGGAAAGGTGGGCCGTATGATTAATGAACTGGGGTGATACTGTCCGTTGAAATGATGGGGAAATTTTGAAACGATGGGGTCCACACCGTATGCAGATCAGTCTTCGAACAGAGCCGCTGCCACGCGATTCGTTGAATGTGCCTTCGCCTGTAAACATCAACAGGCTATAATTCCCCACAATTAAAAAAAAAAAAAAAACTCGTGGCGATGTTATAGAATTTTTTTTTAAAAAAAAAACATATGAAAAATTGTTTTTTTAACGAAAATAATTTTTTAGTATACTTTTTTTAATATATATGTAAAGACGTAATTCTTAAAAAATGCTCCATTTTTTTCTAAAACAATATTTATGTATAAAAAAATTAATTGTAAATAAGTTAGAAATATTAGCCTATTAATTTTTTATCTTATATTTAAGTATTTTTCTGATATGTAATATTGTAAAAAATTTGATAACATGTAAAGATATTTGATTTGAAGGATCAATTTTGATGTGTCTTGAGATTCAGGTTATGGTATAGATTAGGAAGCTACTCGATCTTTCGCTGATAGTTGAATTGGAGTGGATCCGATCTTTGTTTTCGTTAACCTGAAACATGCACACCACAAACTATAAATAAATAAAAATTGACAAGACTCACTTTTTGATTTATTTTTTGACATTTAAATAAAAATATCTTTCTAATAGAATATAAGGATACAAGAAGGATGTGAGAGAATACGATGATGCACATATACGGGGAAAGTGAGAGGAGGATTGAACTCTTGTTGTATGCTCGATTGAAAGCGGCATAGAGAGTTAGAAGATTGGGCTCTATTTGGTTGCATGCAACCGGTGGCTCACTAAGATTACACTCAAAAAGTGGCTCATTGGGGTGCACTAAGTAAGTAGCTCATTAAAGATGGAAATAGAGGGAGCTTTGTTCTCTCCAGGCTATTATCTCTCACTCGAGGGTAGCCTTGGTTGAAAATCATTCGATCCTCCATCTTATGGAGGGAGAGGAAATTTGTAGTGTTTTGTGGTGAAGGCTTTAATGCCAAGACTAGTGACAGGTGTTTTGCCAAGATTCACATATACGGGGAAAGTGAGAGGAGGATTGAACTCTTGTTGTGCACTCGATAGGAAGCGGCATAGAGAGATAGAAGATTGGGCTCTATTTGGTTGCATGCAACCGGTGGCTCACTAAGATTACACTCAAAAAGTGGCTCATTGGGGTGCACTAAGTAAGTAGCTCATTAAAGATGGAAATAGAGGGAGCTTTGTTCTCTCCAGGCTATTATCTCTCACTCGAGGGTAGCCTTGGTTGAAAATCATTCGATCCTCCGTCCTATAGAGGGAGAGGAAATTTATAGTGTTTTGTGGTGAAGGCTTTAATGCCAAGACTAGTGACAGGTGTTTTGCCAAGATTCACATATACGGGGAAAGTGAGAGGAGGATTGAACTCTTGTTGTGCACTCGATAGGAAGCGGCATAGAGAGATTGAAGATTGGGCTCTATTTGGTTGCATGCAACCGGTGGCTCACTAAGATTACACTCAAAAAGTGGCTCATTGGGTTGCACTAAGTAAGTGGCTCATTAAAGATGGAAATAGAGGGAGCTTTGTTCTCTCTGAGCTATTATCTCTCATCCGAGGGTAGCCTTGGTTGAAAATCATTCGATCCTCCGTCCTGTAGAGGGAGAGGAAATTTATAGTGTTTTGTGGTGAAGGCTTTAATGCCAGACTAGTGACAGTTTTGACAAGATTCACATATACGGGGAAAGTGAGAGGAGGATTGAACTCTTGTTGTGCAGGCTTATTTGGTTGCATGCAACCGGTGGCTCACTAAGATTACACTCAAAAAGTGGCTCATTGGGTTGCACTTTTGGCTCATTAAAGATGGAAATAGAGGGAGCTTTGTTCTCTCTGAGCTATTATCTCTCATCCGAGGGTAGCCTTGGTTGAAAATCATTCGATCCTCCGTCCTGTAGAGGGAGAGGAAATTTATAGTGTTTTGTGGTGAAGGCTTTAATGCCAAGACTAGTGACAGGTGTTTTGCCAAGATTCGTCAACCACTGGGGCATTGACACAAGATACTGTGTCAGATGTCTTTTTGTGGCAGTGACATGACTGCGGCTGGTGGTGGCCGACAAGGGTAAGGCTACTTCTTGCGTGGGTTGGTTGAATTGTCGTTGGTCAGCAGGCCATGGTGGTTCCCATAGTTGACCACTATCACCATTGACTGGGACCTATTGTGTCAACGTTTTCTACGCTGCCAGACTGCCATCGATAATATGGAGGGTGGGCTTTGCCATGATTTGCTGAGTTATAGGGGCTATTCCCTGACCCAGGGCCGCTACTCCATTGTGGGCTTGTTCGCAGCAGATGGGTTGGTTGGATGGTTCCTGAGCCCTACTTCATGCTGGGCTTTACTATCTAGTAGGCTGCCTGTCGGATCAATCCACGTTGCGACTAAATCAACCCGTGCCGTGACGAGACCCATCACTAGCCTCCCATGTTAGTGAGTTGGGCCTCTCTAATCTCTGGCATGTTAAACGATGGGACATTGCTGAGCCTACTTATGAGCCACTTCCTAAGATGTTTTAGTCTCCAGTTCTTGAAAGCTATGCCACTTCCCCAAGCCGTTTGCAGCCTTCCATATGATGGCATAGGAATTTGATATCCTATTTGGGAAGATTGTATTCTGAACCGAGGTCTGGCATCGATTCCTTGTCGGTTACTAGCGGATGCGTTCCATCACCAAAAGCTTGCCATCTTTTTGCCACGGTTATAAATGGAGGGGCCTTTTGCTCTTTACTTCAAGATTTATCTTCACACCAACTAAGTGATGTAGGAGTTCAAAGATGCCTTGGGCCTCCTAATGCCTCGCATTGAGATCAGATGGAGTTCCAGAAGAATTGAAGACGCGCTTGGCACTTACAGTGTTGCCACCATTCTGGTTGTTCCATGCCGGCTAACCCTACTCCAGTTGTTCGCATGCAACTATGCATGGCATGTTGGTGGTAGGGTCTCTTTCTTTCTTTCCTCCTCTGGCTGGCATTTGGGGTTCCTCTTTCGAAGGGATCCCCTAAGGCAAGCATTTTTTAGGATCCTCTCAGATCTTGGGAAGTTGCCCTGCCTCAATCTTTTTTATGGCAGTCGTCGTCGGAGCTTACTGGAGGTGGAGTCTTTGGATGGGACACTTCTCTATATTAGTGGCGGTGTTTTGTTTCTCCTTCAAAGAATCAGTTCCCACCTACCTCCTGCGGGGCCTAGTTTTTGGTTGGATGCGTCCCATGGGTAGGTAGACACAGTCCGCATGGTGATTCACCTGTAACTGTCCTTCCTACACGTGCCTTCCCCGATGCAATTCCCAAGAGAACACCACCAGTTTTTTGCTCCATGTATTTTCTTCTAATATGTACTTTTGTTACTGTAAACCTTATACTTTGTAAAAGAATTCAATAAACAGAACCGTTGAGTATTTTCCTACTTCTTTGTCTGGAATCTTGTCTTTTTATTTTCTAGTATTGCTTTATGATTTGAGCGTCTTCATACCGTCGTGTGTAACCTGGCCTCTAGCAATCACACGGATTGCACACGTGGCAGGTTAATTATCTAACGACTATCTTCTTAGCCAGTTGTCTGAAACGCTTGCCGGGAGGCTAGCCAAGCAGAACGTTGTTGAGCCAACCAAGGCCGCACGCAGTTTGCATTCTGTCTTGAGTCACACCACATGATGAGAGCTATGTCTTTTGGCCGTTGGTCTCCTGGTGAGGTTGTACACTATCATGATGGCTGCTTCGGCTAACAGTGTTGGCACTTCTACAGTTTGCGTGCTATATTTATTACTGACCGGACAATTTGACTGACTAGCATCATTACTGGCGTGTGGGAAATCGAGGCGTCGAGCCATTTCAAACGATGGCAGGAAGGAGTGTGTCATGATGCCTCATGGTGCTGACATGCGTGGCTGCTATCATGGGGGGCAGCCGTTCGACTTTCCTACGACATCATGTTTGGCCCAAGGCCTTTTCTTATTTAAACTACGAGCCTCTCGCCATTCCTACACTTTGCCTTAGTATTCGATTCATTGCGAGCCTCCCTTCTTTTTGTGTATTTCCCTCTTCTTCCTTTCCAACCATGGCTATTGATGTCGTCAAGAGGATTTGATCAATTCTCACCGCTGAAGGCATTCAGTTGATGCTTTCCCAATTTAGGGTTCCGAAGAGCACGACGTTCCTGCTACCCGGTGAAGATGGCATGGCCAATTCTCCACCGGATGGCTTTATTATTGTCTACGAGATCCATCTGTGGGGTGGACTCCATTTCCCATTGCCGTTGAGCCTGTATGCAATCCTCATGGCTTTGGGGGTGCTGGTGGCAGGCTCATACCTACATGATTTTGTACTTTGGATCCCTTTGCGTCTTCTCCTACTGTCATGGCTGCAGATTCACCACTAAGTGCGAGCAATCTTCACATTCTCACAGAAGACTGACTCAATTTTCTTGTTCCTCACCCTAGTTTTAACTTCAGAGGAGTGAATCCTGATTCAGTCATGCATTGGAAAGACCGTTTCTTTTATTTGGTAATTTCTTTTGACTCGACTGTTTCCAACAAGTTGGGGAAGGTTTGGATCTGCATCACCAGGCCTTTTGAAGAGAGTGAGACAGTTCAAGAGAAACCTATGGTAGACGAGATCTTAGCCAACGCCTCCACCTTTCAAAAGAGAGGACACTGGCAGACTGCCAACGCCTTCGCCACAGCAACGTGGGGGTTGGCCCCCGTGGAGACGTCTTTTGGCCAGAGGAAGCCAGGAACATTGGTCATTTGAGATCTTTCAGGTTGGCCGTTGAAGTGGCATTACTCCTCTTCTGACGTCATATCTTCTGAGTCCACTTATTCCTCTGGAGAGGATGAGGCTACGTTGCAGTGAGTTCGGTGATTTGGGAGCACTTCGAGGGGGGCAAGCCTTACTTTTGCCTTCTCATCGGGTTAGGCATCTGGTTCTGGAGGTGTTGAGGGTGTCGTGACCATAGTAGCTCCTGCACCGATTCTCAGACTTGATGCCATCGGAACTACAATTGAGCCAATTTTTGCACCAGTGTTGGAGCAAGATGGGGACCTGATTGATGTTGGAGTTTTATGGGGGGAATAGTTGGCAAATGCCCCAATCGAACCTGCAACTGGTGTTACAGCCGAGCTGGCATCAGAGGCCGCAGCTGGGCAAGAGGTGGAGGTTACAGTTGGAGGAGTTGAGTCTCCCATCCGCACAGTAGAGGTGTCCAGCGATATCCTTACGGCGGAGGATGCCTACTTGACCGCTAAGATTGTGGAGGAGCCTCCTTCCGTGACGGTTGTTGCTGTCAATGTGCCTGCTCCTTAGGTAGTCGAGGTTGTAGAGGAGCCTCCATCGGGAGAAATAGCCTTCATCGACGCGCCTCCTACTGAGGTAGGTGAGTCCGTCGAGGCACCTCCTTCTACCCCTTCGAAGAAGAGGGCTCAAGAGGCGATGGCTGCTATGGACACCATGAAGGAAATTGTGGTGTCAGCCCTCAAGTTTCTAGAGTCTGAAGGTGTCGCGTCAGCTAGAGCAGAGGAGGCCGTGGTGTTACCTGAGGCTGCCCTGAGTCAACTGCCTTTTGAGGAGCTTTACTTTGCTGAGGTACTCATTTACTATCCTTTCACCTTTTTTTTCCTACTTTCATCTCTGTCTGCGAAACAAGTTTTTCGTCAGCAGGTTCAAGGGAGGGCTCTCCAACTTTCGGCCGCCATTAGTTGTCTGGCTCAGAGGCATGTCAGTGCGACGGAACACAGAGTTTTGGTTGAGCGGATCAAGGCCCTTGAGGGCAAGCTGCACGTGGCCAGGGGTGAAGATTACCTCCCTCAAGGGGTCGCTCCATGAGTTCCAAGAGTAGACACTACTTCCAACGTGAGGGCTAGTTGAGAGCCTCCATTTCAGCAAAGGAGCTTGGAAAAGTGTTGGAAGGTAAGCAGTGGGCCGGTATTCATCTCTACCAGCAAGTTGTGCAGCTTGTGGCTCCAGAATTTCCCGTCTCCTTGCTTCACCTAGCGAACATTAGCGCCACCCAGAGGTTTGACTTGCTTGCCCCTTCCGAAGGGACAGCTGAGCCTTCGTCTTCCCAGCTGGGTGGTGATTAGCCATCGAGCCAGCCTTCTCCGGGTTGCTAGGCTTCATTTCTCTCCCTTTTCTTGCCGGGGGGGGGGCTGCCTACTTGTACATTTGTAACTTTTGCAATGAGAATAGTGGAATTGTTGCGACCCTTGTGGCTGTTGACTTGTCCCCCCATGTGGTATTGCTTTCTCTTTGTTTAGTCAGCTAAACGGTGTAGCTATCATTATCGGGCTTGTCTAGGGCGCCTCTACCCGGTAGTGCTCGTTCCCTTTAGAAGGGAATGCCGGGCACTTTAATTCTGTGGAGTGCTTTATCCTATAAATAGGATGTTGCCGCATCCCAAGGGTGAGTCTCGCTAGGGTTAGCTGGGTTTTATGGCCGCATTAGCCAGGCCGAGGTAGAGTCATAGGCTATTGCACGAACATTGTCGTATCGGTGCTCGATTCTGTCCAAGGACGTCGTTACCCATGCGTGTCTAGTCCTCGTCCATCAGTCGTTGTGAACTGAGGGTGTTCTCTCTATTGGAGGGTGGTCATTGCATGCCGACTGTAGAAGCCCTCTAAGGTTGTAGAGACCATTTGGTCAGGAGCTCCAAGGGCCCCCATGTCTGCTTTTCCAACCGTAGTTGGGCTACTTGGTGCAGAATCAAGGTTTGACGTTCGACCGTTCACAAGCCGCTCGGCTTGGAGTTGAGGTTTGCTTGACCGTCAATGGGTCGAGAAGCAGGCCAAGATGAATCCTGCCTAACTTAAGGGCAACCTAAGTCACTTGACTTGATAAAATGACAAACGCGCATGTATTCACATAGACAAGTATGCATGAATAAATAGCAATTTTATTAATAAAAAATGTGATACATTTACAAGCATTCGGAATGATGCATGATGTCATTACCAGGGCTCGGCTAGAGCTTATTGGTAGTATTTCTTAATGTCGGTGGTGTTCCATGTCCTCGAGACAAGCTGGCCATCTTAGGTATATAACTTGTATGCACCATTTCAGAGGATTGTCGAGACGAGGAATGATCCCTCCCAATTTGGAGAGGCTTTATTCCTGTTGGCGATTTTAACTGTCGCGTCTACGCTTCATTGGATGAGGTCCCCCATCTCGAATTGGCGGGCTCTAACCCTCTTATTATAGTACTACACGATTCACTACTGGCATGCTGTCGTTCGAAGGCGTGTTCCATCTCAAACCTCCTTAAGTAGGTCAAGGTGATCCCTGTACATCTGAAGGTTACTGAGGGGGTCAAAGCTCTCTACCCGAAGGCTGGGTACACCTACTTTCACTAAAATGACCACCTCGGTTCCGTAGCAGAGGTTAAAGGGTATTTCGCGAGTCAGCTTCCTTGGTGTGGTCTTGTATGGCTAGAGGATGGATGGAAACTCATCAGCCTAAGAGCTCCCGGCATCTTCTAGTTTAGTCTTCAACCCATACAGCAGCGTCCGATTTGTTATCTCCACTTGTCCGTTAGTTTGCAAATAGGCAACCGGCGTGTGAACTAACTTTATCCGCAGACTTACGATTACTTGGTAAATCGTTTGCCAGTAAATTAGGTTTCCATTATTAGTCACTATGACCTCAAGAATCCCGAACTGACAAGCGATACTTTAGCAAACAAATTCTGTTGTATTCTGTTCAGTTATTTGTGCTAGTGGAGACGCTTTTACCCACTTGATGAAATAGTCAATGCCCACTATAATAAACTTTTTCTGTTTGAACGCCACGAGTAGAGGTTTGAAAATGTCGAGCTTTCATTGCATAAACAACCAAGGTGACTGGAGGGCTTGCAACTCCATATGCAACTGGTGAGGTATGATCCCGTGGAGTTGGTAACTTTCACACTTCTTTACAAATTCTATAGCATTGCAATTCATCGAGGGTCAGAGGGAGTCTTACCTCATTATTTTGAAGGTTAGGTTCTTGCCTCCTATATGCAAGTCGCAGGCGCTAATGTGCACCTCATTTCGCACGTCGTTGGGCTCTTCCTGTGTGAAGCATCTCATCTAGGGGATTGAGTACCCCTAGCCTCATCTGGGTGTACTAGCTTGCTGCCCTCATCACACGCTTGGCCTCTTTTGGGTTTTCCATTAGGTTACCATCAGTCGGCTATTTTTGATATGGGGTCATCCAATTATCATCATCGGCCACTTGTAGCACCTCGCTCTCGGGGCTATTGGTGCTCAGGATGGTAAGGACTTCCCGCATATCTTTGGAATATTATTTTAGGTTGTCGATTGTCGCTGCCCTTACTATCTGATTGGCCTTCCCGTTCTCCTCCCTGGGGATGTAGATTACTTCGACTCGGTCGAATGCCCGAATTAGTCCCCTCGCCTTGGCAAGGTACTTCATGAGTTGCAGATTCAACGCTTTGAAGTTCCCTTAGATCTGATTGACCATCAGCTTGGAGTCATTGAGATAATAAGTGACCTAGTCGATCACTATTTGGTAAGCTGAAGTCCAGCAAGGAATGCTTCACATTTGGCGACATTATTGGTGGCTGAAAACCCTAGGGTAACAGAGTGTTTGACCTCCGACCCACTTGGAGTTCTTAGAACCACACTTGCTCTACTGTCCACCTGTGTCAATTCACTGTCGACATGTAGAGTCCACGTTGAAACTCCCAATTTATCCACATCACTGGCATGGTTAGGTGTGTCTGGAACCGGGGTCATCGTCTCGACTATGAAGTTCATAAGGGCCTAACCCTTCATAGCTGGCCATAGTAGAAACTCCACGTTGAACTCGCCCAATTTTATTGTCTATTTGACCAATCGTCCGGAGATGTCCAGTCTCTACAATATTCCTTTTAAAGGCTGGTTGGTTAGGATGATGATCTTGTACGCCTTGAAGTAGGAACACATCTTTCAGGCGGAGTACACTAAGGCTAGTGCGATCCTTTTGGTAAGCGAGTAGCCGCTCTTGATGTCTGTCCGGATGTTGCTGACATAGCACATTAGTCGCTGCATGCTGTACTGCTGTTGGATCAGGACCGAGCTCAATGCCGTGTTGGAAACCGTTAGATATAAGTACAATTTTTTGCCTTCCTGAGGTGCAGTCAGGAGAGGAGGATGGGAGAGATATTGCTTGAGCTCTTGGAACGTGGCATCATACTCATTCATCCATTGGAATATGGTTGCTTTGGTCCCCCTTAAGGCTTTGAAGAATGGCAAGTATTTCTCTGCCAACTTCGCCAGGAATCAAGAGAGGACTATGAGCCTTCCGATGAGCTTTTGGACCTCCTTCATAGTCCTAGGAGGGCTCATGTCAATGATGGCCTTTATCTTGTCGAAGTTCGCCTCGTTGCCCCGCTAAGACACTATGAAACGCAAGAACTTCTCGGAGGTCACCCTAAAAGTGCACTTGACTGGGTTGAGTTTTATCTTGTTCGCGTGGAGGACTTTGAAGGTTTTGCTCAAGTCATGAACATAGTCATTGGTGACTTTTCTTTTGATAAACATGTTGTTTACGCACACCTCCACATTTTGACTAATCTGATCTTTGAACATCTTGTTTACCAGCCATTGATAGGGAGCCTCGGCATTCTTTAAATTGAAGGGTATGACCTTGTAATAGTAGGTCCTCTAATCTATCATAAAAGAGGTAAGCTCCTATCGGCCTTCCTCTACTGCCGCGGGAGCCTGTCATAAGTTTCTTAAGAACCTTGTCAAATGCCCCTGACGGATCAAGTCTTCAATCTCCCTCTACAGAATTTGGCGGTCCTCAATTCCGTGACTCAGAGATCGATAATAGTAATAGTATTTAGTCTAGTCCCTTGCCTCTGGGTTCTACGATGCCTTAGACCATTTTAGAAACTTCTCATCCTGAATCTATATCAGGATGTTGGTGCGCATGTCGATAATGGGGGTCAAGTCCTGCAGTCAGAATACTTTTTGGGGACCTAGTTCCACCCGTAGTTGCTTGTGTGGTCCTCGGGGATGGTAGTCATCACCGTTCCTCTTCTTCTCATTTATTAGCCTCTTTGGCGGCCGGTCTGGACACTTTGGACGGTTGGCTTAATTGATCTCTTTGGCCGCTATGTATGTTCGGCTAATCGCCTTGGCCTCCAGAAAAGTCTAAGGGTTCTGGTGGATCAGGTGCCCGAAGAAATTGCCTGGCTCCAACGGTGGCAATGAAAGTGTTGAGCTTCATCTGGTCGATGAGTTTGGATATCCTTTGTGCCTCGGCAGTGAAGTAGGCTAGGAAACGCTTTAGACTCTTGTCTCGTCACTGTTGAAGTCAGACTAGGTGCCACGGTTGCTCCGCCTCCCTTCGATTGGAGGAGAATTGAGACAGGAAGCAATTGCCAAACTCTACAAACATCCGGAGAGAGTTTGGCTCGAAGTTATAGAACCAAAGGCAATCATCCCCATTGAGGGACAAAGGAAAGTACTAGCATATGGTTGCCTCGCCTAATTCTTAGAAGCTCAATAGTGTACAAAAATGGTCCAGGTGATCCATCAGATTGGTACTTCCATCGTACGACTCAATGACCGACATCTTGAACTTGTGGGGGATCGGCTATGCGCGAATCTCCACTGTGAAGGGGAACTTCTTCCGGTCTATGGTCCTCCGGCCGGCATCGCCCGTAAAGACATGTGTCATATTTTTTTCTACCTTCTCCACCATGCGAGAGGTGGATGCGATCCTCTTGGCATTGAAAAAAGTCCTCAGCTTCGAGTGGTTTGGAGAGGGGTGCGCAGTCGTGTGGCTCCCAACTTGTGGTGGCCGAGTGTTGTAGGAGACTTCTCATTGGCCTGAGGGCCTCTGGTCGCTACAGGAGTAAAGAGGGTTTCATCACTCAGGACTTTTCTCTCATGTCACGTGGCTTGGATGGCTCTCTGATTGCGTTCGGGCCCTACTACTCAAGGCCTCCTGGGCACCAGTGTCATCGGGCCACGGGGTCTTCTCGACTGGAGGCTTCGATTTTTGGTTCTTCTTAGAGATCGATGCTTGTGTTGTGGAGGCGGGAACCCCCAGTTATTGGCCATCCAGACGGCTACTAATCCTCTAGAGCATTTTGAATACGTCTTCCATCTAGGCCGCTAGCATGCAGACGTCGGGCTCAGGATGCTCTCTCGCATGGCTACCCGCATAGGGGTCAACGCCTTCGGTGGCAATGTCCTTGAGTAGCACATTGGTCTGTGCCCTTGTGTTGACCATGTTTGCTGTTGCTAGTGTGGAGGTTGGTGGTTGGACTCTTACTCGTTTTTCACTGATGACGCAAATGATTCATCCAAAGATCTGACTTATGGTACGAATTAGGGGGTCACTCTATCTTTTCCTGTGGGTTGAATTAGATTGGGTCTGAATTTCGTATCTATTAACTTGAAACCTATACACCATAAATTATAAATAAGTGGTCAGAGAATTGGCCGATTTATCTTTCGGGGGTCAAGCAAAAAATCTTTCTAAAAGAATAGAAAGATATAAGGAAGATATGAGAGAATGTGATGATACACATATGCAGGAAAAGTGAGAGGAGGACTGAGTTCCTATTGTACCCTCGACGGGGAGCGGCACAGAGAGATCGAGGACTGGGCTCTATTTGGTTGTATGCTATCGGTGGCTCACTAAAATTGCACTCGGAAGGAACTCACTGGGATGCACTTAGTTGGTGGCTTGCTAAAGATGGAGATGGAGGGAGCTTTGTTCTCTCTCGGCTCTCACCTCTCACTCGAGGGTAGCTTTAGTCGAAAATTGTTTGATTCCTCGTCCTATGGAGGGAGAGGAAATTTATAGTGATTCGCAGGGAAGGATTTAGCGCCAAGATTGGCGACAGATGTTCCGCTAGGATTTTCCAACCGTTGATACATTAACGGAAGCTACCGTGTCAGATGTCATTTTTTTACGGTGATGTGACCACAATAAGTGGTGGTTGATAGGGTTCAGGTTGCTTCTTACGCAGGTTGGCTTGGCTGTCATTGGTTAGCAAGCATGGTAGTTTCCCAAGGTTGACCACCATCACTATTGGTTAGGATCTGCTGCGTTAGTGTCTTCTACACTATCTGATTACCATCGCTGAGGTGAAGGGTAGGTTTTGCCGTGATTGGTTGAGTTGTAGAGGTTAATCCCTGACCATGGCCGCTACTATTTCCTGGGCCTGTTCGTAGCAGATGGGCTCATTGGATGGTTCTTTAGCCCTACTTCGTATTGGGCTTCACTGGCTAGTAGGCTGGCTGTTGAATCGATCTGCATCGTGACTGGATCGGCCTGTGCCTTAATGGGACCCATCAAATTTATATAATATAAATTAATTAATGGATCCTCAACTATTTATATAATATTTGGTTGGAAAAAAATAACTTTAATCAGTTCCAAATGATATGCTTACTCACATGTTGTTGTACGAGCAATAATAAATATGTAATTATTTTAAGCAAAATTCTAAATATAATCGGAATAAATTTTAGAGTACTCACTATTTAGTTATATTTTAGAATGTGATCTTTTCAAGTACATATATTGATGCATATATAAAAAAAAAATTGATTTTAAAAAAATATAAACTAAGATTCGGATTGATGAATCATAAGTCATGAGAACAGTAAATACAAATGAAAAAGCTATTGGGTTGAAATATATTTCTTTGAGATTTCTTCTAACATTTAAAGAAATAATACATTGAACAAATTAGAAGACAAATAGGAGGAATAATGCATTTTTCATAACATAAAATGACCATTATGAATGATGGATCCCTTTAATTGGAGTTACCAGAATGGTTTTAAAGAAGACTAACTTTGTATCCTAAATGATTATTGGTAAATGACAGGAAAGAGAATCTTAACGAGAAGTAACAACGATCTTTCAATCAAAATTTTTTTATTGTGAGTGTAAGTCTTTTTTAGATAACAATGCTCTCTCTCTCTCCTTTATGTAATAGTTGTACATTTATAAAGGTGCGAGTCTTATCTCAATGTGCTCTGTCTTTGCATGATAAAGGGTCGTGATAAATAGAGCATCTTTTAACTTTTTACCTGTTGATTAACGATATATTTGACGGGTCTCTTGATTGTTGCACTTTTAATTTTGTTGACAGTTATTAATGCTGTGACATAGTTACACCGACTTAATTATTGATTAAACACTCTACTCTGAGTTGAAGATCTATTAATGTGGCAAATCAATCAAATAACATTTATAATGATTTAAAAATTTAACAAAAATATATTTTAAAAAAATTGTGGATTGTAATGTTTTAAAACATAATTGTGTAAATTTGGAAGTTCCCACATAGTGATGAGTTTTGGCTATTCCAATCCACACTCACTGGTCAAATTTATATAATCAAATGGCTTGGATTTAAAATTTTGTTAAATCATATAAAATTAGTCAATTTTGATTTCTTTTAATAACTTTTAAGATATTGAATTTTTTATATTATAAAAATTTTTAAAAACTGTCATTATAATTATTATTATTATTTAATTTTTAATTTTTTAATTTTTTTTTAAAATTTGTGCCATTAAATATTCAATCTAATGGCTGAGGATGAATTGAAGGTGGTCTAACTCACACCATCATGCGTAATCGAACTCAATGCTTTCTTGCCGTGTGAAACGTTACATGTATCTCGTGTTAAGCTGCGAATGGTCTTGGGCCAGCGGATGGAACTCCACTTCTCGCACGCGCCTCCAACGGTTGCGCCCCCCCGCCCCAAGGGATCAAATTTAAAGTTCACGCGCCGCCGCACAGCGTTGAGACTACTCGTCGCGGTAAGTGGGCAAGTTCTTGAAGAATACTGCTCCTCATAACGTGAGTGGTCCACGTGCACCCCTGTCCGCGTGGTACAAAACTTCTTCAATACTGTAAAGCGTCAACATCGACTTCAGGACCCCGTACGAACCGGGACCCACCGATAATATTTGAACAATTACGCATAAAAAAATATAAAACAAAAAATATTAAATATTATAATTTAAAAATAAAACATCTCTAAATGACCACACGTGGACTAACCTGATATTGACCAAGTGAGAATTTTTTTAAAAAAATGTTTTTAAAAATAAGTACCCTCACTTTTCATTTAAATTACCATTCAGGGATACTTCTTATTTTTTTAATATATTTAAATATATAATATTGTTAAAAAAAGAAAAAAGATTCTCTGGTGCATGCCAGCACAGCCGGGCCTGGTCTGCCTGATCGTAAGGTACTTATCATAAATTTTAATAAAAAATTATATATATATATATATATATATATGAAATTATTTATAAATATTACGGACCAACTAAATTTAAATACATGATAATAAAAATTAACGGGCCAAATCAGATATTTTAAATCAGACATTTTGGCATAATAAATATATTTTTCATAAAATTATATGGTTCCTCCTCCTGTCGTGGTCATCCACCTTCTTATTATTTATTTATTTATTTATTTATTAAAATTAAAAATTCCGTTCCTTTCCCCTTATCCTGTTTTGCACAGGCCGCAATCTGACTCCCCACTTTTCTGTCATACTCAATAATTCAACGTACGCATTAAACCTATTTACTTGAACCAAAAATTAAAAATAAAAAATAAAAAATAAGGAAAGGTGACACGTATTAAATTACAGCCGTACGATCTTCCTCTCCTCTCTGCCGTTGATGCCGTGTCTCTCTGTTCTCTCTTTCTCGAGTCTAAGCCTGAGCCTGCCGTTGTTGAATCCTGCTGGCCTTGGAAACCAAATTACAATTTAATATTATTAACGAGCTATAAATTTGATCACAAGAAGGTTTAAAAGAAATAAGAATAATTAGAAAATTTAAGCAGATATTTAATAGGATATTTTGATATTTTTATGTAATTCCAGATAAGGAAAGAATATTTTTTTGCATAATATTAGTATTTGTATGCATTATTCTAGAATTTATATTATTAAAGTTTATTCAAACGAAATTTATAAAACCCGGCAAATTAAATTCTAAATTAATGTAGAGCTATCTAAATTACTATAAGTCAAGGTTAGAGATAATCGTTATCTTAAATTGATTCTATTGGTTGAGCACTAAAGTCCAACAAATAAGAAGGTTTGCCTATTTGTTAAAATAAAAAGAAATTATTCTTTTTTTATTTTTTATTTTTAAAAATAAATTTAAGTGGATAATAATAAAACTTTCTTCAAAAAGAATATCCCTAATATAAAAGATAATATGCTGGCTATCATTTTCAAAACAACGATAAGGCTTGAAGTTTCGGTTATGATATTGATGCTGTGAAAGTATTTTGGGACATTTTTTGGGGTATTTATGTTGTTTAGATGTCTGAATATAAGTTTTAAGAATTTGAGAAAATATATATAAATAAATAAAAATTTTATATAGATTAAGAGATTCATATAAACTATTAAAATAAAATTAAAAGCCACTCATGTGGTCGGCATTAAGATCCTCAAAATATATAAAGAGTAAGGTATTATATTATGAATCAAACACAAAATTATAGGTTTTATTATGTCACTTCAAACCATGTAAGTTTAGCTAATGAGTTGATAGTATGCCATAAGTATTTTACTTAAAAAAAGGCAATCCAAATCTTTTTTAGTGAAATTTTAACTTTATTTTGTACATTAGAGATTTAATATCAACCAAAAAAAGGCACCATTGCCTATTTATTTTTTTGGTAACAATGATAAAAAAAAGCAGGTAAAAATAAAATAAAATAAAATAAATACCTGTGACAAATTTGGGGATGAGATAGACGGGGTTTTCGGAAGAGATTCGGCTTCGAGAATTCTTTTGACATTCAGAGGATGGTGTTTCCGAATGTGCAATGCTGTATTCGTTTACATTCTCAGTATATCACATTGTATTTGAAAATAACCGCGTTTGATGTGCGCCAAAGTGAAGCATGTACATGGGGGTGTGGCCTTCCTACTGACACCTTTGCGTATGATGTGTATTTTTATGACATGTGTATTGTGATGCTATTTTAAAATAATTATGTATTTTTAACCTAATTTTTAACCATTTTTATATATACTTCTCTTTTATTTATTAATGAGATAGACATATAGTGAGAAAAATGGCTATAATCCTAAATCTCTAATTGTTTAATGTAAAAAGTCATCATTTACTTGAGAAAATTGAAACTATATTCTTGAGATAAATTATTTACACACTTGTTCCAACTTGTAAACTTTTATTGGTACATTGGTAGCGTAGACACTAGGATTTAATAGTGTATAAAGATTTATTTGCAAATAAAACAAGTTTGATAAGAATATTAAAAGATATTTGGTTCCATTGTTGCAAACAAATATAAGGAATTCCTTAAAATGAGGTTACAAGTTTGAAATAAATTGATTAAGGTTTCATATGTTAGCACCACCAAAGTTATAAATCAACTTTTATATTACATTATTTTCACTAGTTGGAGAAACTCAAAAGGGTTTACTTAATAATTATTGGTTATTAAAATTTTTTTATCACCAAAATTTACGCATTATTTTTTATTGCCATAAATTTATTTTACTAGTATATTATTCGAAAAAAATTAATTGTTACTTATATCTAATAAAAATATACATGTATAATTTGATTCTGCTTATTTACAAGATCTAAATAAATTGAGATTAGAGATCCCATAATCCTTTCAATTGATATCGGGGTCCTATGTTGATCCTTGACCCTATTGACTAAATTATGCAAGTAAGTTATTATCCGTTATTTTCTACTTTAATGGGAGTAATTATATTTACTGAAAGATTTGCATGCAAATATTTTTAAAATAAAAGGATGAACGAGTGTAGAATAGTACTCAATGTAGATGGATATCACCTAAGAATACAGTGGATAAAGAAACAAAAAGTATTGTCTTTATGGACTAATGATAAATTATATATATATATAATTAGAGTAGTAAGGGTTTGCATGATACTTTTTTATGGGAGTTTAAATATATGTTTATGTGTAAAATCTTAAAAGAAGTTTCAAAATACTTGAAATAACTTATAAAGAAGCCAAAATGGTTGAGAACTATAAATTATAAGTGCTTATCATTAAATTTGAAAAAATGAGAATAAGAAAAGATAAGACATTTGATAAATTTTTTGCTAAATTGAATGACCTTATTTGTTCTATATTTAATATTAGTAAAAGAATCCCTGAAATTCAAATAATACATAAAGTAATGAAATCTCTTTTTGAATAGTTTAAACCGAAAGTCATAGTAATTAGAGAGTAAATATCTTGATAAAATTAAAATCAAAGAACTTATTAGCTCCTTATAAATTTATAAACACAATTTATCTCACTCCAAAAAGCAAGTCCTTTGCATTGAAAACAACTAAAGAAGAAATAGATGAAGGGTTCAATGTAGAATCCTTCAAAGATTTTGCTCTATTTGTATTAATTTATAAAACAATTTTAAAAAATAACAAAATAATTCTTATAAAAAAAAATGATCACACAACGTGCTAAAAAGAAAGATGAAAGAGATGTCAAAGATTTAAAAAAATAAGAAATCTCAAAGTATTCAATATCATGAATGCTACAGCTTTGGTCATATTCAATTTGAATATCTAAATTTTAAAGTGTTAAAAGTAAAAAAGTTATGAATATTATCCAAATTGATGATGAAGATGATGAGAATAATAAAAAAAATTTTCCAAAGAAGATGAGATCAATTATATGACATTTTAAAGCTTCAAAATTTAGTTATAGTGAAAACGTTAGTGGATAGCTTGAACAACCAAATATTCTTCGGATGAATCTAATAAAAAATTTAGAGACCTTTTGAAGGCTTATGATAAACTGTTTAAGGTGTACCAAAATGTTAAGTGAACAAATAAATCATTTAATCACAGCTTAATTGATTTTGAAAAAGAAAAAGTAACTGTTCGAATCAAATTAGATCTTGTAATAAGTATTTAAATGAACAAATTAAGACCCTTGAAATGTACCTCAAAAAAAAAAAAAGCTAATATTAAAATATTAGTAGAACAAAAAATTTGATCATATTTTAGGTCTAGGAAAATTTATTGGAAATAAAAAGGATCTTGTCTTTGTTAAAAACTCGGTAGAAACTCATATTAACTCAAAAACTATTTCATTTTGGCCACTTCAGTTCCTAAAAGAAATAATATTATAAATGTTCCTATCAAACCTATATTGAAAAGCTTGAGTAAGCACAACGTACCTACAGCTTTGATTAAACCAAACACTAATGGAATGATTAAGGAGATTACTAATAATGTCTAAGCTCAGCGTAATACTAATAGGAAAGTAAGAAAAAATACCTTTGAAAATCAATCTAGAAGTTAACCTAAAAGATCTTACTACTTTTCTAGATTTATACCTACATGCCATTGGTGCAAAAATTTTATCATATATGCTCACACTGTTATACATCTCATATTTAAAATAATCACAAGTATTGTAAAAAAGTTATCTCTGTTGCACCTGACACACGCCTATGTCTCACTCATGTGTTGCCTCCAACACCTCTCGCATGTTTGATGACTGGTCATAGTGTATTGCGCTTGATGTGAGCTTATCCAACAATCGAGCATATTCCGTCTAAAATTATCAAAGCCAGACACACACCTCCCTCCCACTTTTGTGCTTATGCTTCTAAACATCTGTGCTTGAAGCCCGATTTTTTGGGGCTCTTGCATCATTTCTTATGCCTGCAGCATTTGAAGCACACCTGTTACGCACTCATATACTGATCTGCAATGTCCTTATTTTTTCTTATGCTATTTGTGTGCCGTCCATATTTTTCCTTCTCACCTTTAGTTTTCGCTCGTCTCTCTCATCCTCCTCTCTCGACCTCCTCTCTCGACCTTCATCCTTATTCAATCCACTATTTTCTTCCAAATCCAAGACAAATTTGAGGTATTTATCCCCATCTCTTCTCTCCCTCAAGATCTTAGGTCTTCTACTGATGGTATTAATTATGCTCCACCATGGTTATGGCTTTCTCATCTCTTTTACTTATGTCTCTCATGCTATTGTTCAAATTTTGTTGGGTGTCATTAGAGTTTGACAAATTTGGTTATATATCTAAACATTATAGGGGTGTACCATTTTAAGTGGTCTGTTTAGAAACTCAACTATGTTTTGGCCATCCCTTCTTTAAAATTTGGATATCTCTTAATTGAGATTTGTAAGAGTTCTTCCTGCGCAATCTTATCTTGATGTTATGGGCTTCGATCTTTGTTTTCCTTATGTTTTGTATCAGATTTGTAACTTTTATAGGTAATTCTTTTGATTTTATTTTTAGATATCGATTTCAAAGAAATCATTTGGAAAGCGTCCTTATAATGGCGCATCTTCTGAGTCAGTGAGTTTTATCAATGCTATTGTGAAATACTCTTTTCTAGAAACAAATAAACTACTGACAACTCATTTTAAAACGAGAGGTTGACATCATTTCACTAGATTATGCCATCTTCTCTATATTTATTGACTGATACTAGAAATTAATCCTCGCTAACTTGATTTCTTCCTCTGCTCTCATTTGCTAGGAATTTTACACAAATATTCATAATATCGATAATGAGCCCAACTCTTTTTCTATTTTTTCAGATGGAATACCTTTCGAATCACTCTAAAGGTGATTGCAAACACTCTTCATCTCTCTCTGGTGTCCTATTCCAAATACCTATATTCGTTTCATAAGCTGCCTCTTCATGATGAGATTATTTCATTCATACATGGCACTTCCATGACTTGGTACGGGAAATCTTTAAGATGAAGTATCTCATCTTCTGCCGGCTTATAGTGTGTTAGATTATGCTTACTAATATTTTTTCAGTGACACACTACGTCTCCCTTTCTCTAGATAAAACCTTATTCCTTTATACTTTTCTCGTTAATGTTTGATTGATCTCTCATCGTATTTTAGCTCACACATGTTTTTCATTTTTATAAATAAAAAGGGCAACAATCTTCCTCATAGTTGTCAGATTCAATACTTGATCATGAGTCTTAGAATATCATTTCTAGACCTTCTTCATATTCCCTTAGGGAAATCTATTGACTGTACCACTTATGAGCAAAATCAAGCTTATACCCACTGCCATTTCCCTGGTCACCATGATCATCTAGAGGAGCCTTATTCGAGTGTTAGATTGTGTCAGTCTACTCCTAGCCCTTCTACGCTACCCTATGCTACTTTTCTCCCTCTTTAATTACCATGGTTAGCTTTTTAGAATGTTTGATCAACTCGCCACTACAAATGCAAATATATTTTGGCTTGCTTCGAATTTAAGATTGCTTAGAGTTTCATATTAGAAAGATTTTAGCATATTGATACTTGGTTTGGTGACTAGGATGTCTATGTGAGGGGGAGTTTAGACTGTATTTTTGACAAACTACATTCCATGAGGGATAGCAACTACTCCAGTGTTGATTGTGCATTTGTTTTGGTATTCGTGACAAAAAGAGGGGGCAAAGTATATTGTTGTGAAGCATAGATATATTGCTAATTTTGTACTTAGATTTAGTATTATCTACTATTGCTATATAATAATGCTCATTGATAGTTTGTAATAATTATGTTATTTATTTATACATATATTTTTTCTAGTTATACTAACCATATTTAATTTCACTACTACAAGCAAATATAAAGAGTTCTTTAGTTGAAATTATAAGTTGAGAGTAAGTTGATTAATGTTTAATGCGTCTATATCATCCAAGTTATAAGCTGACTTTTATATTGTATTACTTTTATTGGTTGAAAAAATTTGAAAGGTTTTACTTGATAACTATTTGTTGTTGAGATTCTCCTTCATCACTAAAATATGTTCGTTATTTTTCTTTATTGTCTTATATTTATTTTGTTGATATATCTTTTTGTGAAAATTGATTTTGATTTATATTTAGTAAAGAATATACATCACGTGTATTGTATATTCGTATATACTTTACTTTCACTTACAAGGCTTAAATGAATCAAACTTAGGGATTTCCCAATCCTTCTATTTCTGGATATCATTCTCCACGAGTGTTCATCCCTCTTATAGTTGTGAAGAAGATGGGTAGCTATTGCTGCTAGGCCATATTGGTTAGCAATTTATTTTAGAGAATAACCTAAATGAAGGCTTTGAATTTTGGTGAAAATTTGAGCTCCCAGAGCTTGGCCCAACAGGCCTCCTTGTGAGTTTGGGTTTCTATGAGAAGGTCGTACGTAGCTGTGCTTGTCTAATGGCCTGAGTTGCTATTCCATATGGTCTGTCATATAAATCGGCAGACTTGGTGATATGGACATCCCAACGGGTCAAATTGATCCCTTCTGGGGGGTGTCTACTGATTTGCTACCATTTCTATTCTCCATTAGGAAGGAGGTAGTCTGCAACCTTGTGATCAGGATGGTGGAGGGCCATCACCCACCCATCTATCTCTCCAAAAGCGGATAGATTTACCAGTGCCATAAGCCTATTTGATTCCTCTGGTAATGAGGTTCTGTGTATTAAGTGTACTTCGGCACGTACTCGAGGTCCCGGGTTTGGGTTTAACTCAAGCGCCATGGGAGATCGCAGCCAATCTTGCCTAATTATTGCCATGTGCTTCTCCAAGACCCACACACTAGCTTCTTTAGGGAATAAACCCTGTCCCAACTTACTAGGTGGATTTTTTTGTATCCCCAGAGAAATATTAATTTTGCTGAGCCGTCTACATGTCCCCCTTCTCAAGGGATGAGTTTTTATGAGGTACATAGCCACGGTTCGAATCAAAATGCGTGTTGGGGTCACTCTCTTGTGGTGTTTGTGTCCGCGGACAAGTGGACACAAATGCACGATGACTCCTCAGAGGTTCATGTCCGTGAGGTTGACATGGACGAGGACGTTTGAAGAAATTCGGAAACGTGTGTCCTCGGGGGCAGCTGGATGAATTGGACGGGGACTACTCAAAGGCATCATGTCCGAGAGGTGGACATGGACGAGGACGCTGGAGCCTAGGCGTTGACTTTCTCTCTCTCGTAGGCCTGCTGCAGCGGCGTGTTGCAGGTGGACAGTTGACCCACTCCGATTGGACGTTCGGGCGGCTTCAACTTCCAAGGTGGCGGGCCTGCCATTCTGACACGCAGGAGGCGTGTGGATGGCCATGGCAGGTCTAAGGGGACATAGCCCAGCCACCCTACTGGCAGTATGGTGGCTGGGTAGGTTGGCCACGTGGCCCTCCCCTGGTATTATAAATAGGCTACGTGAGATTGAGAATGTGAGTGAGTGAGAGCTTGTGAAAGCAAGTGTGAGTGCATGTAAAGGCAAAAGGACTTTGTGAAAGAAAAAGAGGAGTGCACCACCGGTGAGAGAAGGGAGAAAGAGAAAAATCGAGTGAAGAGAAAAGAGTGTGCTTTTCTCGGTTTGCTCAGGAGTGTTTTCTTCTTTAACTTCTTGGGTGTGTAGCGGATACTCCCTCTTGGAGGTTTGTAACCTATTTCACATAGTGAATTTGCTGTTGCCTCTGCTCCCGTGGTTTTTTCCTTCGGTTCCAGAAGGGTTTCCACGTTAAATATCGTGTGTTTCTCTTTCCTTGTTGACCGTCCGTCCGAGTGCTGTCCCTCTGTGTCCGAGTAATTTGTCCCCTCGGTCATTACGTCCGGGTGAACATTCTGTTCGAGTGCCCGGTTGTCCCAACAATGCGGTTGAGAGAAACTTGGTTTCCCAGTCTTGAAGCTGCCTACTGGCTTCATCAATAACCACTTTATGCAAGTCTTGATATTTTGGCACCAAGATACTTCCCGAGGTGGGCGGTCTTCTTGAAAGCAAAAGAGGAGAACATGTCGCTTGCCAGATCCTTGTTTGCTCCTGGGGAGATATAAATTTGTGATTTCTCAGAATTATTGCATTGGACCGAAGCATGACAAAAGGAATCAAGTGTCTTGGTCGTAGTATCAATCTGTCATCTCCTTGCTTTTGCAGAAAGGAGGAATTGCAGCCCCTCTGCTGCAGACCTTAAAAGGCTTCTAGTTTCCATTGCTCTGAAGGATGAGCAGGTGTGAAAGCCCCTCAATGCACAAATTGAAAATATAGAGGGAGGAGGACTCCCATTGCGGAAGCCCGTATGATGGGGTGAAGCGGGATGTGAGCTCTCCATGACAGAGTACCGCAGTAGTAGAAACCAAATTTCGTACGTCACGCCTGCATTCATACCCATTGCCCTGCCCAAAGAGTGGAGAACCTTTTGTGTAGCTAAAATGTCATCGTGTGGTGTTCTATTTGATAGGAAACTAGCTCAATCAGTATTACAATTGGAATTATTGCACCACATAGCTTCAAATAAAAAATGCTTGAGGTCTTTGCCAAGAAGGAAAAGACAAGGAGTATCAATGTAGATGGGAGAGTTGTCCGAGGAGACTATTAAGGTTGGTTAATGTTGAATTATAGAATTTGAGTGTCCAACTTGCTATGGTAAGAACACGATGGAGGCATTTGTGGAGGGAAGTATGAGACACTCATATTCAACTTAGGGCGACTGAAGCCCTTATTGAAAAGCCCGCAATCTGCAATTCGGGAATAGAAATTGGATGCATTTGCTTAGATTTGTTGGTTTTTCCCCATGTTTCTCTTCAGATGCTAGGACGTCGTTAAAATCACCGATGACACACCATGGAAGGGAGTGTGCCATAGTGGCAAGATCAGTCCAGAGAGCCTTATGGCTGGCAGGCTTAGAACTAGCATAGATGGCTGAGAGAAGCCAACCCTAACTGATGCATCTCTTGTTCTCGAATTGTGATATGTATTAGGGAGTCTTCCAATCTTTCGTTGTGGGTCGAATTGGAGTAGGTCCGGTCTCTATCGCTATTAACTTGGAACCTGTGTACCACAAATTACAAACAGGAGGTTAGATAATTAGCGGAACTCATTCCCTAATTTATCCTTCGACACTCAAGTCAGAAATCTTCTTCAAGAAATAGAAAGATATAAGGAGGATGTTAGATAATGTAGAATTGCATGTGAATGGGAGATGTAAGAGGATGACTGACTCCTATAGGTGCACTTGACGGGGGCGGCTTGGAGAGGAAGGAGGTCTGGGCTTCCTTCTGGCTGTATGCGGTCGGTGACTCACTAGGGATGTACTCGGTAAGTGTCTCACTATGGACATACTCGATAAGGAATGACTTACTATGGATGCACTTGACCTGAAGTAACTCACTATAAATGCACCCGGCAGGGAGTGGCTCACTATGGATGCATTCGATAGGAAGTGACTCACCATGGATGCACTCAATGAGTGGCTCACTATGGACGTACTTGGTAGGGAGTAGTTCATTAGGGACGCACTCGGTAGGAGTGGTTTACTAAGGATGTACTCGGTAGGAAGTGGCTCATTATGGATGCACTTTGTGAGGTTCCGGCCACTCGAATTAAAATTATACAGTAATCAAGTGAATATAATCAAGATTTAAGCCTAGTTCATGGGAAAAATTAGTTTCGAGACTGTAGGACAACTCGGCGGTGTGGGCACGCCGGGCACCCAAGGCGGCGCCGCGAGCGCTGGGTGGCAAATTGGGCACGCCAGCTCAGGGAATAAAAATGCCGCGAACGCTTTTTCCCTCATTTTGTTTGGCCAACTAATTTCTAGAGAGAGAGAGCGCGCAAGGAGAAGAGAGAGGAAGGAAATCCGAAGGCCCCGGGTTCGATTTTGAGCTATTGCTAGCTACAAAGGTGATAGATCGAGTTGAGGTAAGTGTACTAATAATAATTTCTCTCGTTTATTTGCACTTTTATCTCATTTTTCTTTGGGTATCCTTATTCCGATACCTGATTGAACTTATATTCCATATTACCCATCTCCCTAGCATAAACATACTTTGATTTCATGTCCATTTAGCGAGATTTGAATAGTTTTTCGTAACCTGGAACCCTAACCCACGCCTAGATAGATTTCATCATTTATTTCAGGTATTATGCATAATTTGATACTAGATAATCGGAACCCATAACTTGAGCATGAAATTCCATCAATTCAGTGACCGAAATCCTGCATTTTGTGCGGTTCATGCATACCGAAACTTTAACCCGCGCCCCGCACATTCCGAACGATCTCCCCGCGAAACTTATGCATAAATTGGACTTAGGACTTTAAACCCTGACTTATGAATGCGATTGAATTGCATTTAATTTCATAAACTATGAATATGCTAATTTTGTATGCTCCAGAATCACGATACGAACTGTTATGAAGGAATTTAGCAATCGGACACTCTAAAAATCGTACTGGGCATGATATGGCAAGGAACTCTCAATTCTTGAAGCTCCAAATAAATTATGTATGACATTATGAATATGTGAGGACCTAAGTTCACAAAAATATGAAAATTTGTATCAAAATATGCTTATGGAAAAAGAAAATCTGATGACGGAGAAAATTCTGTAATTAAGTGATAGACCTATGAACTGATTGACTTATAAAACGTTTGCCAATAGTGTCGGAATGAATAATTTTGTGCTCAAGAATATAATTTTCTAATGAAATAAGGAACTAAGAATTTGGATCAAGGATTATGGATAATAAACATTAACATGCCGAAATATTACAGTGAAAAACTCAAGAATTACTCTGGCCGTATATCCTAGCCGTGTCGTGTTAGCGGGTGATATATCTTGGCATGTCTTAGTATATTATAATGGAAGGTCATCATCTGTTTCAGAACCGCTTGCGGCTGGGTCACCGCAACTGATTGACCCCGTCTATAGGAATTGTATGTAGACAGCCCACCTTTGAGTCTTCAGTAGGAGGAGATGACTTTAAATTGTGTAGGAGCAAATACAATCTAGGCTATGACCGACCGTTCCTTTGTCAGTAAGGCCAACTGACCTTGACTCCAAACGAAATAAGTTTTCGGCATAAATTGATAACTAAGAAAAGACAAAGGAAATAAATTAAAGCAAATTGGAAACAAACCTTCATTAAAGCATATTTCTATATTTTTACTGCATGACCACTTATATACACTTTTCTTTCCTGCATGCATTATTATGATCTGAAAATGAAATCCTACATGTACCTTGTTGTCTCGTACTTTACTGAGCTTTAACTTACTCATTACTATTTTGTTATCCCCTCTCAGATGATTAACACGAATTCTTGCACAATGAGGAGGAATAGGAGAAGTTAGCACCTAACTTAGGCATGGAAATGATGTTTTTTATGCTTTGAAAGAACTGCATTTTGTATTTTTGGGCGTAGTTGATGATTCCTTTGGAAATAAGAAAATTGTATATATATGTTGCCCTTTTTATCTGTATATCAGTTATAGTGATACGTTTAGTTAGAAAATGATGTTGTGGATCTTTAGTTTGCTTTCGCAGGTTTTTGAAGGGTACTCCGAGGCTTAGTGACATCTCCCTGTTCCAACCTGGAGTTTGGACTTTTGAGTTGGTAATATGTAGAATTTTGTATGTATTGTAGGGCATTTATAGGTTCTGTATTAAGCAGATATCTGTATTACAATCGAAACTCTATCGAATTTTTGGCTGATAGTACAGTACGTCACACACTCGGCCGAAAGTAGCTTACTGTGGATGCACTCAATGAGTGGCTCACTATGGATGCACTCGGTAGGGAGTGGCTCATTAGGGATACAATCAACAGGGAGTGGCTCATTAGGAATACACTCGGTAGGGAGAGGCTCACTATGGATGCACTCGATAGGGAGTAGCACATTAGGGATGCACTCGATAAAAAGTGGCTTACTATAGATGCACTCGATAGAGAGTAACTCACTATGGATGCACTCGGTAGGGAGTGGCTCATTAAGGATAAGAAAGAGTTGTTTGGGGAAAGAGAGCTTGGTTCATTTTTGGCTCTTAAGTCTTGTTCGTGGGTGGTTTTTCCACTAAGAGTTGCACCCTATTGAGGGGTGTCTTAGAAGTGCACCCAAGTGAATGGTGGTTTAGAGGGGGAGGACTAAACTGCACTGATGGGCCAGCATCCTGATCACCTGAGCGGAGAGTTAGCTCTCGGATAGCGGGCTTTTGGCTTCGAGATGGAGAGTTGACTCCTAGACGGAGGGTTCTTGACTCCGAGACAGAACACTCGTGGCTCCGGGATGAAGTGCTCCTGGTTTCGGGACAGAGGGTTGACTCTTAGATGGAGGGCTTCTAACTCCGGGACGGAGGGTTCCTAGCTTTGGGACAGAGGGCTGACTCTTGGACGGAGAGCTCCTGGCTCCTGGCTCCCGGCTCCGAGATAGAGAATTGGCTCCGAGACTAAAGACTCGTGGTTCCTGGATAGAGTGCTCCTAGCTCCGAGATAGAGGGCTGACTCTTAGACGAGGGCTCCTGTCTCCCAGACGAAGAGGTTTTGGCTCCGAAACAGAGGGCTCCTGGATCCAGGACGGAGAATTGGCTCCAGGACGGAGGACTCGTGGCTCTAGAATGGAGTGCTTCTAGATCTAAGACGGATGGCTCCTGACTCCCGAACGAAGGGCTCCTGAATGGAGGGTAGGCCTCCTGGAAGGATGACAACTCCTAGATGGAAGGTAGGCCCCCTGCTTCGAAATATTGAGCCATCTCAAGCTTGTCCTTTCAAGTTTGAGGGTGTCTGGCTTTATAATGTGGGACCTTTCACTTTGGAAAAATTTTATTGGGTTGGAGATGAGTTATGATCCTGCTGTGGGGCTTAGCCCCTTAGGCCCATGTTTGCTGGATGCATCAGTGACCTACCGTGATTCCTTAGAACTAGGATTTCTTTGGGAATGTTGAGGATTAGAGCTTTATTAGCATTAGTGATGTATATCAGGGGCTCCGGATTTAGCTGGAGAAGTGGAGGTTGAATTGGCAGGCTAGGTGGCATAGGCCAAGTCCTTTTTCTTTTGAGGTTTGTTTTGGGAAGTGGGCATGGTATTGAGGGGCCTTGTATGGGGGGGCTTGGATGCTGATGCCATTTGAGGCTGCTTCTCTTGGAAGAATCAAGATCCTTCGTCCATATCAGTGTTGATGAGAGAAGCAAAGCAGGACCCTGAGCAGTCCTGTTCCCTAGTTGCTACTATATTTGAAGGACCTTTTGTCAATGGATTCCTGACATTCTGTCTAAGGGGCCTGGGAGCATGTAACCATGAGCTGAAATCTTTGTCGTCTTCCCCTTTAAATAAAAAATAGAGTGATTCTCTTCAGTGCTCTCATTCATGGCTTTTGCTGGCTATGTTGTGATTCCCTGAGTTGGTCCTTTTCCGGCGTGCATGCATGTCCCTTTGGGTGTTCCCCGCTCTTCCGCATCCATAGCCTATCTCTAGGAGCCCTGCCCTTCCACATCAATAGCATATTTCTAGCAGACCCCCATATTCAAGTTTGAGGGTTTCTCAGTTAAGAAAAATTGAGAGAGCAGTGGCTTGGAGAGATCGACATTGGCATTATTCTTGGCAAATCTACCTCTATCCGCTGCTGTGGTGTTCATATCAATTTCGATTGGCTAGCCAATTAGCTTTCATAGCCCATAGAACATCATTCCGGCTATAGTAGAATGGTACGTCTGGGAGCCTCACCCAGATCACAACAGCGTCAAAGTCATTTTCATGAGGATTGAAATTTTGGCTCCAAGGGCAAACCATGAGGTAGTGTTGGTATACCATTCATGGTCCATTCGACAGGGCTTCAAACTAGTCAGTTGGATTTGTGAATCGGCGAGATAATAGTTGAAATCTAAGTAAATCACCTTGTACTGGCACAATGGATTCCATAAAATAGGAATTTTATGGAACAGAGCTTTGTAGCTAAGTGAGCGATCCCAGTCTTTCACAAGTTCATATATAAATTCATCAAAGGGAATTATAGACGGCTATTTACCTGGAAGGTCCACTGAGATATCCCCTTCCATGGTGGTGTTGTCCCCCAAGTCTTCAATTAAGGTTCAATATCCTGGCCCATTGTGGTGACGCAAACCCAGTATACAACCATCACCCGGTCTGCTCATGCTAAAAACCATCCATCTCATAAAAATATTATAATCATCACTGAAAAATAACTTGACCAAGACAAAAAAATATAGATACATCAATACTATGAGGAAAACACAGTCCCAAAACTAATATCATAAACGTATATGAATGTATTACAACTAAAATATCAAGACATAAACTACTTGCTCCAACTAGGCTATTCAGCTCCACATTGTCTCCAAAGCTCTCCCTCTAATCTGCTTCAAAACTTGTGATCAGCAATTCCAATGCTATTCTACAAGGAAAGAACTTGAAATGGTAAGCTGGATGCCCAACAAACAACCTTGACCAAAGCTAACAACAGCGGGAGTCAAATGATCCTAGAACACGTTTATCAATGAATTTTTCAAGCAACAATATCAAAGTTCAATAAATTGTGTTAATAAATAACATCATCATTATTAACTCAAGAAATTATATCAAAATTCCGAAGGATATCCACTCGATTTCAATAAATCTCAATATTGGCTACAAGGTCTACTAAGGTCTTCCCTTAAAAATTTTGAAAATCCAACTCAATATAAAGTCTAAATAATAACAAATAATAATAATCTCCGGCGATCTTCTTTATATTGTGAACCAAAAGTTAATGTATTTATGCCTCCATTGACTAGATATATAGCATGAGGTTTTCAATATCTACGATATATAACTGCCCCTACAAATCCTCCTAGAAGACCATAACCATAGCAGGACTATACTATCTCCAATGTTTCTCCTCATGATATCTAGATATCATATTCTATGATAGTTAGAATGATGTAAGCATCCTTCTTCAAAATATATTGACCTCGACAACTGAAATTGATTTGGTAACGAAAAAGTATAGACTATGCTAACGTTTCATCAACTCCCATTCGCTCAGATATCTTGGAGTCTTTACATACTTTCATTTACTTAGTCATAGAATTTCAATAAAATGTACTTACACAAATTAAGGGACAACACCAGTGAATGAAGGAAAGAAGGAATAGGGGAATCGACAAAAGCACCTAAGTATCCCACATGGTCATCTCACTAAGGCCCACAAAAATTCTTTGAACTCATCCTAAATTTGAAACCATGCTTCTCGGTATTTAAAACCTATGATTTAACTTGTTCTCGAAATTGACTCTCTAGCGTTTGAATAACATGCAAATGCCGAGCACTGTTCTCTATTAAAACAAAGCTAAATCTCAACTAAACTATGTTTTCTGTCACTGAGGCCTCATAACAAATTAGGATACTGCTATTCCTCATGAAAATAAACCGGGATCTTATTGATTAACGAAACTCTTCTGTTAGAGACATTTGTCTAATTGGCATATTCCGTGACCATATGTATTATTATATTGATGTCGGGTTGTGGGTTGTTGGGTTAAAGTCCGTTTGGTCCGCCCTCCACGCACTCGAGCCCGTCCAAAGACCGCCCGCTCGCCTGCAGCCCGCTTGCTGCTCGAGCGCATAAACCAGAATGGGGGCCGCTCACTTCCTGCTCGATATCCGCTCGAGCCGATAAACCAGTATGCTGCCCGCTCGCTGTTCGCCCTCCAGCCGCTCGAGCGCCTGCTGGGTTTCTGCGGAAACCCTACAGCCGCTCGAGCGGCGGCCCAACGGGCAGAATTTTTGAACGCGTTTTTGGCTCCACTATAAATTCATACATTCTTTTCCTCAAACCCTTAGCACGCCACAGCCTCTCTGAAAATCTGGTGCAGCCATTAAGGCTTGAGAAGAAAGCTTCACATGCTTCAATTATTTTAGCTTCTCTTGAGAAATCCAAAAGACATTACTTTGAGCTTCATAATCTAAAGAGGTTTCTCATTATTTTTCTTTCTCTTTTTCCATTCAACCTTCATCCTTCTACCATTGTTGGAGACTTTGGTTCGTGAAGAAGGAGACTCGTTCGTGATTGGAAATTCAAGTGGTTCGAGGGAAGATTGACGTGAAGACCGGAAGGAGTCCGGTTCCGTTGCCGCGGGCAAATCCAATGAGTTCCTTGGTAGGGATCACGTGACAGGAGTAAGTCGGCTAGGTTAGCGCGTCGTTACCACCCGGTCTGTAAGTTGATTTTCATAGTGCATTGCTTCCCTGGCCGTTGAAGCCCGGAGTGTTTTTCTCGATACCGTGGGTATCGAGTTTTCACTTCGTCACCAAAAAATCGCGCCTTTATTATTATTGCTCATTGTTGTTAATATTGTACATGCTTATTAGTTCCGTTTACATCTGGAGTTAAATATCCCTTACGTGTATCGGATATTTAATTTATTATTTATTGTTGCTTCCGCTATATTTTTACGGGGTCGAAACACGTTAGCACGAAACGTGCTTTTTCAATTGGTATCAGAGACTCACCCCGATCTGCGACCCCCGATCTAGATGTATACTAGTGGATCGCTTTCCGTTCCTCCCTTCTTTGATGGGAGTAACTATGCCTATTGGAAGGTCCGGATGAGAGCCTTCCTAAAATCTTTAGATGAACGAGTTTGGGTTAGTACCCAAATTGGGTGGACGCCACCCACAAGTTCCGTCGATAACGAACCAAAAGCCCTATCTTCATGGACCAAAGAGGAACTTGATGCATGTAATTGGAATAGTAAGGGGTTACATGCTATTTTCATGGCTGTGTCTCCCGATGAGTTTAAACGAATTCAATGTGTGAGACCTCTAAAGATACTTGGGATATTCTTGAAATTACTCACGAAGGCACGAAACTAGTGAAAAATTCAAAATTACAAATGCTCACCACTAGATTCGAGGAAATAAAAATGAAAAATGATGAGACCTTCGATGAGTTCTATGCTCAATTGAATGATATTGCCAATTCTACATTTAATTTAGGAGAACGAATCCCTAAAAATAGGATTGTTAGAAAAGTTCTTCGACCTTTGCCTGAACGCTTTAGACCTAAAGTTACTGCCATTGAAGAAAGCAAAGATTTAGATAAATTGAAAATAGAAGAACTTGTAGGCTCCCTACAAACTTATGAGCTCACATTGCCTCAATCAAAGAAACAAAAATCTATTGCTCTAAAATCAAGTAGGGAAGAGCGAAAACGGGACTCCGATGAAGAATCATGTAGCGATGACGATTTTTCATTATTTGTTAAGAATTTTAAAAAATTCTTAATGAAAAATAATTCTCCATCAGAAAAATTGGATGTGGACTTAAAACGATCACATAAATTTGAGAAGAAAGACCGACGTGAGAGTAAGGACTCCAAATCGAAAACTATCCAAGGGGTCCAATGTCATGAGTGTAAAGGCTTTGGCCATTATCGGGCTGAATGCCCAAACCTTAAACGCCAACAAGGTCAAGCCTTTAAAGCTAATGTGATCGTAAGCGATGACGAAGAAGAAGAGGGTGAAACATGTTCTGAAAATGGGCCGGTCAAGCACATGGCCTTTATGACCTCAATGTGTGACAATTCTGTAGAGAACATTAATCGATCTGATGATTCTGAGGCCGAATCAGAAGCTGAATTTGATGGCCTTCAAGAAGCTTACGATAAATTATTTAGGGAATGTTTGAAAGTTAAGAAATTAAATAGAACCCTAAATAATATGATCATTGATTTGGAAAAAGAAAAAATATCTCTACAATCCAAGGTTGATTCTAAACTCCAAGAATTTGAGAATTTAAAAATCTCATCTTCTAAACAAATAACAACTCTAGAATCTGAACTTGAGGCATCTCGAAAAGATTTGAAACAATTATCAAATGGGTCTACGAAATTAGATCATATGCTCGGGTTGGGAAAAATTGGTGGAAATAAACAGGGTTTGGGGTATGTTGCGAACTTTGTACAAACTGATGTGGAACCTAAAACTGTGTTTATTCCCGCCACGAAAATTTCACATAATCATGCCCACACACCCAAAGTCATCAAGGCCGTGCCTCAACGTGTGAATAACAGATTTGGCCCATCTAATCTAGGTAATCACAAGGCCATGAACAATTCTTCCATCCCTAAGTTTGTGCCTACTTGTCATGCATGTGGAAAAGTTGGTCATATTCGCCGAAGGTGCTACACCATGAATCTTTTGCACAACCAAATACCAGGGCTAAATATGAATAAACTTGTTGATCACCTTCAACATTTGGATGCACAAGTAAAAAGCTTGAATACAAGAATGCATTCAGTGAGACAAGTTTGGGTTAAGAAAAGTGAGCTACATTACCCCTTGGCCATTCGTGACAAAAAGGGAGAGATAAATTTTTGATGCACTTTGTTAGGGGGAGCTTAGGGGAGACGGAGCGGAGCCTGCTTATTTTGGGGGTATTTTTGTTATTCTCATGTCATTTCAGTTTATTATTACTGTTAGGGGGAGTATTGATTATGTTCGTTAGGAGGAGGATTGGTGTTTGGTACATTTTTGTATGTTCTCATGCCAATGTACCATGCATGCCGTTAAATTGTTATTATCTTTTGTATTGTTGGTACTAACCTTGCTTGATCAGGACACTAAAGTATACAGGATGTCACCGCAAGTCTTTATCGCATCACCTCAGCAGCTCTCGTATAGCTATTTCCATTGTTTTATGTATTTTTTTGTATCACTAGGCGTAGGTTTTCATGTACACGGGTTTTATCTCGGTGGTGTCTGAACCCGTGATTCTCTTGTATTTCTTTATTTTATGAGTTTTGTCACGGAATTGCCAAAGGGGGAGATTGTTAGAGACATTTGTGTAATTGGCATATTCCGTGACCATATGTATTATTATATTGATGTCGGGTTGTGGGTTGTCTGGTTAAAGTCCATTCGGTCCGCCCTCCACACGCTCGAGCCCGTCTAAAGACCGCCCGCTCGCCTGGAGCCCGCTTGCTGCTCGAGCGCATAAACCAGAATGGGGGCCGCTCGCTTCCTGCTCGATATCCGCTCGAGCCGATAAACCAGTATGCCGCCCGCTCGCTGTTCGCCCTCCAGCCGCTCGGCTCGAGCCCCGCTCGAGCGGCGGCCCAACGGGCAGAATTTTTGAACGCGTTTTTGGCTCCACTATAAATTCATACCTTCTTTTCCTCAAACCCTAAGCACGCCACAGCCTCTCTGAAAATCTGGTGCAGCCATTAAGGCTTGAGAAGAAAGCTTCACATGCTTCAATTGTTTTAGCTTCTCTTGAGAAATCCAAAAGACATTACTTTGAGCTTCATAATCTAAAGAGGTTTCTCATTATTTTTCTTTCTCTTTTTCCATTCAACCTTCATCCTTCTACCATTGTTGGAGACTTTGGTTCGTGAAGAAGGAGACTCGTTCGTGATTGGAAATTCAAGTGGTTCGAGGAAAGATTGACGTGAAGACCGGAAGGAGTCCGGTTCCGTTGCCGCGGGTAAATCCAAGGAGTTCCTTGGTAGGGATCACGTGACGGGAGTAAGTCGGCTAGGTTAGCGCGTCGTTACCACCCGGTCTGTAAGTTGATTTTCATAATGCATTGCTTCCCTGGCCGTTGAAGCCCGAAGTGTTTTTTCTCGATACCGTGGGTATCGAAGCCACTTCGTCACCAAAAAATCGCGCCTTTATTATTATTGCTCATTGTTGTTAATATTGTACATGCTTATTAGTTCCGTTTACATTTGGAGTTAAATATCCCTTACGTGTATCGGATATTTAATTTATTATTTATTGTTGCTTCCGCTATATTTTTACGGGGTCGAAACACATTAGCACGAAACGTGCTTTTTCATCTTCAAATTGTTGTTTGAAGTTTAAGCATTGCCTCAAATCACAGTCGAATGCCAGATCCATAGTTTCTAGTTCAAGCATTAATACACACATAGTCATGAGTATAATGTAAATATGAGACTACCCTCTCATTCCGTAGAGCTACCACATAATAAACTATGGAAATATTATCATTCCAACGTCAAGAAATCAACATGCAATGAGTGTATATAATAAACCACATGCAACGTTTGAACTATATTCAAACACGGTAAAAAAAGAATGTGGCGTTTAAATACTGGCTTGAATGTCACTCAAATGCCGCACACAACTTGAATAATTTACATCATAAAATTATTGCAACAATTATATTATATCATTCTAACGTTATACTACAATTCCTTCCTCTTGGCTGCTCGTTCAGATTTTTACGTCTCTACAATGAGATATAAACAGAGGATGAGAAAACCCTGAGAATTGCTAAGGTTTAGTTGGGCAGCCACTAAGATTTAATTCCCTCTCAATTTCTAATTTAAAATTTGAATAAAATTTACCTCCAAAGCAAACTCTATGTCAGCCGAGATCTCCTCCTCACAAATAGTGTAATATGAATAAAAGAGGGTAGAAACTCTAATGGCCACTAAGGATTTCAAGGAGGGCTGGCCGGCTAAGTCAGGGTTAGGAAATATAATTTCCTCCTAAATAATTAATTTTTTGAATTTGATTTACTTCAAAATTAGCCTTCTCATATCCAAGTGTTTTCTCCCTCAAAAGCCAAGAAAATATATAGCCTTCAGTTAGCTTAAAATGGCAGCTGGGCCTCAATTTCATTCCATAATTATTTTAATTCAAATTAAGCAGATTTAGCCGAAATTTGAAATATATTATGCCCCAAAATACTGCAGTTCAGCCGAGCCCAAAGAGGTTTATCTCCAAATACGGAGCAATCAACTAATAATTATGGACAATGCGAGATTCTTGAGTTCAATTTAATTAGTTGCCAAAAGAATCATTAGGTCTTCACTTGGCTAGGCATCAAAACCTTCCTAAAGGGTTCCTTATCGGCCGAGTAATGGTAGATCTGGAATTAACGCAACAGAGAAATGTTCGAGGACGAATTCGATGGGGACCTTGACCCGAAGGGATGCATTTTGAGGCTGGCAAAATGACCTCCATGATCCCATCTCCTCCCCTCCCTCCTATTTCCCAGGCAGATTACTGATGTGACTGCTTCTTGGCAGCCACCAAGACAAGAATGGTACAGAATTAATACCAATATGAGATCAAGCCAGAATAGTATTGGGGTCACTCTCGTGTGGCACTTATATCCGCAGACTATATTGGAGAAATGGACAAGGACTTTGATGATTGGTCCGAGAAGCCTGTCAAAGTGGACGAGGACTCGTTGGGAGCGTCATGTCCAAGAGGCTGCTGAGGATATGGACGAGGACCCTGAGAGTATAGGCATTGACTCTCTCTCTTCGTAGGCCTGCTGCAGTCCCGTTTTGCAGGTGGGTTGGTCACCTATTCTGATTGGATGTTGAGGCAGTTGCAACTTCCCAGGTGTTAGGCCTGCCACTCTGGCACGCCGGACGTGCACATGCCGTGGCAGGTCTAGGCGGCGTGGTCCTGCCACCCTAGTGCCAGTAGGGTGGCCGGTTGTCTACTAGGCCCATTGTGTATATATACAAGGCTTGTGCCCTTACTTGAGTTACGTGCTGCCAAGAGTATTTGGAGTGCTTGTGCCGTGTCTTTGAGAGCAGTCTTGGAGTGAGCATTGAGAGAGCTGTGAGCAAGTCTTGTTGTAAAGATAAAGTGAGAAACACTTTTAGAGAGAGATTGTACATTTGAGATTGTTTTTCTTTTTGTTTGAGCTTGTATAGCTAACATACTTGTAAACAATCCTTTTATAGTGTATTCTTTGGTGGTTTTTCCCTTGATTGAAGAAGGGTTTTCCACGTTAAAATTTCGTGTGTTCTCTCTCGTTTTTCTATCTCAACTTTTGGCAGTCCGTCCGAGAGTTCTACTCTGTGTTGCTGTCCGAGAGCTTTATCCACTCGGTCACCGTGTCTTCCGTATTTGCGTCAACAAGTGGTATCAGAGATTTTGGTTCTTTGAACGATGATCTTGTTGCTCGCAGGATGGAGGTTGGAAGCAAAATGACTTGTTAAACGGAGCCAACTTTGACACCTGGCAGAGCAAGATGTCAAACTTGCTCTTTATGAAGTCCATGCACAATCCCGTCTTTGCCACAGAAAAGCCGGCGGCAAAGACGGACGAGCAGTGGACGTTGGAGCACAACCAAGTGTGCGGCTATATTCGGAAGTTCGTGGATGACAACGTGTACAATCACGTTCGCGGAGAGACGAATGCCAAGCAGCTTTGGGAGAAGTTGGAAAAGCTCTATACCTCCAAATCCGACAATAACAAAATTTATCACTCGATGAGGCTGATGCAAATCCTGTACAAGGATGGCTCATCTGTCGCTGACCATCTGAATGAGTTTTAGGGCTGCGTGGACAGGCTGACTGGCGTGGGGATCAAGTTTGAGGATGAGGTCCTCGGACTCTGGTTGCTAGCAACTCTCCCAGACACATGGGAGGTTATGAGGATTACCATAGCCAATACAGCTCCTAACGGCGTGGTGACTTTAGAGATGGCCAAAGGAGCTGTGCTGAACGAGGAAGTGAGACGGTGTTCTCAGGGTTCGTCCACCTCTCAGCATTCCGAGGTCTTTGTTACCGAATCGAGAAGGAGTCGAGGACATAGCCTAAAGTCTAAAGACAAAGGGCGGAGTAAGTCACGTTCTCGGTATCAAGATATGGAGTGTCACCATTATGGCAATAAGGGCCATATCAAGAAGTTTTGTTATAAGTGGAAGCGTGAAAACGCTGGCAAGCAGAGGGGCGAAAAGAGACGAGGCAAGGAAGAGTCCTCGATCTTTGTTGTTACAGGCGGTGATCTCCTTTTAGCCTGCGAGTCTGAGGACTCTGTAAGTATGGCTGAGCAGGCTTCTGACTGGGTGCTGGATTCTGGCGCATCTATCCACGTCACCTCCAGGAGAGAGCTGTTCTCCACTTACACTCCTACTGCCCCAGGAGTGTTGAGGATGGGCAATATAGAGACGTCCGAGATCATTGGACGAGGCGACGTCTCCTTGTTGACGAACAGTGGAGCCCGACTGATTTTGAGGGATGTTCGATACATCCCCGATATTCGTATGAATATCATCTCAGTAGGACGGCTGGATGATGAAGGCTACTGCAGCGTCTTTTGTGACAGCAGTTTCAAGTTAACAAGGGGATCCATGGTGATTACCGGAAGAGTAAAGATCTCAGGCCTTTACACATTGAAAGCCCAGGCCGAGGTGGCAGAGGTGAATGCTACAAGAAGTGTGGAGTCCTCGGGCCTGTGGCATAAAAGGCTCGGACACATAAGTGAGTGTGGCATGAGTCATCTGGCGAAGAAGGGTCTCATCTTAGGGATGGATGGAGACATGCCAAGGACTTGCCCTCACTGCATGGTAGGGAAGCAGCGAAGAGTCTCCTTTCAAGGAGATGAATCTTCCAGGAGGTCCGAGTTCCTTGAGCTCGTCCACACGGATGTGTGTGGTCCCCTCCTGGAAAAGTCTTTTGGAGGAGCACAGTACTTTGTCTCCTTTATCGACAATTGCTCGAGGAAGTTGTGGGTGTTCCCGTTGAAGAGCAAGGATTAGGTCACGGGAACCTTTGAGCATTTTCATGCCCTCGTTGAGCGCGAGATCGGGAGGAGGTTGAAGGCCGTTCAGAGCGATAACGGCGGAGAATACATTGGGACGTTTGATGCCTATTGCAGAGCTCGCGGCATCAGACATCAGAGAACTCCACCCAAAACGTCACAGTTGAATGGCGTGGCCGAGAGGATGAATCGCACCCTGATGGAAAGGGTCAGGTGCATGTTATCCGAGGCCAGGCTTCCGGGATCTTTTTGGGCCGAGGCCTTGAAGGCGACCTCCCACGTGATCAACCGGTCGCCGAGTAAACCTCTGAACGAGAAAGTTTCAGAGAAGATTTGGACCGGGAAGGAACCAACTTTCAGCCATCTTCGGACTTTCGGCTGCAAAGCCTTTGTTCATGTTCCGAGAGATAAGAGGACCAAGCTGGAGCCAAAGACAAAGCAATGTGTCTTTCTGGGCTATGGCGAGGATAAACTTGGGTATAGGCTATGTGACCCAAAGGAAAGGAAGCTGATCCGCTCCCGAGACGTGGTCTTCATTGAGGACGAGACCATCGAGGACATTGGGAATGAGAAGAGGTCTCATCCCAGCACTTTCCGGACGGACAGAGTTGATGTTGATGCTGTCCGTCCAGTGCCTCTTGAGTCCGATGTCGGCGAATCAAGAGTGGCAGGTAATCATGGTGAGGCGGTTCCAGCGCCTCAGGAAGGTCGAGTTGAAGATCTGGCCCCTCAACAGGCCAAGGTGGCCCCTGTGAGACGGTCGTCCAGGGAGAGACGTCCGTCCATCCGCCTTCTAGCAAATGAGTTCGTCCTCCTCACTGATGCTGGAGAACCAGAAGATTTTGGCGAGGCCATGTGTAGAGCTCAAAATGATAAATGGTTTGAGGCTATGAAGAAAGAGATGGCCTCTCTTCATGAAAACCATACCTTTAAACTGGTTAAATTGCCCAAGGGGAAGAATGTCCTGAAAAACAAGTGGGTATTCCAACTGAAGGCGACCGAGGACACCAGCAAGCCAAGACACAAGGCACGGCTTGTGGTGAAAGGCTTTGGTTAACGGAAGGGTGTTGATTTTGATGAAATTTTTGCACTCTGTGTGACGATGTCATCGGTCTGTGTAGTGGTAGGACTGGCAGCGGCTTTGGATCTGGAGATAGAGCAACTGGACGTCCGGACAGCTTTTCTCTATAGAGATCTTGAGGAAGAGATCTACATGGAGCAACCAGATGGTTTTGAAGTCAATGGGAAGGAAGGATTAGTTTGTCGTTTGAAGAAGAGCTTGTACGGGCTGAAGCAAGCTCTGAGATAATGGTACCGAAAGTTTGAGTCCGTTATGGTCAGACGATGATACCATAAGACTGCTTCCGACCATTGTGTCTTTGTCCAGAGATTCTCGAAAAATGACTTCGTCATCCTCCTCCTTTATGTGGATAACATCTTGGAAAATCAATTAAGGCCAAAAAGTTGACAAGACTCATTCAAGACCTTGTCGGTTTCCGAGAATAGCGCTCGGATCAAGGAGCTAAAGGAGCAACACGGGCGCGATCTTTCGCCATGAAAGACCTCGGTTCGGGCATCAATTTCGGGCGGATGGGGGATCGGATATTTTGTGACCGAGGGGACAAGAAGCTCTGGCTATCCCAAGAAGGTTATGTTGAAAAGGTGCTTCAGAGATTCAACATGGAAAGCTCCATGCCTCAAAGATATTACACGCACTTTGGCACAACCATTTTAGGATGATTGAACAAGCGATATCAGTGTCCGCCCTCAGACATTGATAAGGCGCGTATGAGTAAGATTCCTTACTCCTCGGCCGTTGGCAGCTTGATGTACGCGGCCGTGTGTATGCGGCCGGACATTGCTCATACGGTTGGCCTTATGAGCAGATTTTTCTCAAACCCAGAGATGGAGCATTGGTCTGCAATAAAGTGAATTTTCAGATATCTACGTAGGACCTCCAAGACGGGTTTACAGTTTGGTGGAGAGAAGCCTCAGCTGATTGCGTACACAGACATGGCCAGGGACGTTGATTCTCGAAAATCAACGTTTAGATACTTGGTGAAATTTACGGGAGGGGTGGTCTCCTGGCAGTCCAAGTTGTAGAAGTGCATCGCTCTCTCGACTATAGAAGCAGAGTTCATTGCTGTGATTGAGGCTTGTAAGGAAATGTTTTGGATGAAAATGTTCGTCCAAGAATTGGGTCTAAGGCAAGAGACGTACGAGGTCCTTTGTGATAGTCAAAATGCCATTCACTTATGTAAAAACTTTTCATTCCATTTGAGATCAAAGCACATTGACGTGCGCTATTATTGGGTGAGAGATGTTTTTGATGATGGGCAGCTATCAATTGGAAAGGTCCGCTCGGATGACAATGGTTCGGACATGTTGACTAAAGTTTTGCCGAAGGAAAGTTGGAAACTTGTTGTGACATTGCCAGTCTGACTAACTTCACTCCCACTCGGTCGTGAGGGGAAGTTTGTTGGGGTCACTCCCGAGTGGCACTTATGTCCGCAGACTCAATTGGAGAAATGGGCGAGGACTTTGATGATTGGTTCGAGAAGCATGTCAAAGCGGACGAGGACTCGTTGGGCGAGGACATGGACGAGGACCCTGAGAGCGTAGGTGTTGACTCTCCCTCTCTCCGTAGGCCTACTATAACCGCGTTTTGCAGGTGGGTTGGTCACCTACTCCGATTGGATGTTGAGGCGGCTATAACTTCCCAGGTGTCAGGCCTGCCACTCTAGCACGCCAGGCGTGCGCTTGCCGTGGCAGGCCTAGGCTGCGTGGTCCTGCCACCCTAGTGCTAGTAGGGTGGTCGGCTGTCTACTAGGCCCATTGTGTATATATACAAGGCTTGTGCCCTTGCTTGAGTTGCATGCTGCCAAGAGTATTTGGAATGCTTGTGCCGTGTTTTTGAGAGCAGCCTTGGAGTGAGCCTTGAGAGAGCTGTGAGTAAGCCTTGTTATAAAGATAGAGTGAGAAACACTTTTAGAGAGAAATTGTACACTTGAGATTGTTTTTTTTTGTTTGAATTTGTGTAGCTAACATACTTGTAAATAATTCTTCTATAGTGTATTCTTTGGTGGTTTTTCCCTTGATTGAAGAAGGATTTTTCACATTAAAATTTCGTGTGTTCTCTCTCATTTTTCTATCTCAACTTTTGATCGTACCTCAAATGTCCGTCACTTTGGAGCCTCCGCTCTCATGTTTTGTTCCAAAGCTTTGTCCGCATCGGTCACCGTAATCTTCCTTTTATTACAATTAGTGTTTGCGCCAACAAATAGTACCATCGGCAGTGGTAAATTGTATAGAGAAGATGAAGCGAACGAGATTTTTTATTTCTCAGGTCTCCTCGATGCTGGGAACATCCTGACTGCTAATATCAATAATATTTTCTTCGTTCTAACCACTGTACCGGACTGGAGACTCCGAAAGATTATTATTGAGTTGTGCTCCAGCACTACAGTTCTGAAGTTCAATGAGTCGAATCCGATGGGTGATCCCAACGGAGACCTTCTTCTTGATTGACAAAGCTTGATAAACAGGAATTGAAAACTGTACTCTCACATAAATAAACAGATAAAAGAGCGCAGCAGGTGACTGCCGTGCTAAACTAGAAGCACATATGAATATGGCCTTGCGGATAGTTAGGGTCATTTGTTAATTTGGAGAGAGTTTGTTTTGAGTTGATGACAGAAAGTGACTTTAAAAAAAAAGAAATTATAATTTTTTATAAATTTTTGCAAATAAAAATTCAAAATTTATATTGTATTCCAAAATACTTTACATATGTTAATTTATTTTTTTAAAAAATTCAATGAAACTTGTTTAAAAAGAACACAGTAATTTACGGAGTGTAAGAAAAGGTAGAAGAAGGAGAAGCAATGGCAATGAAGTTGCTGTGCTTTGAACTGAAATCTAGCAAGCAACCAGAAAAAAAAATAATAATCGAAGGAATTTGGACAATGAAGCTTTGAGAGATCTCGATGACATTATTGTTGAGAAAACTAGTGCCGGTCTGACAATCAATCCGAGAGGATGAAGATAACAAACAATCACACACATAATAGAGAGAGATATGAGAGAATTGAGAATACACAATTTTACGTGAAAATCTTATTCTAAATAAGATAAAAAAAATCACGGGATACCTAATCCACAAATAATTTCACTGTGAAAACTTTTGATTGCAAAAAATATTGGTTATACAAATCCCTTGGAGAATAGATAACAGAAAGTAGAGCACAAAAGTAAAAATGGCGACTCCTTGTTTCCACTCTGATTTTCTCTCTTTTGCACTCTCACTCCCACTCTTACACACCGAGCTTGGCACATATATTTATGGGCACTGGGCGACCACCTACTCTGTAGGCCGATTGCGTGCACAATAAAACCTACTACAGATTCTACAAAACGCCTTCTTGCTGAGAGTAATTGACCTGCTCCACAAATCGACTACTTATTCTAAAAGTCAACTTTTTTTCCTGAAAAGTTATTTGTGCAGACTTTGTAGGTGACCAACTTTTCCAATTAGTATTCCCAAGCGTTGACCAAAGTCCTTGGCCCTTAATTAGAGACTTCAGTCGTGAGTTAGAGTCTTCAACTGTTACTTAGAGTTCTCGGCCTTTATACCTTTTCGGCCAAATATAACCACTCTAGCCTTTATTTTACTTTGGCCACATCGTTGCGTTCACAATACTTTCTATATGTGAGTGACCTAAAATCTTAACAAACTTCCCCTTACAACCGTGGGGGAACGAAATTTGTTAGTCCAGCTATACTGCAACAAGCTTCAAGCTTCCCCTTTGGTAGTAGCTTAGTCATCATGTCTGATCCATTCTCCTCGGTTCGGACTTTTTCAAGTAACAACAATCCCGTGTCAATGACATCTCTCACTCAATGATATCGAACATCAATATACTTCGATATTGAGAGGAATGAAGAGTTCTTACTGATATGTATAGCACTTTGGCTGTCATAAAGTACCATGTACTTCTTCTATTTAAAATTAAGTTTTCGAATGAACTTCTTCATCCACAGCATCTTCTTGTTGACTTCAATCACAGTAATAAATTTTACCATAATGGTTGAAAAAGTAACACATTTTTGCAACTTTAACTGCCAAGAAACAGTCCTTCTGGCGAACTTGACAAGGTATCTCGAAGTGGACTTTCAAAAGTCAACACCACCGGTCATATTAGCATTAGTGTATCCTACCAATAGAGGCTTGTCACTTTTAAAACACAGACATATCTTAGAAGTCCCCCGGAGATACCTTAATATCCACTTTACTGCTGACCAGTACTCCTTTCCAATATTGGATAGAAATCGGCTAACTATGTCGACGACATGTGTAATGTCTGGCCTCGTGCACACCATAGCATATATTAAGTTACCTACAACTGAACAGTAGGGTATGCTTCTCATGCTGGCTTTCTCAACATCTGATGTTGGACACTACCAATGCTTAGTCTGAAATGATTTGCCAGCGGAGTGCTCAGCAATTTAGACTTATCCATGTTAAAGCTTTGGAGCACATTCTTCACATAATTTTATTGAAACATTCATAATCTTCTTACCTCACCGTTGTGAAATACTCTGATACCTAAAATCTGCTTCGCCAACCCCAAATCCTTCATAGCAAAGGATTTTTCGAGCTGTCGTTTCAATTTAGAGATCCAGGATGAATTATGCCCAACAATTAGTATACCATCCACGTAGAGTAAGAGTTTATTAAAATCGTCTTTCGAAAACCTCTGAATAAAGACGCAATTATCCGAAGTAATCTTTCGATAGCCTTGACCCACCATAACAGAGTTGAACTTCTTATACCATTACCTTGGAGCTTGTAGACCATACAGGTTTTTCTTCAGACGACACATTAAATATTTCTTTCCCTTAACCCAAAATCCCTCCGGTTACTCTATGTCGATTTCCTCCTCCAGATCACCATGCAGAAATGCCATCCGCATATCCAACTACTCTACTTCCAAGTCTAGGATAGCTGTCGGTCTGAGAACGACCCGTACTAACGACATCTTCATAATTGGGGCAAAAATTTCATCAAAATTAACACCTTTTCCTTGGTTGAAGCCTTTTACAACTAGTTGCGTCTAGTACCTCAGTTGCAAGGTGCAATCGTCGGTTTTTAGGTAGAAGACCCACTTATTCTTCAAGACTCTATTCTCTTTCGGTAACTCAGCCTGCTCGAACTTATGGTTTTCATGCAGTGAACTCATATCGCCCTGCATGGCCTCCATTCATTCCGCATTATGATCGCCTTCCATAGCTTCTTTAAGGCTTTTTGACTCTCCTTCATTAGTGAGCAAAACATACACACTAGTCGATAAGCGAACCAATGGCCATCGGTTTCTTGAAGATCACCGAACAGGAACAACCTCAGCCGGCTCAGTAATGTTGCCTCCATCCACATCTTCATCAGGCACTGGTATCTCTTTATTGCCTTCCTCGACCATACCTTGGCCATCAACCTTTTGACCAAGAGGTGCCGGTCAGACAATTTCAATACTCATCTTATCAGTTCGACCGGTATCAAACACAACCTTCTTCACTTTCCCGATATCATCAATAGTTTTATCCTTAACAAATAACATGTCCCTTGATCTGACAGGCTTCCTCTCAGTTAGGCTATAGAGTCTAAATCCCAAATCGTCTTCCCCATAGCTTGGGAAGATACATGGCGTTGTCTTCGACTCAAACTTTGTCATTTTATCCTTTGGGATGTGAACGAATGCATTGCATCCAAATACCCAGAGGTAGTCATAGGACGGTTCTTTCCTTGACCACATCTTCTTTAGGACTTTTCTATTTAATCGGCTGGACAGTGATCTATTGAAGACATAAGTAGCGGTTATCAAGGCCTATGCCCAAAATGATCCGCAGAGCTTTAATTTAGAGAGTACACATCTGACTCTCTCCATTAGTGTACAATTTATGCGCTTGGCCATTCCGTTCAGCAGTGGTATTTTTGACGGTATCTTCTGATGCTGAATACCATGCAACCAGTAATAATCATCAAAAGCTCCAATGTATTCACCGCCATTGTTACTTCAGATGCACTTCAATTTTCTTCCTGTCTGCTGTTCAATCAGAGTATGAAAATACTCAAATACTTCAAGGACTTGATCCTTTATCTTAAGTGGGTACATCCACAACTTCCTTGAGTAATTATTAATGAATGAAATAAAATATTGTGCGCATCCAAATGACTTCTCTTTGAATGGCACACACACATTTGTGTGTACCAATTCAAGCGGCTCGACCTTCTTGGTGGACGAGTATCATTGAAATAAGACTCGCTGCTACTTTTCCGCCATGCAGTGAGGATAAGTCCTTAGGCCAGTCTCATTTACTCTTGAAATAAGGCACTTCTTAGCTAGGTAGCTCAACCCTTTTTCACTTATCTGAGAACTCCTCACTGCTTACAGCGTTTACCTCTCTAGCCATAACAGATGCTTTCACTACATACAAGCCGGAGACCTTCTTTCCATGGGGCAACAACTAGAGACTTTTTAATCAATCTCCATATTCCTTCACAGAAGGTATTGTAATACCCTTCATCGTTCAGTTTGCCGGTTCAAATTATATTCAACCGGATATCAGGCACATATTGGACATTTTCAGTTATAACCTCCTCTCATAGTTGGTGACAAGCGATACATCACGTCTGCTAATGACCCAGGACGTTCCTTCACTTTAGATTCTTAACACTCCAAAATCTCTCGGAATATAAAATGTGAACAGTCCCCTTCTGGCCGTGGCGTGGAGTGAAGCACCTGTATCCATCACCCAATTGGACTTTTGATCAGTCAAGTTTACCACATCATCCGTCTCACAGGTAACCAGGAGGTCATCCTCAGTTACAATCGAGACCGAGGCCTTCTCCTCGCATTTTTTCTTCTAGACTCCGCCCTCCTTATCTGTGTTTTTATGCTTCTATTTATAATAGTATATTTTAATGTGACCTTTCTTACTACAATAATAGCACTCAAGGTTTTGATACCTCAACCGAAACTTACTATGGTACTTCTCTCCAGATTTAGGACCGCATCCCTTACACCATCCCCATAACTCAATCGCCAGTATTTCGAAGTGATGACAGGTGAAGGTCCCTTGTGACCATCGTCTCATTTCATCGTTTAGCACAACTTATTTTACCATCTCAAGTGTTACCACGCCGTTTGGCACAGCATTGGCAATGGTGATTCTTATCACCTCCCATTAGTCCAGCAGGAGTTGTTCGAGCCATAAGCCCAACACCTCGTCTTCAAATTTAATACCCACCCCGTTCAGTCGGTCAACGGATCTTTGAAACTCATTTAGGTGCTCAGCAATTGATGAGCCATCCCTGTATCACACATGCATTAATTTCATCAAGTGAAATAGCTTATTATTGCCAGTCTTAGAAGTGTAAAGTGTCTCTAGCTTCTCCCACAGAGCCTTTACATCAGTCTTACTCCAGATGTGGTTATACAAATTGTAAAATATAGCCACACACTTGCTTGTACTCAAAAGCCCAACTTTCTTCCGATTTTGCCTCAAACTTTTGAGTGGCGAATACGGAATGTGCACTTGATTTAACAAATAACAGGTTTGATATCTTACTCTGCCAGATGTTATAGTTTGACCCGTTTAAGCAGATCATCTTATTGCCTATCTCCATGGATTCCGACGAGATTTAATAGTTGATACTGACAACCTCTGTCTAATATCACTTATTGGAAAAACTAGTGTCGGTCTGACAATAAATTTGAGAGAACCAAGATGACGAACAATCACACACACAACAAAAAGAGATAGGAGAGAATTGAAAACACACAGTTTACGTGAAAACCCCTATTTTAAATAAGAGAAAAAAATCACGGGACACTTAGCCAATAAATAATTTCATTCTGAAAACTTTTGGTTACAAAAAATTTTGGTTATACAAACCCATTGGAGAGTAGAGAACAGAAAGTAGAGCACAATAGTAAAAATGACAACTCATTGTTTCCGCTTTGATTTTCTCTCTTTCGCACTCTCGCTCCCACTCTCACACACCGAGCTTAGCACACATACTTATAGTAGGCCGGTTGTGTGCACAACAAAACTTGTCACAAATTCTACAAAACGTATTTCTGCTGAGAGCAGTTGATTTGCTCTGTAAATCACTTATAACTTTAAAAGACAATTTTCTTTTCTAAAAAGCTATTTGCGCAAACTTTATAGGCGACCACCTTTTCCAGTTAGTGTCCCCAAGTATTGATCAAAGCCCTCGACCCTTAATTAGAGACTTCGACCGTGAGTTAGAGTCTTCGGTTACTTAGAGTCCTCAGCTTTTATATATTTTCGGCTAAGTATAACCATTCCGACATTTATTTTACTTTGGCTATGTCGCCGAGCATACAATACTTTCCATACGAAAGTGATCCAAAATCTCAACAATTACCTCATCATTAATTTTACAACTTTAATAGAAATTGACTCTACTTAGTACTACAGTACAACTTTTCTTCTACTTTTATTGCTCTTTAACTTGTAAACCCCTCCCCCCCCAAATGAAGAGGAGATATTTTCTACTCCCATATTGAGAGATGAGATTTCAACATGAAAAAATGTTTTACCTTTGTAAAAATGTTCACCAGTTGATAAGATGTTGCAGTGTATTTCTTTTGAATAACTCTTCCTAAATTTTATCATGAACAAAATGATAATTTACTTTAATGTATTTCATTCTTTCATAAAAAAATAGAAGTTGTAGCTCTGTGAAGAGTGAATAGATTATCATAGTAAAGAACTAGTTAAGAGTGATTGATTCCACAATCATTAAGAATGTGTTAGATATAGCCAAGTGATTTTAGAACAAGTTGGTAGCCATGTCCCATTCAACTTCTACAAAAAAATGTAAAAACGATAGATTGCTTCTTTGATCACCAAGAAACTAAGAAATTTTTAAGAAAAATACCACAACTAGTCACTAACTATCAAGTATTAAGATGGGAGGCTTAGTCCAAGTCACAATAAGTTTACAAACTCAATGAAAAGATGAATGATTGTAATAGGTATTATTCTATTGGAGACTGTCTGATATAGGACAATACCTTATATGTAGCTGCAAAATGAATATTGCTGGGCTTCTACATGATTTGGCTCAAAATCTATGCACTATAGCTATTGCCTGAACGAGTGATGGGTAAATACAACAGACAACCAATCAATCTTCCAAAAATAGTGAGATCATTTAAGGATGAACTTGCTTCCTCGCTAAACCTGGCTTATTGATCCATGGGTAGTTTGCTTGGCCATGAAGCAAGAGTATCCGTGTCTCCTAAAAAATCGGACATATTCGTGTTGATTGATGAAAATTCTCTTGGAGGATAAGCAACTTTATTCCAAGAAAATATCATAAGAGCTCAAGATCCTTGATCTTAAATTATGAATGGAGAAATATCATAAACTAAATTGCTAGCCACAATTATGTCGCCAACATATACAAGTAGTTTAGTAAATATATTGACATTCTCAGATATAGAGAAATTGTAGTTGGCCTTTAACTGTTTGAAACTGAAACTAATAAAAGAATTAGAGAACTTCGAATACAATTGTCTTGAGGTCTACTTTAACTTATAAAACTCCTGAATAAATTACAAACTTGGTAAAGATTAACTTTATCATAACAGGGTAGGCACTTCATATGAATTTCTCCATTCAAATCATCATATAAAAATACATTGTGAACATCAAATTGGTAAAGATTCTCTCCCTTCGCAGCTGTAAAGGAAGGCAAATATTTAACAATAATCGATTCAGCTACAGGTGTGAAAGTTTCATAATGACTATTCTAGGCATTTTGAGTGTAGCCTTTAGCCATTAACAGTTACATATGTCTCTTACTAGTACCTTCCTAATTGTATTGAACTTCAAAGAGATTATGACAATCAATGACTTGTTTTCCCGTCGGCTAATCTGTTTAGATCCAAATACTGTTTGCTTCCAAGGATTGCAATTCTGCCTCATTATAAGTAGTTGGTTCCAAGGGTGAGGACACAAATGTGAACAAAGCACGGTAGGATGGCGAGAGCTTTTGACATGATAGGCAGTTGGCAATAGAGTATGAAGTACTAAATTACACATGGGCCATGCACATTTATCTCCATGAGCCAGCTGACAGTGATAATCTTAGAGATATTGAAACGCACTCCTAGATCTCTGACGTCTGAGTGAGAATTGGAAAACGATCATCATTTGACAGATGTGAGGCATCTGTTGGACTGGAATCGATAGATTTTATGTTCTCTGTGTTCGTTGTATTCGCAGTGCCAGATTCCATAGAAGGTGATGACTATTTGAAATTCAGAACTGGTGCTATGGTGGGATCATGTAGAGGTACAGGTGAACTGGTGATGTGATGACTTCATCGTAGATGGGAGTAGATGCTGATTCATTTTTAGGATCTATGCCCTCATTTTCTAATTCTTCTTAGGGGAAAAAATCAGTCGCGTAGATTTCAACATTTAGAGAAAAAAATACCGTGTCAAGATTCAATAACTTACATATTTTTGTTTTGAAAGGATATCCAAGAAAACATATTTCCTTCCTTTGTGGTCAAATTTGGTGTGGCCTTTTGAAAGAGTGATAGTGAAACAAAGACACCTATACATCTTTAGGTAGTCATATCAAGGTTTGACACCAAACAAAACCTCATAAGATGCCATGGGACGTAATATGAGAGTAGGGGTCCTATTTATCAAGTAGACTGTAGTTAAAATATATGTACTCCAATATTTGATAGGAACACTGGATTGAATCTTGAGTGCACCGAGTAACGTGCAATAAATGCCTATTTTCTTTTTCCACCACACCATTTTACTTAAGAGTTTCAACACTTCTTTGATGCATTATCATTTTATTGGTATAAAAGGATCCTATATGAAATTCAATCTCATTGCTGCAAATGGCTATGATTTTGATATCAAACCGTGTTTCAATCTGATTATAAAAAGATTCAATGTTCCTCATGACTATTGATTTTGACGTGAAAAGGTATATTCAAGTGCTTCTTAAAAAATCATTTATTATAGTGAAAAAACTATTTTGAATCATCATAACTCTATTCATAACATGACACCCTAAAATATCACTAGGTTTTAATTTAGAAATGCAAGATGTTCTATGCTCATTGATGGAAAAAGGAAGAAATTTAATTTGGCCAAATGACAATTGTACAGGGATTATCATTATCTATCAATGTAAGTCTTGAATTTGACAGGTGTCCTATACGACCATGCCATAACCTGGAGCATGAATCTATTCGGGCAATAGCAGTACTCAGAGAGATATTGGTAGAAAACTTCAGCAGTCTTTTTGAAAGTTTTAATGGTGATACAGAAGCTCTGTTAGGTGATAAAGACCTTGTTTAACCTGAACCAATCGTGATCAAGTAAATAAGGTTTTGAATAAAGTACGAATCAGAGAAGCAAATAACACAGCAAGTGAGATATTCTATCTTCTTCTTAACAAATATGAAATTTTAGTTGAACGATGGTACACAAAAGATACCTTCCAGTGCAAAGGAACCTGATATTTTCATACTACAAATGCGTGACAACTGCCTCATTTTCTTTTGGCAGTCTGACCAGGCGGGATACTCGAGATAATATCTGTGTAAAGGAAAGGGCAGCAGATCATATACAGTGGAGAGAAGTATGTGCCGGAGAGAAATCTAGGACAACTAGGTTTAAGTGTTAGAATTGGTCACTCTCTTGTGGATAATACAATAAACAGATTTGTTATCAGTGGATTTTTGAAGAGCAAGTGATGAGTATATTTGCTGGAAATTCGGAGAAGACTGGCCGGGTAAGGCAAAGTTTCGGTTAACAGAGGTTGACCGGCTGTGGATTCTGGTCAACGGAGTTGACCGACTGAAGGCAAATGACCAGTTGTGCATTCCGGTCAATAGAGTTGACCGGCTGAAGGATGCAGATGATTGAAGGCGCACGGACTGTCAAGGCGCGCGGATTTGCTGTGAGGTAATTTGGCCGGTCAACGCATTGTCGGCCAAGGAGCATAATAGGCGCGCGGTTCTGTTGGTGCTCAGACGGCCTAAGGCGCAAAAGGGAGTACGTGAAACTTACCGGTTGGTGACACTAGTATGGAATCGCCCGCGGACATGGCTGAGTGCACAGTAGCATGTGAAGATATAAGCTGTGCACAGTAATGACCAAGGACATGGAGTGTTAGAGATTGTTGTCACTGCCTGGACATTAAGGAACGCCAGAGGACTCTATGATGGCTAAAGGTATAGATTGTCCCGGGACTTGAGTGTAGCAACGATCAAGGACATCATGGAAAGTTGGTAGCACGTTGCGGACAGTTGGCTTTGTAGAGCAAGTAGCAGGTCTGTCCGTGCATACGCCGTTTGTGCAGATGGCAGGTTGTAGAATTGGTGAGTAATATTATTGGTAGGTTGTAGAGTTAGTGGTAGGCATTTGTCCACACACAGCCTGCCTATTGGTAGATGATCTCCGAACAGATCAATACATATATGCATGCTAGGCATGTTATGTGTGTGTGTGTGTGAAGAAACCAATGGTGCGGGTTGCACCGAGCTAGTGTGGGAGATAACATTAGAGGCGCAGTGTGCCGGCCATTGTGTGCGGGGGGCGAAACGGCAATTGTCTTTTTACTAACACTTTTAAAATATATGAATAGAGAGCTCCACAATGAGAAGAAGAGAGAAAAATAGTGAAGAAAAGAGAGACTAGTGAGTGAAATACGAAGTGTGAGGCCTTTGAATTCTCGTAATATGTTATTCATTTTTGCCTCTAAAGCTTGTATAGTCAGGGTAGTTGTTATACTCTATCTCTGAATTTGTGTAACCATTTTATATAGTAAATTTATTGACGGACTATGTGTTATGTGGGTTTTTTCCTTAGTTGAGAAGGAATTTCCACGTAAAAAATACTGTGTTTTTTTCTCATTCATACTAAATGGTGGTTGACGATGACGCGGGGTTCGGATTTTTCGCTGCTACCGGATCGAGTGGATCCGGATTGTTGAACCCCAACAAGTGGTATCAGAGACAGTTGAGTCTCTTCCAAATCTCAATAAGTTGTATCAGAGACAGGTTGTGGTCTCCTCGATATGGTTTCTCTGATACCAACAAGTGGTATAAGAGATAGCTGAGATTAACCCGGGCTCGAAAAGGGATACTTGCAGAGGGTGCTGACCAATAATGGCTACTTGCGGAGGTGTTGACCTACTGCTGGAGTGGAGTGAAGTGTCGCAGAGGGAAGTTGCCGAGTGAAGTGCCGTAGAAGTGGAGCTGCAGAGGTCTGCGGCTGTCAAAGTGGATCTGAAGTCATCGTGGAGGAGTTTTCCATTTAGTGTGGAGTTGGATGGAATAGTAAAAAGTATAGTAGAGTCAGCAGGGTCAAGAGGCAGAGCTGTGCAGAGGCCAAGGGCGGAGCTTTGTAGGGCCAAGGGCGGAGCCAGCAGGGCCAATGGCGGAGGGCCAAGGGCAATAGGGCCAACAGTGGAGCTGAGGTGGCAATAGTAAGGCAGAATGATTCAACCGTAAGGAAGAAACTGAAGGGGAGTTGGATTACTCCATGTTCAATGGAGTGGAAGAAGGTATTATTCTTGCGGAGGCCAACGCCGGGTTCCTAGTTGAGGGGAAGCTGTCAAAAGGTAGGTGATGACGGTTGCCGGATAATGGCAAAGGTGTTTTTCATAAGGTCGTGAGGAAAAATTTGTTGAAGTTGGTCACTCCCTTATGGGTAACCCAACAAACAGGTTTAACCATCGGTGGATTTTGGAGAGCAAATGATGGAGTACATTTACTAAAAATCTAGAAAAGACTGGCCGGGCAAGGCAAAGTTCTGGTCAACAGAGATTGACTAGCTGTGGATTCTAATCAATGGAGTTGACCGACTGAAGGCAAATGGCCAGTTGTAGATTTCGATCAACGGAGTTGATCGGTTGAAGGATGGCTGAAGGCGCACGGACAGGCAAGGGGCGCGGATTTGCTCTGAGGCAATTTGGCCGGTCAACGCATTGACTGGCCAAGGAGCATAATAGGAGTGCGGTTCTGTTGGTGCTCGGATGGTCTAAGGAGCAAAAGGGATTGCGTGAAATTTACCGGTTGGTGACATTAGTATGGAATCGCCCGCGAACATGGATAGGTGCACAGTAGCATCCGAAGACATGGGTTGTGTACAGTGATGACCGATGACATGGGATATCTAAAATCGTTGTTACTGCCTGGAAACCAAGGAACGCCAGATGACTCTGTGATGGCCAAGGGCACAAATGGTCCGGGGACTTGAGTACAGCAACGACGGAAGACGTCGTGAAAAGCTGGCAGCATGTTACGGCTAGTTGGCTTTGTAGAGCAGGTAGCAGACCTATCAGTGCATGCGCCGTCTGTACAGATAGTAGATTGTAGAGTTGGTCGGCAAAGTTATTGGCAGGTTGTAGAGCTAGTAGCAGGCGTTTGTGTAACACCCTGAATAATTTTAATTTTTTTATTTAGTTGGGATAATTATTTTTAGTAATTTTAGATATAAAATTTTATAATTCGGGTTGAAAATATAAATTTGAAATATATGAACCGTTGAATTGTGTTTAGATATTTGGACCTAATAAATTATAATATTTGGATCACTGGATTTAGGAATAAACATGGGACTACTTAATTAAATTTAGAGTGATTAATGAAATTAATTTATTTAAAAATAAATAAATAAATAATAAATATATTATAATAGTTGTAACAATAATAATAATAATAATAATAATAATCGGGCCAAGGAAAGAAGGGAAAAGAAAGAAAGAAAAGAAAAGGGAAGGAAGAAGAAAAAAAGGAAGGAAAGGAAAGAAAGAAGAAAGGAAAAGAAAAAGGGAGAAAGGAAAGAAAAAAGAAAAAGAAGGAAAGAAAAGAAAAGGAAAAGAGAAGAAAGGAAAGAAAGAGAGGGAAGAGGGAAGAGGGAAGAAGAGAAGGAGGAAAGGGATGAGAGAGAGGAAGGCGGCAAAACCCTAGACGCAGATTCAGCAACGCCTAAAATAGAAACCAAGCACAATTCTAATCGGACCCCTTCGTTATTTAAGGAAGACATTGGTGTTAAGAAGGGGGGAAGAAGGAGTTGCCGTCTGGAGTCATGGTCGCCGTTGCCGCGTTGGGCCCGGAGGTGTGCCATCAACGTTCGCCGTTAGTGGCCGTTGTCACTGCGTTGCCGTCGTCAGCCTGTGCCGTCGCCGCTGCAAGCCCTGGCCACCGTTAAACTCTCACCGTCTTTGTTCAATCAGGCAAGTAACTTTGCTATTATTCTACTATCGATCTGTTCTCCTCTCTCTAAATTGACTGTATACCGGCCCAATACTATTAAATTAGTGATGTGTGTGGAAATTCTATGTAAGATTGGATCGGGAAAAGAAACAGAGGAGAATGCTTTGTTTGAGGGTTTCTGATTTCGGTATGGTGAACCGAAGAGTATGTGAATCAGGGGCTTGATAGATGATGAATTTGTGCTTTACAATTTATTAGTTCATATGTTGAAGAATGAGAATTGAACTTTTCTTAGTTATCAGTGGGAATCGAAAAATAGACATGGGAACAGGGCCTCCTACTCTATTCTTCGTGGCCGGCTAAAATGGTGAGAAAACAGAGCTTCGTGCTCTGTTGGTTGATTGCTGCTGGCGTTGTGCAGGTGAAGGTCGGCACTGCGTGCGGTGTGTGGGCGGCGTATGACAGTGTATACTGGCAGATTATATGAGTATATTTATTGTGTATTGTGTATGTGTATATACGTGTATGTGTGCGTGTGTATGTAATCAGTAGTGTGTGTGTTGGTGTGGCCTGTGGTTGTGGGTTAGTCTGCAGCTGCGTGGGTTTGTGAGCAGTGTGTGGGCTGGTCTGTAGTGCGTGTGTGTGAGTAGAGGTGTATGTGGGACTGTTGTGGGCAACGTGTGTGTTACTATATATATATATATATATATATATATATTTATTTATTTATTTATTTATTTATTTATTATATTTCTATTGATGTGGGGGTATGCTTGAATATATAGAAATATATATTATATATATATACTTATATTTGAACATATAGGTATATATTGCATATATACTAATACTTGGATATAAAGGAAAATATAAATATGTTGTGTTTATGTGTGCGTTTATATATATATATATATAATTGTATAATTATGCATGCATATACATAATTATATATGGGATGGCACATATTTATATTGATGTATGCTGATGGTAGAAAATATTTATATAGAATTATGCAAGTATATTGGCACGCTTGAAATAATATTAATCAATTACGCGATTATTCCCGTATTTCGTTGATAAAATTTGGTAAAAATATTTTTCGCGTTAACCTTGTTGGTGTGCATACATTTATTGGCACTCTATGGTTAAGTTGAGGAGAGCATATGAAAATACTAAGGTATCGAGTCGAATGGGAGGTTACGAGACCTTAATGTAGTCTATACTTTTTCGATATTTAATCCATATTTCGGAGATTGAGGTCATTAATATTGAGGAGGGATGTTTATAACCTAGTGACCATCGTAGAGAATGATATATGGGATATCATCTGGCGAGGGGTATCATGGGTGGTATCGGTATGCTACGGATATAGCCTCTGGCAGAATTGTAGAGGTAGTTGGATACCATAGATAACCTTGTTGTATTACCCAACCGTTGGGGGTGTAAATACGCGGCGTTTGGTTCACTATGGTAGAATAAGATCTAAAGATATTCTTATTATCTTGTACAGTCGTGATTTTAAATTAAGCTAATAATCAAATTCTTATAATCTCATATAGTGAGTTGAAAGGGATGCTTATAACCTAATAACCATCGTAGATGATGATATCTGGGAATATTATTGGCGAGGGTATCGGAGATGGTATCGGCATGTTACGGATACAGCCTCTGGGACGACTGTAGGGGTAGTTGGATATCATGGATAACCTCGTTGCATTACCCAACCGTTAGGAGCGTAAATACGCCTTTTTTGGTTCACTATGGTAGAATAAGGTCCATGGAGACTTCTATTATTCATACAGTTGTGACCTCGTATTGAGGTGATAATCGGATTTGATGGAATCCATGTTACTTCTTGATGTTTAGTTGTTCATATGGCTTTTGAGTCGTGGATACATGTTATTGAATCTCGGATAATTGCTGATTTATCTGATGTATTTATTATGTTATTAACATCCGAGATATTTTATTGCATTCTGTTATTTTATTGTTTATTTACTTGTTGAGTTTTAGGCTCACTCTTGTATTTTATTGGCTCCAGAATAGACAGGTTGACAACGGAATAAAAGAGATCGCGTGTTATTGTGGAGACTCCAAGTAGAGGTGATCCTAGATATCAAGGCTCTCAGGATAGAGATTTAAAATTTTTGTTGGTTCTGTTACTATTCGACGTTTATTAGATTTTTATTATGATGATTGATATTTTGGACATCGATATTATTGAAATTATTTATTGTTACTATTATGGATATTGAATTAATATTACATTTATGAGGTTCATTAATGAATTTTTTTTATAATGTTGAGTTCGTTGATGACGTATAGTTGATGATTTCGGATAATTCGAAACCTTCACCGTGACGGTCTGGGTCGGGTTCGGGGACTCCGAGCTCAAGTCGTCACAGTTTGTCCACACGCAACCTGCCTAGTTTTCGGGTAGATCAATATATATATGCATGCTGGGCATGCTGTGTGTGTGAAGACACCACTGGTACGGGTTGCACCCAGCTGGTGTGGGAGATAACACTAGGGGCGCTGTGCGCCGGCCACTATGTGCAGGGGTGAAACGGTGATTGCCTTTTCACCAACACTTATAAAATGCATGAGCAGAGAACACCACAGTGAGAAGAGGAGAGAAAGATAGTAAAGAAAAGAGAGAGCGGTGAGTGAAACACAAAGTGTGAGGCCTTTGTATTCTCGTACTCTGTTCTTCGTTTTCGTCTCTAGGGCTTGTGTAGTCAAGGTGGTTGTTGTACTCTATCTTTGGGTTTGTGTAACCATTTTACATAGTGGATTTGTTGGCGAACTATGTATCCTGTAGTTTTTTTTCCTAGTTGAGAAGGGGTTTTCACGTAAAAAATACGATGCATCTCCTTTGTTCCTTGTTCATACTAAATTGTGGCTGACAATGACGGGAGGTTCGAGTTTTCCGCTGCCACCGGATCGGGTGGATCCGGGTTGTTGAACCCCGACATGAAGTTGTGTTGGAAGTATGTGCTGGAGAGAAAATAAAGGAATCGTATCCTATTAAAGACAGTGAGGAACGTGTTATTGATTTAGTGGTTACTTGAGCACTGTTAATTGTGTGAACAGGTGGTGATGCTTTCCTTTAGTGAAGGAGGGTCAACAATTGTTTGTACTCAGCTATAGATGACAGGGTCACTTTATCTGCAAGTTTTCCCTTCACTTCTGCACTGATTGAATTAGCTCATGCTGATGCGTAACTCCCGAATTTTTTGGGTTGTTTGCGTCCATTTGGATATCCATTGAGCTTGTAAAACCTTTTAGCTACATCCTAACATTTTGCAGCAAGAGATGTGGGAATTTGAGCATTTTCAACCTTGAAACATTTCTCAAAAAGTCTGTCCTAGTATCCTGCAATGGGAATAGTAGGGCCGGTTTTGTTTGTTGTTGATGCAAGTCTTTGCAGGAGGTTTTACAATTGGACTGTGTCCTCTTGCTGATCATGGTCATCGGTTTAGAAAAGGGGCTCACCATATGATGCGGTCTTTCCTGTTGTAAAATAAGAGAAAAAACTTTGTTCACAGGGAGAAAGATATCAATTAATATGATTTTATCCCTTAACATAGGAGTCATTTAAAACCATTGATAATTTTATGACATTATTTCTCTGATATCTATCAAGGATAACTCTTAAGTTTTTCACACTCACAGTCAAGTGTGGGACCATGAAGAGAGAAAACATTCTATAAATTTTTTAGCTTTCCATAATATATGCTAATAAAGTCTTGTTCATACATAAGTTCAGTTAAAGTTTTCTTTAATTGAAAAATTCTAGGCCCATTATGTATTAGGTTTGGTCACTCTCTTGTGAGTAACTCAACAAAATAAAGCATCATTGGAGTATCACACAGGTTTTGTGTGATATTCGGAGTGCTACAAACTAGTTGTAATAATGACAAGGAAGACCATTTTCCTAGAGTAGGTAAATCTCGGAGAAGACCATTTGTCAGAGAAGGCAAATCACGGAATGACCATTTGTCAAGTTAGGCAAATCCCGGAGTGGCATTTGCCGAAGTGGTGGAATGACCGGTATGAAATTGACCAGTCGGGCAAGTAAGAGGCCAGTCAACATCCTATTGACTGACGGAGAAAAGAATCCGGTTAACATCCTGTTGACTAGTTGAGAAAGGCCATGGGGTATGCAAAAGTGCTAGGTTGGGGCGAAATTGTCCGATTGCGGCAAAGTGCCAGGTTGGGACAATTTCACCTAGTTGCGCGAAAATGGCCGGTTGCAACAAATTGACTGGTTGGGCGAAAATGATAGGTTGGGCGGAAATGACCGATTGGAGCCAAGGTGACACTTGCAGGTTTGGCAAATCTCGAAGTGGTCAATTTGTTGGAGTGACAAGTCAGAAATTTAGCAGTTTGGTTTTATCAGTATGATTTTACAGGTATAAAATTACCGGTATGGAAAAGGCCGAAATGGTTTTGGCTAGGAATGGTTTTGGCTGGTTTGGAATTTCGGTATAGAATTCTGGTATGCTTTGGAATTCTGGTTTGGTTCGCCAGTATGCAGGAAAGGCGATTTGGCAGGAATGGCTGGTATACAAGGTTTGGTTGGTTTAGAATTTCAGGAAATCCAAGAGAGAAATTTTGGAATGGATAAGGGCCGGACAGTCTGTAAGTTGTATTAGGCAAAGAGACTAGTGAAGACTGAGGACACTAGGTGATGCCAAGGATAGCTTGTCTGGAATGCTGTCAGTTGATTATGCAGAGCAATTAACTTTTTAGAGTGCGTAAGTTTTATAGAACAGGTAGCTGTCATGCAAAACATGCGTCGTCCGTGCAAAGAGCAGGTTAACTTGTAGAGCATGTGTGTCTGGGGAAGCGTGGGAAATAGTGAGGTTGCAGAAAAAGATAGGTTTGGTGTGACAAATCATTTGTAAGAATCAATTCAGGTGAGTAGATGGATTTAGCGTTGGGGTATTTATGAAGAGTACACCAGGTACTTCAGGAGACAGAGAATGCAAGTAGCAATGTGAAGGGCTGCAAGGTAGAGGTGAGCGGCTGCGGAAGTAGTTGTGAGAACGGTAGATGGAGGAGCTCTCATCGTTTACTGTTTATCGTCACACTTGTTAAATTAGTAAGTAGAGTGTACCACCAGTGAGAGAAATGCGAGAAAAAAAATAGAGAGATAAGAGAAAAGGAGAGTTTTCTTATCCTGGACTTATTTTTCTTATTCTACCTCAGGCGTGTAACGGGGATTCTATCTTAGAGATTTTTATAACTGATTGTTATGTGGTTTTTTCTTTCGATTTATGAATAATTTTTATGTTAAGAATGTTGTGCATCTTTTGTTCCTTGGGCCCACTAAATTGGTGATTGTCGACTGACGGGGGGGACTCAGATTTTTCGCTGCGTCGAATCTAGACTGTGTGTGAATCTGGGTGTTGAACCCCAATCAAGCGATATTAGAGACAGGTTGTGGTCAAACCCTCTTCTGATACCAATAAGTTGTATCAGAGACAGGTTGATGGTATCTTAGGATTTGATGGTGTCGTCGTCGAGGGGCTTGTCATTTAGTATGGCACAAGAATGAACGGTAAAAGTACAACGAAACTGAGCAGGGCTAAGGGCAGAGCTGAGCAGGGCCAAGGGCGGAGTTGGGTAGAGTAGGGACAATGGCGGAGCCAGTAGGGTGAAGGGCGGAAGTCAGTAGGGCCAAGGGCAGAGCTGAGGTGGCTAAGGCGGATTGTGAGGGAGAATGATTTGACACAGAGAAAAAGATGAAGGGGAGTTGGACTACCCCAGGTTTAGTGGAGCGGAAGAATGTATCATTTAGGCTTGTGGATGCCAACACCAGGATCCCAATTGAGGGGAAGCTGCCAAAAGACAAGCGATGATAGTTGTTGGGAAAAGGCAAAGGTTTCCTCACAAGATCATGAAAAAAAGTTTGTTAGGTTTAGTCATTCCATTGTGAGTGACTCAACAAATGGAAGCGTCATCGGAGGATCACACGAGTTTTCCAAACTGGCTGCAGTAATAACTAGGAAGGCCATTTGCCTGAAGTAGGCAAATCTTGGTGTGACAATTTGTCAGGTGGGCAAATCTCGAAGTGACCATTTGCCAAGTTGAAAAAATTCCAGAGTGGCATTTACCGGAGTGGCAAATACCGTAACGAAATTTACCGGAATGACCGGTATGAAATTGATCGGTTGAGCAAGTAAGAGGCCGGTCAACATCTTATTGACGAACTGAGAAAAGAATCTGGTCAACATCCAATTGACCGGTTGAGAAAGGCCGCAGGGTATGCAAAAGAGCCAGGTTTGGGAAAAATTGCCCGGTTGCACCAAAGTTTTAGGTTGGGGCAATTTCGCCCGGTTGGGCCAAAATGCCCGATTGCAGGGAAATGGCAGGTTGCAACAAATTGGCCGGTTGGGTGAAAATGACTGGTTGGGCAAAATGACCGGTTGGAGATAAGGTGACCATTTGCCGGTTGGGCAAATCTCAGAATGGCCAATTTGTTGGAGTGGTAAGCTAGGAATTGGTTGGTATGGTTTTACCGGTATATAATAGGCTGGAATGGTTTTGGCTAGTTGGGATTTCCGGTATGGAATTCTAGTATGCTTTGGAATTCCGGTTTGGAATCTCGGTTTGGTTGGTCGGTATGTAGGAAAGGCTAGTTTGGCAGGAATGGCCAATATGCAAGGTTTGGCCGGTTTGGAATTCTAGGAAATCTAGAAGAGAAATTCCGAATTGAAATTTCAAAATGGACAAGGGCCGGATGGTCAGCAAGTTATATTTGGTAAAGAGACTATTGTCTAAAATGTTGATAGTTGACTGTACAGAAAGTTGACTTTTTAGAGTAGATAAGTTTTGCAAAACAGGTAGTTGTCATGCAAAGCATGCGCCATCCGTGCAGAGAGCAGATTGGCCTACAAATTATGCATGTATGAGAAAATGCAGAAATTGGTGAGGTTGTAGAAAAAACAGGTTTAGTGTGACAAATCATCTATAAGAATTGGGCCAGGTGAGTAGATGGATTTGGCGCCAGGGTCTTTATAAAGAGTACACCAGACACTCAGGAGACAGAGAAGGCAAGCAGCAATGTGAAGGGCTGCAAGTTAGAGGCGAGCGTCCATGGTAGTGGCTGCGGGAGCGGTAGACAAAGGAGCTCTCATTGTTCACCATCTATTGCCACACTTATAAAATCAGTGAGTAGAATGCACCACCAGTGAGAGGAATGAGAGAAGAAAAACAGAGAGATAAGAAGAAATAAGAGTTTCCTTACTCTAGAGTTATTTTTCTTATTCTGTCTCAGGTGTGTAGCAGGGATTCTGTTTCGAGAGTTTTTGTAACCGATTTTATATAATAAAAGCTTTTTTTGGAGTTTGTCCTATGATGTTTCCTTTCGATTTGTAAAGAGTTTTCATGTTAAAAATATTGTGCATCATTTGTTTATTACACCCACTAAATTAGTGATTGTCGACTAACGGGGGGGTTCAAATTTTCGCTGCGTTGGATCAGGTAAATCCGGGTGTCGTACCCTAACATTCTGTTGGCAATATTTTCCTTTAAACTCCACCTACAATTCTCTAGCATTGTCGACAAAGACAAGGATGGATTTGACAGTATGACTCACGGAATTTCACAGCCAAAACACAACAAGATTATTATATTATTTAAAAGTGTCCAAAAGAGGATTATCTTAGCTGGAAGGTTTTACAAATTCTTCATTCACAACCTAAATTAAAGTGGTCCAACTCACAAAAAAAAAGTGCTTCGTCTTCCCATTTTGAATTTGCGATAGACTTTTTCAATAATTGGTACATGGTGTTTCTTGGTAAATCTTCCATGAACCTGTCTAGTTCCTGGGTATTTACTCAAGTCTTTGACCCTCCTAATACCACAAGCCTCTTGGATTTTCCTGATGCCACAAAACCTCCCTAGTTAATTTCCTTCCTCAAGGTATGGGGTAACAACCCCGGGGTCTCAGTCAATGTGATAACTTGTTTTACTTTAGATTGGAGAATGGAAGGAGGTCGTTAGCAAAAAAACAAATGAGAAAATTTCAGCCCATTATTGCATACCTTCAGGGATTTCTAAGTATCTCTAGCTACATCTAGGTTGATAAGATGGGATAGTCGCTCAATACAGAAAATGAAGTTATAAGGAGAAAGAGGATCATATTGTCTCCAATCCCATGACAATCGGAATGTCTCTGAGATATCACCACTCCTAATGATCGCAGAGGAGGCTGTAGAGATACACTCCAAGATTATTTAGATGAGATTAGTGGGGCCGATGGAGGAGAGAGTGTTTTCAATGAAGCTCTAGCAAATCTTGTCATAGGTTTTGGTAAGATCAACCTTCAACGCATGCCTCGCATTCTTACCCTTTGCTCCTGTTAGAGTGTGAATAACCTTCTGGGTCACCAAGATGTTATCATGGGGGTCCTTCCTTAGATGAAATTGGCTTATTTAGGGCCAACAATCTTATTTGGAAGAGGACTAAGCTTAAGAATTATGACCTTAGAGGTGATCTTGTAGATGGCATTGCGAATTGAGATGGGCTAAAATTGATTCAGATTTTTAGGGCATTGAACCTTTGGAATGAGAACAATATAGGTGTGATTAAAGATCTTTGGCAAGGGTGTGGTGGGTTTTTAGTTACTCTATTATAGATAACTCAACAGATGAAAAGTTATCAAAGGTTCGTATGAAACTTGTGTAAGGAAGCGTGCACGGTGAGCGGCTGGCCGGGCAACAGGAGGCCGGCCAAAGAGGCTAACTAGATGGAAGAAGAAGCCGGCTAGGGAGGCCAGCCGGCTGAGAGGAAACTGGCTTGGAGCAGCCAGGTCGGAGAGGCTGACCGAGGGCGCTAATGCGAAGGAGCAATCAGGTAATGCCAATTCAGAGAGGACGACCTAGCAGAGCAGGTAGACGACTTTACAGAGTAGGCATTATGCTTTACAGAGTAAGTAGTCGACTTTGTAAAATAGGTAGCAGACTTTGCAGAGTAAGTAGCTGACTTATAGAGTATATGCCATCTGTGGGAAAGCTGAAGAACTAGTGAAAGCGTAGAAAACGACAAAGTAGGCGTGACAAATCCTCTGCAAGATCATGGTCGGTGAGAAGGTGAGATATTGGCCAGAACTAGGCGCTTTAGAGTTGTATGTGGAACGGTGCAGAAAAGAAGTACAGAAGAGGGTCTTCGCCATTCACCGTTCACCACCACACTTTGTAAAATTAAAGAGTAAAGAGCGTCGTAGGTGAGAGACGAAGGAGAGGAGAAAAAGAGAGAAAAGAAAGAAGGAGGTTCCCTTACTTTTACTCTGGAGTTTCTTGCTCTATCTTGAGTCAGTTGCATGTAATATATCTCAGGGGTTTATATAACCAAATATTACATAGTGAAAATGTTTTAAAATTTATATCGTAATTTTTTTCTTAGTTAAAAAAAGTTTTTCATGTTGAAAATTATTGTGCATTTTTGTATTACTTGTACTCACATTCTTAGTGGTCGATGACCAACGGGAGGTTTAGATTTTTCTGTTACATCGAGTTAGGTGTATCCGGGTCGAATTCCAACAAATGGACCAGAGCCAGGTTGTAAACTTACTATTTGATGGTGTCGACGTCGAGAAATTTACCATTTTGTGTTGAGTAATTTAATGGGTAAAATAATCTCATCATTTGGTAAGAAAGGGTGAGAAATTTTTAACTCGGAAAGAAACGGTAAAAGCACTTCGAAGGATGGGAGACAAGTCAGGGAATATGAGGGAGGAGGAGTGACAAGATCAGAGAGATCTTGCTAATTACATGATCAAATTATATCTTGTCGATAACACTTTTTAGGAGGTCATCAACTTGATGGATCCAACGGAGGTCTGGAAGAAGCTTGAGAATCGGTATAAGTCCAAATCCTTGACAATGAGGCTACATGTGAAGAAGCAGTTCTATGATCTGCGTCTGTTGGAAAGGGAAAGCTTTGAAAAGCACTCGGATGAGTTCAACCGGATTGTGACGCAGATGTCGGTACTTGATGAGAAGATTAATGAGGAAGATAGGGCGTTAGTGTTGCTGGCCTCTTTGTTGGTCTCGTATGACCATATCATCACAACGCTGCTGTTCGGAAAGAACACGCTCAGGTTGGATAAAGTTATCGCCTCTTTATTTATGAATGAGTTAAGGCGAAGGAGAGGCGTTGTGGATTAGGGGAGCTGAGTTTACTTGTAGCTACCAGCGGTCAGAGACAGAGAAGGTCGAGGGCACGAGCCCAAACTTTAGGATATTAAATGCTTTCACTATGATAGAAAGGGCCACATGAAGCAGGATTGCACAATGAGGAAGCAGGAGAAGGTGGGCAGAAGTGAGCATCAAAAGAGGAAGGATCAGGGTGAAGATGATCGAGCCCCACTTGCTCTCTGCAAACACCTTTGGATTGTCCATGCAAGAAAGACACGACACTTTCTGAGTCAGGACACGGATTGGGTGATGGATAGTGGCACCTTACACCATGTGCACCGAGAAAATCCCACTTCACGAGTTATATGCTCGGGTATCACGGGGTATTGAAGATGGATAACGGTGGTTCGTCAAGAGTAGTTGGCATTGAAGATTTTTACTTGCGGACAAGCAACAGAATGAAGCTCGTGTTGAAGGGTGTGAGATATGCCCCAAACTTGATGTTGAATGTGATTTCAATCGGAAAATTTGATGAAGATGGCTTCAGCACGGCATTCAAAAATGACCACTGAAAACTCACCAAAGGTGCCTCAATTGTGGCAAAGGAAAGTAAGCGCTTAAGATGGTACTTGATGGAGGCTTCGGTTGCCAAGGATAAAGCAAATGTGACCAACGGAGGCATTGGTCAAGATAGCAGGAAGATGAGGTTGAGGTGGAGTGCAAGAGGGAATGATTCTTCTACTGAACAGATGCCGGAGGGGAGTGGGACTACTCCAGGTTCAGTAGAGCGTATCATTCAGGATTACGGATGTTGATTTCGGGATCCTAATTGAAAGAAAGCTGTCAAAAAGTAAGCGATGACGGTCACCGATTAGAGGCAAAGGAACCTTTATAGGTCGTGAGGAAAAGTTTGTTAGGTTTTTGGTCACTTTCTTGTGGGTAACTCAACAAATAAAAAGTTATCAAAGGTTCATATGAGGCTTGTATGAGGAAGCGCGCACGACGAGCGGCTGACCGGGTAGCAGGAGGCCGGTCGAAGAGGCTGAGTGGATGAATGAAGAAGCCAGCCAAGGAGGCCAGCTGGCTGAGAGGAGGCTGGCCTGGAGCAGCCAGGCCAGTGTAGCATAGCTGGGATGAGGCTGGCTAGAGAGGCTAACCGAGGGCGCTGATGCGAAGGAGTGACCAAGTAATGCCAGTTCAAAGGGGACGACTTGACGGAGTAAGTAAACGACTTTGCAGCGTAGGTACCAGGCTTTGTAGAATATGTAACAGACTTTGTAAAATAGGTAGCCAACCTGCAGAGTATGCGTTGTCTGTGAAAAAGCGCGGGAACTGGTGGAAGCATAGAAAATGACAAATCTAGCGTGACAAATTATTTACAAAATTAGGGTAGGTGAGCAGATGGGATATTGGACAGGCGTCATTATAAAGCACACTAGGCGCTTCAGAGTTGTGTGTGGAATGGAGCAGAAACGAAGTGTAGAAGAGAGCCTTCACCATTCACAGTTCACCACCACACTTTGTAAAATTAGAGAGTAGAGAGAGTCATAGGTGAGAGACGAATGAGAGAAGAAAAAGAGAGAAAAGAGTGGAGGTTCCCTTGCTCTTACTCTAGAGTTTGTTGCTTTATCTCGGGTCGGTTGCAAGTACTCTGTCTCGGAGGTTTGTATAACCAAATTTTATTTAATGGAGATTTTCAGAGTTTGTCCCGTAATTTTTTTCTTAGCTAAAAAGAGTATTTTACTTTAAAAATTGTTGTACATTCTTGTATTTATTTACTCACATCCTTGGTGGCTGACAGGAGGGTTCGGGTTTTTCCATTGCACTGAGTCAGGTGTATCCGGGTCAGACCCCAACAGAGTACACCCCAAAACATCTCCACGGCAAACTTATGAATATCATTTGGGACAACATCCTAATATTTCTAGTAGGAGAGAGCTGGAAACCCATTCACCCTAGAGCTTTAAATTGTTTCGTAGAGAATACAACGGCTTTAATCTCTTCCAATATGGGGTCAGCTCCTAAATTTGTTGTTTCAATATTGAAATAAACCATTATGATTCAACTAAATGGCATATAATTTATAAAATTTACAACAAGGGTTCAAACGATTAAATAGTTGTTGCAAATATATGGACATCGAGGAGGGATATCACCCTTTTCGTGGGGAATCGGATTGTGGAACAACCATTTTAAGTGATTGACAACCATATCCTTGAGTACACCCCTATCAACCTGTCAATTTTCCTCCACATCCTTACAGGTTATGATCCTATTATTTCCTTCTACAGCTTAATGTGAATCATCTAACTGATTTTAGACTACTAGAACCAAAAAACTTATTCTTTGTTAACGATTTCCATGAACCTTATTAGGAGATCGGCTTTGAGCCTTCTTAATCCAAGGAAATCAGTTTTGCAGAGCACCTCTTGGATGCCTCTGGTATGTTTGTTGAGAACTTTTTTCCTCACAGAGGATGTTCCCAAAATGTTGGGAAAAATAATATCTGACCAACAAATTAGGAACAAACAGTAATGAAAAAAGAATAATGAAGAAGAAGAAGTATACCGAGATTTTATGTGAAAATCACACGACTACACAAGCCCTTGAGGAGAAGACTGAAGAATAGAGCACGAGAATATAAAGAATTTTACACTTTATTTTCACTCACTACTCTTCTCTTCTGACTTCACTCTCACACACTACCCACATATTTATTGAATTCCATATATATACATATACAAACTATTTGAATAATCACCTACTCAACATGGCAGTTGCACTTATAGGTAGCCATCTAGTACACGTACAGCTCTACAACAGTTCTACAACGGCTCTATAAATCATTGAAATCTACAGAGACGGCGCCCACTTAGCAGAGATTGCACATATTCCCTAAAAATCATGCGTGTCCAGCCAATTTTTTAAGCTGGCACCCATGGGCCATACTGCTTTTCTTGTGGATAGTCAAGCCTCCATTGACCAACTTCTCCTCACAGCCGATCAACATCTCGTCTACTGACTAGGCATCTTTCTGTAGCCTTTCTTGTGCAACTGACAAATCTGCCCTCATGTCTTCATCAGAGTCCTCGGGCTTAAGTGTTACTCACAAGTCCTCGAAACTATACTGCGCAGATTCCTCAATTGCTCAACGAACAAGTCCGTGAACCATAACCGTGCAAAGTTCTCATTCTCAATTTGAGTCCTCGGACATAACCTAAGTCCCACCCATAACACCTCCATGTGGAAGTGACCCCAACAAACTTTCTCTCATGACCGTGGGGAAACAAAATTCCTTAGCCCAGCCAACCTACAGCAAACCTCAGTCTTTCCTTTTAGCAGAACTTTTGTCATCATGTTCGTGCCATTTTTCTCGGTTTTGACTTTTTAAGTAACAGCAATCATGCTTCAATAACATCCTCACCCAATGATATCGAACATTAATGTGATTTGATTTTGGGTGGAATGAGTTCTTATAAAAATGTATAGTACATTGGCTATCACAAAGTATCTCATACTTCTTCTGTCTGAAGCCCAATTTTAGAATAAACTTCTTCATCCATAATATCTCCTTGCAAGCCTCTGTCACTAAAATGAACTCGACCTCGGTGGTAGAGAGGGCAATGTATTTTTGAAATTTCGATTGCCATGAGACTGCCTTTCTAGCAAACTTAACCAAGTATCCCGAAGTGGACTTTCAGGAGTCAACGTCTCCGGTCATGTCAGTGTCGGAGTATTCCACCAACTGAGGCTTATTACTTTCAAGAACAGACACATTTTAAAAATTTCTCGGATATATCTCATTATCCATTTGACTGTGGACTAGTGCTCCCTTCCTGGGTTTGACAAAAATAGCTAACTATTTCGACGGCATGTGCAATGTCCAGTGTCGTACATATCAAAGCCTACATCAAATTTCCTACGGTTGAAGAGTAGGGTATACTTCTCATGTTTACTTTCTCATCATCCGAAGACAAATCTGCGGAATTGTTTATTCTATGGTGGCTTGCAAGTGGAATGCTCATTGGTTTAGACTTATCCATATTAAAATGATGAAGTATCTTTTTAATATACCTTTCTTAGATGAGCCATAATTTCCTTACCTCTCGGTCACGAATTATTCTGATATCCAGAATTTGTTTCGTCGACCCCAACTCCTTTATAGCAAATGACTGTCCAAGTTGCTACTTCAGCTCCTTTATCCGAGCACCATTGCATCCAATGATTAACATGCCATCCATATAAAGAAAAAGGATTACAAAGTCGTCCTTGAAAAATCTCTGCATAAAGACGCAGTGATCAAAAGTAGTCTTTTGGTATCCTTGACCAACCATAACAGACTCAAGCTTCTTATACCATTACCTTAGAGCCTGTTTCAACCCATACAGGCTTTTTCTTAGATAACATACTAACCGTTCGTTTCCTTTGACAATATAGCCTTCTGGCTGTTCCATATAAATTTCCTCCTCAAGATTACCGTGAAAGAATGCCGTTCGAATATCCAGTTGTTCAACCTCTAAATCTAAGGAAGCAGCTAGGCTAAGTACAATATTTACCACGGGGGTAAATATCTCATCAAAATTAATACCCTTTCTCTGATTAAAACCCTTTATCACCAATCACGCTTTATACCTTGGTTGCGTGTGTTTTCATCTATCTTCAAACGGACGACCCATTTATTCTTTAGAACTCTCTTCTCCTTTGGTAGTTTGATCAAATTAAACGTATAATTTTTATGCAAATAGCTTATTTCATCTTGCATGACTTCCAGCCATCTCCCCTCATTCTCATCCTTCAAAGTCTCATTAAAATTTTTAAGCTCACCTGTATCAGTAAGTAGGAAGTACTCACTGGATGACAGGTGGACGGATGGTCTTCTATCTCTCATGGAGCGTCGGACAGAAACGTTCTCAACCTCATTGGTCTGTTGAGGAATGACTTCATTTTGATCTTTATCAGGTATTGCGCCTGCTTCATTATTCTCTTTAGCCACTCCTGAGCTATTGATCTCATAGTGAAGAGGTACTGAACGGACAGTATCAACACTTATGTTGTCCGTCTAGCCAGTATTAGATATGGTCTTCTTATTAACATCCTCAATTGTTTCACCTTCAACAAAGATCGTATCCTTGACCGTACAAACTTTTTCTTAATTCGGTCATAAAGTTTGTACCCAAATTTATCTTTTTCGTTGTCCAAAAAGACGCATTGCTTTGTCTTTGACTCAAACTTGATCCTCTCGTCCTTTAGGATGTGAACAAAAGTCTAATACCCAAATACCCGAAGATGGTTATAGAACGGTTCCTTTCTAGACCAAATCTTCTCTGGCACCTTACCATTCAAAAGCCTATTGGGCGACCTATTGATGACATAGGCCGCCATCTTCAAAGCTTCTGCCCAGAAAAATCTAGGAAGCTTTGCCTAAGAAAGTAGGCACTTGACCCGTTCTAAGAGTGTGCGGTTCATCCACTCGATCACTACATTCAACTGTGGTATCTTTAGTAGCATCTTCTAATGCCTTATGCCATGCTTTTGGTAATAAGCATTAAATGTCCCAATGTACTTGCCGCCATTGTCGCTTCAGACGATCTTTAACTTCTTTCCCGCTTGTCATTCCACTAGAGTATGAAAATACTCAAAGGTACCGAGGACTTAGTCTTTAGTCTTAAGTAGGTAAACCCACAACTTTTTTGAACAGTCATCAATAAACGATACGAAATACTGAGTCCCACCAAATGACTTTCCTTTGAATGGCCCACACACATCAGTGTGAACCAAGTCAAGTAGTTCTGCCTTCATAGAGGACGAGTCTCCATGAAACGAGACCCTTCCTTCATTCCTGGAGTAAGGCCCTCTTTGGCCAAATGACATAATTCCTTTACACTCATGTGGCCCAACCGACGGTGCCACATGTCCAAGAACTCCTTACTGTTCGTTGCATTCACATCTCTGGCCACAGTAGATGTCTTCATTACATACAGGTCGGAGCTTTTCTTTTCACGAGCAATAACCAGAGACCCTCTGGTCAACTTTTATTCTCCTTCACAGAAGGTATTGCAATAACCTTCATCATCTAGCCTGCCGTGGCTGAAATTATATTCAACCAGATTCAGAGACATGCCGTACATCTTTCAGCAATAACATTATCCCATTATTGGTGATCAGTAACACGTCACCTTTGCCAACAATTGGGGACGTTTCTTGGTTTTTCATCCTTATTACTCTAAAATCTCCCAAAGTATAAGAAGTGAATAGTCCCCTTTTGGACGTGGCATGCAGAGAAGCATTCATAGCTATCACCCAATCGAACTCGTGATCCATCATGCTCATTATGTCGTCCATTTCACAAATTAACAGGAGATCCCCTCCTGTAACCACTGAAATCAAGACCTTATTTTTGCCTCATCCTTTTTCTACATTATTCTCTTTTTCAGCATTTACACACTTCTATTTGTGACAATATTTTTTGATGTAGCCTTTCTTACCACAATGATGACACTCAATGTTTTAAAACATCAAGTGAGACTTACTATGACCCTTTTTATTATGCTTTGGGCCGTGCCTCTTATTTCTTTCCCGTGACTCAACCAAGAGCACCTCGAAATGGGAAAAAGGGGAGGTCCCTTGAAACCGTCTTACCTCATTCATGAGTAAGGACGCAACGACCTTGCCCAACTTAAGTGTGTCCTTCCAAAACATCAAAGTTGTCACAATGTGGTCGTACGGAGATTGGCAAAAATCCGCAACACCTGTCCTGTCCTCCTCCTTGATCTCCTCATCAATGGTCGATATCTGGGTCACGATCGTATTAAACTCGTCCAAGTGCTTTTTAAAATTTCCTCTTTGGATAGACGCAGTCCATAAAACTGCTTCTTTATATACAGTCTCATTGTCAAGAATTGGACTTATACTTGCCTTCAAGCTTTTCCTAGACCTCAGCTAGGTCTGACAAGCCGACAACTTCCTGCAGCGTGTTATCCGTCAGACACAATTTGATGGTACAGTTTACAAGATCTCTCTTGTCTTGCCATTCCTCCTTGGTCAATTTCTCTGACTTCTCATCCTTCTTCCTCAATGCTTTCACCATTCCTTCTCGGATCAAGATGTTTTTCACTTTTTCTTACCAGATGATGAAATTACCTTACCCATTAAGCTGCTCCACACTAAATGACGAGTTCTTTGAAGACAACGCCATTTAATTGTAAGCATTCAACCAAGTCTTTGATATCACTTGTTAGAAAAAATGGCGTCCGATCAGCAAATTAGGAACAAATAGCAATGAAAAAGGAATAAGAAAGAAGAAAAAGTATACCAAAATTTTACATGAAAAATCCTTCTTAAATAAGAAAAAAATTACGGGACACTTAATCCATAATAAATTTCACTATATGAATTTGGTTACAAAATTATATGGTTATACAAGCCCTTGAGGAGAACAGCAATAAGGGCCTCAAGTTTGTCAATGGCATGCCCGTTCACACTCGACCCAACCTGATGGAGAATGGCTTTAAAGTTTCTATGACTGCACTACAGTCTCAAAGCAAAAAGGCCTCTTAGTTTTTGGAAGCCAACTTATATCCTCGGTGTCCAGGCATAATGGGCTATGGTCCGAAGAAATCCATTGAAGATTGGTGACAATCAAATTCTGAAATTTGTTGGACCATTCCCCGTTTGCAAGGACCCTGTCCACTCTTTTTCTGATCGAGGTTGGAGACTGTCTCGTGTTCCACCAAGTAAGTTTAGGTCCTTTGCATCCCAAATCATCCAAGCCGCAACACTATCGAGTTTGGAAACTGAATACACTTGCTAGGATTCTCAATTTTCCTACTGAGCTTCTCACCCAAACCGAGAAATAACATTGGTCTCCTGTCGTGCGCCAAGGGAGAGAGGAGTTGCCAAAGTACTCATCTAACTCTTGCCAAATGTGCTTCCACTTGTTGATGTTTGGGATAGTAAAGACGACACAAAGCAGCCAGTATTATTCTTGATGATAGTAAGGATCCCTCTGCTTCACTTTTGCTGAGATTCTTGCCTTTCATATGTCCTTTAGCTTCCGTTACTCTAACCAGCCGCCTTGGTCTGTTAGGAGCCATGGACCAAAGGACATTCTTCCTAAAATATTAGAAGGGAAGCACTGGTACACAATTGCAGCAGTGATCTCCTTCTCAGTGGGTCAAAAATCTAGTAACGATGGGTTGATAATCAAATAGCTTTGGAAGACTCAACTCATGAGGACACAATGGTAATCGCCCCGATTTACTAAACAGATTAATAAGAAATTGAAGTCCAAATCTATGACTTTTAAGCTCCCCTTTGGGTTCCACAACTAGAGATATTTGCATCCTAAAGCCCTACCATAAAATTTAACAATCACATCAAAAATTTCATATTTAGAGAGCTTATCTTTGAATCTATTGAAAGGATAACTATCAGCCATGCTCCTAAGCGATCCGTCAGACTCTCTCGTTCTAAAATTTTTTTAATAATTTTCTGAGCCTTAAATTTAAAATTATGCCAAGGCTTGGTAGAGGTTTCAAAAGATTTCATATTTAGTTTTATTATCCATAAATTTACATTTACATACAAGATTTGAACAAATATCCAATTATATATAACCGATACGTCCTGAATCCAAATTTCGAATAAATTCGAGTTAAGTCGTCCATCTGAGTCCGACTCCATTCATCGAGTCTAAATCCTGCACGCCACAATTACGAATAAGAGGTCAGGTGACGACGGAATGTTATCCCACCGAAAACATTTCAACGCTCAAGTTAGTAAGCAGCCTTCGAAATGATAAGGTGAATACAATGAAATGCGATGAGTGTTTGTAACGTAGTGGTGCTCTCGTAAGCAGAGAAGCTTTTGTTACTCGTGAGGACTGAAGTCTCTAACTACTGTGTTCCCTGGGAACATAGAAGTAAAGTGAGGCAGAGAGAGAGAGAGCGCTAGAATGCTAAAAGCGTGAGAGCTTTTACTGTATAAGGCTTTTGTAGGCAGATGAAAACCTGTCTTGGAGTGAAAACTCCATGATATTTTATAGCCATTGTGCCGCGATACCTTCATTTTGTAGAAGGGCTTAATTCCCGCGCTCTATTGGGATCGCTGCCTTTTCTGGCATAGAGCTCTTATGGTAGTAACGGTCGTTGAATTAATTACTTTTTTTTCTATATTTTGTAACAATTAGGGTTTCCAGCAGATAGGGAAAAGATTTTGGCGCCTTCCTTCAGGGATGCACATTAAATCTGTTGATGATCGTTACAATAGATATTGCATTCTATGGAGAGCACGAAATTAGGGGAGAAGATCGTTACTAGTCGAGGACAGACTTGTGGGCTAAATTGAGCGTGGTCCACTTGGGGCCTGATCTTTATACAGTCAACCAGTCATACTTCTGGTCAACGGAAGCATTGATCGTTTTGAGAGCAAATTATCCGTCTTGCTCTTGGACTTCTCCTGACTTATTGGCCTTTCGTTCGATCAAGGGTTTGTGTTGACCGTCTAGACGCAAATAAGCCGTTGTGGATATGGGTCGCTTCTCCTTCTTGGGCTAGCCCATCAATAACATATTTTGAGATATAATAAGGCTTTCTTCTTGTTTCAAGTAAAAAAAAAATGATAGAATTAATATTTTAGTGATTTTCATTGAACAATTATTATTTATCTATGGATAGTTAACAACCCATAATCATTATATAAAAAAATTACATATAATTTTTGTTTATATTATATTTGGGAAGCATATTTGCCTAACAATAATTATAATTTCAATATTTGTAGAGCATATTATAAATAGTTAAAAACGCGTTCTTAAAATGTTGATTCCAAGTATTATTCAACTTGATCAATTCTAAGTGGCTTTAAATTTCAAAGTTGTCTTCCTCATCTGTTGACTTTTGTCCCTTGAGAAAATGAAGCCACGCAAGCAAACGCAGGACAGGCTTGACGTGAATTCATTTACTAGAAAACAATATAAATTAAAAAAAAGAGCGGAACACAATAATTCCCCATCATCGTGAAATTCTCCCGTACAACTCTTGATTAAAATTATCATAATTACAATTACAATTATAATTATAATAATTATTATTATTATTATAAAACCTAATTTGAATGTTATTAGGCATCAATAGTACAGATCATACCAGGCTAAGAAATAGCCAGCTCATGACACGCGAATCCAATCATGCTATGCTAACTGACAATATAGCTGCTCTTTTTTAATATTTATATGATCATTTAGAGATGATAATTACTTTTAATATTTTTAATAAATAATTAAAAAATCTTATAAATATCTTTATCCTGCATATGCATACAATTTTTCTATTTTTCCTTTTCTCTTTTTTACTCTCTACTTTCTCATTGTTCTATGATAAATAATAATAATAATATATTATTTTTTAAAAAATAGTTATCTATAATCTATAATATTATTATTGCTTTAGAACTTAATTATCATTTATAGCATATAATTTTTTATAGTTAAAAGATTTGAAAAAATTATTCTAAAATGTGGATATATCGAATGAACATATAGAAATTGGTAGTTATGATCAAAATCTGAAATGTCAATAGTATTAGACTTTCAATAAAGTATGAAAAAATCGTAAATGAGTATAAGAATATCAAGTATGCAAAAATTGTATAATTGGATATAAAATCTGTAAAAATCATAGCTGAATGAGAAAATAAAATATATTAAAATTCTCTAAATATATAAGAATTAAGAATCGGTAATAACCTCACTAATAAAGGTTGAATATCAAAATTTGAGTTATAATTATTTCGCATAGTCAATGGTCATATGCAACTATTCATAACCCATAGGTAGATCGATCACATATTGTTACCTATAATTGGGGTCAAACACTATTTTTCTGATTCGCAGATATTAGGTTCAACTTTAATTTCAAATTAAAGTTGAAATTATGATTGGGTTCAACTTTAATTTTATTTACCAAAAAAAAAAAAGGGTTCAACTTTAATTTATAAATAATATAAGATATATTTAAATATATTTCATCAATTTTCTATAATAATATTTGTTTAATTTAAATTAAAAATTCTATACTAAAATACAAATATGCATATATTTTTTCAAATCTAGAAAAGCAATTGATCTCTATCAAAATTATGGTAAAGTTTTTCACCAAAATACAAATAAAAACCTACATAGAGATTTCTATGAAAATTTACGATATGAAAAAACATAAGTTTGAAATTTAATAATATAAAAAAATATATATGCTGAAATTTTGGAAATTCAATATGATTTGCATGATTTTAAAACCAAGCTTTTAAAAAATTCATAAGATGGAAATAAATTTACATGCATACAAACTAAAATTAGATGTGATGCGTCCCCGGTGTCCAAATTATAATACGAATTAACGAGCTACTTGATCTTTCACTGCGGGTCAATTCGGAGTGGATCTGATCTCTATCTCTGTTAACCTGAAATTTATCACAACAAATTGCAAATAAGAGATTAGAAGATTGGCAGTACTCACTCCTTAATTTATCTTATAACACGCAAATCAGAAATCCTTATCAGAAAATCAAAAAATGTAATGAGGATGTAAGAGAATGCACAGATGCATGTGATAGGAGATTGAGTGTATGTGTGCGCCCGGCTGCTGGAATCGAGATTCAAATTCAACCGTCTATAGGCCGCTCGATTGTTGAAACTGAAGTTCAAATTTGACCGTCTATGAGCTGATCGATTGTTGGAACTGAAGTTCAAATTTGACCGTCCATGGGTGGCTCGATACACGGCCAAGGTTTTGTAACAAATGAACGTGAATTCACCTGATTTAGGGGCAATTTAGGTCATTTGATACAATAAGTTATTATGCATGCATTTTCATGAGCAGGTAAAATAATTATTCTGCTAATAACAACATGATTCAAGCAAGTCGTATGATCTACACAAGACTTACTTGGATTCGGTGTGGAATCATTGTAGGTGCTTTGTGGTGGAGGGCATGCTATACCCTTGGGATCGGTTCATCACCCCGGGTGCACAATCGGCGTGCACCGCATTGGAGGGTCGCCAAGGTGCTTTAGCCTGTAGCTTCTACGCTCTGTGGGAGATGGTCCTCCACCATGGATTAATCAGGCAGCACCTTGCTGTCATGCTAGGTGGTATGATGGCCAGTGGCTCGAGTTTCGTCGTTGGCCAACACGGTCTCAAGTACCCCAGACTGATATGGTGTTTAGCCAAACGATGCCTGCTGCAATGCGATGGAAAGTGGGTCGAGCATGTCATGCCCCCATTGCAAGAACCGTGATAGTTTCTGTGGGATTTTCCGTTATGGAACAGACCAATGAGAGGTGTTTCCGCTTCAAATTTTCACTCTGTATCTCATGGCAAGGTCAACCCTCAGGCTGCTACTGGGCCCCTCACACTCGGGGCCATCTAAGTCCCAAGGTTGTCAGGCTGACTGATCCTCTGAGGCTGCTGACTTTCTCTAATCGCTTGGAAACTAAATAATGGATCCCCCAGAGTTGCATCTTCAGACAGGTGTAAACGATTTGGGGACAACAGGTCCAAAGCACCCAACTAGACAGTGAGTGATTGCATGTTCAGGGTCGATCATCCACCCGTATGGCTACCAAGCGAGGGGCCATTGCCATGGGTGATGACACCTCCAGTGCAATGGCTCGTACTTGAGATGCTAATCTACCTCAACGATCCTAAAGTTGAAGGATGGTGTCCCCAATGTTGTGCCTTTGGATGGGTGCAAAGGGTCTGGAAGCGAGTGCTAAGGTGAGCACCGAGTGCTCGTACGTTTGGTGTTAGCCACCCATTGGCATGGCTACCTGAGGAGGGGTTGTCATCATGAGACGCAATATCTTCAGTCGGCGTGCTGGTTGGAGTACTAGTATTGATCGTATTTGTTTTATTGTTGTGAGGTGGAAAGACTTTTTAGTTATTTCCACAGACAGTGCCAATAATGCGTCCCAAGTGTTTGGATTACGGTATGAATTAGGGAGTCACTCAATCTTTTACTGTGGATCGAATTAGAATGGGTTCGATCTCTATCTCTTTTAACCTGAAACCTGTATACCATAAATTATAAATAAAAGGTCAAAAGATTGGTAAAATTTGATCCCCGATTTATCTTTCAATGTTTAAATTAAAAATCTTTCTCAGGAAATGAAAAGATGTAATGAAAATATAAAAGAATGCACGGATACATGTGATGGGGGATTGAGTGTATGTGTGCGTCTGATTGAGGGGTGGTTTAGATGTGCGTCCTACTGAGGGACGGCTTATAGGTGCACCCAGTTGAGGAGTGACATAGAGGTGGAAGGCAAGAGCAAGACTCCTAGATGGAAGGCAGGTCGTCTAAATGAATGGCCTCTTTAATAGGGGGTAGGCTTCTTGAATGGAGGACAACTTTTGGATAGAGGGTGTCTAGATGGACGGTATTACATCAAGATAGCAGGCCTCCTCGTTAGACAGCATAGCTCGTGGAAGGAGAGTGCCTGGATAGACGGCATAACGTCTTTATGGCGGTCCTCCTAGATGGATAGCATGACCCTTAGAATAAGGGAAGACCTCCTGGAAAGACGGCAGCTCTTGGATGGAGGGCCCCTGGATGGATGGCATGATATCTGGATGGCAGAACTTCTAGATGGACGGCATGGCCCATGGAAGGAGAGTGGCTCTTGGATAAAGGGTGCCTGGATGGACGACATGACATTTGGATAGCGGGCCTCCTTGATTGACGGTGTGGGCCCATGAAGGAGGACTGTTCTTAGATGGAGGGTGCCTGGATGGATGTCATGACGTCTAGATGGCAAGCTTATTGGATGGACGACATGCCCCCTAGAAGGAGGGAGGACCGCCTGGAAGGCGGGCGGCTCTTGGATAAATGGTGCCTTGATAGACAGTGTAACGACCCAAAATTTTAATAAGAAAATTTTAACCATCGAATCCGGTCAACGCAAGTTGACCGGAAAACGAAATGTGAAGAAGTCCGGATTTCCTTATGAAAATCCAGTCCGGAATATTCCTTAAATTCACTTCGGAATTTCTTAATGAAAATGAGTCCGGATTTCCGTGATAAAAGAAGTCTGAATTTCCGTTGATGAAAACAAGTTCGGATTTCCCTTGGTGATCAGAAGTCCGGATTTCATTGGAGAAATGAAGTCCGGATTTCCCTTGGTAAAAGAACTCCGGATTCCGTAGGAAACAGAAGTCCGAATTTTCTTGGAAGTTCGGATTTCCTTGAAGAGAAGAACTCCGGATTTCCGAAGTAAAAACGAGTCCGGATTTGTTTGAAGGAGTCCGGTCACAGTTAAGGAAGAATATTGGGAAGGAGCGACCATGAATATCGGATGTTTCCGAGACGCGTTGAAAAATAAAAATCATAAATAACCCTCTTTGGAAAATGTAGGATTATTGGAAAATAGAAAAAAAAAACCACAAATGATGGCCACCAAATTCATGGGCTATAAATAAGGGTTTAAGGGTATCAGAAAAAGACACCACTAGAAATTCTAAAGTAAAGAAGGAGACCGAAAGCTAAGGCAAAGTAGAAAAGAATTCAGGCAAGATACTCACCCCTATTTCTAAAATTCATGTTTATTTATGTTACTATGAAAATATATGATATTCTGTATGAGTATGCTTTTACTGTTCGCTCTGAAATGCATGTTTAAAGAAAATTCTGTTATACATGATGTTAGATTTATTCTGTCAATAATCCCTGCTATTGAACTCTGTTCTGTCAAAATAAATCTTTGAAATTCAAGATAAAAGACCTTCGGCATTCTTACAGCAAATGATTTAGAGCTCCGGCATATTAAAGAATGATTTCAGACTTAGAACTCCGCCCTTTTTATGAATAATGTACTCCGTCCCCTTGTGAAAACTACTCCGGCCTTCTGTTTGAGAAAGAACTCCGGCCTACTGTAGAAAAAGAGAACTCCGGCTTTTTATTTCGACTTTTGCTCCGGCTTTTGATAATAACTCTTGATACAAGAACTTCGGTATTTAACAAAAAGAACTTCGGTTTTGAAATGAACTCCGGCTTATGAATTTCGTATTTCATGAGCTTCGGATTTTAAACATACTCCAGACTTTAAGCACTCCGGAATATGAAAAAGAAAAGAACTCCGTCCATGAAGCACTCCGTCCCTTTAAGCACTCCGGAATTTTTAAAGGAAAAGCCACTTCGGCCCTTGAGCTCCGGATTTATGAAAGAAAAGTCACTCCGGATTTTAGAGCCTAGGAAATTGAAAGAAAATGAATTCCGGATTTTAGAGTTTCAGAAATCTAAAGAAAATGAACTCCGGATTTTGAAAAGAAAAGCACTCCGGATTTTACAACGAAAAGCACTCCGGATTTTGAAAAGAAAGGCACTCCGGATTTTGAGCGGCACTCCGGATTTTGAAAGAAAAGCACTCCGTCCTTTTATTTTGAAAAGAACTCTGGCCTTGAAGAAAAAGAACTCCGGCTTTTAAAGAACTCCGAATTTTGAAATACGGCTTTCATTGAAGAAAGATCTCCGGCCCTTTGAAACCTGCCATAATAAAAGAACACCGTCTTTTGAAAAGAGCTCCGCCATGAAAAACACTCCGTCCGTTTAAAAGAAAAGAGCTCCATCCGTTTCAGGAAAGGTCCTCCGTCCATTTTAAAATAAGCACTCCGTCCCTTTTGAAAAGAGAGGCACTCCGTCCCTTTAAGAAAAAGAACTTCGGACTTTGTTAAAAATGTACTTCGTCCTTTATTAATAAAGAACTCCGGTTTTAATGATCTTTGAATTAAAGAAACGAATTCCGACTTTGATTAAAGAAACGAAACTCGGCTTTGTAAGAAGAGAACTACGGCTATATAAAAGAACTCCGGTTTTCTATTTTCGGCTTTGAAAGGCACTCCGGTATTGATAAAGGAGGTCCGGCTTTAAGAACTCCGGTTTCTGCATGAAATAAACTCCGGCTTCTGCATGAAATGAACCCCGACTTCTGCATGAAATGAACTCCGACTTCTGCATAAAAAGAACTCCGGCCTATGTATATATGAACATGAAAAAAAAAATGCATGGATTACGGACAACAAGTGGAACTCTTCCGACTTTTGATCTATGGTAATTGGCCAATAAAGAACACGAACCAAGAACCGAGTTTCCGTTAAGCTTGCTGTTAAAGATGGATGAAGGATATTGGAGTGACACTCGAGGATGCCTCCTGGGCCACGGGAGGGGACCTTTTGGTGGCATAAGAACTATGGATTATGGCCCCGTATGCCGGGTTAAAGGCATTACCTCCCGCCCCGGGGAGCATAATGAGGGGATACGGCTTTAGGTTGTGGGGTAGCACACAACCCGTCCTCGATGTTGTCCGCTCCCGTCCGGTCCCTAAAGATGATATGAATTCCGAATGATTTTGATGAAATTTCTGAAGACAAGATGAAAAGAATAAGAACTGAAGAAGAAATGATATGATTATTTTTCTTATGCTATGCTATGATATTATATTTTGATGTATGCTTATGTTTTCTGCATGTGAGTATCCTGTTGGGCTTTGTAAGCTCATTCTTATAAATTTTCAGATGACAAGTTTATGGATGACGAAGTTGAGTAGAGTCCTATGGTGTAGCCGAATGTTTAAGATGGCTGAAGCAGATTTTTGGAGTTTTGTTTATTCTGTTTTGAGGAAACTTGTAATATTTATTCCGCTGCTTATGAATGTTAGTATGTTTTCATGATATTTTTGGGATTAATGAAATTATAAATCTTTAGTATGCATCTCAGGTTTGAATGAAGAAAAGAAAAAAAAATTTATATTCACCTTTTTTATCTTTTATTTGTAAGAACTTTGGATTTGATGATGTCTTTTGATGATAAAAAAAGTCAGGTCGTCACAGACAGTATGACGTCTGGATGACAAACCTCCTAGATAGACGGCATAGTCCCTAGAAGGAGGGAAGGGCTCCTGGAAAGAGGGAGGCTCCTGGATGGAGGCCGCTTTGATGGACAGTATAACGTCGGATGGTAGGCTTCCTGAATGGACGGTATGACATTTGGATAGAGGGCTCTTGAACAAAGGCCTCCTGGAAGGAGGGCATCTCCTATATGGAGGCCGTTTGGATGGACGTTATGACGTCGGATGGTAGGTCTTCTGAATGGTCAGTATGACGTTTGGATGGCAGGCTTAGATGGAAGCATATATATATATATATGCTTTTGTGAATTATTGCATTAGATGTATTTTGTCACATTTCAATCATGATCTCGATATTAACTCTTAATTAAATTATTATTTAATTAATTACTCATCTAATCAATCATCTAGATGTACACTCCACGTCGATTCCTCGACTGACCACAATAAAATAAACACAATATTATACACATGATCCAAAACAACAGTTATGTTACATATGGCTTTCGACACTAACCCAAAACGTGACATCAGACTTATGTAAGGAATAATAAATACTCAATACAAAATCAAAGTATACAATTGTGGAAGAATAAATCATAAGCTGCTGGACATTCATATAACATATCCACAAACTCAAATTTACACTATCTGATATGACCGACACTTAACTCAACTAATATAGCTATTATCCAAAAGTCAACTACATTACAAACTATTGTTTGAAACTGAAATTAAAGTTAAACTATATCATTTAACACATTAACTATTGTCTGAAATTCATACTACAATATTAAACATTAATAGAACTCTAACTAAACCCTTCTCATCCACTTGATCTTTCATTCTATTTATTCTGTTCATCCGATAAGAATTCTTACATCTCATCTGAACGAATTAGTAAAATAGTAAGAGAATAAATCAAAAGTTTAGTGAGGCACATATAATAATAAACATATACATATTTTTATATTAAAAATATAATGGAAAATTTGATATATTAGATTTCAATAATTTGTCATGAATTTTCATAATAAATACATGAACAACTTATGTAGAACATAGAATATTCTTATCACATTCTTATTCCATTTAATTCATCAAATCATACTCAATTCTTATTTTTTTAAATAATCGGGACTAATAGGCCTTATCGACTAAAGAGTGGACAATCGAAACCCGAATTGTGTATACTCCTACATAATCAAAGGCTAAACTAACTATTCAAAATTTATAGGTGAGTCATATACATATCACTATACAGATGGGGCAAATGTCACTTCTAACACGTAAATGATAGGTTTAGATATCAATACACCATTATAATACATCAAAGCATATTATAATGTATTACCCGTTGAACATTAACCATAATCAAATATAAATTCTTAGAAAAATTCTACACTTATTCTTCATAATTTATAATTTTTTACTCATTGAGAAAATATTCATATTTTTTAATTTAATTATAGAGTTTTTCTCATAATTCTTTATTTTTATTTCATGAGGCATTTATACTTCTTATAAAAATTATGCTATGATGATATTTTAACATATGAGATGCTAAATTAGCATATAATGTAGAAATTAAGTATGGAATGTAGAATTCAGCAATTTTCATCAATCATGCAGAATTCTACATAAGTTTCTACGGGGCATATGTTTAACAATTTCTAAGTATGCTTGATTATTATATATATAATTAAGCGTAACGGTGTAGAAAGGTTTAGCAAAATATATGAATTCAGCTTCATGTGAACTATTGCTGTAATTTCAGTTCACAAAGCACATATGTAGGGCCTAATTTGATAAAATTCATTACATGCAGGCAAATAATTAGAACCCAGAACATACAATAATAAGAGATAGGAAATCCATCTTATATAAAGGCATTGAATCATGATTTTAACTCATGTATGTGAAGAAAATTCAAAATTCAGCTATAGAAGACATTATTCATAAATTTAGACATAAATTTCATATATTTTTGCAATAAAATAAAAATATTTCACATACATGTTAAATTATATCATTATAATTTTAAAAATATGATATACAAGAGTAATAGAACAAAAATTATTAATAAAATTTTGTAAAGAATAGAAACAAAAGAAGAAAGTTTAGAGTGTACTTATTTTAACTCCGATTTATTCTAATTCTTCTTAAATCAATGAATTTGAACTTTTTTAACCTTTTCCATCATTCTCTCTGTTTTTCTCAACTGTTTCTCACTCTACTCTCAAAAATCTAGTAAAAAATGACAGAAATAAGGCGAAGAATCCTATTTATATAGTATGACACTCAAGTGCAGCTCAGGCGTGTCTCACGCTTGTATAATCTGCCAATTGGCTACTCAAACTTTCCTTGAGCACACATTGAGCATAACATTCTGTCAACTTACGCTCATGCACATATCAAGCATACCTCAAGTACTAACTCCACGGGTTTTGACACTCAGGCACTGGTCAGACCTTTATTAGGTGCCAAATCAACCAATCCAATTTTAATTTTGTAACATAATTTTTCACGTCATTTGACTACAATTTTAATTATATTAGTTTAATCATTTAAGATTGTCATTAATCAAAAACTTGGGCCTTACATATTTGATATTAAATATTTTTTTTACTTTTAAAAATTATAATATTAAATATTTGATAAAATATATAAAATATAATATATTTTATAATATTTTATTTATTTTATTTTTTATCTTAAATTTTTTAATTTTATTTGTTAAAAACATTTTTTAAATGGATATATGCCTTATTCAACATGGAATGGCCCCGATGGCACAACTTAGCCTGACATAGGCAGGCCATGTGTCGTGTTGGAGCTGGTAGTTAATGATTTTATATTGTGTCACACATGACACAGGATGCCATGAGCAGCCAATGAGCCAACACGATTTAATTAATAACACTATTAAGAACAACTCATGTTATTAACTTTGTAAATAAATTATATTAAATTTATTGGGTTTCAATATAGGGGCCCATAAAACACGGCCCAAAGGAAATGCTCAAATAAAAAGCCCGAAAATGTGTCCACGAACCAAGAAGGCTGGACGGCCCAAGAGGCCCCAAAACACAGGTTAGCGTCCCAAAAGCCAAATCTACGACAAAGGTCCGGGAGGCCCCTTTAACCACAAGGAGCTCGAGGACATCACGAATAACATCCAAGTACGAGAACCAGAAGAGGAAGCCCAAGAACCCCAAGAACTCCATTAGACCACAGGTTAGTCCGAGAAGTCAAGAAGAGATCCGAGGACCCTTCACAAATGGCCAAAGATCCTCCGAGAGCTGCCTGCTCCAACGAGTCCGCGAACTCACATAGCGACAAGCCACACCACCTAAGGACAAGGACTATCTCGTACACGACCGAGAGTGCCAGCTAAGCAACTTTGTAGATTCCCAAGGAATCTATATTCACGGATTAGACTGTCTCACAGGGACGCCTAGTGTTTCAAGATCGGCGCTGGTCAAGTCAGGCGGCGCCTGTGGCCTGTACGCCTGACATGCCCAAGCCCTACCAAAGGCGCGGCCAACAATGCGCTAGCCCACGCGTCTTTATCCTATCCTACACACGTCGGTGAAGATTGAATGTGACAAAAACGGTGGGCCGACCTCTCGGCCACCCGCCGGCTGCCACGTGTCTCCTCCCCAATGACACCACATCCCTTATAAATATCCCCTTTCAGGCTCCTAGAAAGGGATTAAGAAAATTTCCATTTAAGCACACTTAGCAGAGGACCCTCAAGAGAAAAGAAAAGGTGAAAAGAAAGAGTGAAGGAAGAAAGAAGCTAGACTTCTCACATTGTAATTCTCTGTGGAAACGAATAACTCCACAGGTTCTCATTGTACTCGTTCACCGTAATAGTGAAACTTCTCAGACGTCCGTCCGTTACCGTGGTTTTACCCCTTCTTGTACAAACGGGGTTTTCTACATAAATTGTGTGTTTTCATTGTGTCATTGTATTCTTATCTCACCGTTCATTTTTTATTCACTTTGTGTTGCCCGTCTGTCCGTCCCACAAACGCATAAGGTCACTCATACTTCGATAGACGGACGGCTAGAATGTCCGGACGCAACAAAAGTAAATAGAAAATAAGTAAAAAAGAGAAAAATAAAAAATGCTATTATATTTTTCCTACATTTTTTAATATAGTGTTAGAAAAGAGAACAATTAAAATTAATATATATTTTTTTCTAATATTTTCTTTTTAGTTTTAGATTTATTGAATATGAATAAGTAAATTCATTACTTAAACTATTTAATTTCATTTACATTCATTTTATTTTATTTTTCCAAAAGGAAACTTTTTTTTTCATTTCTCTTATCTCAATTTGTAATCTTCATTATAACATCTAAATAACAACTAATATAATTTCACGTCCATAAAACTTAGTAGCTCATGACTTGAAGTGGAGTTTACCAACAAGTCAATCCTGGCCAAAGAGAAGCTGTCATTTAGGTAGGTTTTGTTGACGTTGGTGAAGTCGACGCACATCTGCCACTTTCACTGCTCTTTTTAACTAGGACAATATTAAAGATCCAATTCGGGTACTGGACTTCCTTGATAAACTCGGCATCCTGTAACTTCTTCACCCCCTCTCGGATGGCTACGAGCTTTTCGACATAGTGGTTTCTCCACTTCTACTTGACGGACTTGTGGTCCAGATCGAGGCCCAACTTGTGGATGACTACTTTAGACGGAATTCTGGCATGTCGGCGAGTGTCCACGCGAAGACATCTATATTCCGCCTCAAGAATGCTATCAATTCATCATGTAGGGGTCCAACGAGTGAGCCCCCTATATGTACACACTTCTCCGGGTCATTCAGGTTCAGTGGTAAGAAGTCGGTGGCCTCGTCGGACTGCGCTTGTTGCCGAGTCACCCTGTCTCGATGATCTAGTTCTTCTACTTGTCTCTCGACGTCGCTTGGTTCTATTTATGACATGTAGTATGTCCACCCGGTTACTTGGTCACCTAGCAATTCACCGATACCACATGTTGTTGGAAACTTTATTTTCAATTACGGTATTGAGGTGATGACTCCGAACACCACTAGGCATAGTCGGCCTAGGATGGCGTTGTATATAGATGGTAGGTCGACAACCAAGAAGGTGAGTGTGCAACTCATCATTCTGGGGTACGTGCCCAAGGTTACTTCTAATTATATTGTCCCTTGGACGGCTACTAGTTCGTTATTAAGGCCATATAGTGGTCCTTCGGCCGGTTTGAGTTGATTCTTTTTAAGCCCTAACTTAAAGAACTCATCAAGGTAAAGCAAATCTCTTGAACTTTTATTACCGATGAAAACTCGTTTCAATTGATAGTCAATATACCGTCTGAAACGAGTGCAGATACAACCAATGGATCAGTATGTGAAACAATTACGTGTCATATCGTTATCGCTAAAACTAATGACATTTTCCTCCCCCATTTGCTTCTTGCGTCCAGCTTGCCTCTCCTGGTGATCTATCTAATGGGCCTTGAGAGGCCTAATGGTTACCATATTGACCACATCGACCGCGACCTGGTTCCGCGATTGGGGTTGATCCAACCCTTCCCACCTGAGGCGCAGAAACTCTACCTAGGGTTCCTCAGGAACCTGGTGAGATAGCCCCTTCGAACTAGCTCCTCAATCTCCCACTGAAGCGTCTTACATTCTTCTATGGTTTGTTCTGAAAATCGATGGAAATTATAGTACCTCGCTGGATCTTCTCCCTCCGTGTTCTTCAGCAATTTTGGCCACTTAATGAACCTTTTTCTACGGATCTACATGAGAATGTTAGCCCGAGTGTCGTTTAGCGGAGTCAGATTGATGGGCCTGTACTCCCTCCGGATCGGTGGCCTGATCCTGAGTTGCTTCCTTCGAGGGTTGTCACCGCCCCCATTCTTCCTCTTTTCCTCGGCTGGGAAAGTGCACGGCTGGTCAGTCCTCTCTAGACGCTTTGCCTCATTGGCCTCTTCAGTGGCCACGTATACCCGAGTGATGGCTTCCGCTTTCTAAAAGGTTTACGAATTTTTGTGGACTAAGTGATTGAAGAAGTCGCTCGACCCCAACGCAAAGATGAAGTTGCTGAGCTTTATCTCTTCAGTGAGCTTGGAGATTCTCCTAACTTTTGCGCCTAACCGCTCCAGGAACTTCTTTCGATTCTCACCCTACTTTTGTTTGATGTGAGCAAGGTGCCACGACTGTTTCTCTTCTTGGTGATTAGAAGCGTACTAAACTAACAAGAAATCGATGAGATCCCGTAAACTCCAGATTGAGTTCGAAGGAAGTCGATGAAATCAGGTCCGAGCGTCCCCCTTCAAGGTGAGGAAAAAATATCGACACATTGCCGCCTCCTCCAAGCTCTAGAAGTTTAGAAGGGTGCGAAAGTGATCAATGGGATCAGTGCTCCCATCATAGGGATCCAAGGCTAGCATATTGAACTTAGCCAGCATTGATCGAGTTCAAATCTCCATGGTAAATGGAGATCTCTTTAGATCAGCTGCGTGCTTGTCGTCGTCCTTAAACATGCAGTTCTAGATTTTTTCGACCTTTTCCTTCACTCAAGTGGAATTTCCAAATCTCTTGGAGTTGAGGTAAGTCCTCAACTCGTTCTTTCTGTAGTGGGGTGCATCACCGGTCAGCTGCTTCCACTTGTGGAATGGATGATTCGAGAGGCTCCCTCCATTGTGTGAGGCCTTTGTTCGCCTCGGGAGTACCAGAGATTTCTTCTTTCGGGACTCTCATCTAGAGTCCCATAGCGCAAGCGTCCCTCAAGCCTTGAATGGCTCTAGGCATTGGAGGCTATTGGGATGTGAGAGTTGCCTGGCTTTGAGGTCTTCTTGGATTGCCTCTTCTTCCTCTGGCCTCCTCGTTTGGAGGTCGGAATGGGGGTTGAGGAGGACTGAGCCCCCTACTTCTTCTTGTTGTAGCGTGTGCAGAGCATTTAGAGTATCTGAGATATTTTATTCATCTGCTCCACCAGGGCTAGGAAAATTGAGGCAGGTGGCTCTCCAGCCTGACTACCAACTGAGTGATTGTGGTCGGGGGAGGCATCCTCTCTAGCGGGAACGCTAGTTTGAACCCTAGTGTTCACCATTTTGTTGGATGATGTTGATTTCAAAGATTTAGTTGATCGGCTTTTAGTCAGTGTTCTTATAGACGGCGACAATGATGCGTCATAGATCCAAACTTTAAACTGATTCGGATCAAGCTAGTCTGTCAAATTCAAGTCTTCGTCCACTGAATTTAGGATCCTGCACACCATAACTTTGAATGATAGGTCAGGTGACAGCAGAATTTGATCCCATCAAAAATATTATGACACTCAAGTTAGTAAACAGCCTTCTGAGGATTAGAAGGTAAAATGCAGTGAATACAAAGATGGATACGAGGGATGTGTTTGAGAATGATGGTGGAGGGTGCACTCATGGAGAGAATGTATTTGATTGTGGATACTTGCGAGAAGTAGTTTCTCTCTATACTTAGAACGTAGGGAACTAGTAGAAGAGAGGAAAGGAGAGAGCGTTGGAAAGTTTAAGAGCATGGAGAGTTTCTATAAGTTTAAGTATGCTAGATGGCGTTTAATAGGCAAGAGAATATACCTATTGAGTAAATTTCCATGGCCTTTTATAGCGGCGAGCCTCTACTGTCTTCTTTAGGTGGCAAGGCGGAATGCCCACCTTCTGTGGCGATCGTTACCTTCCCTGTGTAGATGCGGGCGCCATTCTCGGTTGCAACGGTCAAGAAGGTGGATCCATTTTCTTTCACGCATGGTAATCGTTAGGATTCTCTCTGTAGATTTGGCGCCGATTCGAGCGCCTTTCTCCTGGGATACGCTCTGATTCTGAGAGATTGTTGTTACAGTGGAGATTACCTTTTTCGAAGATGCGAAAAATCAAGGCAAATGACCATTGAAGCTTAGGAAGGTGCATGTGGGCCGATTTAGACATGGGCCGCGTTTAACTTAGGTCGCGATCGGCCTACTTGCTGCTTCTCCAGTCAATAGTAGCGTTGACCGTTCCGAATACAAATGGGCTGCTGTTGATCTTAGGCTACTTATTCCCTTTGAGCCGACCCTCTACTAGTGCCCTCATTAGAATTAAATGAGGTAATTGCCATATCATTTTTTTCCTATTCAAATGATTTATATACAGAGTTTTAGTACCAATTCTAATTAAGATGTTTGAGATACACTATTTAATTATTTTAAAAGTAATTATCAAATAATATAATATTTATCTATTTTTATAAATTTATTAATATAAATAAATAAATAAAATATTATAATATATAGAAAATGTCTTTTACGCCACTATTGAATCAAATGTACACATCAGAGAAGCAACCCGTCTCTTTCTCCCCGGTCTAGCTTTTCTCTCCTCTCTCTCGCGCATTTGTAAACGCGAAAGGAAAGAGCAACAAACCGGCCCCGGTTCCAGAGTTACGCGGCAACCACCGCCATGGTACGGTAAGGACTCGAGCACGGTTGTGGGAGGAGAGCGAAAGTCAAGACTGTTGAGAGGGACGTACCTTCCGACATTTTCTCATTACTTTTAAGCAACGATTAACCATCTTCAGATCGACTTCTCTCTCCGCGCAATTTCTTTTCCGTTGATACCTCTTGCAATTTTTATTCGGATTCCTTGTGTATCAGCCTGCTCCATTTGCAATTCCTGTTCGTTCTCTTCGACTTACTCTTGCTGTCCAAGGTTTCATTTCGTATTTATTACGATGCCATAGGAACAGTTATATTGAGGCATTTTCTCACCTACTATCTCTCTCTTCCAGGTACATTAATACCTTTCATGAATTACAATACCTATGTTTGTTTTCCGGTTATTTTTGTCTGATTTGATTCGATTTTGTTCAGTGCTGGTGAGTCGATCTTGTGGAAACGAAATGGTGAACTCTTGGCCTCTTACGCCCGGACAGGTTCGATTGGTCTTTGATTTTTTAATTGATTGTGTTTTTCTTAATTGAATGTGATCAGCATTGGCCTGTTTTGTCAGTGATTTTGTTGCTTTGATTGCTCGCTTACTTGGCCATTTATTGTAGAACTGATTTGTTTCACCTATAGAGCTATTGAGGATTGATTGCTTTGATGTAGCATTGTTCTGGAATAGTGTTGTGGAGTATGTTGCATTTTGTTGTTTTTTTTTTTAATCGTAACTAGAAGAATTGTGTTTGGCATAACGGAGTCGGAGGCTAACATGCTGGAAATATGGACATATCAGAGTGGCTTTGTTCCTTAATTGGTAGCTGAAATCGGAACCGTACTCATCTTAAGAACTGTGTTCGTGAATGCCTTCAGATGTAATATAAATTATCGCCTTTGCAAGAGTGGTTCACTGCATAGCTTTGATGGGTGGACCATGGTAAGTGATAAGTAGGAGAATCGAGAGGATTGAGGAAACTTTCCCTGACATGTTGCTTGGATTCTTCTGAGAATTTACTAGTAAACTATGAACTGGGAAATATGCGATGCATGGTTGGGAATAAAAGAAAAAATGGTTTGACAATTATTAATGGTGGATGGGATCAATCATCCTATTAAAGCAACCTTAGCGTCGGAATGCACCCTGGTTGACGGCACTGAGTACAATTGATTGGACGATGGAGGAATCCTTGAAAGCAAGGTAGCCGATTAAAATCGAGAATTTTTATGTCATCAGATGTATTTCTTTATTTTAAGAACTGCAAGAATTCCAGATCAGTGGATACATTCAAAATAAGAGGGATATTAAAACAATGCTAGTTCGGACCTATGAAATTGAGTAAAAAAATTGGGTAGACATTGAAAATTGTACTAATTTCTATGAGTCAAAGAATGGAACTTTTGAGAAGAGTTGCTTAACAAGAACTTATACAAGAATGAGTATATCAGAAAATCAATTTGGTTAGACACCATAGTGGTCAATACTCCTACTGCTATATATTTATTGAGTAGATTTATTTAAACAATTATACGAAATAAAATGGGTATAAATATGATTTTCATTAATTTGGATTAGGATTGTGAAAGGGTACAATAGCTAACTTTTTCGGTGGGTTTTAAAAAGAGAGTTGGTAGTAATACACAATATTTAAGGATGTGTCTTATCATGAAATGAAATATTATTCGATATTTAAAATATTAGCTAATATACTTAATATTAAAATATCTGTCCCTATATATATATATATATATATTTTTCAAATTTATAAGCCAACATTTGCTCCACGGGTTCTTATTTGAAAAAAAAAAATTATTTTTGATATGTCTAATGCCAATGTTTATCTTACTATGGTTGACACTGATATGGCTGTGACTGTAATTAAATCCATACTCCTTTGAGGTGATGGCAGTGAAGAAGTTAGACTTGTATAAGGGGAAAGTGGAAATTTTCTTATTCGACGGGCTTATATAAAAGATTAGCATTAAGCTATTGCCTACTTTCCATAGTTATGGTTGAACATATTATTTATTTTAAATGAGGTTTTTTGTTGTGTTGTTTGCAGAATATGTTTTTTGATTGGTAAAGCTGGAGGAGTGGAGTCAAAGTTTCTAGAATTTACATTGTTTAAGAGATGTAGGAGTAGAACACGGAGATGAAATTATATTTTGGTAATTGAAAAGCAAAATAGTGAACAATTCAAAATTTAACAGTCAATTCTCCAGTTGTAGGATTTCATGATTTTGAATCTTAATTTGCAAAAAATGGTTCATCAGAGGATGTGACCCTTACGATTAAGGTAGATTGGCCGAAATGGGAAAAAGGCATCTTGGTTTAATATGTATTTGTCAAATTCATTTAAAATTAGAAGGAAATTTTCTGTAGGATCACTATGAGATCAACTGTATTATTATGGATTGAAATGCCAAAAAATGTTGAATACCTATACAACAATTGTAGCATAAATGATTATGGTAAATTGGATGGGTATTGTAACATTAAAAAGTAAAATAAGAAGTGCACACATTTGTAGCAAAAGTAGTACTTGCAAGTAATAAAATGAAGGGAAGCTGCTGTGTGGAGTTTTGAAGCATTGGAAACGTGATGATGAACTGGTATTTAAAAGTGATTTGGCTGACGAGGAGATAGGCTTCTAAAATTTTGGAGTGAGTTGGTAAAGAATGATCATATTATGCTTTAACTTTGCTGACTGATTTCTTAAATCCAGTGCAATGGATTAAGATATTCCTGTGGTCAAGCCTGAGAAGTGGGATTTCATTTAAGGTTTTGTTGTTTTTGTTAAGTATAGTTGTTATTTGAAAATGTGCACAAACACCTGGGTAAATAATTGTTAGTGTTATTTTTTTATCAGTATGACCTATGAAGCACGGACACTCTCCAGGCCTTAACGTGTCGGTGTCCGACACGTATCGGACACCGACACGTTAAGGCCTGGAGACACGTATCGGACACCGACACTTTTCGGACACGTGTCTAGCACGTGTCCAATTTTTTTTTTCGAGACACGCTCCGGGCACGTCCTTACACGTACCGGACATGCCTTGGACACATCCCGACACGTTTGGACACGTTCCGATTCGTCAAACACGTTTTGGTTACATTTTGGACATGTTAGACAATTTTATCGGTATTTGGTAAATTTATATTAAAATATTATAAATTCATTTATAATTTTAAATAAATAAGTGTAAATAATGGGTATTTGGTAAATAAATTATTTATTTATATATAAATAAGTAATTTAAGTTGATAAATAAATTGTGAAAAGGGATTCGAAGGCTAGGGTTTCGATTTCTCTGCTTACCTTCACTTCGACTTCTCTTCTTCCTCTGTACTATAATCGAAGGCCTTTCGAGCTCTACTATTCGACTTCGAGTTCTCTTCTTCTAGCGTTCTCTCGAATCGAAGTCCTAGGGTTTCGATTCTCAACTTCCAGATTATACGGCTTAAAGTTCATTGCAGCGTAATCCAAGGAAAGTCGAACACGAAGGTAATATTCTCATTTTATCACTTTCGAATACACTATTCTCACCCAACAATGGGATTCGAACCCTAATTTCATTCTTCTGCTTTCGAATACGCTTTCGCTACTGTTCTTCTTCTTCCTTTCATTTTCGATCTGCTCCTTTTTATTATTTTCTTCTAATAATAATAATAATAATAATAATTATTATTATTATTATTATTATTATTATTATATACGATAACAGTAATATACTGTTCTATATACAGCAACAGTAATATACTGTTACTGTATACGGCAACAGTATATATTGTTGTCGTCTACAGTGTGCTGCAACAGTACACACTGTAGCCGTACTGTAGACGACAACAGTACATTACTGTTGCATGAAATAGAATTAAAAAATATCCTTTTCTTTCTATGTTTTTTTTTTTTGTATAAGATTTAAAAAATATATATTTTTATTTCATATTTATCATGAAATAAAAGTATTAATCAATTAAAAAGATATAAATCATTATTTTAGTTTACGTGTACCCGACGTGTCGTATCCTTAATTTATAAAAAATAGCATATCGGCGTGTCGGTGTTGTGTCGTGTCGTGTCCATATCCCGTGTCGGTGTCCGTGCTTTTTAAAGTATGGCCTTATTAATTGTCTAATCTGGCATAAAGGAATATATGGTTTACCCTAGCTTTTATGTTGTTGTATTGAAGTTGCCATGTTATGTCAAGTGGTTTCTCTTTTTTGTTTTTTTTTTTTTTGTGGCGAGGGGTGAAAAATGCCAGTTATTTATCAGTTCCAACTTCATTACGATAGAGTAGCAACTCGAATTAATCATCATAATGTATTAATTCAGGTTTGTTGCAGTTTGTTCTGTGTTCCTTCTTTATCTCATGATCTCATGTTTGTTGCACGCTTCCCCTTTGTAATACCATTTCTTTGTTCCAGCAATTGTTGCACAACTTTTTGATGAATTTCTTGCTTCTGTCATTCAGGTGTCCTGTTTACTTGGGAGTATTCCAGTTTTTGCTGCATGGGTGTATTCTGAAATCTTGGAATACAAGAAAATTTCGTCTCATTCAAAAGTGTAAGTTCACTTTTAAAGTGGGGCCATTTATATCATTTCCAAGTTTTATGTACACTGCACCTCTGTGGAAGACGGAAACCCCCTCTTTTTGTTTTCAGTGAAGAACTTCTGCACAGTACCTGTCAGTGGTGCAATTATTTCCCTTGAAAAAGTGGGCACAGTAACCATGAAATTTTTATACAGAGTATGAAGACACGAAATGAAAAAGTGAATTAAGAATTTGGAGAGATGGGGATCTTGTCAGGGACTTATTCAGAATTCCTTTCTTTTTTTATCCATTTGTGCATTTATTAATTTGTTGGTTAATGTCAGGAGCAAATAAAAATGTCATAATGGCTGACACATAAGTTAAAAAGTTAATTGGTTAATTGTTGATGCTGTATTTGTTTGTTTCTTGTTGAGTTCTCTCTTCTTTGATGTGTGAACCTAGGCATTGGAATTTGCAAACACTGGTAATTTTGATCATTGCTGAAAATAAATTGCATTGTTGTCCTTGGAAATTGATAGCACATGCTGGCCTACTGAGTTCTTGAGATTTAGCGATGCCATTTTCTATTATTGTATATTCTACTGTTAACTTTTGACATTCTTCTTCTTTCATGAAGGATCCCTCCTATATTGTATGGCATTTCTGGTGGAATACAGTAATTTGCATAGAGCTTCATACAGTTTAGATATGTCATTTACATAATTCCTGTCCTCAAACTTCTACCTTGCTTCAGTACCATTTCTTTATCAATCTATTAGTCTACTTGAAATGTTGAAGCATGCATCAGAGTTCAATCAATTGTCGTTGATTAAACAAAGGTTGATATTTGAGTGACTACTTAGCTAAATATTGGAAAACATGCACACGAGTGTACAGATACAGAATTTAGTATTTATCTTCAGTAAACCACCTTCAAATTCATTGGGAAAACATATGCAGGTTCATTGAATTTGATTGAGGGGTCGGCATATTAGCTCGTCCTAGCATGTGTATTTTTCAAAGTTGAAGTTTAATGGCTTATTTGCTTCTGATGCTGACACCAGGATTATGCAGGAGGTTGAACAAACAGCCTCTTTTTTTCTTTGTTTGAATTTAGAAGGTAAAGATGCAGAAAATATATAGCAAGTACTGCAATAGATTGTTCCATTGAAGTAATTTCATTGGTTCCATTTGATGACTTGTGAAAGGATCCATTTGCGGTTCTTTTTTGAATTTGGTCAATATGTTTTTTTGTGTATTTGATATCATAGCATCTTTGATGCATAAAAGAACTTGTTGCTGTTGCACGGTTGAGGTGAAAGAGGTTCCAGCTGAATATCAAGTGATGTCAACTAGGAAATAAATAGTAACTTCAGATGAGTAAGTAGATACAAGCATAACGGTTTCATTTAGAACTTGCTAGCCATGAAGATCTTTACAGAGGTGCATTATTTGCCTGTACTATGGAGAAACACAAATGATAAATAGTGCACAGGAAAAGTATTTCTAGATGTGTTTTTTTGCATCTTTGTGCAAAAAAATGCCAATGAAGTTTTTGTGTCTGAATGCTTAACTTTCTTATTGCAGCCATTCTGATGGTAATCTTGTTGAGTTGGGAAATGACGTTGTCAAGGAAGAAGATCGAGAAGTGTTGCTGGAAGGAGGCCTTTCAAAATCAGCATCCGCTAAGTTCCATAATTCATCCATCAAGTCAAACTTGATCAGGTAGCACTGCTTTTGATATTGTTTCCTTTGGACTTCCTACATGATCGGTATCCTGTGTCTGTATCCTCATTTCTTGCTACAGGCTTGTGACAATGGATGAGACTTTCTTGCTGGAAAACAGAGCAACTTTAAGAGCCATGTAAATTATCTATATGCACATTCTTTTCTGAAAGCAAAGTCATGTATTTTATTTAGAGAGCAACAACCATGTTGGCTTCTGTTCACTTTCTTACATTCAATGTCATGCTTCATGTAGGGCTGAGTTTGGGGCCATTTTATTCTATTTCTACATTTGTGATCGCACAAATCTGCTGGCTGAATCCACCAAGGTGCTTTGATCTCCTTGCATCTGTACAAATCCCAATACCATATAATTTGGTCATTTTTCCTTTAGCGCCTTTGTGCTTGCAATGCCTCAAGGTGAATTCAGACTACAACTCTTCCTAGGCTATTGTTTTGAATAAGCTGATCAATGAATATGCGTGAATTGTACACTTGGTAAGGACACGAATTTATTGTTGCTATTAATCTCTATTGATTCATTAACTTGAGACTTGGAGGGATTCAGAGATGGTATCTGGACTGTTGGCTTTGGATGGATGGCTAGTAATTGCTGGAGATTTCTCACAATTCATGCTGTAAATTTTTCCAGCTATTGCTTGACCAAGGCATTGAGTCATCTCCATTTGATTGTAGTTTATAAAAAATCATGTTAACTTGTCCAACAGAGAATCATGTGATGGAGATCTGTAGGGAGGTTACCATCCACAATCAGTTGTGAAAGAATTTGTATTGTTATCACTTGGCTAGTGACCAGATGAGTAGTAACCTTTCTTCATCCAAAGGGTGCACAGTACACGAGGCCTCTTGTATTGTGGGTTGTTAAATATATACAGTCTTACCCCTATGAGTTTGGACGCGTAACCTGCAGGTCACAGTAAAGAAGCATTGCCGTTCTGCTAAGGCTTACGCTCCTAACCTTTCTTTATCCAAAAGTGATAATTTTTTATTTCTACTTTGAGGTGATTTCATGTACAATGCCAAAAGGAAAATATTTGCCAGATTGTTGAAACTAGCTTTAATGTTATGGGTTATATTTGTGGAAGGAGAACAAGAGCTTGTTTTCTAGGAATAGCAGCTGGAACTTCATAAATACAGATCTTGGGATTGATAAATCGTCCTCAATTTGTTTCTTTTGTAAACCTTGAGTTGAAATCTTGAACTTTTCTTTTTATGAATTTTCTTAGATTGATTTGATGTGTGCCTTTCTTGATGGCCTCAAGGATGGAGTGCTAGAGATAATGCTTTTGGCTTATAAATGGATGCTCTTGAAACCATTCCTACCCATCTTTGGTTCATACCATAAATAAAATATCAATCAATATATATCAATAGCAGGCTTCTTCATACTAATAATCCAATACTGCAGCAAAATCGTGATATGTCTTGTGTCAGCATATATTACGATATATCGATCGATATTCAAAATGTTAGCCGATGCACTCATATTTATCCGATATGTCAGTTGATATTTTCTTATTCCATGCTTTTAAAATTTTCTTGGATTATTTTGTAATATGTGCTTGTTTGGAATCTTGACTACAAGAATGATGCTGTCATCTCTCAATTGTAGACATTTGAAATGTTTCTGCCTATCTTTCCTATACAATGGAAATTATCAAAGGCAAAAACTGGAAAATAATAAAGGACCCTTGTTAAAATTGATTACTATATGGTTCCATCGTTTTACATATTGCTCATTGGTATGTCCTGACATGTATCCTTTGATTCCCAGATTTATAAAATGGGGAAAAAGGAAGTTAATGGAGCTCCTTTGTTTTCCTCTAAGAAATTTATCATGCTTATTTTTTCTGATGTTTATAAGTGCTGTATACCCTTTCCCATATTGTAAGTCGAAGCACCTGATTCCTTTGGCCTGCTTAAGATTAGTGTGCTAAGTTGCTGTCTTTGAATCTTGATTAATATATTTTTTAAATTTTTATATTCACTCTTTTTCACACATCCTGTGGATTTTCATGCTGCATCTTTGGTTGCACTTTTTTTGTTATGTGAAAGGTTGTAAGGGACTTACCATGCACGCTTAAAACTAACATTTTGCTCAGCCAACAGCCTGATGATTAGAGAGGCTATCTGTACATGACGCCTGATTCTTTCCACAATCATATGCCATCACAAACAACAGATTGGCAATCCATTCTTCTTTGTGTTATATTTGGCTTTTGCAATTTTATTTGCACATAAAAGTAGCTTTAATCCATAATTTTAAGTAACTGATGATATCTTAGATTTTCAATAAATATTGATATAGACAAGAAGATTATATAACCTGAACGTGATTTCTAATGTAATTTCACATTCCTTGAACAGACATACAATCGTGATCTTTTCCTGTTCCTGTACTTCCTTTTGATCATAGTTTCAGCAATGACTTCTTTGAAGAAACATCAGGATAAATCAGCTTTTACTGGGAAGTCCATACTTTACCTCAACAGGCATCAAACTGAGGAATGGAAGGGGTGTATGCAGGCAAGTTTATTATTTAAACTTGTAAATTTCTACAGCAATAGCAATTCTGCTTTCTTCAGGAGGAAGACTATGGTGGGCTGCTAGTTTTGGTCCCCCACTCCCAAAACAAATCTTTCATGACTCTTGGTCTCCGTAAACTCTTGCCAACTTTGATATTCAGTGGTGTGATTTTGACTTGGTGGAAAGTGAGCACATGTTTTCTATTTCTTTTATGTCATTATAAGTAAAGTTTACACTTATTTAGCTTTTATTGTTCAGTTTTTATGCTGGATCAAGGCATGTACAAACTTTATGTATCTATGACATTTTCAACCTTGTCTATATATCTAATGTCAGTCCATTTCCTGCAATATTTTGACTTATTTGATTCTTGTTGGAGGCATCGACTTATGAGTTGCTTTTCGTGATTTTAATAATCTTCTGACACGGACTACTGGTGCTGGCTTAATCAACAGGTTCTTTTTCTCATGTATCATTATTTTAATGCGACAGAGATGTACAATGCAATACGTGTTTTTATTGCTGCATATGTTTGGATGACTGGATTTGGAAACTTCTCTTATTACTACATCAGGAAAGATTTTAGCGTTGCTCGCTTTGCTCAGGTGATATTTTAATTCCTAAGCATTAATTGATTCATTAATTCCAATAAAGCTTCAAGCCCCGTAGGTAGAGTTGGCTAGGTTTCACGCACTATTACAATACAGCAATAATATCCTTCAAAGACTGGAGCAGTTGATTCGTTTTTTTTGCCTCACCACGTCTACTTATACCCTTCTCTGTCTTCAAAATCTATCAAATCAGTTTTTTCCTAACTTATGAAGATCTTATTCTTTGGATTTATATCTTTACGATGACTAGTCTCTAAACTGTTTTCTCCCCTGCACATGCAGATGATGTGGCGGCTGAATTTCTTTGTGGCATTTTGCTGTATTGTTCTCAATAATGATTATATGCTGTACTACATTTGTCCAATGCATACGCTTTTCACTCTTATGGTTTATGGAACCCTTGGTTTATGCAACAAGTACAATGAGATACCATCAGTGATAGCAGTGAAGATTGTTGCATGTTTTCTGGTGGTTATTATCATTTGGGAAATTCCTGGAATTTTTGACATCATCTGGAATCCTTTCATGTTCCTTTTAGGTGAGTAACTTCTGTCGCTATGGAGATTCCTGTTCTCTTATACCCAACTGCTGATGAAGAACTGACAATGTATTCGACTGAATCTGGAACTCATGTAGTTCAGCTTGCTTAGGCATGCTATTCCAGACTTGTATGGTGGGGTTTAAGTTCTAGAGATCTTGATTAGCTCAGTCCCGGTCTTCACTTTCTGCTTCTGTACATTTGGTCTTCCTGGTTGGCGATTTTGTCTATGAGACTTGGCCCTTGCTCTTCCTGCTATACATGGATGCAAAAATGTTAACATCATTCTCAAGCTTCATACTCGTTTGTTTTCCATTGCAAGAGTTATTATTACCTTGTGACCTACTAGACTGGCTCTAAATAAAAACCAAAAATCTCTAGACTGAATCAATTTTTTATTCTTTGGACCTAATTAGACCTCTGGTCTTGCTCCTATCTTAATATTGGACTCTCTGCTCCTGTTGATTGCAATTCTAATCGCTGCAGGCTATTCGGATCCTGCAAAGCCAGATCTCCCTCGTTTGCACGAATGGCATTTCAGATCTGGGCTTGACCGCTACATATGGATCATTGGAATGATCTATGCCTATTATCATCCAAATGTAGCTTTCTAAAGATCTGTTAACATGGCATTTGTTCCTGCTGTGCAGGGGTGGCCAGTTCTAAGTGTTTGCTGTTTCCGTTAATTTTAGGTTGAGAAGGCAATGGAAAAATTGGAGGAAGCTGAACCAAAGAGGCGACACACAATCAAAACTGGAGTTGTTGCTTTTTCGTTGTTGGTGAGTTGCATGATCCTCTTATGAATTTACGCGGCTGCTTGCATGGAGGGTTAAGATCCTCTCCAATCAGATGGTAATTGGAGGGATCCAGTTACCTATTGCAAATGTTTATTTTATCATCACTGGCTAAGATAATGCCACGTCAATCCACCATGGTGGTGTTGGCTGACAGTCTGAGATTGTTCTAGTGACTAAAATCAGAGTGCTTTGGTGATGTTTGATGATGTGGCATCATGTTAGTCATTGGGAATCAAATGAGATGTTTTGATGTAGGTAATTGGAATTCTCCAATCGCCACCCTAAATCTAGAGGATCTCAATTCGTACATGGATTTTTAATGAATATTTACTATTTTCATTTCTTTCAGGTTGGCTATTTGTGGTATGAATACATTTACAAGCTAGACAAGATCACATACAACAAGTTCCACCCATACACATCATGGATTCCAATAACGTATGCGTAACTTGATTTTTGTAAAGAAATGTGTTTTTATACTGAAAAACGTCTGTTATATTTCCACTTGCTTATCATAACCTCTGCTCAATTCGGGTTGCAGTGTATACATATGCTTGCGCAATTTCACCCAGCAGCTACGTAGTTTCTCTTTGACTCTATTTGCGTAAGTCCTCTCCTAACTGTGTGGTTAAACTGTACCTGCAGACTCATTATTTCCGGTTTAGTTTATTGCTTTGTTACTCGTTTCGTAGCTTCAGCTTTTGGATTGACTAGTTATCTAAAGGTGTATCAGAGATATATTGACTGTTTATTTCTTCCAGTAGTTCATTACATGTTATTTGTCATTGTGATATCATCTGATTGCCATCTCCATGTATCGGTCAACAGTTGTGTGAGCTTGATATATCAGTCCGTTATGTAACATAGGCATCCATCAATTTGAATTGTATTTGGATTTTCTGGGGCAGAACTACACTAGCGCATTTTTAAGCTGTGTTCTGTATGTGCCATTAGGTGGCTTGGCAAGATCACCCTGGAGACCTACATTTCCCAGTTTCATATATGGTTGAGGTACAAAGCTTGTCCCAACTTTTAATATTAACTGTTGAGTGTATATAAGAGCTTCTCTACTACGAGAACCATAACAGCTCTCCAACTTAAGTGGCTTCTTTCTCTTTGTTCGATAAATTTTTTACCCTGCATGTGCAGATCGAGCATGCCTAATGGTCAGCCTAAGCTGCTTCTCTCTCTTGTTCCGAATTATCCTATGCTCAACTTCATGCTCACAACGGCCGTTTATATATTGGTAAATTAATTTCCTATTGAATATGTCGATATCTGAACCTATTCATACAGACTACTAGTAACCGTGCTAGATTGACTCGCTTCTTTGCAGATTTCCCATAGGCTTTTTGAGCTGACTAATTCACTCAAGACGGTTTTCATCCCAGCGAAAGAAAATCGTCGACTGCTGCAAAATTTTTTAGCTGGGGTCACAATTGCTGCGTCTCTATATTTCCTTGCATTTGTTCTTCTCCTGATACCTAGTAGTACAGTAAGTCACTTGTTTACTCCACATGAGCCTTTAGAGCAGCCTTCTTTATACCTCATACTTCATTGTCTGGGCGGTGATGTGTCGTATTAAGGCAAGTGAGCACGCTAGCTGAAAAGTGGATCAAATTCTTGCATATCACCCCGTAGAAATAGAGCTTTGATGCACACATAGTGGTCAAGGAAACGGCTTTTAGCATTATATAAGGTAAGACTGGATACAATACACCCGAAATGGTACAATTCATGTTCAAACCCTATGCATAGCCTGAGTTCTGTACACTGAGTTATCTGTTTGTGCCTGTTGCCGGTGCCACGCTGTATGCATTCCGATCACCGAAAGTAACCGGAAAGATGTCACTGAACTGCACTTAATGTTCTTGTAGGCTTGACTGCCTACAGTTCCAGAACAAGCTTTATGGCCATTTGACATAACTCACACATGAAAGAGTGTACCGATGGATGGAAACATGGGGACCTTTGAAGGCGTCTCTCCTGCCAACCTAGTCAGTGAGGTTGCGTATGTCGAAGACGAGTGAACCAAATGGAAGTGCGATGATGGAGCAGGAGCAGGCTCAGACTGGGAAAAATAAATAAATTTTTAAATCTGTTTTTAATATGTCGGTGCTGCCTAGGCAGCCAGGCTTGCTTATGCTTTAGTAAATAATGTAGAATTTCCCTACTACCCCCACAAAAAAAAAAAAAAAAAAGAGAAAAAAAAGAGGATTGCCACTAGAGACTCGGAATCGGACTTGATATAAATTTTTTAATCAATTCATTTTATTTAAAATGCTATAATTTTGTTTTTAAATTTTATTTTCGTATGATTTTGTTCTTTATAGAATATTTACTCAAACTATTGCAAAACTGTTAAATTAGCTGTTTCTTTAAACTGTTTATAAGTTTTGCATTTTTTTGGCATTCTATGTACATTAAGATATGAATTAAGAAGTGTTTAATTTGGTTTGTATAACTGTGTAGATGGCTTGGCAGAATCTGGGAAGATATCGTCCAATTTTCTTAGATCTTATGCTTGTATGTTTAATATATTTGAGTCTTAATCCTAATTTTATATTTAGTTATTAAAATAAAATATGATAATAATAGAATAATTATTTTTTAAAAAATAAAGTAATATGAAAATAAAGTCGATAATTTTTATTTTATTATTTGGCTAATTACTTGAAATGGATAAAATTAAATTATAAATTAATTTTTATACAATAATAGTAATAGAAATAATAAAGAAACTTGTATGAAATAAGTTTGTAACCCTATTCAAAAAAATATTTTAATGCACTGAAATGTTTTATAATATTTTTATCAACCATTATTAATCAGCTATCATTAAGTTATAATGAAATTTTAAAAAATTTAAATTTAATATAATTAAAAAAATAAATAAGGAAAAAAATATTTGTAATAAACAATCAATAATATGTAAAATAAAATCTAAAAATGGGTCATTGGTGAATTGACTAGTTTGGTCTGGTTTGAGCTAGGTCATGATTTTTTTAAATATATTTTTTTAATTTCAAATAATTATTAATTTTCAGAAATTATTTTGATGGATTACATTTTTATATAATTAATAATTTTTTGATATAAAAACTTTTCAACTAAATAGATATTTAGGAAATATTTTATATTTTTAATGCAAATATAAATTTTATAATAAAAATATTTAAAAATAAAAAATATTTATGAACATTCTTTCACTATTTTTTAATTTAAAAAATTTAAAAATTTCACGATTTAAATTATAGGTGGACACAATAATTATTTTTGGCTCTAGATAACTAGGCTTTGTTTGACCGATCAAACTTAACAATCATATATTTTCACCTAAACTCAACCCTTGTCTAACCCAAATTTGATTTTGATCATATTTTAGAAATATTAGTGTTTGGGATAAGAATAAATAAGAAAATTATCTTTGAAAAATTATTCATGGATAACAAAAATTTTTTAAAAAAAATAAAGGAGGTGTTGATTTTTTATTCCTTGTTTGAAGGAATAGGAATTGTTATTCGGCAATAAAATAGTATAATTGTAATTTTAATAAAAATAAAATATAAATAAATTTTTTTTTCCATCCTATCAAATATTAACAATTTAAGTTTTAGGAATGAGATTTAATGGCATAGTGTAGGAGACTCTTTGATATTGCAAATTTCTAATTCACATAACATATTTTTATACATAATGATTTTAGCATATTTGATGATTTATTTAGAGATTTAAATGACTAGAGCACTATAAATTGAACTATATATTAGCATATATTACACCACCAATTATTTAGTTTGTATTCACAATAGCTTATAAAAATCCCAACTAACAACTTAACAGTGATAAGTTTGAAATTTATGGTTTAATGATTTATATATTCATTTAAATAAATATTTGATTCAGTGCTTAGATTCATATAGTATAGAAAATGAGTAGTCTCATGCTTGCGGCTTTAGTTTTTGGTATTGTTGAATAATAGCAGGGGTGCTGCGATGCTCATTTCATCACAGCGTATACGATGCCTGTACAGTAATCGCCGGATCTAATTCAATGGCTGTTATTTTTTTATCTATTTTTTAATAAAATAATATTTTTTATTTAATAAAAAGAAAAATGACAGCCATTGGATTAGATCTGACGGCTGCCATATGGGCGCTGAATATGCTATGACAAAAGGAGCGCCATAGTGCCCACCCTTTTTTCACATCTTAGTTTGTGCTAAACCTAATGGTACATATTTCTTAGGATAAGTTATTTTGTGGCATTCATATTTATATACTTTTTGTTGTGTCCGTGGGACATTGAAATCTCCATCCTAACCACCTCAAGGGAAGATTTAAAATTACCAATATCATTATCTTTTTTATCTTTATTTGCTAAAACATCTTAATGCATATTTAAAATTTAAATATAACATAAAAATCTCTAAATTTAAATATTAAATCTTTCAATCTAAATTATGCACACTATAAACCAAAACAATAATTTCATAGAAATTGAAACTCGCTTCCTACATTATTCTTAATAGTTTAATCAGTATTGGATTTCTAACAAATGAGTTTGGAGGGAGACAAAATGTAGAGAAGAGAATATTGAAATTTGAAATAGGCCTGGCTTTGGTTGGTAATTTTGACATATCCCAATACTTGCCCCCAATATTAAAATTTGAAATCAGGTTCCAAGGATGTATGGCATGACCCAAGTACACTTGGGAGTTCCTAGGCCTTCGATGTTCCTTTCTAATAAAGTTGACCCATTTTTTAGATTATTCAGTTATGATATATTTAACCTATAGTGACCTTAATTTGAATTACTCAACTCATTTCAAACAGATGATGCTAAAAATTTAAATAATAAATAATCCTCTTAAATATATCATTAAATATAATATTAATAATAAATTTCATGAAATTATAATGTTACAAAAATATTAATAATATTAAAAAACTCTTGAAAATATAGTACTGATAAAATATCGAAGGAGCTATAAAGTAATCAAAGAACCTTATAATGTCCCACCACAAGACTTTTAAACTATAAAATTGTCTCTGTTTGGAATGTTGGCAGTAAATATACAATCTTCTCTAAGCTGCTATCTACTCTTTTACGTGGAGCCAATAAAAATATAAATGTGAGTTAAATGTTTAGTAAGTAAATAAAATCAACAATATTTTAATATAATAAATTATCTCAGATAATAATATTAAACATGTATGAAATTAACAATAACATATGATAAATAAATAACTATTCAATGTTTAATATCATATTGTAACCATGACTCTAAAGTCATAGGAATGCAACTAGGATTCACCGAATATAAAAAACAGCAACAATATATAGATTATATCAAATCTATTTCAATAAAAGTCCAAACTATATCAAATATTTTAATAATCTCTCGAATCTTATATATCTCTATAAACCAATAATTATCGTCTTACCTCCAACTATGGGTTAAAATTAACAATGTATCAATACTCATAAATTTGATAAGTGACCAATTATATAATATAATGATATCTTATTACTTGTAGTATACGAATATTGAACTCATTCCGAGTGATTAATATTTTTGTTACCCCTTTAGGGTAAACCCATAATATGTCACATACATAATTCTATAGTCTAATCGAGATCCACACTCAAATGGGATACAAAATATGAAATCTCGACCACATGTCAAACCCAATACGATTTGATATAATATTTATCAATATTTCACTATATGTTTTTCATAGGACAATAGCATCTTTCCAAATAACCTTAATCCCTCCAAAATATAGAAATCAGTATCAAAAAATTATATATTATATTATAGTAACACAGATTTTATATTTCTTAATATCGTAGTACTTTTGTATAATTGTATCTATCTTAACCATATATAGTCAATAAAAGTACCCATATAAACTAGGTTAACGTGAAGAAATAATTAATAATAATATTTAAAAAAATCTTAGAATAATAATTATTCGACCAAACTCATAAGATTTTATCCGATCATTACTAAGATAAAATGATTAATAATAATATTTTAAAAAATTTTAGAATAATAATTATTTAACCAAACTCATAAGATTTTATCCGATCATTACTAATCTTACTTGTATACTATTCTCATTTCTAAGGACATAAAATATATATATATATATATATATATATATATATATATATATATATATATATATATATATATATGTGTGTGTGTATCATATTTTATTACTACTAAATATAGCATGCAAAATTCCAGTAAATCGAATATTAGTTGATGCTAATCCAACAACACAATAATTCATCCACCCTATAAATTGCCTCAATTTAATAAATTTGCCCAAAATTTTACATTTTGCAACTTTTATAATTTCAAAACAGGGAATTGTATCCCGTCGCAGCATCCCAACACTAGTACAATGCTTATGTGGTCCTCGTCACGCGTGCGTCTAACAATTTCTACGTCTCTAAATTACTAAAATTACATTTTCGCAATATATTATTAAATAATGCATATCAAAAAGTAGTATCATTAAGATTATGATCACGGATGCAATTATTTATCATATAAAAAAATGGCCCGAGCACAACTCATAGCTTATCCTTGGGTCTGGCCTGTTAATTTATTGACCGATAACTGTATCTGACCTATTAATTTGTTGACTGGTATTCTTGGATCCAAAATAAAAAAAAAAAATTGGGATGCTACATGCCAGGTTGGCAATTTTGACTTGCTTTGTCGGAATGGCTTGTTGGGCTTCTTGCCTGCTTTATACCTTGATGAATGTATGGTTTTTCCCGATAATTGGTTTGCAGTAATAGGCCGGACTCTATATTCATACATGCCAGGTTGGCAATTTTGTCTTGTTTTGCTGGAATGGCATGTTGAGCTCCTTGCCCACTTTGAACTTTGGTGGATGTATGGTTTTCCCAATTTATAGCAATAGGCCGGATTTTACATTCATGGTCTCCTAAAAAAAAAAATTATTATTATGGTATGCCACTTGCCAGATTGGCTATTTTGTATTGTCTGCTGGATTTGCTTGTTGGGCTCTTTGCCCGTTTTATACCTTGGTGAAAGTATGATTTTTCCTGTAGGTAGCAATAGGTCGGATTAAAAAAAAAAAATGCCTTGAGGCTGGCCACCCTGAATCCTGACTATCTGGATTTTCTTGGCCAGTTTTCCATGGCTTCTTTTGCATCGCGGCTCAGTGGTTCATTGCGGTTTTTGTTTGGTATCTTACTAATGTGGTCCAGTCTCCATTTGTCCGGATTGGATGTTCTCCGAGTTCGTTATTCTTGGCTTCCTCTGCATCACGGCTCAGTGGTTCTTTGCGTTTATTGATTTGATATCATGCTGCTGTGGTCCGGTGGTCCAATTGCCCGGATTGGATGATCTCTGTGTTCGGTATGCTGTTTGCCGGACGTCCTATGCTATTGCCGTATTGCTATTGCTAATGATTTGCCAAACATACCGCTGAAAGTTCTATCGTGCTGATGTACTCTTCCGATTATGCGACAAGCTCGTGGCCGATTTGGTAGTTGGTTCTTTGGTCGGCATTTATTTTCCTTTTTTGTATGTTTTCTTTACTTTCACATATTATTTCTTTGTATATTTGTGCTCGGAGTATACCCTAACGGCTTTATTCTACCTCTAAGTCGGCAAAACACTTAGAGTTAGAACTTAATTTATGTACCTTTTATTATTTTAATTCAACTTTACTTAGTTACCAAAAAAAAAAAAAATTCGTAATTTATCTACTGAAATTTAAACTCAGATTTTTGTGATCATTAACTTTGAGAGATTAAAACAAATAACCGATAGTTTATTAGTAATCTATGCTCTGTATAGATTAAGACTAATAGTCCTAAATGTAATATTTAAAGTGTAAACAGATGAGCAGAATATCATTCGTCATAATTATTAAGACTGAAATAATAGCTTCTAGTATTCGTTGGAGTAACTTCAACACTCAATTATCGGTACCTTAAAGATTGAAATCAAGTTCCTCAATGAAGGATTATGTTACGCATGTCGTAGCATTGAAACGATAACCTGGTTGGCGTAAATGCAATTTTAAAACATTATAATGATGGCCTTGAAGATGGAAGAAAATCAGAAAAAATCCCTTCAAATACACTATTCATCCTCTTCCGACAAGGGTCACTGTCGTGCACTATTCACACACTATTCATGCGTGAATTACATTTTGGGATGTATAAAATGCTTTAGAACAGCCATGATTCTTATATAACAAATTAACCTACCATATTTACAACCTTTAGGAATCAACCTGGAGATAAAAGGACATAAAAATTATAAAAATGAGGATAATTTTCACTTGCTTGATTTCCAATTTCTCGGCGATAAATAGCAATGGCAGTAACAGCTTCTCGGCGGCACTAAACAGTGGCAGCGGCAATGGAAACAGGGTTTCTTTGGGGCAACAATAGCCTTTCATACTCCCTTCTCCTCTCTTATTTATCTCCCGTGGCAGAGGAAGAGAAGCGAATAGGAAGAGGGACGACCGACGGCACACGGTCAAATTCATTGCACGGTGGTGAGGGGAGAACAATGGAGGCGCTGAACTCAGCCGAAGAAGATGGATGAGGGGGGCAGTTTGAGGGGTGAACTTGAATACATTTTCTCTCTCCTTTTTTATTAACATTAATTAAATTAATTAATTTATTTTTTATAATATTAATTACACATATATAAATAATATATATATATTATGCCAATAAATTCTAATTATTTTTCTAATAATTATTGTCTGTTGGTGAAAAACTATCAAATTATTCTTTTGATACTTTTATTAATCAAATACGTGATATCCTAGTATAAATTAACCAAATTTTACTTATAATTAATAGTGCATAAATTATCTTCATTAATAACTATCTCGAATTAAGAGTCCAATAAGCCTAAATTAAAAAATTGAGATATTAAATAACCATTATCGGTAACAAAAATTCCTTACATTAATCCCACATGATCAATGTTTTAGTCTGTTATACAAAATGCACCATTCTTAGTTAGGTCTACTACCTATAAGAAGAGGCTTAGTTCTTCTTCAGCTTCATCCATCCCTTCACCTTCAACTTTTGCCATTAGTGGAGCTTGTAAGGAATTTCAAATCATCCTTCTTAAGGGGAATCATTTATCTCGAAAAGGGAGGAGAAAAGGAGGAGTGACCACACTATGTAAGTACCTTGCTTGGCATCGGTAATAAAGGCTTTCTTGTTTTCTATCTTTTAAACATTGAACCATCTCAATTCTCTTCTTTTAGGTGGCACCACTAGCTAGATCACCACCCCCATCAAGTAGTCAGGGGCAAAATTAGTGTTTAAGGGGTCTTTCGTATTCTTTGTCCACCCCTAATAAAAATAACATTCATACCAGAAGGTAACTTTAGTTGACACTTAACTAGTCTAGGCCATTTCAATGAATTGAGTGGTCGATCTAGCCTAATGACTTTTTCCTTGCCATCTTCAAATGGAAAGTCACCACTTCGGACAAATCATCAATATTCTGGACCTAAAAACATTCATCGGGCTCCATGTTTTGCTGTGAAATCCATCTGGGGGTTTCAAATGGGTGAGAAGGGTTCAAATGGTTGCCCGATTGGTGCGCCAATTTTTGAGGAGTTGCTTAACTAATTTGTACTAGTGGTCATTGCCTTGCGTCTTTCCATTGAGGGAAGCCACTATAACGGGTAGTGGTCGTTTCCTTGCGGCTAAAACTGCCTCTCAGAGCCTTTTTCACTATTTTTAATAGTCAGGGGATGGACGTCTAGGCCCATCTTTAACTTCTTATATGAGGAGCAGTCAAAGCTATGGTGACCTAGCAATGGCCTATAATGATGATCCTTCTGCCCTTGAGCGATGCGTCGCCTGCCCCATTGGTTTCTACTCTATTTTGAGTATGGGTGCACTGTCTAGGTTGCTAGAGATGTGCTTTGCATTGGGGCATATTTAAACCTTTGCGTTGTGGATGAAACCTTACACTTTCCAATCAAAATCTTTAGGACTTAAGAAATTTCAAGCTCTTGACTTCATTCTCGATCTGTTGATGGCATTCTGTCGTGTCAAAGGTTCTAACGGCTAGGATTTATTAATATTATTTAGGCCATGACACTTCAGAGCATCCTCACATTTTACAATAAATATAACATTCTCATAATTATACCTTTCTTCATTCTCTCACTTGAAGAGAAAGCTTTGTTCCCCAAGATGGCTTCATAACCAATTATAAGACTCACCTGAAAAGTGGCCTTTGCATTCTCATTGCAAGAAAATCTATGAATATGGTGGATGCCCTCTAAGTCCCCATTGTGCATTTACACCCGAATGTCATTCGATATCTTGATCCTTCTAAAGTGGGAGCTGCTTATGCATTTCCTGGGTCCTACTCCCATGGAAGTTGGGCATCTAGGCATAATGAGGCTGTACCCAAGATAGAGGTCCTCCAATCCCCCACTGGCCCTTCCCCTTCGTTGCCAATGGCCTTCCCCATCACTCAGCCGTGGCAATGATGGCCCCCCTACCAATCCCTTAGAAGGTGAGGAGTCAATCTTTTTCCGGGAGGTTCTTTCTTTCCTTCATTTTCGATTTGGGTTTTGCAACATAGTGATTATTACTCTAATACAAGCCTTTTCACATCCTCCCTCTTGCTTAAGCAGGTTTGACAAGGGATTCTTTTCCTAGATTACTAAATGGCTGAGCTTTTTGGGTTTCTCATTCATCTTGCAGAAGCGACGGCCTTAGAGGTGAGAGCCATTTTTGTCGGTTCAAATGTGAAAGGTTTAGAGGAAATCTTGTCAGGTGGATGTGTGAGGCAGGGTGGGCTTTGGATCAAATAAATGCCATCAAAGGTTGGGGCAATGGCTGTTGAATAAAGGGCTGCCCTCCTTGATGGCCGAGCTGCTGCCTAGGGGAGGGCCACTGATAAGTCCACTCTATGAGTCTGACTGTGTCCTTAAGCACCGATGATCATGTACATTCAAGTGCTTGGAGGGCAAAACAGATGAGAATGACGTCATTTAGGCGACAAAACAAGTTTGGTGGGCTGACTCCATATGAACTCCATGACTTGCCACTCTTATATCAAAAGATTAAGGGTCATTAATTTATATAGTTAAAAATTATAAAATAAGTTATGTTTTTTTTTAGAAATTTTAAGAAAATTAAAGTTTTTAAATATGATATGTCCTCAATCCAAATTTTGAACAGATTCGGATCAAGTCGCCTGTTTGAGTTCGGTTCCGTCCGCTAAGTTTGAACCCTACACACCATAGTTACGAACAAGATGTCAGTCGCCTGTTTGAGTCCGATTTCATCCGCTGAGTCTGGACCCTACACACCAAAACTACGAATAAGAGGTCAGGTGACGGTGGGAGGTTGTCCCACTAAAAATATTTCGACGCTCAAATCAGTAAACGACTTTCGAATTAAAAAGGTATAAATAAAGAGATGTAATAAGAATGCATATAGTGCTTGTAATGGGGGTGCTCTCGTTAGCTGAGAGACTTTGAGTTGCTCGTAAGGAGCGAAGACTATAAATACTGTGTCCACTGGGAACGTAGTAGTAGAGAGAGAGAGCGTTATGGAAGCGTGAGAGCTTAGTAATAGAGAGCTTTTTGCTGGTCAATCAGAGCGTGCATTGGAGTGAGAACTCCATGACCTTTTATAGCCATTGTGCTGAACTGTTATCTTTGTGCAGAAGGGTTTGATTCCCGTGCTCTACTAGGATCGCTACCTTTTCTGATGTGAAGCCTTTATGGCTGTAACGGTCGTTGATTTGATGGCTTTCCTTCTTCATTCTATAACCGCTAGGGTTTCTAGTAGACGAAAAAAAGATTCCGGCGCCTTCCTCTAGGGATGCACATTGAATCTGCTGATAACCGTTATAATAGAAATTACCTTCTGCGGAGGGCATGAAATCAGGGGAGAAGACCATTGTTGGTCGAGGATGGACGTGTGGGCCAATCTTGGCTTGGCCCACTTGAGGTCTGGTCTACAAACTGTCAACTGGTCACGCTTCTGATCAACGGAATCGTTGACCTCCTGGGAGCCAGTTGTCCGTCCTACGCTTGAGCTTCTCTTGGCTCATTGACCTTTTAGCCAGTCAACATCAAGCGTTAACCGTCCAAGTACAAGTGGACAATTGTGGATTTGAGCCGTTTCTCTTTCTTGGATCAGCTCATTATTAACGTACCCATCACTAGCCCCCCATACTGGTGGTCGAGGAGGAAGTGAAGCTGCTCATAGTGGAGTACTAGGAAAACACGGCTGCTCTTCAAATCGTGTTATCGAGCCTAGAGGAGGAGAATGCCAAACTGAAAGAGAACACCAAGTGGAGAGAGGAAGCCAGTTAGACGGTGAGACATATTGATCAACTCTCTAGACAGATCACATCTCTGGAGAACAAGCAACCACTCGTATACGTCCCTATGAGGTTTCCGGGATGATGTGGGCACGATTGTTGGAAGGCATCCACCTTTGCAAGCGCATTACACGGCTGGTCTATCCTAGTTTTCCAATTGATATTTTTGATCCAGTAAATCATTCTGCCCAACGTCGCAAGAGCCTCGTGGGGCTGTCCCAAAGTGGTCAGGGGCCACCATCGCCTCCTCCTGGGGGCTCTACTCTACTATAGATTTTTGTATCCCTACGTTTTTTGTATGTAGCTGTAAATATTCAGACATAATCAATAAAATGATCATTTTATTGATGTCGCATGTCTTCTCCTTTGTTGCCTTTTCCAATTACTTGTTCTTGCATTGGCTGGCCGACTTAGTGTATCATACTCAAGTTGCTGTCTGTCTCGCTTAAGACGTTTGTGGCACTCTCTAGTGGGCTTAAGCCCAGGAGAAGATATTAAGGTAGACCTTGATGTCTTGTCAAGCTTGTTCTATACTCGTGTGTGAGTAGAGGCTTAGCGGCAATGCCCAGGTGTGAACTTGGGCGGCCAACTTTTAGACGGAGCGCTTTTACTCCTGTCGACCATTGTTGACTAATTACGCTATCTCCTTGTGAAGGAGTTTGTCACGTGTGCTACTTTAACCCCCTAAGAGTTTGACCGTAAATGGGCCACTTGGATGACCAAGGTTTAATTCGACCGCCAATGGGCCGCTTGGATGACCAGGGTTTAATTCGACCGCCAATGAGTCACCTAGATGACCAGGGTTTAATTCGACCACTCGTTGGCCAGCTGGATGATCAGGGTTTAATTCGACTGTTTATGGGCCGCGGGCTTCCTCCAACAAATCTAGATGTTTCCTAATTTTTTTGGAGTTACGTTGCGAGTCGAAAGTTTCAACCCTAAGACATGGAAGACTGATCTCGACCAAAATCACCGCTTCAATCCTGTAGCAAAGATTGAAAGGCGTCTTACGAGTTGGTTTCTTTGAAGTCATCTGGTAATACCATAGGACGGAGGGTAGCTCATCGACTTAGGAGCCCCTTGTGTCATCCACCTTAATCTTTAGATCGTGGAGTAGTGTGCGATTTGCGACCTCCACCTATCCATTTGCTTGTGAGTATGCTACCGAAATATGGACCAACCTGATATCTAGAATGGTGCAATATTTAGTGAAATATTTTCTTAAGAATTAGGTCCTGTTGTCAGACACGATGACCTTAGGGATGCCAAATTTGCTGACTATACTCTGGCGAACGAATTGTAGAGCATCGTGTTCAGTGATCTTAGCCAGCGAGGTGGCTTCAACCCACTTGGTGAAGTAGTCGATACCCGGATGATGAATTTTTTTTACCCTGTCGCAACGAAAAATGGGCCCAGAATATTGAGCCCATATTGCGTGAAATGCGAAGGAGTTTGAAGAGATCTCAACTCAGCGGGCGGCTGGTGATGAAGATTGCCATGGAGCTAGCAATTTCCACATTAAAATGTTTACATGGAAAGCATAACTTACAAGAATTCCAACGTTAAGAAAGTATCACCCAAATTCATCATTTTTTTCTAATACTGTTCATCTTCTTCCCAACTTACGGGTGTTGGGGTCACTCCCTCGTGGTATTTTTATCCGCGGACTCAAAGGAGGAAAAAGGACGCGGACTTTTTTGAGTGGTCCGAGAAGCTTGTCATGATGGACAATGACTCATTAGAGGCGTTATGTCCGAGAGGTAGCTGAGAATATGGACGATGACTCTGAAAGCTTAGCGTTGACTTTCTCTCTCCGTAGGCCTGCTGTAGCCACGTTTTATAGGTGGGCAGTTGACTCACTCTGATTGGAGGTTGAGGCGGCTATAACTTCCAAGTGTGTCAGACTTGCCACTCTAACACGCCGGGCGTGCGCCTGCCGTGGCAGGCCTAGGAGGCGTGGTCCTGCCACCCTACTGCTAGGGTGGCTGGCCGGCCACTAGGCCCTTTGTGTATATAAAGGCTTGTGCCCTTACTTGTCTTGTGGGTAGCAGTTGCCAAGTGTAAGAATCTTAGAGTGAGCTTTGAGAGAGTTGTGGGTAAGCTTTGTTATAAAGAGAGACACTTTTAGAGAGAGAGATTGAGTGATATACACCTGTGATTGTTTTTTCTTTTGTTTGGGCTTTGTGTAGCTAATATTCTTGTAAACAATCAATTCTTTATAGTGTATTCTTTGGTGGTTTTTTTCATTTGTTAAAGAAAGGTCTTTCCACGTTAAAAATCTCGTGTGTGTTTTTCTCGTTTTTCTATCTCTACTTTTAGCCGTCCATCCGAGAGCTCTGCTCTGTTGCGGTCCGAGTGATCTGTCCGCCCGGTCACCGTGCCTTCCGTTTTGCGCCAACAACGGGTACTGTGCAACATCATTGTAAGGCGTAGGAAATGTATTTCAATTCATCTCGGCGAAGATTAAATGACTACAAAGCAGTAGATGGTGTTATGTTCAATCAGATTTCCACGTTAGCGATGTTTCCAATTTGATTCTTCTCCCTTTTCGAACTATGCTTTGTTTTTCATCCGAAATGGGGAACGAGTTGTAGGTGATGAAAATTTATGTTTAGAATTTAATGGAGGGTCATGGAAACAAGCCCATCATCTACAGGAAGGTGGGAAAAACATTTGCAAGACATCAGAGCATTAAAAGATTAGGAATCCACTTGCTTGATTCTTTCTTCTTCGGCTCCAGCAGAGCATCAACAGCTTCAATCTGCAACCGATTTCCACTGCAACAACAATCACCGTCTCCTGCAATAACAGCAGCGGTTGCTAGCAGCAGCAGAACCGGAAATGATCCTCAGCCGAGCTTCATTCCTTGGACTCTATAAACAGAGCAGCCGTATGCAGCGGCTGCTTCAGCAGTGGTAGTAGCTCACAAGAGCTTCGACCCACTCATCCATCTACTCTCCCTCCTCCTCTCTCTCTCACTGTTCGGTTTTTCCCAACAAAATTCTGTCGCCTTGCAACAAAATGCAAAGCTGGAAGGAGGTGAGGGGCGTGCTTGGCTGTGAGAGAGGCACCATTAAATATGATTTTTAAGGAGGAAAAATGGCTTTCTGAGGTGGATATTAGGACTGCTGAAGGTTTTGTTGCAAAAGTTAGGGTTCTGTGATGGTTTGGGGCAGCTGATGGCAAGGGAATTATTATTATTATTATTATTAGTTCAGAGGGCTCTCAAAATTTAGCATATTAATAATTAAAATATCACATCAAATCATTCTGAAATCTAACAAATCTACTTAAAAAAAAATTTCTAACTAAAAATTAGATATCAAATGATGAATTAACTGAAATTAAACATTACTAAAATACCCTTTGAATAATTATACAAATTTAATACGATCAATTTCTTTTTAGGAAATTAGTTTAGACTAATTATATAATATCAGTTCTAAATAACTACCCATATATTAATATTCTTATATTAATAACCTCTACTAAATAGTTTAAAATAAAACACCGGAGCATTTCGGTGAGGATGCTTGCTTAATACAGAAGTTCGATGAATCCCTCTCCCGTCTGATTTATAGAGCTTCTGACATGTTCATCCCATGTCAGAAGATTGGAGCTGTGCTATGAATAATGGTTTTTTTTTTTTTTTTTTTTTGAAGACTATCCACAGACACAGTAATTGATCCACATACATGGTCATCTTCAATTTGCCTTTCCTCAATCTGTCTCTTCTTCCCCCTTTGTGTCTTTTCATTCAGGACTGTAGTTTTGAAAATTCCAAAATGTAAGATGATAAAACGTGAAGCAATGTGATAAGATTTAAATTTACATATATTTTTAAAGGATATTACATTAAATCAAATAAAATAACGAAAACAAATTTATATAAACAATCCACTCCGTAGAACATAAAGCTTCGTTATTGTTGGTGGTGGTGGCGGCGTGGGTGTAGTTTTGAGAAACATTTGCATACCCCAAAAGCATATTTCACCCAATATTCCGAATGATTTGTGATTATCACCATGTTTTCTCTGCAGACGATGGCAACGAGATATGGCTCAATTCCCATTGCAAGGAAGAGTGGTGGAGTCAATGGCAGGTCAGCCAGCTACTGAAGTAACTTAGCGTGTGATGTCAATAGGTTATCGTCCTCAACTTCCTCCTCGGAAATCATTGCTAAATCTCTTCAACATCCTGGGCTTAAATCTCTTCAACATCCTGGGCTTAGTGTTTTGATGCCGATGACGAAGCTATATCAATGTCAGTTCAGTTTTGGAACGGATTAATGTTCCTGACACATGATGAACAGGTAACCTGGTGCATTGAGTAGTGATATCATCTTGTTTCATTCTTTTTTCTTTTTCCTTTTCCAACCGTCTCTCCTTCCTCTTTCTGTCAATTTAAAAATCCCGGTCATGTATTTTATTACCATCACATTTTAGTTGTCATAAGTGACAGAGGAATCAATCTTCTTTTTCTTTTTTTTTTTCACCCTGCAATTTTGCACTGTGAATCCTTCTTCACCTAATCTTGTCGTGGAAACCTACTGGCGGTAAACAGTGCTTTGGAGCATGCATTGCACCTGTGCAAGAAGGATGGAGAGAGGTGACAACAGCTTGTTTAGAAGGCTATGAGTATTGACTTCAGCGTCCCAGTAAGAGCTCTACCACAAGTCAGTAGCCAGAGCAAGGGCAACCCAACGGTCGTGGGTTGATTTGGGTAAAGAAAGGTATGTTGCACTACTGTTACAATTTTAGTGTCATAAATAAGAGACAGCGTGATTCTTTTGTAAAAACAACGGTCCAATTAATCTGATTGCTTGATTAAAATCGATTCCAGTTTACGGTTTTTTTTTAACACAAAACATATAAATGAGCGGAAATTGGCAAGTGATAAAGAAATTATATCCCATTAAAATCATTCGAACCCATCCAAACTCAATTGGGGCAATATGTAGGGGATTTTTTTGGGGGGAAAAAAAATACATTTCTTATAGTTGACACATTGATTCTCACTGCAGCTCCATTAGACCATAAATAGTCTTAATTTACAAAGATCAACAACAATTAATTCCAACTCACTTCCCGGGCACAAAGTTTGTGGCATATGCCCAGGCGTTGTTGTTGACAGGGTCGGCCAGGTGGTCGGCAAGGTTCTCTAAGGGCCCCTTTCCAGTAACGATGGCCTGAACGAAGAATCCGAACATTGAGAACATGGCCAGCCTGCCATTCTTAATCTCCTTCACCTTCAGCTCAGCAAATGCTTCGGGATCATCCGCGAGGCCCAATGGGTCAAAGCTTCCACCTGGATAAAGTGGATCGGTGACTTCTCCTAGCGGCCCTCCTGCAATGCGGTAGCCTTCAACGGCTCCCATCAAGATCACTTGGGAAGCCCAGATGGCTAAAATGCTCTGGGCATGAATCAAGCTCGGGTTGCCCAAATAGTCGAGCCCACCTTCACTGAATATTTGGGCTCCAGCCTTGAACCACACGGCCTCTCCGAACTTGACGCCGTTACGGGCCAAGAGCTCTGGGAAGACGCAACCCAATGCGCCTAGCATGGCCCATCTTGCGTGGATCACCTCAAGCTCACGATTCCTAGCAAATGTTTCTGGATCAGCCGAGAGTCCGGCAGTGTCCCAACCATAGTCGCCAGGAAATTCACCGGTGAGGTAGGAAGGGACCTCACCGGAAAATGGGCCCAAGTACTTAACACGATCCGGGCCGTACCAGGGGCTACCGGAAGAGACGGGCTTGGGCCTTCCTGCAGTCTTCCTCATGGTGACTCTTCCTCCACCCTGGGGGTCCGAGGCGGAGGGTGAGAGTTTCACTGCCTTTCCGGCCAGTGATGGGGAGGAGAGAGCCATAGTGGAAGCAGCCATGGTTAATTTTGCTGAGGGAGGGAGAAAATTACTGATTGATGAGCTTAGTGGTTGCGCTGGTGGAGATGGACGGCCAGTTGGGCGGAGTTATTTATAAGGGTTGTGGCTGCTTTATTTCCTTATCTTGTGGCAATCTAAATCTCTCTTCTTATTGGCTGTCCAAGATTCTTGTTTTGCTTGGTATCTATCCTACTTGGCGCTCTCTAAGCCGTGAATTTGTAAGATTTTTAACGTGGGTGCCTGACCAATGGGGTTGGGACATGTGGAGCTTTTTGGATTGCGCCCATCTCATCCGATCCGTTATTCTCCTATCTGCAGCAACGTGGAACGTTAATTTTTATAAATCATAATATATTTAATCAAAGTGGCTTAACAATGGGTCAGGCCCATGTCCTCAGGCAGGCCCATGATGCAGCCCAAACCGTGTCAACTACTTGGGAACATTCTCCAGTATGCTCCCATCCTACTTCATCAGTTAATTGTCGTGTCAAAATTATTATGACAAAATTTTTACCATAATATAAAATTATAGATTTGCCATGTTCACGATTTTTTGAATTCTTTAGGTATATTATATCCACGTGAATCTATAATTTTTTTTCTCAAAATAATAAACTTCTAATTATTTGATACTGATAAAATTATTATTGAAGGTTATAAGGATCGCGGGCAAAATATTCCAATTTAATAATTTGACATAGTGGGAACCAAATAAATTCACTTACAATATTTTTAGCTAGTAGGAATAAAAATTTTATTTATACCTTATTATCAGTAAAATAATAATTTTACTATGTGATTATTTTATTAAAAAGAATAAAAATTTTTGAAGAAATAAATCTTCATTCAAATCAAAAAATAAAAATATCATGTCTTTATCGATATATTTTTATTTTTTATAGTTAAGAAATATACATTTCTAAGATAATTACCTTTTTTATCCATTATCTTTTAAAATAATTATTTAAAATCTTAATAGATCTCCAATAAAAATTTAGAATATCATTTTTAATAAGGGTGAAAATTTTCATTGGCATTGTTTCTTATTTTTTTTCTCTTACTATTATTGTAAAATATTAAAAAATTAATTTTTAACTTAAATTTATTTATTCTAAATTACTAAAAATATAAGAATAATAATTTTTAATACTATTTTTATATTACTCAATTTTCTGAAATAGTTATTTCATTTATACTTTATCTAATTTTAACAATCAAATATAATGTTAACATATTTTTATAGATTTATATGTTTAGATTTTTTATGATTTTCTATTAAAATTTAAATCCGTAATAGTTTAAATATTATAAAATGTATTACAAATACTATGTGACATTAGGAGAGCAAGGGATTTGCAACTTAAACTTAGTCCTCATGCGTTTTTTTTTTTTTTTTTTTTATATTTCTTTAAAATTATTTTAATTTTTTTAACATTATATTTAAACAATTAATCTTTTATCCAACTGTCCATATAATAAAATATAACCACTGTACCCTATTAAAGAGGTGCAGCTTGCATGCAACCGGGTGATAAATTTACGCATAATAAATAAAGTAATTATTTCATAGATTTATGTTGGTATAATTACAGTTGCTAACTCTTTAAATTATAGATATAAATAAAAATTAAGGTTATCTAATGGACCTATTTTTTATACTATATGAGTGCCATAATTGATGGGTATTCTCATAATGGACTGGCTCAGGAAGGAGAAAAAACGCAAATTCACGAAGGCTCACGCATTGGCCTGGACGGTCAACGTGAACCGTTGATCGGACAAAATGCCAATGAAACCAGCACAATGACAGGCGACTGGCATCAGAGATAGTCAACATTTCTGTTGACCAGCAACGCTGTAACAGGACTGCCCTCGAATAAGCCTTACATGGGTCAGGCCCAGTTTAGCTTGCAGCAGATTTCTTCCATGATTTCGCGCTTTCCCATAGGGCAACCTCTACAGCAACGGTCACCATTAGATTTAGTGCTCACCCCATGAAAAAAGCGCCAGATTCTCTCCCCTGTCTACTGTAAAACCATAGTCGTTGCAAAGCACAGAAGGAAGGAGAACCTTCCAACGAGCCGTTACTACCATTAATGCCAACGTCAAGAATGGAAGCTGTTCCAATAGAGCCCTAAAATCCCGCACTCCTTCCTAAGGAAGGATTCTCAACCTCTTGACTATAAGAAGGCCATGGGGTCACACTCTAGGGGGCTTCTAAAAGAAAACAAATACTCTCATACTCATACGAATTGCTCTAACATTCACATCCCTTTTTTCAGAGGAATCCCTTAGAGTTTGCCCGACATATTCTCAAGCTCTCACGCTTTTAGGACGCCCATACTCTCTTACTTCCTGTTGCTACAGTTCTCGGAAACCTAGAGATAGGAATCAATGCTCCTCACGAGCAACCTAATCCTCTCCCAGCGAGAGTTAAATCATCCCCATAAACACTCTCTGCTTCTCACCTTCATAACGCCCTTTCTTTTACCTTCTCGGTTCTTGGAAGGCTATTTTACTGACTTGAGCGTTGGAGTGTTTTCGGTGGGACAACATTTCGCCGGCACCTAACCTTTCGTTTGTCTTAGTGGTGTGCAAGACCCAGACTTGGTGGATAAAATCAGACTCAACGATCAACGTAACCCGAACTCATTCGAAATTTGGTTTCAAAACGCATTAGCCAATTGAAATTATTATTATTATTTTTTAAATAGATGTAGCTATTTAAGTAAGTATTTTATGGTAAAGTATATTGCATAAATATAATATAAGCTTTCTACAGATCACAAGCTATTGAACATGAAAAAAAATGAGATTTTATACATATACAATATACAAAGTAATGTGTCATCGGATCCGGATTGTTATATGAATTAGGTAATCAGGAACTGTCTGATAAGTTTGAGAGATACTTCTTGAACTCTCAGAACACAACTACATGGTCGATTGTCCAATAGAAAGCGACAACCATTGTCAACCTCGAAACTTTGAAGAATGGCAAATACTTCTCGACTGACTTAACCAATAAGTGAAAGAATGTTGCTCGCCTTCCGGTCAGCTCTTCAACTTCTTTTATGGTCCAAGGTGGGTTCATGTCAAGGATAGCCTTGACTTTTTTAGGGTTTACTTCAATCCCTCGACGCGAGACGATGAAGCCCAAAAAATTTCCTGATGTCACTCCAAATATACACTTTGTCGGATTAAATTTCATTTGGTGTGTTAAAAGACATTGAACGCCTCGTCCAAATTGTGAATATAGTCGTCAGTCACTCTACTCTTGACAAGCATATTGTCCACGTACACTTTCATATTTCGTCTGATTTTGGCCTCGAACATTTTGTTGACGAGCTATTGGTAAGTGACAATGGTATTATTTAGTCCAAAGGGTATAACTTTATAACAGTATATCCCTTAGTCGGTCATAAATGACATATACTCCTCATCCTCTGTGCTTATCCATATCTAGTCATAGCCCAAATATGTGTCCATAAAACTCAACAGTTCATGTCCGGATGTTGAGTTTACAAGCCAATCAATCCTCGATAACGGAAAGTTATTTTTCGGACTTGCTTGTTGATGTTGGTGAAATTGACGTACATCCTCCACTACCCGTTACTCTTCTTGACCAAGACCACGTTGGATAACCAATTTGGATAGTGAACTTCTCTGATAAATCCAGCATCAAATAGCTTCTTTGCCTTATCGTAAATCGTAACCAATTTTTCAATCAAATGATTCCTTCGTTGCTATTAGACAGATTTGTGATTGGAATCTAGGCCCAATTTATAAACAATTATTCTAATCGGTATTCCTAACATGTCATTAGGTGTCTAGGAAAAAATTTTAAAATTCCATCAGAGAAAACTGATAAGCTTGCCTTGGAGGGATTCTAGTAGAAAACTTCCTATTTAAACATACTTCTCTTGATTTCTAGGGTTCAAAGGGATCCAATCTGTTGATTCTCCAAATTAAGCTTGTAATAAAGCAGTTTCGTCACGAAAGTCGAAGTCTTCTATTGGTTGATCAGCGGATGTTTGAGTGATCTGGGATAAGTAACATGTTTGCTCGGTCATGTGATCACGAAGGACTTCTCTAATACTATACGGAGTAGAGAACTTTATCTTCAAATACGGGATCGAAATCGCTATCCCAAAAGTTGTCAAATGGGGATGTCCGAGAATGACGTTGTAAACTGATGGAAGGTTTATTACCAAGAAAGAATGTATCTTAGAGGCTATCATCAGATGGTGCTTAACACAATTTCAAGCTAGATGACCCCTGTACAAGCACGGACTCATTGTTCAGTCCATATAGGGGTCCCTCGGTCAGTTTCATCTGACTTCTTTTTAGTCCTCATTTAAAATAAATATCAAGATAAAGTAAATTCTTTAAATTTTTATTACCAATAAACACTTGTTTCAACTAATACTTTATATTACTATTAGAGACGAGCACAAATACAACCAAGTGATCAGAATAAGGGGAGGTTATATGAGTCATATCTTCATTATTAAAACTAATGACATTATCCCTAGTTCCTACCCTTGGCTTCTTGTGGCCGGCGGCCATACTTGAACACTCTAAGGTGTCATCCTGCACTAGTTGTGTTGTTATCATATTTATGACCCCCACTGCCACTCGATTTCTTGGCTGCTTGACTTCATCTCCGTTTGCTCATCTGAAGGTTTGTCTAAGTCTTTATAGGAATTGGGTGAGTTATCCTTTTCAGATCAGCTCTTCAATTTCCTTCTGTAACTTTCGACAGTCTTCAGTGCTATAACCCCCTCATCGATAGTAGCGACAATATTTTGACTAATCACCGCTCTCCGAATTCTTCAATACTTTTAGCCATTTGAAAATTTTTTTATCCCGAATTTGTATCAAGATATTGGTATAGGAGTCATTCAAATAAGTCAAATCCAATGGCCTGAATATCCTTCGTGTTGTTAGCTCAGATTTCTACTACTTCCTTGATCCTCGAGGTCCAATGTGGTCCCCATTCTTCCCCTTTTCTTCCACCATCATCTGGAGAAAATGGTCCATACGATATGGCCATTTTGCTTCATTAGCCTCTTCGACTGCTATGTAGGCTCAGGTAATGGCCTCGACCTCTTTGAAGAAGTCTCCAGGCTTCAAGGTCGATATAAAGATATTCAACTTTACCTTATCAGTGAACTTGGGTATCTTCTAGGTCTCAATCGTGAAACAAGCCAGAAATTTCTTCCAACTTTCATTTGGCCCTTGCTTGACACAGCTAAGGTACCATTGTTGCTTCTCCTCCCTCCGACTGGAGGAGAATTCGGACAATAAGCCGTTGGCCAAATTCTGAAATGTTCGAATCGAGTTAGATTACAACCGATAAAATTATATTTGGGCGTCCCCTTTGAGATTTAAATGGAAGTATAAACACATTACTACCTCGTCCAGGCTTTAAAAACTCAAGACAATGTAGAAATGGTCAAAATGATTCATCGGATCAATACTTTTATCGTAAAGATCCAGTATTGACATCTTGAATTTGTAAGGGAGAGGATATGTTCGGATCTCCATCGTGAATAGAGATTTATGTAAGTCAGCAACTTGTTCTCCAACATCTCCTCCAAAAATATGCTGCCATATTTTTTTAACTTTCTCCTCCATTTAAGGAAGAGCTGTTATCCTTTTTTCATTAAAAAAAATTCTCAATTCTAAAGGGTTCTATGTGGTATGAGAGGCTGATGGCTCACAACCTTTGAAGGGTGTGCACCGTGAGAGGCTCTTACTTAGTATGAAGGCTCTCTATCGTCACAAGAATGATGAGGATTTCGCCACTCGGGACTATCCTTGCAGGTCCTGTAATTGAAACAACCCTCCAAGTGCGACGAGATTTTGTTACTCAAGACTACTTGGGTTCAGAGGTCATCAAGTCGTTGACCCTTATTGGTTGGGCACTTCCTTCCTCACTTCCTTTGCTTGAAAGTCATTGTTTGGGAGGCGAAAGAAGGAGCCCCTTTCGGCTGCTCATCAAGCAGTGTGCAAATTATCTGAACAGCCTTGAAGATATCGTCCATTATCATCGTGAGTGCACACACACAGGGATCAGAATAATCATCCACCCAACTATCCATAGGAGAGCAGTTACCACATGAGGTGGCATCTCTAACTGGTGTTCTAACTTGTACTCGTGTGTTCACCATGTTGGCTTTTATAAGAGTGTGGCAGTGGAATATTTTAGTCATTTTTCACAGACGGCACCAATGATACATCCTTGGATTCGTATTGTTATACGGATTATAGAGCCAAGAATTGTCCATCGGATTTAAAATGGGTCCGGTCTTCATACGTTTTTAATCTGAATCCTATGCAATACAATAAAATATAGTCAAATGATTGACGGAATTCACTCTCTGATATATCTTTCGATATTCAAGTCAATATCTTTCTTTGAGGAAAGAAATGAAAGGATGTAAGTGTAAATACTTGTAAAAGAAATTTTTATTTGTGGTGTGCGTTTTTCTGAAAGTGTTTTGATGAGAAAGAGAGAGTATACTTGAAACGTCTTAAGTTTGTCTTGGATTAGTTTTTATTTGGTTGACTATCATCCTCTTTTCCTATTGTGAATGAGAAGTTTTTACAGAAATTAGAAAGCGGTTGACTTTTCCTATTAACCGCTTAATAAACTATCAGGTGGATAAAATGTCATTTAATAGGCGGCTCCAACTAGGGCCTGAAACCATTGAATTCAGATAAGAGAAGAAAATCGCTTCAATCGTTAGTATTAATTCCGTCTTCTTTCAACGAGTAAACCGCTCGAATATGGCCGATGGGTATGTCCACCAATTTTGGGCCGTATGGGTCGACGTGGCCTCCATTTTTTTTATGGATCGAATCCTTCGACGGTCTTTTCCTCTTCAATTGTCAGCAACTATACATCTACAAATTTTTTAAGTTAAATTTGCATTCATATAATTCAATAATTTCTAAGTAATGTTTATAAAAGTTAAAATAAAGAAAAAAATATTTTTACCTTAAAATTTGAAATTATCATAATTTTCACCTTAAATAAATTTTAAAAAATATTATTTTATTTTATCTTTTATTAGTATTTTCAAAATTTTAAACTAGATTAACATAAATATAACTTGAAAAATAAATATCAAGTGGAATAATATCTAATTTAAAAAAAAAAAAAATCCAAGGACTTATCAGGCACGTGTGCTGGTCTTGACTGTCCAACTTAACAGTAGAATGATTCGTAGGTCAAGGCCTTTTTCTACATTAATCGTTTATTTGGTGTGCAAATAATTCATAATTTATTTTAATTTTTTTATATACTGAGTTTATTAATTTTTTTTTAAAAAAATAATCTACATAATAATAATTATATTATATTAAGATTATAACTGATTGGGTTATATAATATTTTTCAATGCTAATTTGATTTTCATGCGTAGCCTTCCCACATGATCATATGTTTTTCCATTGTAAAAAGTGAACTCGTGGACTCTCCCATCAATAGGGTTTAAAGAATTTTATTTTTTAAAGAGATAAATAATATTTTTCTAACCTAAATTTGATGTGAACAGCTGAAGTGGGTCAGCTTAAAAAGACGAGCAGCTCAGAAAGTATTGCAATCCATTGGCCCAAAGGACGGTCAACGCCTCAATTAATCGGAGAAGGTCCTCAGGCAACCGCATGCGACCCGAACCAAACGCAGCCCACGAGCCCTTTCCTGCACGCAACAATAATCTACTCTAATTTGTCGCAATGCTGAGGATCTCCCCAGATACCTCCTCTATAACGGAAGCCCCTAAATCAGTGCGCATCTTGAAAAGAAAGCCCACAAATCGGTACATGACCTACAATAAAAGTTTCTGCATTCACGTCATGCGACATTCCCGTGGAGGAAGAAATCCTCCCTCCTGACCGTTGTAGCCCTAAATGGCGCCTACATCCTCTCATTGGAAGGAAAGAATCCTCTTAGACAGCTGATAGCCCAGTGTGCCGCCTAAAGAGGGTGGCAAGGTCCGACGGCTATAAAAAGCTCTGGATAGACTCCAATGATATGCTCTCTACAATATTCAAATTAGTGCAAGCAATCTATCTTTCGAAATAACCAGTTGCTATTCTCTTCCCACTACTCGTTTCCAGTGAACCCAATGGTCTAAAAAGCCGTTCTCCAAGAGCATACTACAACTCAAAGCTACTTCACACCAAATGCACCTCTGAACTAGAATTATAAATCTCCTTCCCAACTTCAACTCTTACTTTATTTTTACATTCTTTATTTTAGAAGACAAATTACTGATTTGAGGATCAGATAATAAATCGAGGAGTGAGTCTTATCGTTTTTCTCTAACTTCTCGTTTTCTGTTATGGTGTGCAAGATCTACGTTGTGCCGGACAGAAACCAGACCCCACTTCTGCACAAGCCCAAAGAGCAATTAAATTCGAATCCGTTCAAGACTTGGATCCAGAACATATTAAAATTATTTATTTTTAAATGAATTATTGTAATTTAATTATTTTAAAATAATTAAATTTTATTAATTTTTTAAATAATTAATTTTTAATTTAATAATAAATAATTAAAATATAAAAAATAAGATCTCTGGCTATACTTACTCAACTATATTCTCTTCACATTTGTCTCCATTTTCGAAGCCATTTTCCTCGTCTCTGTCCTCTGCTTCTTCTTTGTCTGTCGAAACTGCCTGACAGAAATCCTTCAAGCTCCGGCAAATGAAATTTGTTCCTCTTTCTGACTGACACGAAACCTCGTTGGTACAATGCTGCTTCTAGACATGGAGAAAAAAAGCAGTCGATTGGTGTCTGATTTCAGGAAATTTCTCAAATCGAAGCTTTCTATTTCTAGCTCAAAAAAATTGTTGGCATCTCATGTGTAGTAGTATTTGGCTTGGGTAGACTACGAATTTGGTGCAACTTTTAACTTTGATGCTCTACTTTATTTTCCATTTGTTTTCGGGGATAGTTTTTATTAGGAGTCAGACTACTTATTTAAATCGAGAGGAATCAATTAACAATACTCAACAATTAAGTAATAATCACAAATAATGAATAACACCTAATTTTTATATAAAAAATCACCTTAAAATTGTTGCGTCCTGAGAATCTGGCCATACGTCTGACAAAGCACGAGCGGCCTTTTTAGCGTGCGGACAAACAAAAACGGGTAACACAAAATAAACAGAACTCAAACAGAGAAAGAGAAGTATGAGGACAGTGGGAAAACACGTTGTTTTATGTGGAAAACCCCTTAATCTGATGAGGGGTGAAAAACCACGGCAACGGACAGACGGTCCGAGAAATCTCACTATTGTGGTGAAAAGATACAAGGAATGCCTGGAAAGCTGTTCGCTTTCTCAGGGTATTACAGTGTAGGGGAAAAAAAAATAGATTTCTCTCGTCACACTCTTCTCTTTGCCTTAGTTTTTCTCTTGAGGATTCTTGTTCGAGCGTAAACAGATAGATCTAGAATCAGGACCCTTCCTTTGTAGCTGAAATGGGGTATTTATAAGCAGTGTAATGTCGTAAGGGATGCGACACGTGGCACTGGCGTGTCAGGGCTGCCTGCCACCATCGCCACTACTGTAGGTGCGGCTGTGACAAGGACACTTGTCACAGTCTGCAGTTATGGCGCTCAAGCCTGCAGGTACGACGCGTCAGAAGCCGTTGGTTGCTCGTGGCAGCGTATGCCGTGCAAGTCATCTGAGCTGGCGCCTTGGCTATTTTGGATTTTCTGGCGGTCCTCGTCCTTCAATGGATCACAGTGTCCTCTCGGATGGCTAGTGTCTTTGTCGTTTAACTTGATTCTTCAGGCGCTCGAAAATGGGTTGGTCACTTTGGCCTGATTTGGCTTGTGGGCCTTTTGGGCCAGCCTTCTCCTGCAATACTTTAGGCCTGTGATTCCAATTTTGGGCCATAGGTTCTAGGACCCATCACGAGCCCCCCATGTCAAATGGTTCGAGGACTCAGCCGTTTGATATGCCTTGTGAATACCTTCCTATTATGATAGTCCGCGACCTTCACCTTTTGTTGATGCGAAGAACGCCCGAGATCTTTTCGCAACTCCGAGACCTGTCTTTCGCCGACGTTTCGCACCCCGTGGAGCATTAAATGTGATGTGCGATTGACGTGATGTCGCTTCGGGAAGCCCCCAAGGCCTACGCCCGCCTACTGCGTATGGGGAGCTGACACATGGGATGGTCATAATGAGGGTGCCTTTTCACTTGTTTGAAAATTCCTTTAAATCCTTCGTCGCGTCTTCATTCATTCCTCCCGTTTCTACTCTCTTCCCTTGACGTTCTCTGAAATTCTTCACGCCGCTTCGCTTTCGTTTCTTACTGCCATGGCTCCTGGCGTTAATGACATTGCCTCTTCCCTTTCTTCTCAAGATCTCGAGCAGATCAGGGTGAAATATGGCATCCCGGAGTCTGATTCGATGGTGGTTCCAGGAGCCGCAAAGAGGTCATGCAGTCCTCCAAGCGGTTACATTGTCGTATACAAAGTTCACCTCAAAGGTGGGCTTCGTTTTCCTGTTCCCATGGAGCTCCACCGTTTGATGAAGGAGTTGGCTGCTCCGTTCGCGAGGTTCCAGCCCAACGCCATCAGGTATTTGGTTTCTTTGTGCGTATTCGTGCGCTGCCATAGCAAAGTTCTCGAGGCGGTCATGGTGAAGATCATGTTTCGCTTCACTCATAACCTTGACTGGATCGCCAAGACCCCTCGCCCTGAGTTTGCTGAGATGAGCGGTGGGAACCCGGATTCCACCGAAAGGTGGAAGGACAGGTTCTTCTTTCTTAAGGCGGCTGAGGACTGGCAGCTTTCATCTGTATGGGGGAATGTCGCGAGCAAATATGGCTCCGACATTACTGACGATGAAAGAGGAGCTGCCAAGGAGATTATGGACTTGGTAATGGCGGACCTTGGTAGCTTCAACATGGGGAAGAAGAACATTTGGTTATCCCCTGAAAAGCTGGCTGAAGACAAGTGGGTGGCGTTGTCCGGAGATTCTGCCATTGCAGCTTCGAAGAAAAAGAAGAAGAAGAAGCTAAGGAAAAGAGAGGGTTCTCTTGTTATCCAGGAGCCATCCGAGAGGCCTCCAAAGAGCCCGCGGATTGAGGTCCCAGAGGATCCCCGAGCATTTGCTGGTGAGTCTCCGTCGGATGATGACTCCGTTATCGCCCCCATGGTTAGGAAGGCCATGAGGTTGGCTTCTGATCCTTCCGTAGAGTCCAGGGTCACAGCAGCACCTTCCTCTGGTATCGAGGCCCATCCTGAGGTCTCAGCCGTCTCTGCGGGTCTTGCTTCTGAAGACCCTACAACCTTTGATGCCTCGGGGGAGACAACCTTGGACGAGGTCATAGAGCCTCGTGGGATGGAGGCTGCCGCTGCTGTTACTGCTGAGGATATCTTTGACATTCTTAGCTACGATGAGGCTGTGGTCGCGGTCTTGGAGATCCCGACCGTCGCTGACGTCCCGGAGGTAGTGGAGCCCCCCATTCCTGAGGGTCCTTCCTCCGAGGCCGCTCTTGATGTTTCTGCGGTGTGCCCGGAGTGCCCGCTCGTGCCCGAGACCTCAAGGGAGACTGCCCCTACTCAGGATCTTGTGGTTTCACAGGTACTTTGCTACCTTCCCATTTGTCTCACTTTCTGTTGACTGCTTCTAAGTGGCTTTAGTTCCCTTTGCAGCTCTAGGATCTGATCAGTGGCCTTAGCCAACTGGTGGGCGAAATCGCTCAATCTCGTTTGGAGGCGGAGTCTTCAAGGGCCGCCCAGGAAGAGAACCAGCGGCTTCGCGCGACGCTTGCTTCATCTGAGGAAGCTCTGAGGCTCTTAGATGTTCGATATGGCTTCCTGCAGGAACAAAACCTTCAGCTGGGGGAGACGTTAAGGACCTCGATGATGGCATTCATCTATGCCGCCGAGTGATGCAGGTCCTGTACCCACGGTTTCCTGCTGCTGTGTTCGATCCGCGTAACTCAAGCACCGCGTGCCCTGAGAATGTGTATGGTCTCCAAGGCAGGCCATTTCCTGGGTCCTCGGGCCCAAGCTCCTCAACGGGCCCTCGCTCGTCAGACCAGCCGGCAACTTCGAGTCATGGAGAGGACTCTTCATCTTTAGAAGAGCGATCCGGAGTCGTTCCACCTCAAGGTCCTGGCGAGGGCTAACTTTTGTTTTTCCTTTTCCATTGTTGTATCGCATATATGAATAAAAAGGACATTCTTGAGTTTATCACAAGTGCCTCTCTTTCTCTCCTTTTTTTTTTCTTTTACTCGGATAAATCTGAGTGTTGCTTACGACCTCCTGGGCCGCTCGGATGAATCCGAGTTTTGTTTACGACCTCTTGGGCCGCTCGGATGAATCCGAGTTTTGTTTACGACCTCTTGGGCCGCTCGGATGATTCCGAGTTTTTGGTATGACCTCTCGGGTCAGACCTCTGGGGCCGCTCGGTCACAGCCAAGTTTTTGATATGACCTCTCGGGTCCAACCTCTTGGGCCGCTCGATTACAGCCGAGTTTTTGGTACGACCTCTAGGGCCCGACCTCTTGGGCCGCTCGGTCACAGCCGAGTTTTTGGTACGACCTCTAAGGCCCGACCTCTGGGGCTGCTCGGTCACAACCGAGTTTTTGTTATGACCTCTAGGGTCCGACCTCTGGGACCGCTCGGTCACAGCCGAGTTTTTGATATGACCTCTAGGGTCCGACCTCGGGGCCGCTCGGTCACAGCCGAGTTTTTGTTTGTTGGGGATGACCCGCCTTTCACGGTAGTATTTCCTTAGGTGAGCGACGTTCCAAGTCCGGGGTACCAGCTTGCCCTCTTGGATGTGTAGCTTATAAGCTCCTCCTCGAAGGATAGCCGAGACCAAAAACGGTTCTTCCCAATTTGGTGAGAGCTTGTTTCTGCTGACGATTTTTCCCGTGGCTTCCACGCTTCTTAGTACAAGATCCCCGACCTCGAATTGTCGCACCTTTACTTTCTTGTTGTAATATCGGGCCACCCGTTGCTGGTAGGCCGCTATCCTAAGCCTCGCTTGGTCGTGAACTTCTTCGAGGGCATCGAGGCTTTCTCAGAGCCTCTGGCTATTATCCGTTGTGTTGAAGCACCCAACCCGGGGGCTTGTGAGGCATACTTCTATTGGGATGACAGCTTCGACTCCGTAGCACAGGCTGAAAGGGGTTTCTTTTGTGGGCTCTCTGGGCGTTGTTCTGTATGACCAGAGAACCGAGGGCAGTTCATGCACCCACGAGCCCTCGGAAGACTCCAGCTTGGTCTTCAGCCCATGTAGGATAGTGCGGTTCGTCACTTCTACCTGCCCATTGGCCTGTGGGTATGCCAATGACGTATGCACTAAGATAATCCTCAGGCTTGCGCAGTACTTAGTGAATCGCTTTCCGGTGAACTGCGTCCCATTGTCAATCACGATGCACTCTGGTACCCCAAACCTGCATACGATGCTCTGCCGGAGGAACTCCGTCGCATTTTGCTCTGTTATCCTAACTAGCGGTACTGCTTCTACCCATTTGGTGAAGTAGTCTATCCCGACAATCAGGAACTTCCTTTGTCCAGGAACGAGGGGAAACGGTCCGAGGATGTCGAGCCCCCATTGGGCGAACGGCCAGGGGATGTAGTGCCCGGAGATCCGTGTGGGGGCAATGACTCATGTTACTGTGAAGTTGGCAACTTTCACACTTGCGCACGGAATCCATGGCGTCATACTTCATTGTTGGCTAGTAGTACCCTTGCCTCATAAGCTTAAAAGTTAGGTTCTTTCCCCCAATATGGGATCCGTATATTCCGAGATGCACCTCCTGTAGGGCGTAATCTGCCTCCACTGGGGTGAGACACCTTAGGTAATGGGCTAAGAAACCCCACCGATACAGCCGACCGTCTACGATTGTGTACCAGTCCGCCGTCTTCTTTATCTTCTTGGCCTCGTTCGGATCCTCGGGCAGCGAACCATCCGACAAGAACTTTAGGGAAGGAGTCATCCAGGTGCTCCCGTCCGCAACTTGCATTATCTCCTGTTCGGGGTCTTCAATGCTGGGCCTGCCCAGGACTTCTCGCATCCCCCTAGCGTACTGCTCAGGATCTCCTGAAGCCGCGGCCCGCGCGAGCGTGTCGGCCTTGGCTTTTTCCTCCCGCGGGATGTGGATGAACTCGGCCGCCTTGAAGCCCACGATCATGCCTTCAACCTTCGAAAGGTACCTGGACAGCTGCTTGTTGTTGACGTCGAAACTTCCGCGGACCTGATTGATGACCAACTCGGAGTCACTATAGATGATCAATTCTTTGGCCGAGCATTCCTTGGCCAGTCGGAGTACAGCTAGCAAAGCCTCGTACTCTGCGACGTTGTTCGTGGCCGAGAACCCCAGGGTTAGCGAGTACTTTATCTCCAATCCCTCGGGTGTGCGCAAGACAATCCATGCTCTGCAGCCATCCTTCATGGAGGAGCCGTCCACGTGCAAGGTCCAAGCAGACGCCCTGCTGAACTCTTTCGCTGTAGTCTGGTCCTCCCCGGGATTGGGCGGCGCCGTCGTCTCAACGAGAAAATCCGCGAGCGCCTACCCCTTTAAAGCTGGCCTTGGACGGAACTCTATGTCAAATTCTCCCAGCTCAATGGCCCACTTGATCAGTCGGCCGGAGATCTCTGGCTTCTGCAAGATGGCCCTTAGTGGCTGATTCGTCAGGACTACTATCTTGTGCGCCTGGAAGTACGGCCTGAGCTTCCTTACGGAATAGACCAATGCTAAGGCCAGCCTCTCCGTGAGGGCATATCTGGTCTCGGTGCCCGCGAGAGTCTTTCTGACGTAATACACAAGCTGTTGCTTGCCATGCTGCTCTTGTACTAATGCTGAGCTCAGCGCTGTGTCGGATACGGAGAGGTACAAGTATAGTTCCTCGCCTGTTGAGGGAGAAGCTAAGAGGGGCAGACTCGAGAGGTAGCTCTTGAGTCCTTGGAATGCCTCCTCGTAGTCATCACTCCACCAAAAATCCCGGGATTTTGTCCCTCTTATGGCTTTGAAGAATGGCAGGTGCTTCTCAGCAGACTTTGCTAGGAAACGGGAGAGGGAGGCCACTCGCCCAGTAAGCTGCTAAACTTCCTTCACCGTCCGCGAGGACCACATGCCTAGGATCGCTTGGATCTTTTCTGGGTTTGCCTCGATTCCCTGATGCGATACTATACAGCCCAAGAATTTTCCCGAGGTGACACCGAAAGTGCACTTATTGGGATTGAGCTTCATCCCGTGGGCCCTAAGCGCGTGGAAGGTCTCAGCCAAGTCTCCCACATGGTCGCCGCTTATCCTGCTCTTTATGAGCATGTCATCAATGTACATCTCCACGTTCCAGCCTATCTGCTCTTTGAACATCTTATTCACGAGTCGTTGATAGGTCGCTCCCGCGTTCTTGAGGCCAAAGGGTATTACCTAGTAGCAGTATATCCCTTGGTCTGTCATGAATGACGTGTACTCCTCGTCCTCGGGACTCATTCTGATCTGGTTGTACCCGGAGTACGCATCCATGAAGCTTAGGAGCTCATGGCCGGACGTCGAGTCCACGAGTTGATCGATCCTGGGCAATGGTCCCTAACTGTCTTTGAGAGCGAACTCCCTATCTGGACATACTTTTCCTAATCCACGGGATCTAGTGGGACTCGGACTACTAGCTTCCTGGCAGAGCGTGCTGTAATGTGGCCTCGTCCCTGAGGTCGAGGTCTTTCACGGGCTGCGAAAGTGTTACTTGCGTGGTCTGAGCAAAGTAACACATCCGTCCGGTTGACTAGTCCCCGAGGACTTCTCCTACCCCGCACGGGGTGGGGAACTTCATTTTGAGATGCGGGATGGAGGTCACTGCGTTGAACGCGGCCAACCAAGGCCGTCTGAGGATTGCATTGTAGACCGAGGGTAGGTCCACAACGAGGAAGGTGAGGACCTTGGACACCATCCTCAGATATGTTCCCAGGGTCACCTCCAACTAGATGATACCCTGGACGGCCACTGGCTCGTTGTCCAGTCCGTAGAGTGGCCCTTCTGGTGCCTTCATTCGATTTTTCTTAAGCCCTGATTTGAAGTAAATATCAAGGTACAGCAAATTGCGAGAGCTTCCATTATCAACAAATACTCGTTTCATCTGGTAGTCATTTGCTCCATCAGAAACGAGTGCGGTTACAACCAAGGGATCGGAGTGAGGAGAAGTTACATGATCTAAGTCTCTACTGCTAAAATAGATAACATCGTCCTCACTCCCAAGCCCCGTCCTCGGCCTCTTTGCCGTCGCAAGCTCACGTCCATCTCCTCCCGCTGGTCGGCTGGAAATCATGTTCACGACCCCCGCAGCCACTTGGTTCCTGGGGGGTTCAGCGTCTCCACCGTCCTCGGCCCCTGATGTTTGTCCGGGTCTCTGGAGGAAACGGTTGAGGTGACCCCTCCTGATGAGCTCCTTAATCTCCCTCTGTAGGGTCTTGCAGTCCTCTGTGCTGTGGCCCCCGGATCGGTGGTAGTCACAGTATTTCGACTGATCCCCACCTTTCGGGTTCTTCAGTGGTTTGGGCCACTTTAGGAACTTTTCTCCCCGGATCTGCATGAAAACATTGGTGCGGGAGTCGTTCAGCGGCGTGAGATGTATAGGTCGCGGCTCTATCTGAGAGCTCTGCCCGGCCATGTACTGCTTCTTTGATGCCTGGGGACCTTGGTAGTCCCCAGCCTTCCTTTTGCCCTCCACGGCCTTCTGCTGAGGGAGCTCATCCCTCTCCGACCTTTTGGCGTCATTGGCCTCTTCGGCCGCGATGTAAGCTCTGGCCACTGACTCAACCTCTATGAAGTTCTGCGGGCCTTTGTGAATGAGGTGCTTGAAAAAAGCCCCCCCCTCAAGGGCCGAGAGGAAGGCGTTCAGCTTGACCTCGTCGGTCAATCTTGGGATCTGCCTGGCTTCCGCTACAAACCGCGCCAAGAATCCCCGCAGGCTCTCCCTGGCCCCCTGCTTGATTCGAGTGAGGTGCTAGGGCTGCTTCTCTACCCTCCTACTGGAGGCAAACTGGGACAGGAAGGCCGCTGTCAGATCTCCAAAATCGCGGATAGAGTCCGCGGGCATCCCATAAAACCATATCCATGCATCCCCCTTCAGAGTCAGAGGGAAGCACTGGCACATGGTTGTTTCGTCAAGGCCCTGGAGGTTCAGGTGCTCCCTGAAATGGTTAAGGTGGTCCATAGGATCACCACTGCCGTCGTATACCTCCAGGTTGGGCATTTTGAATTTCAGGGGGAGCGTCCTCGTCCTGATCTCCGTGGAAAACGGAGACTGGAGTGCATTAGCCCCTCCTCCGCTGCTCTCTCGCAGCACCAGATTCCATCCTCTTTCCGACCTGCTCTCCACTCGAGGTGGGGCAGCCATCCTTCTCTCGTTCAGGTAGTGCCTTAACTCGTAAGGCTCCTGAACTGTGCGGCATTGCCGGGCCGTGTAGGCTCCTCTTGGGGGAGCATCTCGTGGAACCGCCTCCTGATCGTCGTGCTCGCGGCGGTTCCGTTGAGCTTCAGAGTGGCGCCTCTCGGGGCTCTCGTTTTAGACCCGAGGACCTGGTTGGTCCTCAACTCTCCGTGGTGCTCTGCTGCTGGAGACCACCTGGGTTCTCGGGTTATCACGTCGACTGGGAGGCCTTTTGCGGCGACTGCCGCCTCTGTTCCCTCCTTGCGATGCCTCAGCCTGGGAGGCCCTGTTGGGAGCTCCCTACTTGAGCTGATCGATTTTGGAACAAAGGGTAACGAAGGCCTGCGACATGCCGTCTACCTTGGCCGCCAAGCCCCTCACCACCGGGTCGGGGTGATCCTCAACTTCAGCACAGGGGTTAGCGCCGCCGCCCTGTGAGGCCACCTCTTTGGGGGATGCGCTTGCTTGCGCCATTGTGTTCACCATTTTGGGATTTGAAGCTCGTGTTGTTGTGTACTTTTAAAAAGCGTGAAAATCTGACTTTCAGTCACTTCCCACAGACGGCGCCAATGTTCGTCCTGAGAATCTGGCCGTTCGTCTGTCAAAGCGCAAGCAGCCTTTTTAGCGTGCGGACGAACAGAAACGGGCAACACAAAATAAATAGAACTCGAACAAAGAAAGAGAAGTATGGGGACAGTGGGAGAACACGTTATTTTACGTGGAAAATACCTTAATCTGATGATGGGTGAAAAACCACGGCGGCGGACAGACGGTCCGAGAAATCTCACTATTGTGGTGAAAAGATACAAGGAATGCCTGGGAAGCTATTCGCTTTCTCAGGGTATTACAGCATAGGAAAAAAAAATAGATTTCTCTCGTTACACTCTTCTCTTTGCCTTAGTTTTTCTCTTGAGGATTCTCGCTCGAGCGTAAACAGATGGATCCAGAATCAGGACCCTTTCTTAGTAGCTGAAATGGGGTATTTATAAGCAGTGTGATGCCGTAAGGGAGGCGACACGTGGCACTGGCGTGTCAGGGATGCCTGCCACCTCGCCACTACTTTAGGTGCGGCTGTGACAGGGACACCTGTCACAGTCTGCAGATATGGCGCTCAGGGGCACATGGCCTACAGGTATGGCGCGTCAGAAGCCGTTGGTCGCTCGTGGCAGCGAATGTCGTGCAAGTCATCTGAGCTGACGCCTTGGCTATTTTGGATTTTCTGGCGGTCCTCGTCCTTCAATGGATCACAGTGTCCTCTCGGACGGCCAGTGTCTTTGTCGCTTAACTTGATTCTTCAGGCACTCGAAAATGGGTAGGTCACTTGGGCCTAATTTGGCTTGTGGGCCTTTTGGGCCAGCCTTCTCCTGCGTTCCTTTGGGCCTGTGATTGCAATTTTGGACCTTGGGTTCTAGGACCTATCAAAAATAAAAGAAAAAAATTAATGATGATTCATCTGAAATAAATCTACTATCAATACCTTCGGTTACACAAGCTATCAAATATAATGTCACAAATAAGCCTAAATAATAAAGAATATAGGACAAAAAAGAAAAAATAAAATCGATAAACGTTCTTCTTAACTTTAAAAATAGCATATCCAAGGTTAGTAGAGATTAAAATATAATTTAAAATTCAATCGGAAACTCGAATCTTCTTCTTCTATCTTTTCTCTCACTTCAAACAACAAATCATTTGGAAAGAATTTTCAGTAAATATCTATTCGAAGATCGCTAGCCAACCACTTAAGTGGCCTAAGCAAACTATAAATAACTATGTTGGGTTTTGGTCATTTATTATACAACTTTTGCAATCTTTTAGTGGCCATCTCGAAAGAGAAAGAGATGGAAGAAAATGGACAAGACACTAGTCAACTTTTACGGCGTTGAATTTTGTTCCGATATTCACCACATGTCAGTACATTATCCTCCTAGTTGTTTTTGGATAATTTATACTGGTCATTTTTCATTTTCATCTCTTGTTATATTTGTCTGCATTCACCAATATAGTAGTTAAGCCAAAGAATATGCCTATAGCTAATATATTCAAACTCATAATATATAGTAAAGTTATACAGACCTAAGGTCCCACAATTTATCCTATATAGAAGGGGTTCTTATGAGAAAATATTGTGTACATTATTTATATTTATTTTTATATTATTATTTTGATTATTGTTATGTTGTCATTACCTCTCTTCACATATCCAAGTAAAGGGATTCAGTATTTCAATCCTTAGAGAGATTTATTTTCTGCTCAATCGTGAATCTTTATTCCCTTGAGTCCCAACAAATGGTATTAGAAATTTTAAATGATTGTGTTAATTTTATTTTGGATTGATGGATGGTGATAACAAAATAATTTATTTGAATAGTATAAATTTTAACATTTAGAAAAGTAATATGAAAGATTTATTATTTATGAAAATGATAAATCTTTTGATATTTGTTACCTAAAAGTTTAAATCAAAATCTGATAAAAATTATACATTTGAATATAAGTAAATTTATAGGTACATTTGACTATTTATTAATGACAATATTTATAATTACATTTGCAATAAAAAGCTCATAAGAGCATTATAGGAGAGCTCAAATTGTTTTATGGTTCAAGGCAAGATATAACAAACACTATCACTTAATAAAATTAATATAAGTTAAATATTGAGAAGAAGGTTCTATTGTTGATTATCTAAACAAGTTCCAATGTAGTATTAACTAATTGAGTGGCATGTGTATTGATTTTGATATTGAGTTGTTAGACTTATGGTTGTTGATCACTTTACTTGATTCGTTAGAGGTTATCCGAATCGCCATTGCTAATATTGTGCTAAATGGTATAGTAATATTAAAAATAGCCAACGGTGAGGTCCCCAATGAGATATGGAGTAGGTCTCAAAACATTAAGTCCTCACACTTTAAAATACTAATCTCAAAGTTAAAGGGAATAGGAAATGTGAAAGGTCTCATATCGAGTAAGAAAGGTTAGAGCATATTGAGATTGAGATATCAAATTTTCAAACATCATCATTACAGAAAGAAAGGCTACATAAAAAAAGTATTATTATAAGTGAAAGTAAGAGAATAAAGAGAGCGACAAGAAGAAGACTAGGAATTCTCGTGAAGATGGAGTATTAGTTATTACCAATTTGATATTTTTATTAAGTGTTAAGAACATACAATCAACATGACTGATCATAAGATAAGTTAGATGATCGATAAAGGTAAATCACTCCACATAACTCCATAAAAAAATTCTTCATATGTTACATTTTTTGTGATTTTGGGGTTTAAAGATACGCAATAATGAATTGTCTCAAGTCGTGGGCTACAATGACCAGTGCTTGACTACTAGAAACAACATGAAGTTGGTTTTAAGGAATATGGTATATATCCCAAATATCCGATTGAATCTCATTTCGGCTAATAACCTCGATGATAAAACAAATTATAACACTTTTTATGAGGGTTCCTGAAAACCCACCAAAGGCTCTCAAGTGGTGACATATAAGAATAAGCTTTTTAGCTTTATACGTATTATAAGTTTCGATCTCAAATGGAGAAGTGTATATGACAAAGACTGATAAGTCTACCAACCTATGACACAAGCGGCTTAACAAGATGAGCAGAAAAAAAGGTTTAATTATCTGGTAAATAAGAATCTTCTTACAAGAGTGAAGAATGCAAAACTAGGGACATGTCCTTATTGTATAGTTAAGAAATAATTGAAAGTTTCATTCAATGAAAAATTATCTATGAAAATGGTGGATCTTCCTGAACTCGTGCATATTGATATATGTGATCCTCCTAAAGTATAAACTCTTGGCAGCCTACCTTATTTCATAGCATTTATTAATAATTGCTCTAAGATAATGTGGGTGTATCCTTTAGGACAAAGAATCAAGCACTTAATATATTCAAGCAATTTTATACCTTAATTGAATTGCAAATGGAGAAGATGCTAAAATTCATCCGTAGTGACAACGAATGAAAGTATATTGGACCATTTGATGTATATTGCTGTTCACACTAATTACAATATCAAAAGGCTCCAATAAAAATGCCGCAATTAAATAGTATGGCTAAGATGATGAATAAGACATTGATTGAAAAAGTTTGATATTTATTTTGAAGGCAAAACCCCTGGACTCATTTTGAGGAAAGTCTTGAATGTCATAACTTACAGTACGTTTGGTTGCTGGAATAGAATTAGGTGGGAATAGAATAGTTATTCCAGGGAATAGAAATGGATGTGGATAGAGTTGGAATTGTTATTCTTATGTTTGGTTGTTGGAATGGAATAAGGTGGAAATTAGTATTCCATTGTTTGGTTTGTAGAATAGTATGAAGAATAAGGTGATAATAGTAATAATAATAATAATAATAATAAATATAATAATAATAAGTAATAATAATAATAATATCTTATAAATAATAATAATAAATATAATAATAATAATAATATGTAATAATAACACCTAATAATAATAATATGTAATAATAATAATAATAATAATAAACAAATAAATAATAATACCTAATAATTAATAATAATAATAATAATAATATAATAATAATAATAACAATATGTAATAATATAATAATACCTAATAAATAATAATAATAATAATAATAATAAATATAATAATAACAATAATAATAATAATATCTAATAATAATAATAATAACAATAATAAATAATAATAATAATAATAATAATAATAATAATAATAATAATAATAATAATAATAATAATAACAATAATAATAATAATAATATCTAATAAATAATAATAATAATAACAATATGTAATAATATAATAATACCTAAATAATAATAATAATAATAATAAAAATATATAATAATAATAAATATAATAATAACATAATAATAATAATAAATATAATAATAATGTAATAATAATAATAATATCTAATAAATAATAATAATAATAAATATAATAATAATAATAATAAAATAATAATAATAATAATAAATAATAATAATAATAATAATAATACAAAATAATAATAATAATAATAATAATAATAATAATAATAATAATAATAATACAAAATAATAATAATAATAATAATAATAATAATAATAATAATACTAATAAAACAAAAATATATATATGTGGGAATAACAATTCCCATATAAATGGTGGGAATTGTTATTCCCACATTTATGGGAATAACAATTCTCCAGGAATTACAATTTCCACAAATTTACTAACTAAAGGAAGGAATTGCAATTCCCGCGAGAATTACAATTCTTTTCCCCCCTTATTCTTGCAACCAAACATAGCCTTATATAGTGGAGCTTTCTCCTATAGGTCTCGTGAATAGCAATGTATCCAACTAGGTATGGTTTGAAAGGAAGGTTTCTTACAATCACTCATACATGTTTAGGTATAAGTCTTTCGTCCTTATTAGTAGAGATAAGAGGTTCAACTATGGTATTTCCACCTTTGGAGAGGTGGATGATGATATTAATGAAGAGACCCATGATAATATTTATTATGATACACCCAATCCTATATGGACCATCCCACTCTTAATATTTATGAGTGATTAATAAATATTAAGAGTGGGATGGATGGATGGATGAATGCCTTATAAGATAGCCACAAAATAGAATGGATGGATGCCATATAAGATAAGATAAAATCTTTGTATGAAAATCATACCTTAAGCTCACCAAATTACTTAAGGGTAAGAGAGTATTGGAGAATAAGTGGGTTTTCTACTTGATATCTGAAAAGAATGACCCTTAACTAAGTTATAAGGTGAGATTGATTGTGAAGGAGACGGCAGAAGAAAGGGCATTGACTATGATGAAACATTCTCTCTTGTTGAAAAGATGTCATCCATTTAAGTTGTTCTCAAACTAACTGTGAGCCTTGATCTAAAAGTTAAACAATTAGATGTGTGCGTAGCATTCCCTCACAGAAATGTTGAGGAAGAAATTTGCTTTAAGTAATAAGAGGGGTTTCGAGTTAAGAGAAAGAAGTATCTTATATAGCGCTTAAAAAAGAGTTTTTATGAACTAAAGTAAGCCATTAGACAAAGTATAAGAGATTCAAGTTAGTGATGGTGGAGCAAAACTATCAAATAACTATTTTAGATCATTGTGTTTTGTATAAACATTCTTAGAAGAAGACTTCGTTATCCTCTTACTCTATATGAATTATATGGTTATTATGGGGTAAAATGCCTTCCATATTACTGAATTAAAGAAACAATTTGAAAAATCTTTTATTAAGAAAGGCTTATAGTCGGAGAAACAAATATACAAGAAATTTTTGTGACCAGAAAGTATAAATGCTTTATTTGTACCAATAGGATTACATTAAAAAGGTGCTACAACATTTCAATATAAAGAATTCCAAACCGATGAGTAGTTCGCTTGTCAATCATTTTAAATTGAGTAATTAGTAAAGTCCTAGATAGTTAGGAAATCCGGCATTAGACACGTTCCCTATTCTTTATCCATTGAGAGTTCGATATATGTGATGGTATGTACAAGGCTAAATAGAGTTCATATAGTTAGAACCGTTATTCGATTCCTTTCCAATATCAAAAAGGAACATTGGTTTTCATTCAAATAGATGTTAAGGTATCTTTAGAATGCTTCTAAAATATTTTTGTGATTTGGCAGTGATAAGCAATTTTTTTTTAAGTTTACAGATACCGACATGGTGAATGATATTAACTCTTAGAAGTTTATTTCAAGATGCTTTGCTATGTTTGCAAGAAAAGTTGTATTTTGACTGTTGAGATTGCAAAAATATGTCACACTCTTTAGCATTGAAGCTAATTTCATTGTGGTGACGAAAGTAAGGAAATGTTATTGATGAGGAAATTCATCTAGAAACTTAGTTCAGATAAGAACGTTAAATTACTTCGTGACAATTAATGTTCTATTCATCTTTATGAAAATTCATCATTTCATTTCAATGTGTGGTATTATTGAGTGATGAATGTTTCTAATTTGGAGTTGTTTACACTTGATAAAGTCAAGACCGACTATAATGTGTCAGACATAGATGATTAAGGCAGTGTAATAAGAAAAGTTTGAAACTTACCGATGGATAATTGGGATATTGACAACCCCCACAAAACCGTGAGGAAAATTTTATTCAAATGGATTACTTCCTTATAAATTTCATCCCCGTTGTAAATATTCATTATTTATTCTTACCTAATTTTCGACATTAATGGGTAGCCTTGAAATGTCCATGTGACATTCGCTTGAGTAAATCTAAGAGGTAAGGCCTCCACATGTTTTTTGCTTAAGCGAATCTATGAGGGATGTAAGATACCGATTTTAAAAATATAATAATTAGAAATAATTAAATTAATGTCAATAAATCATGCTCAAAGGACATGGGAGAAATTAGATTAAAAATGTCAAAGATTCGAAATTGGCAAAATAAAAAATCAACATTAAAATCCTTGAAACGTTAATCCATAAATGAGACTCGGGTTTTAAATTATGATAATCGTGACATATTAAACTAATATAATCAAAATTAGGGTCTAAGAATATAAAAAATTATGTTAGAATAGATAAAATGGGTCCCGTACAGCGTAAACACGAATCAGGCTCACTGCAGGCTTGACGCAGCCTGACCCACGATCGACCCGCGCCTGAGACGCGCCCAAGGCATGGGCCGGTAGAATTGAATGCCCAAAGGGCGCTCAATGAGCGCTAGAGCGTGGCCCTTCGGGTGTGCGCGCACTCGACTAGAGCTCGAGCGCTAGTCGAGCGCCAATCCACCTATAAAAATACATTCTGGTTTATTACCATTATTCCACACAGTTCCCAAAGAAAGAGGATGTGGAGATCAAGGCTTTTGAGTCCGAATTCGCCTTAGAGTTAGTTAGAAAAATTATAAATAGGGTTGAGGTAAGTGCACCCATACCCTTCTCTTTCGTTTCTTTGTAATTTTATTTCATTTTCGTCGGGTATCCTCGTTTTGATACCTGATCAAGTTTATATTTTGTGTTACCCATGACTTGAGTATGCACATATGTGGATTTCATGTCTGATTTCTTATTTTTGATCGATTTTTCATACCGAAACCTTAACCCCATGCCCGGAACGATTTTACCCATTTATTTTGAGATTTATACTTCAATTGGTTATAAAATATAGATACTCATACCTTATATATGTTAATATATCGATTGGATACCCAATTTGATAATTTTATGTGGTTTGGTACACTATAAAATCCTAACCGGCACCCCCGCATCTTCTCCCATGAAAATTAGGGTTTATGCATGATTTTGTTTTAGAACTTGAAAATTCTAGTTTCATGGACGTGAGTATTCCGATTATTTGAAATTTATGTACATTTATTTTGTATATGTTAATTTTACATATTTTGAAAATATTATCGGACATGAATTGAGATAATTATCGTCATGTACGTTTTGCATGTTATTTTGCATATGTTTCAGAAATTATGTTACATAAAATTATGAAGGAATTTATTATTCGAAAGCTCTAAAATTATATCTGGCGCTTTGTGGTGAGAATTCCTTACGTGTTCAACGCTTTATATTGATTTATACATATAATTGAAAACATGTGAAGATATGAATGTATAAGAATGATTATCTGTAATCTGCATCAAAAATTATAAAAGACTTTCAAAGTATACGAAGAGAATGCCACAATTTGATATGTTATGATTCGTTCTCCTGGAATGAGAACTTTGTGAAAGAATTTTCGTGGACTTTTTTTTTAAGAATAAAAAATTATGAAACTTAGACCATAGATTTATATTTTAAATAGTAGTATTCTATGGTATGCCTTAAAATATTATAGTGGTAGATCAAAAAATGCTCGTAGACCACGAAAGATATTCTAGTGGTGTATTTGTTATTTGACCCTAGGTATCGGGCACTGTTCACCATGAAACGTTAAAGTTGTGTGGGTAGTATATCTGTGTGGCCCTAGGTATTGGGCAACATCCGACACGGGATGTTAAAGTTACGTGGGTAGCATATATGTTATTTGGCCCTAGGTATCGGGTACCGTCCGCTATGGGATATTAAAGTTGCATGGGTAGGGTAGCATATCTGTTATTTGGCCCTAGGTATTGGGAATTGTCTGCCACGGGACGTTAAAGTTGAGATTCGTGGGTAGCAGTTTAGAATGTGTAAGTGCAAACACATTTTATTCCTCGATCGGCTACTCCGTTAGCTAGTAAATTCTATCGGCCCTGGTCCGTAAAGTAAAAAAAGTTATGCATGTTTTAGAACCTAAAGAAATATCAGTAAATCAGGTAAGATAAATGTATTCCGAAAAATATATTTGATCATGATTTATGTTTATGTATCATTATTATACTCATATATCAATCCTCTACTTTATTTACATATATTGTTTATTATCTTTAATTATATTACGCTTGCTGAGTATTTGACTCACCATTATTATTTTTTTTACCTTCAGATGAGCATGAACATATACCCGATAGGGTGGAGTAGAGGATTAAAAGTCGGCTAGGTTGAAGACTTGGAGGATAATATTGTGGACTTAGTTTTTTTATAAAATTGTATCCCTTTTTATGGAGTATTCTGTATATTTGAGAGGGTTTTATATGTTGATGTATGTGTATGGTGGTGGTGTTCATGTGATTTAGTTTTCGCTATATTTGATGGATACATATGTTTCTGTAGGTCTGTATAGCTTATTTGGGATCCTAGTGGCATCTTGTCTGAACCAACATCGTACCCGAAATTATAACATTGGTACCATGTGTTTGTTGTAGTTATTTTTGGATCCTATGATGTAATGTGTGGTTATATGTTATTTACTATACAGGTTGTATTTGTTTGGTGGTCGTTTTTCTGCCAAAATTTTGCCAAATTTTGGTCAAGAAAGTAGTTCGTCACAAATAATAATAATAAAAAGATATCTTAGATTTGATCTGACTCTTATGCAAAAGTTTAGGTCAGAGTAAGATAGATCAAATAAATAAATAAATAAAGGCGTAGGATGATTAAGATATATCGGATAATTCTAGTTAACCTAGTTTAAATGACTTAGGTTAGAGCTAAGTCAGGGTCAGTAGTTAAGCTTGATTGCCTAGCTGTAGTGTCCTAAGTAGTGCCTTAATTAAGTTAAGATATTTTACTCAGGCTAGAACTAAGCTAAAATCAGTTAGTTATATTTGACTGCATAGTGTATAGCGTCCTGGTTAATATTCGAGTTGAGTTACAATCTAACTCATATTATTCTTATTTCAGAAAGAATATTAGCAGTTGCCATAATACCTGGATGAAGGATAGCTTGGGATGATGGTCAGCCGTTAGATTAAGAAACAAAGTATTTGAATTTATTTAGAATGGTGGCGAAATTTGAAAAACTTGTAGAGCCTAGTCCGGGCAAGAACCAGGGGAAAGAGAAGCTGAAAGGGGGCTACCTTAAGGATTAATTTAGATTAATTTTTGTCCGAGGATTAAGAGTGGATATGCTTGAATAGCATGATAAGTGAGATGAATAAGGTGGAATCAATATCTTGAAGTCAAGATAATTCAGAGTCGATTCCTAGTGTTAGCAAATCTGAAAATATCGAATCATGATTGGTGTAATAATAATCAAGGGTTGACCTTGTTCCATGGGTCGAACAGTGCAGAAGTCCATTACCTTAGGTCGGAGTTTTGTGGTGAAGGCACAAAGTGTAGAGGTGTCGTCTACCGTAGTGGAGTGAATGATCTTAAGTTTTAACATTTTCGTATATGTGAATTTTGAATCTATATCTTCATTTGTGATTCCTAAATCTATTCATTCATTTGAGGTTCTAGGCTTTGTACTAATTGTATTGATATCTACAACATTTTCTTGGGTCTAGATGAATCTGATAGGATGTCCTTTAAGTGTTCCTTGAGATTTTGCAATATCCGTGGGGTACTTGACTTGGAAGTGATCGGTTTCCATCGGAATGAGACATGTGGGGATAGCCTTCAAGGAATGAAAGGTAATTGTTGATCACATCATTTGGTTGGTCCCTGATGGATCCAGCAAATTATGATAGAATGTGTTGCTTTTAGGGAGGATTTAGGATTATACTTTTCCTATATCATGTGTGGGTGGTTACCCTTGAATTAAGTGAGGAAGAAGCCATAATTAGAATTACTCCACTTGTGGGTTGAAAGTTAGCAATTGATGTCTTTGCTGTGAGAAATTATTAGTATTGCTTTTGGAGATAGTCCCTATCTAAGTGAATCTTAAAGTCTAAGAAGTTGTTTTGTGAAGAAGACATAATCACGTGGTAGTGCAAGTGGGTAAATCTACTTGTAGAATTGTGAAGATGAATTTTGGTATCTTTTAAGGAAGACGAGCATTAGTACCAATAATATGATGTTAAGAGTCTTTAGATTTGTGATATTTTTGATATTTCGTAGGAGATGTGACAGTTGAGCTGCGAGTAGGTTCTAATATTTGGGTTAATGGGACATCGTGCACTAGATTTGGGAGATAGAATTGTATTCGAAGTATTGAAGCTGTGAAACTATATGATGAAAAATCATTGTAGTTTTGCTTCAAGGTTGTTAAAAGGGCAACGATTTTAAAAATTTAGATAATTGTGGATTAGTTAATGATGGTGACCCATTTATCGCAATTTGGGTAATGCGATCGAATTAAATAAGTTGGCTCATTAGTATGTCGACGGGATGATAAGTTTCTCAGTATTCGAGTGTTGAGGTTTTAATGATAACTCAAGGTCGTACTGAAATTTTTCGATAATTGCTTTAGTTATATTTCCTAAATTGAATGTAATTTGAGGATTATGAATTTTGCCTTAGATATATTGATATCTTTGGGATTTTCTTACGTCTATAGCTGCTTTGTGGTTTAGGTATTTGATATGAATCATTTGACAAAAATTACAAATTGATTTTAGTGTATAAGTAAATGGTCAATCAGAGTAACACAACGATAGCGTGTGGCCCATGACCTAGAGATTTCATAATAAAATTGAGGATTCAAGTGAACGGTCATTTTCGAGGCTTAAAATGAATTGAAGTAAAAGTTCATAAGTTCACTTGAAGTTTTGAATTAAGACGAGAAAATAGCCAGTAATTTAGGTTGCCTCTGAATTTTGTGGATCGTCATGAAGTCTCCCTTGTATCGATAATTGAGGAAATAAGTATGTGATCGGTTTAACCCTTGTTGGAGATTAGAGATTTGTATTGTGATAAGGTTCCACCTAGACTTAGATAGGAAACATTAGCTATTGAGAAGTTAGGATAATTTTATTGGTTAAGGCTTTTTAGAATGTGACATAAGATTGTGAAGAAGGAAAGGATTCTTCCCTGATTATTGAATTTTGAGGTTTATTTAAATTTTAAGGATAAAATTTCTATAAGTAGGGAAAGTTGTAAGATACCAGTTTTAAAAATATGATAATTAGGAGTAATTAAATTAATATAAATTAATCGAGGTCAATAACGTAAGAGAAATTAGATTGAAAAGCCCAAAAATCTGGAACAGGCAAAATCGAGAATCGGCATTGAAATCCTTGGAAAGTTAATCTATAAATGAGATTCGGATTTTAAATTATAATAGTCGCGATATATTAAGTTAATATAATCAAAATTAGGATCTAAGGATGTGAAAAATTAGATTAGAAAGGTCAAAACGGGTTATAAACGGTGCAAGCACGAAGCAGGCTCACTGCAAGCTTGACGCAAGCCTTACCCGCGCCCAAGGTGCAACCCAGGCGCAAAAAACAAAATCTCATGCTCGAGACACACTCGAGTGGGCCCAGGGCATGGGCTGGCAAAATCGAATGCTCGAAGGGCACTTGATGAGCACTCAAGCACAGCCCTTCGAGTGTGCGGGCGCTCGACCAATGCTCGAGCGACAATCTGCATATAAAACCGCATTTTGGTTTATTACCGTTATTCCACGCGGTTTCCGGAGAGAGAGGAAGTGGAGATCAAGGCCTTTGAGTCTGAATCACGCTTAGAGTTAGTTAAAAAAGTTGTAGATCGGGTCGAGATAAATACACCCATACTCTCATCTTTCATTTCTTTGCACTTTTATTCCATTTTCTTTGGGTATTCTTATTTCGATACCCAATCAAATTTATATTTTATATTACACATGACTTAAACATAACATATATAGATTTCATGTCTGATTTCTTAGTTTTGACCGATTTTTCATACCGAAATCCTAACCCCATGCCTGAAACAATTTTACCCGTTTATTTTGAGATTTACGCATAAATTGGCTTTAGAATATGAATACGCATGCCTTATCTATGTTAATATATCGATTGGATATCCGATTTGATAATTTTATACGGTTTTATACACTAGGAAATCCTAACCCACGCCCGGGCATCTTTACCCACGAAAATTAGGGTTTGTGTATAATTTGGTTTTAAAATTTGAAAATCCTAACTTTATGGATGTGTGTATTCTAATTATTTGGGATTTATGTACATTTGTTTTGTATATGTTAATTTTACGTGTTTTAAAAATATTGTCGGACATGAATTGAGATAATTATCCACATGTGCGTTTCGTATGTTATTTTGTATATGTTTTCAAAGTTATGTTGCATGAAATTATGAAGGAATTTGTTATCTGGAAGCTCTAAAATTATGTCCGACACTTTGTGATAAGAATTCCTTGCATGTTCAAAACTTTATATTGATTTATACATATAATTAAAAGTATGTGAAAATATGAATATATAAAAAATGACGATATGTATCTGTATCAGATACAGATAAAAAGTTTTATCTATTTTAAATATAATTTCTTTCATTTTTTTTTTGGTATTTTAAGTGATGACCTATAAAAGCATATATTAGCGGATGAAAGCTTTTTTAAATTGTGGCATAAATGGTAAATTTTACATCTAAATAAAATGTTAAGACCGAAAAATACTATTTTGACTAACCTAATTTTTACTCGTCTTCAAGTATATAAAGATTACATTATAGAAAGCAATCCAAATACATTAAACAAATTGCCACAATAAATGAAGGGCTTCTTGAAATTATGCATATGTGATTTACCAACCATTTGACTTCTCATTATTCATTAGAGAAAATTATTTTACCAAATATTTTGATGACTTTACATTTTATTATATTTTTTGCATGAAAGGTCCTAACTATACAACCTTGGTGGTATATATAAGTTGAGATTATAAGGCAATAATAGATAAGTAAAAGTTATTAAATCTGATAGAGATTATGTGTATTTTATTGATATAATGAATAAAATCTGTATCTTTATATTTGATAATTTTTAGAGGAGCATGACATTTAAGTGCAATACACTATGTTAGATATCGTATAGCATAAATGGTATTATTAAGAGGAATTATTGTAGTTACGAGTATATTAGTTAACTCATTTTTGTCCATTTCATTTGAATAAAAAACTTAAGATTGGTGAATATATGTTACTCAGATTCCTAGAATTGGAGTTGTAAAACTCTTTTGGAGTTATAGGTGAGCAGAAAACATTATTTTCAGTGCTTATATATTTAGATTGTCCATCTAATGTTAGAATGTCTACATAAAATAAGTTAAACTTTAGAATAACTAGTAGACACTTTTGTTAAGGATGGTGAGATTAATGGGAATGATACTTCATAAAATATCAAAATTCAAGTAGTTGAGATGTAAGTGTCTTAACCATGAATTATTAAAAGAAAATTATAATTTTTTATTGGATGATTTAATGATAATGGATAATATTTTTATGATTAGTCGTGTCAAAATCATGTTATTGTCAAATAGGTGATTATAGAGTTGTCATAAATAATGACATTATAGAGATTAGCTATTTTGTACATATTATTGGTATATCTATACTAAAATCGAGTTGATGGATGGCTTTATTTAGGCAAGCTATGAAAAGATTCCTTTAAGTGAGTTGATATTATAAAAGTTTAGGTAAATTCCATAATAATTTGATTCTTATAAAAAATATATAGTTTTTGAGGCAATATTAAATTATATAAAGCGAGATTTAGAGTTTAGGATTTTAATCAATAAAGAGGTACTGATCATTATATAAAGATATTCTATTTAGATTTTGAGTACTTTATGAGGTTTATTATAATTTTAACCATACGTTATATATTAGAGTTGTACTAATAGATGTGAAAACTATTGTTCTCAAGTAGCAGTGTAATTAATGAAGTCGATATAAATTAGTATGAAAGAACACCATGTTTTACAAATTGAGAAGTCAATATGTGGATATAAACAAATCTCCCAATATTGGTATCTTAGATTTGATACAACTATTATATCTAGTACGTCTATGAATTTGAATTATTATACGGATTAATAAGCCACTTAATCTTTTCTAGGGGTCGAGATGAAGTAGCTTATGTCTCTATTACTTTAAATCTAAATCTTACACATCACAATTAACAAATAAGAAGTTAAAGGATGGAGGAAACCCACTTACTAGTATATTCTTTGACGCTCAAATCAAATTTTTTTTTCAAATAGATAGAAAAATTGGATGAATAAATGAATGATGCATGGATGCATATAATGAGGAATTGAGTGTTTGAGTGGGCTCGGTTGGAGAACGGCTTTAGGAGATGGAGAATAGAGCTCCGACTGTGTGCCCGGTAGGGGAGCAGCTTAGTGATAGAGGACTAGGCTTTGGTGGTATGTTCGGAAAAAGAGCAACTTGGTGACGGAGGATTGGGTTCCGACAATACACTCGGCTATGGAGCAGCTTAGAAATTGAAGATTAGGCTTCGGCGGTATGCTCGGTAGAAGAGCTGCTTAATAGAAAGAGAGAGTTCTGTACTCGTCGAAGAGTGGTTAGCTAAGGAATGTACTCGTGAGTGGGTGGCTAATCGGAGGAGAAAAAGATTCTTGGGCACTGATGATGAGGAGAGAGACTCTCATCGGTCTCCTACCTAGTTATAAATAGAGGGGCTCTCTATACCATACTCTACGAGTTGCTTTTACCGGCTTTGCTGTGTGAGGACTTAGAACTAGCGAAAGGCCTGGTACAACCATTGGCGGAGTAAGAGAATGAGGCCTCACAAAATATGAGAAGGGAGTGAGCATACCTTCTGAGTCTTCTATTTGTGAGCTTCTTCTTTTCTCTCTTTCTTCTCTTTTTCTTTTCTGTTTTTACCTCGCTGAAGATCCCCTTACCCGTGGGGATGAAGGGGCATTTATAGTGTTGGAATCGATTTAGGTTGGTGATAGCTGCCAGCGTCGATCCGTTGGGCTGTCCCAACAATTGTAGGTACTTGATATGCAACCATGAATGTTTGTCAGCATTCTTTCCTTTGTTAGGAGTGATTGTTGGGATCGTTGCATGGTAATTACTTTTTTGGAGACGATTCGCTGAATTGTGACTGCTATCTTAGGGGGAACGCGATCTTAGGTAGAATATTTACTGAGCTGCCTATATAATTTTGGTAAGTACCCACCTCGTATTCATAGGGTGTTATGGCAGACTAGCGGTAACTATCTGCTAATACTTATTCCGTGACCATCAGGAACCACGCATTAGCAGCAGCATATGGGCTCGCCCATTGGGCTAGTGTCACTGGGCCATCTCGAGGCTAGGCTGTTGATTGGGCTTACCATTGTGCCTACTGGGTTTTAAATTTTACGGAATCTTATTGGGCTTCTACTTTCTAGACGTGTTTACTGGGAGGATAAATTTTGGGTCGACCCATAAAATTACCAAGCTTCTCACTATCCTTCAATTCTTAGTGCATATCTTATTATTAAGTGTATAAATTTTGGGCATTACGCTGCACGGTCTCGACCGTTCTGATCAAATCAAGCGGCCAGGGATCATGCAATTTTTTTTTGTTTGTAAATTTTTTTTAAAAAAATATTCAGCTATCAAATTTAATCGGGACAGCTAAAGCCGTACTGCAAAGGGCCTCTCGTCTCGTTGTAGTCCACCTATGTGCCACTGTTTTAGTCTGTCAAGGCTTAACGCAAACTAGAATTTTATGACAATAATTAAGTATGATTATATAAAAATAACGGTCTTGAATTTAACTACGTAAAATCAATTATGCCATATGAATATTAAAAAACTTAAGTAAGAGAGAGAGGGCACAGCACGGCTCTAAAAGTCCATAGGGTATGCTTAAATTATGTGCTACACCAGTTGTGATTGTAAGCCACCCTTTTCAAAATCTTTTGTGGGCCCGGACCACCCTAATCAGAATGTGTAAATTATAAAAAAAATAATAATAACAACAATAATTAAAGTGATCATAAATTAATAATCTAAACTATGAACTCATTTGAAATATAAAGGAGAATCTCATCTACTTCAAAAAAATATAAGACATAACATACAGGTAACATGCATTAATATTATTACTAATGTGTTAAAAAATTATGTCTGCATAAATTTTAGAGTGAAATCTGTACGCCGCTAAAAATAATGTTGTTTCTAGATATTTATATTTTTACTTTTTACCGAAACCTAAAAAAAATAGTAATTTATATATTTGTACTAGGCAAGTGATAAATTTAGATATTTTTTATACATATGAGAGAATTTTTGTAAAAAAAAAAATTAAAATAAATGTTGATATTAAAATAAAGAAATTTAAAAAAATGTCAATAATATATTTTTGATAATTTATACCTAACCTAAGTCTGTACGCTATCCTTCCAAAAAAGGTGTTTCTTCAATTTTTAAAAATCTTCAATAAATAATATGTACAATTTATAATTACCAATAAAAACGAAATTGTGGTGGTTTTTTCAAAAGAAATTGCCAAAATTTTTAAATAATCCAGAATTATTTATAGATAATTTTAGTGATTTTTGAATAATTTTTAGAACAAAATAAATAACCCACTGCAATTAATCACCGAGTAGTCTACCTTCCCCTTTTGACCGCCCAATAAAAAAGGCAACAAAAAGTGAGAGAGGCTTTTATAGCCTCGACGATAATAATTTCCGTAAGATGCCTGCCTGCCTTCGTACAATTAGTAAATTTATCATTGATTGTTGCGTCTAGCCTTAAAAAAAAATTAATATGATTGGCTAATATAATATATTTATAAATAATAAATTTAAATATAAAAAATAATTAACATGTCTAACATATTTAAATTTTAAAAATAAACTCGCACTTTGGCGAGAAGGATTTAAGGTTAAAAAAAAAAATAATCGAATCACCGAGTGCTTGAAATGATATGAAAAAGACGGTATTAAAAATTCAAGTGATAAATCAGGAAGACGTAAATTATTTTAAATAGTTAATTAAATTTAGATATTAATTTAATTAAACAGTTAAATTTCATAATCAGTTAATGATGCGAGTCTCATATTGAAAAGTTTAAAACAAAATCTCTAACTTATAAGTTAGGAGACTCTCCCTCCTACTAGACCGGTCTTTTGGGATGGGCTCTCCCTTTGACTTATGTTCGCATCAAATGGTACTTTTATTGAGACCAATCCCGACCCAAAGAGGGCTACCTGTGGAGGATTCTGATCGGAAAAGGCTACCTGCGGAGGAGCTGACTTGCTGCCGGTGCGCCGGGGTGGAGTAAAGCGTCGCAAAGTAAAAGCCACCGAGTAAAATGTCACAGAGTGCAGTCGCCGAGATTACGGCTGTTGAAGGAGTGAGGAATGATACGAGTCTCACATTAAAAAGTTTAAGGCAAAATCTTTAACTTATAAGTTAACGGACTCTCTTTCCTATTAGATCGGTCTTTTGGGATGGCTCTCCCTTTAGCTTATGTTCGCATTAGCTAATATATTCTACACTTAATTCAGGCAATGATATCCTAGTAAACACATAATTTATCGGATAAATTGCTTTTGAAAAACTTTTTACTAAAAGTATAAATAAAAATAGTTAAAATATTCAATTCTCAGTAAACATAATCGTTCAAATGATGGTGGGTTATTTCTTTTTAGAAAAAATTATCATAATTATAAATACGTTTATTTCCCTAAAAGATGGGACCAGAGCAAAAAAGCAATAATAGAATAAAAGCTCTTTAAATATTTATTCTTTCCCATATTACAAAGTCAAGTCCTCAATTTTTCTCTCCCTTACACGCTCATTTCCTTTCCCACTTTTTTATATTTTAAGTAAAGTTACTAATTTAATCATCAAATAAATATGTCAAGTAATAAATATCATATATCTTGAACTCTTATTTAATACGGTAAGCATGGAAGATCTGAATAAAAAATTTAATTATTTAATATAAATTTATTGACAAGTTTCAGATATATATTAATAATACAATATAAAAATAATTTTTATATAATATAAATTAATACCATATATGTCATATTGAAAATGATTCAATCCATTTTTAAACAGCAGATGTGATTAATTAATATCCCTACATTGATTTGGCCTGCGACTCACTGTCCTTCACTAAAACGGCAGTCAAGTTTCTTTTCCTTTAATTAAATTAAACACCTAATCTTATTATAAGGTGCCTTCAGACTGACCGCAACTCCACAACTTCCGGCTGTAGTGACCATTAAGCAGGGAATGCGAATTTTGCTTCTCTTGCTCTCAAAGCTAAGCGCTGTTTTTCATTTAAGCAATTGTTGTTTGGTAATTCATCGCATCCCACTTAACTTAGGTTAAGTCTCCCATCCATATTTCATTAGTCTAATTTCCCTTCGGCCTAACACCTCAACTCCATTTCCTTTTCCCACGCCGTGATTAAATTTTATATATAAAAAAAATTAAATTATAGGTAGATAAAGTAAATATCATTTTTCTATTTTTTTTTTCTTTTATGTATTTAAATTAAACTTTACAGAACAAAAATGCCCTAAAAATCTTCTCTCGCTCTCTCTCTCTCTCCCTTTTTTCTTTTTTGGTAACACCCTTGCCCTGGAAAATTTGTGGCCGTTAGCGTCACGGACAGCAAAATCGATGTCTCCTGGATTATCTTAACTTTGCCCAACGCCGTCGGACGAACCGTCGAGTCCGAAATCTTGCTCGCCGTCGTCGACAGCCCCATCATGCTGAAGCCACCGGCGAATCGGCGCGCATTCGGCTTTGTGCCGGAACTTCCAGTCGATGGCCTGACATGCACGTGAGCAATAATTCACCGCCCCACAAACGGAACACCTCCGGAACTCATGTCGTCGCGTTTCGGGCCTACCACAGACCGCATGCGAGCATAATCTCAAGCCCGGAACGAGTGATCCTCCCGGAGCGGCAAACCATTCTGCTAAGAATCGGCTGGCCGGGTGGGACTCCTGAGCCGGAACGTTGAAGCCAAAGTCGCTGAGCAAGGGACACCCTGAGGTCGACACCTGGCGGTGGTGGTGAGGGAGCAGAGGATTCCAGCTGAGCCAGGAGCGCGCGGCGCTAGTCAGGACAGCCGGGTTGCGGGAGATGACGGCGGCTAGCTCGCGAGCGTTGGCTTGGATGAGGAAGCGGCGCCCACCTGCGACGTTTTGACGGACGCCATAGCCGTCCTGAAGGCAGTGGCCAAGCTCCCGGAGAGCGTCGATGTGACCAAGGAAAGCGGCTCGCGCGCACAGAGCCACGCCGGCTCCGAGGTCCCTTTCGTTTTTGGATCCGCCGCTGCCGTTGAACTGGATTACGGCTAGGGAGTACAGAGCCTGCGCGTGCGACTTCATCGCCGCTTTCGCCATTAACGAGGCTCCACTTCTCCGATCTTGCAAGCAATAAAAGCGGATCTGTAAAGTAAAACCATTTGAAACAAATGCGTTGATTTTCCATATTTCAAAAATAACAAAAGCATATTGAATGTTTCGACATAATTTAGTGAGCTCTTGATGACTGATATTCACTAACCATGCCCAGGGTGTAAGAAGCCTCGACATTCCCGGCATCGGCACACTGTTTCAAGAACCGGTGAGCTGACTCGGACCAGTTCTTGGGCTTAACGGCAAATGCTTTCGGCGAAGCCATTGATAATACAGTTGAATTAAGACCTAATACATTCAGTCTTTTGCATCTGCTTCATACAAGAAATTAACGGGGTGAGGTTTTCAGTCAAAATCCCTTTTTTAATCTGATCCAAATCGGAAACCTATGCTTCCTCAAAAAGACAAAAACAAGCAGTGTGATATTTCAGTTTCCGAAGAATCTGAAAGATGCAGCAATAGAGGAAAGGTTGCATGAGGTGGAAAGATAAAAATCCAAATCCATCTTGCAACTGCCCCAAATCAATCCGTCTGGAAACAGTTAAATCCACCAAATCTAGAGGGAGATAATGAATTAGGTAGACATACGTGATGAGAACGTTGATGAAATCCGCCGGAGAAGAAGCGGAGAAACTAAGCTTGCAGAGGATACAAACAACGAGATCATCAGGCAAAGCATTAAAGAAGTCACTCCCTCTTTCTCCGCCTCCGGCGACGTACGACGGCATTTTATACCTTTTCCGGCGATCGGCGGACTCCTCAGACTCATCCCTTTCCCTCTTATTCACTCCTCCACTGGCCTTCTCTGGACTTGTCATCACCCTCACTTTCACCTTCGGAGAGCAAAATCCTCTCCTCGTTCTCATCTCTCTCGGGCTCGGGCTATGGACAATAGAGCGATGAAGATAATCAACTGAGATTTAGTGAGAAGGCGAAGCGAGGCCATTATATAAAAAAGGGGAAAGCCTCGGGGCCATGAGTACGAAAACGAAGGAGTACGGAGCCAATTGATTGGACAAACGACGTTGATCCTGTGTTTGGTTACACAGAAGTGAAAATACAGGAATGATATTGTAAAATATACGGAATGATATTTTATTTGCTTTTTCTGTCGTTAAAATTTAAAATATACGAAATATTACTCACGACGCATTTTATAAAATTTGTTGACGATTTTTATGATTTTATATATTTTTATCGATTTTAAGAGAAAAATTATAAAATCCTATTTAGAATTTAGAATATTTATAATTTAAAATATTTTTTAAAATAATAGAATATATTTAATTGACAACTACGGCCAGAATCGGGCAGGCCCAAATCTAATACACAAACAAGTAAGAAGGTTCAGACAATGACAGCCTAAAGAAAAACGCTTTAGAGCTCATAAGGTAAATGTCGTAATTGTTGAATTAAGAAATAATCATCATACATTAAAAGATCCTAAATTGAGCACTTAATGAATTGCTTTAGGCGGCAACTCTACCAATTTCAATAATTAAAAGTTAAACAGTCCAATTATTGAATGAAAGAATATTATATAAACAAGTAATGTCTCTTACCACCAAAAAGGCACCATACCAAAATATTAATTTTGGAATCTATCAACTAAACAACGCTTCTCATTATAAATAAATTTGCTCTCAGAAAAAATAAGACAAAACTATTCCAAACAATAATTACGTGAGATAAAAGATATTCAATTAGTTGAGTGTATAAATTTAAAAGATAATCATCCTGACGAGTGTATACTCTAAAATCACTCAACCAAACGAATGTACCAAATGGAGCATTACCATCAAAATAAATACTCATCCCCATTTAATCTATATTCTCGTATTTATTTTCTTACATCTTTCTCATCCAAGTAAAAAGATTTCTAACTTAAATATCATAGAATATATTCGAGAGCCAACCAGATATACCTTGTATCTCTTATTTATTTTATTTTGATACGTAGGATCCAAATTTTGATTTACGAAAGTCGGACCTGCTTTAATTTGGATGATCAGGTGTGACAAGGCGAGATTTGTACAACAATCTAAATTTTTAAGACACATCATTTATAATTTTATTTAGTTTTTGTGATGTTACATAGTTTTACTTTTGTACCAGAGGCGATGATGAATTTTTCTGCTTGTTCAACTTAATTCAACAAGTAAGTGAGATTTAATTTTTTTTACTTTTATATTTTTTATTTTTTATAAAATATAAAAAGTGACAATTATAATTTTAAATAATAATTTTGATGGGTAGTAGATCCATTTGTGACCCAAACATAAAGCCTATTTATACAAAATAGGTCAACGTCCTTGAATGCCTCAAGAAGCCCATGGGCCCAAGAGGTCAACATGGCAGAGAAGACCCAAGAGGCCCAAAGACCCGCGGACACATCGTAGATAGGGGCCAGTAGCGGACGAGGACACCAACTCATTGGTAGCGTCACTAAAGGCATGCACGCCCTGTAACACGCAACTTATACAGAGAATGATGGCTTCCGGCACATGCGTGATGTGACATCTCACGAGTTAGGCCCGCGTGCACGCAATCTCTTTGACACGGCAAAATAGATTTACAGAGTTAGTAGCAGGACATTTTGCACACGCCAGCACCGTGTGGCAGCTCCATACAAAGGGTTTTGCCCACTATATAAGTATTCACTTTATACCTACTAAAGGATCCAAATTTAAGATTTTGAACTCTTATAAAAGCACATCAAGAGAGAAAGCAAATGAGCCAATCGCACTATAGAGAAAGAGGAAGTAAGGACTCACGTTGTAAGAGCGACTCCTTAGAGTTTCCATATATTTTAGTCCTCTACCCCTTGTAATCGCACACATTATAGTGAAACCAGTTCTCAAACCAAAGTCTCGTAGTTTTCCTTCTCATTTAAATAGAAGAGTTTCCATGCCAAATTCCATGTGCCACTCTCTCTCTTCCCTTTTTGCACACGTACTACTTGGTGTTGCTGTCGGATTCTTGTCCCAATCAGAACAAGGATCCGAGGATGCAACAATTGGCGCCGTCTGTGGAAACATTATGAAAAGTCAACTCAACATGTTTTTCAAGAAAAAAAGAGAAATGGTGAACACAAGAGGACAGACCAATGCACTTGTCAAAGAAGCGGGCACGTGTGGTGACAGCCCTTCTCCCTGCATGAGGGTAGAGGATCACCCTAAACCATATGTACGGGTGTTGGCCTTGAGGATGGACGACGTGTCTTAGCCCATCCAAAACATTTGGTCGAAGATAGACGCGCGGCTGAAGGAGGTGCTCGCTAAGGCTTCCCAAATCGCGACATCCCAGAGAAAAGGGAAGGGTAAGAAACACCCCTCAAAACAAGTCGCTCAACACAAAGACAATGGGACGCATGTTGCCTCGGCGGTAGAGCCCCCATCGCGCCTTCAAGGGTGCTTAGGCCCATGGACACAATAGGAAAGCCTAAGAGAGGAAAAACCCTCGCTGTCCGCGGCAACCAAAAGAATGCTGCTCAGGGTGCGATGCCTCGAGAAGAGGTCCCATCGAGGATTGGGAGCCATCCGAGGCGGCAAGCTGTGCAAGACCCCTACGACTTGAGAAATTATTTCAACGAGAAGAAAATGATGGCTTCACCTCAAGTGGAGGGAAAGCTAGAGAAGGTGTTTTGCCGAGTCTTTGGCAATACTGAGGGAGGAGCTACTGACCTCCGTGGGTCTCCGTTCACAATAGAGATTAGGACAAGGCCACTTCCCCCAAAGTTCAAAATGCCAAACCTTGACATCTACGATGGAAGTGCAGATCCAATTAACCACTTTGATTACTTCCATGAGCATGTGAGCCTTCAAGGCTTGGATGAGACGATGATGCTCCAATGCTTCCCCTTGACACACAATAGAGATGCGAGGATTTGGTTCTATGGGCTACCTGTGGACTCCATCTAATCATTCAACAAGTTGGTAGAAGCCTTCCTCTCCCAATTCAATTCCAATCGAATGATCGAGAAGCAACCATGACACCTTACTCGTATAAAGCAAGGGAGCAGGAAGAGCCTGAAGAGCTTTCTATCCCACTTCATATATGAGGCCAGGCAGATCCCGAATCTGACTAATGGGGTCAAGCTGACCTCTTTCCTGTCCGCACTGGAGGGAGGTAGCTTCTTCAAACATCTCATGCACAAGGACCCGCAGACGTTCGGGAAGCCAAGAGTATAGCAAAAGCTTATATTGCCGTCAAAGAAGCGAATGATACAAAGAGATCCGTTCAAACGGAGAGCGTCCCTCCAAGGGCAATGGAGGGAAAGAGAAGACATAAAGATCGACAAGGATCCCGAGCGCCCAAGAAGCTCCAAAAGTCCAGGACAAAACATTCATAGGGGAATATAGGCCCATAAACTTTATTCCATTAAACGACTCGCGAACTAATATTCTGATACAGATTCGGGATAAAAAGATTTTGAAGTGGCCCAAGGCACTGAAGAACCCGAAAGCTGATGACTAGTCCAAGTACTGCCACTACCACCGTTGCGGAGGCCATGGTATCAAGGATACCAGATGCTACAGAAGGAGATTAAGGAGCTCATTAAGAGAGGTTACCTTAATCGCTTCCTACAAAGACCTGGACAATCGTCCGAAATAGTAGAAGCAGAAGAGGCTGACCAGCTAAGAGGTAGAGTGGCTGCGGGAGTGATCAACATGATATCCACCTGTCTGGCCAGAGGCAGTGCTCGGTAAGATCCAGAGGCAAAGAATAAGAAATTTAGGGTAGAATCTAGAGATGAGGTCATTAGTTTTTATTATGAAAATATGACCCATGTAATATCCTCCCATTCTGACCCCGTGGTTGTAACTACACTCGTTTCTGACGGTAGTTTAAACTATCAGATGAAACAAGTAGTTATTGATAATGAAAACTCACACAATATTTTCTATCTCGATACTTTCTTTAAATTATGGCTCAAAAGAAGCCAGATGATGGTAATAGAGGGACCCCTCTATGGGCTGTACAACAAACAAGTGCCAGTGTAGGGAGTCATCCAACTTGAGTTCACATTAGGGACCCATCCGAGGATATCGTCAAGGACCCTTTCCTTCCTGGTAGTAGACCTACCATTTATCTACAACGCAATCCTTGGACACCCTTTCCTGGCCGCCTTTGGAGTCGTGACCTCAATCCCACATTTGAAGATGAAGTTCCCAACACCACACAAGAGATTAGGAAGGTCCTCGAGGATCAGGCTACCGGTCGGACATGCTACCTGTCCCAAATCATCCAGACGCCACTTCTTCAACCCATCGAAGACTTGGACTTCCGTGATGTTACGATATTGCAACAGGTCGAGTTTGGAGAAGCCATTGACCGAGTCCTTCTGGATCCCAGAGATCAAGAAAATGCCGTCTAGATAGGAAGCTCTTCACCTCAAGCTTTCCGGGGCTAGCTTATCAGCTTCCTATAGAAGAACTCTAACATTTTTGCTTGAACTCCGAGTGACATGCTAGGGATACCAACTGAAATAATGGTCCATAAATTGGGCCTAAATTTCAGTCATAAGCCCGTTAGATAGAAGAGAATGAACTATTCAGAAAAAAGTTGGTGGCAATATGGGAGGAGGTAAAGAAGCTCCTAGACGTAAGATTCATGAGAGAAGTACACTATCCAAATTTGTTGTCCAATGTTGTAATTGTCAAAAAGAATAACGAAAAGTAAAGGATGTATGTGGACTTTACAAATGTTAATAAGGCGTGCCCAAAGAACAGGTTCCCGCTCTCGAGGATTGATTTATTTTTAGACTCGATGTCCGGCCATGAGCTATTAAGCTTCTTGGATGCATACTCGGATTATAATCAAATAAGGATGAGTCCCGAAGACAATGAGCACACGTCATTCATTACCGACTAAGGGACCTACTATTATAAAGTCATAACTTTCGGACTCAAGAATGCTTGTGCTACTTATTAGAGACTCGTAAATAAAATATTCGAGGTCAAGATTGGAAGGAATGTGGAGGTTTATGTGGATGAGATGCTCATCAAGAGCAAAGTAACCGACCACCACATCCAAGACCTGGACGGGACCTTTAATGTCCTAAGAACGTACCAAATGAAACTCAATCCAGCTAAATGTACATTTGAGGTGACATTTGGAAAATTCTTGGGCTACATTATTTCACGCCGAGGGATTGAAGCAAATTCCAAAAATATCAATGCCATCCTTGACATGAAATCCCCTCAAATCGTGAAAGAATTTCAAAATTTTACTTACTGGGAGATTGGCAGCGTTGTCACGCTTCATGACCAAGTTGGCCGAGAAGTGCTTGTCGTTTTTCAAGGCCCTAAGAAGGACAAAAACTAACGGCTTCTAATGGATGACGCATAAAGAAGCCTTTAGCAATCCCTATCAAGCCTTTGGAGAACTTCAAGCTTTGAGTTCATCCTTGATCAAGTTCTCCCATGATTTTAGATGACTTCAAACAAGGTATTCTCATGCGTAAAAGATGGCTCTCACCAGGGCTCATGTATTATATTTATACCTTTCCTAAGCTGACCAACCCTTGAGAGCGATTCTGTAGAAGCCGAAAACGTTAAAATGGTTGGTTAAGTGGACCATTGAGTTGGGTGAGTTTGACATAGAGTTTGGTCTAAGACCTGCCTTAAAAGGTCAAGCCCTGGTGAACTTTATTCTAGAAACCACAGTAACATCTCAGGACTCCTCGGGCATTTGTGATGCTAAAAAATTAGATGATCTCTTGAACTCATTAATGAAAGATGGTTGTGGATTCTCAAAGATGCGAGATAAAAGATGGCCCTCGAGTTTCGTGTATTTTGCTTTAGAAAAGGAGTTCGAGGCCATTCTTTTTTGGCCAATAACCCACAACTATCCAAGTACATCTCAAAGGTCCGGAAGCTCATTTCAGCCTTTGAGATGGTGAAAATACTCCACATCCCACAAGAAGAAAATGCGAAGGCTGACCAGCTCGCAAAGGTTGCGATTGAAACCTAGAGCAATATGCCCAAGGAATGCATGAGGTCCTCAACAAACCTAGCGTGGATATTTCAAAAAGTGTGCGGTTGGTTATGACCCCTTACCTAAGTACTTATCGTGAGATATTGCCTAAAGATTGAGTAAATAAGGTGAGGTGGACTATAGAGTTATATAAATCGTTCTCTAACCCTACGACCTCATTCTAGAAGAGGCTGATTAGGCCCTCAGAGAGGTGCACATTGGGATTTGTGGATTCCACATTGAGGACAAGAACCTTGCATTCAAGTTAATGAGGTAAGGATACTACTGGCCAACCATGAAGTACAACACCATAGATTTCGTACAAAAATATGATAATTGTCAAGTCCACGGCAACCTTTCCCACCAGCCGCATAAGGAACTCAGAGTTCTGCAATGACCCTGACCCTTCACGCAATGGGGACTAGACTCCACTTAATGAAAGATTCTTAATTGTTTACTACTTCACGAAATGGGTTGAGGCCATAGCATTATGCTAAAGGCGAGCATTGTGTGCGAGATAAGATCCCAGAGTGCATAGTGGCTGATAATGGGACTCAATTCTCCGAAAAAAGGTTCACCAAGTATTGTACCAACCTAAAGATAAGACCAGTGCATACGTCAGTCATGTATGATGGTCACAAACTTACTACATGGACTAAAGGGAGCATCTTTGACGGTTGACGAGCTGCCATTAGTGCATGGTCTTACAGAACAACCTCAAGGAAGCCAACATGACAAACTCCTTTCAACCTATGTTATGGGGCGAGTCAATCATCCCAGTGGAAGTCGAGCTGCTAAGCCTCTGGTGGAAAGCTTCAACCCATTCAATAATGAATAGAAACTCAAAAACTTCTTCTTGAAACCAATAACCCTTACCAAGAGGTCACCGTATTACAATAAGAAAGTGACATCTCAAGGAGACTTGGAGTTGAATAGCTCATTTCAAGATGCTCTCCCCAAATTGGGAAGGTGAAAATACTCTCACATTTTCAAAATGAAGCCATACACCCAAAAGAAGAAATGTCCCACAAATATGAAACACCGCTCACCTTAAAAATATTATTTATAAGCTTGTAAAACGTTTCAATCCTTATCACGTTTCATTAATAAAATAACAGTTCTTACTTAGTTCTCATTTGACTGAGTGTTCGCATATTATCTCATGAAGTAACGAGTCCTAGGCTGCCCCTAGGTCAAGTGGATAGGATTCCTTTATCTTATCTCTAAAACTCGGCTATGTCCGAGTGGTTGAAGAGGTCGTACTCAAAACTCAGCTATACCCAAGTGGCCTAAGATGTCATACTTAAACCTCGACTATGTCCGAGGAGCCCAAGAGGTCATACAACTAGATGACCCCTTAACTTAAAGCTTGGCCACTATGCTAAGCAACCTTAGAGGTTGAATTTAAAACTTATGGGGCATAAAAGGATTAGCATGCGATGACCTTAGAGGTGGTATCTTCAACCTAAGACGGCCAAGGTAAATAAGGAAAGACCAAGGTTCTTTAGTATGCTATCAGACAACCTGGATGAAGGATTGCAAAAGAAAAGTGAATTTCATTAACACTTTGACTTTATAGTATCACAATGTCTCTAGAATTCAAATTTACCCCCTCGAGGTCTTGGTGCTCCTCATTCCGGCCCCATGTCTGGAAGGCCCCACTTGATTAGGCCCTCAAAAAGTGCACATTAGGAGACCATTGTGGATTGCGAACACGATCAGAGGAAATTGCAAGAAACTTGGCATTAATGTTGTGAGGTTGCCTTCCAGGCTATATCCACGGCTTTGACTACTTCCTCTAGTAGGGGTTCCTATCGACATCCATTGCTAAAAACCCAATGTATCCTCAAGGAAGGCAATTTTTCCCTTGGTCTCAACAGGCTCAGCCTCTAAATGTTTGTTGGCTTCTTCAGTGGCTTTGGAGGACTCTAACTCAGAATAAGTCTGAGCAACACCACTGATGAACCGCCCGAGGTTTCGAGCTAGCTATTAGAACTGCGAATGTAGGCCAAGCAATTAAGGCATGAGTGGAAGGAATCAAATAAACTAAAAGGCTAAGGGAGGACAAAAGGTTACTTGGGAGACGAGGGAGCCACTAGGTGATCACCCCTAACCTTGTGGCTTAGTACACGCCACAAAATCTCAACCCCAGTATCGGAGACTCTATGAGATTGAGGGCTTAATAGCATACTCCGCAACCCCGCCTCGACTTCGACGGCGCACCCTAACAACGTCCTCGACCGTGTCTCCTCAGGACCTCGACGGAATCATCATGGGGCGGGATTTGGATTTCAAGGCGTGGCGGCTCCACCGGTCACATAAGTCTTCTCGGCCACGTTCTTAATCATCGAATCATCACCACTACTTCATCGGCCCGAGTCGTCTCGGCCTCCCCTGCGGCTTGCTCCTCGGTGATGTTCTCGAATGGATTGTCCATCCCATTTCACCAAAAAATCGAGGTAAAGGGAAGGAGAGGCAAGGTGACTCCATGTGCAAGCCAGCGGCCTCGGGAGAATGCATAACAGAGCCGCACGGCATTCCGGCTCGGATTGGCACCTTCTTCCCGATCAAGTGCTTAATCACGGTCTCGTTTTCATCAGATGAAGAGGGGAACTGGGACATTTCGGACAAGGTTTTAATCCGAGACTTTTGCCTGTCAAGGACACCTTCTCGATCCTCAAAGCCGAACCTTTGGCAGTAGGGGCCAAAGCCCTAGAGGATCTCTCCACTTGGCTTGCGCCAGTGGAACCACTCTTCTTATTCTCGTGAAAAGAACCAAGGTTTAACAGCAAATCCATAAAGTCCTTCACAACAACCCTGTCCTCAGGTGTGGAGTCCTCACAAAATTTGGATTCCACGTTTTCCCACTCATTGGGGATGGCCCGGTGTCCGTGAATACCAAAAAAGAAGAATTTATCCTTTCACTGTTTGGTGGAATCAAGATTCTCCCCACTGAGGGCAAGTAACTCGGGGCAAGGGGTGATCACAATCCAATCTTGAGTATGGGAAAACCTCAAGATGGCCTTCCATGCCAAGACATCGAAGGGCATTTTATGGCTATGCACAAAAACACAGAGCGAGACCAAAGACCTGATGGCATTTGGCTAGAGTCGAGAGGGACTCGAGGTCCCTCATCTCATAAAATTTCGGTGACATCCTTTACTTCAAAGGCACGCGCACCATTGTAACACCAACATGTCCATCGAATTGGGAATCTTATACCGCACCCTAATGGTCTCGAGGTCCATTAAAGTCAATGAAGAGGCGAAATCCTTTACCCCTGGTGCCATTGAAGAATAACCAGAAATGGAAAAGAAAACAAAGAGAAGAGAGAAGGAAATTGCAGAGAATGTAGAGACGGTTTGGAAACTTATGAGCTTCCAATGAAAATGTGAATGGAAACAGTGGGGGAGAGGAGGAATTTAAACGCCCGAAATTCAAAAGGCGCACATACTAATCACCTTGCCACGCGTCAGCCCCCCATGGGATGCAAGCAATGATGGTGTTTTCGTTCCCAAGGTGGCGACGCGACGTGCATTTAATGGGCAAGGTCAGTGCACTTTAAATGAACCCATTGGCGGCGCAGGCCAACTCTTGGGACACGGGAGTTCACATATTTTGCCGGAGTTTGCCCACCATATAAGTATTCAAGGGTTGCCCTCGAAAAGGCTTTCACAATTCAACTATTGTCCTCGAGGACTTTGATGGATCGAAATTTTGCCAGATTGACCGATTGATAGACGGCAACATCTCAGACTTGATGGAAATCCTCGGACCTTGGGATCTAAAGCATTATCAAAAAAAAAAAAAAATGTCCCCAGAGTTTTCACTCCCAGCAAAGTCCTCGGATATTTCCCCTAAAGAAGAGAGAGAAACTTCTAGTGCGTAAGGACTTAACACTATTTTTAACAACAAGATGCCAAAGATTGATCAAAAGATCTCCTTTGGCATGGAGGCTAGTGATGGGTAGCAGATCCACCCGATGTTTAAACATAAAGCCCATTTACACAAAATGGGTCCACGTCCTGAATCCCACCCCGAACACATTATAGCAAAGAAGGCTAAGAGGCCCCGACCCGTGGACACATCTCAAACTAAAATTTTGTGATTTTCTTTTCTCATTTTAAAAGATTTCACGACACGGTAAAATAGATTTGTTTTGTGGCAAGAAAATTTCACCATATAAGTATTCCACTTTACACCTACACACTCTCTCCCCCTTTTTGCACACATACTTCTGCTTGGTATTATTGTTATAGTGGAGCTAGTTCTCAAAGTCCTCGATTTTCCTATTTAAAAAGAAGGGGTTTTTACGTAGGATCCGTGCCACTCTCTCTCCCTCCCCCTTTTTGCAAATTTAAATATTTATTTTTTAAAATTAAAATAGATGGTAAATATTTTAAATATTTTATTCTATAAAAAATAAAAACAAAAACAAAAATAAAAATAATAAATAATAAATTATTTAAGATCGTACCGTCGGATATTAGAGAAATCTAACACCGTATAATGATTCGACGTAATTACAGTTATCACACATGCCGGTCATAGAAAGTTGTTAATGCGGAATTCAAAAATTATATTTTAAAAGAAATTATATAATTTATATTTAATTATAAAATTCAAAGTGTTTAAATTATATTTTTATAATTATATGATCATTTAATTTAAATTCTTTGAATTTTATAATTTCATAAATTTTATTCTAAAGCTTAATTTTGGATATCTTAACAAACATTCTTAATATTCTTTTATGGGATTTCAGAATATTGAAGCTTGGGGATGGACAATTGATGGAGTTCACTCCCTATTAATTTATACTTTTTTTTCTCTTTTCTTCAAACATAGATATTAAATCTTTCAATCATTTACAATTCTCCTATAATTTAATATCCATATACATGACTCATTTTAATTTCTTTTCTTTTAATTTTTTAATTTCAATAGGCTCTGTCCAATCTACCAAAAAAATCAAAACAATTACAAACCATTGCCTGAGCGCATTGTCACAAAGGAAGCCCCCAAAACTTATAAAGTTGGACATGAAAAGCCTCAAAACTTAGTACCTGAGGGGCACTGCGTCGCATTGACTGTGACAAAGAATCTGCACTACATGTCCTTGGCTTGATGAAATCCAATTGCCAAGAACATGCAGGTTTTTTTTTTTCATTTGTAAATTAAGAAAAGAAAAACTGACGACCGTCTAATTTCACTCATACAGCCATTGTGCCAAGATCAGTGTAGTGTAGGGCCCCTGAGCTCCAAAAATGAGAGTACCCGCAGGGTGCTTCAAAAAAGTCCCAACGGTTTAAAACCTAGGCGATCAATCAAACTATAAACTATTAGATATCAACTGGAGAATCAGATTATTTGATTGTCATAACTGTAAATTCAAACCATGCAAGATGGATTAGAGAATATAGAGTTGATGTTTTTGTTGGTAGACTAGCATCGTGGACGTTTTTGTTGGAAGACTAGCATCACGGACGTAGCCAATGCCTCAAATTCCAGCCAAGCACCTCCAATGTGCTCAATCAACATGTTTTAGGATGCGTGGGATAATTGTTGACTATCCACTCTAGATATGTGGGTGATTGTCTAGCAACTCCTTAATGAAGAAATTATTGTTGGTCCTTATGCGACTATAAATATCTGCCCCTTGATATGGAAAGGGTATTAAAGGTTTGATACTCAAGATAGAAAAAATACACAAGAGTTAGCATGAGAATATCCTAATATCCGAAAATCAGTTTCATCTCCAATGATTAGTATCACATCTCTTAGTGTGTTAGCCATGGGGTTTCAAAATATGTCCTCTAAATATCTCTTCCTCTTCACAAAATATGGTGCCTAATCCTCAACATTTTTCTCTCTCTATCTCCTTATAACTTAAATTGTTTAGCTTAAAAAATTGACTTGAGTACTTGGATGATTATTCGAAAAGTGAGTTTTAGTTTCTTTGAAACTTTCATTTTAGTATATGGTATACAATATTCGAAATAAAAGATTCTAAATCTGATTTAGAATCTTCTAAATCAAATCTATATTCTCAAGTATGTATCAATGATGTCATTTATGATAATAAGTTTATCAAACTTGTTCCTCCCGAAAATAAGAATACACTCACGAAGTTCCATATTTGTCGTGGTAAAACTCAAGCATATGGTCAATCAAGTAAACATCCTCGGGGCATTCCCTCTCATGATGCCCCTCAAAATAACAATAGCCAATTGAGTATTCATTCACCAATAATATTAAACATTGGAGTGATGGTCGCCCAACTCCAAGACATACTTCAGATGCTAAAGTACCCTTAGGGGCTGATTTTGGGATTAGCCTCGTCAGATTGTGGTCCCCTATCTTAAGCATCAACCTTAAAGAGGTGGTCTAAAAAAAAAAAAAAGAAAATCTGTCTCCAAAAAGATACGTTCCAGGCTTAGCTCATTAATAGTCCACGAGGTGGACTATTATTTTATCTCATCGTGCTTTGAAAGCTGTTTAAAATTTAGAAACAGGGAGAAAAATTCAGAGAGATAGAATCCCCCAACACATATGGGATTTTGAATGACATTCTCACTAGGAGAAGGGATCTTTTAGCAACATCCCATGTACCCTCCCTATTAGACATATATAAAATATATCTGCTAATCACTCAAAATTGAGAGCCTTCATTAACATTAAAAGGATAGCCTTTATGATTAAAGTGGAGAAAATAATTAAAAGAATAGATTAATAGGTCATCAAAAGAACCTTGCCAACGGCACAATCCGATTAGGTCATACCCCATTCACTTTTGAGAATAGGGGGGCATGCCTTCTCTCCAAAATTTAAAATGTCGACTCTGAATTTATAAGATGAAGTGCTAATTTAATAGTTCACATTGACCATTTTTGTATCCCACTCAACTTCCCAAACATAGGGGATGCCTCCTTATATCTTTGTTTTTATTTAATGCTAAAGGGAGATGGTTGAATTTGGTTATACAAGTTAAAACCAATCTCTATCAAAACATTTTAGAATTTGGCAAACAAATTCTTCTCACATTTTGTCTCTAGTAAGAGAGTAGAAAAAGTAGCCCTCACATATTGTAGGATCAACCAAGCTCCCAATGGGACCATCAAGTGCTTCTTCAACTGATTCAACGCCCAAGCTTATAATATCTTAAAACTTAGTAATGAGGTAAGGTTAAATGCTTTTATAGTGACCATTCCACCCGACAATTTCTTTAAACTACTCAGTAAGACCCCAAGATATTTTTGAAGGTAAAGACCATCACCCCTAGCTTATATTACGACAAATGAAGCTAACAATACCAAGAGGCTGGTGGGCCCTAACTATGTGTCTCACTAGAGTATATTAAGACAAGGAAAGTGCACGCACAACAACAACCAAGCTACTCATGATTTTTCGAAGCAATGGAGAATCAGGCAGGACACATGCCGGACATTCAAAAGGATATACTTCAAACCCCTAACTGATACCCGACCAATATTTTAATATATATCAAGAATGAAAAGTTCTTGAAGTAATACAAGCCAATTAATAACATAGAATGAGAAGATCGGTCCAAATGCTGCCTGAATTATCAATCTCTAAGTCATAACACCAAATACTATAATACAATGTAAAAAGTAACTAAGGCACTATCCAAAAGGGGTGCCGAAAAAATACTTGCACAATTCCAAAATCACCTAGAAGAAGGATAACAATGGCAAAGAACCACTCAAAAAATCCCTATGAGTCAGAGTCATTAACATAGTGTAAATCAAACCAGCGAGGGCAAGGAGAATTTGGATGAAGTTTTCTCCAGCAAGAGAGAAAAGATAGGGATTGCAAAAAAAAAAGTCATTAGTTTTGTTAATAACGATATAATTCATATAATGTTCTCTCATTATTACCATCTTGCTAAATCAATCCTCATGTTAGATGGGATCAATGATTGCTAGCTGAAATTTTATTAATAAGAAAAGTTTTGGAAATATTTCCTATTTTGATGCATATATAAAGTTAGAACTAAAATATCATCAAATAGAACTATCCGATAGACCTTTGTACGGTTTAATCAACATGTCGATTCAAGTAAAGGGAATCATACACAGAAGCCACGATAGAGATGCATCAAAGGACTTCATCCTATCAATTGAATTTCTTGATAGTAGATTTACCCTCAATTTATAACTTTATTTTAAGCCAGACTTGTTTGGTGATATTAGGGGCTAAAACTCCATCTTACATTCAAAAACAAAATTAAGAACTCCATCTTACATTTGGGATGAGAATCAAGGTATGAGTGTTCGACATTAATGATTTGGTGTTAAGAAATATCGTAATTATCGAGAAACTGACACACAAAAAGAAGTTATTTCCAATATGGGAGGAACATTTCTTGTGTCAATAGTGCTACAGAATGGGCATATAAACTATGTACTTCAATCAAAAAATTTGTCTTACGAATAAGAAAAGCCCTCTACTTTAAAAAATATTACCAATGATAAACTAAGCTGAGGAGAGTACAAGTATGCCTTACCCACCTTAAAAAATATGTATATATATTTTTTATTTTTTATAAAATTAAAATATCAAAATAATTATAACATAAAAAAAATAAAACCATCCAAAAAAACCATTTACTTATATTTTTAATTTTTTTTAACTTCAATTTTAAATCGTTCATCTCCAACCCATTCTATTTCCTTTTGTTTGTCCTCTTAATGTGAAGGAAATTAGAAAATATAAAGGATGAAGGTTAGGCAAACTACGAATTAATATTAGTTTTTTTTTTTTTCCAATAGGCTGCTTTCTTTGTAATAGGCCCACCTATAGTTGCCGACCTACATATATAGCAGTATATGCTTTGCGGAGTGAGCATGACAATGTTTCTTATTTTATAGCATTAACTAAATCTTAGACTTTTGTCAAAGTGCTTGCATTATCAAGAAATTACAACCAAATTATACAAAAATGTGAAATTTTAATAATTTTATTATATTAAAATTATTACTACACATTATATATAATTGTTCAAATTCATGATAAGATATTGTATTTTGAGTTATCAATTAACTTAATTATTTTTTCTTAAAGTCAGATTGATGCTGGTTAAAGCACTGGTGCTAGAATTTTTACATAAATTTTCTCTCAAATGAAAATTGATCAGAGAGTTCGACTTGGTATTTGAGTAAATTTCATCTATAAACTACTTTGGTAGGCAATTTACAAAACTTCTAAAAACAATGGGACAAAATATTTCTTCCTGTTTAGAGAAAGGTGAGTGGCTCAGATCTTCAAGATTCACAGTTTGCATTGTCTTTTTAGATAGTTATAGACCACTTTAAAAATTTTCATATTTTTTTATAAAGTCTTGTACTTTAAGTTTATAAAAATCTCTCACCTGTAATCTTTAATTACAAGCCTAGCCTATTGGAGTTTATATCAAGCCAATAAAAGAAGATCACCACGAATTAATTTACGTAATTTTTTGATAAAAATTACCTGGGCGATGGCTTTGCATAGCCGGCCGGTCCAATTTAATTTTTTTTTCTAATATTAAAAACTATTTTTTTTAATATTTGCACAAAGGGTGGTGATGGGTCCATTTATTTCTAGAAGTTGTCCCCATTGTGCGCATAAAGTTACTTACAAGTACATATATACATGTTTGAATTGGTTAACATCTCGAATAATCAAATGTCTACACTGAAGAAGCTAATCTTATGATGATTAATTAATAATGATTTCTTAATTAGTAATAAACCTCACGATCAACTAGCAATGCCAACAAGATGCTTTGTCTGGCGGTAACTAATGACTGAGTTACTGCAATTACAAGTAAAATTAGGAGTGACCAATTACGTACACATGCATTATCTTTACGTGCAATTAACCCTAAACGAGTCCCAATGGCTAAATGAGCTGATCCATAAACAGCCCATGCGTAGCTGTTGTGCTGTGGAGTACATCTCACGGGTGATTGCATGTGATATTTGCTCTTTTATCTGCTTGACCTAAGAAACAAGTTGATATGTTGCACAAGTAACTAGGAGTAATGAGTACGGGCACAAATATTACTACTACTCTTTGGTGCTGTTTGGTAGGAGAAATAAACCCCAAAAAAAAAAATTTTGATTCTATATTTATTAGACTTAATGATTATTGTACTGTTAGGTTAGAGAAGGATAATTATGAACAAAAAAAAATAGTTGTTAGTATATTTTTTTTATGAAAAATAAAGAAAATTTTGTTAAATATCGTAATGGTAAAATTCTTGATAATCTAGTTAAAAAGAAAAAAATATCAAATCCTCATCAATAATAATACCAATAATGTCAATCAATGATGATCAATGGCCGGCCATGAAACACCTAACAATGTACTTTCATGCTATAAAAAAATTAGTCATAATAATGGCAACCCTTCTCACAAACTAAATAACATTATATTTATTACAATCTCACTTTGATTAACTAGCTTTTTTCTTTCACTTAATCCTGTCAACCAACCATGCATATCTTACTGATACATCATGAAACCTTGCATGGAAATTCGAGGAAATAAAATATAATGCTGATTAGATAGATCGAGAGGAGAGAGAGAGGGGGCAGAAGAAGAGGAGGAAAGAGAAAAAGAAGTTGGAGGGGTAGGAATCAATAAATCAAAGTATGTTGTTATAATGTTGAGAAATTGATCAAACTTGATTTGTATTTGGGTTGGAAAGGAGACTTTTAGGGGTTCAGAGAGGGATATTACTTGAGGGTTGGGGATTTTTAGGAGGGGTGTTAAATTTGAGACTTTTTCCTTATTTTAATTGTAAGATTCAAATACCAATTTTGATATATAAATATTTAAATTATAATTATTAAATAAATTATTAAGAATAATTATGGATTCTAATCAAATTATAAGAGTTGAACTGTTCATGAGTAGCACATATTTATTAAAGCTATTAGCTTAATGCATGATGTGTTTAAAAGGGACTTTTGTATATATTTGTTCTAATAACTCTATACCTAATGCATGCATAATGGGCGTATATATGAATGTTGAAATTGGCCTTCACATCTGATAAATGTATAATTAGTACACACATGTTGACTATGTTTAATAGAGTATCCAATCATTTATAAGTCATTTTACGAGAATTCAAAAAATGAAAAAAGAAAAAAGATGAAAATGAGAGAAAATGAGAAAATGAATGAGATTATGAAGCCAAACCTTAAAGAAATATTTAAAATTAAATTAAATCAAGTAATTTTTAAACCTAATTATTCGTACTTTTGCTGAAATTCTTTGAATTTTTTTTCTTATATTGACTCATAATCAAATATTTCATGTTCTTAATTTTTATACAAATGCTCATTTTTGTTTTTTTAATATTTAGCTTATATGTATACCATTTATTCTAAAATTTTCTCAAGGTTTGAAATATATTATCCATGTACATGAAAATTATTAAAATTCATTGATAAATTTTAAAATTTATAATGTTTGATAAAAAAAAAAAATATCTTCTTGGATGTTCTTTAATTTGTAAGAATCATCGAGAAATTTCTAATTTAATTTAAGTATTTGATGTCCAAATTCAAAATATATATATATTTGTTTTGTAAAAATTTTTTTATGTTTCTTTTAAATAAACCATTGTAAGAAATTGATTAAAAATATATATCATAACATATCAAAATATATTATGAATAATAGAGAGTCATATTAAGACTCACCCATGGATTATAATAGTGGGTAAAAGTTTATATATAGTGATGAGAATAGCTGAAATGGGCTAGTCTAAAAGGGGATCAGCCCAGAAGAAGTGCAATCCGCTAGTCTAGAAGACGGCCAATACTCCAAATAACCGGAGAGGACCTTTAGACAAACGAGTGCAACCCAAACCGAATGTGGCCCAAATTGGGAGCGACCCATGAACCCTTTCCTACGCAAAATGGGTCATCTGTCCAAATTGGCCGCGATATCAAGAATCTTTCTAGATGACAACCTACTCACAATAGAAGTTTCAATATTCATGGCATGCAAAATCTCCATAGAGGAATGAATCATTCCTTCCGGCTGTTGCGAACCTTAAATGGCGCCTGCATCCCCTCGATAGATGAAAAGGATCCCCTTAAATGGTCTGGGCAACCTGCCTTGCTGCTAAGGAAAGGTGGTGAGGTTCGATGACTATAAAACGCCCTAGGGATACACTCCAAGGGGACGCGCTCTAAAATATTCAAATTCACACAAGCGATCCACTCTCCAAGGGATCAATTACCATTCTCTTACTCACTGCTCGCTCTCTACAAACACGATGGTCTAAAAGCTTCTCTCTATGAGCGCACTACAACCTAAAGCCACTCCACATCGGTGCACCTCCGAGTTAAACTCACAATTTCCATCCTAGCATCATTTCTAGCATATTCTGTTTTTACCCTCTTCATCTTGGAATGAAGATTATTGATTTAAGTGTTAGAAGATAAATCGGGAAGCGAGTTTCGCTATTTTTCTCTAACTTTTCGTCTTTTATTGTGGTGTGCAGGATCCAAGCCACGCAGGATGGAGATCGGATCCTACGTTATACGAGTCCAAGGACTAGCTAAACCCAAATTCGTCCAAAACTCAAATCAAAGACACATTATATAGGAATGATATGCAAATTGCCAATCTATATATTTTGAATTATGAAGTATGAATCATGTATGCAGGGTATCATGTAAATCAATCTTCATCTATAGCCAATAAAATTTATATCTAGCCTTTGGTTCATTATTCATTTTGTACATTTTGACCACTAAAGTTTATTGCTATACCTCATATTAAATTGCCAAGCATTTAACACACATTATATCATCATTTCTTCAAATTAGCAGGCTTATGATTTTTGACGAGTTTTAGATTGGCAAGTATTCATTGTTGGAGGGTCATGATTGAGAAGAATATGTTTATGGATTTTGATGATGTTGTGGGATAAATAATTTTAACATTTTAAGTACGATTTGGTATATAAATTTGATACAGCGTGGCCATGAGGCCATCATTTAGTTGGCTTATATATTATTGATTCGTAATACCTCATATGGGTTGTATTATAGATATTATACCATTATGGTTAAGCAGATTTGGAAGTTTGAGGTCTTATAAAGGTAAATTTAACCAAATCTTGAGGCAAAATAGTAAATGTGTATTGTAAAATCATAAATAAAGATTTATACAGAATTATGGTTTAAATTTTTGAGATCTAATTTTATATTAATAATTTAAGTTGTGACAAGTTATAATATCAGAGCAATTTATAAGAGAGACTTTTCAAATGATTAAGAAAATATAGTTTTCTGTAAATTATGGTGTGATACGTATAAAGATGTCTAGCAACCAAGGCAATGGAAGGTTAACTGAGAGATTGAGCGTCTCAAACTTATGGCAAGATGACTAAGATTATGGACCGTTTGGTCCATGCACCACCCTGAAATCCAAGACATGTCAAGGATAGTACAGTGAGAGGAAACACGGGAGGGGGGGTGACGACCTACAAGAAATTCACGAAAGGCTGTGGTCCCAATTTCTTGAGCAATTTGGATCTTGCCAAAGTTGAAATATGAATCCAAAGGATGAAAAAACCATCTAAAATTATCAGGTGCCTAAAGAATAAAAAGGTAAGGTTGTTCGTGTACAAGCTTGATGCGGAGGTCAACCCTTGGTGAGGCATGACCAAGAGAGTTTTGGATCAAGACAATGATGAGATTTTGTGGGAGGTGTTAATGGAGGCTTTCTTAACAAGTACTTTTTGGTGAGCCTCTAAGAGTTGAAAAATGATAGATTTTCAAGACCACGACAATGAAACTGCTCCATGTCAAAATACAATGCAAAATGTAGTGAGCTAGCCTGATTTGTACCACACTTAGTATTTAATGAAGTTAAGTTGACATGAAATATTTTACAAGTTTGAATAATACAATCTAAAAGCTCTTAATATTATTTCAACTGAGGATTTATGGTGAGATGTTGAATCGAGCCTTACACATTGAATAGAAGATTGAGAGATTTTTTAAGGAAAAAAACTACGGGTCATGAAGTATAAATTTCAAGATTAATAGAATCCCATAAGTGGTTTAAGTATTGAGAGAAGGAAACCAAAAAGCTGAGGAGGTCTAAGGGACACTAGGAGGATAGCACTCAATGACATCCTGCAAGTTTTGTGGATGTTTCTATGAAGAGAATCCTTACTACAGGCAATATGGAGCATATTTTGATTGCGGCCTATCCAATCATACAATCAAGAAATGCCCCCATTCGTTGTGACAGGTAAGCGGAAATCCTAGTGCTTTAGGAAGGCATATGCCATCATGAGTAAGGATGATGAAGTGTTCCCTTCGGTGGTGGAAGATAAATTTTAAATTTTTGAAGATTCTGCACATTATTGTTAATTTAGGATCTATGTATTTATTTGTATCCCCAAAATTTTTATACCATTTGTGCTCACCACCTATGATTTTGGGATCATCCATTAGCAGTGTTTACCTATGAATAAGCCATTGATAGCCTATATTATATACTCTAGGTGTGTATTTTGAATTCATGGCTACGAGTTATCAATAGATTTTATATTGTTGGATATACAAAATATTAATTTAATCTTAACTATGGATTAGTTAGCATATTATCATGTCAGTATCGCTGTTTTTACATGAGAGTGCTTTTTCACTTTCATGGTGTCAACTCTTTTATTTTCAAAGGAAGTGTTGCGTCCTCGGATCCTGATCACTATACGGATGAGGACTCGAATGCAGAGTAAAACAAGTGTAGATTTTAAGTATAAAGAAGGGAGAGAGAGGTAGTAACATGCATTATTTTTACGTAAAAAATTCTCTTTTAAATGAGATGAAAAAATCATAGGGCTCTGAGTCGGAGAACATTTCCACTAACTAGGTGTTTGAGTACAAAGGGAGGAGAACGGATTGTAATGGTGACTCTCAAGGATCACTCTTGCTATTACAAATGTTCTCTCAGTTTGCAATATGCGTAACTTGATTTCTCTCTCTTTGAGTGTAAATGCAAGTATAGAAAGTTTCGTATTTGTTAAGTATATAGTAAATACTTATATATGGGTTTGAATCTTCCTACGTGGAGCATCCATGTGGAGTAGGTGTGTGCGGAGGAACCTGCCACCAACTCTGCAAATCCATTTTGCCATGTCAGAGGCATTGCATATATGCGGGCTATGAGACGTCACTTCTGCAGTGATCACACCTACTCTGTAAGTCATCATTTATTATGAAGATTGCGTGTTGCAGGTATTGTGTGTGCCTTTGCAAAAGCCAACAATCTGAGTTAGCATCCTCGGTCATCCTAAGCTTCCTTTCCTGCGCTCATGCCGTCAGAGATGTCTTTAAGTCTTCATCCTTAATAAAGGCTTTTGGCATTTATCACATCTGCGACACTTGGCAACAAAAGTCCTCTAGTTTCAACTAAGGGCTTGGTCAGCAATAAGTCTTCGAGCTGTTAGTGCCATATCTTCAGTGCCATGTCCTCGGGGCTTCATTGGAGACTTTGGTTTCTTACGAAGTCCTCAAGCCATCCAATCTAAGTCAGCCTCTCGAACCGACTCAACCTCTAGGCCTCTTGGGCCGTGGACTTAAGTCCTTGAGCCTCTTGAGCTAATTTAGCCAATTGAGCCAAATCAACCTCATGGATCTCTTGAGATGTGGGCCTAATTTTCAAACTTTTTATCTATACCCTGGGTATTGCTAGCCATCACTAGCCCCCTATCAAAAGGTTTGAGTATCTCAACCTTTGGCATGTGTGATAGCAGAAATGCCTTGGGTGACTCTGGCATTGATCTGATCTTTTAGAACATTCCTTTTTTGTCTGCAGCTTGACGTTCCTCTTTTTAAGAGCTAGCTTTCCAAGCATCCACGGTCTTTCCTTGAATGGCTTAGCCAAAATCCATCTGACAAAGTGATTATGGTCTAATAACTAAGGAAAAGCATCCGAGTGTACTTGTTGGAACCAATGGCTTGAACATACATTCTCTGTGGACCCTCCCTAGGTCCAAGGCACTGGCCTAAGCCATCAATTGGTGCAATAAATGCGCATTAAATGCTATCATGGAAAGGGAATGGTATCATTGCCGTGGACCTATGGGGAGTCGACACGTGGCCTAACCATTAATGAGGCGCACCTTTTTGAATTTCACGGCCGTTTCAAAAGCCTTTCCTTACCTTGATTTTTTCGTCTGCGATCCTAAGTGATTCGTTTCGAACTCTGTGGGTTTTCCTTACTTAAGCTTTCGCCTCCCATTTCTCTTCTACTTTCCTTTTTCTTCAAAATCTCCTTCCTTGGCTTCAGGTGTGAAGGATATTGCTTTCATTCTTTCCCTTGAGGACCTCAAAGCCATTCGAGCAAGGTATACGATTTCGAGCTCAATGAGCATGGTCGTTCGTGGTGCTGATGAGAGGGCGTGCTCACCTCCAGATGGGTTTATCACCATCTACAAAGTCCATCTTAAAGGTGATTTTCAACACCCTATGGCCTTGGAGTTCTTCAAGATCATGAGGGACCTCAAAGTTCTTGTGGCCAAACTCCAGCCTTATGTCGTATGGTATCTGGTCACTCTCTGTGTTTTCGCTCGTTGCTACAATAAAATCTTCGATGCTGTGACAGCGAAAGTCATGCTAACGTTTTCACATAGTCAGGACTGGACTATTATTACTCCATGTCCTGAGTTCTTAAAAATTAGTGGTGAAAACCCGAATTTCAGCAAAATATGGAAAGATAAATTTTTCTTTCTTGGCGTTTGTGAGAATTGGGCCATCCCTAATGAGTGGGGTAATGTGGAGCCCAATTTTTGCAAGATGCTTTGAGAAGTGAGAAGGCCACAACCAAGGATTTAACAGACTTAGTGTTATCCAATCTTGGCTCCTCCAATGAAAATAAGAAGAATAGATGGCTGAGGACCGAGTACTTGGAGAAAGCCAAGTGGCAGCTTCAACCCGAGAACTCTGGCGTCCCTTCTGTTCTTCCGAAAAAGAAGAAGCTGAAGAAGAAACAAAAGGCATTAAGGATAGAGGAGCAGCCCGAGCGGTCAAGAAAAAGGCATCAAAGTATGACTTTTGAACATCGAACAGTGATTATTGAGTACCCCTCATCGTCCGATGGTGACTCAAACTTTATCGAGCAGCTAATAAGAAAGAAGGGGCTAGCCCAAGGAGCTGAAGGCATCAAACCTTCTATTATCATTGAGTCTGTCGAGCAGCCTCCTAAGGTCATGGGCCCATCCACAGAGCCACTTGTTGCCCCTCCTGTTTATGAGCCCATGCCTGATATCCCTTTCATTTTCACTGAAGAGGTTTTAGATTCGATGGACAATCCATCCGAGGACATTATTGAGGAACAGGCAGAGGGGGGGACCAAGGCAACTCTGGCCGAGGAAGCAGTGATGATGACTTTGACGACAATTGCTGAGACTGTTGAGACCGAAAAAAGGAGGGCGACAGAGACGCCCACTACTGAACTCCCTTGCCTAACAATCCAAGTTTATAGTCCGATTGAGGTTCCACATGAGGTCTGTGAGCCTACCCAAGTTGAGGACGTTTCAAGGACTTCACATGCTGCTAAAGCGAAGACTAGAGCTGAGGATCACTTTGAAGTGGCTAAGTCCCTAGTCCTCGACTTAGGTGAGGTTGCCCATGTGGCCGAGGCTACAACTGCTATTGGGCCAGCGGAGACTGAAGCCCCTAGAGGAGACAATCCAACAAAGAGCTCCTTTTTCTCCAAGGTACATCTCTATTCCACCTTAGGCTCTTTTGCTTTCTAGATGGCACTTTAATAACTAACCCCTGTTTTGTAGTTTCATAAGCTGGTTGGCCAATTTACTCAAATTATTGACAAAGCTGCCCAATCTCTTGTGGGCTTGGAGACCCTCAAGGCTGTTGGGGAGTATAATAAGTACCTGGAGATTGAACTTGTTGAGGTCAAGGGCAAAATCGCCTCTCTTGAGGATTTATCGAAAGCCCGGCAACAGCAGTACATTTTCCTCCGAAGCAAAAATGTTCGTCTAGAGGCTGACCTCAGGACTTCAATAAAGGCTGAGGACATCAAATTTGTGCTAGAACAAAGGTATTGGATGGTATCGCACTGTGCCATTGCGTGATAAAGATGTTGATGGCCCAGTTTCCTCTTTCTCCGCTCCATCCAAGGAATGCCTGTGCTGAAAGCAAATCAGACTTGCTTGTCTGCCGAGAGAAAGATGAGATCCTAGATCCTTCTGCACTTGGATCCTCCAGGTCTTAGTGTATCATTGTATATGTATACTTATTTTCTTTTTTGTTGTACATAACATATACATATGAATGAAGTTCGTTTTTTCTTGGTGCACCCCTCTTCTTTACTTATATTTATGGTTCTTTCTTAGACTTACCCTCTTAGGAAGTTTTATCCTTCACGAACAAAGTGTTCCAACCTTTTGACCATCGTTGGCTGAAGATGCTACATCCAGGGTCTTGTGGGCTGCTTGCCATCGTTGTGAAGTTTTGAATTTGACTTTAATGAGATGCTCGAATTTTGTCGACTTTTTTTAGTACGACCTCTTAATGGGCCGCTCAGACTTTATCGAGTTTCTTTTACAAGTGAAAGGGACCCTTTCATGCACATCTTCGACAGTGGGAAGCTGTCCTTTGGACATACTTTATTGATGTCTATAAAGTCCATGCACATCTTTCACTTTTCATTATTTTTCTTGACCATCATGACGTTGGACAACCAATCTGGATAATGCATCTCCCGTACGAATTCGGCGTCCAGAAGTTTCTTTACCACTTTCCGAATAGCCACCAACTTTTCCACTGAATAGTTTCTCCTCTTCTACAAATGAGCTTATGACTGGAATCTATGTCCAATTTATGGACAATTACTCTAATCAGTATCCCCGGCATGTCGCTTGGTGCCAAGGTAAAGACATTCGAGTTTTTCTTAGAAAACTAATGAACTGATCTTGGAAAGGATAAGGTATTGAACTTCCTATCTGGATGGATTTTTCAGGATCTCTAAGATCCAAAAGGACTCGGTCAATTTCTTCTCCAGACTCAACCTATTGCAATATCGTTTCATCGAAGAAGTCCAAGTCTTCAATGGGCTGAGGAAAAGGTGTTTACGTGACTTGGGATAGATAACATGTCTGTCTGACAGTTTGATCTCCAAAGACCTCCCTAATCCCGTATGGCATGGAAAAGTTCATCTTCAGATGTGGGATTAAGGTAACGACTCCGAAAGCAGCCAAGTAAGGACGCCTAAGGATAACATTGTAGAGCGATAGGAAGTCCGCTACCAAAAAGGAAGGGGTCATGGATGCTGTCCACAAATAGGTTCCTAACGTAACCTCAAGTTGGATAACTTCCTACACTCGTACTCGCTTATTATCCAATCCGTAGATGGGTCATTCAATAGCCATCAGTTGGCTTCTCTTGAGTCCTAATTTAAAGAAGGTATCAAGGTAAAGTAAATTACGGAAACTTTTATTATCAATGAATACTCATTTTATTTGGTAGTCTAAAATTTCATCAGAAATAAGTACAGTTACAACCAGAGGGTCAGAATGAGAGATATTACATGGGGAATATCTTTGTCGTTAAAGCTAATGACCTCATCCATAAATTCTACCCTTGACTTCTTCTGCTTTGCTCCTAGATCCTCCAGGGTGCCACTTCTTATCGGGCAAGTCTATACCATATTGACGACTCCCGCGGCTACTCAAATCCTTTAGTGATTAGTCTTACCATCTCCTACTATTCCGAAAGTTTGTCCGGGTCTTTGCAACAATGGTAGTGGCAGTGTCCTTTCTTGATCAACTCCTCTACCTCTCTCTGCAATGTCCTGCAGTCCTCAATACCGTGACCTCCGCAACGATGGTAGTGGCAGTAGTTGGACTGGTCACTACCATTGGGATTCTTTAACGCTTTGGGCCACTTCAAAAACTTCTCATCCCGAACCTGTATCAGGATGTTGGTATGCAAGTCATTCAAGGGAGTCACGTTTAAGGGTCTGTACTCCCTATGAACAGGCTGCTCGGACTTCTGCTACTTCTTTGGCACCCGGGAGCCCTGTCAATCTTCATTCTTCCTTTTTTCCTCCACTATCCTCAGGGGGAGGCTCTCCCTAGATGGGTCTGTTTGTGTCATTGGCTTCTTCGGCTGCTATGTAGGCGCGCGCAACGATCTCAACCTCTGCGAAGGTTTGAGGTCATTTGTAGATGAGGTGCTTGAAGAAAGCTCCTCCTTCCAACACAAATAAAAAGGCATTTAGCTTCACCCCATCTGTCAGTTTTGGAATCTGTCAGGCCTCGGCAATGAATCAAGCAAGAAACCCTCTCAAGCTCACCCTGTCTCCTTACTTTACACGAGTAAGGTGCCAGAGTTGCTTCTCAATCCTCCTGCTAGAGGAAAACTGCGAGAGAAAACTGCTTGCCAGCTCATCGAATTATCAAATAGAATTTGCTGGCAGTCCATAAAACCATATCCTCGTATCTCCCTAAAGTGTCAATGGAAAGTATTGACACATCGTCATCTTATCCAAGCGTTGGAGGTTTAGATGCTTGCGAAAGTAATCAAAATGATCCATTGGATCAGTGCTTCCATCATACACGTCAAGGTTTGGCATATTAAACTTTGGTGGGAGCAGCCTCATCCTAATCTCCATTGTAAATGGAGATTGATGTAGGTCAGCAGCTCCCCCTCCATCATTTTTGCCAAAAACTCATTATCAGACCTTCTCAAATTTTTCATCCACATGGGGTGGAGCCATCATCTTCTTCTCTTTGAGGTAGTTCCTCAACTCGTAAGGGTTCTGGGCAGCTTGCGGCCCTGGAAGACTCCTAGCCCTTGGAGGGATTTCATCGCGAGGAGCCACCTTCTAAATGGCATGCTCTTGATTGTCACGCATACATTGAGAGTTTCGTCTCTCTGGGCTTTTCTCCTAAATCTGAGGACCCAAACAACCTTTAAGTCATTGTGGGACTCTACTGCTCGAGGTAACTTGCACCCTCAGGTCCTCATATTGGCTGGCTTGCTTCATCGGGTGCTTTTTCCCCTTACACTTTTCTTGAAACGTTGCGGTTTGAGAGGTTTTGGATGGCACCTCCTTTAGTCGTGTGTCTATTTTCAAACAAAAGGGACTGGACGGCTTTGGACATATCATCCATCCTCATCACCAACGCTCGTATGTACCGATTAGGATGATCCTCTATCCTGATGCATGGAGCAGGGCTATTGCTATATGAGGTAACTTCTCTAATCGGGGCACTAGCTTGTACTCTTGTCTTCACTATTTTTTAATTTTTAAAAAATATGTTAACCTAACTTTTTATCGATTCTCACATGCGGCGTCAATATTGCGTCCTCGAATCCTAGTCACTATATAGATGAGGACCCGAATGTAGAGTCATACAAGTGTAGATTTTAAGTAGAAAGAAGGAAGAGAGAGGCAGTAGCACGTTTTTTTTTTACATGAAAAACCCTCTTCTAAATGAGAGAAAAAAATCACGAGACTTTGAATCTGAGAATAATTCCACTAACCAGGTGTTTGAGTACAATTGGAAGGGAATAGGTGGTAATGGTGACTCTCAAGGATCATTCTTACTATTACAAATGTTCTCTCAATTGGCAATGTGAGTGACTCACTTTCTCTATCTCTTTGAGCGTAAATGCAAGTGCAGAAAGTTTCGTGTTTGTTAGGTACACGGTAAATACTTATATAGGAGTTTGAATCTTCCTACGTGGAGCACCCACGTGGAGTTGGCGTGTACAGGGAAACCTGCCACTAACTTTACAAATTCATTTTACCATATCAGAGATGTTGTGTGCATGCAAGCTATGAGATGTCACTTCTGTAGTGTTACAACTACTCTGTAAGTCATCATTTTCTATGATGATTGCGTGTTATAGAAATTGCGCGTGCCTTTGCAAAAGCCAACAATCTAAGGTAGTGTCCTCAATCCTCCAAACTTTTCTTTCCTGTGCTCATGCCATAATAAATTTCTTGGAGTTCTCGTCCTTGATAAAGACTTTTAGCCTTTATCAAGTCTGTGGATGCTTGGTGATAGAAGTTCTCGGGCTTTAACTGAGGGCTTAGTCAGCAATAAGTTTTTGGGCTTTGAGAGCCATATCCTCGAGCCTTCATTAGAGACTTTGGTTTCTTACAGAGTCCTTGAGTCTCCCAAGTTAAGTCAACCTTTTGGCGCAACTCAGCTCTTTGAGCCTTTTTGGCCGTGGACTTAAGTCCTCGTGCTTTTTGAGCTAATTTAGTCTCTTGGGCAAAATCAATTTTGTGGGCTTCTTGGGACATAGGCCTAATTTTTGAACCTTTTATCTGGGCTATGGGTATTGCTACCGATCTAGAAGAAATGTAAGGAGTCAACTATAATTTCTACATCGATTATAATTTCTACAGTGTCATATGACGACTCATTCATGGGTTATAATTATGGGTAACGGTGCATATATAAGAATAATATGTAGAAAATCCATCCGTGACTTTTAAATAGTAAAGCATGACCATTGTTTGTAGGGTATCATGTAAACTGACCTTCATATATTTACAATGGTTAGCTTGATTTACAGCTAGCTTATTCATTATTTATTTTGAACATTTTGATAACTCACGATTATTATTATGTCTCGTATTTACTTTTGGAGTATTTAGCTCAACTTGAATTGCCATCCTTTTAGATTAATAGGCTTGTGATTGTAATTGAGAAGAAGTTCTTGACAATTTAAAATATTTATTAAAATTGAGAAATTACTAAAAAAAATTATTCTCAAATCCTCAGTTTTTTTTTTCCAGCACACTCATCAAAATTTGATTTTCTTTCAATTCTATGGTCAAATTATTTGAATAGCACCCTTGCTACAGTTGACTAAATTTTAAGTGGAATAGTTATATATATATATATATATATATATACTCGTGATCTTAAAAAAAATAAATAGAATTATAGAAGTGAAAATTTATATTTATGAGATTTTCTACATCAAATTTCAGTTTGAACAATATATATATAATAAGAAGTAAAATGAACGTTTATGATAAAATTACAAAAAATAAATTAAAAAAAAAACTTAAGAATATTTTCGTATTTCACCTCAAGAGGATTAATAATATTTTAAAATCATTTTCTGGTTGTTTAATGGCGTTTTGATTTGAATTTTTCTTGCATGTTGATAAGATAGATAGGTTTCAATCTAAAGAATCCATTTATTCCAAGTAAATATTTAATTTCGTCCTGTAGAATCAAATTGATAGAAATAGAGATTTTTTTAATCGGTATGATTTTTTCATTTATCGATTAAATTTTTGTAATGATGTATTTCATATATATGATGAGGAACTAAATACTGCACTAATCAAAAATATATTAAAAGCGTGTTGAAAAATTGTTCCCCTGTCACCATCTTAACTATTGATTAAGGCTCTTCCTTGATGGTTTTCAATTGTTGGGCCAGATTCTTTTCTTAAGAAGAAAGTTTATATTAATTAGTTACTAAAATATATATATAATTATTTTATATAACATCATACAATCCCATACCTCATATATTTTAAAGTAATCCTTTTGTACATTGGGGGATGTCAATATATATATATATATGTATATATTGGGTGTATACTTTTTCTCTTAATTTTCCAATAAATTGTATTATTGGAAAGAATATTTGGCGCTAGTTGAATAAGTTGATCATTTATTACAAGATGTTATGAAAAATATGTCCAATTACCAACCTAATTCATTTGTAAATGACAGTGTCCTTTGAAATATCAGTATGACGGCTCTTTTTTGTTTAAGTAGGCTATAATGAGAGTATGGTTCATTGTTTCGTTTTAGTGTGGTCTTTATGTGAGTTTCATATTGAGAAATCAGCTTTAAATAAATTCGTTCATAAATTTAAGGAACTCTTCCTTCTATTAGATCAGTCTTTTGGGATGGAGTCTTCCTTTAAACTTATACTTTTAATATTAGTATTTTCTTTAAAACCCACTACCCGGAAAGGGTTACTTGCGAAGGCTGATTCTACCAACAACGATCTATTTTTATTTGGCGTAAGAGGAAATAAGTTATTTTTAAAGGTAAAAAACGAATTTGGTAATTGTATTATAATTATCATAAGACTAACTGATGTTTATTCACTGTCAATACTCAACCGGGAACAATTAGGAGGAGGTGAGAGTTGTCACAATCTTAATTTTTACGTATAAATATTTCTCTCGGACTAGTTTTCAATGAAAGTTCAACAAATAATAGGTGATAGTTGTTTGTAGGATTATACTTTTTATCTTGTTCCTTTGCGGTTTCTGTATTTTTTTCACTTAGCTGTCTTTGATATCTTACAGAGTCGGAATTTTCGTTTGTACATCAACCTCTTAATTTTTATAGATTTTAATTTTTATTTTTATATACATTTTAATTACTCAATAAAAATAAATTTTATTTGATAATGACTAATAATACAAAATAATGTTACACTCAAATATATTGCATAAATTTTTTAGCTTTAAGAGAGAGATTCCATTCTTTAAAGTTTAAAATACGGGGGACCCAATTATTCTTGGATTCACCAGACTGTAGCGTACCGTTCCCTTTCATCTCAGTCACGTACGACGTAACAGTGCACCTAATGAGCGGACATGCATAACGTTTCCCTTTTTTCTTAAAAAATATAATTATATACCAGCAATATTAATCATTTATTTTATGATATATTTAATCTTTCACAAAATATATGATAAATTCAATATATTATCAAAAATATATGATATCTAAATTTTGTAACATATAATTAATATTATAAAATTATTTGGTACTTTTATTATATTATATTGTAATAATTTTTTCTTTCTCAAGATGAGACATCTTAATAATTTAAAATACAAAAATAACTAAAATATATTATTTAATGGATACTACCTAACACTAATTTAAGCATAGTGTTAGAAATTAAGAATTAAAACGCATCTTAATTTATATAATCATATTGATTCTTTCAAAAACTCACAATCAAACTAATAATTATAAATGATGGTCTTTTTTCAAGATGGGATTTCTTATACTCTATTTATGAGTTTTTTTTTAAGCGACTATCAGTTGTATCTTTTTAATATAAAAGATATATTATTTTATGAAGATTTGTGTATTTTTACAGATATATTATTTCATAAATAGTTATGCACTTTTATTTTATTAGACAAATTACTTTACAAATAGTCATATATTTTTATTTTGTATATTCTTTATAATTTTAAGTCATTTAAACTTTATATTAAGAATAATTAATATAGATTTAAATTTTAAATATCATTGTGCGGATAATGCAAGATAGGATAATATGATAATGTCAAGATAACATTCGGGTGCTTATAAAACGGTCTATTGCCTCCATATATGCAGTCAATCAATCACAAAATCATCTTTATGAGCTATATTTGGCCCTGGACCTATAAATGTTACACCACAATCCTCATTTATAAAGATCCGATTTCTAATTTTTCATTCAATCTATACAATTTCTCAAAAAAAAAAAGAGAAAATACACTCTAACTCTATGAGTAAAAAGACGGTTAACAAACACACACGCTCTCTCTCTCTCTCTCTACTAAGCTAGAATTAAAGGTGAAACTCCTGATTTCGAGAAATGGAGCCGCTGCAAGCCTTCAAGTTAAAGAGAGCTTTAACTGATCACAATCGCTTTGGCTACTCCCAAATGGAGCTTCCACCGAGCTCCCACAAGGAGAGATAAAATGTGGGAAACACCAAACACAATTCGACACAAATCATTGTTTGGACCAATCTCACTTAAGGGTCATATTACTCTTGCTAAGCTTATAACGACACTTGATCCCTTACAACGTATTCCGTCTAACACAAGGAGTCCCGTGCTTAAACTCAAAGACGTGATAATCTCTTTGATTTTTAATTTTTGGAGCTCATATTAACTTCATTAATATTTTAATCTAATAATTCAATCAAAAAAGCTCTGAGATAAAATAAAGTTTCATCCTGTAATTAACTTCGTTGATATTTTAATCTGTTTAATTCTCTAAACTTAATTCCATAGGTTTAATAGTTTTTAATTTTATCAATGAGGATTTCCAAACTGCCCACATCTCTTCCAGACGGGTCGGGCTGAGGGATCCTGATAACTTAAACCGATTTGAGATGCCATTTTCATATGATTTGACTGTGGGAAAAAGTCAATGCATGAATCATTGACATAATCAATGTGAAAATGTTAAAGTGCAACATTATTAGTTACTTTTGAATTAAAATTTTGACCATTTAAAGTGAATATTAACAATAGTCATTTATTTTTATTAGAGTCATTTTTTTAATTGGCATATTCCGTGATCATATGTACTATTGTATCGATGTCGAGTTATGACTTGTCGAGATACAGTATCAACACATATCCGTTGCTATCCGTTCCGACTTCCAAAGATACCTCGCATACCGTGAGCTCTCCACTAGCTCGAGCCAAAAATCCCGAAGCCCCGCACTCTCTATGCACTCTTTACCCGCTCAACTCGAAAAACCAGAAGCATTGCGCTCGCCGTGCGCTTGCCAAGAGCTCGAACGTAAAATCCAGAAAGGGCCCGCTCGCTACTAGCCCCCTCCGCGCTTGAGCACCGCGACAACGGGCCACTTTTTTAATGCATTTTTTTCCGCCCACTATAAATACTTACCTTATAATTTTAAAATCCTAGGACTCTTGACAGACAAGTTTCATGCCCCACTTGAGAAGAACGTTGTTCATGCTCTATTGATTTTACTTCTCTTGAGAAAACCAAAAGCTACGAGTTTGAGCTTCATATTCTAACAAGTTTTCTCTTAACTATTTAAACACTTTCATTCTTCTACTTTCGTTGGAGACGTTGGTTCGTTGAAAAAGGAGACCCGATCGTGTTCGGCAATTCAAGTGACTCAAGATGGAAGATTGACGTGAAGATCAGAAGGTGTCCGGTTATATTGTCGCGGGCAAATCCAATGAGTTCTTTGGCAGGGATCACAAGACAGGAGTAAGTCGGCTAGGTTAGCACGTCGTTACCACCCGGTCTGTAAGTTGATTTTCATAATGCACTACTTCCCTGGCTGTTGAAGCCCGGAGGATTTTTCTTGATTACTGTGGGTATCAAGTTTTTCTTTCGTCACCAAAAATCGTATCTTTTTATTATTGCTTATACTCATTTATATTTTGCATGCTTGTTAGTATCATTAGCATCTATAATCAAATATTCTTTACGTGTATTAAATATTTAATTTTTACTACTTCAGTTATTTTTATCGGGGTTGAAACTTAATTGTATAATTTATGACACAAGTCCTATTTCAATTGGTATCAGACATACAGCCCGATCCACAACCCCAATCTAGATGCATATAATCAATCACTGTCCGTTCCTCCCTATTTTGATGGGAGAAATTATGCATACTGAAAAGTACGTATGAGAGTATTTTTAAATCAATAGATGAGCAAGTTTGGGCTAGTACCCAAATTGGGTGGACTTCACCCTCTAGTACCACCGGTGATGAACCAAAAATCTTATCTTTGTGGACTAAAGAGGAACTTGATGCATATAATTAGAATAGTAAGGGGTTACATGCTATTTTTATAACTATTTTTTTTGAAAAATTTAAACGCATCTCTATGTGTGAAAAATCAAAAAAAGTATGGGATATTCTTGAAATTACCCACGAAGGCACTAAACTAGTTAAAAATTTAAAATTACAAATGCTCACCACTAAGTTTGAAGATATACGAATAAAAGATGACGAGACTTTTGATGAATTTTATGCTAAATTGAACGACATTGTGAATTCTACATTGAATTTAGGAGAACGTATTCCTGAAAATAGAATTATCCGAAAAGTTCTACGATCTTTGCCTGAATGATTTAGACCAAAAGTTACTACCATTGAAGAAAGCAAAGATTTAGATAAATTAAAAATAGAAGAACTTGTAGGGTCCCTTCAAACTTATGAGCACACTCTTCCCTAATCCAAAAGAAACAAATCAATTGCCCTGAAAATAGTAAAGGAAGAGAAAGATCGTCACTCGGACGATCAGTCATGTAGTGATAAGGATTTTGCTCTGTTCGTAAAAAATTTTAAGAAATTCTTCAAAACTAAGAACAGCAAACGAACTTCCAAAGGAACTGATCTATCTCACACTTCATTCAAAAAGGATAAAAAGGAAATTAAAGATGTTAAAAATAAGAAATCTTAAGGAATCCAATGCCATGAATGCTACGGTTTCGGTCATATCCGGACTGAGTGTCCAAATTTTAAGCATCAAAAAGGAAAAGTTTTAAATGTGTCTCTAACGGATGATAAAGATGATGCAAATCACAATGAATAATCCTCCAAAGATGATGAAGTAAATTATATGGCATTCAAGACATCTATAATCAGTGGTGACGAAGCCACCAGTGCACCTCCTGAATAGTCAGATTCTTCTCATGAAGAATCTTATAGCGATTTTGAAGGATTTCAAGAAGTATATGATAAACTTTTTAGAGAATGCTTGAAAGTAAAGAAAATGAATAAAAGCTTAAATAATAAACTCATCGACCTGAAAAAAGAAAAGGAAGAAGTTATAACAAACTTGAAGGGTGCCACTATTAATCGTCATGATCTGGAAGTAAAAAATAACTCTTTAATCGCTAAAATTAAGACTCTAGAAGTGGAGCTTGAGAACACTAAGAACGATCTGAAAAAATTCTTAAGTGGAACCCAAAAATTTGATCATATGTTGGGGATTAAAAAAGTGGTTGAAAATAAAAAGGGTTTGGGATATGTTGAGAAAATCTCCCAACATCGTCCACAACTTAAAACTGTATTTGTTCCCGCCACACAAATTCCACTCAAAAATATTACCACACCCAAAGTCATTAAGACCGTGCCTCAACATGTGGAGAAAAGATTTGGCTCAACTCATTTACCTAATCTACATAATCAAAAGGTCATAAACAAATCATCAAAAACTTTCAAGTCTTTTATCAATTTCAATCAACGATCTATGAATATTTCTTCCATACCTAAGTTTGTGCCTACCTGTCATGCGTGTGAAAAAGTTGATCACATTCGTCCTCAATGCTACATCATGAATCTTCTGTACGGCCAAAGATAAGAGTTAAAAATGAATAAACTTGTTGATCACATTCAGCAATTGAATGAACAGGTAAAAATGTTAAATCAGAAAATAAATTCGGGGAGAAAAATTTGGGTAAAGAAAAGTGAGCTGAAAAACTCTTCAAAAACATATCATTACCATGTTGCTCACATAGCCTTAAAAGCTCAAAATCAATCTCTGTGGTACTTGGATAGTGGATGCTCTAGACACATGTGTGAAAATAAAGCCATGTTCTCCTCAATGTCAGACCATCCTAATGGGACGGTTGTCTTTGGTGATGGCTCAAGAGCCTCTATTCTTAGTCGATGCTTGATATGTATCTCTGGATTCTTAAAATCCTGTAATATCTTGTATATATCAGGGTGAAAATCTAACCTCCTGAGTATTAGTCAATTTTGTGATGACAACTTCGAGATCCAATTTTTTCAAGATAAATGCTCCATCTATGACACAAATGGCTCAATTGTTTTAAAGGGCAAGAGAACTCCTGACAATCTTTATGGTATCGAGCCAAATAACATTCTTGAATGCAAATCTGCTAAAATTGACACCACAGAATTGTAGCATCAACGCCTTGGCCATTTAAATTTTAAAAGCTTATTAAAAATTTTGAAGAAGAGTTGTGTTGAAGGGCTCCCAAAACTATCAAATCTAAAACATCATGTGTGTGGTCCTTGTCAATTAGGAAAATAAATTAGAACAAGTCACTCATCTCATAGTGACATCCACACATCTCGGCCTCTTGAATTAATTCATATGGATCTTATGGGGCCTTCTAGAACTGAAAGTTTAGGTGGCACAAAGTATATATTAGTGGTTGTGGATGATTATTCTAGGTATTCATGGATAGATCTTATTCATAAAAAATATGACAAGTTTGACCAAGTAAAAATCTTATGTAAAAAACTCACTAATGAAAAAGAAACTTCTATCATTAGAATTCATAGTGACCATGGTAAGGAGTTTGTGAATCTCAATTTTGAAACATTTTGTAATGATGAAGGAATTCACCATGAATTTTCTTCCCCCATCACCCCTCAGCAAAATGGGATTATTGAACGTAAAAATTAGATTATTCAAGAAATGGCCAGAACTATGATGCAATGTAAAAATATTGTCATACACTTCTGGGACGAAGCTGTGAGAATGGCCTGTCATATAATCAATCGGGTCTACCAAAGACCTGGGACAGAAACAACCCCTTATGAACTTTGGAAATGAAAGAAACCCAGTGTTAAATATTTCCATATATTCGGCTGTCAATGCTTTATTCTACGTGATAAGGAAAACTTATGGAAGTTCGACTTAAAAAGTGATGAAGGAATATTCTTGGGATATTCTCTAACTAGTCGAGCCTATCGAGTCTTCAATTTACGCACTCAAACGGTTATGGAATCCATAAATGTTGTTGTGAATGGCACTCCCCATGATCATCCTGAAAGCACTGAGTGTTTGAATAAAGAAGAATAAAGAAGATAATCATGATGACTCCTCACCCAACATATCTTTTCCCGATATTGAGCAAGTAACTCCTATCACCATTTCTACAAAGGAACCTTCTGTTAGAGTTAAGCTTAATTATCCAAAGGACCTTATGTTAGGCGATGTTAATGAAGGTATGAGGCTGCATCGTCGCATTCTAAATCAGCTCGCCTATACCTGTTATGTCTCTCACATCTAACCAAAAAAGGTAGAAGAGGCCTTATTCGATGAGTGCTGGACAAATATCATGCATGAGGAACCTAATCAATTTGTGAGAAATGATGTATGGTCCTTGGTTCCCTGTCCTACCCGTACAAATGTCATTGGGACCAAGTGAATATTCAAAAATAAAATCGATGAAAATGGGAATATCACCCGAAATAAAAGCTCGCCTTGTTGCTCAAGGATATACTTAGGTAGAAAGCATTGATTATGACGAGACGTTTGCCCCTATGGCCCGTCTCGAGTCTATTCGTATTCTTCTATCTGTTGCGTGTAGCATGGGCTTTAAACTGTACCAAATGGATGTCAAAAGTACATTCCTAAATGGGTTCATTCAAGAAGAGGTTTATGTAGAACAACCGAAAAGTTTTGTGAATCCTACATTTTTGGATCATGTGTACAAGCTAAAAAAGGCTCTCTACGGCCTTAAGCAAGCTCCTAGAGCCTGGTACAAACGTCTCACATCGTACCTTTATTATCATGGTTTTGTTCGAGGCAGTGTTAATAAAACTTTATTTGTCCAAATAACCAAAAAATGTATATTGGTAGCCCAAGTTTATGTTGATGACATCGTCTTTGGCGCTACTGTAGACTCCCGTGCTCATTCCCTTACCGACTTCATGGTCTCAGAATTCGGAATGAGTATGATAGGAGAACTTACATACTTCCTTGGCTTACAAATTCAGCAACTCTCTCACGGTACCTTAATTTCCCAAGCCAAATATGCCAAGGAACATATCAAACATTTCAATCTTGATAACTCCAAACATACTCGGTCACCCATGAGCACTTCCTCAAAGTTGGATCGTGATCTTGCGGGTAAGAGCGTCGATCCATCTCTTTATAGAAACATGATCGATAGTCTCCTGTATTTGACAGCTAGCTGACCCGACATTGTATTTAGTGTCGGTGTCTGCGCCCGTTATTAATCTAATCCAAAAGAATCCCATTTAAGTGATGTTAAGCTTATTATTCGATATATCAACAGTACGTCTGATTTTGGGATTTTCTTCTCTAACGACTTAAATTTCGCTTTGGCCAGATACTCCGATGCCGATTGGGCAGAAAATATTGAAGATCGGAAGAGTACCTCCGGTTGGTGTTTTTATGTCAGCTCCAACCTGGTGGCGTGGATGAGTAAGAAACAAAACTCCATCTCATTATCTACGGCCGAAGCCGAATACATAGCCGCGGGAAGTTGTTGCACACAACTCCTATGGATGAAGCAAATACTTCCTGACTACGGTATTGTCCAGGACACTATGCAGATTTACTGTGACAATACTAGTGCTATAAATATTTTTAAAAACCCTGTCCAACATTCCCGCACCAAACATATCGATATTCGACATCATTTCATTCGTGATCTTGTGAAAACTCGAGTCAATCACTTGCACATACTCCAACCGAACATCAACTGGCAGACATTCTCATCAAACCCTTAGATAGCGTGTGGTTTACATTTTTGAGAACTGCCATCGGAGTGTGCTCGCCACTCGACGAATGATGCCTACAAATTTAAAAAAAACAAAACCAAAACCAACACAAAAACAAAAAAAAAAAAAAGGAAAAAGGCGCGCACTCCTGCGCTCGCCCACTGTGGGCTTGAGCTCACGCTGCTCCCCTTTATCCTCTAGCACGCAATGTGCACCGTCCACAACCGTCGCATTCTTCCTCTCTGTGCGCACGGTTTCCTTGCTTCGACTGCCTCTGTCCCTCTCACTCACCTCCAGATCTACCCTCATTCCTTTCCATTGTGGGCGTTATCAAGGTAATTTCTCTCTCGTCTCTCTCTTTTTTTTACTGTTGCCGACCGCCTTTCATGGGTTGCCGGCACCGCCTTCCCTTCCTTTTGGTTGGCTGTCTTCCTGGGCCGCCGATTGATAACTTCTTTGCTCCAAATCCACCGATTCTTGAGTGGATTTTGTACGCCGTCCATGGACTCCGTGAGTCCTCGGTGTCCTATGTCTCCCGGTCCCGTTCCTGGTGTTTTCCGGCCATTCTCCCCCACCAGTGGCTGGGCATCCCACTCCAGCATGTGGGTGCTCCTCCCTGGCTGTCACAACCAGCCGACAACGTGGTTGCAGGTGGCGGTGCACCGGTGGCCCTTCAGCGCTGTGTTCCCTTCCTTCTCGGCGCTTACCTTGTGCCGTCTGCTGCCGTGAAACCTCAAGCCGCAGCCAACTGTTGAGCGGCTCAAGCCGCCGCCGAAAGTCGCTCACGTGTCTTGGCCACTGCACGCCACCGTTCACTACTTCCAACAACAAAATCAGTAAATAAATAAATAACTAAATACATAATGATATATATATATATATATATATATGTATATATATATATATATATATATATATATGTATATATATATATATATATATATATATATGTATATATATATATATATATATATATATATATATATATATATATATATATATATATATATATATCTATATGTATATATATACACACATATTCATACACGCTAAGGAAGACCCACGCCTCGATATTTTCTGATTTTAATGTCCTTATATTTTTTTTAGATGTCGACCCCGAGAAAGTTTCTAGCGCGTAAGTCGAGTGGCAAACGCACACGGCCGAGTGGCTCTCCGCTCTCGATCGCTTTATCAATCCAGAGGCAGAGACACTATTTACCACCCACATGTCCCATCGGCAACTCTCCCTTGAATGGAAAGTCCACCTTGACTCTCTCGACCTTTCCATATCTTTGGTCTTCACTGACCGCTGTTGGGAGCCGGCCGTCACCGGTTTGATTGCTCCGTCCCTTATTCTCATTCAAGAATTTTACTCTAATATTTACGAGATTTCTTTCGATTCCTTCTCCACCTTCTTGCGAGGGGCACACATTTACATTACTTTTGATATTCTTGCCGGCGTTCTTGGCCTTCCTCGGGTGACAAACCCAACCTACCCCTTTCCTCCATTCTCCTAGCCTCGTCCAAATGAGGTTGCCACATTTCTCCATGGTGCTCCTATGGAATGGAATAGAAAAGCTTTTATGACCTCCTACCTCTCTCCCCGGCGTCTGGTCGTGAGCCGCATCATGCTTACGAACCTATTTTCTGTCTCTCACTTCTTGTCCATTCTCATAGACAAAGCATTATTCTTGTATATTCTATTGAGTGGTCAGCCCATTGATTTGTCGTTCCACATCATCACTCACATTATTTCCCACTTCACCGCCCGTAAAGAGGACAATATTCCACATGGGTGCCTCATTCAGCGGTTACTTGCCGAGCTCGGTCACCCCTTTTTCGATTTTCCTCGTCTCTAACTCGCCCACCCCATCACTTCCACTACTTTTGCTCAGAGTCAGTCCCACGCATGTCACTTTGTTGTGGACCCCCAGGCGCCGTTCGATGAACCTCTCCCTGCGGTGCCTCCTCCACCGCCCGACGATGGCTCATCATGCTCTACCTCGTCCTTCACTAACCCATCGGGTCCTGGACCGTCTGCTCCTCATCGGCACTTTACATCTTCCTCAGCCGCTCTGATGCGTCAGTTGTCTCGTCTTGTCGATCGTTTTGAGCGTCTGTATTCCTCCCAAGAGCGGGTTCTTGCTTCCCAATCTCAGTTACAGACGCACATACTTGCTGGTTTTGAGTAGTTATATGATCGTTTGGCTACCCAGAAGGCTGAGCTTCAGTGATGGCGGTGTCATTATGGTTCTCCACCCTCCAACGATTCTTCCGCTTCTGAGTGATCCCCTCTCTTTGGCTCTTCTTGACAAAAAGGGAGAGATCTGGTTCATTTTGATAGTGGGACATTAGGGGAGACATTATTATTTATGTTAGAGGGAAACTTGTTATTTATTATTTATGTAAGGGGGAGACTTGTTATTTCTGTTAAATTTCAGTACTGCTTGTATCTCATTAATTTTACTACTGCATGTTGTTTTCTTTGTTCTATCATATTATATTCTGCATTGTTTGTACTAACCTTGCTTGACTAGGCAACTCTACTACAATGTCGACGCAGCCGTCACCACATCGACACAGCAGTACTAATGTAGATTTTTACATTTTTTTGTATCTTTTATTTCTCACTAGGCGTAGATTTTTATGTACACGGGTTCTATCTCGGTGGTGTCTGAACCCGTACTTCACTTATATTTATTTACTTTATGGATTTTGTCATGGAATCGACAAAGGGAAAGATTGTTAGAGTCATTTTTCTAATTGGCATATTCTGTGATCATATGTTCTATTATATCGATGTCGGGTTATGGCTTGTCGAGATACAGTATCAACACATATCCATTGATATCCGTTCCGACTTCCAGGGATACCTCGCATACCGCGAGCTCTCCACTCGCTCGAGCCCAAAATCCAGAAGCCCCGCGCTCTCTGTGCACTCTCTACCCGCTTGACTCGAAAAATCAAAAGCATTGCACTCACCAAGCGCTTGAGTGCAAAATCCAGAAAGAGCCCGCTCACTGCTCGCCCCCTCCGTGCTCGTGCGCCACGACAACGGGCCACTTTTTTAATGTGTTTTTTTTCGCCCTATATAAATACTTGTCTTATAATTTTGAAACCCCAAGACTCTTGGCAGACAAGTTTCGTCTCCCACTTGAGAAGAACGTTGTTTATACTCCATTGATCTTGCTTCTCTTGAGAAAACAAAAATTTACGAGTTTAAACTTCGTGTTCTAACAAGTTTTCTCTTCACTTTCTCTTAACTATTTAAACACTTCCATTCTTCAACCTTCGTTGGATACGTTTGTTCGTTGATGAAGGAGACCCGATCGTATTCGGCAATTCAAGTTGCTCAAGGGAAAGATTGACGTGAAGACCGAAAGGTGTCCGGTTCCGTTGTCGCGGGCAAATCTAAGGAGTGCCTTTGTAGGGATTACAAGACGGGAGTAAGTTGGCTAGGTTAGCGCATCGTTACCACCTGGTCTGTAAGTTGATTTTTATAGTGCATTATTTTCCTGGCCGTTGAAACCTAGAGAGTTTTTCTCGATTATCGTGGGTGTGAGTATCGAGTTTTTCCTTCGTCACCAAAAATCGTGTCTTTTTATTATTACTTATACTCATTTATATTTTGCATACTTGTTAGTATCATTAGTATCTAGAATTAAATATTCTTTACGTGTATTGAATATTTAATTTTTACTGCTTTCGTTATTTTTACTGGGGTTGAAACTTAATTGTATAATTTAGGACACAAGTCCTATTTCAATTTTTAATGTATGATGTTGATGTTTAATTTTTGGTATGTGTTAATATAATAAATTAGGTGTTAATTAGAGAAGATGTGACAAAAAAATTGACGAGTAATTTTACGATTTAACAGTAAAAATTTTAAGATAAAAATCTTATGTTATTATTTTTTTATAAATTTTTAAAATATTAATATTTATTAAATATTTAATTTTATAATAAAAATATATTTAAAATTATTTAAATATTTTTTAAATTTTAAAATTTAATCATTATATGTATCGAGGATCCGAATTAACATACAAATTAGATAGCCATCTCGCCACGTTTAAAGATCCAAGCAAAAATGAGTCCAATTTTTATAATTTTAAATATAAATTTTACACATCATAATAAAACAAATAAGATGTGTGAGGTATACGAGACTTATTTTTTGATATATCTTTCGACATTTAAATCAGGAACCTTTTTATTCAGATGAGAAAGATGTGAGAAAGTAAATGCGAGAATTTATAGATAACGAGGATGGGTGTTTGTATGAAAGACAATACTCCATTTAGTGTACTGAACTAGTAGAGTGGCTTTGCTATTTTTGTACTTTGCTGGTAGAGTGTTTGACTTTTGTTGTCGATCTTAGACGTTGTTGTCTCTCGTCCATCTCCTCATTTTCATTGTCATCCATCTTTCTTTATGGGAGAGTGTTTACTTATATTTAGAGGTGTTATTTGATTGGTGAGTGTTTGGAATCAATATAAGGGCATGTGTCGCTTCATTTTAGTGGTGAGGGGCATTATCCACGTATATAACGGCCGCCTCAATTTAATAGTAGAACCGTCTGACTACAATTATTGAATTGACTTAGCCGCTACCTATATATAATATTTAAACGACTTGTTATGATTTTTTAATGCTTGATTGCTCAAGTGGTGTCCTTCAGCTTATATGTCGCACCATTTGTCTAATAATTTTAAAGGCGTATTCTTTTGAGTTGTCTAATGTCTATAATATCCAAACGTTTATTTGATAGTTAACTAAAAAATAAAAGTATAACACAGATAATAAGAATGATTTTCTCATATTAAAATATAATTATATCACCATATATCAATAATTAATTATAAAAAAATCAAGTGTAGTTTAATAATTTTTTGTGCTACATATATAATTAGGGTTGCTTTTGGCCTGCGAGTCAAGCCACAGAATGCTTCTTCGCCTTTACGTGCATGGTTAGTGAACCCCCCACCAAAAAAGGTTCTCGCCATATATCGGACCTAATTAATCGACGTTATTTTAGACATTTACCATTCCTTTTTTTTTTTTACCCTAGAAAATTAGATCACTTTCTGTACATAACTTTCTTATTGGTGGAGAATATCAATTAAATACAAAGTATATTTTATTAATGAAAATATCATCCAACTCTTTACTTTAATACACTTTGTGGGGTGACAAGCAAAAGAGTCAAAAAATAAATAGAATATCGACATAGAGAAGTCCATAATTGCGACTAAATCGATGAGATGCAAATATTAATATATATAAATAGATAGATTATTGTCATTATTTTTTAAAAAATTATACTGATAGTTATAAATTCTAACTATATCGTTGTAAAACTTTTGCAAAGTTGCAATCAAGGATGAAACATAGGCTATGCTTAATGGCTATTTTTGGTATCTACCACTCCCGAACTTATCTTATGTTATGTTCTCTTTTTTTTAAGCTATGTTTTTAATTAATATTCTCAATGGTCTAAGGTCATAAATTGTCAGGGTAACAATTTAGTAAGGTTTTTTGTTATGTTTTTGTCACATTCAAGTAAGATTTTTGAAGAATTTGTTAGAAAAAGTTATCCATTTTATTTTCTATTTGGAATATGCTCCAATATGAGTTAAAATAACAAGCTATGCGATATGGAGACGGCGGCTGGGGGTGAGGGGGTGGTGACTAGAAAGATAGTGGTGGCCGGTGGTGCCGTGATGGCCAAATTTTTTGTGGCTGTTTTGGAAAGGGAAAAACCAAGGGTGGTGGCACATACTGATGATAATCATGGTGTGATATTTAATAATTTAGTGATCATATACAAAGGTAATTTATACACAAATTTTCTCACTTTGAGCATATGGTATTGATTACACTGCGTAGATTAACCTATACTAATATTTCGTAAGCTCGTTAATGTCACATTTAATTAATTAACAAATATTAATGACAAAGGTTATTAATATTATTGGTGATAGTAGAGGAATTGGGTCAAAGGTTATATTATGTAATTTTGGCTCATTAGTTTTGTTGTATATATGACATTTTTACTAAAATTTTAATTATAATTTTAAAAAAAGTATAGTCATCTCTGATTTTATCATCAAATTTGTTTAAAAAGTACAATACCTTTTTATTTACCAATTTTTTTTTCTTTCTAGATTTTTTCATATAAATTTAGTATAATAATGTTAGAAATAATAAGTGTATAGAGAACACAAATTTAAACGAAAATACTACCTAACTCATTATCTATATCTTATAATGGGAGACAACTTATATGCAGTAATCACTATAAAACTTATATAAAAAATAATACTTACAAAAATATATATGTTTACAACATTTTTGAATATGTTAATAATAAAATGGCTGTTATTTTTAATATATTTGGTACACTTATAAAATATATTATCATAAACATTTTATATGGTACTTTGATTATCACAATATAGGATAATCGTATTAGGAAGTGTAACTTTTATATCTTCTAGTAACCATTGTAACCAAACAAGTTTGACAATCATATCAGTCAGGATACGATATTCTGCTTTAATATTTAAACGAGCGATGACATTTTGCTTTTTAATTTATAATGAAATAATAGATATTTTCAAAAAAAAATGGTAGCCAAAATAGTAAAACATTGATTTGTAGGATTACTAATCCAATTTGCATTAGAAAAAACACATAATTAATATTAGGAGTAAAGTATACGAAATATAACAACATAGTAGGTGGATCATAGTGCAGCTATAAACTAGGTAATGGTATAAACGACATAACTAATATTATGAGTAACAATTAGATAAATAATCTTTCTAGCTAGTTGCCAATAATGAGTTGAGTCTAGCAAAGGAGAATTATTTGGAGTAGGTTTGACATTTGATTTTAATAGAGTGAAAACAGTCTTATTATCAATTATGACAGTGCAAGTGAACACATATGATAGCACAATTATCATAAAATATAGGGTTACTTTAAGACTAAGAAAATAATTGAGATTTTTAAGATCATTTATTTTAAACTGTTGATATAAAAAAGTTTTAATAAATTAGATATCATCACAATTATCTTCAATAACAATTATATTGCTATTAAAAGGGTTAGCAATCTAGCTAACCTTCAAATATTATATGTGAAAAAATTTACTGAGTCATAAGAACTTGATGTGAAACTCTATTTGTAAATAGTAGAATTAAACTTAGTAAATCAAGCTCTACTAAATCAAGTTCTACTAAAGGCGTATAATGTTTTATAATGTAAGTTTTATAAGGTAAAACCAAGAGCAATAAGGTAAGTTTTATAATGTTCTACTAAATCATCAAACTTAGTTTCAATCTTATATATCAACTTATTTTCAATAATTGTTTTTCTTGGTGTCAAGTCTACCAAATCCCATTTACTGTATTTTTAAGGGTGAGAATTTCATTGATCCTTGTTGTTCGCAGGAATAAGATTTGATTTCTCAATAGGTAATACATTCATATAATATAGCAAGTGCAATAAAATAATAGAAATCACATAAATGAGAAGGTTGGTCACGTATCCATGTGGAATGCCAAGTAGAAAAATTATCTAACTCTGAGTAGGTGTAGGTGGATCCATAGACAAAACAACTACATCCTAGATAAGTGTAAGAGGATTGTTTATAAGATCTAAAACAAAAATATCTAAGATCAATGTAGTAGGAGTATAATTAAATAATAGGTCTAGTAACATATCAATGAAAATTTTAAAGTATGCATAAGTGCGCAGTAGATAATTGATAAGTTAATAAATATTTTGTACTCCTAAAAGATGATATTACGGTAGCCATGAAATATATTTGAGATAGAGTCATAACAATAATATTATTCATATTCAATATCATATTCAAGAAAGCAATATAGATGAGCTCGAGATTTTGATTTATTTGACTTATAAGGTTAAATGAAAATAAAATAAGCACATCCAAAAATACAAAAAATATTATAGCAAGATTGTGTGTAAAAGAAGGTGCTCTTATGAGTTCAAGTTCTAAAGAATCAAGGATGGAAGACGATTGATTGTATAAATTAGAGTGTAGACAACTTGTTTTAAAAATTCTTCTAAAGGAATTAAATAATGTTGGAAATATTAACAAACTTTCATTCAACATAACCATTTTGTTGGGATATACTTGGGTAAGATTTTTATTGCATTGTGCTATGTGATTTAATGATATCCAAAAAAGATAACTCACAATATTTATTAACATTATCTGATTTAAAATTTTTGATTCATTTTGAAAACTTGTATACCGTATTGTAGAATTTTGATATATTTTGGGCAAGTTAGATCGGTAATATAAAAAATATATTCATATATATATATATATATATATCAAGGAAAATCATCAATAAAAATAATAAAATATTTTGATCTCCCTTAACAGGTATAATTATAGAGTCCCAAATGTTAGAATGAATAAAATTAAAAAATATAAAAAGAAAATAGATTCAAAGGAATTAAAATGTAATATTTTGTGATTATTAAGTTAACAAACTATACAATAAAAAAATTTATCACCAAGAGTTCCTAAGTAGCCCATAGTTACTAACCATCAAACTTTTGAATTTAACATATGAGTAAGGCAAGATGCCACAGAATACTAGATTCAACAGGTGTAGAGTGCAATACAACGACACTAGAATCGGCGATGTTGCAGAATTGGGATGAACACTTTTGAAGATCGGTGAAAACAGATCAAAGACCAATAATGTATGCAGAATACAAATTTGGGTTGGTGGACAAAGATAAACACAGATCGAAAATCGGTGGAGCCCAATGAACATGGATGTGGATGACAGTCGAACGCTATGAACACAAATATGTAGAGCCCGATCCGATCATCGTTGAAGCACGATGATTTAGAAAAGTCAATTTGTCTTTGATATCATATTAAAAATAATAAATATATAGAAGATAAAAGCAGATGTAAAATAGAAGGTTATGTAACTCATTGTCTATTTATTTTATTATGGGAGGTCACTCACATTGAATAATCAATATAATATTGACATAAAAAATAATACTTATAAAAATATAGAGTATATCTATATAATACTTTGATTTTATAATATTTTGATTTTAAAAATATAAAATTAGATGGTATAATAAAATATAATGTTATTATATCTGACATAATATTTATTATTTTGTTTTTGTCAACCTCTCAAATATATATATATACATATAAGGCCAAAGTCACCTTTGGGGGAGGAGTTTCCTGTCAAAATTCAAATCAGAACCGTTAATGAATAGTTATTAACTGTACAGAATATCTTAATTAATTAAAAAGACTCATTCTTATATGGTTTTAGGATATAAATCATATTCAAGTATTTAATTAATGTTTTAAATTCCAAGAATGGATCGCTTCACTGTTAGAATGATGTCATTACTTTTTTGGTCTTCGAAACTGTCTAAAATTTGATTTTCAAAACTCTATTTTTCTCAACATATTTTAACACCTAATATTGAATTAGATGTGATGTGCCCCCAAATTTAAATTGCTGTATGATTAGAAATCCATCTGATTTTTTATGACAGGTTAAATTGAAACGGATCCAATATTCGTCTCTACTAACCAGGGTCCTATATAACATAACGAATAAATAAGAATTCAAATGATCGTTTGGGCTAACTCATCGGTATATCTTTTGACGTTTAAGTCAATAATTTTCTAACGAATGTGAGAAAAGATAGAGGATGCTATGAATGTTAATGCACGAGTGAGGGGATGGAGAAGGAAAGTAGAGGACTTCCAACTGTAGCACTCAGCAAGAAGCGGCTTTGTATGAGGGTGCATTCGAGGGTAAGGATTGTTCAGCTTTTTCAGTAAGGGAGAAGAAGTATTTATAATGTTGGAGCCTGTTTGGCTTTACTTAGGGGCCAAAACTTGCTGTCTGCCACTTCGGCGAATCCGTTAAACTGTCTCAATGATCTCATATGGGGTGAATATGGCAATCGTAGCTGTCTAGAAATATTCATTTCTCTATTAAAGCGATTACAAGGGTTGCCGAATCGCAATATCCGTATGAGAGAATTTGCTAAGTTATAGCTGTCATTTTGGGAGCGATGCGTAATCATGAGCGATATCTTGAAAATTTTTGTTGAACTGTGACTATCATTTTGAGGAGATTTACGATCCTAGGCGGTTATGACAAGTATCGCATGTGGGTTGAGTTGTGTCGTAGGCTGGCTAGTGAGTAAAAGGGATCTCTATGGATTAGCCATAATTGCCTGTTTCTCTCCGAGTGATTTCGGGTCGATTTATCCGGACAAATCGCGTCTCTACCCGGCTCTTGAGTCCATGAAGCTACACGACAGGTTGCCTGCTTCTGGCCGTCCTCCTTTCAGTGGGCTTGATTCTCGGGTCGACCTATCTATAGCCGCACCCATCAAGATTTGTATTTAATTTATACTAAAATTTAATGATTATATTTCTGAATTAGAACTCAACATCTAGTAATTGGAATAAATATTATCCTATATTAAGACCTTATTCTATTTCAATTGTGATTTATTATGTTAATATTATTATTTTTTATATAATTCATACTTATTAGAAATGTATTTCATATTCATTCTTATAATTTACACATTACTAAGAGTAATATTGCATATAAAAAATGCACACATAAAAAAATCATACAATAATGTGACTTCATAAAAAGTCACACATAGATATATGTATTTTTATAGAGTAGGCTTTCAATAATATATATTTGAGTTGTTTTAAATCAACATCATATTATTGGTACTATTGGGGATGCTAAAATTCATGCATATGAAATTAATCGTATTTTTAAATAGATTAGCATTGACTTCATAAACATCTAAAAAAATCAAATGACATGACTTGAGTGTGACATAATCAAACATGTTACATGCATTATCACTGTATAATATATTAAACTCGTTAAATTATAAACTTGACTAGAAGATGATATAGACACTATATAATATAATATAATATAATATTAACTATTTAAATAAGTGTAAAAAATTTTAAAAAATAATGATAGCGGCCCAAGCCGGCCAAAATTAAAGACGAGCTTCGAATTGATAAATTTAAGAATGAAACGTCAAGATCATAGAAATTAGAGTAGAGGATTAGGTGGGCGGCTGCGAACAAACGTTGCATCATGGCACGTTAGAAAACAAAACACCCTGATGTTTGGCCGGCATCTAACCCTAATAAAATATTTCTTCAATCCCTTAAATCAAACATTTAATGAATAAAAGTAAATGATATTGAAAATATGAAAAGGTTTTCTTTTTTAAAAAATTTTTATAATTTTGATATTTTAAAATTTTAACATTTTTTAAAATAATTTATTTACATTTTTTTTTTTTTGTAACGGTTCAATCCAACCGTTAGATATTTTGATTTAACGGTTGAGATATTGCAAGGGGAGGCTTCTACTCATCATGCTCTCCAATCCAAGTTCTGCAACTTAGGGTGATTGCTGTTCTTATGAATGAAGCATTCTCCGTATTCTTTAATATATATCAACTATCTATTTAAAAATAAATAATTATAATTTAATTTTTTAAAAAAAATTAAAAATTTACTAAAATAACTATTTTAAAATAATTAAATGTTTATTTTTAAATTAATAATTAAGATTGAGACATACCATGGTCTAATTTTAAAAATCATCTAATATTAACAACTATAACTTTATCTAATTATAAACTTCAAACATCTAATTTCATTAATCAATTCTTCTCTTTTAAAAAATATATTTTATCTCCATTAACACCGTCTAGCCAAACTCCTCCTCCCCGCCGCTGGTCCCTCCTCCCCCACCCCGGTTTCGATCCTCTACCGCCGCCCCCGCCCCCCCCCCCCTCCCTCCTCCTCTCCTTTGTTTTCTCCATCTCCTCTGCGGTCCACCTCATGAACAGTGATTTGTCAAGGAATTTGATGCTTGCTTATGAATGAAAGGCAACTTGACTCATCTCATAATTGCAATTCTACGATCAAATCATTTACATACCATTTTGTTTGGATCTAAATCTAATTATTTTATTATAGAACTCGTCACTTGTATTAATAATAACCAGTCCTTTATTTACTGCTAGTGATAACTCTTAACTATTATCCAAATCTATTTTTTTTCAAGCTCTCTTAACGTAAACCGATATAGTTTTATCCATATTTTTTACCGATGGCCCACAATTAATTAGTGCATCATGCGACGTGCAGGAAGCGCAACGACCGTTTTCATCTGGCAATTAAGTTGCCTGTTTTGATTTAATATATCAAAGTCTTTGATTGTGTTGAATTTTAGAGTGAATTGTGATGCATATAAGAAATCTGAATTATAATTTTAATAAATTTGAGTGAAATTATCAAATGTTTTATTAGATGTTACCCACCATAATAATAATAAATAAAAATTTTAAATAAATTAAAAATTTGTTACCTAAGATATCTCCGATGCTTAAGTTAATAAACTTATCAAAAAGTTAAGGTATAAGACAGGTCGAGGGTTTGAGAGAGTGTGTGAGAGAGTTGGAGGATTTGGTTCGTGAAAGAACAAATATAGTAGAAGGTTGTGCTCTCTTTTTTATTTTCTGAAATCCACCATCTTTTCATAAAATAATATGATATTCAATAAATTATAACATACATTATATAATAATTTTGAAAAAAAATCACATGCCCTGAAGGTCTAAGAAGTCAAAATTTTGATTAAATCCTTGTGACCCCACTTCATGTGGCCTCGTGGAATGTTGGCGAGAGACGGCAAAGAGGTAAAGAGTGTAAAATTCATGGGAGTAAGTAGTAGTAGTTTTGAGATGGTAATAATTTTCTAGACAATCTACATTGATATCAAATAATGATAATAATAATCTAAATTAAGATTGTTAATTTTGACTAAACAATATAAAATTATGGCATATTTTAATAAGATTAAATCACCGTTTATGACCATTCATTGGCACAAGCATAATTAGTGCGGTTACATATAACATACATTGGAAGAATTTTAGAATAAGATATTATAATATCAAGTTGTGCTATTTGATTTTTGATATATTATTATTAGAGTAATAATAACTATGTATGTTTTGTGGTATAACCAGTATGAACAAGGAATTCAGTATCTATTTATCCCAAGGAAATTTGTCTCATATCATCATTATATTGTGTGCCCCCATTTGGCCACTACAATTTACTTGGATTTTGTGGGGAAGAAAATTGTATTTGGATTAGCCTTGGTCGTGCCGCTAACGCTTGTCGCTGACTCGCCTTCCCGTGAGACCGCACAGCTTTTCGACGCGACTCACCCCGATTGCAAGATCTACACGCCTGGGTCAGATCTGATTAGGGTCTTTCCTATTCCGCAGTGATATCACCGGTAGACGTTACGCGCTAAGCAAGAGAATGGCTCGTGATTCGCCATAAGTAGGAGGGGCCTAAGCAAGTGGACATCCGCTACCTGAGAAGCAATGAGGAGATTCTCGCTCGCCCCGCTCTGGGGTCCGAGGAAGGAGTTGATGGACGCCTCGACGCCGTGGCTCCCCTGGCGAAGAATTGCCTAACTCCTATGCTCGTACTGGGCCTCCTCACGCTAATGAGAGTGGTTCATCGCAAGCACGTGAGGAGGTATCCTTCATGGGCCCGGTCCTTGGCCTTGATATAGGACCACTAGCCCCCCATGACAAGTAAAAGGGTCCACTTGCGGCCTCATAGCCTTTCGTGCCGCGCCCGCTGCTTGTCGTTTTATCGCGCCTTCCCGGGAGACCGCACAATTAGCCTGTAAAAGGGATTTCTTGGGTCAGATTTATTCCGCAAAAGATATCAGCCATATCTTGGAGGGGCCCCAAGCAAGTGGAGCCATCCTTGGCTAAGAAGCAATGAGGAGATTCTCGCTCGCCCGCCCTTATTTGGATGGAATTTATCCCATGTCACGCTAATGAGAGTGGTTCGCCACTCCTATTCTCTTGGGCTGTGGCTCACCCGATTGAATGTTTCCGGCGGCGGGCGGGGGTTACCTCACCGAGCTTGAGCGCAATAAAGAGGAGAGGCCGAAACTCATTGCTTCAATTTTGTATTTAGCGTTTATCTCGAGGGGGTGCTCCTCGTGACTCCGTTTGCTTGGTGAAATTGGCTCCTAGCAATCTCATGTGGATTTCCCGAAGCTATATTCGCACCGTTGTCTTAGATTATAGCCGTAATTTGTACTAAGAGAGTAATGATTAATAAAAAAAAAGTATTATTTTCTCCCTTCTCTTTGTGCTTCTTTCCGTGGTGATAATTAAACGGAGGGGCCATTCTATTTCAATTGTGATTGCGTCATGAAGATTATCCGCGCGAGGCTTCGTGACCTATTAAGCTTATTCTAAAATTTCACATTTAAACGATTATGGAACCTATTATGCTTAAATTATTATTTTGCGTTTTAATCAACATCATTATTAAGAGTAAATGTATTTGGGCCTGTTCCTTTCATGCCTCCGGGTTGAGAGGGTAGAAGACTGCTCCTCCCGGAATGCACTTCTCACTCCGGCGACCATACAATAATGTGACTTCATAAGGTAAACAGGCGGTGAGGGCACACATTTGGAGGATGCGTATGCTAAATCACGAGCTTCGCGTCATACTAAAATTTTGAAATAATTAGGGGTATATTGACTTGATCCCGTTGTTACCATCAAAATCAAGGATCCATGACATTTTTTCTACAATAATATAGCCCCCCATCGTTACCATTGTAATGAGATTCACGCTTAAAATTTGTTGTTTTGTCGTATTACTTCGTAAATCTAAAACTTTCGTTCTTCATTTTCCCGCACTATCGTGAGCCCTCATTTAATGCATATGACTCGTGACGCGCTTTTTTAAATAGATTAGCATTGCTTCATAAACATTTAAAAATCCCTCAAATTTTCACCCGTAAACCGCGTGGCAAAGAGAGAGAGAGCTGACTTGGCGTTTACAAAATCCGGCCCTGATATGTTGGTCGACACGGCATTCCCAACGGCTGGGGTTACCGTGCATGCCCTCCCGCCAGGGCCAATATATTGAGCACCACCCGAGAGGGGGGCTCAAAATCCCATGCCATTAAACTTGGATAAATTATAAACTTGATCTTTGCTCACCTCCACGAAGATGACTTCATAGACACTATATAATATAATAACCAATCCCGGGTGATATTCTTTATGCAAGAATATTAACTTTTCGTATTTTCTTCCCGGAAATAAGGAATTGATAAAAAACAAAGTTCTTTCAGGGTTATTTTTGACGTAAAAAAAAAAAGAGCTGGTGGACAGGCTGCGTAAATTGGGGACAAGGACCGGCCATCCTTGGAAATCCCTAAAGAGGTTGAGGGAGGTCGAATTCGAATGGAGGTAAATTTTGAAGAATGAAACGTCAAGATCTTCATTCCGTTGGCAAATTAGAGTAGAGGATGGATAGTTTTGGCGGCTTTGAAGGGGCCATGTTCGAAACTAGCGAGGGGGCACGGGGCGTTTTGGGGTTTTAAAATCATTTGGCTGGGGGCTAACCCTAAAAACATCTTGCAAACACCCTTCATGTTTTTCCCCGCCGGCATCTAACCCTAATAAAAGTAAATGATCCTCCACGGGGCTTGAATCCATTAAATCAAGAGGATTTAATGAAAAAAGTAAATGATATTGACAACGCACGCACCAGCCAAAAACATGGTATTTTAAAATGGAGACTTTAACATTTTTTAAAAAATTTTTCACGAGGAGGCCGGGCCCGTTCCAATTTTGATTTGTATTTTAAAATCCCTTAACATTTTTAAAATGAATTTATTTACAACTTTTTAATTTTTTGTAAACGCTAAGTCAAATAACTATTCGTCCTTCGTCAAGATGTCGTCCAACTATTTTGAAATTTAACGGCTTCCAATCCTAGGTTGGTTGCAAGGTGTGTGGCCCCTGCTCAAGGCGTTATAATCATCACGTTTAAAGCTCACGACCATTTAGGGTAATTGTGGGTGCTTCTTCTCACAAGAAGGTGCAACTTGCTTAAGGTTTTTATTTTGGAGACTTCAATAATGTTTTGATAGGTTGGTTGGCGATTGCCAGCATGAATGTCCTTCCGTCTAATTTAAAAACCGACTTATCTTTATTTAAAAATGCCATTAATAATTCAATGTTAACGGGAAAAGTTTTTTTAAAAAAGGCATTAAAATTTACTATGTAAATAACTATTTTAAAATAATTAAATGTTTATTTTTAAATTAATAATTAAGATTGAGACATACCATGGTCTAATTTTAAAAATCATCTAATATTAACAACTATAACTTCATCTAATTATAAACTTCAAACATCTAATTTCATTAATCGATTCTTCTCTTTTAAAAAATATATTTTATCTCCATTAACACCGTCTAGCCAAACTCCTCCTCCCCGCCGCTGATCCCTCCTCCCACCTCGGCTGCGACCCTACCACCGCCGCCTCCACCCCCCCCCTCCCCCTCTCCTTCGTTTTCTCCATCTCCTCTGCGGTCCACCTCATGAACAGTGATTTGTCAAGGCATTTGATGCTTGCTTATGAATAAAAGGCAACTTGACTCATCTCATAATTGCAATTCTACGATCAAATCATTTACATACCATTTTATTTGGATCTAAATCTAATTATTTTATTATAGAACTCATCACTTGTATTAATAATAATCAGTCCTTTATTTACTGTTAGTGGTAACTCCTAACTATTATCCAAATCTATTTTTTTTTCAAGCTCTCTTAACGTAAACCGATATAGTTTTATCCATATTTTATACCGATGGCCATCATGCGACGTGCAGGACAACGCAGCGCAACGACCGTTTTCATCTGGCAATTAAGTTGCCTGTTTTGATTTAATATATCAAAGTCTTTGATTTTGTTGAATTTTAGAGTGAATTGTGATGCATATAAGAAATCTGAATTATAATTTTAATAAATTTGAGTGAAATTATCAAATGTTTTATTAGATGTTACCCACCATAATAATAAATAAAAATTTTAAATAAATTAAAATTTGTTACCTAGTATATCTCCGATGTTTAAGTTAATAAACTTATCAAAAAGTTAAGGTATAAGACAGGTCGAGGGTTTGAGAGAGTGTGTGAGAGAGTTGGAGGATTTGGTTCATTTTTTGTGAAAGAACAAATATAGTAGAAGGTTATGTTCTCTTTTTTATTTTCTGAAATTCACCATCTTTTCATAAAATAATATGACATCTTCAATAAGTTATAACATACATTATATAATAATTTTGAAAAAAAATCGCATGCCATGAAGGTCTAAGAAGTCAAAATCTTGATTAAATCCTTGTGACCCCACTTCATGTGGCCTCGTGAAATGTTGGCGAGAGACGGTAAAAAGGTAAATAGCGTAAAATTCATGGGAGTAAGTAGTAGTAGTTTTGAGATGGTAATAATTTTCTAGACAATCTACATTGATATCAAATAATGATAATAATAATCTAAATTAAGATTGTTAATTTTGACTAAATAATATAAAATTATGGCATATTTTAATAAGATTAAATCACCGCTTATGACCATTCATTTGCACAAGCATAATTAGTGCGGTTACATATAACATACATTGGAAGAATTATAGAATAAGATATTATAATATCAAGTTGTGCTATCTGATTTTTGATATATTATTATTAGAGTAAAAATAACTAAGTATGTTTTATGGTATAACCAGTATCAACTAGTCACAATGAACAAGGAATTCAGTATCTATTTATCCCGAGAAAATTTATCTGATATCATCATTATATTGTGTGCCCCCATTTGGCCACTACAATTTACTTGGATTTTGTGGGGAAGAAAATTGTATTTGGATTAGCCTTGGTTAGTAATTAAATAATGGAAAAATGTTAGACTACTACTAATGTTCTATAATATCATGTTATATAAATACAATAATAATAAGATCTTCTATTTCATCAGGTAAGATTAACTATATAATTCGTCTTCAAAATTTTATTTGATTTTGCACCTCAACGGTAAGGTATAATTTGATTTGATGGAAACATAAATCAGTAATTCTTTTTGTTATGCAAGTCATATTGATATAGATAAGCATTTTTTTTTAATAAAAATAAAGTGTAATTTTTTAAAAAAATTAAAATAATTAAGTTATTAGATTTATATCCAATCATATTAAAACAGAGACGCATTAAGGGCCCTCGTATCATTGCAATATGTGGTTATTGAACGGGGGACGCAGTTTACTTATTTCTTTAAGATGAAACAAACGGGTCGATTGATTAGTGTGTGAAGCATTAAGGCCATAACTCATGGCTTGATTTACCAAATCCATTTGACCGATCATGCTTTTATATGTTACCCACCAACGTGGGCAAGCTCTATATTATATAACATGAAATCCATAAGACAGCTCTGCTAAGAGTCTATATGTCATTGCTTGGTAAATATTTTTAAAAACATATATGTGTGTGTATATTTCTAAAACAAAAAAAATTGACCGTTTCTCTACGATTCTCTTTATTTTTTTAAAAAAATAACTCATATTTTTTTAATAAAAAAAAAGAAATATTAGTTATAATTTTTTTTAAAAAAATACTTTTGAAATTAATAATATACATATTCTAAGTAGTACGTCTAGTGGCAACGGCTCCCACTGAGGATGATTTGTTTCAACCTGGCATTGTACTTGGGCTTCTGTAGTTCCCTGCATAATGGGCCGGCCCATTGTTTTTTATTATTTACGTAATTAATTTCTATTTACAACTCTACAAAAGGAATAACACAGAGTGACAGAAGAAATGGCTGCAGGGTGCGATGAAGGAATTCTTTTATAGTTTTTTTTTTTAATATTATTTTTTATATAATTTAATTTATTATAAAAGCAATAGAAAATGAGGATTAAAATAATATTCCGTTGTATTATTAATTTCAGCTTTCAAATTATAGGGATAGACCTCAACAAAAATCTTAACTTTCAAATTATTACGATAGATTTCAATCATTAAGATAAAAGAATCTAATATTTAAAAGAATAATAATAAATTAATAAACTAATAAAGTAATTAAAATTAAATTTATAAATTTAGAGCTAAGACCGATAATACTAAAGGCACACCAGAAGTTCAATTCTTTGGAGCATGATGATATTGCCATTTTTTCAAGACTAGTCGGCATATAACTCAGCAGTTAGGGGTTTGAATTATGAAAGCGGCTTCTTATATAATATGAGATAATACCACATAAAACACACCCAAAAAGTAGTCCGACTATTCTTTGTACCATGCGCACAGCGGAAGCTTTATGCAAAGGGCTTCTGACATAAGATAAAATACAAAAGGGGCTACTTGAAATTTATGAGCTATAAATAATAATAACTAAGAATTAAAAATATATATATATAGATTACATGACTTCAGTTTCACAAGATATAGTATTTAGAAAATCATTTAACTATTAGATGGTCTACTTAGAAAGTCACTGACCTAAGAGCTGAAAATTACTCACCAACAGTGGACCATCAACTTAGATAATCAATTTAGGGGCTCACACACTTGAGTGTTGAAACTTTTCAATTTACCAATAAGAAGACCATCATACTATCAGGAATGCTGAAACTTGCAACCTTAATCTTAACTCTCTAACTCTAGTCTTTTACAGATGGAAACAAACTCTACATATAAAAGGGAAGGAAGCCTACTCAGCCGTTGGAAAAGTGGAGCTGCTATTCCAGCTTTGGGACTTGGAAATGGAGGAATTACTCCTTGGGTCCAAACTTCTCCTTTATTAAATGCATTATTCGGGTGAGCCTTGAACGACTTTTCTTGTAAAGTATTGGGCAGCCTAGTCGCTTGAAACCGGCTGCTTTAGTGCCCGCATCAGCTTCCCTCTAAGTGACCTTAGCAAACGGTGAGTTGTGCACTACTTAGTGGTTATGAATGCGAGTCGTGGAATCAATATCTTATATAATATAAAGTAAGATTATGTGCAACAAACTAATATATGATCCAATCCTTTACCCAATTCTGCCAATCGCTTCATGTGGCAGCCTGCCCTTTCAGCTAAGCGAGGCAGGACACCAAGAACTGAGGTACAATGGAAAAATAAGAGGAGGTGCAAAAATGAAGGATAGAAGATGCTAATAATGTAGCAAGTATGTTATGCCTTCTGATCTGGAAGAGGGGATGTGAACCAACCATATGATATGCGGTATCTTCACCGTGCTACAGAGATTAATGAGTAAGAGGCATGGGAAGAGCACTAGATTGAGAAAGAAACCTCAAATTTGGCAGAGTTATTAGAGTGCCCTCATTCTTTCAACAGTAAATATTTTACTTTTCACAATCTAGACAGACGAAATAAAATTTTCACCATTAAAAATATGAAAAATGGTGAAAGATGAAAAGATTTTAATAGGACTCCAAATTTGGCTCCAGAACAGGATGCTGAAAACTATGAGATTGTCTATGAGGATCAGATTGAAATCATCTATGCCTGATAGATAAATGGAGGGAAGTTTGAGAACTGTGAGTTAAAACAGTCACTTGAAGACTCCAAAGCGCCCTCAATCAGGTTTGCAGATGCTGTGGGGAGAAGAAATGGCTGCAAATTTAATCCTTCCCAAGATGAGTTATAAAGCATAGATTAAGTGCAAATAGAAGACGCTATCACAAACAGCAGGAAATATTCTAGCATTTCTCACTGGAGAAAGACTAAATCCAAACAGCAAGTGGAATTATTGAGCATATGACGAGAGGCTGGGAACAGATTCTGAGCTCACAGCACACCTCATCTATGCCAACCTCCTGATCAATTTGCAAGCTAAAATAGTTGAACCGCTCCTGAAGGCACAAGCATTGTGACATTGGCCACAAATATTGCAAGGACGTTGCTAAAAATCCATGGGATAAATAAGCCAATGACACAAGTTTTTCTTAAGTTCAAAAAATATAATGCACAAACAGAAAGGGAGAGAGTCATTGCTTGTAAAGCCAATCGATCTCAGAGGCATCAGCAATTATCCCATAATTCAAGGACAAATCACTGTGAAGGGTCATATCCTGTTTAAAGGGTAATGATTCCCATAATTCAGCATGAAAAAGTGGGTCATCCCTTATAAATCTCCTGCTATGGACCTTAAACATTCAAATCTTTTTCACCAGTAAAACTAGTTTTTACACGGTGGATATTTTTAAAACAGATATTATGGGCAAATTTGTTTAGATAGACAGGATTCAAACGGAAATTGATCCAAAACCATATCTCTCTTTAACAAGTACACAATCAGACATGAGTATTCAGAAGCAGCATAAACGGACGTGCCTCTTCATGTGATTAAAGAAAATGTCACGAGGTGCACAACATGCTACATGAACTGATCGTTTGAAAAGAGAACATTATAGCTCTTGTGATACAAGAGACTATTCAGTTCAGTAGCTTTGATGGAACTATGTCGAATAATTGAACATGGTGAATTAATCAGCACTCTCCATGTAATCAACCTTTGTAATTCCTGGTGCCAACACAATGTTGTGATGTTGAGTGTTCTGACCTAATTCCCAAGCGTTACAATCTATGGGCCTTGAGAGGCTAGAAAAGGTTCATGTCATACTATAACAATTTTTGAAATTTTAGTTTATCAATATAGTATTTTTTTTAAGCACCCCAGCTCAGCATACTGATGTACATCATCTCTGTTTAACTTGTTTCTAATTGATAATCAAGCACATCTTAATCCTAAATTTCTGCAGTTATCTTTTCATAATTTTCAAATAATTTACCAAAGCTAGATCAGGACAAATGATAACCTCATCAATTTCAAATATTAGGAAGAGACGGACAATAATTATGAAACCATATTCAATTTCTATAAAAGTTATCAACTTCTTCAACGTGATTCCATACAAAATATAATCCCAATTTCTTCTCCCTGAGTATCATTTACTTTCATAATAACGTACAATTTCAAAAGGAAAAACGTATAAAAGAGAGTTACCGAGTAAGAATGGTAGAAATTGAAGATTCTAGAAAGCGTAAGGAACCGGTCAAGAAGATGGACGGCTTGGAGGACGGTAAGAGACCCCAACCGGAATAGGCTTGCCGGTACCCGACCCACCGCAGCTACTGCAAACCATCCGACCCGAACCCGCGCACGTTCGGCATCCGACGTCGTTGTCCGACCAGCGAGAACACAAACAGGACACCCGGCCCGTACCGTTACAAGTAGGGCATCTTGTGAATGGACCGGCCATGGGCTTCTGGTCCATGACCGATTTCACAAGAACCGCACCGGCTAACACGCTCAAACCCGTAGCCAACTGAGACAGCACAATCGGATCCATCCTCGGATTGCTGGTTTTTTAGCAGAAATGGATAGCAGAGCGAAGTTTAAGCAATGGAAGCCAGACGAGAAAGCGGGAGGGGAGGGACAGATTTTTTTTCTATGAAGATTGAAAAAATAGATTAATAGATTTTGAGAGGGACAGCAGTGAATGGTTGAAGGATCAACACGTAGACGTCAATGGGTGAAGAGGGGCGGCGTGAGGGTTTCAGTTTCCTCTGCTTGGACGGTAGGGATGATGTTTTCCGTCTTTCATTACGCGTCCTGCTGGGGTGGTGGTTTCGTCGAAGTCTGGTGCTTCGCTTCCTAAATTATTTTTCTTCAAATATTCAGAGACACAATTTAATTATTATTTTAATATTTTTTTTAAAATATAATATTATTCTTAATTTATTTATTTTTATATAAAATGTCAATATATATACAAAAATAAATTATTATATTATTAAAAATATTTTAAAAATAGCTAAAAAACATTTCTTAGGTTCCCCCACATTTTTTTTGTGCTTCTCTGATGGTGAGTTCATTATATCCTCTACATCTGCAATTGTTTTTTTGGGAAAACGTGTTAAATTTGAGTTTCATATTTCAAAGATTTAGTAATTTTTAAAGTTTTTTATATTTAATTATTATTGATAGGAACCTTAAAAATTAAAATTGTACAAAAATATAGGAATAGCTATCCAAATAGAATTCTATAGTTTTTCTGTCAAAACATATAGAGGAATTGTATAATAATTTAAAATTCTTTAATGAACATGATCGAATCAAGGCCATTAAGATTGTTCTTTTTTAAAATTAGGTTTATGTGCCACTCATTTTTATAAATAAATAAAAGTGAGGCAGCAAATGTTTAAATTGTTGACCCTTCAGTTTTTCAACCGTTGGCATTGAGACTGCTAGAATTCCTTCAATCTCCATACACGTTTTCGTTGGTAATGGTCATTGAAGACAATTGATGAAATTACCTTATAAATAATGAAAATTGGTTTTGTCCCTAAGCACCATTCTTTGTAATACACCATCTAAGTTAAGAAAATCAGTGTTTAGGAACTCAAAACCACTTGAATTCAGAAACCGAAAATAGAGCAAGGTAAATGACGGGAGTCTTAGTACGTGATTCTTCATTCCGTATTTGTGGTTGTTTATATCACATAAATTGTCAACATTTGATATCAGAGACATTTCGTGCCTCTACCTTTATTGGTTCTATGTTTTCATATTTTTTTTATTTTAAAATTTATTAAAGTTTCAATTTTTGTGATGATTTGGTAAAAAAAAAATGTCGGGAATCATTAGAAAATTTAATTTTTAATATTTTAATATATTTTTTTATCAATTTAGGTGTAAAAATGGAGGAGTTTTAACGGGTAAAAATCGGGTTAAATTGAGTCAGGCGTACTCAACTGGAGGTTGAAGATGACCCCAAAATGGCATCGTTTTGGGTCTACTATAGTATTCTATAAAAAAAAAAAAAATTGGGCTTTTTTCGTTGCAAGGCCACTCCTGCTCGTGTCTGCCCTGGGCTGAAGACGTGGCAGCCCTCATGCATGTGCGGCCCACACGCGCGTCAGGCCCACTACTATAGCAAAACATGAAAAAATTGCCTCAGCGCATTCAACATGCCCGCGAAGCAGGGGTGGATCTCACAACCTCCTGCATGGGACGAAAGTGCTTCAGCCGCTGCTCTAACCGCACATTTCGTTAATTATAAGGGATTTTAATTCCCTTTATATGATATCTGTATCTATATATATATATATACACGTATATTTATATATATATATATATAATTATATTTTTTATTATATCTAAAGGTTAAAATATAAGGTTTAAAATATAATTATCTATATGTGTATATAATATCTACTAATTAATATAATTTAAATAATTAAAAATTGGTCACAGTATTTTTAATTAATAAAATTATATTTTATTATCACATATGATATAAGGATATTAATTGTGACTAATTATATTTTAATATAATAAAATTTATCCCATAAAAAATTTTATTATATTAAATTAATTAATTATGATAAAATGTTAAATTATTTTTCTTAATTTGCCCATAGAAATTAAGAATTGGAATATAATTTGATAGTTTTATCATGAAATCGGATATGAATCTACTTGAATTAAAAATTTAATATACATGTAATTTTTATGTCAATTGATTTATGATGTATACTTTACATTGAAAAAATTTAATTCTGTATTTATTTGCTAGCCTCATTTATTATTTATTAAGCATGTATTCATTTTTTTACAATTATACAATTTGTTAATCTTTCCAATATAAGATATGAAATTTTTGAATTAAAATTTGATAACTATAAAGTATAGAAGGAGAGAATTCTTCTTCATTTAGAGTAGATGGATATAGATTATGTTATAAGGAAAGATGAACCACTCGTTTTTACTATAACCAGCACTCTGATTGATATAACTCTTTATGAACGATGGGAGCGATCTAATCGCTTTAGTTTAATGTTCATAAAGACTAAAATTTCTGTTTATATTCGTGGTTCCGTTGATCAGCATAATAAAGTACGGGGTTTACTGAAAACTATCGTTGAATAGTTTGAAATTTTAAATAAAATAATTGCTAGCACCCTAATAATGAAATTTTTATTTTTAAGACTCACAAGTATTAAGAGTGTGCATGAACACATCATACAAATGAGAGATAAAGCGGCTCAACTGAAAAATTTAGAGATAAAAATGTATGAATCTTTCATTGTACATTACATTTTGAATATGTTTCACCACAATATAGACCTTTCAATATCTCTTATAATATACATAAAGATAAATGGTCGATCAATGAATTTATAACCATATGTGTTCAAGAGGAAGGAATACTAATGATAGAACAAAGTGAAAACTTATTTATATTCAAAGAAGAAAAGTTTAAGGCTCAAACAAAAAAGAATGAAAAAGGTAAAATATATCCTTAATCTGACATCAAGAAAGAATTCAAGTGCTTCTTCTATTAAAAAAAGGGACACATCAAGAATGATTGTGTCAAATACCGAATTTGGCTTGAGAAGAAAGGTAATCCATTCTCTTTTGTGCGTTATGAATCTAATATGGTTAATATTTCTCATCACATAGTGGATTAACTTTGGTTCTACAATCCATATTTCAAATTTCTTACAGGGCTTACAAAACCTAAGGAAGCCAGTGGGTAGTGAACAAAACATTTTCTCTAAAAATACGATGCGTTCACATGTACAAGCCATAGGAACAGGCAATTTAATTTTGAGTAGTGGTTTTGTTTTAAAATTAAAAAAGACATTTTATATTTCAAATTTCTCCAGAAATTTGATATCATTTTCATGACTTGTCATTTTGGATATTCCATTACATTTTCAGACTCATCTTTCAGTTTATATTATAAATTTAATATTGTTGGGAACGGTAAAGTTATCGATGGTCTTTATTACTTGAATTTATAAAATAATACCTCTTATAATACTGTGCATGTTAATGCTGATATTAAATAATGTGTTATGAATGCATATTTCTCTATATTGTGGTATAGGAGATTATGTCATATTTTTATTGAAAGAATCAAAAGATTAGTAAATAATATAGTATATAATACTCTAGATTTTACTGATTTTGAGACTTATGTGGACTGTATTAAAGAAAAGCAGACCAACAAGACTAAAAAAAATACTAAGAGGAGTTCAGACATATTAGAAATCATACATACAGATATTTATAGTCCCGATATTGACTTATACGATTTAAAATATTTCATCACATTTATTGACGATTTTTCACGATATATGTATCTTTACTTGCTTCATAATAAGAATGAAGTTTTAGATATTTTTAAATTATTTAACGTAGAAGTAGAGAAATAATGTGAAAAATAAATTAAGATTGTGAGATCAAATAGAGGTATAGAATATTATGAAAGATATATTGAATATGGACAAATGCCTGATCAATTTGTAAGGTTTCTTCAAGAACATGGGATTATTGTCCAATATACTATGTCTGGTTCTCCGGATCAAAATGGTGTAGTAGAAGAAAAAATCAAATGTTATTGGACATGGTGAGGAGTATGCTTAGCAACTCCAATCTTTCAAAATTCTTGTAGAGTGAAGCTCTTAAAACGGTAATGTATATATTAAATCGGGTCCTAACGAAAGCTGTTCCAAAAGCTCCCTTTGAATTATGAAAATGTTAAAAATCGAGTTTACGACATGTATGCGCACGGGATGCCTATCTGAAGTAAGAGTTTATAATCCACATAAGAAGAAGTTAGATCCAAGGAATATCAGTGAATATTTTATTGGATATACTGAATAGTCCAAAGGATACAGATTTTACTATCCATCTCACAACACTAGGATTATGAAATCGAGGAATGCAAAATTTTTTGAGAATGATTTAATAAATGGGAGAAAGTGATCTAAAAATATGATTTCTAATAATGATCATTTAGTTTCTCAACCTTCAACTTTAATTGATAATTAATTGTTATACACAACACCCTTTAAGATCAAATTGGTATTAAACAACCAATCAATGTCATTCCATAAAATGCTGATCCTATTCTAATTGACCATAAAATTTTGGATTTATCTGAAATTGTTCTATAACATACTTCTATTGAGAATAATGATATAACATTGAGAATGTCTTCTAGAATAAAAGAGTCAGCAATTTTTAGTGATTTTATTGTATATCTATAGGAGTCTGATTATAATATTAAAATAAAAAATGATCCTCAAACGTTTTCACAAGTTATGAGTTGTAATAAATTATAATTATGGTACAATGTTATAAAGAAATAGATGAATTTTATGAGTTATAATGGAGTATGGAATCATGTTAAGTTACCTAAATGGGTGAAATTTATAGGGTATAAATGGGTCTTTAAGATAAAAAAAAGACTCATTAGGTAATATTAAAAGATATAAAGTAAGATTCGTTACTAAAGGATATACTCAAAAAGAGAAAATTGATTACACGAAGACTTTTTCTTCTATATCTAAAAAGGATTTTTTTTCGCATTATTTTGGTATTGGTTGCTCATTTTGATATGAAATTATAACAAATAGATGTGAGAACAATATTTCTAAATGGTGATCTAGAGGAAGATGTTTATATGAAATAGTTAGAATGATTCTCCTCTAATGATGGTAAGCAATTGATTTGCAAACTCAAGAAGTCCATATATGAATTGAAACAAGCCTCCCATCAATGGTATTTAAAATTTGATAATGTTATCTCTTCATTTAGTTTTGAAGAGAATATTTTGGATCAATATATATACCAGAAGGACAATGGGAGTAAAATTTATTTTCTTGTTTTGTATGTAGATGATATTTTATTTACATCCAATGATAAGAGTTTGTTGTATGAGGTGAAATAATTTCTCTCTAATAAATTTAAAATGAAAGATATGTGTGATACATCTTATGTCATTGGCATCAAAATATATCGAGACATACCACGATGTGTTCTAGGTTTGTCTCAAGAGACCTATATCAATAAAGTTTTATAAAAATTTTGGATGAAAAATTATTCACCAAGTGTAGTACCCATTGTGAATGGTGATATGTTCAATTTGAGTCAATGTTCGAAAAATGATTTTAAACAGGAATAAATGAAAAACATTCCATATGCTTCCGCTGTTGGAAGTTTGATGTATACTTAGGTATGTACAAGACCTGACATTGCATTGCATTTCAGAGAACCCTGCGTGCGCTCGAGCGCGGGGCAGCGCCCAACAAGCAGGGTCAATTCTGGAATTTGGGTACGAGTGCGGGGGAGGTGCACAGCAAGCAGAGTCCATTCTGTTTTGTAGGGTCGAGCGGGTAGCGAGCACACAAAGGACGCAGAGGCTTTGGACGGGCTCGAGCGACTGAGGGGCGAAAAGAACCGATACACTAATACTTAAAGTCATGAAATATGCCAATTAAAAATATAACTTTAACAAAAAGAAATGGACCCTTTTTTGCATAAAGAAAAAATATCAGAACACTTCAGCCACTGGTTGATCCATAAAACAATCATATTCCTCGCAGCACTCAACTTGCTCAATGATTTTCAATGCTTGCCCTTCAAAACACCTACTCAGTATAAAATATTAGTTCGGAGTCCAATCTTCCTCTCCTCTCTCTTTCTGCTAACTCATTTGTTAGGTGCTCAATATTAACTTAAATATCAAAAGATAACTTTATAAGCAATTTTAAATTTTTTAACGTGTTCTAATTTACAATATATAGGATCCAAATTGAAAAATTCAAAAATCTAATCTAAGTATTTTCAGACGGAATCTAAATTCCAAGATCTGGAATAAAAGTCTCAATGATCAGATCCAGATATTCTCACACAGAATTGAAGTTCTAGATACACAATAGTATGGTATTTTGTTATTCATGTTTAAATATTGGAATATAAGCATTTCCGGATAGAAATGAAGTAGGATGTTTATTTTTATACTAATAAATTTGGTTGTATCTACAACTTGCTTGAGTCGACTAATTAACCAAACAAAGCTTTTAATTAGGCTTGACTTACTAAAACTTCAATAATCCGCCCACCCCAGAATCCTGTAATCAGTAACTAGCGATACTGATAAGCTCGTCACTTCAGAAAAGGAAACTAATCAGATACGCGATCTTCTTTAGAGAATTCAAGTTTCCAACTTCAAAGTATTGAAAAAATAAACATCAAATCACGAACCGGCAGCCATGATCAACTATTGCCGGTAGTTTTTGCATAATCCAGCCATCGGAATCATGCTCAGAATCCCCCTTCCCTCCCCCTCCCTCAAAAAAAAAAGCCGATCCCAGATGCCCACAAAGAGCCAATCCGGGTTGATCCAAGGGAGATTTCAATACAAGTAAAAATTGGGTTCCTGTGGTTCCTTGAAGAGCTGGAACTCTTGGAAGTGGCTGCTGGCACTCTTCGAGTAATAAGATGCTTGAAATCCAGAAGTGACAGGTTGTCCGCCTTGCCAATAAGCCATCGACGCAGGTGGCAAAAGTATAGGCAGCGCATCAATGTTATGCAAAGGCTGTGACATTTTAGTAGGATTTGGAGGGGCAGGAACCCATGAATTTGTTGACAGAAGAGAGAGAGCACCGTGATCCTGAGCTTCTTCCTCATTTGATGAGGGAGTATACACTCGTAAACCTGCACATCACCATTGACTGGTCATTCCAATGTTCTATCAGTGTAACGCTTGTAGTACCAGATCTATGAATTTGTTGAGAACGTTATCAGTTGTGTTGAGAAAGATTACACATTGAAGAAATAAAGAAGTTTAGTGACTTTAAAATGTGCATTTCCTCGTAATCTAAAAGCTTAAGCTTTTGGGGTTTTCATGGTGTCTAACATACATGTGTAAGCCCTACGCATGCCAAATCCCAAAATAGAATGATTCTATTGTCATAGGTTTGCTTCCACAGAAATTAACAATCGTCTCGAGCTAATTCTAATTGGTCAAATGACCCAGTTATTCATTAAAGTAAATACTTGATTATTAATCAATCTAAGCCTATGAAAATAGAAAATTTCCACCTTAATTATTACATTATGATAAAGTCATAGAACAGATAAAAGGATAAATCAGTCGACATAAGTACGTAGAGATGCAAGAATCTCAAGATAAAAATGAGATATCAGTCAATAAAGATCTATATTGTTTTATGGTATATGGGGGTTGCTACCAACATCTCTGTCCCTAACTGAGACCATCCCATGGCTCGTTGAGTAGCAAACACGGTTAGGATTCTCAATCGCATCCCACACCCGGGCCACGGCAGAAATAAAAGGATAACAATATTAACTCACTCGTCACTAAAAGGGCAAGAATTTCAGTGGTAGATTAATTTGGATTTCTATGACGTCCAAATTTGTATCACATGTCCCTATTAACCAGAATGGACTAAAGAAGATATGGTTACCTCAAAAAGTGCAGAGAAAACTGATCTATTGGTTGCCCCAAATGTCTAATGTTATCCTTGACCTTCTTTTTCCGATTAGACTATTGGGTCATTTAAACAATTAGAGGGTCAATCACATAACTACACGTACATTTTCCATTTTACAGAGGGGTCAAAAGGACTTACTTTCTGCTTAGATTCACCTACGCAAACAAGGTAAGAGACAGTTTCTCTGATAAAATTTTGTTTCCACCAATCTAACTTGCAAATTATGTTTCCCCAATTATGCTTCCTCAATGATTTTCCCAGATACACTATCCCCCAGAAGTAATTTTCTCCTATCTCCATTACAGGGGCATTACCAAAATTACGAGTCACTGTCTTTAATATCATAGTGAAATGAAATTTACCTCGGTGGAAAACCTCGGACAATGTACCCTTTGATAGTTGGAGCTGGTGGGGATCATGAGATATCTTAGAGGAAGGGTCTAGCAACTCATTACTGGTTAAATGCAGCTCATCAATATATCTTGTTTTTGTAGGTGGGAAGAGATCCAGTTTTGCTTGTGTTAACTTGGAATTGCTTCTTCTGTCCCATGCAGAATTTACAACAGACCTCGTGTGAACCAATGGAACCTCATTGAATGCAAGACCCATCTGGTGTCTTCCATCTGTTCAGATAAATATAATAACAAAAAGCCGCGTACATGATTTAGCTTGGTTTGGCTAGAGCGTAAACTAGAATTAGCTGAAATGGTTCAATGCTCTATTTTTGGATGGGGGTGTTTAAAAAATCTTTCATGGATAAAGTGTATTCCAAGCCAAATCCAGCTTATTTAAAGCAGCTGCAATCATGAGAACTCAGTTTAAGCAACCCGAGTTTAGTTTGCTTAAACCGGGGCTCCTCCCTCTCTCTCTCTCTTTCATTTTCTGTTTTGAATGTGGGCGAATCCATTATATTGGCTTGGATTACTGCATCTATAGTCATGGTGAAAATGGAAAATTTTCATAAGTGAAACTAGGAGAGATCAGAATTTCAAGCAGCATATTTCAGCTGTTTGAAAAACAGATGGGTCAAATTAGAATAGAAATGTAACATGTGGTTTTTCAGTGTTTGCAGTGGGTATATTATGGGATCTATGAAACATGCCAATACATCCTGTTTTTATTAGTGGAAACAAAATGCTAAAAGGACAGGCCTATGTTTTATAAGTAACACCTGCAACATTTCACCGCTTCTGTTAAAAACTACTCCCTTGACATTAACTATATTAACAAGATCCATGTATTGATATTGAATTTCACACTCACCTTGAACTCAAATTTTACATTGAAAGGCAACAAATGCAGCTATATACAAGATTAACTAGACAAAAAGCAACCAAAATTGAGGCTGCAGTCATTACCATATAATGATGATATTAGTTTTTGGATCACTCCCTTATGGATCCCACAACTGGTGAACAGGTCACATAGAGAACGTGTGATGTTTGCGTATGGCATACTCAATCAAGGGTTGGCCGAAGGTTGGTCGAGGGTCATCTGAACAATAAAGGTTACCGGAGGTTCACTCAAGGTTCATGCGATGATCTATCGAGAGTCGTTCAAGAATTATCTAAATGGAAAAGGACACTGAAGGTTCGCGTGATATTCGTGTGAGGTTAGCCGAGGGTCAGTTGCGATCAATCAAGCGATAGAGTTTACTAAAAATTCACATTAGATTTGTGCAAGGAATAGTCGAACGAAAGACATTTCCAATGAACAAGTAGTAACTACACAAGGTAGGCGCATAATAAATGACTGCACACTTTTGGAATAGAATAAACCCACTTGATGCATGCCAAAGGGGTTCTTATATGCCAATTCCAATAGGACTAGCGCCTGAAAGGCACTTGCATGGATTGCCCAAAGAAGGTCACACCTAATGCATGTAAGGAGCACATATATCTCAGGGCTATTATAAAGTCATGCCTGATACAATTTTAGGGTTAAACAACATGGCAGTTACATGGGCAAAAAGACAACGCAATAGGAGAAGTAAAAAAGCTTTGAGAGTAATTCCAACACAAGGAGAGTCGCATAGGAGGGATGAGAGCGAAGAGAGAGAAGATGAATATTTGCTCATTTGTTTGAGAGACAAATAGTGTTCCATTCTTCATCTAGGTCTGGTGCATTACTTTAGTTTCTTCCTAGGACGTATTACCGTTTGATTAATCTTGATCTCGTTGCAGTTTCTCTTGTTAGTTGTTAGGTGTGTTGGGAATTATATTCAACAAATCATTTACTCGGGTTGTAGTGAAGAACTTTCAAGTATAGTTACTTTGTAACTGGTATTATTCATAGTGTATTTGTTTAAAATTTGTTTTATGATTTTTTTTTTAATTTTAGAAGGGTTTTCCACATTAAAAATTATTGTGCGACGTTATATTCCTTGTGATCAAGTGTTTGATGGTTGATGTGTACAGGGGATTTGGGTTTGTTCTAGTCCACCGATTGTGCGTGTTTTCGGTCGAATCCCAATATATTGATATTGAATTTTACACCCACCTTGAACTCAGATTTTACATTGAAAGGCAACAAATGCGGCTATATACAAGATTAACTTAGGCAATTGCAATCAAAAATTGAGGTTGCAGTCATTACCATATGAAGGCAACATCCTAGAACCAAACTGCATGATGTTAGGCTTCGACTTCCGACGACGTGCATTGTGATCAGAGAGACGCTTGCGACAGCTTCTCTTCTTTTGGTCAAACTCTGACAACTTATGGAACCTTCAACACCAGAAGCAAGAAGACGTGAAGTTGCCATCCATTATTACTCACACAGTTCAGGTTACTGAACTTTAAGAAACATTAACAGCATCATCGCATGATCAAAGCTGTTATCTTGGAAAAAGTACACAGGAATGTGTAATTATGATCAATTAGCAAAAAAAAAAAAAAAACATGCTACAAATCAACCATTCCAATAGTCTGATGAAATAAGTGATCTTCAATTGGATAAGAAGTTTACCTGCTGCATTGCTGGCAAAACCTACGTTCTAGACCACCTACAATGACCTTCGGGCTTTTGGAATGACTCTCGCAAACTCTATGCTTTCGGTGGTACTCTTTAGCTGAAGACAGGTCAAGATTACAACCTTCAACTTGGCAATGGGGAATTTCCATATAAGGAGAAGATGACTTGGATCTATTCAAAGCAGCAGCTGGTGAAACAGGTATCGGAGAAGTCTTACTATTACTTCCAGCAGAGACATCTTCAAAGTACATGCGCTTGCCAAGCTTTAGGCCGATCAATGATTCAACAGAGGCAGCTGAACTTCCCATTGTTAAGGAAGTTCTAGCAGACCAAGCTGTAGGCAACTCTCTCGCAAAGCTAAGATCATATGGAGAACTATCATTATCGTCTAATGTGAATTTGGATTCCTTCGCCTCGGGATTTGTTGAAGAATCAAATGAAGCTGATTTCAAGCTTTTTGACGAGGAAACGTATCCCAAATCAGAAGCAGAACCACCGGTACCAACCCCACTTGAAGAATATAAATGTCCAGATTCTAATGCTTCCATTGTCTCAATTTCAGGATCAACTAGCTGCAACTTCTTCGATACTTCAAGCTCTTTTGAGTTAAGCATGACCAAGTTCTCCCAGTCCCAGAAAAAGGAACCTTTTGGATTCAATTCTGTCATTGAGCTTGCACTCATGAAATAACTTGGCCCACTGCTATTCCCCCGAGTAAAGGACCAAGAACAGATAAGACAAGATCCGATGACAATTTACACTGTATGCATTTAAAATTAGCGTAAGGGCCTTCAGATCTTTAATAAATTATAATATGTCAGCAGGGTAGCAACATTAGTATTTAGCATAATAATCGAGAGAGAATTTGCAGATGTGTGTGAAAAGTACAAGATACAAATTTAACCTCTGCTACACCTATATTCTCTGTTGCACATCTGCCCGCCATGACTTTCCGAAAACTTTGTATAACTTCACAGACTTTTCTATACTGTGTACTCTCTCAGATTACTTTATAGAAAATGAGGAAAATAAAATAACATTGAGAAGGTATTTAAAAAATTGGGAAGGTACTAATTTAACCCAAATAGCAGTTAATCACTCTTTACAGCCACTGAGTTGTTTAATCGTTTCAGATGTTCAGAGGAACACCACCAACCCATCTTTCCGTCCCTCCTCTCTCCCTCTCTCCAATTACCTGTGGGAAACAACTGGGAGAATAGAAATGTTTCACACTGTAGCTTTACCATCACTAGCTGACAGCTAAGAATATTACCCAAAACTACTGGTGGCAAATAAATTTAGCTAAAAGCCCTAAAGAATGAGTCGGTCCTAATCTTCAAAACCCCATCAGACAAAAAGGAACTAATTGATCCTAGAATATGAAAATTCATCAGACTATAATACTGTTCGGAATTTGAAAATAATCCACTCCTTAACCCAACAAGAAAATGGCAAGCACTGAAAGGCAAAAGGAAAAGAAAAAACAACTCAAAATAAATCAACAATCTGATCTGCCCAGTCTTCAAAGCCTAAAGTAGAACCTCAAAAGATGTAGTAGTAAACCTGTAGGTTTTCTGGACCAAAGCAACGAAAGGAGAAGCGCTTAAACGATGGCATAATATCGCAAGAAAAAGAAAAACGGATCCAATAAACAGAAAAAACCAAAAACAACGTGGGAGAGGAGAAAATTAAACCTGATAGCAGGTTTCATGATCTAGAGGGGGAATATTAAAAGATGGCTGCTTAATTCTTTTTTGTGAAATAAGAAACTACACGTTTTCTTTCTCTGCGGCTATCAGTAGTACGAAAGCTGAAAAAAAAAATAGCAACCCACAACAGCAATCTCAATAACCAGATATAGAAATTTAGACATTGAGACTTCTTACCTAAAACAACCAAGTGAACCTCCTCCTTAAAGCACGGTGAGCAAAAACAAACCCAAAAAAGCAGGAAAATCTGGCCCTCCATTTCTCAAAAAAGGGAAAAGGAGGGGGAGACACAAATGGAAGGGAACACAGATTTGATAAAATGGGGAAAGGAAGGATGAAAGAAACAGCAATAAAGTATATGATGATGGTGACGACGATGATGATGAATGCAGGGTAGGGTTGAAAGGGAGGGAGGCTAAGTTATTGTGTGGGGTGGCCTACGGGGTAAACGAGATGTGGTTGAGGAAAAGCTCCTTGATTTTACTCTAAAAAAGCCAAGACTCTCTGGGATTCAGTGGCATTTATGCAAGCCGCTGCGGAACCAGCAGCAGCATTATGAGCCACTGACTTGCAGCCAGTACAGCTTTCCGCTACCTCATTTATGTTCATTTGGCCCCCATCAACTCACTGTTCTACATGTGCTTATCTGATTCACCATTTTAAGACGCTGGCGGTTGGAAGAATCGTATAAAAGTTCTTCCACACATTAATTTTTCTCTATTTTTAATCATTTTTTCAGTAATGAATACAGATAACGACACATATTTATAATTTATTCAAACTCATTGATGTTTACATCAAAAAGGGACCAGTCAAACCTACCCATCTGAAGCCTAAAGTTCTAAATTTCAAATAAATTTAACAAAAGAGAAGCTATGGTTTGAGACGCGTAAGTAGAGAGGAAAGCAAATAGAGCAAAAGAAAACAAAAACACACGCATTCTTTCTTATACAATCTAAAATTGATATTTTTACATTATTATTACTCAAAATATTTTAAATGGCTTTTAATTTATTGGCATTTCAATAAGATTATCGTCAATAATCTTATTATTTAGTATCAAAGTTGCAAAGAATTTTCTAAAAAATAATATTGAAATTTTGCATGATGGATTCTTGTTGTTGATTTCATTTTCTACAGATTTATTAATTATGATTTTAGTATTATCCATTTTTATGTTTATGTATGATTAAATTTATAGTTTATAATGTTGATCATTTTGTAGTAAACTTATATTTTCAACAATACTTGCATAAAGGCTACAGAAAACTTGTTGGGAATTTAATATCATATTTGTTGGAATAAAACTTCAACTACAATTTGATGAGTTCCTAGGTCTAAATTCCTGTGCGAATTAGAAAGCTTCTGGATTCCTTAACTTGGGTAGATCACAAACGGGTTCGGTTTTCACGTCTCTCAACCTGAGTCCTACGCACCACAAATTACAAATAAGAGGTTAGAGGATGGTAAAATGTTATTCACCGTAAATATTCCAACGCTCAAATTAGAAATCTTTTTTGGATGACGAAAGGAGCCAGACATGGAAGTAAACGTAATGAGAATGCACGTATATAAGTATCCAAGGTGTGCGTGTGGTGTTTAAAAGAGGCTTCTGCTCCCCTTTTTGTACTGCAAAGAGTAGCTCACTATCGTCACCGGATTGAAGTGGTGGTTTGAGGGAAGAGAATTGGTTCTTTCTCCTCGTTTGCTTGAGTGGATGGTGTTAGGATCGATTTTAGATCTCTAGTCACTAGTTAGGTGTTTTTTGGAACTTGAATAGGGGTCCCCTTCTTTGTTGAAGGAGACTATGTTTGCAGGCTTCGTAAAGGAGGCTTTTGGATTTTGAAATCTTCGACAGGTGGCTTGTCGGGATTTATTGGCCACTGAACACTAGTGGTGGCTAGCGATACCAATTCACATCTTGTAGTAGCGTAGGGATTAGTCGAGCAACTATCAGGATAGCGTACGCTGCGACTTACTAGTTTGCAACCTGCATAGACATTCCCTAAGCCGGTGCATCCTATGCTACCAGTCTGCAACCGCTTCGATAGAGGTGCAGTCGAAACTGATTGGGCGTGCGTTAGGGGAGCCTAATGGGTTTTGCCCTGGAATCCCCGGGTTGTTGTCACCTAATCGGGCCTGTCTGTTATCGGTTAGGCTTCATTGATTCCAGCTCAAATTTGTGTTGGACTCATCACTAGCCCCCCATGCCTGGGGACAACCCATTGCCGGGACCTGACATGTCAGAAGGTGGGTCCCACCGCTAGCTTGTGTGTGCGTTCCCGAGATGTGCTAGTCTCTGATTCTCAAGGATGTCGTTCCTTCCTCATGTGAGTATGCAGCCTTTCATAGGTGCCGCAGTGATTCGATATCCTATTTGGAAAGATTCGCGGCCTAGGAATCAACCCCACATTGATGGCTTTCCCGTTTCCTAATTCATGGTCATCGGGTGGCGTGCCCCTTTGAGAGTTCATCGGGCCTTCTGCGTGGTTATAAATTGATGGGTTCCCACACTTTGGGGGCCCAAGTTCATTCCTTCATCGGTGAAACAATGCGGGGTTCTTGGCTCATCTCATGCCCCGTGGAGTTCTGCACTGGAGTTGGATGGATTTGCAAGAGACTCGTAGCTGCTTTTGAAGCCTATCATTGTGTTCCTCTTGTGGATGTTTTCTCATTGTAACAAGGGTGGGTTGGCTACTCTACTATCATCATGTGCCTTCTCTCCGCCTGGCTAGGGTGTTCAGCGATGGAGTAGCGTCGTGAGGTTAGCAATTTGACTCAGGGTCTCCATTCCCCAGAAAGCATGCTGCCTATGACTCTTTCTCTAGCCGGTCGTCTTCTGGATTTGGCTGGTGGAGGCATATTCTGGGGTCCCATTGGGCTGCACATTTGGCACATCGTGGTTTCGACGGTCGACCTCAGATGGAGGCCTTTCCCTTGTTATGGGGGAGCCTATCTTGCCAGCAGCGAAGGATTGGTATCCAATTCATCCCGTCAAGGGGGAATCGGCGCCAAGGTTGATAATACAATAATGAGGTGACTCCTCATGATGTAGCATTTTTGCTCAAGAATGAGCCTTCCGGGCGGGTACCGTTCTTCTTCTGCTCGTATTTTGCTTCACTCCCCCCTTTTTTTGTGTATATACTTGTGTTGGCGCAAGCCTTGTACCTTGTAACGAATTCTTCATGAATAAAAGCACTAAGATTTGCCTTTACCTCTGGTGCCATTGAATTTCTTATTTACTACCATGCGGTATGACTCAAGGGTTAAAGGGCCCTCTCACCATCATGCATGCTTGATCACTCGTACATCCTAAGTGCCGAGCGGCTTGAGGTTGTCCCCGCTAGTGTCCATCCTTCAAGTCCGTATTTGGATCGTCGGTGGGAGGGCCTGGCAAGACCTGCTCGCATCCTATCTCGGGTGGCTGAATGCTGCTAATGGAGGCCGCGTCAATCAAATCGTATCTGTGCATTCAATATGCTGAGAACCACAGAGCCGTCGTATCTTCATTACTTTTCCTTGAAAAGGCACAATGCGTCGGGGCGTCGCCACGTGGAGGGATTTCGTTAGGTGGTGGAATGCCTTGCCTTTGTTAAATGACGCCATTTCCTTGGGGGGATTCTTGATATTTAAATGCCAAAACCCTCTTCAATTTGAGCATTCGTTCGTTACTGTAAGACGCGAAACCTAAGTCTACAGTCGTTACCTCCTTCCTTTGGCTGTGATCACGATAATGGCAGACAAAATGCACGACTTTGCTCCAAAGCCGTTAGTGGGATCGTCCTCCTCTTCAGGATCTGAGCCCCCTACTGAGGAGTCAAGATGGGGGAAACAAGGGCCAAGAGGCCATGATAAGGTGGATCTTGCCACAGCAGTGGCAGAAGGTTGTCGTTCGGAGCCTTCAGTCCTTGGGTCAGTGAGGCCACTAACAGTGCCGCTAGGCCTTGAATCTGAAGAGGCTTCCAATTCCTCTCGGCGTCGAAGGCCTGAGAAAGTCTGTTGATTGATCCGCCGTGTCCAACAAGTAGTTGAGGAGGCTGAGAACTGACTGCAGGCTGCCATTGCCGACATCGAATAGAGTCAGGCGCATAAGGCTTACTTCGAACAAGCCTGGTCGGAATCGGAGGCGAGGTCGTTGCAACTAGCCGACGTCAATTCACAAGCTTAGAGCCATATTGTGACTCTCCAAGGGGAGCTTGAGAAATGCCTGGAGTGACTCCAATAAGAGCACATTGTCCATGCACAACTGGAGGCCGAGCTGAGGTCGAGGATCCGCCCAGAAGATCTAGCTCTGATGCTGGAGGGAGGGTTCCAAGAAGGGATCCAACTGAGCCGGAGGATAGCTTCTCTGGTGGCGCCTGGCTTCCCTACAAGCCTCATGGACTCCCAAAACGTGCGAGCCCAGACACGATCGGAGCTGACTAAGTTCCAGTCTTCCGATCCTGCTGAGCCCAACAAGCGCAAATAGCATTGTTGTATTTTTGTGGCCATTGGTTTGCCCTTTCTGTAAGAAATTTTATTAATAAAACTCTTTTTAATATAGCAATTCATTTGCTGTAGCATGCTACATTTGAATGTCGTGCACTGCCCTTCCAATTTGGAAGTTGGATGAGCTTCCGTTGTTATCGTTCCTGGCTGTTGATATCCTTGCATTAATTGCTTGGTGTAACGGTTAGAATTTAGTAGACGGCTGCGGCCCGAGTTGAGTGACTGTTTGTCAAGCGCCATAATGGGCTGCCTTGGATAGATGTCTTGTACCCTGCTGGAGGAGCGCGTGTCATGGCTATCATTAGTGGCAATCCATAGGTTTTCCCGCGTGATGCCACTTGATATCCTTCTGTGTTGCCTATTTAAATGGTGCTTCCTGACGCCATTCACACTTTGTGTTCTCCTACTTCCAGCATCCATGGCGAAAAGGAAAAGTTCTCCTTCTCCCACGATTCAACAAAAAGTGGGTGAGATCAGGTCAGTTCTTATGGTGAGCGTCGTTGCAGCTTTGAGGGTGAGTTATCATATTCCTAGCAATTTGGCCCACCTCTTTCCTAGTGAGGAGGGCAAAGCAAATGTGCCCCCCGAGTGTTTCATCACCATATATGAGTACTACCTAAAGGATAGGCTTCACTTCCTAGTAGTGTTGGATTTGTACGGGATCATCGAGGCACTAGGCATTCTGTGGCACGGCTTATCCCTAATGTCGTGCGTTACCTGGTGTCATTGTGCATTTTTATTCACCTTCACGCTTGCATGTTTTGTCCACACTGGATAAAGATAATCTTTTGCTTCAACTAGTTGAAGGACTGAATTACTATGTCTCCCCGTCCGAGCTTTCACTTTTGAGGAACAAATCCAAACTTGACAAAGAACTGGAAGAATTGCTTCTTCTTCTTGGAAGCCCCTCCGGAGTGGGATATCCCCAACGAGTGGGGTCTTGTGTGTGATTTCTTCACAAAGAGTATGAGCGAGGAGGAGGAGGAGAAGGAAGAAAAGAAGCTGATCGATCACATCCAAGTGGCGATCGGTACATTCTACACTCAGGGGTATTACTTGACCCCTGAGATTTTTACAGTCGTTAGGTGGGAGTCCGCAGGCAGCGAGGCGACAACTACCATCCAGAAGAGAAAGGCTGGAGCCTTGACCATCCGAGAGCCATCGAGGGAGCTACTTGAGCGGAGTGGCTCATTGTTTTCATTGGAGTCCTCCTCTGATGAGGCCCTGGCAGCCCTGAAAAGGCTCAAGCGAGCAGGAGGCACTTTGACTAGGAGGGCCCTTACATTGCCAGCCGCATCAAGTTAGTCCGCTGAGTCCGCCTCGATGATGCCCACTAGAACTATCGTTGCAATGTAGGAGCCAGGGTAGCAGCCGCTAAAGGGAGATGCTGAGTGTTCACCGATTTTGACCGTTACTCTAGTGGAGTATGGCATCCCCTTCGCTGGCCATCCCTTGGGTGAGGGGTCCGTGCCAAGTCCTCTTTTTGACGTTGAGGCCGGACCTTCCCACGGCGAAGAGCCAGCTGAGCCCATCGGAGAGGAAGTCACGGTGGCCATCGACGAGGCGGCGATCAACGCTATAGAGCTCGCTAAGGTAGTCGCCTTGAACCTAATGCTGTGCCTGCGGGTGTTCCGGAGGTAGTCGACGCGCCAGTTGTGGAGTCACATTAGCCCTCGTTGCAAAGCCTAAGTCTGTTATGGAGGCTAGCGCGTCTGAAGGGTTTGCCGTTGAACCTCTAGTCGGCTGGGCTCCGACTAGCAAGATAGAGGAGGCCACTGAACAGCCGAAGCCCCCAAGCATGCCTGCATCTGGGGTCTTGCTAGACTTGCCTAGTGCTGCAGAGGAACCTTTTGTTGAGGTATGACTTCTTTGTTCGTACACTAGGAAATTTGTCTGCCGATCTCTTTTGTGCAATATATCCCCATGTTGCCATGATTCACGGATTTTTCGTCTTTCTTTCTCTTTTACAGACCTCGGCCGCGGTTTGATACATCCAGACAGCCCTCTCTCAATGGGACGAGCTTATCCGTCGAGTTCAAGAGGAGGCCGAGTGGGCAGTGATGCAACATAGGGAGGATGAGGTCGCTGTCCTAAAGTAGGAGGTTGAATGACTGAAGGGCGAGAGGCTGGTGGCCAGGGACCTCATTTCTAACCTGCAGGACTGGAGTGCCCATGTTGAGGCCAGCTTGCGAGTTCGGCTTTCCCCGAAGGAGATGGGTTGAGTGTTGGATGCGAGGTTCTGGGATGGCATACATCTATATCATCCCATAGCATCCGTTGCGGTTTTGGGCATCTCTGTAGGGATTTTTGATCCCGAAATGACGAAATCAAATAAAGTTCCTGCTTGACTGACTTCCAGAGGGAGCAAGGCCTTCAAGCACTTAGGGCAACCAGATCTTTTGTATATTTTTCCTTGTACAGCTTTTAATAGTAGCCTTGTAATCTCCAGTTTGAACAATCAATAAAGTTTACTCTTCTTTTGTCTTCTAGTGTCTCTAAGTGTTGTTGTTCCTCTTGCTGTGTTGGCTAAGATGCCTTGCTATCGTTATCAAGGCTCATTTCAGGAGCCATTCACATTGTGCTCATCCTTGGTTGAGGATGTCGTCACATCTCACGTTTAGTGGGTTGCTCTGTCCAGTGAGTTGGACGTCTCCGTACACCTAAGGTGGAGTCTCTCAAGGGCCATGTTGGTTTTGAAGCCACAACAATTGGACCCTGGGTCTCAGGTCATTCCATGACAACATCGTTTCGACGCTTGACCTTGCTTGGGGCGTCATCGCTCACATACTCATGGTCGTAGCCTATCGACCGTCGTTGACTGAGGGTGCTATCTTCTTCAGAAGAAAATCGCCGCATGCCTGCTGCTTAGGTACCCTAAGGTTTCAATGGCCATTTCATTGGGAGCTTTCAGGGCTTTGAGGCCTGCTCGTTCAACCGCGTATGGGCTGCTTGGCATGGAACCAAGGTTTCTCGACCGCTAAGGGCTTTTCGGCACAGAGCCGAAGATCGGAGTTCTATCACTAATGGACCGCTTGGCATGGGGCCAAAGTTTCGTTGCCGCTAAAGGCCTTTCTATGCGGAGCCAACGTTCAAAGTTCAATTGCTAGTAGGTCGCTCGGCACTGGGCCAAGGTTTTGTGGCCACTAAGGGCCATTCGGCGCAGAGCTGACGTTCGGAGTTTGACTGTTAGTGGGTCACTCGTCATGGGGCCAAGGTTGTTCTTACAGGGGGACAAGCGTCCTCCTAACTTAGAGACAGTCTAGGCTGTTTTTTATCTTTGAAATGGCAAGCATGCACGCATTCACATGAACAATCAGACAAGAAGATGAAAACAACAATCTTATTAATGAAAATGTGATACATGTACAAGCATTTCGGACCATGTATGCACACCTTACTTGGGCATGTCCGTGGATCATTGGTAGTATTTCTTAAGGTGGGTGGTATTCCAGGTCTGAGAGACTAGTTTGCCATCCTAGATGCGTAGCTTGTACGCCCCATTCCAAAGGATCGCTAAGATAATGAACTACACTTCTCAGTTCGAGGATGTTCCTATGAGCAGTTTTGCCCACTACCTCTACACCCCGTAGGACCAAATCCTCGACTTCAAACGGGCGAGCCTTTACCCACTTATTATAGTATCAAGTGATGCGCTGTTGGTAGGCTTCCGTTCTTAGGCGTGCCGCGTCACAAGTTTCCGAGAGTAGGTCTAGGTGCTATCTGAGCCGCCAAGAGTTGCTAACAAGGTTGAAGTATTCGATCCGAAGACTGGGAAGCCCTACTTCGATGGAGACAACCACTTCAACCCAGTAACAAAAAATTAAAGGTGTCTCCGTTGTTGGCTCCCACTAGGTCATTTGGTATGACCATAGCACAAATGAAAGCTCATCGGCCCAAGAGCCCCTTGCATTTTCGAGTTTAGTCTTCAGCCCACGCGACAGCATTCAGTCAGTCACTTTGACCTGGCCGTTAGCCTGTAGTACGCCACGGATGTGTGGACCATTCTAACGCGCAAGCTTGTGTAGTATTTGGTAAATTTCTTGTCGGTGGATTTGGTTTCGTTGTCAGTTACTATGATCTCAGAAATCCCAAACCGACAAATAATATTCTAGCAAACGAACTCCGTTGCTTTTTGCTCCGTTATGTGCATCAGGGGGATTGCTTCGACTCACTTGGTGAAGTGGTCGATACCAACGATGAGAAATTTTCTCTATCCAGAGGCTAAAGACATGGACCAAGGATATCGACCCCCCACTATGCGAACGGCCACGGGGCTTTGCGGCTCTGCAACTCCGTTTGTGGCTAATGGCTCATAGACCCGTGGACTTGACAGCTCTCATATTTTTTGATGAAGCCCTTCGCGTCTAGCTTCATCATGGGCTAGAATAAACCTTGTCGCATGATTTTAAATGCGAGGTTTTTTCCACCAACGTGTGAGCCGCATAAGCCAAAGTGGACTTCTCGGCTTCTTCAGGCGAGAGGCATTTCAGGTAGGGGTCGAGTATCCTTATCTATACAATTTTCTATCGATGATCGCATTCCAGTCGGCTGTCTTCTTTATTCGTTTGGCCTCCTCTGGGTCTTCTAGTAGGGGTTCTATCCGTTAGATATCTCTGGTACGAGGTCATCCAGTTATCGCCCTCGACTATTTGCAGCATCTCTCGCATCCTTGGTCCTCAATACTAGGTGGGGCTAGGACTTCCCGTATGCCTTGGCATACTGCTCCAGAGACCTAGTTGCTACATCCTTTGCCAACTGGTCGACTTTTTAGTTCTCTGCCATTGGGATGTGCACAATCTCAAACTTCTCAAACGTCTAGGCCTAGGCCTTCGCCTTCGTTGGGTACTTAGTGAGCTGAGGGCTTGATGCATCGAAGATTTTCTGAATCTAATTGATCACTAGCTCTGAGTTACTGTATACAACCAACACCTTCGCTGAGCATTCCCTTGCCAATCTGAGCCCTGCAAGGTGGGCCTTGTAATCCATCACATTGTTGGTGGCTAGGAACCCAAGCGCTGAGAGTATTTGATCTCCCAGCCATTAGGAGTTCTGAGTATGACTCCGGCCCCACTGCCTACTTGGTGGACAATCCGTTGATGTGAAGGGTCCACACATGAACGCTTGTGGCGCTTGTGCCTTCAACTTGGTCTGAGGTATCAGGAGTAGGGGTCTCCGTTTCGACTACAAAATTCCCATTTAGAGCCAGCCTCGGTCGAAACTCTACATCAAACTCACCCAACTATATGACCCAACTTGACCAAACGTCCGACTTCTCTTGTTTCTACAGGATTGCCTTTAGAGGCTAGTCGGTCATCACGACGATTCGGTGCTCTTGAAAGTATGGACATAACTTTCGGGCGGAATAGATGAGGGCCAGGGTGATTCTTTTAGCGTGAGAGTAGTGGGACTTTGTGCCTGTCAATACTTTACTTACATAGTTTATTGTTCGCTGCACGCTCCCCTGCTACTGCATAAGGACCGAGCTTAGGGTCGTGTCTGATATCGCCAGGTAAAGATATAGGTCCTCGCCCTCCGAATGGGAGGTTAGGATTGGAGGGTTGGTGAGGTACTCTTTTAACTCCTGAAAAGCAACCTCACTCTTATCCATCTACTAGAATTCAGTTGCCATCGTCCCTCTGAGGGTCTTGAAGAATGGTAAGTACTTCTCTATAGACTTGGCCAGAAAAATCGTCAGAGGGCAGCGAGTCTCCTTGTGAGATTTTGGACTTCCTTTAAGGTCCACGGAGAGTTCGTGTCAATGATGGCTCTGATTTTCTCCAAGTTTGCTTCAATACTGCACTGGGACACTATGAAGCGTAGAAAATTTTTAGATGACACCCCAAACACACACTTGGCCGGGTTGAGCTTCATCCTATGGGTTCGAAGAATTTTGAAGGTTTCTGCCAGATTGCGAACGTGGTCTTGGTGACTTTGCTTTTGACGAACATGTCATCTACGTACTCCTCAACAATCCTCCCAATTTGGGCTTCGAACATCTTATTTATCAACCACTGGTAGGTCGCACCAACGTTCTTTAGACCAAAGGACGTGACCTTATAATAGTTGGTCTCCTGATAGATCATGAATGAGATATACTCATCGTCATCCAAGCTCATCCTTATTTGGTTGTAACTTGAGTAGGCATCCGTGAAGCTCAGGTGTTCGTACCCGAACATGGAGTCCACTAGCTAGTCGATTCACAGAAATGAAAAGTTATCCTTCGAGTAGGCTTTGTTCACGTCGGTAAAGTCGACGCATATCCGCCACTTTCCACTACTTTTATTTACGATGATGACGTTTGACAGTCAATTTGGGTACTGGACTTCTCTTATGAACCCTGTGTCGAGGTGTTTCTTCACTTACTCCCTTATGGCTATTGGCTTTTCGACAGAGTAGTTCCTGTGATTCTGCCTGACGAGTTTGTGATTAGGATCGAGATCCAACTTGTTGGCCATTACTCAAATCGGTATCCCAAGCATGTTAGCAAGAATCCACACAAAAATATCAAAGTTCTACCTGAGAAAGTCCACGAGTTGGTTTCAGATCGACATTGAAAGGGAACCGCCGATATGCATGCACTTTTCAAGTTCATTGGGGTCCAGGGGGACCGATTTCGTGGCCTCACTAGACTGGGCCTGTTGCAGCTTGCTTCATCGCGGAAGTCTAGATCCTTTGCCAGTCGGTTAGGTGCGGCAAGAGTGACCTGGAATAGGTAGCACATTCATCCCAACATCTGGTCACCCAACGCCTCCCCTATCCCGCATGTAGTCAAGAACTTCACCTTCAAGTAAGGGATCAACGTCATGACCCTAAAGGTGGTCAGGAAAGGTCAGCCCAAAATTGCATTGTAAACGGACGATAGGTTGACAACGAGTAACATAAGTGTTCATGTAACTATGTGCGGGTGAGTCCCCATCATGACCTCTAGCTAAATATCTCCCTGCACGGGTACTGGTTCATCATCTAGGCCGTACAGAGGGCCCTCGGCTACTCACATCTGGCTCTTTTTTAGTCTAAACTTAAAAAATGTATCGAGATATAACAAATTTTAAGAGCTTTTATTATCAATAAAGACTCGTTTTAGTTGGTAGTCGAGGTACCATCTAAAACGATGGCTGATCCAACAAGAGGGTCTGAATGAGGGGAGGTTACATGTATCATATTGTCATTACTAAAACTAATGGTATCAGTCCTAACCTCTACCCTCGCTCTCTTGGTGCTGGATGTGGCCTCGGGCTGATCCCGACCGCTACTTTTGGTTGACCTACTTGAGATCATGCTGATGATACTGACGGTGACATGGTTCTTCAATGGCTCTTTAACTTCATCTTCGGTGACCTCGGGGGCTTGCCTTGAGCTTCTCAAAAACTGTGTGATGTACCCTCGGCAAACCAGGTCTTCAGTTTTCTTCTGCAAGGTTCGGCAATCCTCCGTGGCATGTCCTAAAGATTGGTAGAAATGGCAATCCTTAATCTGGTCTCCAACCTTCGGGTTCTTTGGCATTTTGGGCCACTTCAGGAAGTTCTTATCCTAGATCTATATTAGAATGTTCGAGCGACTTTCATTCAATGGCGTCAGGGTTAGGGGCTTGAACTCTCTTCGGACACTCAGCTCAAACTGTGGTTGCTTGTGAGGTTCTCGAGAGTGGCCGCCATCTCCGTTCCTCTTCTTCCGAGTGGTGGGCCCTTCCCGCTATTAGTCCTTATGCTCGGGACACTATACTTCATTAGCCTCCTCGACTGTAATGTAGGCCTGAGCGATGGCCTCAACTTCCAAGAAGGTTTGGGAGCACCGGTGTGCCAAGTACTTGAAGAACTCCCCAACTGCAAACGTAGTGATAAAGGGTTCGGCTTTATCTCATTAGAGAACTGGGAGATTCGGCGGGCTTATGTAGTGAAGCAGTTGAGGAACCAATTCAGGCTATCCTCTGACTTATAGCGGAGGTGGACGAGATACCAAGGCTACTTCTCTTCCCTCCAACTAGAGGCAAATTGGCATAGGAAGCAGTCGGCTAACTCGTCGAAGGATCGGATGGAGTTGGGTCGGAGGCCATGAAACCAGAGCCTGACATCCCCCTTAAGCGTCAGGAGGAAACACTACTACAATAGCGTCCGAAAGTAGTTCAGGTGATTCATTGGATCCGTACTTCCATCGAACGCATCCAACGTTGGCATCTTGAATTTGAGGGGAAGTGGCCGATTCGGATATCTATAGCAATGGCAACCTCCTTAGGTCGAGTTCCCGTCGCTCAGCCTCCCCCTTAAACACGTGCTACCATATCTTTTTCACCTTCTCCTCTATCTGAGAGGTGGACCCATTTCTCTTCACGTTGATAAAGTCTCAGAGCCTGGAGTTCTCCAGGAGGTTATACAGGTCGTGGCGGTTGCCCGCGTGAGGCAGCTGTGTACTACATGAGCCCTCTCCTCTGGTTGTGGGCTTCCTGTCGTTGCAAGGGTTCTGCCACTCTTGCCTTTCTTCTGACGCATCCCAGCTCGGGAGGCTCCGAGTTATTATTTGGGCCCTACTGCCTTAGGCCGCCTGGGTCTTGACGTCATTAGGCCTAGCTATTCCTACTACTAGAGCTCTTGCCCAATGTCCCCTTCGTCTAGAGGTCGACACTTGAGGTCTTAGAGGAGAGGCCCCCGTCCACAGCGCGCCAGCCTGAGCATACAACACCTGAAGCATTTGTTCATGTCACCCACATCAGCTGCCAGATTGCGCATGTCTGACTCAAGCTACTTGCCGACTTGGCTACCCACAGAGGGGTTGTTGCTGTGGGCGGCAATGTCCCTTGCTGGTACGCTAGCCTGTACTCTAATGTTGACCATCTTTTAAGTAGGAGAGTGGATGTTGTGACAAGTGGTTGGGCCTTTTAATCGATTTTACAAATGGCACCAATGATGTATCTTTGGGTCCGGGTTATCGTGCGAAATTAGGGAGCCTTCAGATTCTTTGACTCAAGTGAATCACGAACGAGTCTGGTCTTTGTATCTCTCAACTTGGGCCCTGTAAACCACAAACTATAAATAAAAGGTCAAAGGACGGCAGGATATTCTCCCACCGTAAACACTCCGACGGTCAAATCATAAATCTTTCGTAAGTGACGGAAAGATGCAGGCGTGGAAGTAAATACGATGGAGAATGCACGTATACAAGTATGCAAGGTATGCGTGTGGTGTTTAGAGGAGGCTTATGCTCCCTTTTTTATACTACAAAGAGTGGCTCACTATTGTCACCGGGTTGAGGTGGTAGTTTGAGGGAAGAGAGTTGGTTCTTTTTCTTCGTTTGCTTGAGAGTAGAGTGTTAGGATCGATTTTAGATATCTACTCACCAGTTAGATTTTTTTTGGAACTTGAACGGGGGTCTCCTTCTTTGTTGAGGAAGAAGATATTTGTAAGCTCCGTGAATAAGGTTTTTGGGCGCAAAAATCTCCGACAGGTGGCTTCCGGGATTCATCACTGCTGAGGGATGGGGTGACCAACAGTGTCGGTTGTCATATTATAATGGTGCGGGGATTGTTGTCGGGAGTGATCGACACAGGTTTGTATGACTTTGCTTGGATTGGTCGAGCGACTGTTAGGACGGCTTTGCGCTTGCGACTTGTTAATGTTGACCTCATTTTTCATTGGCTGGCATTCCCTAAACCGGCGCCTCCTACGCTATCAGTCTACAACCGTTTCGGCAGAGGCACAGGCGAAACTGATTTAGCATGCGTTAGGGGAGCCTTTGCCCTAAATCCCCTGGGTCATCGTCGCCTGGTTGGATCCGTCTGTTGGTTAGACCTGTTCGCTATCAGTTGGGCTTCGTTTGTTTCGGCCTAAATTCGTGTTGGACCCATCACAATTATATTTTAATAAGCTATCAATTTACTTATGTAATTTGATGCTTTCATGTAGTTTTAACTATATTTGTATACCCACGTTACATGAGATCAAGTTGATGGCCGCCAAAGTAATTTTTTTTCCCATGGGTTGGTGTGTGTTAATTATTCCCATTAAAGTTGTTGGCCTCTTCAAGGCAAAGGAGGGGTACTACCATGTGCAGTCCCTTATAATATGATATAACGTTTATTCAGTTATTAAATAGATACTAGTTTAATAATTAATATTGAATATTTTAAAAAATATAATATAGAAATATTTTTATTTTTTTAAAAAAAATATTATAATATCTAAATGTTGATATTAAATAAAATAATAAAAAAATATACTATTTTTTAATATTTTTTAAAAAATTAATTTTCTTCTTTACAAATTAAATTAAAAAAAAAATTGAAACTGCGACCCTGCGCATCTTACCCAACTTCAAGGTAGGCTACGCAGTCGTCTTTGCACATTTTGTTAAACTCATGATGACGTGGCGTAACCGTAACAGCCGTTGAGATAATTAGATTTGTTATTCTGATAAATCACACGCCACGCTTTTGATCCGATAATTTTTACCCACGTGAAAGTTAAATTTATTTCTTTATTTATTTTAGTATTAATTTTTTTGTTTAAAAATTAAGATCAAATTGAGCTTATTTTAAATTATTTGATAATACCAACGTGAGGTTAAAAAAAAAACTCTAAAAATATAAAGGTTATCCAATCTCAATCAAATGATGATATAAAATAAGACTTGTATTGACCTAAAATTTAAGAATAAAATTAGAAAGCAAAAATGCAGAATGAACACTCTAAAATAATAATAAAAAAATAAGATATTTTAATATATAGATATATTTTTTTTAATATAAGTAAAACATGATAATACTTAAATATAACATCAAGGTAAATGATAATTATTAACTCATTTTATATTTAGAAGTTCTGATTAACTAATACAATCGGGAATAATTGATCATCTAAATTAATTATCTGTCAGATGTCATATAAACTCAAATTTATAAAAATTAAAAGTAAGGTTTATATAAAAATATCTTAATTTGTGATCCTTAATGTTAAAATTAATCTAAATTTAAAAATATTGAATGTAAGTTGCCCAAATCAAAAATTACGCAACTACGGATGATTCGAGACGAAGGATCGGCTAATGCCTTGCATCATGCATGAACGATACCTTAATTTGTATCTTTTTTATTTTTTTTTAATATATCCATTAGAATGGCCTAAGTCTAAAAGCATAGTTTGACTGTGACAATAAGCTCAGTAACAGTAGCCACCAGTTGCTTCTTAAGATGGCACCAATGACCACAATGCCTTGGCAAGCACACCCTTCTCAAGTTGAGAAGCAATTGCCTTATGCCATCAATTGGGCCGAAATTTGGGCCTATCGATGTATGATCATTTGCCTTGGTCGATGGAAGAAGACATTACATCTTTCCATCATTCCCAAACAATAAAGAATTATATAATATAATGCTAATGCAACGTTTATATGTAGCAATATTATCATTAAAATATATATAGGTTTTTTTTAATATGTGCTAAATTTGATTAGTTGCTAAATGTGCGATGCTTATAAGCCTTTTGATAATTTATTGGTGTTATAAATTAATATGATAGTTTATTTGTAAGGCTGTTAATTGTTTTAATATTTAGATTTTCTAAAGCACATAAGACCAAGCACTTCAGATAATGGCCATATTTATCTTGAAGAGGTGATGTTAATGAGAGAGTTTGTTTCTAATTAATTTTTCTATGTTAATTAATCAGGTTTGGTTTAGTATCTATGTCTACGAGGGAATTTGAAATTTCTATTCCACTAAAATGGGGTTAATTTAACTGATTTAAATCACAATCTTCTAATTAATATTTAACAGTTAAAATTAATATTTACTTTAATAATAAATAAAAATTAAATAGTATTTTTAATAGTCAATAATGCAGTCATTTGATCAATATAGAGCAATTATAATTAATAAAAATTAAATCAATCCCTTTTCAAAAGGATAGCTTCCCCGAATCTGTGTAATATGACATTTCAATCATGCTTTTTCTTCTTTATTTTATTGTATTGAAAATTATAATTACATAAAATTATCGTCCCATAATATACAAAGACTTTCTTCTGTGTATAATAATTGAAAAATAATATCATAACTAGAGAGTTGTTAAAGTTTTATAACATAATAAATTGATATAAGTTACTTCAATACATATGTCTCCAATTATCTTTTTTTTTTTATGATAAAGATTCTCTCGGACACCCTTACCAACTCTAAATTAATAAACATAATCCTAACTATCAAAGATTATAGTTCAAATATAAACAAATAACCAAAATCAATAAGAAAATTAATAGATACAGTGTGCGTTAATAATGCTCATCTAATTGGCTTAGTATAATATGCATGACATACGTCTGTTGTCAATTCTAATGAAAATGGATTCAATTTGATCAAATGCTAGAATTTTATAATCTAGCTAAATTACTTTAGACAAGATCTATATTCATGTAGTCATGGGCCTTTAGTATTTTAAATGAGGTCAGTTTTATCAGAGTAAGGAATAGAATAATCATTGTCAGGTAATATTTTTAATTTTTTTTTTTTGGGGGGGGGGTTTAAATTTCATTTGAATATTGACAAGTCTGTAAAAAAATAAAATTTTTATATAAAAATGGTTAAAATATAACTAACTACTAACTACTCACACATATTAAAAAAAGAAAAAAACAAAGCCACATATTAAAATTTGCAATCCTCACCACCTTAAAAATATTGGGTTTTAAGATTATTTTCTTATAATTTTTATACTAAGTAAATGAGTTTTTAACATACCGCATGATATTTATGTTAGAACTGCCCCAACAAAATTATTTACCAGAGGTTGCAAGATATTTGCACAAAATTTGCTCAAAAGAATAGGGGTCGTGAGAAGTTCTACCAGATAAGCATGAGTTGTCTATTCAAACTTCAATATTTAAGAGATTTCTAACAGATATCCATAAAATGGATGCTTAAACACTAGGGTTGGGAGGTTTTTTGGGTAGTGGTCGCAAGGTGGCTATAAAGTAAATGCTTAGACAACCACTTAGGTTATAAAAAGTTCCCTTTGAATTTTCGGGGCATTCAAAATCATTTTTAATGTAAAATAGCATCCCACCACGAAGAAAAATATAAAAGAGAGAAGTGAAAGAGGTTTAGTATTCGATTCAAATTCGACTTAAATTATGTTTTTTTACCGAGATTAGAAACGTTATTCTAACTTTGTTCCTATGACATATCATTATTTAGTTACTTATTTTTTCAGTATATCTTTTTTAGTAGATTACTAGGTATATTATGAGTTGTATTTAATCAATTACGACCCGAAATTTAGCCGATCTAGTTAATTATTATTTTTAAAATTTAAAATTTTAAATAAATTTAATAAATAATACTAAATTCTAAAATTCGGGTGTGACAAACTAAATATAAAAGACCCGACCAGTTAAAATCTGCACGGAACCTTATCGGACAACCGTCCAAATAATTAAATATAAGCTACTCCACAATTATCGTAAAGGATGTAATAATTCAATCAAAATCGTGATCAGAATATAATAAAATGCCCTAACTATTTTAAAAATATAATCATGGGTTTATAGCCGACCAGTTTCAAAATCTAATTATATCAAATATCAATTTAAATCATAACGGAGTTAAAACTTATCAAATTGAACGAATAGTTAACAAATCATGTTTATACTCTTACAATGCATCCGAGCCTTTTACTTTATAAGGATAAAATATAAAATATGAGTTTACAGCTTAACAAGTATCATATACGAGAAAACAGATCCAATAAATGAGAGAAAAGGTCAATAAATAAATACTAAAATTAGAAAATAAATTTAAATCTAAGACACCGATACAGAAGTCAATTTATCAAATTTAAAATAAAATCCAATATCCAAATCTAATAAAATCTAATGGTAGTCTCAAACTCAAATTAAATAACAAATCTAAACAAATGTCTAATTTAAAAATAGTCTCCTAGGGATATATATATGTATAAATAAAATAGAAGCGATTCAGATCAATTTTAATAGGCAAATAATTAATCCAAAGTCCAAGTCCAAGTCCAAGTCCAAGTCTAAATCTAAAACCAAATCAACTCGTGATTCAAAGTAAAATCCCATAATCGAATGAACCAATAGTGTACGTAAAAGTCGAAGCAGTATCGCAACAAATAGTTCAAATATTCGGATCAAAATATATATATTTAAAATTAAATATATAAGACATACCAAAATTCATCTATGGACAAAACTGACAAATATCAAATCTAAATCCAAAATTTAAGTTTAAATATCTAAATCTATATAGAAATACAAAACATACACCAAATTTAAATTTTGATTATTTAACGACTAATTTGAAGAAATGGTTACTCATGACTCGGTGACCTTAAGCTAAATTAAATGCTGGTAAGGTCAGCATATTATGTTACATATATACTTTGTTTCTCATAGATAATGTTACTTACTACATTTTGTCACATATAATTTTGAGTATAATTTCTCAAATTATCAGATATATTAGAATATTTAAATATATTATAAAGTCTAATTAAATCATTCAAAGGAAATGGTCACTACGTCCAAGCCTTTTTCGCCGGCAAAAAGGAGTTTTCAATAACAAATATCTCCCCATTGGAAGGTGGCCAAAATATCTAATATTTAAATCTAAATGTAATGATCACAACCAGACAATGCATGTGAAAATGTACGACATAATGTAAGATTTTATACTCATTTTCATATACATATACTAATATAGGCATATATAATGTATGAAAATTATCCATTTTTTACAAAATGATTAAAAGTCACAAATATCAACAGAAATGGAATAAAACCTTCAAACAACTGATAAAATTGTCATGCATGCACAGAAAAAATGAACAATCTAATTAAAAGTGCACACACAAATTTAAAACCTCTAAATCGAAATAAAACATAATCAGATGCGAAATCAGATAAAATATAGGGTTAGAAAATATTTACCTTGACATTATACCAAACAAATTTGCCAAAAGGATACTCCGAGGTACCCGAATGGAGCTTCTTTCTCCTACCAGCACATCCTTTCTTTCTTTACTTGTGCAGTTTCTCTCTCCTTGTTGCTGCTACCTTGTCACGTGCGCTGCCGCCTTTACTACCTCCTATGACAGTCGCCTCTACCTCCTACGATCGTCGCCGACCTTCCCGACGCGTCATCTTTCTCCTCACCGACTTGTTGCTCAAGTCTCTACCACCTTCCTGCTGTGCTGCTTCTCTGTTGCGCCTTCTACTAGCACACCGCCTCCTTCTCATCCCTTTTTCTTCCTCTCCTCCCCTTCTCTTCCTTCCACCTGGCGCAAAACTCTACTGCCTCTTTCCTCCTCTCTCTCCTCTCTCATCTTACCTTCCTCTTTGGCCGATCCTTCCAAAATTGATACATGCAAACACGAATTTTGTATTTGTTAGAGACATTTGTCTAATTGGTATATTCCGTGACCATATGTTTTATAGTATCGATGTCGGGTTGTGGGTTGTCGTGTTAAAGTCTGTTTTGTCCGTTCCGCCCTCCAGTCGCTCGAGCAGTCCAAAGCCCCCGCGCTCGCCTGGTGCTCGAAACACGCTCGAGCTGAAAATCCAGAAGGTCCCCGGCCCGCCAAGAGCTCGAGATCCGCTCGAGCCGAAAAACCAGTAGGGTGCCCGCTCGACGGGCGCCTTCTGGCCGCCCGCCGCGCACTCAAGCCCTGCTCGAGCGCTGGTCCAATGAGCAAAATTTTTGAACGATTTTTTGCGCCCTCTATAAATACATACCTTAAGTTTTGAAACCCTAATCACCATTTTGATTGAACATTCGTGCCTCCTTGGAGAAGAAAGCTTCTAATGCTCCATTGTTCCTACTTCTATTGAGAAAACTTCACATTATAAGATTGTTCTTCATACTCATATAAGTTTTCTCACCAACTTTATTTCACCATTGAAACCTTGCCTTCTACCTTCGTTTGGAGACGTTGGTTCGTGAAGAAGGAGACTCGTTCGTGATCGGTAATTCAAGTGGTTTGAGGGAAGATTGACGTGAAGACCGGAAGGTGTCCGGTTCCGTTGCCGCGGGCAAATCCAAGGAGTTCCTTGGTAGGGATCATGTGACGGGAGTAAGTCGGCTAGGTTAACGCGTCGTTACCACTCGATCTGTAAATTGATTTTCATAGTGCATTGCTTCCCTGGCCGTTGAAACCCGGAGTGTTTTTCTCGATACCATGGGTATCGAGTTTTTACTTCGTTTCCAAAAATCGCGTCTTTATATTATTACTTACGATATTGTTTTACTGCGCATGATTGTTAGTCTCGTATGCATCTAGTAGTAAATATCTTTTACGTGTATTAGATATTTATTTCTACTGCTTCCGCTATACTTTTAACGGAGTCGAAACTTAATTGTTCACGTTAGCACAAAACGTGCTTTTTCAATATTAACAAAGAGAAATGAAGAATTTGTTTGCCTCAATTTCATACATCTTCTCCGACGACGGCGGCCGCTTTCCCTTTGGCTCGCGATTAGACCACCTCGTTTCTTGACCGGCGATGGCAGCGACGCTAATGTCTCCTCACCACTACACACTTGCGCCGCCTCCTCCTCCTTCGATGACGATCAGCCGTCATGCCTCCGGAGCGCCACCTTCCCTTTCATCTCATTCTTTTCTTTCTCTTCCCTTCTACTGCCAGCAGTTGTTTCCCTCTTTTATCTCTTTTTCTCTTTTCTTCTTTTCCTTTTTCTTTTATTATTATTATTATTATTGTTATTGTTATTATTATTTTATTTTTCTTTTTCTTTTACCATTCTTTTGTATGCCAATCAGTGCTCGAAAGCTGACAACAATACACCTCAGGCACTAACCGAAATAATTCAAATATTCTCTAGAATTTTTATAATATAAAAATATATAACTTTTTATCACATTCAAATTACCTAAAATAATGAATACATCCAAAATAATAATTTTTATCCAAAATAAATTAAATGGAGATTCAAGATATTATATTGTTGGTCATTTACTCGAATTATAGTAAAAGAAATTTTTGATAATGTTATATTTATAATTGGATACTAGTATAGTGAATTTTTTCTATGATTTTTCATAATTAAGAGAAATTTTTATATTAAATATTACCATTTGATTTACATGATTGATTGTGTGTGTAAGGCTCCGGTCTTTCATTTATAATAATATTGAGTGATTAAAATAAAATAATTAAAGTTGGGATCAAATGATATGAAAATTTGGTCAAACAGTTAAAAATTAGATCTGATGACTCAATGTCTGATCGAGGCCCAATCCGTGTTTTAGTGCCAAAACCTGTGGGGTCAGTACTTGAGGTGTACCTGATATGCATACGAAAGTATGTTGGTAAAATGGTTATGCTCGACGTAGCCCGAGGGAAGCTTGAACGATAGAAGATAGTAGCTATATGCTTGATGCACACTCGAGTCGCGCTTGAGCACAGTAAACCAGTGGATCAATGCCCAACGCAAGCCTAATATGTGTACAAGAACAGGTTGGCAAAATGTTTACACTCGACGTATACTTGAGAGACGCTCAAGCAATTGAGGTTAATAGGTGTGCGCTTTATGCACATTTGAGCTATGCTTTGAGCACAACGAACGAATAGTTTAGTGCTCAGCGCACTTTTTGTACAAATAGGACTCTTCGGCTCATTTTTATTATTTTTATCAAATTTTTGAGAGTAGAGTGAGAAACAATCGAGCAGAAGAGAGAGGAAGAGAGGGAAAGCTAAGGAATTTAAAAATATAGTTGATTTAAGTGAAAATTTTGATAAATTAGAGTCAATGTAAGTGTACTTTATACTTTTCATTCTATTGTTACTATTCTTTGTTAAATTTTTTGAGTGTTTCTTATTTCAATATTTATCCAAGTTATAGTTTTATAATTATAATATTTGTACTGAGCAAGTATGCTAATTTTTCATCTTTTCTTAGTAAAATTTCATAAAAACTCACGTCTAAGTACATGTTACATATATATATATGTTTTGAATTTTGCAAATTAGGTGCATGTATGTCTTAAATTTATAGTTGAATAGTCTTACATGTGATGAATTTTATACATATGTTCTGGACTTCAAAAATATATATTTGCATACTCTAAAATTATGTAAATATCTCTACATATATGTTACTAATACTGAAACTGTAGAAAATTATTAATATTTTGTGATCTTTTTGCTGAATTTTGACTTTTATAAGTCTCAAAATCGTACATAAGATTTTAAATGATTTAAATTATTAAATACATGGCTTATATAAACTAATTAATATGTACAATAGAACCTGCATAGTCTAAAATATTTATAAAAGTTTGTACATATGCTGAATTGTATATATTTACTAAATTTTCTACATTAATTGAGTATTTTATACTTTAAAAATTATTATGGCCAAATTCTACAGAATGTTAAACATGAAATTCATAATGATTGAAGGAAAACTCTACATTTAATATATGAACTATAAGTATTTTCTTTAGGAGTGAAAAAATTATTAATTATAAAGAAAAGTATATATTTTCTTAAGAATTGTATTAGACTAATGTTATCATTCAACGGATAGTATATTATAATATGTTTTAGTATATTATAGTGGTATATCGATATCTGAACCTATTATCCACAGGTAAAAAATAGCGTTCGATCTTATTTATATGATGATATATAAACTGCCTATTTACAAGTCATAAATAGTAGTGTATGACTTTTAATTGTGTAAAATTATACACAACACGTGTGTTGATTGTCTACTCATTTAGTCAATAAGACTTACTGATCCTGATTCTTAAGAAAAAAATAATATTTAAGTATAATCTAATGATTTAAATTGAAAAAAAAATATGATAATAATTTTAAAAATGTATAAACTGAATTTTCCTACACAAGTTTCTATATCATTGCAATTATTCATGATCTATAGTTCTTTTGTCATGTTTTTATTGTAAAAATATATATATATTCATTGTTATGTACCTTGCTAAACTATTGGCTTACTTATTGTCATTTTTACTAACCCCTCAAATAAGATATAAGAGTTCTTACCAATTGAACAAAAATGAAAGACTGAGTTGGCATTGAGAGTCTAGAATAGATTTTTAACAATGTTGAATATTGTTTAATGAATTTGGACAATATTTAATGTATTGTGTTATATTTTGGACAGCATTTAAGTATCTAAAAATGTTATAGCTTGGTGTTCGATAATGGTTAATGTATCAATTTAAGTTTCGACAGTTTTAGAGCTTGTTTGGTGATGTAATTAGTTGATATTTTGATTTTCGGAAAGCAGGTTGTAATTTAGTAAAAGATTGTTGTGGTTTTACGATTTAATTTAGGTTGTCGTTTGTCCGATATTTTGATATCAGTTTCGATTGTGTCGGTAGTCTAATTATGGTCTAAGTCATGGATGTTATTTGCTTTCGTAGATTTTATTATGTTGATAATTGTTTGAAATAGATATTACTTCTTATGTAAGGTCTAACGTGAGAGCTTAGGTCGGTGTTGGAAATCACATGTGACGTGGCTATTGTTTTCAGTCTTGTACTTGATGTTATATTTATTTATAATAGTCGTCAAGGTATTGGCGTGGAATTCACATCTAAAAGTTAATTAGTAGATAAATTAGTTAATTAATATTAATTAATTAAGAGCTAAATCAGGATCGGGATTTAGGATGTGATAGTATAATTTGGTTCATTGTGCTTTTATGATATTTGACGGTCGATGATTGAGGGAGATTTAGGGCTTTGTTTTTGTAACACTAATTATGTGCATGTTTTTTTTTTTTATCTATGGAAGGATCTCAACAAGTAGTATTAAATAGTATATTTTCTCTAGGTTACAAAAGCTACAATTTTATAGTAACAACGTCGAATAATTTATCATTTTACATTGAGTAATTTAGATGGCAAGACAATTTTATTCCTTGACAATAAAAAGTGAGAAAATTTTTGGCCGATAAATGAACAGTTAAAATGCAACAAAAGAAGAAAGATAAGATGAGAAAAATGAATGATGAGAGGTAATAATATATGAGTGATCTTACTAATTGTATGATCAAATTATATCTTTTAGATAGTGCTTTAATTGGTTATTAATTTGTCGAATCTAACAAAATTCTAGATAAAATTAAATGGTTGGTACAAGTTCAAGTCCTTAATATCAAAGTTGCATGTGAAGAATCGATTTTATGTTCTCTAATGGTGGGAAGGAGAAACATTTTGAGAAATATTTAGATGAGTTTAATCAAATTTTAACATAAATATAAGCACTTATGAGAAGATTAATGATGAAAATTGTTAGGGATCACTCCCATAAAGAAGTTCTTGTGATCGAAGAACTTGGGCGGAGCACGAATGTGCTGTTTCTTTCAGGAAAGAAATTCTAGTCAACAAGTATGTTGACCGGATGGACGGTCAACATTACCGGCAAATGATGTTGACCGGTTTGGCGATTAAGTAAACCGGATTCACTAAGAGATTCCAGAAGGGCAAATTTCAGACGATCAACAGAGGTGTTGACCGATCTCGTGAAGAACGCGGATGGCCAACGGTTAGCCGCCCACTAGGAAATTCCGTACAATGCCAACTCAGCAGATTTTCTGGAGATACGTGATCTCAGACGGTTATGCTAGAGACGTTTTTGATAGGGAATATTTATATTGTTGGAAAGGATTGATCCTGTCCTTTCAGGAAGAAAAAATTACCCTAGATCTCTCGGTGTGCGATTTTTTAAAGCAATTATTGTAACTCGCTGAATATAGGTGTGTGTGAGATAACTTTGGTATAGAAACTTAGTGCTGGAGAGAGCAAGAGAAAAACGATGAAGGGAAGAGAAACTACAAGCAACCGTGTGTGTTGTCGTTGCTTTTTTCTTTGATTTATCTTTATTCTCTACTGTGTAATAGGAAAACTTGTTCCCAACTCTCTCACATAGTGAAATATGTTCAGTGAACGGATTATCCCGTAGTTTTTTTCTTGATTGATAAGGATTTTCCACGTAAAATTTTTGTATTCATTGTTCTTCTTCTTTCATATTCCTTATTGTGTTATTTGAGTGAAAAAGTTAGTCGCCATATTTTCCCAACAAGTGTATCAGAGACAGGTACCATACTCTGTTTTAATAGCATCCTCGTCGTCGAAGAATCTGTCGTTCAACATTGAGCAGTTCAACAGATAGGGCAACTTCATTCTCTGGCAAGAGAGGGTGAAGAACATTCTGACGAGAGAAGGGACAGCGAAGGTGTTGAAGAAGAAGGACAAAAAGCCTGAAAATATGACCGACGATGAATGGCAAGACAAGAGAGATTTTGCAAATTGTACCATTAAGCTGTGCCTGGCAGACAACACTCTCCAAGAAGTTCTTGGCCTAACTGATTCGACGGAGGTCTGGGAGAAGTTAGAGAGTCATTACAAGTCCAAATCTCTGACAACCAGACTGCACGTAAAGAAGCAGTTTTATGGCTTACGGTTATCAGAAGGAGGAAGTTTTGACAAACACTTGGATGAGTTTAACCGGATATTGACGCAAATGTCTGCTATTGATGAGGAAATCAAAGAGGAGGACAAGGCGTTGGTTTTGCTGGCTTCTCTGTCGGCCACCTATGATCATATCATCATAACCTTACTGTTCGGTAAGGATACTTTAAGGTTGGATGAGGTTATTGCCTCTCTGCTCATGAACGAGTCAAGACGGTCACAAGGAACCTCATCATCTTCTCATTCTGAGGTGCTGGTGACTGAATCTAGGAGAAGAAGTAGAAGTCGTCACCAGAAACTAGGAGAAAAAGGACGAAGCAAGTCACGGTCTAGATACTAAAACCCGGAGTGCCATCACTATGGCAAAAAGGGCCACATTAAGAAGTATTGCTTCAAATGGAAGCGGAAAAATACAGAGAAGGAGAAAGGTGACAAAGGACGCAGGGAGGAAACGTCCTCCACCTCAGTAGTCACAAGTGGAGATCTCCTGTTGACATGTCAAAGAGAAGTAGCAAACTTGACAGACATGGAATCTGGCTGGGTAATTGATTCTGGCGCTACCCTCCATGTCACATCCAGAATGGGATTATTTACATCCTAAACTCCGAGAGATTTTGGAGTAATTAAGATGGGCAATAAAGGAACATCTCCAGTTGTAGAAAGAGGAGATATCATTCTGGTCATAAATAATGGCACGAAGCTGCTGTTGAAGGATGTGCACCATATTCCTGACATTCGATGAATGTCACATTAGCCAGTCGGCTGGATGATGAAGATTACTGCAACACCTTCTGTGAAGGTGAGTGGAAGCTGACTAGAGGGTCTCTTGTTGCAGCAAGAGGAAAAAAGTGCTCCGACCTGTATGTGATGAAGGTCTGCGCAATTGCCGGAGATGTGAACGCTGCAACTTGTAAGGAGACAGAAGATTTGTGGCACAGGAGGTTGGGCCACATGAGTGAAAGGGGACTGTCTCACTTGGCCAGGAATGGCCTAATCACCAGGACAAAGGAGGACGGGATGAAGACGTGTCCCCACTGCTTGGCCGGGAAACAGAGAAGAGTTTCCTTCAATGGAGTTTCGTCAATACCAAAAACCGGACTACTTGATCTCATTCACACAGATGTGTGTGTACCGTTCAAAGAAAAGTGGATCGGTGGAGCTCAGTATTTTGTTTCTTTCATTGACGACTGTTCTAGAAGGCTGTGAGTTTACCCACTGAAGACCAAGGATCAGGTTCTTGGTATTTTTGAGCAGTTCCATGCTTTTGTGGAGCGTCAGACGAGGAAGAAACTGAAGGCCGTCCGAAGTGACAACGGCGGTGAATACTTGGGACCCTTTGACACCTATTGTCGGTCACATGGTATTAGGTATCAGAAAACGCCACCAAAGACACCTCAATTGAATGGAATAGTAGAACGGATGAATCGTACGCTCTTGGAGAGAGTACGCTGCATGCTCTCTGAAGCAAAGCTTTATACTTCATTCTGGGCAGAAGCACTTTGGACGGCGGCCTACATTATCAACAAGTCGCCCAGTAAGGCCTCGATGGGTGAAATGGCGTAGAAGATATGGACAGGCATGGAGCCGTCCTATGATCATTTGCGAGTATTTGGATGCAAGTCATTCGTGCATATCCTAAGAGATGAAAGGACGAAACTGGAGCCAAAGACAATGTAGTGTGTCTTTCTGGGCTATGGAGAGGATGAGTTGGGCTACAGATTTTATTATCCTGCCATCAGAAAACTTGTCCGGTCAAGAGATGTAACCTTTGCTGAGAATGAGACGATTGAAGACATTGGTAGGAAGGCGAATTGTAATGATAAGCAGACGGACAAAGTTAGTATCGAAGATATCCGTCCTGTGTCATTGGAAGGCAATAACTGTGGTCTTGAGGCAGTTGAGGATACTAGAGAGGAAGTCATGGTGCCTGATAATGATCAAGATGAAACCATCCCTCAATCGGCGGAAGAAGTTGCTGTTAGACGATCCTCTCGGAACAGACGACCGCCCATTCGTCTGTCCCCCAGTGAATATATTATGCTCACTGATGCCAGAGAGCCTGAAGACTATGAAGAGGTTATGAATGGCGAAAGCAAGGAGAAATGGCTGGAGGCCATGAAGGATGAGATAAGTTCTCTTGATGAGAACCATACTTTTGACCTTATTAAACTTCATAAGGGGAAGAAGGCCCTGAAGAATAAATGGGTCTTCTGGTTGAAAACAGACGAGAACACCAATGAGCCAAGATACAGGCACGACTGGCGGTGAAAGATTTCGGACAATGGAAAGGAATTGATTTTGATGAGATATTTGCTCAGGTAGTGAAGATGTCTTCCATATAGGTGGTATTAGGTTTGGCTGCCACCCAGGACCTTGAGATGGAGCAGATGGATGTCCGAACTGTATTTCTCCATTGAGAGCTTGAGGAGGAGATCTACATGAAACAGTCGGAAGGGTTTGAGGCTAAAGGAAAGGAACAACTTGTCTGTCATTTGAGGAAAAGTTTGTATGGTTTGAAGCAAGCTCCTCGGCAGTGGTACAAGAAGTTTAAGTCTGTTATGGCCGGCCAAGGGTACCGGCGGACTACTCGTGACCACTGCGTATTTGTGCAGAGATTTACTGATGATGATTTTGTCATTCTTTTCTTATATGTGGATGACATGTTGATAGTTGGACGATATGGTGCTCGAATAAAGGAGCTAAAGGAGCAACTTGGGCAGTTATTTGTTATGAAGGACCTTGGATCGGCGAAACACATTCTGGGAGTTAGAATTATACGCGATCGGAAGGCTAGAAAATTGTGGCTGTCTCAAGAAAGCTACATTGAGAAAGTGCTCCAACAATTCAACATGGACAAGTCGAAGCCCGTGAACACACCCTTGGCGAATCATTACAAGCTGAGTACTCGTCAATGTCCGTCCTCGGATGTTGAGAAGAGATACATGAAAGGCGTGCCCTATTCCTCTGCTGTGAGAAGCCTGATGTATGCATTGGTGTGTACCAGACTGGACATACCTCATGCCGTCGGGATAGTTAGTCGTTTTCTATCAAATTTGAGAAAAGAACACTGGTCCGCAGTGAAATAGATCATGAGATGTATTCGGGGAACTTTCAAGAGGTGCTTGTGTCTTGAAGTGACAAACCGCAGTTGGTGGGATACTCAGACGCGAACATGGCCGGAGATATTGACACACGTAAATCTACATCGGCTTACTTGGTGAAATTTATGAGCGGTGCAGTTTCTTGGCAGTCCAAGCTACAAAAGTGTGTAACTCTATTCATAATTGAAGCCAAATATATTACAATTACAGAGACATGCAAGGAGATGCTGTGGATGAATAAATTTATTCAAGAGTTGAGTCTTCAACAGGAGAAGTATAGTATATTCTGTGATAGTCAAAGTGCAATACATCTCTACAAAAACTCTTCGTTTCACTTGAGATCCAAGCACATTGATGTTCGGTACCATTGGGTGAGGGACGTGCTTGAAGTTGGTTTATTATCACTGGAGAAGATCAGTACTAAAGACAATGGGGCAGACATGATGACTACGAGGGAAGAATGAAGCATGCTGCAAGATAGCCAGGTTAATGGATCAAACTTCCTCACGGTCGTGAGGGGAAGTTTGTTGGGGATTACTCCTGTAAAGAAGTTCTTGTGATCGAAGAACTTGGACGGAACACGAATGTGCTGTTTCTTTCAGGAAAGAAATTTCGATCAACAAGTATGTTGACCGGATGGACGGTCAATGGAGTTGAACAGATTGACGGTCAACATTACCGGCAAACAATGTTGACCGGTTTGGCGGTTAAGTAAATTGGATTCACTGAGAGATTTCAGAAGGGTAAATTTCAGATGGTCAACAGAGGTGTTGATCGGTCTCGTGAAGAACGCGGACGGCCAACGGTTAGCCGCCCGCTAGAAAATTCCGTACAACGTCAACTCAGCAGATCTTCTGGAGATACGTGATCTCAGACGGTTATACTGGAGGCGTTTTTTACAGGAAATATTTATATTGTTGGAAAGGATTGATCCTGTCCTTTCTGGAGGAAAAAATTGCCCTAAATCTCTTGGTGTGCGATTTTTCAAAACAAGTATTGTAACTTGCTGAATATAGGTGTGTGTGAGATAACTTTGGTATAGAAGCTTAGTGCTGGAGAGAGCAAGAGAAAAACGGTGAAGGAAAGAGAAACCGTAAGCAATCGTATGTGTTGTCGTTGCTTTGTTCTTTAATTTCTCTTTATTCTCTACTGTATAACAGGAAAACTTATTCCCAAATCTCTCGCATAATGAAATATGTTCAGTGGACGGATTGTCCCGTAATTTTTTTCTTAATTGATAAGGATTTCTCACGTAAAATTCTTGTATTTATTGTTCTTCTTCTTTCATATTCCTTACTATGTTATTTGAGTGGGAAAGTTACTCGCCATATTTTCCCAACAAAAATAAGACGTTAGTATTATTAGTCTTCTTGCCAACAATAAATTGATTTTTGAAATGAGGCTAGTTTAACCGGAGCAACAAATTGAATAAAGTTATCATATAATATATATATATATATTAATTCCATTTGAATACATATGGTTAAAATATAGCTAGCTATTCCCACATATTATAAAATGACATTGAAGATTCATGATTAATGAAGCCTATTAGGCACATTTAATGTATCTTTTATTAGATAATTGTTGGATTATGGGTTACTATTATGTAGGCCCATATTCATTTAATGTGACGTTTGATTGTTCCGATGATGATACATGAATTCTTTACTAATACAAAGGATTGTAGTGTTTTACACGTATAACCAGCACTTAAAGTGTCGATTCCAAAAGGGGAATTCTCAAAGCGCGCCCAAAGGGCGAATCTAGTGGCCTTGCATTTGAGGTGCACTCGAAGCATTGTTATCAGTGGCACTCGTGCTTGAGGTGCACCAAATGGACGTTTGAGCTCGACTCACAGTATAAAAATGTGCTAATATATTTTTAGAGTTAACAACTTGCAATCTTTAGACTTAGAAAGCGCCAACTTTGAGAAAAAAAGAATATAAAGAAAAAGAAAATTGAGAAAAGAAAAATTTAAACATCCAAGCAAGTTTTGAATCAAATTTCAATTTTTGTCGATTTTGAGTATACTATTCTTAATATTATAAAAAACGTTTTATCGGTTATATTTTTTCTCTTTTGTCTTATTACTCATTGTTATTTGTGCTATTTTTTATAAAGTATATTGTCCTTATATTTGCGAGATTTGTGTAATCAAACTGATTACATAATAAGTATATTTTGGACGTATTATTATGTAATTTTTTTCTCATTCTTAAAAAAGTAAAAATTGTTTCTTGTTTTATTATTTGTAATTATTATATACCTGTTGTGAATTGTTAATTATTTTTTTACGGTTTAAATAATTAGGTCGTATCCCAATAATAATAACTTAACCAAATATAACAATGAAATAAATTTCGTTCCTTCTTTCATGCCTTCCTTTATAATTTATAATTTGTTACGTCTAACTAAGATTATCAATAAAACAGAACAAATGTACCTAAAAATAAATAAGACAATAAATAAAAACCCACCAAGGCGAAAGTGGGGGGATAGATAGAGCAGGCAGGCACTTTCGTTAAGTTGAGCAAAATCATGACGATGATAAGAAGATTTGTGGGTGGGCCAGACTGAATGAATGACCGCAAACAATAAAAATAAAAATAAAAATAATATTTTCCACTTTTTTCCCCCCTTTTTTTTTTTGGGTGGGGGGGTTTAAAAATTACATTTAAATTTTAAAAAGTGAAAATCAAAGCGTTCACACTCAAAAAGACTTCATCGATAAAATTCCCCGGCGGCCTCGTGAAGGGAATCCAAAATAACAAAAAGAAAAAAAAAAAAAACCAAAAAGCCCCACTAAATTTAACTTTTTTATATATATAAAAATAGATTTAAGTCATCCAACAATGACTAAAAGTTTTTTTTTAAAAAATATTTTCCTTTTAAATATATTAATTATATAATTAATTTACAAATATCTAAACTTTGTTTAGCATATGATGGGATAATGCCTTGATTATTATACTTACAACTATGCAAATGAATTAAAAAAATGGGAAAAAGGTAATTATGAAATAGTGCAACATAAATTTTGCATTATGTGTAAATTCTTCTATTAATCCATCTTATGTTTTTGGTAATGAATAATTTCCACCCCCATTGTATATATCTTTGGTCCGACTCTAGATTTATAATTTTATAACTAAAGGGCAGGTATCAAATTCAAGTATTTGGTGATAAGAATCGAACTTATCGATTACAATGCCCCGAGTCTATTACTAGCAGAAGTAACTTATACTCATTCAAAATATTGGTTTTCAATTACATTGAATATGCTTTTGTGTGAATTAATTCGTACTTACCAAAATATGTATTTATTTGTGTTAACAGGAATTTAAAAAAAGTATTAGCTTTGCTTAAGATATAAAAAATGTAATTAGCTATTTTTAAATTATATTTTAATTAAAATGACTTAAATAAGGAAGGATATTTAGTTAATTTCATCAGTAGAGGGAATGAAATTGTTTAATTACTTGTGAAAGAGTATATGTTTTAGCGTATAAGTATTCGTGAAAGAACATATCTATGAAAATATATAACACTTTGTAAAGGGTGTATATTTTTATATTAAAGAGCTACAACTGATAATCTTTTAAAAAATAGTACTAATCTATTAATTTATATATAAAATTTTCTTTTTATCAAAAAAAAATTATTAAATTTTATTATTTTTTTATAATTTCTTAAAAAAATTTAACATGGATCGCATGAATGAATATACACATTGATTCTTATTTTCTATTATGAATATAAAAAAATAATCAAAATAATATGATAAAAATGCAAAATTAATTACAAATCATTCTTTTTTTTTTTCTGTATTCGGTATATGATTCCAAATCCCTTAGAAATGATAGCGATTGATTTGGAAGTGTTTGTTAGCATTTTCATAAATGATCTTTGAATTATGTATATTTTGGAAAATTACTTTAGAAAAATGTAGTTTATATTTTTCTCAAAACATACATTACTTGAACTCTTCTAATACTGATTTTATGTAAAGAATATTTTGAACTAAATTGATTATATAATAAGTGATATAATAACTTATCTATTTTGAAACTTTATATCATACTAAATTATAAAATTATATTAAATAAAATTTAAAGAATTTAAAAATAAAAAAAATGAATAAAATAAAAAAAATGAAATAACAGAGTCCCTCGATATACATATGTATATATTTTTCCATTTTTAAGATAATAAAAATAAAAAAGTTGCGTACGGGGCAGTCCAAGCTCAAAGTGAATATGACGTGGAAAAATGAGACTGGCTATTAGAGAGAGAGAGAGAGAGAGAGAGAGGGGAATAATAGAAGACGGAGCAGAGGGAGGGAGAGGGAGAGAGGAGAAGGGGCATGGAAGGACTGGCCATGCTGGGGCAGCTCATCGGGCACTTTCAAGAACTCTGCGAACTCTATGGCTCTAACGCCACACCGTTTCTTTCCTCTTCCTCCTCCACTCATTCTCACTACAACCACCGCCTACTATCCCGCCCCTTTCCCAGGTATCTTACCGTTCGCTTGAAAATTTTCGGTTTTTTTCTTTTGTCTGCTAAATATTGTTAAGTTGTTTTCGGCTGTTGAGTAATCTGAGTTGAAATAAGTTCCATTGTCTGCCCTCCTAAACAAATTTCTGGTCTCTTTGATGTTTTGATTTCTCTGATATTCGGTTCATTTGGTGTTTTTAGGTGAATTTTCGGTTTTCCTGTCAGTTATCTGTTTCTCGCGTGTTTTTTATTTCGAATTTCTTGGGCGGTCGTTGTTCCCCGATTGCGAGCTCTGGACTTTTCATATTTCCATATCTATTTGTCTGATTCTGGTTGCTTCGTTGATGATGATTATTAGGTTGGGCACACAGGTTGTTCTGCTTGGTAGGCGTAATATGCTGTTTCTTTGGATAAATTCACTCTCTCTATGCCTGATTTTGTCTGTCCTCCTCCATAGAAATAGGTTTTCTTTTGGTTTTATGTGATTCCTCTTTTCCTTGTTGTAAGGTCATATTTGGTATATTTCTGTTTGTCATTATGTGGCATTCCCCTAAATGCCTATAAAAATCTACGGTCTTTCATGGGCAGCATAGTCATAATTGAACAGTACGGAATTGCTTTGGACAAACCGATTGACATAGGCCATTTATTTTAGGGTTTAATTAATTTGGGAGTGAAGGTGGATGGTTTAGATGATGCAACTACGCTGACAGCCAAGCGAGAAGGACAATTGTGGCAAGAGAATATGGATAATTGGGCAGCCTGTTGAACCCCTAGAATATATAAAATCTTATTTCTTCCATTGCAATGATAGCTGTAACTAAGATTTTAACATTGAAGTCACAATGGGATAGGTTATCATTATGCCACGGCTCACTCTGGCGCTTTAGTTTCATCTATCAATTTTATGTAGGAGAATACTCAAATGTCAGAGAATTGTAATCTATTGAGCATTTGATGAAAATGAATGAATTGTGGTACTAAGTTACTTCTCTTGAAAAGCAGCATGGAAGAAATTTTGTGATATCTGTGTGTGACGTATAAATATGCTGCAATAGATTTTTTAAATGCCTTATCAACTTGAGAAAAACAGTAGATTTTGGCTCAGATGTTGAGCTTTTACTCTGAAATCAGTGAGTTAGGCTTGGTTTGGTATAAAGCTGTGAACTATCTGGAGTTGACTGTGGAATCAGTGAAAAATTTGTATCCAAGACCAACTTTAGTGATTGAAGATGGGGATGGCTCAATGTGTGCCTTGCCAGAAAAACTTGACATTCTGAACTATTGGCCAATGGGAAATTGGGAATTGAGGATATGATTCAAACAACCTAGGGTAGACCTTTTATTTGGAAGGGGAAGGACATCCATCCTGGAGAAAAATAAAAGGAAAGTTAATTCGATAGTGTTTTTTTCAACAGAACCTAAAGTTCAAACTCGTCCTGTCTGATCCCTTTTTTGTAATATGCTCCTTCTGTTTTATTCATCAATTAGATATAGTTTTTAGTTATTTTACAATATAAAATCCAATCCTATTTTTACTTAAGTTTAGCATTCTATCATGAAAGTTCCTTTTTTGACTCTGTAAAATATATAAGTTGAAAGTGGAGCTTTTTGTCTAAGAAGATCCTAGGTTCTGAAGATGCAGTCATACTCATCCTTAGTGAAGGGTCTCCCCTGAAAAGTCATCACACAAAGTGTGTTATTTTAGGGAAACATGCCCCTGGATCTGGAAAGCGGCTTTGTAACAATGTGCATCATTTCCATGTGATATTACTTATCCTTGCACACACAAAGCCTTTCTTTTATTCGTGAAGAAAACAAATATCTTTCACATGCAAAGCCTAATGTTTATTAATATCGTTGTCATGAATTGGGTGATCTGCCACAGGGGTTTGTCACAGAAAGCTGTTTGCAGAGATAGTAAATGCAACTCAACACTGGATACAGTGAAACTGTTATAGCCGTGGAGAATAATTCACTTCAAATTCTCGCCATCCTTTGACCCAATTATGTTCCAACAATTTAAGGAGGGAAAAAGGGAAACAAAGTTTGCTTTTGGAGGTTAATCATTATAAATATATATGGATGTTTTGAAAGTTTGAAATGGGGTGCTCCCTGAGGCTATATGATGTCATAGCCATGCACTTATTTGTGCCTATGTTTTCTTTCTTTTATTGGCTGGGGAGGTTGACTAGTTTCTTACTTGAACTGAATTCATGCATCTTGCATCATTGTATTTCATTACTCATAGCTCTCTCAACAACTAAGCAAATCTTCCCTGTGACATATTCATTTTCCATTTAATGACGTGGTCCATGTATTAAGATAGTTACCCTTCGAAAAAGAGAGTAGAACTCTCGGCAATCAGTTGTGCACATTATTCATGTATTGCCTTCTTTCTTCTTAGAAGCAAAGTGCATGAATGATTCTAATTGCACAGAACAAAGAGACAATTATATGGATTCCTGTTCATAATGCCAATCTGATTTTACAGGTACATTTTTTAGTCTGTTTCTGTGATGCACCTCTCAGTTGAGGGGGAACATGTAGCGTTACATTTACTTCATAGTCATAGTCGTTGAATGTAGGCAGTTGAGTGTGACTGGTCAATAAATCAATGCTATTCACCTGCAGCTTCTATGTAATTTCCGGATGGATTGTTCCTAGTATTATTCTGAAAGGTATTTGAAAATTCTCAAACATTTATCACGGAGATTTTTGGACGTTTAAGTGACGTTTCCTGACAAGTTTGACGGAATGATGACCGCATTTTGTGTTAGAAAATTATAGAAGACCCCTTTTGTTTGGGTTGACCTTGTCCAGGTATAAGCTTAAAACATTTTGATGTTGCTATAGTACCAGATTTGGCAGTTTCCAATTCTCCGTTTCTAAGTTTTGAAAGCATCTTATAGTTTCTGTTTACATAATTAAAATGTTCTTCGTTCACTATGCATCAGCAAGATTATTACTTATGACCTCACCTGTCTTTGTGTCATAACAGTGGTACTGTCTGTTAGCAACGTTTATCACATAGCAACTGTCTTAAATTTAGAAGCACTGATATCATATCGTAATTTGTAAGGTGAAAGAGAGTTTTCTGTGGACCTTGAATATTGATTAACCAAGAATTCTTGGTACAGTAAACTCTAATCAATTGGTTGACTCCCGCTGCCAGATTTGTCATTTTAAAATTTTTTTTTTTTTAACTTTTCTGTTTGAAACACTGGTGGTTATAGTTTCTGCTGAGTGGAGAATTTTCTTTTGACTTTTGATATTGACATACCAAGAATCTTTGTAGGCTAAGTATTTATCATTTGCTACTGGATCACTTACCCTTTGTGCCACTTTTGTCCTTTGTTAATTCTGTGTAAGAACCACTGGTCGTTGCAATTTGGACGACCAGAGAACTTTCCATTGATCTTTTATATTGATTAACCCATAATCCTCAGTACACTCAATACTATTCATTTGGTATTGAACCTGCATACCACTTTGTATATCTCATTTTGTCTTTTCCCGCCTTTTAGAAGCACTGTTTGTTGTTATTGTCGGGACAGACTCACAAGCTGTGAGTGTTTTTTATTGTCTTTTCTATACTTTGTTGGGCAACTATTTGCTAGTAGACTGCCCGAAGACCTTTAATTTGTTTGATTGTGTTGCTTGCAGATGGTGCTTACTCAATATTGATGAGAATCCTACAAATGATAATTGCCCTAGTGTCATCTTGAGAGCTGGAAAACCTGCCAATTTTACAATGTTAGAACCTCATAAACCTCCACCGAGTAAGAAACCTCGGAAAGAGCGGCACCATGTGAAGCTGCATGGTCAAACTAAGTTTTCTGAGTTGATGGAGCAGCAAATCTGGAAGGAATTTCCGGAGGACCTTCTGGAGGCTGTCATCGCAAGACTTCCTATTGCCTCGTTCTTCCGGTTCCGCTCAGTGTGCAGGAAATGGAATTCCCTGTTGACCTCCCACAGTTTCTCACAGCACTGTTCTCAAGTCCCACAAGCCCAACCCTGGTTCTATACAATCACTCATGAAAACGTGAACACTGGGGCTATGTATGACCCATCTATGAAGAAATGGCGCCACTCCAGTCTACCATCACCCCCACCAAAGGAAATCCTTCTGCCGGTGGCTTCTGCCGGGGGTTTCATCTGTTTTCTCGATATTGGCCACTGCTTCTTCTATGTTTGCAACCCTCTAACCCAGACCTGGAAAGATTTACCAGCCAGATCTGTTAAGGTTTGGTCCCGTGTTGCTGTAGGGATGATTTTGAATGGAAATTCAATCACCAGTGGCTACAAGATCCTCTGGGTAGGCCGTGATGGAGAGTACGAAGTCTATGACTCCCTAAAGAACATGTGGACACGTCCTGGAAACATGCCTCCAGGAATTAAACTACCTCTTTCGCTTAACTTCAGGTCACACGCAGTGGCCATCGAAGATACGATTTACCTCTTGCGTTCAGATCCTGAAGGGATTGTGTCCTACAATTTGGATGCTGGTGTTTGGAATCAGTTATTAATTCCGACTCCAGCCCATTCGACAGACCACACCCTGGCAGAGTGTGGGGGTCGGATCATGCTCGTGGGGTTGTTGACGAAGAATGCTGCCACCTGCGTGTGCATATGGGAGCTTCAGAAGATGACTCTCTTATGGAAGGAGGTTGACAGAATGCCAAACATCTGGTGCTTGGAATTTTATGGGAAGCACGTTAGGATGACTTGCTTGGGCAACAAGGGTTTGCTCATGCTATCGCTAAGGTCGCGACAGATGAACCGGATTGTCACCTATGATGTGGTGAAAAGGGAGTGGCTCAAGGTTCCAGGATGTGTCCTGCCTCGAGGGAAAAAACGGCAGTGGATTGCGTGCGGAACTGCATTTTACCCGTGCCTCACTGCTGCACCGTGAAGACTGATATTGTTCACCGCTTCTTCCTCTTCATCTTGGATGGATTCGTAAGCCTTTCTTCCTGTGGTTAACTGCTATCCTTTTGCTTCATGGTTTCCATTGCAGTCTCTGTTTACCTCCCCTTTATTATAGGATTTTGATTCCCATCTTCGGCAATCTTTAAGTTTGATTTCATATGAAATTTGCTAATGTTGTGAACATTTCACCCATCCTGCAGCTGTTGACTGCGTCCCAGGGTTAATGCTGTTCTGCTGTAGAATTTGATGATTTCTGCTTCCATGTCTTTAGGTTCAATCAGGACTTGAGCTAATTAATGGCACTTATTTTCATGAACTTTTATCCTTTATTTTCACTGACCTAAAATTTTTACCTTGAAAAAAAAAACAGAAAAGACTATTTGGATATCTTTTAAATAACATAATATTTATCCATCTATTTATTTATTTTTATATAAATAAAAATAACAGTACCGTAAGATAAGAGGATTTGGGGTGACTAAAAAGCTGACTTTATGACAAAGCCTCTTCCACCCTCACCAAAAAGCAACTGAACTCCAAATGCAGTGTGTGTAATATTCATAATTGCATAATAAAAGATCGTTCAATAAATTGACAAGGTAGTTAGACTTGTGATTGGTTGGACTAAAACGTGCATTTTTCTGTCACTCCTTTTTAATAAAAAATTTAAGAATAAAATTAAATTAAATTGGCGAGCATTTCAAGATATGACAAGACTCACTTTAAGATTTCAAGAATAAGACACAGCAGGACTTTTATGCTCTTAAATACTGCTTTTTCTTTCAAGTACCTCTTTCACATTTGCACAAGGTACACTTTAACGCTTCCCTTTTTCGTACACAATATTAAATATCATCGACTTTATTATAACTTCATTTTAGCTCGCAAATCTGTGAGCAAATGTGTTGCTTTAGGTCCGAAAGTTGTTAAGTGTCTTACCAAAGCTTGATCGTCCTACAATAATGCCCGGTAGTACCCTTCCTCAATAATAGGTTTTTAGTCCAATCACAAGCAATTTTTCAAGTTGATTGCACAAAGTAACAGCGTACATGGCTTCCGATGTTTTTAGGGTGCAATTCAAATACAAATCATGTTCAGACCTTCTCTCTTTTTGCCTCAAATATCCATACCCGGTTTCTGGATTCTTCACGGCATAGAAATAAGATCCAGCTGACTGGAAAAATAAATCGATAGCTCGACGGATGGAGTCTAGAATGATTGAATCCGATCTGTTTCATTCTATGATCAAATTTGTCTGAGGAGATGTTTGTTCTTTTGAAAACTGGTTTTGTGGATGCGGATTAAAAAAAAAAACTCTCTAAAGCAACACAAAATACCACAACGTGAATGAGGAAAAGCAGAGAATTGCATAGTAGGTGTTTCTTTATTCGAAAATTTCTGGGTTCTTCACATCACCAGGAAACACTCATCTGGGTCACATTCTATGGTCTTAGTTTAACTAACAAAGGGACAAGAAGAAAATAACTCTGCACCAATTTACCATCTGAGAATCGAAGAAACTGTAGCTAAGCCATTCCTCCGCTTGTTGCTGTTCTGATGATCTGAAATAGAGCTGTTGCAAGGAATAACAAAACACATTTGAGTGAAGCAGTAAAAGCAAGCAACTAAGAGATCTCATTCTGTCATTCATTATCACAAACTAGGCTGCTAATTCAACCATTTAAGTCGTATTGAAACCGTGCTTTAGGCTAAGGCGTAAAGACAAGAGGGACCACAAAAAAGAAGAAAACATACCAAATAAAAATCATCACCATCTTAATTACCCTCAACAGCACAAACTCTCTGTTCTTACAACGAAACCCAACAATGTATCTATCCTCTAGAAGCACAAGACAAAAAAATCATGGGACCATGATTCCACTGTGTAGACATCTGACGAGTCTTTTTATGCATCAACTTCTAGGAAACAAAAACATGACGTAGCTAGGAAATCGCACTCTGATTCAGGGTCAGACGTCTATTTCTGCCTCCCCTCCATCCATTATTTCTACAAATTTGACAAGCCAAAAAAAAGAAAAAAGAAAAAAAGAAGCTCCCCTCTCTCTCTCTCTCTACACGCACAAAAAAGACCACCCTTGTCACTCTAACAGGACATAGATGCTAGAGAATATGGGTGCAGATCCTTGAATGTACACCTAGTACATGTGCAAGGCATATGTCCGTGTAAATTGAAAATGAAGGATTTCCATTGTTTCCTTTTTCTTGTGTGTCTGTTGGGTGGGGGGGTGGGGGTGAGGGGATCGCTGATATAGCAGCAGCACAAATAGATTGCAAGAGCTGCTCTTTGGTGTATATTATTTGATGTGCCGTACCTGTGCATTTCCTAAAGAACAAGCTGTCATCTTTACAAACATGGATAAAAAAAGTAAAAAAATTATATAAAAAGCAGGGATATGTTCTCACATGATCCGATGATAACAAATACGAAGAACCCAAGCAGAATAGGGCCAACAGGATAGTCATATCCCTTCTTAGTAGTTGTCTCTGGAACAGAGCCTCTCCTGGAAATGTTCCTCTCAAATCTCTCGATCTTCCTATCAGCAAAGCGCCTTGATGTTGTCTGCACACAGAGTAATTGATCTGCTTTAACTCGTGTAGGCAAATGTACTATGCAGTGTCGCAAGCAAGTTATCCATTTCAACAAACACTCTTCCCCCCTCGCCATCCTAAATTATTTCACAAATATCATTTCTAGTATGCCCTAAACATACTACCCATTTTTTAGGAAGCTCAACGCAAAATTTTATTGCTTTCTAATATTAAATCATCATATTGTTATAGTTAACATGGTATTAATGCACCAACGAAGAAGTAGCTATGACAATGGAATAAGCATTGATCTCCCTACCGCATACGTTATGGTAACGTTTATTGTTTGATTGTATTTTCTGAAGTTACTTTTAGAAAAATTCATAATTAATAGTTTCTAACAAAAATGATTATGGAATATTTTAAAAATTCGGAATTGGAGCTTCTTATATAAAGTGAGAATAACTTGTAAAAAAAAAAAAAAAACCTCAATTAAATTTTTAAGAAAAGATTTGGTCAATGTGTAACAGTGTAAAGGCCCATATTTTTTTCCCTACAAATTACAAAAGTGCTTGATAGGTCCAATTTCTCATGGGTTGGCCTATGATTCAGCTCGCAAAAAAAGCTCCTTGGAAGTAACAGTTATGAAGGATTTCTCATAGCCCAAAGCCCAAAACTAACAGTAGTAGGCTCAAGCCGGCGCTGCCCTAGGTAAAGCAACGCTACGTAGGCCACTAAAGCCTATCGTGAGATAGGCCCACTAGCACGGTATAGTTAGCTCTAACTCATCTAATAAAATCTCAATGACAGCAGTTACTAGGTGGTCCCTTACACTTGCAGGGGACAACCCGTGGGCAGCAATAGCTAGCCTTTTACAATGAGAATCTTGGTGGTTTAGAGCACCAAGGATAGATGCATACTGTTGGCCACTCACAAGTACAGAGCTAGAGAGCCTAAGGAGAACTAACTAACGCCCTTTCTAGAAACCACCTGACCTTCCCCAAAGAGGAGGAAAAAAAAGGGGCTCTAGAGACTAATGAGAGGAGAAATCACCTCTCGAGGGACCGATCGTGGGGAATCCTCCTCCTAAAGGCCCTTTGAGGACCTGGTAAACCACATGACATTCGAGTGGTCAGTCTTATCATTGGAAAGCTAGATGACCATACAACGGATCTCTCTCTCTGACATACTCAAACTATCGCATTCTTCCCTTTTAGGCCACCCACTTACCTAGGGGCATCTTAAAGCCGCTGCCTAGTTGAGTGCACTTGTCGAAGCTCTATCATTCACCTCAAAGTTGCTCCTTAGTTAAGCGCAATTATCAGAGCATAACCCTCCATCTCTCTATAAGCCGCTTCCCGTCGAGTGCACTTCTCTTTATAAACTGCTCCCCGTTGAGCGTACCTCTGTTTATAACCAGCTCCCTATCGAGCGCACCTCACTCCATGAGCTGCTCCCTGTTGAACGCACCTCTCTCTCTCAACAGCTCCCCGTCGAGCGTATTATCAAAGCATAGTTCTCTAGCCTACACCAAATCTCCTCCTACATACATCTATGTATATTTCTTATCCTATCTTTTTGTTTGACTAAGAAAGGCTTTTGACTTAAACGTCGGAAGATATACCAAAAAGTAAGTTTCGTCATCCATTGACCTCTTATTTATTAATTATGGTATGCAGGATCCTGGTTCGAAGTAATAAAGATCGAACCTGCTTCAGTTCAACCTATCGGGCAAGATTAAGTAATTCCCTAATTTGTTCGATAATTTGAATTCAGATACGTATCACTGTCATTTTGTGAAAGTGTAGTATTATTATTAAGAAAAAAAAAAAAAAAACTCTACCCAGTGACTTCCATTATCCCATGCACACCTTTGAATATGCTGAGTTGGATAGATTGTTACTTATGCAGACAAGTAAACCTTCTTTAATTGAATGATTCGAAAATTTTCAGAGAACACTATTTACTTTCCCCTGCATTTTCAACCATGCGTTCTCTCTCTCTCTTTCTGCGCATTAGTAACGCGTTAAAGGTGCGCATGAAAGTCAGACCATTATCTTCTAATCATCAAAAACTTTTCAGAATTCACATCCATATGACGATACAAAACGGTATCACACTGGACTTCCCGAAACAGATTTACGTTTGAATTTTTACTTAAAATTTCGGCAGAGGGACGGGGATTGATCGGAATTTTATCAATCTGTCGTGCATAACATTGACATACGAATAGATCAAGACATGCAATTACAATTCCTAGAAGACGATGAATGAATCAGGCAATGCACAATTCGTATATTCGATTGGCTGGTATGCAATAGCACACCAAAATTTCCAATTTGACAGACGAAATTAAGGAAGAGTGTGAGAGAGAGACCATGTTTTCGACGAGATCTGGTAGCAGGAGATACAAATCGGAACAACGTCTATGAAGCGCCGGCAGAAAGAAGGTACGAAAATTCTCTGCTTCTATTCTCTCTCCCCCGCCGAACAACGACCGCCACCGCTGTTCCGTTCTGTCTTTCGGACTGTTTATATAGCATGACAGACAGACAGACAGACCCGGTCCATCGTCCGCGTACTTAAGTCGAACCGTGCCACGTTCGTTCGCCACGGTTCATCCGTTGATTGGACAAGGGCAGCCACGTAGGATCTGACCCAGTTCGAAAGTGCTCCACCCAGGTGATTAATATAGTTTTTTTTGAAAAGACTATATAATGCTGTATTATTACATTATTATAAAAACATTTATCATTGGTTTTTAAATGTATGTCGAGTTTAATTTATTAATAAAATATGTAATCACTATATTTGTTTTAATAATTAACTAATATTATATGGTGACATAATTCTCTTAATATGTTATATTATCACAAAAAACAAAAAAAAATTAATAGAATGATTTAGAAATAGCTCCTAATTACAAAATAATCCATACCATATGATAAATTGATAAAATATATGATTTATGCTAAGATATTTTTTTCCCGCGAAACATTAATATGAATATTTTTTTTAATAAAGTTTTTCTAACAAGAACTTGCAACAGAAGATTACAGTTTGTGGGTGGTGTGGGCTTTTTGTTTGTCCTTAATAAAATTATTTTGTTTAATTTCTAAATTTGCATCTCTTTTATCTTTGGTGGAACAAAATAAATTAGTTGTTTGATATATTTATTTTGGTAATTTTTTTTGTGAAAAGATAAAATAATTATTTATGACTGAAATATATAATTTTATATCAGAAAGTATATTGATAAATATTATGTTATACTGGTTCCGAAAATTATCATATAAATTTTTAATAATTATTTGATAATAATTTTGATCTATATATAGGAAAAATGTATAATAATATTGTTTAATTATCAAATTAGGTTGATTAGAACTTATATCTGCAAGGCCCCGGGCGCGGTTGTCGTTTGCGGATTAGAGAAACCTTGGATTCCTCAACGTGCGGCTTTGGAAGAAGGGTCCTGGTCTCCGTCTCTATGAACCTGACTGCGCACAACACAAACAACAAACAAGAGGTCAAGGGTCCTAGAGATTTCTCCCACCGAGGCCGCTCCGACGCTCAAGTCAAGAAATTTCCGCAATAACGGAAAATGGCGCACCCTAAGGGGGTGCGCGGAGGAATCTTGTGAAAAGCGTAAGAGATGCTTGTGCGGTGATGTGGAGAATGCAGTGAGCAGGTAGTGGAAGGCCTGGCTTCCTTGGTGCACCGCAACGGGTGGCTAACTTTCCCGTGATCTGAGAAGATGCTGGGAAGGAGAGCGAGCTAGCTATCGCCGACGGAAGTGAGGTGGTACACAGTTCCGACTCGTTGCTCTCTTGTGATCGATTAGAGAAGAGGGGAGCAGTAGAGTTTGACTCGTCGTTTGAATTCTAGATTCAAAAGGAAGCAGCAAATGAAGATGCTCCAGAAAAGTTCCTTTCTCTGTGGGGTGTGAGGGCTCTTATACGCCTCTTCCCGTTGGACTCTTGGGCGCCAAAACGCCCGTTGCTTGGGCCATCGCGTCGCTGGTCACTGTTGTGGACCGCCGGTCGCACCGGTTGTCGTTTTGCCGTGGCTGGCACGCTGCTGAGCGTTGTTGACCACGCCCGATTTTTCCCTGAGCGGGGATTGGTGGGCCACCTGCAGACAGCAGCGGGTGCATTGGCGCTGCGCCAGCCACTCTCCTATTGGCTAGCCTTTCCGCCTTTTTCGCCTGTTTCCCGCGACGCATTTAATGCGCTGCAGGTTTTCGTTGTCTTCCGCCAGCATGGGTTCGCGCCTTTCGACCCTTGGGCTGGGCTGACTTTCTCGCGTGGGCTTTTAGTTCTCTCGCGGGCCGCGGCTTGCTTCGTGGGCTTGGACATGCTTCATGGGCCAGGACATGGGACCCAACACTAGCCCCCCATGCCTGGGCCGGCCAGTGGTCGAGCCTGGCATGTCCTCTGGGTCCATTTTCGTAGCCTCACATCCTTCCTCATGCCGCATCATCTTTTGAAGTTGCCGCCCTTTCAGGAGAAAATTTGCCTATTTAAACACGCCGCTTTCTCCCGAAATCTGGCAGCTCTTTGTACTTGCACATTTATCGGCGGTTTGATCTTCCAGTGCATATTTTCTTGCCGCGAAATCAATGGAGGACACATCCAACGACTCGGAACGCTCCTCTGGTGAGTCTGAGTTTGGCTCTCACGTTCCTGGGCCTTCAGGCGCCGGCACTTCAGGAGAGGCCCGCTCTGGGCCACGCTTGCTGGGCCTTCTCGAGTCGAGGAGCGCCTCCGAGTTTTGAGAGAGTCCACCACGTCAAGGGGGCCGCCGCGGCGGTAGAGTGGCCGAGGCCGCGTCCGCGCACTGGAGAGCGCCGGGCCGAGTCGGGCTGTGGCGTGCGCCTTGTTGGCGCCAACGTGGGGGCGCAGGCCCGCATATTGGCGCTTGAAGGAGAAACGGAGTGACTCAGGCGGCAACACGAGGCTGAAGTTGCCGGGCTGCGGATGGAGGCCAGGATCACTCGCCTCACGGGCGCTAACGTGGACGTGTAGGCCCGTGCCCTGGCGCTTGAAGAAGAACTCAAGCGACTCAAGCAACAGCACGAGGCTAAGGTCGCCGAGTTGCGGTCGGAACTGAGGACGAGGCTTCGGCCAGAAGGAGTGGATCCTATCTTGGAGCAGACTTACTTTGATGCCTTTAGGCTTTGCCGGAGGTTGGCTTCGCTGGAGGACCCAGGCTTCCGCGTGGGGGTTCTAGATCCTCGCAACTCGTTCGCCAGAACTCGTGATCAGTTGGTGGATTACCACGTTCAAAGCTCTTCTATTGGCCACTGGGACCATTAGCCGTTTTTATCTTTGTCGTGCTCTTCTCTTTTATTTGTAACCGTTGTAACGGAATTTTGTTCATATAATAAGAGTCGTCGGTTTTTCGTCCCGCTTTGTCCGCCGAATTTTTACTTCTCAGTTGCATTTTTTGCTTTGCGCTATCGTGCGCGTCTTCAGGGGCTCTGCTATCGTGAGCCCTTATTTAATGCGGCGGTGCCAGCATGGACCCTTGCCAGGCGGCTGAAGGGACGCACCTGTTAGCCTGGCGTCTAGCCATCATTGCGAACGATTCAGATCCTGTGGTGCGCCGTGAAGCCACCACGTGTCCCAATCGCCTGTGGCGGTGCCGTTTTGGTTTCCCGCCTTTTGGCTTGGCGTTGCCTATTTAAACCGATCGACAACTGCTTCCTCTCGTCCGCTGATTTCTTCTCTGTTTGTATTTGTGATTTTTGAGAGATAAATGGCGATAAAGAGGGAAAGCTCTTCTTCTTCTCATGCTCCCAGAGCTGTGCGTCATGGCATTCTCAATACCAAGTCGGTCCTGACTGCTGGGAACGTTGCTGCTCTCATAGTTGATTATGGTCTTCCCCACGATTGGAACTGTCGTGCTCCTGATGCACTGGATAGAGCCAGCGCCCCCCCAGCGGGCTTCATTACAGTGTACGAGCACCATCTCGAGGGGGACTTCGTTATCCGTCGAGCCGCCACCAGACGCGGTGGTTGACGCGTTAGGTGTCCCGATGGCAAGGTCGCATCCCAACGCCTTGCGCTATCTCGGTATCCTTGTGTATTTTTGCCCTCCTTCACGATCGCACTTTCGACGCCAAGGCAAAATGAGGATAATCTTCCGGTTCACGGAGTCGGAGGATTGGGTGTCGATGTCGCCCAAGGCAGGGTTTCACCTTCGCGGCACCAATCCTGATTCAGTGAAGGGCTGGAAGGAGTGCTTCTTCTTCTTGCAGGAGCCCCCTGACTCTGAGCTCCCAAGGGCGTGGGGCCTGATTTTGGAGTACTTCCAGGAGAAGCCAACTCCCGAGGACATCACAGAGTCAGAGAAGCTGCTAACTGCTATCAAGTCTGAAGAGGAGAACTTCTCGATTCAGGGCTACTACCTCACCTCCGTTACGTTCGAGGCCTGTAGGTGGGGATCTCCCGCGGGCTGGGCGATGGCTGGTCCAGGTAAGGGAAGTCCTGGAGATACAGCCGCCCCTCCACTACCCAGGGAGACCAAGGAGGGAAGCTGCTCGTTGCTGGAGTCGTCGTCAAGCGACGACGAGGACAAGGCTGCCCTCAAGAGGCTAAGGGAAGCCAAGGGGACTTCTTCGAGGGGATCCAGGAGGCGGATCGCCGGCCCTTCCGTTGTGGTGGGAAGTCCGGCTTCGAAGAGATCTGCAAGCGCGGGTCGCCAGGGGGAAACCGCTGAACCGTCGTCGACTTCGGGCGGGGGGCTAGCCGCTAGCAAAGTTCACGAGGTCGAGTCTCTACCCGCTGGGGATCCACCCACTTGCTCCGCCGCAGAGGCGACGGATGATGTCGTCATTCTTGAGGGCCCGGAGGGACCGTTTGCTACCGGGCCTGAGCCAGCATCGGAGGCCAGGGGACCTGCGGAGTCGCCAGCGATCCTGGCGGAGCCCATTTCTGAGTACAGGCCTGCCGAAGATCTGGCCGCACCTGCAGAGGACGGCGCCGCCCCCGCTACTGATCCAGTATAGGCTGACGAAGGGAAAGCCAGGACGTCCTCGTGGCAAGAGCCCCCGAGCATTCCTACGGCAGCTAGCCTTCCAGTCAGCCCTCCTCCAGCAGGCGAAGGAGCTGAGCCCCAGGGAGAGGCTCTTTCAGGCGATCTCGCGCGTTCTCCGAGGGCGGCTCCTACTCAGGTACAGCTATTTCCATCTGGCCTTTCTTTTTGGTTACATGCCTTGGAAGTGCTTTTGACATTGCTTCTTATGCAGGCTCCGGATGAGGTCGACCCTTTTAACGCGTTGTCCGCTCTCTTCCAGTCGGCCGTCGTCAACGGGAGGGCCCAGTTCGCGTCTCTTAGAGAGGAGAATGGGCTCCTGCAGCAAAGAGTGGCGCAGCTGGAAGCTCTACTTGTCGCCTCAGAGGCCCGCGTCACCAGGCTGGTCGGAGATATGGTTGGCCGGTACTCTCAATCGGAAGCGCGGCAGGCGATGGAGGCTCGATATTGGGACGGCATCCGCTTGTGTCGCAGGATCGTCTCCTTGGCGGCTCCTCACATCCCTATGGGCGTCCTTCATCCAGGGAACGCAGGGATAGAAGAGGCATCTCGCCTGAAGACCTTCCCTGTGGAAGCGGGTCCATCGAGTCTTCCTGATTAGTCTCCGCTGGTGTTGGTTTTTGGTGATTGTCCTTTGTCTTTGTATCATGTTTGTTCTTCGCATATGAATGAGAAGCGTCTTTTCATACTTTGCATCTGTGTTTTTTCTATCGTAGAGTGTTGCTCGCTATCTCTTTTTGCTTTCGTCAATTGGATCATGCTTCGTGCTTGAACATTGGGCTCTTTGGAGCCACTGCTACTAAGGCCCTATCCAGGCGCCTTCTTGCGTGGTGCTCGTCCTTCGTAAGAGGATGTCATCACAGCTCACACGTTTGGGGGGCTCAATCCGGTGAAGCGGATGTCGCCGCCAAGCCCTCGAGTAGCAACGAGGGTCGGGCGCAGCGGCCCATGAACCTGGACTCCCGGGTCTAGGACTCGGTCGCGTATGATTGCGGGAGGTGTGTCGCCCCTGCTCAAAGTGTTATGATCACCAGGTTGAGGTCCTAGCCCACGACCATTATAGACTGAGGGTGCTCTCTTCTGTTGGAGAAGGTCGCCGCACGCCTGCGATTCTTTGCCCCCTAAGGTTTTATCGGCTGTAGAGTGGGGACTCGGGGAACCCCCAGGCCTGATGTTTTGACCGCACGGCTCGTCGACGCGAAGCCTGTTGGGTGGACCGCCTGGGTCCTTTGTTCCAGCCCACGGCTGCCGGCCTCCGGGCTATCTAGCACGGGGCTTGGTCTCTGGGTGGCTGCTTGGGCCTTTTGGCGCGGAGCCATAATGCGTAAGCCCGTCCCCAGGCCATCTGGCGTGAGGACAGGGTCCTAGGACGGTCGACTTCGGACTGCCTGGCGCTAGGCCAAGGACTGGTTTTACGGACGGACACTTGTCCTCCCGACTTAGGGGCAGTCTAGGTTGTTTGATTTGAGAATTCAATGCATGTCATCAACTCACACAAATGAATATGCAGGATGATAGAAAGAGTGATTATGTTAATCAAAGATGAAGCTCAAGTCCAAGCACTCATTATGATGCATGCGTGTGCGACTTACCTGAGTCGGCGTTGCATTACTGATAGTATTTCCTTAAGTTGGCGGCGTCTGTGTCCGCGGGACCGCTTTTGCTTTTGGGGCGCGAGTTTGTACGCTCCGCTCAGGAGGATTGCAGAGACGAGGAACGGCCCCTCCCACCCGGGGGAGAGTTTGTTCCTGTTCGCGATCTTTTCCGCTGCCTCTACGCTCCGGAGGACCAGATCTCCAACTTCCAGTGGACGCGCCTTTATTCGCTTGTTGTAGTACCGTGCAACTCGCTGTTGGTAGGCCGCAGTTCTGAGTCGTGCGGCGTCTCGAACTTTCGAGAGCAGGTTCAGACTTTCCCGAAGCCTTTGTTCGTTGGTGGTCGGGTTGAAGCATTCGATCCGCAGGCTTGGCATCCCCATCTCTACGGGCACCACAGCCTCTGCCCCAAAGCAAAGGTTGAAGGGTGTCTCCCTTGTTGGCTCTCTCGCTGTTGTCCAATACGACCACAGCACTGACGGTAGCTCCTCAGTCTAGGAGCCCCCTGCGTCTTCCAACCTGGTTTTTAATCCATGCAGCAGTGTGCGGTTGGTGACTTCGACTTGTCCGTTCACCTGAGGGTGCGCCACAGACGTGTGTACCGGCTTGATGCGAAGGTCGCGGCAGTATTTTGTGAAGCGTTTGCCGGTGAATTGGGTTCCGTTATCGGTCACCACGACCTCAGGGATCCCAAAGCGGCAAACGATGCCTTGACGGAGGAACTCCGTCGCATTTTGCTCTGTGATCTTGGTGAGAGGGACGGCTTCCACCCACTTCGTAAAGTAGTCAATGCCCACGATCAAGAATTTCCTTTATCCGGCAGCCATGGGTAGGGGTCCAAGTATGTCGAGCCCCCACTACGCGAACGGCCATGGGGATTGGGGATAGTGCAGCTCGGTGTGCGGCTGGTGCGTCATGTTGCCATGGACCTGGCAACTTTCACACTTCCGGACGAATTCCATAGCGTCTCGTTTCTTGGTGAGCCAGTAGAACCCTTGCCGCATGACGTTGAACGCTAGGTTATTTCCGCTGATGTGCGAGCCGCACAGCCCAGTGTGCACTTCGCGGCGCGTGTCGGCTTCCTGCGGGGTGAGGCACTTCGGGAGGAGGGAGTACCCTGCCTCGTATAGCCTCTCATTCAGACTGTACCATCCTGCCGTCTTCTTGATTCGCAGGCTTCGTTGATGTCATCCGGTAGGGTTCCCTCGCTTAGGAACCTTACGTGCGGTGTCATCCAGCTTGTCCCCTGTTGACCCGTAGAACTTCTTTGTCTTCGGCGTCGATCTTTAGTGCGTCGGGACTTCCCGAGCTCCCTCGCGTCTTGCTCTATAGTTCGAAGCGCGCCGTCCGGGCCGCCGATCATTGCTTTCGTTATCCGATCTCGGGATATGCTCAATCTCAAACCGACCAAACTCAGGGATCAGGGCCCTTACTTTCGCCAAGTACCTCACAAGCTGTGGGTTCGAGGCTTCAAAGTTCCCCTTCACCTGATTAACCACGAGTTCGGAGTCACTACGCACGACCAACGACCGCGCGGAACACTCCTTCTCCAGTCGTAGGCCCGCGAGAAGGGCCTCGTACTCCGCAACGTTGTTCGTGGCGGGGAAAGCCAGAGTAACGGAGTATACGATCTCCATGCCCTCGGGCGTCCTTAGCACGACACCAACTCCGCTGCCTGTCTGGGTAGATGATCCGTCTACGTTCAGGGTCCACGCAGGTGAATCGTCGCCCTCCGTACTTCCTGGATTGTTGTCTTCTTCCCCGTTTGGCGGCGCGCGCCGACGATAAAGTCCGCCGAGCTCGTCCTTTCCACGGGGCGGGGCCAAATTCAGTGTCGAATTCCCTAGCTCGACAGACCCATTTAACCAAATGGCCGGACGTCTCTCGGTTTTTGCAAGATCGACTTGGTGGCCGGGTCCGTCTGACGGCGATCCGGTGAGACTGGAAATAGGGCCGCAGCTTCCGCGCCGCATAGACAAGCACGAGCGCCATCTTTTCAGCATGCGGATAGCGGGCCTCTACGTCAGTCAGCACCCGACTCAGGTAATACACCGGCTGTTGTCTGCCCTCGTGCTCCGCAACTAGTACTGAGCTGAGGGCTGCTGCCGATGTGGCCAGGTAGATGTAGAGATCTTCCCCTTCACGCGGCGAGCTTAAGAGCGGCGCGCTGGAGAGGTAAATCTTCAGCTCCCTGAAGGCTTCGTCACATTCTTCACTCCACTTGAAGCCGTGCGATTTGGTCCTCCTTAGCGTCTTGAAGAAGGGCAAATATTTCTCGGTTGACTTGGCTAGGAATCGCGAGAGAGCGGCTATCCTCCCGGTCAGCTTCTGGACTTCTTTTATTGTCCACGGAGGGTTCAAGTCAAGTATGGCATTGATCTTTTCTGGATTGGCTTCTATGCCGCGTTGGAACACAATAAAGCCTAGGAACTTCCCAGAGGTCACTCCGAACGCGCACTTGACAGGATTGAGCTTCATTCCGTGCCGTCGGAGGATCTGAAAGGTCTCATCTAAGTCGTTGACGTGGTGGCTCGCGATTCTGCTTTTCACAAGCATGTCGTCGACGTATACCTCCACGTTTCATCCAATCTGAGCTTCGAACATTTTGTTCACAAGGCGCTGGTACGTCGCGCTAGCATTCTTGAGACAAAAGGGCATCATTTTATAGCAATACATCTCTTGATCTGTCATGAACGAGGTGTGCTCCTCGTCTTCTGGGTCCATCCGGATCTGGTTGTACCCAGAGTATGCGTCCATGAAGCTCAGGAGTTCGTGCCCGGATGTGGAATCCACGAGCCGGTCAATCCGGGAAGCGGAAAGTCATCTTTAGGGCAGGCCTTGTTCACGTCCGTGAAGTCGACACACATCCGCCACTTGCCAATGCTCTTTTCACCAAAGACGACATTGGGATGACCATTCCGGTACTGGACTTCTCTAATGAATCCAGCTTCCAGGAGCCTCTTCACTTCTTCCCTGATGCCGACCAACTTCTCGACGGAGTGGTTCCTCCGCTTGTGGACTATGACCTCGGCCGATATCCCGGGCATGTCAGCGGGGACCCAGGTGAACACGTCGGAGTTAGCCCTAAGGAAGGTAATCAACCTGTCGCGCTCCGTAGGTTGAAGGGATCTCCCCACGTTGACGCACCGTTCCGGATCGGAATGGGTCAGCGGGATCGCCTCGGTTTCCTCTCCAGACTGGGCCTGTTGTAGCGAGGTCTCGTCGCGGAGATCAAGGTCTTCGTTCGGGTTGCATGACGCCACGGGGTTGATCTGGGACAAGTAGCAGGTCCGTCCCATTTCTTGGTCTCCAAGGACTTCTCCCATGCCTCAGGGGGTGGGAAATTTCACCTTCAGGTGCGGAATGGACGTCACAGCTTCGAAGGCGGTCAGGAAGGGTCTGCCTAATATGGCATTGTAGACGGATGGAAGGTCAACGACGAGGAACGGCAGCTCTCGCGTCATGGAGCGCGGGTGTGTCCCCATCGTGACTTCCGGCCGCATTATCCCTTGCACGGGGACTGGTTCGTTGTCCAAGCCATACAAGGGTCCGCCTGTAACTTTTGTTTGGCTTCGTTTTAGTCCAAGTTTAAGGAACGCAGTGAGATACAGTAAATTTTATGAGCTTCCATTATCAATGAAGACCCGTTTCAGTTGGTGGTCATCACCACCAGCTGAAACAAGGGCCGATACAACAAGGGGGTCGGTATGATGAGAGGTTACATGAGCCATGTCGTCGCCACTAAAGCTAATGACATCAGTCCTAACCCCTATATTCGCCCGCTTGTTGCTGGAAGTTGCCTCCGGCTGTCCACGCCTGACGTTTGCAGCGTCAGTGGAGGAGACCATGTGGACCACGCTGGCCACCGTGCAGGCTCTCGGAGGTTCGCTGGCTTCACCGTCGGAGATAGCAGTTCCCGCCCCCGAACTCTTCACGAACCGCTTCAAGTGTCTCGCGCGGATCGGATCTTCATTTCTGCCGCAGGGTCCGACGCTTCTCGGCCGAGTGCCCCCTGCATAGTGCGGTACTGCAATACTTCGTCTAGTCACCGCCACTGGGACCTTGGGCCTCTTCGCCACTTGAAGAACTTCTCATCCCGGATCTGCATCGGGATGTTCGCGCGGCTATCGTTCGGAGGGGCCGAGAGGTCCTGCTTGTAATCTTTTTTGGCCCCGCTGGGGCCAGCTCTGCCCCTTTTGGCGCTTCGAGAAGCCCGGCTGTCATGCCCCTCTTTCTCCCGCCGAGATGCTCAAGGGGCTTCCGGGGGCGGTCCACTCGCTCGGGCGCTACGCCTCGTTGGCCTCTTCGGCCGTGATGTATGCCGGGCAATGGTCTCACTTCTCCCCTAAGGTCTCGAGGCGCCCAGTGCGACAGTGTTTGAAGAAGTCCCCGCCGCGGAGTGGCGACAAAGGCGCTGAGTTTGATTCGCCGGAGAGATGAGGGATCCGCCGCGCCTCGATGAAACGTCCGTAAACGGCTTCAGACTTTCATCTGGCCTTTGGCGGAGGCGGACCAGGTGCCAGGGTTGTCTCTCCTCCCTTCTGCTAGAGGCGAACTGGCTCAAGAAGCTATCAGCAAGCTCGTCAAACGAGCGTATGGAGTTCGGGGGGAGGCCGTTGAACCAGAGCAACGCGTCACCCCTAAGGGTGATTGGAAAGCACTGGCACATCAAGGCCTCGCTTACCCCTTGTAGAGAGAGGTGAGTGCGAAAGCAGTTGAGGTGATCCATTGGGTCCTTGCTCCCGTCGTATCCCTCCAGGACCGACATTTTGAACTTGCTCGACAACGGTTGCGTCCGCAAGTCCATGGCGAAGGGCGATCTACGGAGGTCGGCGGAGGAGGGCGTGGGTTTCTCCTTATGCAGGGTGTCCCACAACACCTTGACTTTCTCCTCCATCGAGGGGTCCGTAGAACCTCTCCGCGCATTGATGACGTCACGGAGCTCCATGTTGCCCTAGAGGTGTGTCCGAGCTCGTCGGGGATGGCGGCTCTCCGCCTGAGTGGCGCGTTCGCCGTTGGAGCTGGCGCCGGCTGGCCTCCCATTGCCGCGCGAGTTACGGGGGTTGCGCCCTTCGGGGCTATCCTCCCTGTCATCGTCGGCGGGATGGCTTTCCGCTTCATTCTGGCCGTTTTCACTTGGGGCCGCCGGGGCTGCAGCGCGGTCGAGTTGGTTGGCTCGCCTCCTGCGAGCGGCCTCTCGATGCCTTTCTCTCTTGGAGGTGGAGGCCTCGGGATCTTTGAGGAGCGGTCCCGGCCAGGCAGGGGCCTCGTGTTCTCGCATATGGCGCGGAGAACTCGCTTTATATTGTTCATGTCCGCAGCCTGCGGCGGACGCCGAGCTCCGGCCTGATCGTTTGCACGGCTCCCGTAGGGGAACTTCATTTTGACGATGACTTCCATCGCGGAGCACTAGCTTATGCTCGAGTGTTCACCATCGCCTGGGATTGAGGAACAAGGTGGGAAGGAGACACTTGGCTTTGTCGGCCCCCGACGGCGCCAATGTTTGTGTCCTGAGCCTGGTTGTCGTTGTACAGATTAGAAAATGTTCGGATTCCTCGGCGTGCGCGGCTTTGGAAGAAGGTCCGTCTCGTCTCTATGAACTGGACTGCACAACACAAACAACAAACAAGAGGTCAAGGGTCCTAGAGAATTTCTCCCACCGAGGCCGCTCCGACGCTCAAGTCAGCAAATTCCTGCAATAGACGGAAATGGCGCACGCTAAGGGGGTGCGCGGAGGAATGCTGTGAAAGCGTAAGAGATGCTTGTGCGGTGATGTGGAGAATGCAGTGAGCAAGTAGCGGAAGGCCTGGCTTCCTTGGTGCACCGCAATGGGTGGCTAACTTTTCCGTGATCTGAAAGATGCTGGGAAGGAGAGCGAGCTTGCTATCGCCGACGGAAGTGAGGTGGTACACAGTTCCGACTCGTTGCTCTCTTGTGATCGATTAGAGAAGAGGGGAGCAGTAGAGTTTGACTCGTCGTTTGAATTCTAGATTCAAAAGGAAGCAGCAGATGAAGATGCTCCAGAAAAGTCCCTTTCTCTGTGGGGTGCAAGGGCTTCTATACGCCTCTCCCCGTTGGACTCTTGGGCGCCAAAACGCCCGTTGCTTGGGCCATCGCGCCGCTGGTCACTGTTGTGGACCGCCGATCGCGCCGGTTGTCCTTTTGCCATGGCTGGCACGCTGCTGAGCATTGTTGACCACGCCCGATTTTCCCCTGAGCGGGGATTGGTTGGCCACCTGCAGACGGCAGCGGGTGCCGTTGGCGCTGCGCCAGCCACTCTCCTATTGGCTAGCCTTTCCGCCTGTTCCCGGCGATGCATTTAATGCGCTGCAGGTTTCCGTTGTCTTCCGCCAGCATAGGTTTGCGCCTTTCGACCCTTGGGCTGGGCTGACTGTCTCGCGTGGGCTTTTGGTTCTCTCGCAGGCCTCGGCTTGCTTCGTGGGCTTGGACATGCTTCATGGGCCAGGACATGGGACTCAACAATAACAATTTTTTTATTTGAAGTGTTTTATTTAAATTCTAATTTTGTAGATAAATTAGATTCATTTTTTTTATTTTTGTTTCAATTTACATTATTTAGACTTATTTTCAAATGCTATACATTTTCAACATATGATTTTTAATAATTTATTTTGTTGTGAATTTTTATAATTTTTGTATGATTTCAATTTTGATGGGGTTAATTGGTTGATGAGTAGGGGTTTCATTATTTTTATTATGTACTTCTTCTGAATAGAGTATTAAAGAATTTTCTTTGGAATGTGATTTAAAGTATAAAGAAGGTGGTATGGTTATGAGATTTTGAATTTTTGAATATGTTATTGTTGAATGTTTAAAATATATCAGACAAAAAATAAATTAACACGTGTCGAAACGTGTTCGACACGTGTCCCAACTTGTTCAGGGTGTGTCAATATTCGATATGTGTGACACAGATACTTTGAATCTGAAAGAATATCCATACTTCCTAAGCTACGAAGAACATAATAGATTTTAATTTATATGTGACTTAGTTTGGAAGATTGAGTATTAGTTGTGTCAAACAGATCAAGTCATCGGTGTCGGGTGCGGTTTGGCTTGTCTTTCCCGTGTTATTTATTATAAACACTACTTGATTATATATAGGATGGCTCAACACTTTGGATTATGCTAAGCTGTACAACAAGGGGCCCGCACAGGTCACAATTTTTTTTTAGTTTTTATTTTCAAACGGTGATATAATTGTTGCTCTCAATTTTTATTTAAGAAAATTTAAATATTTAAATATTATATATATATATATATATACAACTCATTTTCATTCGGCACTCTCTTTCTCTTTCTACTCTCTGTCATCTTCACTCTTTTATAATATAAAATGATATTAGTATAATATTTATTAATATATTAATTAATTTTTATTAATAATTTATATATTAATATTATTATTTTATTATTTTATAGGTTAATTATTAATTATGAAATATGCTTTTTATAATTTGGATACTAATAAATATGGGATGTAAGCGTACTGTATTGATTTAATTTTTTTAATAATAATTGTTAAAAAAAATAAAATGCATATAAATATTCGTTTAAAAAATTATGAAACCCTTGTAAAAATTTTAATTTTATTTGTTATAATATATCGTGAGATTCTAAATTTTATATTTTTAATTCAAACTTATTAAAAACTTTCCTAATTTATTTTTCTTTCATAACTTTTGAGGCTGAACTAGATAAATTTGGCAATTCCAAAAACAAAGATTTTTATATTTCTATAAACTTAAGGTGATACATATCTAGGACCCGATTTATTGTTTGGATTATGGAGTTAGGAAAAACCGTTGGCAAATCTGAGGGGCTACGGGTTTGCTCTTCATTGCTGCAAATCCTAATTTCACGTACTATAATAACTTAATAATAAGTTAGAGTTATACAAGACTTATTTATTAATAAAGTATCTAACAATCAAGTTAATAACCTTTTAGAGAAAATTCAAAAGATAAGAAAACAAAGAGGAAATTAGAAGAGTAAAGAATTTTTTATGTACTTGAAGAACTGTGATTCATTTGATTATATTTATTATTGGTTCTTGTACATCAGAGTATGATTTGGTTCCACTTCTAATTGAGGGTCTATATTTATAACTTAAATTTTAATCGGTCATCCATTCGAAATTGGTATATGTAATTAAAGACGTTACGTAATATTGATTGTCGACTGTTACTAATAGTTGTATAATCGTAGCCTATATTTGTTTAACAACCATCTGGTTATAAATATTGGACATTTATTAGGCAATCAATGCTTGTTTAAAAGAGACTAATCATCCCTCAATTATGTAGCCGTTCGTCAAAATTTAACATTTTATTGATTACTTTGCTGAGCTATTAACCACTTTGGTCTTCCATACTTTTCACCACTCAATTGTTCGATCTATCAACTTAGTCCCTAGTTTCTGTCCTCGGGTTACTAACCTTTGAATCTTGCTTTCAAGTATGATTTAATAGGCCGTATTTAGACTATACCCAATATAATATATTATTTTTGGATTAGTAACATATCATATTTCAATGTCATAAAATCTGCACATAGCTAATAAAACTCTGGATAAAATGCCTACTTTTATTTATATATTTTTAGATTTGCTTAATTAGCATACATATTATAATTTAACTTAAAATATGTTCGCCTTTGTCAAACTTTGTTGTAAGGCAAAATTAATATTAACATAAAAACTAAAAATTAAATAAAAGTAGATATTAAGAATATCTAGCGAATCACGGACTGCCTTGACGATTCTCTAAGTTCTTCGTCCATTACGATGTTTATGAAATGTCCTGGCCCTGATCTCATTTGACCTATTTAAATTTTTATAAAGCGTAATGAGCATAATATCCGACGATCTAAATTAGAAGACCCAATCAATGTCTGACCAAGAAACCCAACTCAGCGGCCCATAAATCTTGCGCGGCCCATTATGCCTACGTGACTCTTAAAGCTTCCTCGGCTCATTTCAATAATTATGGCCGAGGTTTGTCTAACGGCCCAGGACGGTTACTCAACTAACAATATCAGGCGTTAGTTGCAACCGTCGCCGTTAGTTTTTTCAACGGATAACCGCCATCCACCATTTATAAATACTGATTTTCTTCATTCAAAAAGAACAACTTAATAAGAACAAGACTTGACTTGAACAACTTGAGTTCTTTCAGACAAAACATTACAAAACGCCCAAAGCACAAACTCTTTCTCTCTCTCTTAAATCAAAACGCTTAGAGTACAACTCCTCGAACTTATTACACATTATCATATCTCTTTCTTCACACTTAAAAAAAATACTAATTTGAGCGTCGAAAAATATACCGGAGAGCAAGTACCGCCAATCTTTTAACTGTTATTTATGATTACACAGTGTTTGATTAAAGGTTTACGGTGATTGAAAATTTCAATGACCGACGGACAAACTTCTTCATCCATATAACAATCAGATCCTCAAATACAACAATATATAATCAAGATGCATAACTATTATAAATAAAATTGTTAAAAAAATCGACTTGATTGATTTTTTAGATCAATAGGTCATTGACAAAAACAACTAGTTTAAACCAATTTAGATTACAAACTTTTATATTTCAATATAAAAATTAAATTTAAGAAATTTTTCAATAAATTCATTTTTGTGTAATTAATTCTTTATATGGTTTTTCGTTTAAAATACATATGATAATATTTAATCTGAATATACATTTTATAAAATATCTTATAATTTTAGGTATTTTTATATAAATATAAATTGCTAGATAAGTTACTTCAAAAAATATATATATATATCTATTGACCAATCGAACCGGTCTGAAATTAATTATAAATAAACACAGTTATGATTTTTAACCTAGGTAATCAAATCAAACTCAGACTAACCTAACTTAACAATCACAAATCTTTATCTAAATTTGGCTGGTTTCTGAACCCAATTTCAATTGAGCATAATTGTGAGTTCTCATTCACAACGGATAACCCCTCTTTTCTGAAGTTTGTCCAGACTAAGAACATTATTCGGGCATTCAATTTGAAAGCGCAAAAAAAGGACAGAAAAAATAAAAATTTCAAAAAGAAACCCTTGTCTAGCAATAAACCCCACCACCATTCTCCTGAGACGCAGGGCTCTCAGTAGGTGTAGCCCTTGACAAACATCCCCTTCTTTGCTTCTTCGCTCTCCCCCTGGGCGGAGTACCTGCCAAGTTGTGCCAGAGAATTTGCTTTAGCGCGTACCAAAAGAGCCTTTTGTGCAGCTTCTACATTCTCTGGGTGCCCTTGCCATGTCTTGAGCACGGTGTTCTGCAGTGCCCGTGCGTATGAAAACGACACATGCCACGGGTTTGGGCTTTGGTTCATTGCATTCAGGTTCAGTGTCGCTTCCATTTCAGATTGCCCTCCAGATAAAAACTATCACGTATACACATGAAAAGATTTGTTAAATCCAATTCCTCCATGGACAGAAAACAATTTACAAGAGAAAAACACAATGCATCCAAGACAGGAAAAATAAATGCATCCAGGGGCGGCCCTAGCCCAATGACAGGGTTGACGTCATGCAACCTGGTAGTTATAGGTTCAAGTTATAAAAATTATTTTTTTTATAATGTAAAGTAAAATCAGATCCAATAAACTCAAAGTGATCTGACCCTTTTCTAACCGAGCACATAGCAGAAACTTAGTGCACTGATTTGACTTTTTTTTTATTGGCAAGGCTAAGATACTTCAATTTCTGATCCGTAAAGGTTAACGACTACAACAGTAGCAGGACAATGTTACGAAACATGTAAGGTACTCAAGAGCCAAAAATTCAGGGTTCAATTTCATTTCAAGCTACACATCTGGAAGTCACTTCATACAGCATTTAAATCATTGAAACGCCACAAAAATGAGAGACAGTGCCAAGGATATCAACACCATTCAACATGAATAATGTAAACCTTCAACGCAGCAGATGTTGAAACAGAAAGGGAGACAGATGAACAAGAAAGACTATTTGGGTTATAAAGGAGTAGAACATGACCCACACATTTGCACGAACAGATAGAGGAAGAGCAAGCTAAATTCAACGCAACAATCACATAGAGCCACAAAACCAGCACAAAGAAATTGAGCTTAAGCTTCCACGAGATTAGAGGCTCTTCAACAATAGCCAAGTCTGTTGGACTTGATGTAAGAAAAGGCTCCAATTCATGAAAGCTGTTCTGATTGAAAAAAGGCCAGAGAATTGCAGTATTAAACATTGCTCTATGATTCATACCACATGAAAGTTCCAGCACAGAATGCACTTTATCAGGTAAAAACGTATAAAAATTTATGTACCATGATTCCAGGAACTGCAGGAGGAACTCTCCTCTTAAGCATTCGGAGTGTATATTCTGCAATGACATCTGGAACAGCCTTCTCTTTATGTTCAGCTCCTGGGGTTACCATGCTTGGCTTAAGAAGGATTCCTTCAAACATAACATTGTTCTGGGCCAAGTAGTAGAAGACTTCTGCCCACACATGCTCTGCTACTTCAAGAGTCCTCCCAATTGGGTGGTCACCATCAAGAAGGATCTCTGGTTCCACTATGGGCACAAGACCATTGTCCTAACGCATGATAGCTACACAAGTCAGCAAGGAGAAAGATTTGGGACTCTTCATGCATAAGTAAATTCCCTTGGTTTCCAAAATGCAGATATGATCACATAAACAATGCCAAGTTGAATCCTCTACTCATGGCACTCTCTTAAGATCTTTAGATTATTATTTCAACATTCTGTGCGTTTATTCAACCTTTATCAGATTTACTACCAGGACATTACCCAGACTGAAAATTGGAGATTTGACAAATTGTTCCTAAAAATTTCACCTTTTCCCTTCCACAGATTGTTCTTTCCGCCTACAAACTCTCTATCTTCACCAACAATATTCCCTCATTTCCCACACATCTTGAACTACTAGTCAAATAGCATTAGGCTCCGAGTGGTATATGATGTTACTTGCACAATTGACATCCTCAAGCACCAATCAGATCAAAAGTATTGCAGCTCCATGGTTGTCAATGATCTAATTTTTCCCATTAATATTGATATTTTCTACAGATTAAAAAGTGACTAGAAACTTTAATTTATACAACTGAGTATAAGCTGATCAAAATACCTGAGTGAAGTCTTGAAAAACCATGCGCTTTCCTAATTGATTAGCATGGACATAAGACTTTAGATACAGACCAACCTAAACACCGAAAGCTATATGGCAAAACCAAAGAGGAAATTGGGTATCCCATTTCAAGGCACTAACTTATTAAAAATAGCTGCAATGACATAATGGATGACAAAATGGTTTATTGTATGAAACGGGTTAGTAACTGAGTAAACATCAAGGCACTGTTTGTAAGAACGAGGTATGGCAAAAAGTGTATTGTCACCCACTAGACTATTAATCTTTTGATACCACTCATCCTTCATTTTTCTAGCTTCTAGCTAGCAAATTTAGCAAATGTGAAGAAAAGGTCATGAAGCTCAAGCCATGCCTGAGAAATAGCAGCATAGCGAGCTAGTCCCCAAGCTGCTTCCTTAACTGCCAAAGCAGAAGGTCCGCATGGAATGCTAACAACTGTCCTCCTACAATCAAATGTAAGCAAACAATCAGCTATGCTCCACTATAAAAAGTTCACAACAAAAGACAGACAAGATTCCATCCTTTCTAGCAGAAGGTTGCCCTATAAAATATCCATTTGCAGCAAGTTTTGAGATAAAATATTAGCTCACCATTTAGCAAAACGAGCACCTTGTTTATAGTATTCAGCAGATCTTGAAGCCAGTCCATCTAAGCCTTGACACCAAGATTCATTGTTTGAACCGGGGAGGGGAGACAAACCCTAAAAATACAAAAAAGAATGATGAAACATAGCCAGAATTAATGTAATGATAATGATAAACCCAATTGAAAAGATAGAAATGTGGATGATATAACAACACTAATCAACACACCTTGTCAACTTTAATACCAGGCACAATATTCTCATTGCGCAGACAGTCAACAAACCTCTTCCCATCATTAGTAGACTGATAAAGTGTCTCCTCAAAAAGGATTGCACCAGAAATATATTCACCTAGGCCAGGAGTTGTAAGCAAAAGCTGCCTATAAGCTTGCCGATTAGCTTCTGTGTTGTCCAATCCAATTGATGCCAATCTCTTTCCACAAGTTGCATTAGATTCATCAATGGCAAGGATACCACGTCCAGGAGATGCAACAGATCTCTGCAGCGTCAGTATAGAACGACAATCAGTTAGAGTAACATATTAATATCAAAATCAACCCTAGTAAAGGAGGTGACAGTTTTTCCCTTTCTTTTCCTTCACTTACACCATTCAAAACTTATGCTTGCAGAGCCAGAGAAATTCACTCGCATAATCTTAAGCAATACAAGCGCAAGAATGATAATGCAGTCAGGGGGAAAAAATCGTAACATTGACAAAGGTTTCATTGTACTTAAGACGGTGACGAAACTCAGAGGATTAACCAAACGCCTTTGGATAGGAAATCACAAAATCCCACGAAGCACATCCACTTTCCGAGCATACGGAATCACAAAATTGCGCACAGTGGAACCAATCCCCAGCCATCGCCTCTTAACTTGACACTTTTCAGGTTTCGGAAAACATAATATTACCTGGGAGATCAATCTTGAAATTTTTGCCACCGGCAACTTTTAAGGTGTCACATGAGACCTGAACGTGTTCAATTTCGACTGGAAATGAAACCAATATAAAAACCTAGAAAAAATAATGCGGTATAATATTTACCAGAATAAAGTTATTAACAAAACTGATTCAACAGGAAAAGTTCCAAAATGAAATTTATTATTATTTCCGTATGAAATATGTATGAAGCGGAGCATAAATGACATCAACCAGCTAAAAACACAAATGCTCGAACATCAAATCAATAGATGCTTCAGCCCGCGTAGAATTCAACAAACCTAAATGATCGCTCGCGATCAGCAAGCAACCAAATCAATCATAGCTATTAGACAGCAAAGATAATCGCGATCATCGAGGTGGATAGTAAAAACAGTGAGACAGAAAGCATACGGCTGTTTTGACAAGTTCGTCGGCGTAAGAACCGGCGCTTGCGCGTATTGGAAGAGAAACTCGGCGAGTTGCAAAGAGAGACGACGATCCGCTGTCTCGACGGAAGGACTGCTGTCCGATCCACTGAGAGGACGCTGCGTTTAGCTTCACCAGATTCGTAGAGGCCATGGGTTTCACTAACCACCACTACCCTCTCTATCTCAACTCTCGTCGCGAAAGCTTGAGCGGCCGTTCTGAGTGGGAGATGGCATTGTGTTGTGATAGTTTATACGAAATCAAAATGTACGGCTGTTATCCACGTGCAGTCCACGTGCAGTCTGAACGATGACACCGGCAACCAAATATTCCACTCGATACCACCTACTACGTTGGGGCTCTGCTTACCCGTTGGAATATTCATAGATATTAGGCACACCTAATTTTTAATATTATTAATAGACAATAAATAAATAATAAATAAATGAAATAACTGTGACTTTATGATGTTCAAAATATATATTGCAAAATCATCCCCTTTTTTTTCAAAAATAAAAAAAATTAAATTGTCATTTTACAATTAATAATGCGTCATGGTTGGTTAAAAAGAGATCTTCAGGACAGGTTGCTTTTTTTTTTCGCAATTATATCCAACACAATACTTAAGTTGGGAAGAAATTTGATCAAACTATCTATAATGACTAAATATATTAACCTGACCCAATAAAATTTAGTACCGAAATGATTAAAGATTAACTTTTTTTTTGTAAAAAAAGAAAGGGCTCTATATCATATTTAGGATAAATAGTGAACTTCACAACATATATATATATATATATATATATATATAGTCAATTTAAATAACTTTAGACAAGAGAGTATATCTTGTAATCGAAATTTGTGTTTAAAATTGAATGAAGTTTTGTAAAATAATTATTAGACCATTTGTACTTTATATATTAGAATGTTAAGTGATTGTTTTATCTCTCTCTCTTATCATCGTCAAAGAAAGTCTACAACATCAATCTCACATGTCAAGCAACAATGCCGAATCTCAACCACAAGAACCCTAATCGTTCCAATTGAAATATTTGATTGTATAAGGCTAGAGCTTATACAATTACTTTATTTTTGACTATGATATTAAGCTTAAAACGATATCAAATTCATATAAATAAATAATGTAAAATGAAAATCATAATAAAAAATAACAGTTTGATTAAAATTAGATTTAAAAAGACAGATTCGTTATTATAAATGTAAAAGAAATTAAAAATAGATTGCCACCGGACAAATTGAAGTAAGAGAAGTAGAGGGAAGGGCAAATCACAGAAAATAGTTCCAAAGTCAATTGAATAATTAAATTGACGAAAAAAGAATAATTTGTTGAAATATCCTGATGCATAATCTTATTTAAACTTATAAAAAATATTTTAGTGACTTAATATTTTCTCTATATATGTATATATTGCATGTAAGAACAGATAAATAAATAAATATTACAATATCTAATAATATTTAATAATATCTTTTTATATTCAAATATTACCGAGGACAAACAACGCTATTTATTACAAAAATTATAAATAATTGCTAAAAAAATTTATAATTGTCCGTTTAAAATTGAAATTATAATTTAAAATATAAGTCTAATTTTAATTATATTATAACTAAAATTAAATAAAATTTAGATTATATTATTTGAATAATATAGAATTATTGTTCTAAAATAAATCAAATTGAGTTTTGTTATTTTAAATTGATGAAAAAAAAAACAAAAGTATAGCCCCCCTGTTTTCACTTAAGCCAAACAACCGGATTTTTTTTCCGAAGGGCCTATTATTAATTTATTTATTGTATTTAATTAATAGATAATTTTAATTTTTAAAATTATAATTTTTTACACTATTTATAAAAAATTATTTAAAAACTATTTCATATTATTTTTAATTTTCAGTGAATAGAAATACATAATCAAAACTTCAGTTTCAGTTGACACAAACTATAAAATTAAAATCAAACCTAAAATTTTAATTATAATTTTAAAACCGGCCCAATTTGGTCAATGAAACAGAGCCTAAAGGCTTACTATAAAATTATCCTCTTACTGCTTTTTTTTTTTTTTTTTTTTTTAATTTGGTTTTATAGTTTAGATAATTTTTTTTATTTATTAAATCCCATCAATTAAATTTTAATAATAAACAATTAACCAAGGCGGAAGAAATGAACCAACCCAACACAAAGGCCCGCAGAGTTGGCGACCGGCCCAAGAGACATCCAACCCGCAGGCCCAAAGGCCGATCAATGCTTCTATTGACCGAGACAGCGCTTAAGCTGGCTAGACTGACCAAGCCATCCACGGCCCAATCGGACGGCCCATATCGCCGTTCCCGCGTACCAAAGATTGACTATCTTAACTAGCCAAAGTTACAAATATTACCCCAAATCGTGATATTTTCAGGAATGACAACTTTCAACTCAGCGTATCAACCCAATATTCGCCGCAATATCTACTGTGTGCAGCATCCCCCCCTAGGAAGGAAGGAATCCCTTTCGTCTGATCGTGGTTGCCTAAATAAGCACTCATAATATTCACACTAACCCACTAGATTTGCACGGGGCAACTGGTGGCCAGCCTTGCCGCCCAAGCAAGAATGAGAAAGCCCGAAGAACATAAGAGTCCCTTGGGACAAATTCTAAAGGCATGCACAAATCAATACTTGCATACACAATTAAGCAAGCCCTCAAACGCTACTCTCTAGAGCTCTCTGTTTGTCGAGCTTCCTGAGAATCACTTCATAGTTCTCACTTCCATGACGCTAAAACCGCTCTCTACGAGCGCACCATCATAAAAGTTGCTCCACGGTAAGCGCAACCTCCCAATTAGACTCAAACGACATCTTTTCTTGCGTCATTTATCATATATTTCGTCCTTGCATCTTTCATCTTCTAAGAAAGACTATTAATTTAAGCGTCGAAAAATATATCGAAAGTGAGTCCTACTAATTCTCTGACCTCTCGTTTTTGAATTGTGGTGTGCAAAATCTAAGTCGAGAAGTACGAAAACAGTGACCCACGTCAATTCAACTCGAAGGCCTAGCAGCACCCTAATTCGTCAACAACTCGAATCCGAGACATATCATTACTACCGTGGTGTTGGACTCTAAAGGAGCATCAATGCTCCTCATCCACTCCACCACAGGCAAACCCTTGCCTACAAAAGATGAAGAAGACGCTGGCGATAACACGAAGTGCCGCTAAGACGGCTATCAGATGGGTTCCTAATAAACAAGGTCCCAACCTTTTTCTTAGACTGGGCTGGAGGGGGAGTGGTGGCCTTGGCCATCTTGCTCTCTGAAGGGGCCCCCACCGGGCCCATGCAAGTGCATCAGAAGACAAAAGGTGGTCTTTCTTGAACTCGTTCGGATTTGCCCAAATGAGCTCTATTAGCGACCTAACAGACTCTGCTTCTTCACGTGAGGCCTTGATGGTATAGAACGCCTGCATGTTGCCCTATCCTCTAGACAGGGGCCAATCATGAGAAACCTTAATAAAAAAGAAATGGTTCTTCCAGTTCTTAATGAAATCAAGAATGACCTGGCTTATATGCAACTCTCGAGGGCTAAATGAGATCCAATTCCCACTCTGGCTAAACCGAAAAATTTTTATCGCCGCCAGAGTCAGTGCCCTCCCCTGGTGGCAAAAAAATATACACAGAGATCACAAATACCTGATTGCATTCGCGTGAAATCTCACGATCGGAACTCTAAGGACAACTAGAACATCGAACAAATCCCCAGGATAGGAAGGTGAAGGCCGCTCCGCAAATGGGCCTCGTGGATGATAACGAATCCCTCCGGAGGAAAGCACACCCTATTGTACTCTCCTGGCACCGAGTATAAAATGGAACCGAAAATATTATACTAAACGTACAATGCCCCGATGTTAGCGGCGATGAGGACAGAACGAATTGTGTTAACTTTGAGAGCCATGAAAATAGAGAATAATAAGTTGTAGAGAGGCGAAAAAGGCAGCGACTCGAAGAGAATAAGAAGAAAGGTGAAGTGGAACGTTCAAGTGGCATCCCTTTTTATATCGAATGCCACTCGAATTCCGAAACGGCGCTTCGAAAAGGCACACTCATGATGATGGCTTGGCACGCGTCGACATTGGAAGGCATGCAGGAGCGTCAAATCATCCGACCTCATTAATGGTGATCAACAACTATTTTGGCGACTGACACGTGGCAAGAAGGGACAGGCAAGAATCTAGAGCCGCACAACCTCCCAGGCCGTTGCGCTCCTCTTCTCAAGGAAGACCCAATAGGCAACGAGCAGACATCATAAACTTAAAGCCAAACTAGCAACCCAATGGCCACTTCGGATTCTAGCTGGTTTTGGTCAGTGAAACCAGTCAACTATCCACTCTGCCTTACTTGACGGGCTAGCTGCCACTCCGAGTCTTAGCTGGATTGACATGCGCAGCTGGTCAACTGTTCACCCCAGCTGTAGCAGCCCGACCAATCAGTTGCCCACTCAGGATTTTAGCATGCTTGACTATCAACTAACCATTCCGGCTTTCAATAGATTTATCCAATCCACGGTCCAGTCTAGCCCTGGCTTTCTTGCTGACCTCCGATTTCTGATCTATATAACCTGTCAACAATCCATATCAGCCGTCCACCGGAAATGATAGATCAAGCCAATCCGATCTTAAAAAAAACACAACGATGTAGATGGTATGGGCAGAGTCAGTTGCTAGTTCATTTCATTAATTTCTCTTTACAAACTACAAATCCTCCAGAGGCTAATGTACAACAAAAAAATAAAAACGGGGAGGGGGGGAGAGAGAGAGACAAGAAGGGGAACACATGGACGACAATCCAACCACAAATGCCCAACTCCGTTGCAACGAACTCCTAGGTAGATGAGTGGCAAAATGAACCCAAGCAAGGGACGACATGCACAAGCAATAAAGTGGGGCCCCCAAGAACGACACGTCGAGAGCGGCGTGGAAGCTTATCGTGAGGAAAGGCGATCATTCAGGGGTAGCCAGAGGGTAAGGAAAGCCTCATCCTGCAACGAGGAGAAAGTAACCTCAAACTCGGGAGCTCTCCGCCAACCCTACTAGCAGCAAGGCGAGACTGCGAGCACAAGAGGAGCTCAAACAATAGCCTGTACCGGAGGTAAGTCGCCACCCTAAACAAAGGCACAGCGGCAAGAAAACCTCACCCCACTCGAAAACCGCAACAGGCATGTCTTCAGAATAGACACGAAAAGGGATGACCAAAGCGGCTCTCTACAAGAAAAGGAGTGATCAAAGCAGACTGTGCATGCATCCCAAGATAGCACCACCAGATGACGTGAACGGGCACCCCCGTAAGCAAGCAACCGAAAACCAAAGCCTCATGACGACTTTGGGATCTCACGCAGACTCACTGGTAAAGGTGGAAAGTGGTGCAAAGGGGCACAGCGAGCCCACCATGTATAGCGCGCAAAGGAATCAATGAACCGCTAAATGTCAAGAACTCCATCCCAGCAAATCTGCAGAGAATTACGGATATAAAGGAATCACGCCTAACACTGTAAAAAAAGAGAGAATCTAGGGATGACTTAGGGAAGGAACAGAAAGAGAAAGGCGACAAGATATGCCATGTCCCCTCATCAACATGTCGGAAGTTGAAAATTCAAACCTCCCAACATTAGAGGCTAGTGATGGGGATGGAAGAAAGGGACCGGCCCAACACAAAGGCCCACATACTTGGCGACCGGCCCAAGAGACATCCGGCCCGCAAGCCCAAAGGTCGATCAACGCTTCCGTTGACCGAGGCAGCACCTGAGCTAGCTGGTCGGACCAAGCCATCCATGGCCCAATCTGGACGGCCCATATCGCCGTTCTCGCATGCCAAAGATCTTCTTTAACTAGACAGAGTTACAAATATTGTCCCAAAATCATGACATCTTCAAGAATTGCAACTCTTAACTCAGCGTATTATCTTAATATTCGCCACAATATCTGCCATGTGCAGCATCTCCCCCATGAAGAAAGGAATCTCCTTCTTCTGATCATGGTTGCCTAAATAAGCACTCATAATATTCACGCTAGCCCATCAAATTTGCACGGGCAGCTGATGACCTGCCTTGCTGCCCAAACAAGGCTGAAAAAGCCCGGAGACTATAAGAATCCCTTGGGACAAATTCTAAAGATATGCACATATCAATACTCGCATACATAATCAAGCAAGCCTTTGAACGCTGCTCTCCAGAGCTCTCTCTCTCTCTGTCAAGCTTCCCAAGAATCACTTCATAGTTCTCACCTCCACGATGCTAAAACCGCTCTCTAGGATAGCATCACCATAAAAGCCGCTCCACGGCTAGTGCAACCTCCCAATTAGACTCAAACGACACCCTTTCTTGCATCATTTCTCATATATTTCATCCTTACATCTTTCATCTTCTAAGAAAGAGCGCGAAGGCATCTTGATGGCGAACCACCCTCTAACCTCTCATTTTTGAATTGTGATGTATAGAATCCATGCCAAAAAGTACAAGAACAGGGACTCACATCAGTTCGACCCAAAGGCCCAGCAACATTTGAACCCATCAATGACTCGAATCCGGGATGCATCAGAAATATATCAAATACACCTCTTTAAAGAAGCATCCTTAAAAGTATCTTTCATCTATTCATCCATACTAACATGTTGCTACATATATGAACACTTGAAAGTGAGTGGGACCTAGAAAAACAAAAACAAATAGGAAAAAATACATATATATACAGGAAGCTAATGTTAATATGCACAAACATCATGGATTGCCAATATTGGACACAAAAGGCACCAACCTCTTGTAATCCCTTCTCCTCCCCATAGCTGAGCTATCAAGCACCTGCCCAAGAATCAAACGCGTGTTCTGCAATGCCACCTCCCTCGTGGCCACACCACTTTCAGCTGCAGTCCCTTGTGCACCCGCCACTGACCCTGTCAAAAATCCTGATCCTGTGGCATAAGGTGGCAGAGGTCCGCTGCGAGCCTTAAACGAGGTCTGAGGCACGAGCAGTTTCTCTTCCACAGCACCAAGCCCGTTCTCGAATGAAGCAGCCTCATGCATGTGCCCCGCCACAGAGCTGCAGCTCTGCAACAATGCCTCCAGCACGGTCAGCGCGTCATAGCCCAGCGAGCTCTCCACCAGCTGCGACACGATTGCATACATGTGCGGGTTCTGGGCGGCATCCACTGGTGTGTGCTGGAGCAGTTCCTTGAGCATCAGCAATATTACTCGCTGATACTCTCCAGGCCCTCTCTCTAACAGCCGAAGGAGGTGCCCAAAAGCCAAAGCAGAGTGCTTCGGGAACCACTCGCTGCATATCAGCGGGGCAACGGAGGCGAGAAGATTACTTATGGTTTTGATCTCGCCTTGTGCATAAGCCTTAAAAACCGTGCCAAGTGCATCCAGAGATTTCGACCGGCACCACAGAGCAATGTTGGCAGCAACAGAGCAAGCTTTCTGGTACGGCTGATGGAGGGTTGATGTGAGCTGCAAACAAAGCCAAGGAAGTAAGCCGGTTATATGCATCAACAGCCTTGTTTCTGCATCCCCGAATAGAGAGTCGCACGAAGGGAGTGTGATGCGTGAGAGGACCTCAACCGAGGAATTGTGGCTAACAGTTGACATTAGCCCTTTAAGGACGAGAGGCTGCACGCCTTCAAAGGGTGGAACTTTCCCACCAGATTGTGGTGGCTCAACACCAGTACTGGATTCCAGCCGCTGATAAGCCCCCATGTCAGAAATGGTAGAGTCGCAAGGCATACTAGAGAGCAGCACATTTTCTGTTGTCCTGTCCCTGAATGACAAGCAGTCAATCACACGCGAGAAGAGCTCGAGTACCTGGCAGTAGACGTGAACAAAATCTGTGTGCATCATGGCAACACACCCCCAGAAGAGCTGGGGATAGAGAATCACCTTTTCTGGTTCCATGTTGTCAACCATCACTTGCAATGTCAACAGAATTTCCATAACAAATCCCAAAACTTCGGGTATTGGGTTTCCCAAGCACCGTTGGAGGCAGCGGAGAAGCGAGACACATGCATCACTTGTGACCTTAGGACGTAAGGAGCGATATATCTGATGTGAACGGCAGGCAAGGTGCCTTGACGTACACTCCATTGCCCATTTCAATGCTTCAGCTCCCCAGGTCTCCCGAAGGTCTCCCTGGAAGAATATGGCATCTACCATACTTTGCACTAGTGCAGACAGAAGTGCTGAACTAGGGAGTTCAGGCCTTAAGACAGTGGGGTCCTCATTCTCCCACATCATGCTCCCACGCTTCGACTGCACATACTTGATCAAGCTAACAACCTGCTGCTTGTTCTCCCCATCGCTGTTTTCAACATCGTACAACTCCAAGTGCCGGCCTGCTAATGAGTATAGTAAATTAACGAGCAGATGCTGGCAGTGGTCAAGAACAATATCCTCTGAACTGTCCATTGAGACAAATGTGACGTGGAAAAGCAAGGGCAAATGTTCCCTAAAATCTTCATCATTCTCATAGGCAATTTCTGCAAGTAGAATCAGCGCTATGTCAGCTTGAGTAAGTGAATGCTGCTGGTGTCCCTGCAAAGCCGAATGAAGCTCTTTCGCACTGACGCCATGCATTCCAGCACCAGAATGCAAGCCATCTTCACCAGAGTTGGGAGTGTCAATAACATAATCTCCGCTGTCCCGAGACACGTGGCGGCTGCGTACACTCCCTGTTGAACTTCGGACACCTATCAATGGACCAGACATGTTAACCAAAGCAGGATGAAGTTGACCTGATCGCCCAGCAGGGGTCACTGGAGCAACATTCATCTCAGGAGGCATTGAACTTAATGGGCCAGAGGCACTTCGTCCAGCCAAATTGGTGCGCCAGCTGAGGTTCCCGCTGGCATTCCTCGGTGGAACATCAAGAGAACCTCGTACAAGCAAAGGTGACATATGCGGCTGACTATCACCAACGGATGCAACCGGTGCAGCAGGAGGTCCTTGGGAAAATTGCAATACGACATTCCCATTCCCATCACCCTTTGGTCTAATGGGTTCTATGCTGTCCTCCAGCATCCTCTGTGACAACTGACACACCAAATGATCGATTGTGCGCTGAGGACAAATCCGTGCCAGGTACAAGCTCACTCGTTTAGCAACTGAGAAGTACGTCGCAAAAGCACCACTTATTTCAGCAGAAGCACTGGAATCACAATCTTCAATACCTTTTGTAATCAGAAAATCAAGAACTGAACTTATGTTCCTAGACTTGCTAGCAATGGTACTCCAAAGCTTTTCAATTTCATCAGGGAACTGGTCTCCATGCCGCATTGTGACATAGTACAGGCTTTTAAGCAATCTATCAGACCAACCATCCTTACGTTTCCAGAAATTAAGATTTTCGATCCATGGAGCCATGCATGTCAAAACCTGATGTTGAGCAATGATGTCTACTGCATCAAGTTGCCGCTGCATTATCTCCTCACATAAAAGCTGGCTCAGCTCAGGATGATCTTTGGCAAGTTTGCAGGATAGCTTGTACTGAAATTGTTGGTAGGAATCAGGAAGATTGCCAACAACAGCAGCTCTATAGCTCCCCGATCCATCGAATCCATCTCCTGCCCACTCACGGGCAGAAAGTGTCTCGAGCATTTGAAGGGCATCGTCACGAATTTGTCTAGATGGATCCACTACTTTGTATAAGATTAGGCTCAACAGTCTTTGAATCTCACACTTGGGTACCTCCTGCCGCATGTAGACTTCAGCAAGTACAGTAAAGTAGCCATCTGCTATGGCTGGGTCAGAATAGTAGCACTGCACAGAAAGGTATCAAGCCGGTCAGTCCTTTGCCATTCCAGATACTAGATTTTCAGCACATGCTATACAGAAGGAAAAATGAAGAATGATGGTTTTACTATTATAATAAAGGAAACAACTTTCAGAATCATTGAGGGACATACTACCTTTTGTATTTTGATTACAACGATAGTAGGGAAGGCATGATCATGCATATTTGGACATTGTAGAGGAGATGGCCTACAACAAAGCTGAATGGAAGCGAAGAATCTATATAACCAACCTGAAATAGTGGTAAAGGCTTAGTTTGGTTTGGTTTACTTTGGTTGAGCCACGCTCAACTCAACCTATGTCTTCTAGCCAAAAGAGGGAGAGAATGCCGTTGCCTAATGAACATCCTATTTGAAAGAACTAAAATGGGAGATTTGAGCAACTTTAGACAACTTACACATTTTTTACAGAAACATTTTACAGAAAAGAAGAGCACATTTACCTTGTAAATGCTTAAATATAAGACAGTCATACTATTTTATATACACAATTTTGTAAAACCTAGTTCACAAACGTGAATACGTTCATCACGTAATATTTAACATAATTGTCGAGAGCTAGATGTCACCACGAAAAGGTTTCCAGAAATTTTAGGTTATATTTTACAAATGAGAGATTATGAAAGCAAAAAATTAAAACATGACCAAGAATAACTATGAAATTGATCCCAATCCAACTATCTAGATAAGTAACAAGAGCGGTACTATTTATATACCTATTTGTACACTTATTTGCACAGAAATTGACATTGTTGGTATAGAGAGAGGAAGAAGGAAGAATATAAAAATAAAAACAGGGTAGTACCCACATCTACTTTTAATAATTTCGATATAAATGGGGGTACAACTAGATACAGGAATATTATTTCTCAAGTAATAAACACATTTTCTCTCAAGCTAGGTTTACTTGAAATAATGGTAATAAAGGAATTTTAAATAGTTAACCAGTTTAATCATCAAATTCCATCATCCCAACCAACCATTAGCTTAGTCCCAATACATGTCATATGAATACATCAGGCTAGTCCTGAGAAGGTAATGCTGAACTAAATATCTGCAAAACCTGATCAATGCAAGTAGGCAGGAGATCCAAATTTGTGAGGAGAAGGTTCTTCAGTGCCAATTTTGCTAATGAAAGGCGAAGATGGCCACCCTTAAGTCGGTCACGCCCGCCAGCTCCACGTCCACCCTCGCCAGTGTATTTAGAGTAAGATGGAGTTCTTGGATCTACAGGCGAATAACCAAATGGAGCCCTAGGCGCAGGCTCAATGAACAAACTGTTAATCCATGATATTACCTTGCCACCCATTTTTCTGGCATTATCATCAAAGCAAGGCCCATACAAGAGAGAGGCCATAGCATTCATAGAGGCCCACTGGATTGCCTCTACTTGTTCATTTAGTTCCTTGTCAAAAGAGAGTCTGTCAACAGAATCCTTCCAGCGACCATGCTGTGAAGACTTGTACTTTTCCACCTCACGGCGGTAGTCACTGACACCATCTTGACCCCATCCACCACTCATGTCGTCACTCCATGACAACATAAGATCAAACAATCGTTTTCTTATTCTAATATCAAATTTTTCTGATTTTGCATCAACAAATTCTGGGGCGAGATATCTTAAGACAGAAGCCAGTGCATAGCGGAGAGGTTGCATGTCTTGAAAGCTCTCAGGTGATGCCGTCAGGATTTGTCTCATTGTATCCTCAATGAACTTCAAATAGTGGAGACGGAAAGCAAGCTTCTGACCGAAGCGTGCCAGGCCAAATTTTCTCTGCCACAGTACGATAAATATTTGCAATATGGACACGAAGTTCTTCACGGCGAGATTTTTGACTCTGCATAGCAATGATTTATTTTGTTATTCACAATTTTCACAATTCACAAGCAACAGGCATAATGATGAGCATCACACAATGAGAGTGAATATTCCAGTTGTTTCTTAACCATAAATTTACGAGGGGAAGAGGACTAAAAAGTGTGACATCTTGCATAACTCCACCTTCAGTGGGGAAGGGAGAACACCTCAAACTAAGCTAACTCCCACGATTTGAACAATTAAGTACTGCCAGTCATCTCCACTCTCATTTGGTCTGAGGGTTATTCAAATCTGGGTTCTGCCTTGGATCAATGGGGAATTGGGAGGACTGGATTAAAGGATCAGTTCGAGGATCAAGATGATACAAACTTTAGAAGAATAATAATTTTACCATAAAAACATGTGAATATACATTTAATAACCAAAAAAGTCAATCACTTAGACGAAACATACATTATTTGCCTCCTACAATTTTATTACATCCTACAATGATAATATTATATTATATTATATATATATATATATGAGGAGTATAACAAGAACATAAGGAATACAAAACAAGAGAGAAAGATAGAGATGTTGAGAGAACCAGGACAAGAAAAACAAAATCGAACTGAAACCATAATAAAGCAAAAATGAAAACTTATTTTCTTGCCAGAATGGCATAAGAATTAGTAGTTTGGTTTGAAAGGAAAAATAAAGCAACAATGAGCTTTATAAGTCATTTTGCAATTTAAGATAATAAGATTCTATAAGTCAGATCATGATTCTATAATTCATATCAGGATTCTATAATCCGGATTGCAATTCTAACAAAAATATTGGGTTTATCCCAAACATGGTACGTAGGCGTCATTGGCTTTTCATTCCCAATCCCTATTTTCAACATTAAAAAAAGACTTGAACCATAAGATTGAGATATTGCTTCCACCAAAGTACATGAATGCACGAGGGGTAAAAACATTCCGAAATCCAGTATTTTGCACATTTGCACCCTTCCCAGAGCCATAGATTCAAATGCCATCAAAAGAGGAAGTAGATAATTGCTACTTGGAAGTCATAAACTAAAAAGCGAATCATGCTAAAATAGCACCATCTGGGGTTTCAGATAACAGCAATTATACCTTCCACTTTGGCTTTCCTTCCGTCTCATGAGAAATCTCATCAATGAATGATGCAAGCTCATCAAACATGATTTCACATACTTCAAGATGTGAGTGACCAAGAGCCATTGTGGCTGCATGCTGAAACAACGACAAAAAGACAGGCTTGTTTCCATATACGACAAAACAAGAAACAACTTGAAAAACTTATACATGTAGAATATTCTGTTCAGCGAGAAATCAACTGAAGACAGTATGATAAATCAAGCATTTTACATCAGTTAACCACCAACACCAATATTAAAAATTAATAAATCAAAATTGAAGTATGGGAGTTACACCTAAAGAGGAACAATTTAAACACGAGAAGGGGAGAAGTAACAGAGACCTGCCTAAAAAGAACTACTTTAGGGAACCTTGACCATTGATCAAAGTAAAATTTTAGAAGCTAAGAGATTCTGAATACTTCAAAATAATCTAGCAATGGAAAACAGAAAAACTTTGCAAAGTGGTGGAAAAAAATACTAAAGACAAAACAAGCAGAGTTCAGTAAAGAGGGGAAAAAGAGATCACAGGCAGACTGTAATGTGTCTGGGGGAGGATCATCATGATAGTGACAAAAACATGGAGAAAAAATGCTCTAAAACTTGTCTAAGAAAGAGAGAAGTGTGAAAAGAATACACGCCAGAACAACGACCTGTTCAATAACAACAACAAAATAAGCAGCAGTGGTTGAACCGATGATTTATCAGATAACAGAAGCTCATTCGGTCAGATAGATAACAAATTGGCAGTAAGTAGGTCGAGTCATTAATTGGAACATAATAATTAAACAAAAAAACTAATCAAGAAGCATATAAAAAAACAAACACAATAATTTCAAGCTGTTTTCTATAAAAGAACACAATTTCCCCTTCTCCTGCCAAATTTCTTCCTTTCCCTCCATGGTGTATCCAATCTGTTAATTAAGCTGGCATTGTCTAGTCAACTCATCTTTAACCACAAGAAACAAAAAAAAGATTCTTATATGTGCATGCACTTACAACTTGAGCTTCTGACCCAGATTTTAGCGACGGAAAAATAAGTCGGAAAAGATCCTTAGCTGGTCCAAGACTGTCAGTTCCCCTACTGTCAGGGGGACAAGAGCAAGCAAAGATCACATACATGAGCCATTGATCCAGTTTGCTGTCTGCATCTTGTGACTGATTAGCCTTGTCGCCTAACTCGACTGCTGTAATATAATCAAGGCGTCGAATAACTTCAGATCTGCCAGTAAATTTATTCAAATATAAAACATAAGTTACAAATCACAGTACTTAGGGTCAACCTAGGAACCTGTTAAGAAGCTAGGAAAGGCCTATTCAATATAGTAGGATGCTATAAAATATGCACAACACTGGTGTTCTAAAACTAAATAAGAAAGCAAATCATAAAATCAAAAAATCAGATATTTGAACATTTTATTTGGACACATCACCAATTAGAAGACATCCTTCTTAATTCAACAAATAAAAAAAGCAATTCTAACAACTTTGAGCAAGATCAAGTACCAAAGTTACTTACTTTGCTTCCTGAACAGATCTAGGACAAAGCTCTGCAGCATATTTTACAAGTTCACTAAGACAACGAGCCCATCTGTTCTTGTCAGGACTCTCAAATAGAATAGAATGAATCGTAACATCAGAAGGAACTAGATCACATTCCCTTCTTGAGTCAACTGAGCGCCCAGAATCCCAGTAACAGCTCTGGACAATGTCATCCTGCAAACTCAAGGTTTAACAACCCTTAGAACTTTGCAAAAATTCATCAGAGGGATGATAAAAATAAAGTTCGCAGCACAAAGATGGAAACGTAACTCACCCCATTTTCTTCCAACACATCAATTATGAGAATAGGATCAGCTTCAAATATCAAATTATGATCTCCTCTCTCATGTAGTGAAAGGTCTCTTATGTCATTCCTCAAGGCCCGGACACAGCGCAACAACTCCAGTGCAGAATGCCTAATCTGACTATCCACAGAACAAAGGAAGATTAGACCAACAGCATCAATTTCTGAAGCATGAAATTCAACTGCTTCTCCAAAATGATGAACAGAAGTTTTCTGGAAAGTCTTATATCCGTGTGCATCATGCTTTGCAGCTCGAGCCTCATATTCTGGTCTTTCCTCCTGTAAACGAACTCTCCAGAACCGCATGAGTTCCAATAAACGCCCCAATGATGTCTGAATAAGAAGCGGGAAATCATCAGGAAGGCGCAAAATGAAGTTCGCCATCCCTCTCATGACAGAAAGCCGACGATGAGGAACAGACTTAACAATCCGATTAAGAACCTGCACTGCTTCCTCACGGACACCAGGATCAATACTAATACCATGCTGAGGAATAATTTCAGTGATTTTATCACTGCGGCCAACTTCTTCAATTAGGTCTGGAATGCATTTCAGCACTGACCGGAAGAGATACCCTTGAGATTTCTCCTTGGTGACGGCATCTGGATACATGAACAACAAATCATAGTAGTAACTAGTAAACCAGCAACATGGGAACCTTGGCAAGTATCAGGCATGAAGAGGACAATTTAAAGGAAAACAAAGATCATGGGTAGAGATAGTGATAGTTGTGGCATTTTTTTGCAATAACAGGAAACAATAGAGTAAAAATTATAGCAGGCTTTCTCATAAAAGAGTAAAAACCACACACTAATAAATAATTTTAATACAAATTAATTTTGCTAAGACCAAGCCTTAACGTATAGATAAGATTGTCTATCGTGACATGAAGGTCACAAATCAAACAACAAAACAATCTCTCTGCAATGCAAGCGCATTGCTGTATATATCTCACCTTCCCCAAATCTCACATTATGGGAGACTTGTGCATTGACCTCCCATTAACACTATTTTTTCCCAAATAACTATGATGGGGCTTATAGCACAAGGGGCAAATGGCTTCTTCAAGGTTGTCTTACGCATCCTATACATAGAAATGCCAAGCAGTTTATATAAATTGTCCGGATTTATCCGGTATAAAAAACAGAAGTGTTACTAATTTATTCAAACATGAAAAGATTCAAAAGACGAATATCAAAGGGAGACAAACATATTTGATTCGAATGAAATTACAAGGGAAAGGAAGCCTCTAATAAACAGCATACATTTGAGGAAGAAAAGTAATAAAAGTTCTAACACATAACTCACTGACACAAGAGGAAACCCACTATCAAGGCCTACAAAAAAAAAAAAAGATTAAGAACAGAAATCGCAGCAATACAATGCCAAATAGCAAACGAAAAGTTCAGAAAGGCATAGGAAAATATATAATGCCAACAAATATTGGCACCTAGAATTCTACATTCATAAAAGAAAAATGTAGTAAGGGAAGCAGAATATGCAACAAGGATCTGTCTGAAAAAACAGGTGAAAAAGAGAGGAAAGGGTACATTAAAAAGCTGAGCAACCATCTGCTGCATTGTTACCAGAATCATTAAATTCAAGATGCAACTGCTTATGTGCCAAATAAAAATAAAAAATAAAAAAAGACTGCAGCAGTTGTTTGTGATTTAATTGAAAAGATGATATGCAAGTTCCAAAAGAAGGGATCCCAAAAGCAAAAAAAATCTAAATTTCTATTTCTATCTCGGTATAGTTTTATAACATCAAATTTCCAAAAGAGTGCAGCAGTTGTTTGCAATTCAGTTGAGAAGATGATATGTTAGTCCCCAAAAAGAGGGATCCCAAGGGCTTCAACGTGGGATCCTCATCTAGAGGAAAGAAACCAAAATTTAGCTAGGACGGGAATGGGGTGCAAGCCTGGGCTACATCGATTTCATTAGGAATTGAAGCTCTTTTAACAATTTTGGCAGCACTGGGAAAGGGCTGGCTCCCCAATTGAGCAACCAAGGTCTTGCAAGCCTCCAATTTAACAAAAGAACTAAGAAAGTATATAATGACTAAAATGTTAAGTTACAGAATGCAGATTGGAAACTTCTTTGCAAGATTATGAAACTGCAGGGAGTTAACAAGTGACTGCCAGTTTTTTCACAGTTGACATCCTGTGAGGCCAAGGGAAGGAACTAAATGAAACAGGTTTGATGGTACACAAAACAATGAACCATTTGTTATCTACAGAAGATCTAAATTCTCATGGCTGAGGTACCCATTCTTTCCAACGATATCACATCAAGGGTGAACAATATGGAGCAGGGTCTAATATATACTCTAGACAAATTCACAACCATCCAGCCAGAACTACCGAAAAAAAAAATCAAGATTTTAGGCCACCTGTGGCACGGCATGGCATGGCATGGCATGGCATGGCATGGCATGGCCCATGGTAAACAGTGTCAGGCCGTGCATAACAAAGCCAAACATTTCAGACAGTACCAGGATGTGTAGTAGGCGGACCACAGGCCGTGCCAGCCCGTGGCACAATGGGATCGTGCCTCAGGCATAAGAATGAATACCTCAGCCACGAGAATTTAGTTCTTCTATAGCCTTATGGCTGAACATTTCTCAAACGGGCCATAGGCACACCCGGCCAGCACATCACAGGCCACATGCCATGTTGGGATGGGACTTTAAAGCCTTGGGCAGTGCCTAGCACGGCTCGTTTACAAGAAAGCAGCCCAAATAAATGGGCGGCGCTGGCCTAAGAAAAATACCTGTCCTTCAACATATCTATTAAGCAAGTTTGTCAGTGATTGGCGAATTCCATGGAAATGCATTATATTTTGAGTTTGAACTTATGCGTCCAGATGTTAGTCAAAGTTGGCTCGAGTATCATAAATCAGCCTAACAGTTTCACTCAGAGTCATCTCAAGCATCAAGACACAGGTAGAGAATTTTACTCAAGGTTCACTCCAAATTCGAACAGGGCAAAAAGAGACCAAAGGTTTTCACTTGAAACTTGCACAATGGAAAAGGGATCAAAATACTTTGCTCAAAACCTTGGGCAAAATACTGTTATTTCCAACATGCATAGTCTTTGCAACTACTTCAATTAACCAATGCATGACTGGAACTTGAGAGAAACAGTTTTTCAACTATCCACTTCTCCGAAGCCGTTTCGACCAAGCCATTTATTTGTTAACCATCATGTAACTTCTCCGAGTGTGGCTCGGATCTTACAGGCTCAATGAGAGCACTACATTTCAGAAGAAGTCACCAACCCTCTAAGAAATTTCCATATTTGATGATGGCCTATTCTTAAAGCTTTGAAATTCTCGAACCCAGAAAACCTTTAAAAACAATCTTAGCTTATAAGCTTCTAGAGTTTTGTCCGCTGTGGGAACATTGTAGTTCCAAGGGTATTTGAAGTTCACCATTCAATGAAGAAAGATCCAAAAAGTATGGAAAGCGTCAGATTCATTGTTAGGTAAGCAAATCCAAAGAGTTCTTTAATAGGAGTCACACATCAAGGAAGTTAGTGAGTTTGTACAATCTAAGTTATCAATTGACTTTCTTAGTGGAATTTTCTTTTATTGACTTGAGAAACCCATATGATTTTTCTTTCGAACCGGTTAATTTCTAGGTTTTTTTTTTTCACCAACAAGAATGTGTGCCATTTTTATTTATGCAAGTTTATAATTATCATGCTGTGTAGTTATTATATTCTATGTCTTCATCACCACCCCACCAAACGTTAACTACTTTTTTTCTAACTCGTCAAGAACTCCCTTTGGAGCAGGAACCCTTCCTCCAAATCCTTCTTTCAGATAGAAAAGAAAGCATTGTTTACAAAGGAAAGAGATTATGTTGAGGATCAGTAGTTTTGAGATGGGAATCATAATGGAGAAAGGAGCTGAAGCCTTTTATTTTTTTAAATTATGCCAAAGCCAATATGTAAAAACTAGCATGGCCCAGGGAAAAAAAAAAACAGATAAAGATCAAGTTTTTACTAAACTTCAACATGTTGCAAACAAATAATAAGAAAATAGGTTCAAAATATCATGTTGAAGCACATCTATCAACGATGTGTAAAGAAAAATTACCCACTGTAGTCCTTGAAGAAGTAAGAAGAGCCTGAGCATAGGTTTTATGGCAGGACCTTAAAATTGACTCAATTGCAGCCTTCACTTTTGGAATGTAATGGCCAATGTCATGACCTGCCAATGCAATCAGTGTCAAACAGTTACTAAGTTTTCCTTTACCTTTCTTTCAGGGAGGGGGAGTAGGTATAAAGGGAACAGATTTTTTCTGTCAATCACCTTGGAAAATCTCCAAACCAACATACTGACTTGAAGGAGACATGACAATTTTATGCAAAGCTCGGAGACCAATAACTTTAGCTTCACTGGAACTATCTTGCCTCAACAGCCCCAAAATCATATGATTCATGGCAAAATCTAGGTTACTTTCTGCTATAGTCACACAGAAATCAACAAGTTTGTCATGTTGGCCATCTTGAGTAAGCATCCCTTTCCTCAATATTGTCAGCAGTTGTGAGGTCACACTATCCCGATAATCCCAAACACGATATGAATGATGGCTAGGAGCATAAACACTTAAGTAAAACCTCACAAGACGATGAAGACAATCTAAAGCCATGAAACGATGGTTCTTGTCCTACAAAAATGAAGCCAGATATTTTCAAAGTTGCAAAGTGAAAAACAAGAGAAGAACTCCACAGGATCAATAAGTTAATATGAACTATAACACTGAAAAATGGATGAAAGTGAAACAATAGAACCTGCAGTATCCAAATTGTTCCCTTAAATACAATACAGACACTGAACTTACCCTGAGAAGCTTGTAAAGCTGCTCCATGTGAGGACTAAAATTAATATGAAAGGCTTGGGGCTCACCAAGACAAAGGAGAACAGTCACGAGAGGGTACCCAACCTGATAGATGATACAACAGGAATTGCTTTAAAATGCAGATTTAACCCCCACAAATAAAGCAGAAAACGGAGAAAAAGCACAGGAAAGCAATCAACATTATTGCAAAGAACATCAAAAAGAGTGTTAATTGGAAAAGTTACATGGGTCGCCAGAAATATCAAGTCCTATGGATAAATAAATGGCACAATATATACACCACAACCATGGGTTGAAATAAGAACAATGAAGTGGCAGAACAGGGGAGAATTCCAATTTCAAGATCGTCCTGTTGTGAAAGCATGATGCCCCTAAAAGACGATGATGGTGATGGTGACAAAACAATGCACAAAATAAATGACTACCAATAGAAATATATCACATTCACTTTGATTCTTATCTTTTCCCTACCCATGTTAGCCACCCATATATTTGTACATAGGTATCACTATCCCACATGACTTGACTATTCAAACCAGTGAAAAATCTATTAAGTGTGAATAAAACAGCCAGATCCTATATTTGACCAGTTCCCTCGTTTGACACTCAGCATCATAACACTTGAACAGTAACTTCCTGCGACTGTGTTGCTTGAGGATAGTAATGGGACAAATTCTCCGCAATATAACATACATTTGAATAAATACAAAGAAATTGCAGACTTCTATTTTGCTAAAACGTACTAGACCAAGGGAAAAACTACAGAACTTGCATACAGTCAGATGTATTTGAAGTCTAAGCAGCTTAATGCTATTCAAGGTCTAGTAACCAAATTTATAACTGGATAAACACATCTCCCAAATACAATTCGATCATCATAACCACAAACAAGGATACGGATTTTTTTATTATGTCAAACCAAATGACCACAGGAAAATATAGTAAGATATAAGTTGCAAGCTTAAGATGCTATCACTTCTAATTGAAAACAGAACACATGAGCCATCATTATCCAGATCGAACAAAACGATCAATCACCACTACTTACAGCTATATGTTTGCTCTGTTTCTCCATCCAGTGCACAAGCTGCACTCTTATCCGTTCAACTGCTTCATACCACATAATCAATGCTGGTTCAACACCTGATGGAGGCCATTGATTATTCCCACCATCTGCTAGTGGTGCTAAGATGTTTGAGAGCATATTGCAAAGTGCATGGTGGAGTTCACTTTTGCGTTTGTGCGGAGCACGAATAAGGGGGTTGGCCTTTGCCACAAATGAGGCTGATGCATTCAATCCACCCTCAGTCTTAACCTGTCAAACAAATATTTAATTACACAACAGTCATTTGGATTTAAAAGCTCCAGGATAGATCACATTACACATACCCCAAGCTTCAAATTTCGCATCCCATTGATAATGGTCAATGTTTCACTTCGAGCTGCAGTAGTGTCAACACGACGTGTATTGAGCTCCATGAAAAAGCGCTCAGTTACAGAGCTAAACCTGTTGTAGAAAGTGAACAGGCCATGTCAGAATTCAAAAACATTAAGGATTTGGGATTCAAACTGCAGAAACAAGGACAATAATAACATGAACACCACAAAATTGCCATTTCTGTAACAATAGGGTAAAACTAACATAAAAAACTAAATTATTTAATGAATTCACCAAAGTTATTTCACTGAATCCTCAAATAAACGTGCATAGGCACAGGGATAAATGAATAACACAATTGAAAGTTTTGTATTAGCATATGACTACAATCTCCACAAGGTCAGAACTGGAACTTCTGCCAGTCCTAGGACAATTTTTATCTTAGAATTTCAGTAATTTCTGTTGGCATTTTTAGGAAAATTTTGGTGCAATATTATCTTTTAGACTTTAGATTTATAAGTAATTAAGCTCCCACCATGTGAGTACCTTATGCACCAAAACGCCCTTTATCATGGGATCTCGCACACTAGGCTGCCTTTTATAGGGAAGCTTCCTTATAGCATAGATTTTTTGCATGTTCAAGTTTCCTAAACTATTTTCCTTTCTGTGCAAGTTATTAGCTTGAGAATGAGCCTTGTAGAAATCACATGTTCAAATTGTAGAAAAAAATTATGAACAATTTACAAGAAAAAGCTGCATACATCCCTTAACCCCGTGATGTAAGAACCTCACTAGACCGCCCATTTTACAAGTTATTAACCTAGTTGTAAATCTCTCAATTATGAACAAAGATCTATTTTAGAGTTTTTTGACAGCAATAGTCCTTTCAATGAAGTTGTGTGATGCAATTCAACCCCATCGATGTGATGCCTTTGGATCCTAGGTGTGATGCCCAGAAATCCTTGAGCTATTCTATGTATATTTTCCGCCTTTGTTTACCTTTTATCAAATTTTAACATCCCAAAATCCTTGATTTCATACTTGAGTTATTGCCATCAAAACCTTTAACACCACATATATCCAGTCTACGTTAAGCTCATCTTTCCCGCATCGATATCATATATAATTTTAGAGACTAACATCATTAGCTCTATGGCTAGCAAGAAAAAAGAAAAGAAACATAAAATTAGCTCTCTAAGGCAACCTCCCTTCTTGATAGTAGAATTTGCTGCCTTGAGTCGTGCCCTTTTCCTGTAAAAGTTTTGAATTAATTAACTGAAACCCATAACCACTTTGCTTCTATCAGATCTTTAATCGGAAGATCAAAAGTTAAAACATCTGCATGGTCATTTGGTTTCCAACATGATTAACACACAATTGTTGGACGCACAACAGAGTTATGTTCTTGCAGAACAATAAACTAACAAGTCATCCTTTTGTTATTGTCATGCAGAATATTTGGCGTGGTTAAGTGAAGAGTTTGACAAAGTATAGTGGTAGAGTTACACTTAATGAAGTTCTGCATTTTGGGGATGTTCAGGACAGCTAATTCAGTTGGCAGACTATGATGCTATCAGTAAAGGTTGAACATGGATGAGGGGATAGAGTTTACACAGCTTCTAGTCCTCTGATAGCTTTTACACATTCCCCCATGGCAACATATATGTTTTTTTTAATCATGGCATCCCATTTGTAAGAGTGAGCATTTACACAGCATAAATAGGTAATTAAGATGTACAAAAATAGTATCTCTTCAACGAAGGTATACCACAGTGATAGGTTTTACCCCTGGCCGCCATTGATATCCTTGCTAATACCGAAAAAAATAATCATTTAGGAAACTTTAACATTTATTTTTATATTTAATGAAAATTTGAAATTTTCATTATTTATGGATGTTATTTCTACTATAATGGACCCAGTAGTCTGTGAATACCCTTTCCTCAAATCTTTTTTTACAAGTAGTAGTCTGGCTTATATCACTCTTAGGAAGATAGAATTTCAAATTGTACATGATGTTCAATTTCTTTGTTTTTTTATTATTTTAGGGCAAAACAAAAGGTTATCTAGGCCTGTACTGCATTTAGACAAAGGCAAAGTAACTTGGCCCAAATTAGAAGTTTGGACCTAAGCAACCCAAAAAATCACTAGCAAATCTATGAAAGTAGATTGGGCTGATGTGTTTAAAAGCCCAACTATCAAATTCCGTTACGTGTTAACCAATGAACCAAGCAAATAAGATCATACACCAATCCTAATCAGTTTCAAATCGATTTTTTATGAATCATTAAGTCTGGTTGGATCAGAAAAACAGCTAACAGTTCAATTAATAGAACTGTGTGCACCCCTACAAAAAATAGTGCAGAATATACATCAATATTCTAAGCAACTTAATAGCACGCAACCCCCAAAACAGAAAAAAAGCCTGAACTTTAAAAAACATTCTGCACATTTGAGATTATAATTCATTCTTTTGGGGTGCAGAAGCATATTTTGACACAATCAAAAGGGCAAACTGCATACAGTAACAATGACATGACAACAAAATTTACCTGATACAAGATAAAGCACCTAAAAGCTGAGCAACGTGATCCAAAAGGAGGCCCCTTAAATCAACCAAGGATGGATAATCCACCTGGCTAACAGCCCTGCAGTGGCAAACATTTAGCCAAACCAGATCTCCAAGAAGCAAATGAAGTCAACACAATGATAAGCAATAACTCAGAGACATTATGCGAATACATGTTTCTAGCTCAGGATTATACTAACTATACTGTTCTAGCCTGGGCATCCAATAACTCAATCTTCAATTGTTGTAGAAACCAGCTCCTTCTGATTGATTGTATACATGTTTCTACTTCTGATGATAGTATCTTCTAAGAATTCATTAACGACAAAGATTCAGGGAAATCTATCGAGTAGTGTTGGAGCCGCAAATTCCAACTGCTGCTGGATTTCCTTCATAATTACCAAATGAGTTCTGATAATTACTTAGTTCTGGATGTCAATTCACAGTTTCACCATATATTTGTAAGTCTTAAATATATCTTCTGAGGTGATGCATTTTGAAGTCATAAATAGAAACTTACAAGTTAGGCCTTGAGTGAGATGCATAGTATGACCAGAAAATTTCAGGTTGCTAGATAAAATGCAAGTAGATGATCCCCCACCCTTCCCCCCCCCCCCCACCCCCCAAAAAAAACAGAAAGGCTGCTGATTTGCCATGTCCGTTTCAGCATAATTGAAGAAATGCAAAATACAAATCAATATGACCAAACAATGTATCTAGAAAAGAAAATAATAATTATACGTGATTGAAATGGAGAAAAAGCAAGTGTTGAAAATCCCTTTGACTTATGTATACATATTCATGGTATCTTTCAGCCCTCCCTGTCCCCCAAAAAAAAAAAAAAAAAAAAAAAAACAGTTAAGATGTCCAAATTATCAATGAAGTAAATTCATGCACAAGACAGAACATAAATCAGTTTTATCAGCTAAAGAAAACACAGACTAAAATCAGAACTTGAAAGGTAGCAGCTAATCAAGAAGGAACCAGAATTTGGAAGCTATAGCAACTAATCAAGAAGAGACTGCCATAGTAAATAAGTATTGAAAGCATTATTCTCGATTCATATAGGAACCTATACAAAGCACATTACCTAATATCATAATTTGATGTTAGCAAACAAAGAAGAATGCCAAATGAGATGCTGATGCATGATTGATTATTGATGGAAATATATTACTTCCTAGCTAAATTCCTAAATCTATTATATAACATGAATGAAGTTGGTCAACAAAAAGACTCCGTTAATAATTTATAAAAGAATGCATAAGAATAACTGGTAGGAGCTTTAATCAAAATACTGGCAACAAGCATGAAACTATTCACAACTATTTTACCTATCAGCATTAATCAACCAGTCAAAGACAAAGTCCTCAAGCCCAGACCACAGCATCTCTGCATTAGCAGTTAGCTCCATTTACATAGCTTCAAACTTCCAAAGTCAATATTCAAATATAAGAGGATGCATTTGCATATTAAACCTGTAAGTCCTTCCTGCTGGCAGCATTCCACAAGTCGTATACAAGCTGAGCAAAATATGCACTCTACTGCAAGCTGGAAGGGAAAAAAAAGTTTCACAACATGGAAATGAAAACTAAACTGTATGAAATCCTGTACATTCATACTGAAATTAAGCAATATAGCCTGGCTTTTGTTCTGTCAATGCATTTTTGACATTAGAATACTCTCCAAGATAAAGTATATGTAGCCAAAAAATTATAGAATCTCCAACACACTGGACATGTTTGGTTGGAGGGAATGTAAATCGCTTTCCAACCTAATAAACAGAGCAATTATTTATCCTATTTTTGGCTGGTCTTTTTACTAGTAATATATGTCACCATGGCAACAAAAAAAAGTGACCACTTCAGGAATTCCCCAACTCACCCCCTTCCGTCTTAATGTATTCCCATCAAGCAGGAATACCCATTCCTACCCACCCCGGGCCACCAACCACCACGCCCCACCAAAGGCCACAACTTGGCTGTGCAAAAACCCTCTAGCATCAGCAACCACGCTCCAACGCTAGCCACACCCCCAGCTAGAACCAGCCACCTCTGTTGCCCGCTGCCAAATCGACACCAGATTAAGCACTTGGAATTGCAATTCACATACTATAAAAATTTTATCCTTGGTTGGAATAGTTATTTTCCTAGCAATCAGAAAACACAATATTTATTTTAGCATTAGTAGGTAAAACTTGTTCAATCTTTTCATTTCATTTCAAAAAACAAACATACCATTACATTTCAGTGACTAGGACATTGTCACCTGTTACAAATGTAATCTCCAAAAAGAAGAAAGGAAGGTTTGTGGGAAATAATGTGGGACTCTAAACATGAAGAATAGATAGATGCCGAGTACTCGTAAGACAAGGACAAGAGAGATGAAATACAATGGTTCTTGAAAGCTAGAATAAGATAATGATTTCAGAATTCAAGATACCTATTTCTACTAGGAGTCCACCTCTCTAACTATGAGAATGACAAAACCTATAGATATCTCGTGCTAAATAATTCCCAAAGATACACTTGATAATGTAAGTATGCTGAAAAATCAAAACATTATAGACTAAATCTGACTACAACTAGATTAACCCACTTGCTTTGAATTTCCACTTCAACCTTATCTTGGGTCCGGCATCACATATGATGATTCTTAAAAAAATCAGTTCCACACTGTCAAGGATAGAAGGAAGGCTTGACGCAATGGTAAGGTATTCATGCATTCAAACCCTGCAAACAATAATTCTACAATACAAGGGTAAGATTGAATATATCTAACCTCTTCCGGACCCAATGATGAGGGGGCATTGTGCACTAGGCCTCCCTCATCACAACGTCAAGGATAATTGTGTCTATTAAAAGTCTAAAAGTCAGACAATGGGTCCCATGCACTACTCACTGCTTTTCAATTTACTCTACTAAACTTCCGTCAATGTGGCACAAATGCTTTCCTGTCTGACCTACGAAGGTAATCTCTCTTCCTCTATACATTTCCTCTCCTTCCCTCTCAACTGCCCAAGAAGAGTGTTAGTTAAGTAAATTTTCACTTAGATTTAACTCCCATATGTAGAACTTACAGCAGATTACTGCAATTGAAATTTAACAAAATAAGTAATTTTGCTAGTCTCATTGTTCACTAAACCGACAATGCCTCATACAATACTTAATGCTTGAAATTGTTGAACAAAGATAAAAGCAAATATCATATTCACCTTCTTCTGAAATGTAGAGGCATCATTGGCACCCTTTGGGGATTCACTGAAGAAAACATAAAAAACTCAGCAACAATAATAGATTTAGTCAAATAAAAATGATCCATGGTCAGTAGCAATAAAATAACCAACACTATAAAGTTCATATAGAACTTTATCTTTCCATCTCACCAACTGTCGTCAAAATAAAAATCTTTATCCTTTTTATCAGTTCAAAGATCAAAAGAAAACCATAACCAATTCAACATTCAATAAATATATATTACAATCCAGTGAACATGCACATAAGTGTACTTGGAGAGAGGTGAGTGTGTGGCCAGGTCAGCATCCTGTCTAGTATTCAAGGTGTCTGATATCAGAAGCACCCATGCAGTGAAGCATGGTGCTCAAGAGGAAAGTAATCCAGGGCAATTTAGATACTAATCAATGAAGAGCACAGCAAAATAATGCAGCACAAGTGCTTCACATTTAGAAGGGGTTTAAATAACATGGCTGTGAAATATGGCAAATCAAAACCAGATAAAATCTCCTCACATGGCAAAAACCCAACATTTTGAGAGCCAGCAGGTCAAAGAGGTCTTCAAATCAACAAATAAATGATTTTCCAAAAAGGCTAGTGAAAAGTAGAGTGATTACAGCTGGTGTGCAATCGTCAAGCAATGGGAATGAAGCAAACAGCTCAAGCACATTGACAAAGTTTCATCTTTCAGGCAATTCAAAGTGAGGTCCTATAGTTGAGATCATGGATGAAAATATCAGTATCTATATCAGTCATAATTATATCAGTATTGAACGTATCGGACAATACATATAGGCATCGGATATAGCTTATATCATCCGATATATTGGTAACTATTTTAAATATTGGTTGGTTTTAGTTAAAAATTCGAGTCGGTCAATATGAAAACATATAGCGATATTTTTTCAGTATCAATAAATACCGGTATCGAGGACCTCAATATCGATACATATCGGCCGATATTTTCATCCATAGTTGAGATTCACAATTATGTTTTACCTTTCTCTCCATTTAAGAAGAGCATCCAAAAGTGGTGCAGGTGTATGCCGTGCCACCATGGCTAATGAATCCAACACTTGGTCATAGGCTGGGTCAAACGGACTAAGATACTGCCCATCCTATAAAATTCAAAATGCAAAAAAACTGCAACTATGAGCACCCAACACAAAAAGCTAAAAACAACATAAGATAATAGTGGACACAAAAAAATTAAAACCAACTTAAGATAATAATGCTAGACGATATCTGCATAGGACACAACAATATCAGAAGTTCAATGGCATAAGATGTGACTGCTACCCATTACAGGCTTGAAGTCTGCCCTATAACAGAACTTCTGATCTACATATAGTGATGAGAGGCTCCTCTATAACATATAAACAAGTGTTCATCACAACATATAACTTGATAACATATGAAACAGAAAAGGACGTGACTAACTCGACAGCCCGCTCTGTGTAGGATAGTTATTCGCTGAGAGGGCAAATTTATGCACACAGATACAAATCTCCATACATAGAAATGGAGTACTTCACTTAATTTCCTAAACAGTATCGGTATTCTAGTCTAGCAAATTGACAAGCTAAAATCCATCTCCAATCAGCTCATATTCAGTGCAAATAACAGGTCTATTTTAAATATAAAATGAGATAAGCACTGATTACTTATACCTGCGCCTGAGCTGTTTCGATACGACGTCTTGCAAGCGGAAGAAACCTCTGCAGGAGCGCGTCCACAATCAACTTTGCCGCACTGCCTGACTTCATTTTTGTTTTCCTGAGTTCTTTTTTTTATATATATATTTGGAGATTTATTTATGCGTCAATCTCTTTCGACCCCATTCAATACACCAGCAAGCAGTCATGGTGTTATGATTCTATCGGATACGCATCCAAGCAACTCCCACTTCAGTTGAACTTATCTATGCTTCAATCTCTTTCAACTCCCACTCATTACACCTGCATAATGTCATGGTATTGTGCTTCTGTCTGATACCCATCTAAGAAACTCCCGCTACAGTTGAACGAGACACTTCAGATAGATAAAAGTCAAGGGTTATTATCCTCTCATAGGCTACAAAAAAAAATGACTAACGAACTTCTGGCAAAAAAAAAGGGACTTTGACCCCAAACTCCAAAAACTCCGATTTTGCTTCATTGAATCGGATTTCTTCGGCCAAAAAGGATTTTCCACCCTCAGCAAACAAAAATTGGAAATTTACACAGATCAAAAACAGTTGCAAGGGTACAAAGTGCAACCGAACTCAAATACCATTTTCCTTACCGTTTGAACATTAAAATGTGATCATTCCGAAAATATCCTTTATTAGTGATGAAAGCCCTGTGCAAAAGTCTCATTCACTTCGCTTCTCCAGCATCGACGTCGTTTAGGGTTTCATTGAGAGACACAGAGAGAGAGAGAGAGAGACCCTTTGACCGAGATTTCTTAAATATGTAAAAGTTTATCCGAGTAAATAGCTAGTCTGTTATCGTCGACTTCATGATTATCACTAAAAACAATATTTTATTTAATCTGTTTATCACAGGTGGCAAAGCTTTAAATTTTAAAAAATACTTTATTTATAATTATTTATATTATTTATATTATATTTATATCTAACTAATTTATTAAATTTAGAATATTTTTATAACGGATAAAAATATTATTTAATTTTTAATATATTTTTCAATTTTATTATTTTTTATATATAATGAGACATCTGTTATTAAAATAGTTATAAATTAATTATATAACCTTTTTATAATTATACATTGTTTTTAAGTGTTTATCAAATGATAACTACACTTTGTCTTGCCGGATCTTTGAACTCATGCCACATTAAGTATGCATAAGAATAAGCAAACAAATAATATAAATTGATAAATAAATAACTTTAGTGAATAATTAATATGAGATTTAATTAGATTTTTTTTTATTTTTTGCATCCTTGGTGGGTCTTGTAGTTCATTAGGTTAGCCAAAAATCTGCCCCACAAGACTACCCTAGAAAACAGCAACCCAAGAGAACTTTCTCACAACCCAAGATCCAGACTGCACAACCCAAATCTACCCAACGGCATATATGCCATTGAAGTTGCCCACTAAATAGGCCCATGAGCACGGCCTAATAACACTCACTTAACAATTCAATTCAGCAAATATTCTCAAAATATTATCTTGTAATTACGAATTGCCTTAAAAATATAACAGTAGTGTGACAAATATTATCAAGCGATAGTTAACATCTGCAGCCACCCATAATTGTTGAAATAGTTTAACAAGCCTACACAACACCAATTGTGAGGCCTAAAGAAGGCTATATCGACTCCAACGTTATAAATGTCTATTTACCTCTACGGAGGAGGGGGACTTTTGACTCAAAAAAACATTCGTAAGGTTAGACTTCGAATTGCTTTCCAAATCTTCAAACTCTCAAATGCAAAGAGATGCAACAAAGTCACTTATTGCTAAGCACACCTCTCTCTATAAGATGCTCCCAAACAAGTGCACCTGTCGCTAAGCCATTCCCCGACAAGCATATCTATCGCTAAGCCGTTTTCCGTCGAGACACTTGTCTTTCTAAGCTACTCCCTATCACGTGCATCTATTTGTAAGCCGCTTCATATCAAGTTCACCTGTCTTCAAGCCGCTTCTTAGTTGAGCACTCACTCGGAGTTCAGTTTCTCCATCTTAAAGTCACTCTCCAACCGAGCACACCTATCGAAACTCAATCTTCTATCTCAAAGTCACTCTCCAACCAAATGCACTCATTGAAACCCATTCCTTTACACAAAATTGATCCCCAGTTGAGCGCACTCGTTAGAGTCTAATCCTTCACTAACACTTAATTCCTAAAACATCTATATATGAATTATCTACTTATCCTCCAATCTTACTAATCAACTAAAAAAGATTTCTAACTTGAGTATTGGAGAACGTACTAGGAGGTGAATCCTGACAATTATTTGACTATTATTTATTAATTGTGGTGTTAGAATCCAATTTCGAAGTAACAAATACCAGACCCGTTTCAATTCAATCTGTCAAGTAAAATCAAGCGGTTTCCTAATTCATCCAATAACTTGGATCCAAAGATGAATCAATACTTTTTTTTATTTTTTTATATGTTAAATTTTATTTAAAATAGTATGACATAAATTTATTTCCTCAATAGATAAGACCAAAAAATAAATAAAAAGAAGGGGAATGAGAATAATTTTTAGGGTTAGTAATTTTTACTTTTATCACCTCTGTTTACTCATATATCGGTGAGTTAGTAATGTTTGCAACCGTAATTTGTTACATATTGAATATTTTTAAATTTATAATTTTATAAAAATAAATTATTTAATTAATTTTTATAATTATTTGATTATTTTAGTAATTATTTTGAATTAAGAATCTTGTAATTGGGTTTAGATATTCAAGTTATTAATTTGAATTAATAATTTGAGTTTAGGTATTTCAACCCTTGAATTTATTTAAAGTAATTAAGATATTTGATTAAATTAGTTTTATTATAGATTTAATTAATCAAGTGAATCATCATATATTTAAATTATATGAATTTTAGTACATTAGAATTTATTAATTTAAAAGATAATTATGAAATTAAATTTAAAAAGGGTTAAAATATTAGAAATCAATATTTAAATTTTAAGTATTATTATAATTAGATAAATAATTAATTAATATTTTAATAAATAAATACATGTAAAAAAATAAAATAATAATAATAATAATAATAATAATAATAATAATAACAACACTATACGGGAAGGTAGGGGAAAGAAAGAAAAAAGAAGAAATGAAAGAAAGTAAAAAGAAAAAAAGAAAAGGAAGGAGAAGAAGGAGGGAAGGAGAAGAAGGAGAAGGGGGAAAGAAGAAGGGAAAAGGGGGAACGGCAGGAAGGCTGCGGCGAGGGGGAAGAAAGAAAGGAAAGATCGACGTCAGAATGGAAATCCAGTAAAACCCAAAATCGACTACTTAAGAGATAGTAGTGTTTGGTGAATAGAGGGGGGAAAAGTGAGCCTAAGCAGAGCAAAGCCGCTACCGCCGTCGTCGACTGGTGTCGGAGGGAGTGTCGCCGTAATTGTTCGAAGCCGCCACTGTCTCTGTAATCAATGTCGCCGCCGTAGGTTTGGGCCGCCGTCGCCACCGCCACCGCTGTCACTAAACCCTAGCCGTGCTACAATTCAGGCAAGTAATCTTCCATTTTTGCAAGTAAATTCCTCCTTTCTCTTGCAATCATTTATATTCCTTGTTGTTAATATTAATAATCAAGCTAGTATGCGTGATTTTGTGGGAATCACTCATGTTTCCTATGAATCAAAATTTGGGGGAAAAACAAAGCACCACAAAGAACTTGAAATTTTGAGGGTTTCTCATTAAATTGAGGGTTGGAATTTGGTGGGATAATATAACAAAATAGTTGTCGTTCACGTGGGAAAAGAAAATGTTGAGATTGTTCTTGTTTTACGGTGGAAATCGGAGGAGATGCGAAAGAACAGAGCTCCATGCTTTGTTGCGCGTCGAGTTTGCCAGTTAGTGGAAGTAGAGAAAATGTGATTCGGAACCCGGTTGCTGAATGTGTAGTATGGGATACGTTGTGTGGGTGTAAATTTACATGTATTATATGGATATATATGTATACCCATATGTATGTAGGCGGATGGTATGGGTGAGAAGATGATATGCATGCGTGTCTGTGTTGTGTGTGTACATCAGTGGCGTGTGTCTGTGTTGTGTGTGTATGTCAGCCTGCCTGTGTGGGTCTGTGTTGTGTGTGTATGTCAGTGGGCATGTGTGCCTGGGTACGGTAATGGGTATATAGATATAGGTATATGGGAGTTCAAAAGAAAATAATGAATGAATGAATAAATAAATAACAAAAATATATGGGCATATATATATATATACACTTATTATTTAGGGTGTACGTGCATATATCTATATATAGTATAAATTTTTGTATGTGGGACTATATATATATATTGAAATTATAAGCTGATTGAGGAATACATTAATGAGAATTATTATTTCAAGTGGACTATTATGGGATGAGTTGGAATAGTTGGATAAGTTGGGTAATTATAAATTTGTTTGGTAGCGACAAAATAAAAGGGTGTTCTATAGCCTTAGATTTAAGATTAGGCACACTTAGAAGACCGGTGATAATTGAATTAGACATTTAAAAGGGTCAACAAAATATTCAAATTTTTTAAAATTTTTTTCTATTTCAATAATTTAACAATTCTTTGTTTATTATTATTATTCGAAAATGCTTACTAAATAAACGAGTATTTCTCTACTCTAGAATCTTATTAGATTTTAAAACATTGGAATAATCTATAATTTTTTGATACTGATTTTATTTTGAAGGTTGAGGTATTTTATTGGATACTTATAACCTAATGACCAGTTGAGAATGATATCGGGATATCATTGATGAGGGATATCGAAATGGTATGAGATAATACATATAGCATTTGGGAGGATTGAGGTAATTTCAAAATTGATCTCGGTTTACCCAACCATTGATAGAAATTTGATTCATTTTTGTTGAATAAAGTAATTTTATTAATATTTCATTTATTGAATTTTTATTTAATGAGTATTTGAATCCATATTATTCCTATATCAATACTTATAACTTTTGGATCGTGTAATTTGTTATTAGTATTATGAATAATAATTTTAATTTGTAAAATTATTCGAGATGCTTTATTTGTATTTCTGTCATTATAATTTATCGTGATTCGATTAATTTTATTGGTTTCATTTATGTTGACATTGGTGATATAGATTTGTATTATCTTAAAATCTAGATTGATAATTTTGAGACTTTCATGATAGAAATATGAGATTTTTATTGGATCATTAATTTTTAGACATTTATTGGGTTTTTATTTATGAGAATTTGATATTATGGATATCGATACTATTTCTATTTCAGGTAATTTGTTATTAGTATTATAAACGTGTATTTAATGATAAAATTATGATGATTATTTATGGTGTCATAAATTTAGTGATTTGATTAAATTTGAGTTCATTTATATTAAGTAGTGTTATAATTTATGACTTATAATTAATAATTTTGGATAATTCAAATTTTTTGCTTGGATTGTCAGAGTTGGATTAAGGGACTTGAGCTCGAGTCATTACATAATCGGTGTTAAGTTTGTTCAAATTTTTTAGGGTTCAATGCCACTTTCCCACATGTGGTGTAGTAGAATGAGGTCTGTGTAAGGTGTCTTCTCATAATCAATTTTTGAGAGATGGGTAGTCAAGATGAAGGTGCTTATTGTCATGATTTTGAACCAATCAGATAATAAAATAAAATCAAAATAAAACATAATAAAAATTAAAGTCTAAATTAAAATTTGGGCTGAATTCTACAAACCAAATCATATAATAATAACAACAAATGTAACAATTGCAGCCATATAGATGGTTAAACTGTACCAATTCAGTCCAAATCACACTGCACCTGCTAAACTCAAAATATAATGTAAGGAAAAAGTATATATCAATAATCCAGATACACATATATTGAAAAACTTAAATAGAATTTTTTAAAAATAATATCCAAATCCATTTACAAGCCCAAAATATATGTAAAATATTTTAAATTATTCTCTTGGAATAATTCTCTATCTAATCCTATAAGATTTCTAAGCTTACTAGAATTTTTAAAATATTATAAATATGAGTCTAACGCTAACAAAGTATGTAAATAATATATGATTATACATTAATAAAATATGCGTATATGATAGTAAATCATGAGTATATGCAAACATTTAAAATATGCTGTAGAAGGGCTTATTAGGGCCCAACGAGCAAAACGCGAACGGTCAATGTTTGAATTGACCGCCTGCGTGTGTGTTGGCTGCCATTGTGAAGGATGTCAATTATTATCCGCCTGATGGGCCATGGGCCTGAGTAAGTCAGGCCCATTACTGTTGTAAGCCTCTTTGGGCCCAATGCGTGTAAGGCGGACGGTCAATGTTCGAGTTGACTGCCTGCTAGTGAGTTGGCCGCCCGGACGGTCAACGCAATTGTTGACCGTCCTGGGCTTTCCAGCTTTTGGGCCTGTTTTCCAATTGGGTCGTCAATGTGTTGACCGTCGTTTTAGGTCTCCATTGACTTTCTGGGTCTAGCTCATTCCCGGCATACCCATCACTAGCCCCCCTTTGGTGGCCAAGTCTCCGGGCTCTAGTATGTTAATGGTGGGATGCCTCTTATTTCGAGGATCTCGTGGAACTTCGTGAAAAGCTTGAAGGAGAGTTTCGACTAGAATTGTTGGACCGTCTTGGTCAATTTCGATACCGCAGTTGTTGATCGTCTTAGTCAGTCAGATTCCGATACCAGAGTTGTTGGCCGTCTTGTCAATTCCGAGCACCACTAATTGTTGATCGCCTTGCTCACCTCGAGCACCGAGAGTTGTCGACCGCTTCGTCAATTCCAGCACTGAGTTGTCGACCGTCTTAGTCAATTAGGAGCGCGGAATTGTTGACTATCTTGGTCAATTCCTAAGAGTTTTCTACCACGACCTTTGGTAGGTTTATAGGCGTAAAGCGATACGTGTTTCCCTTTGGTTGGGCGGAGATCCTGGCCATTAATGCGCCAGAGATCCGCCTTTTATAGGGCCAAGAAGGGAGGCGACACGTGGCGATCCTGACGGCATCCTTAATGAGAGGTTTCTTCGCGAGACCCGTCCTTTTGCGGGGGGTCAAGTGAGGAGGTGACGCGTGGCAGGACTGACAGCGCTCTTAATGAGGGGTTTTATGCTTGGCGCTTAAGTTTTCCTTATGTATTTTTGAAATCATTTACGCTGTCAACCCGTCGTCTTCTTCCTTCTCATTTCTCAGGCAAACCCTTCTAACGAACCCTAGCTTTTGCTCGATTATGGCTTCCGTGGCGGATTTCTCGTCCGTTTTGGGAGAGAATGACATAAAGGCACTGTGCGTCGAGTTTAACATCTCTAAGGAGATGGCACGGAGGATTCCTGGCAAGGACGACAAAGTCTTTGCCCCACCGGAGGGGTACATCATCGTTTACAAGGCCCATCTGAGGAGTGGCCTCCGCCCGCCTGAGGAGCCGGGAATCAATCATGAAGGCTTCATGAGTACCCATCGCCCGGCCTTCACGCCAACGCCGCAGGTATCTATGCACTTTGGTATTTTTTTTTTGAAAACTTCGGCTTTAAGTTTAAGATGACCGGCGTTAGGGTTATGTTCAAATTGAACCCTGGGAGTGAGTGGATATCGCTCTCTCCCCGTACCGGAATAAAGATTAGTACGGCCATTCACGACTCAACAAGAACTCAAAACTATTCTTCTTCGTGAAGGTGGCGGAGGAATGGCCTCTTGCCAGGAGCTGGGGCGAGATTCCTGAGGTGTACTCTGGTACGCCGTCTGTGGCGGATTGCGCCACGTACGCATGACTAACCAAGGCCATTCGAGCCAATCCCAATGAGTTTAAGAGGGACTTCTTGGTCTCTCGGGCGGAGTCCAAGAAGGTCAACTGGGGGCCGCCATCTCCGATTCAGAAGCCACACCCTCCAATTAGGATGATGAACCCTGAGGAATCAAGGGGCGTGATCATCCGCCAAAGGCGCATGGAGGAGGAGTTTTCTGAGAGGGCAACTGGGACGCCTTCCTCATCTTCGTCGCACCTTGATTACGTGGCTGGCGGGATCTGCGGATCCATGTGAGTATTGAGCCGGGAGGTTTATTGAAGATAGGTTGGCGGAGGCCTGAGGTCATTCTGCCCAACTTGCTTTTAGGGTGGTCCTCACCGCCCGGATGGAGTTTACAGGAGCCAGGCTCGTGACATGGCCGAGAGCTCACGAGTTTTTATTGTGAGCCGTCGACGAATGATCCTCCAAAGAACCGCTCCAAAGGCAAAGGGAGGGGAAGAGGCTGCCAGGCCGCTCCGGAAGGCTGCAGGAGAGGAGCCCGTCAGCCGCTGTTGATGATGATGAGTTTCTGGACCGCATTTTGGATAAGGCAACGGCGAGCTTGGTGCGAGAGGATGCTCTGGTTGTCATCTCCTGATCCGCCAACCGGTCCACACTTGCCGGGCTGTTTAGAGTCCAGTCCCGAACTGTGAGGCCCTTCTCAGAAGACTTACGAGGTATGATTTCGTAATGGCTTCCTCAGATTTCTTTCTTCCTTGTGTTTCTAACTCACACTTCATTTTGGTCTTGTGCAGTCAAGAAGGTTGATTCAGCTTTCTCCTGGGAAGTGGAGCAATGTGATCACATCATTGCGGACCGGGAGGCTGAGATCGCCTGGCTGGAGGCCAAGCCGGCCGCGGGAGTGGAGCTCTCAGAGAGCACGCCGCTCTTGAGGTCATGGCGGGCGTGGAGGCAGAGAATGCTGAGTTGAAGGCCGAGGTCGCTCGCTTGAAGGAGGAGGAGGACTGACTTAAGGCGAGCAATAAACGCCTTGCCGATAGGGCCGCAGTCTCAGAGAACGAGTTGGCCACTCGGATCAGCCTCCATGAGATCGGGGGAGCACTGTCCCGACTGTTGGAGGGGTTCAATATTAGAGGGTGCGTTGCACGGTTAGTCGATCTTGACTTCCCAATTTAGTTTATTAATCAGAGTAACCGCGCAGCACAACGTAAGGAAGACTTGGTTGGAGAGCCCCGAGACAGCAGGGTGGGCCGCCGCCCTTATAGCATTTTGTACTTCTTTTACGTTTTTGGACTTTGTGTAAATTGTAATACACTTTTTGAGCAATAAAATGGAAATTCTTTTCAATTTGGTGTCCATTGTCTTTATTGCTTTCTTGTGTTTGTGTGGATCATTGCACTAGGCGGCCAACCTGGTTGGCCGTCGGACCGTGCTTGGTTGCCTAAGGAGTTAAGTCCCTAGGCTCGGCAGGTGGTCGTGTTAACCAGCCTTGCGGTGCTATCCAAATGGAAACTTGGACAGTAGCGTCGGAGAAGAAATGTACTTCGTCGCTGTTCGATCACGCTTCCCTTTTATTGAGAGGGTTATTGCACCGGGCGGCCAACCTGGCCGGCTGGCCGCCTAAGGAATAAGATCCTTCGGCTGGGTAGGTGGTTGTGTTAATCAACCCGGTGGCGCCGTACAAGTGATGACTTGGGCAGCCAATGTTGGAGAAGAAATGTTTCTCCCTTCGACCGTCGTTGACTGACATTGCTGCTCCCTGAGAAGAGGTCGTCGCGTGTGCCATACTTGCCCCCTAAGGTTTTTAGACCACTATCGGGCCACTTGGATGATCAAGGTTTAGTACGATCGCTATTGGGCCACCTGGATGACTAGGATTTCAGACCGCTCATGGGCCACTTGGATGACCAAGGTTTTAGACCGCTCATGGGCCACCTGGATGATCAGGGTTTTAGACCGCTTCTGGGCCACCTGGATGACCAGGATTTCAGACCGCTTGACCACCCGATAACCAGGTTTCGACCGCCGCCACCACGATGACTGTGGTTTAACGAGATGGTGAAGACCCTCCCGACTTAGCGGCAGTCTAGGTCGGGTAAACCTGCAAGGCAAACACAGAATATATGTGCACAAAGACTAGGGTCCTATATGTTAAGTAAACTTCTTATTTTGTCAAATTAAAACAAGCATGCGAATGAATGCATACAAGTGGGTGAGTGCGTACCTGGGTTCCTTACTGGAAGTAACGCTTGAGGTGGATCGGGTTCCACGTTCGTGGGACCAACTTTCTGTCCTGGTTTCGGAGTTTGTATGCTCCGTTTCGTAAAACTAAATGACAAGGAAATGTCCCTCCCGGTTGGGAGAGAGCTTGTTGAGGCCAGTCCCAGCTTTCTCCCGTGGCCTCGACGCCTCAGAGGGGACCAAGTCCCCAACGCCGAATCACGGGCTTTCACTTTTTATTGTAATACCTGCAACTCGTGTGTTGGTACTGTCTCCGTATTCGCGGCGCGTCGCGGGCTTCCCTAGCATGTCTAAGTGCTCCCTGATTCTCTGGGAGTTGGTCTGGGGGTCGAAAGACTCCACCTTGAGACTTGAAAGCCCGATTTCGATCGGAATTACCGCTTCAGTCCCATAACAGAGGCTAAAGGGTGTCTCGCGTGTTGGTTCCTTCGGTGTTGTTCGATAAAATCAGAGAACGGAGGGGAGCTCATGAACCCAGGAGCCCCCGGCGTCCTCCAACTTAGTTTTTAACCCGTGGAGTAGCGTACGGTTTGTGACTTCCACCTGTCCATTGGCCTGGGGGTATGCCACCGAAGTGTGGACCAGCTTGAAGCCAATGCTGGCGCAATACTTGGTGAAGCATTTTCTCAAAAATTGGGTCCCGTTGTCTGTCACTACGACTGGGACGCCGAACTGGAGACAATGCTCCGCGAAGAAATTCCGAAAGTGCATTGTGTTAAAGGATTTTCGGCGGGATTACTTGACCCACTTGGTGAAGTAGTCGACGCCCGCGATGATGAACTTCCTCGCCCAGAGCAATGGAAAATGGGTCGAGAATATCGAGCCCCATTGCCGCGAAGGGCCACAGTCTGGTGACTTCGAGGTCACCGGACGGCCGGTGGTGAAGGTCGCGTGAAGGCGGCGGCTTTCACATTTCTTTACAAACTCTAGCGCGTCCTTCTTCATCGAGGGCTGCATAGCCCCGCCGCATGATCTTGAATGCCGGAGTTTTTCCCACCTATGTGATCCACAAATCCCGAGGTGAACTTCGCCGCCGCTTTAATCGGCCTCCTCGGGAGATGACAATGAGATACGGGGTTGAGTATCCGCGGTGATATGACCCGCCATCGACTACCGTGTACCCGGCCCAAATTGTCTTTTTAACTCGCTTGGCCTTTTCGGCATTCTCTGGGAGCGATCCGTCATCCAAGTATCTAAGGTAGTGCGTCATCCAGTTTTTCATTTCGAAAATTTGCATTGCCTCCTGTTTCTCTATGCTGGGAGCATTCAGGATCTCCCGCATGTCCCTCGAATACTGTTCTGGATTTTCAAGAAATGGCTCAGCCAGCTGCCCGGTCTCGCTTCCGCCTCAGGTCGAGGAACGTGAACTGATTCGGCCAGATAAATGGCCTCTTTTGCCTTAACCAAGTACTTAGCCAAGCAAGGATTGTTGGCCTCAAAGCCCCCGTTGACCTAGTTGACGATTAGTTCGGAGTCGCTGTAAACCGTCAACCTCTTGGCAGAGCATTCCTTTGCTAATCGTAGGCCGGCTAGCAGGGCTTCATACTCGTCGACGTTTTTGGTCGCCGAGAAGTTAAGTTTTAGGGAATACTTGATCTCAATCCATCATGGGTCGTAAGGACCACCCCTGCTCCGCTGCCACTGTCCGTGGACGATCCGTCCACGTGAAGTGTCCATTCTGGGACTTCGTCGGGTTGTTCTGCGTTTTCTGCGGGCTGTTCCTCTTGAATTGAGGTCGTGGTCTTAACAATAAAGTCAGCCAGAGCCTGCGCTTTTATGGCAGGTCTGGGCCTGAACTCGATGTCGAACTCACCCAATTCGATAGCCCACTTCACCAACCGTCCCAAAATTTCTGGTTTCTGGAATATGCCTTTTAGTGGTTGGTCAGTGAGGACCACTATGCGAAGTGCCTGAAAGTATGGCCTCAATTTTCACGTTGCGAAGATAAGTGCTAGGGCCATTTCTTCAGCGCGTGGATAGCGCGTTTCTGGACAGGTCAATGTTTTGCTCACATAGTAGACTGGCTGCTGGGTATCGGATTCCTGGTACACAAGGACGGAGTTAAGGGCCACCTCTGATACCGCCAGGTAAAGGTACAACTCCTCTCCATCTTTGGGTGATGCTAGCAATGGTGGGCTGGCTAGATACTGTTTCAATTTATCGAAGGCTGTCTGGTAGTCAGCCGTCCACTGGAACCCGTTGGATTTTGTCCTCTCAAGACTCTAAAGAAGGGCTGGTATTTATCACCGGGCTTCGCGAGGAAGCGGGACAATGCTGCCAGCCGCCCCGTTAATCGTTGGACGTCTTTGACGTTCCGTGGGGGAGCCATGTCAGCGAGGGCCTTAATCTTTTCTGGGTTTACCTCGATCCCCCGCTAGGAGACGATGAAACCCAAGAACTTCTCGGGGGCTACCCCAAAGATGCACTTGGCTGGATTCAGTTTCATTTGGTGCTGGCGGAGCACCTCAAATGATTTTTCCAGGTCACGTATGTGGTCGCCAGTGACTCTACTCTTGACGAGCATGTCGTCGATGTAGACCCATGTCATGACCAATGCTTTTTTGAACATCTTGTTGACGATTCTTTGATAAGTTGCTCCAAGCATTTTTTTAGTCCGAATGGCATCACCTTATAGCAATAGGTGCCCCGGGTCATTGGCAAAATGATGTATGCCCTCGTCCTCCGACTCATTCGAACTGTCAGAATCGAATAGGCGTCCATGAAGCCGGCGGCTCATGTCCAAATGTGGAGTCAACGAAGAGGTCAATCTTGGGGCAAGGGAAAACTGCCTCTTCCCGGGCGAGCCGTGTTGACGCTTGGTAAAATCGACGCGACATTCGTCATTTTTCGCTCTTTTTCACCAGACGACATTTGAAAGCCAATCCTGGTATCAACTTCTAATGAACTCCGAGATCCAAGAATTTTTTCACCTCTTCCCGTGATAGCGATCGGTTTCAACTAATGATTTCTCCGTTTTTTTAACCGGCTTTGGCCGGGGTCAAGGCCACAGTCAGGACCATCGCCTCAGCTGAAATCCCGGGCATGTCTGCAGGAGTCCATGCGAATATATCGGCGTTCCGCCAGCAAGAACGCGATCGGTTGCATCTTGCAGTGCGGTGCTGTGAGCGAGCCGCCAATCTGCACACACTTTTCCTGTTCTTTTGGATTTAGTGGGACCAAATCTGTGGCTTCACCGGACTGCGCTTGCTGCAGGGTGGTCTCATCTCGATGATCGAGTTCTCCCATCATGCAAGTGCTGCCGCTAGGGGCAATCTGGGACATGTAGCATGTTTGTCCGATTATTTGGTCGCCTAACACTTCTCCAATACCGTGGGGTGTTGGAAACTTCATTTTGAGGTACAGAATCGAGGTAACTGTCCCGAACGCCGCCAGGCATGGTCTGCCTAGTATGGCGTTGTATACTGAGGGTAGGTCGACCATTAGGAAGGTAAGTGTGCGACTTGCTGTCTTTGGATACGTCCCTTAGGTAACTTCCAATTGAGTAGTCCCTTGATCGAGCCTCTGTTCGTTGTCAAGATCAGAGCAACGGGCCTTCGGCCGCGGCTTTTAGTTAATTCTTTTAGGCCTAACTTAAAGAAGGCATCCAAGTAAAGTAAATCTTTGAACTTTCATTATCGATAAAGACTGCTTTGGTGGTAGTCTGGAAGTGTCATCCGAAATGAGTGCTGATATAACAAGGGGTCAAGATGGGGACATTACATGATTTGAGTCACTATCACTGAAGCTAATAGTATTGTCTACTATGCGCTGCTTCTTCCTCCCAGTCTACT